>OX382373.1:1149200-2594200 GCA_947508005.1 Amphipoea lucens | reverse complement strand
CTAAAAACAAAAATATTATCACGCATCCTTACTCTTTAAATAATGTGATTTTAACAAAAGAAACACTAGTGCGCGATCTTGGAGTTCTATTGGATGACAAATTACACCTTGACATTCATATTGGTAAAATTATAAATAATGCCTTCCGTATGTACGGTTTTGTAATGAGATCAGCCACAGAGTTTGTCCGCCCATATACATATCTGTATCTTTACAAATCGTTGATCAGGTCCCAGTTAGAGTACGCTGTTGCGGTATGGAATCCCTTCTATAATAAATACTCAGATGCGATTGAAAAAGTTCAAAGTAAGTTTTTGAAAGCCATGCATTTCCGTTGTTTCCGTACTTATGCATCTTATAGTTGTCTTCTGGATAAATATAAGTTGCATAACCTTAAGGCCAGACGTATTATTTTAGAGACAATGTTTCTATTCGATCTATGCAATAACGCCTGTGATTGTATGGATATTACTAATAGGATTAGCTACGTGGTACCTAGAACAACCATAAGCCGTGGGGTGCGCGCACGACCCCTATTTGCAGTATCTTCTAGTCGTACGAATGCAGGCTTACGAGCACCCCTACGTCGTCTTACTGGTCAATATAATAATCTATTTCAAAATATTGACATCTTCGCTCTTCCAACCAGTAAATTTAGAGGCCTTGTTCGTGACACTATTTTGGATATTGCTCCGTAATATTCTAACTCTTAGACTGTATTTATAATTTCTTGTTTATTTTTTATTTTTTTATTTTGCATGCCTGTTTAGTGTTAAGTTTGATTATTAATACTTACCTATGTAATTTTATTTTAACTATCACACTGTAAGCGCACATCGCATTAGTTTTATAACTTTTCTTTATAATATGTGGAAAATGTCGTGGGTTATACATTTAATCACCCTGTAGCTCATATTTTGTGTAATTTTGTAATGTGTAACCGTTTATTTTCCCAAATAAATAAAATAAAATAAATAAAATTTATATTTGTCATCAAGTTGTATCACCTAATAAATAGATCTATCGCCACGAAATATTTGTATCACCTAATAAATAGATCTATCGCCACGAAATATTTTCGTTCTCAGATAGCGGGGCTCCGTCGACATAGGATGCAAGAACGAGCGAAGGGCACCCCGAGGTTCGGTTTGGTTAGGTTACTTTAAACCCTTTACACAGAAATAGGGGCCCCGCGAAGCGGGGCTCCGTCGACATAGGATGCAAGAGCGAGCGAAGGGCACCCCGAGGTTCGGTTTGGTTAGGTCACTTGCATTGTTTGGTGACTACATTTTGGTGACAGATCTATACTATTTGGAGGACAAACCCTATTATTTAAGTAACACAAAACTAATTAAATTGGTGGTAGCTTAAATGATACCCAAACTGAAACACTAGCGGAATGTTCCACACTTGTGATGTGATCAAATAAAAAAAACTTTGACTTAACTTTGTATTGTAAGCGATTAGGAGGAAGAGTGGGGCGCGTCTTCGTGGATGGCGCTATCTGTATCACGCAATAATAATAACTTTATTCCTTTGGGTTGTGCTAATTGTGGTTGTCGCGAAATTTTAAACCAAAATGCTAAAGAAAAGACGTATTTTAGATTAAAAAATTGCTCGAATTTCCGGTACCTTTAAGTGCTAGGATCTCTGGTTTCTTTGATTTACAGCGCACGTTATTAAAATAACCGAATCTTTTAGCTTTTCTTGAACATACTTTGTTATGTTACGGAAATAAATTGTTGATTGTAAAAAAAAACACAATAAAACAGGCTTGTTAGGTTTCTTCGGGCTACATAGCAAAGATTTATAATGATTACCTATAAGCAGGGCCGGATTAACCATGTCGGGGCCCTTAGGCAATGCAATTCTTGGGGCCCTTTTTCAGCCGCTTGAAGTTCCTCAGCTCTTATAAAGTTGATGAAGGGATGTGAGTGAGCGAGCAGCATCACCGGACTGATGCTTAACTCCTCAGGAACTTACAGTATGTATAGATTTGTATTTGGGCTCATCGAAATGGTCTTAACGAATAGGTTACAGATACGTGATGAACTGATGTTCCAGGCCTTATTAGGAATAGTATATGAGATGAGACCATCTCACGGTCTCATGATGGAGCAGGAAAGAAAAATAAGACGCGGGAGTTTTAATTTTAAATTTATTCTTGTTAAATGAAATAAAAAACTATAAACCAAGAATTTCATCATCACCACGAAATGCTAAATTACTTTTGTGCGTGCACGGGGCCCTTAGCCGATGCGGGACCCCTAGGCAGTTGCCTACTCTGCCTAATGGTTAATCCGGCCCTGATTATAAGCCTCTGGGTAACCACAATCTCTTACCTAACTCATAGATGTAATGTAATGCAAAGCATTCGCAGTAACAACAAAGTTACCTTACAATACGCGGTCGTTACATAATATGACACACATGCGCGCATTCATCATTTGCCTAGCCTTTTTCTAATTATGTTGGGGTCGGCTTCCAGTCTAACCGGATACAGCCAATGACGACTATTCACAATCACAACCCAGCTAAGTACTGGATAACACGACGCCCCTTGGCAAGACTGTTTTATACTTACTGTTTTATACTGTACTTCTGCCTTTATGCAAATCTGTCCTGATAATCTGGGATTTCGCTACTTATTCCGGGATTATGTTTATCTGTCCTTCTGCTGCAGAGGGATTGTGAGACTTTCGGGCTTCCGAATACCCGTAACGACTGTCAAAGGTCTACGAATGACAGCCGGAACCTTTCTGAGGCACAGGGGGGTCTCGGTATGTTAAGATAGTCACCCATTCACGGACCAACTGCGGCAAGCGTAGCTTAACTGGATCGATCGACCTGTGTGGCTGTTATTATTATATAAAGTTGGTCGCTGGAGTGTCGTAAAGTGCCCGTTCACTTGCATCTCAAAATATGACCTAAAGAATGCCACTGATGCCGCAATCAGCGTAGCCACCTACTGGCCTCAAAAATATAAAAACACAGTACCATTGACACAAAAGACAAAGAAGTTAATTTTATTCAACTAGCTGCATGCGCCCCGCGGTTTCACCCGCATAAGTTTCGATCCCGGGGTAATATTGGGATAAAATGTAGCCTATATGTTAATCCAGGGTATTGGTTACCTCTTTGCCTACCTACTACCTAACCTGCCTTTTGGAAGGGGCGACTAGAATCAATTCTATTTTATTTATGGTAATTTGACGTTCAAAAGTGCCTTTTATGTGCGTATTTGAAATAAATGCTTTGACTTTGACTCTATACAAAATTTTATCAAAATTGGTCCAGCCGTTTGAGCGTGAAGAAGGAACAAACATATAAACCCACACACACACACACACAAACTTTCGCCTTTATAATATTAGTGTGATTAACACTTGGGCCGAACTAACTTGGAAAATACAAACTACTATTACATTGCAAACCGTATCAGCATTTGATCAGGAATTTGCAAAATGCAATTAGACATAATAGTTAGCTGCAACATTTGAAACTGTTCAGGGGCAGTCCACCTGCCCTGCATAGTTGCATACCTGCAACGAATGCGACCGTGTGCCGATGGAGCTGATAATATGGTTGAATTAACTACTGTGTAAGTTGTGTAACTGACGTTGGGATTCTAATTAACATTTTTAGATTATAATTAAGTACATTTGTTTAACCAGTGCGTCCTGCCCGTTATGACATACGGTGGTAAAACGTGGACACTGACGGTCGGGCTGGTCTACAAATTCAAGGTCGCTCAGCGCGCTATGGAGCGAGCTGTGCTCGGAGTCTCTTTGAAGGATAAAATCAGGAATGAAATTATCCGGAAAAGAACCGGAGTTACCGATATAGCTTGCAGAGTAAGCAAACTGAAGTGGCAGTGGGCTGGCCATGTCTGTCGAAGGGCCGATAGCCGGTGGAGCAGACGAGTCCTGGAGTGGAAACCGCGTACCGGCAAGCGTAGTGTGGGACGCCCCTCAGCTAGATGGACGGACGACCTAAAGAACGTGGCTGGGGTCGACTGGATGCGGAAGGCGGAGGACAGGGTGCTGTGGCGCAGTCTGGGAGAGGCCTATGTCCAGCAGTGGACTGCGGTATGCTGAGTTGATTGATTGTTGATTGAGATTTGTTTAGTATAGGCATAATTCAGCCTATAATGTTCCCACTGCTGGGACACAGGCCTTCACTCTTCGAGAGGGAGTGGGCTGTAATCTAAC
The DNA here is from genome assembly GCA_947508005.1 of Amphipoea lucens. Classification (NCBI taxonomy): domain Eukaryota; kingdom Metazoa; phylum Arthropoda; class Insecta; order Lepidoptera; family Noctuidae; genus Amphipoea; species Amphipoea lucens. The sequence goes on along the minus strand of OX382373.1, from coordinate 2,589,989 downwards.
ACGCGGGCCCAGTGCGGTTTGGTAGCATGTCACATGTCTTCGAATTTTTGGTTCTAGGAAATGCCAGTTTCCTCACGATGTTTGCAGGCGCTTTACTTTGTGTAAATTATTTCATTACCACTGCTCCCAAAACGGTGAAAGAAAACATCGTGAGGAAACCGGCATGTCCTAGAACCAAAAATTTGACGAAATGTGCTATCCACCAGCCCGCGCCCTCACACACAGAGGAGGCAGTCCCAGCAGTAGGAACATTATAGGCTGCTTATACATGTATAGATAGTACTAGAGTAGCAATAGGATTCTATCTACGTCTTAGGAAAGCCATGTTAAAAGACCGCTCTCGTATCTTTTTTTATCTCTGTAGTTTTTGGAAAAGCTCTATTTGGTTACATTCCCTTTCAAGTCTCAGACAACATATTGAGAGTTGTTATCTATATTATATAAAATTCAAAGTCCTGACTGACTGATATATCAACGCACAGACTAAACCACTGGTCCTAGAGACATGAAATTTAGAGGTTGTGTTCTATATATCCACTAAGAAAGGGTTTTTCGAAATTATTAATTCCAACCCCAAGAGGGTGAAATAGGGGGGTTGCATTTTTTGTGAATAATTTCCAGCCTCCACTTCACCATCATTCAAAAACACGAAACTTTCCAAAGCAAAGAGACTCTTTGTCAATAAATCTGCCTAGCCTTTTTCCAACCATGTTGAAGTTTAGCTCCCTTCAAAATGGTTGAGGTGAATGGTGCTAATACATGCGTCATGTTCGTGAACGGGCGCCGTCAGTAGGGACTGGTCATCTCTTTGCTGCCATGGCTTATTTTATTTTATTTAATATTTGAATTGTTGTTTTTTCTTCTCTTTTCATTATGGACGCTTTTAACGTTCTGCATCGTTCTCACATGTATAATTTTAACATGAATGATGTAACCAAGACTTTGTAACTATATTATTTTGATTTAAAAGAGTGTCCATGGAGTTTCTTGCCCGTTCTTCTCCACAGGTACCCATGCTTTAGAATGGGCAACTAGCTTCGTCTTTCTGACTGACCGACCCTTTGACAATTCAAAAGTGCCTGTAATTGGTTTAATTGAAATAAATGCTTTGAGTTTGAGTCGGCTTCCAGTCTAACTGGATGCAGCCGAAAATTAATACTGGTAGTATTAATTTGGTAAAGAAACTTAGTGTCACCGTTTATTTGAAACGGGCAGGTTGACGCAACACACATTTGGCTCAAACCTTTCATGGTATGAGTAGGCACCGTTTCTAAAATACTTAGTTCTTTAAAACTGTCTTGTATCCCAAAATCTGTTTTCAACTTTTTATCAATATTTTGGGTAACATTTTTGTCATTGCCATTCAAGTGCGGGACCACACAAGAGAATAGTGTGCCACCGATCTAAGATGGCGTCTTGAGCTGTCAAAATGGGGTGAAACGGATTGATTTATGTAATACCTTCTGTTTAGACGCAGTAGGTGGTAACGTCACATGTGCTGTAACTGTTTATAATAGTTTGTTTACATTCTAAAGCTTTTCGAATTTGCAATTTTTTTTTCTCGAGTTTGCAAAAAGAGCGGCCATTTTTTTGCAATTTAGGTAGTAGTTACATTGAAACTAATGGATTCATTATTATTTAGGTAAACAGTCGTTAATCACTACTTAACTTTAAGCAATCCATACTTATAATATTATAAATTCGAAAGTAACTCTGTCTGTCTGTCTGTATGTTACCTTTTCACGCCTAAGCCGCTGTACCGATTTAGATGAAATTTGGTATAGAGATAGTTTGAGTCCCGGGAAAGGACATAGGATAGTTTTTATTCCGATATTCCCACGGGATCGAAACATATGCGGGTGAAACCGCGGGGCACAGCTAGTGTTTTATAGATTCAAGTTTTTCTAACTGAACAGAACTGGGGACTTTGTTGCGCCACTTCTTCTTCCCAGTCAACGTACTAGGAAGCGGTGAAGGGCGGGCGTTTTGTGGGACTGTCTTATGTAATTTTGACGATCTAATAGTCCTGATTTTCAACCTAGTTTGAATAACTGACTTTTGATTTTGAATAAACGGTCTGGATAGAATCACACTAATATTATAAAGACGAAAGTTTGTGAGTGTGTGTGTTTATATGTTTGTTACTTCTTCACGCTCAAACGGCTGGACCAATTTTAATAAAATTTTGTAAGGAGGTAGCTGACACCCGGGATTAACATATAGGCTACTTTTTATCTCGATATTCCCACGGGATCGAAACTTACGAGTATCACAGTAATATTATAAAGGCGAATGTATGTGAACGTGTGTGTTTATATGTTTGTTACTTCTTCACGCTCAAACGGCTGGAGCAATTTTGAGAAAATTTTGTAAGAAGGTAGCTGAAACCCAGGATTAACATATATGATACTTTTTATCTCGATATTCCCACGGGATCGAAACTTATTAGAGTAATATTATAAAGGCGAAAGCTCGTGAGTGTGTTTGTTTATATGTTTGTTACTTCTTCACGCTCAAACGGCTGGATCAATTTTGATAAAATTTTGCATGGAGGTAGCTGACACCCGGGATTAACATATAGGCTACTTTTTATCTCGATATTCCTACGGAATCGAAACTTATGCAGGTGAGACCGCGGGGCACAGCTAGTTTTCCATAATTAACTGACGCACTAGATACAACAGCAAAAAAGATACTGAGCAATCATCGATATGGTTATTGTTGATTTGCCTGGTAACTTACTGAAGGACTTAATGATTGTCAAAATGAAATGGATTGTCATTCCCTAACTCATTGTGTACCCAATTCGGGTGCTAGAGTGCGTTTCAACAAATAGTTCCTATGCCGTTATGTTGGCAACAATGTAAACCACTTCTTATTCTTCACCACTCCTTAATATTTTGGGCATGACTCTAATACGGACACCATATAAATCTTAAAAAAACGGCAGAATCGTCTTCCCATATCTACTATCTTGACAGACATGGGCACAAAACACATATATACTCCTAGCGGAGGACAGGGGAGCCAACATTATAACATAGGAACTATTTTTTGAAAGGCACTCTAGCTTTAATTCTAATTTCAACCACAGTTTTTTTTTTATTAATCTAGTTTGACATTCGCAAGAGCATCTTGGAGTTTGGCAAAACGCCCGCATCATAATAGGTACAATACCTCTACCTACACCTTCGAGGGCAAAAAGCAAGATAATATGCTATGCTAATTTATAATAATAGCTTCCACTAACAAGTCTACACATCTGCCGACGTTGACCGGTAATATGGGACACCTCAACGTGTGAATTAATCTAATGCGCCGATGTTATCAACTGCCGTTGTCCGGACAAATGGTCATTGGACTGGCTTAAAAAGGGCGATGTGACTGCTCGTGATAAATCGTTAGTAGCTTTCTTGTCAACGGTAATGGGTTTGGAACCTATGACAAATTCCTATTCTGAACTAAAAAGTAATAACTGTCACGGTTTTATAAATTTTCCACAAGTCAATTCGTTTATCGCTAAACCAATTTAAAACGTCGTTCTGTTTCTGTCAATCGTTTGGAGATGATGGAGATAGAATTATGTCTTAAATAGGTTTAGTGTTAAATATATTATTTAGTGATTTAAGGTGAAAGTGGACCCAAAAGTCTGTCTCCGACTTATACAGGGTGACAGGAAAATCTACATGCAAACTGTAACCATACTTAATATTATAAATTCGAAAGTAACTCTGTCTGTCTGTATGTTACCTTTTCACGCCTAAACCGCTAAACCGATTTAGATGCTGTGCTTAGAATCTAGAAAGGAATTAAAATATATATCATCTTTTAGAGAAATAAAATATGGTGTCCCGCAAGGCACCGTCGTCGGACCTTTATTATTTTTACTATATATAAATGACCTGCCACGTCATATAATTCATCCTATGGTATTATTTGCAGATGACAGCACATCAATTGTTTCATGTATCAATAAAGAATCATATGTAAATGACATTAACAATACAATTAGCAGTTTAATAAAGTGGCTTGACAATAATAATTTAGTTATTAATCTCCAAAAAACTAAAATCATGCATTTTTACCAACGAATATCGGCGGGGGATATGGATATAAACTACAATGGTCAAACTATAGAAAAAGTAAACAGCACAAAATTTTTAGGAATAATAATTGACAGCCAGTTAACTTGGAAGCCGCAAGCAGAAGATATATGTAAACGTCTAAGCACAGCCGCGTTTATGTTACATAATCTATCAAAAAAAGTAAATTTACCGACAATATTAGTAGCTTACCATGGTCTAGTAATTTCCATCTTAAGATTTGGTGTAATATTTTGGGGTCACTGTAGTGAACGAGAAAGCATTTTCAAAGCTCAAAAACGCTGCCTTAGAGCTATATTTGGTCTTAAGGTAACAGACAGTTGCGTACCTATATTTAAGTCTCATAAATTATTAACTTTCCCGTGCCTTTATATTCTTGAATTAGCAATATTTGTAATAACAAATCGGTGTTTATTTGCAACTTTAATAGAAACTAGAAAACGAAATACAGCTATGAGATCTCCATACCAGAATCTATTATGCACGGGCGCATTTAAAACTAGCTTATTAAAAAGAAATGTGATTTGTATGGCTCCTGTAATCTTTAATAAAATACCTGACCAACTTAAAAACTTACCGTTGCAAAAATTTAAAAAGCGTTTCACAGAATTACTTGTAGATAGATGTTATTATTCTGTGCAGGATTTCTTAAATGATAATTTTTTGTAGTATCTTTATTATTCACTACTTTGTATTACATTTGCATGCTATATTAAGGCAGAATGTACATGGGTTCTATTATATAATTTAACAACTTATTTTTTATGTACCTACATTCTAAGCAAATAAAGACCTATTCTATTCTAGGACTTGTCCTCGACAGCCGATGGGACTTCGGACCGCACATTCAGCGGCTGGTCCCCAGGTTGATGAGCTGCAACGCTCATCAAAACTGCTACACTTGCAAACTGCAACGTTGCAATATTGCGAAGGCCGCAAAGAGCGACAGCTGTTAGGGTGATAAGAGGCTACCGTACGATCTCCTATGAGGCAGCAACTCTCCTGGCCGGATCAACGCCCTGGGATCTGGACCCGAAAATCCATGCGTCCCTATATCGCTGGCGGAAGGCGGAGCTTGCTCGTGGTCAGCCTCCGGTTCCTCGGGAATTCGATCCACGAAGGATCGAAGGAAGGAAGGACTGAGCTCCATCAAATCCTAGTGGCTGAATGGAGGGAGCGACTTGCGCAACCCAGAAGGGGGCTCGCCACAATAGTGGCGATAATGCCTGTTATAGAAGAATGGCTGGAGAGGCAGCATGGCGCCCTGAGCTTCCGGCTGACGCAGGTGCTTACTGGACACGGATGTTTCGGGAAATACCTGCTTCGCATAGGTCGGGAGCGGACACCTGCTTGTCATCACTGTGTGGACTGCCACGAGGACACGGCGTTACATACGTTGGAGGAGTACAGCTTGGGCCCAACAGCGCTGTGCCCTCGTCGCGACACTTGGTGCGGGTGATCTGTCATTTTCGGCTGTGGTTCAGTCCATGGTCGGAAGCGAAAACGCGTGGGATGCTGTGGCCTCTTTTTGCGAGGAGTTGATGCATGCAAAGGAGGCGGCGGAGAGGGAGAGAGAGTATACCTCTCATTCCACCCGCACCAGAAGAGCAGCTGGGAGTCGATGAAATTTGGTATAGAAATAGTTTGAGTCCCGGGAAAGGACATAGGACACTTTTTATCCCGATATTCCCACGGGATCGAGACTTATGCGAGTGAAACCGCGGGGCGCAGCTAGTAATATATATTTTTTTAATAACCGACTGAAAATTTCAACGCAGGTTCAGAATCAAGTCCTGAATCCATGGTACAGACAACAGCACAACAAGCTACCCGAAACTGTCAAATTTTCCCAATCAATCTTGAACCTAATGCTTATAGCGATAAAGTTGAAAATCTATTAAATAAATTTGACAGATTGTAGTAGCTTGATGTGCTGGCGTCTGTCTCTGTACCTATTATAACCACCTACCTACCTAGGTTGCGCGTTGATGTCATGCCACCCTGTATTTTTATCACTTACGGTATATCTTCTGGAAATTAGATCTTCTGTAATATTTCCTTCAGTTTTGTAACTCAGTAGGTATGTCCTTTCAAAACATATAATCACGACTGTATTTTTCAAAGCAGTGGTGGCCCAGTGGTAACGGCCGCGACTTACGAGTTACAGGTCGGAGGTTCGAACCCTGACAGGCGCTTTACTTTGTGTAAATTATTTCATCACCACTGCTCTCAAAACGGTGAAGGAAAACATCGTGAGGAAACCGGCATGAGCTAGAACCAAAAATTCGAAGACATGTGACAACTGCCAACCTGCACTGGGCCCGCGTTACAGCCCACTCCATCTCGAAGAAAGGAGGCCTGTCATGTGTCCCAGCAGTGGGAACTTTATAGGCTGATTATGCTATTCTTCGAAGACTTGGGCAGGTACCCACATTTCGCCGGATATGTTTAGGGGGTAAGCTTATTGCCATTATAGCCAAAAGGCTAATTCCCGTAATTAGAAACGTTCAAAATCAAGTCACAATCTGAAGGCCAATTCTCGTAATTTAAAACGTTCAAAATCTAGTCGCAGTCTCATCTCGGCGACAAAGAAACGTCAAAAACTTGTCAAAATGTTAAAGGTATTTTTGACAGATTCAGACTGAGATCAGACTGTGAACGTTCTTAAAACTACGAGAATTGCCCCTCAGGTACAAATTTCAAATGTCCTTTCAGTGCACCCTAGGTAAATTCTATTTTTATGATGTTCGTTTACTCCACTATGCAAATGATTACCAGATGGATTAGCATTTGCAGAATAACGCATCCCATTTTATCCACCGTATGTTCACGGCTAGAAAAAGGGGTGGCATAATCTTTGTCAGGAATCACATTTACTAAAGCCTAGGTAGTAGTAAAGTTCGTATATAATGATAAACTACCTTACATACTTAGTTAAGTTAAACAGTGAAAAATTACAGTAGCAAGAAGCAATTATTGCTATGACATTTTTATCAGGCTTTTGCTAAATGTTGTTTTATCTAGAAAGGAAGAAAGAAAATACGTTTATTTGCGGTGAAAATGACGCAAAAAGAACATAAACACAAAAAATAAAATAAAAAGGTAGGGGGAAACATGCGTCACATCCACGCAAAACGGCTATCGCTCAGCATTATGCTGCGACCCTATGCAGGACAGAGCCCCAGCGCTGGTTTTCAGCGACAGCCGGCGCTGACGTAATGACGTCGTCCGGTGCAGCAAACAATTATTAAAATACAGTGTACTTAAAGTAAAATAATTGAATTTAAAAGTGATAGAATATTAAACTAAACAGGAAATAGACATAGGTACAGTACATGCTATGAGAATATCATCCTCAATAAACGTTTCATCTGCATTAACTCAAGTTCTACAACTAACGATACTTCAGTATAGGGAGGCTCATTTAGGTACTGTTTGAGAGCTTTACGAGCTCTCGGGATGCCGGGAGAAATCAATTGAACCACGGCTTCTCGTATATGTTCAATAATTACTCTTAGAAATCGCTCTACGTGCATTTTACATTATTTTTCTTTGTTACCTGGCTTGTCAGCCAAATCTGACGCCTACTTGCATTTCTGCCTTCTCAATTCTTATTGGCGTTTATCTTATAATGTTATGCCATCCATACTAACATTATAAATGCAAAAGTGTGTCTGTCTGTTACCTCTTCACGCTTATACCACTGAACCGATTTAGATGAAATTTGGTTTAAAGATAGTTTGAGTCCCGGGAAAGGACATAGGGTAGTTTTTATCCCGATATTACCACAGGATCGACACATATGCGGGTGAAACCGCGGAGCGCTGCTAGTTATCTTATAATTACCAAAAAGGTTTCATGCCCCAAACAATGCAGATCATAATCTCTACTCTACAGTACTGCAGTAGGTAAGCAGCGTCATTCGGCAAACCCCGGGTTTCTATGGGTTTAGGTCATAATATTTTTATCACGACAGGAGTTATTGTCCACTTAGCAATGCTTTGTAACAATATTTTGATTTAAAAGAGTTTCCGTGGAGTTTCTTCCCCGTTCTTCCATAGGAACCTACTAAACTTTGGAATGGGCAACTAGCTTCATCTTTCTGATTGACCGACCCCTTGACAATTCAAAAGTGTATCTTTATTTGAAACTAGCACGCCAGCTAGAAAGAGACAGAGAGAAAAAGTGTGAATTTATTCTAGTATAGCTTCAGCTCGCGACTTATTCCCGTGAAACTTCTTGTTCCCCCGACCCACCCCGTCGCAACGCATCACATGCCCGCGCTATCACTTAGCGTTCTTTCTGACTTTTTTCTATTTGCTCGGCTCCTAAGGGTCATAGCGTGATGTTAAATAGCCTATAGCCTTCCTCATGAATTGGGCTATTATATGCAAAAAGTATTTTTCAAATCCGACTGGTAGTTCTAGAGATTACCCCCTACATACAAACTTACAAACAAATTTTACCTCTTTATCATATTAGTAGGTATAGATAAATGCTTTTAGTTTGAGTTTTGCCATAATTGAAATAGATTCGAGCGAGGAATATTAAAAAAAAACATCACTGACTCGACTCCCTCGTTATTATGGTATTCGCCAGCGTGTCGCCTGTAGCTCTATCATGAGTTTGCACAGCCAAAACTCGCTAGCGTCTCCGTAAATAATACAGGGTGCAATTGAATTCATGGGCATCCTTTTAAGGGGTCATTGTAATCATCATTATGAACAACTTTTACTATGGGACTAAACCTGAAATCGCGAAAAATAAAATCAGCTATTCCGTACATTTTGACGAGTTAGGTATGTGAATATAAATGCAAGGAGCAGCTGATTTTTTTTCGCGATTTCGTATGTATGAAATATTGTACAGCGCCCCTAGCGGTCACAGAAATAAGTACCGCAAAACGGGGCTACTTTGACTTCCAGGGTTACTTTGACAGGCGTTGGAACTACTTTAACAGAGCGCCAAAATCGGTTTTCACGTGTGCTCAGCAAGTGTGCGTGACCTTGAGTAATATTGCGCGAGGCGCGGGGTGTGGGGAACGCGTCATAGCGTTGTGATCGGCCTTGTCAAAGTAACCCTGGAAGTCAAAGTAGCCCTGTTTTACTGTAAGATTCGTACCATAGGATCACATGTATAATATCATAACATCACGCCTGTTATAATCCACGAAGAGTTAGAGGTGTACCCATAGTACACCCTCATAGGGTCCTAGGTTCGTAGATTTCCAGCTCTAGCAAAGTATTATTGGGTTTTTGCATTGAGAATTGCTCAGTAGGTGTCTAGCAGCCCGGAGTCACCGGGCAGGTGTCTAGATTTGTGCGCGGTCGATGGCCATACGCTCGCTCCCATTGAAATGTAAAAAACATATTATCTATGCTCGCCCCCAATTAGGTACATGGGACTTAAACATAATTGGGTGTCTGTTCTTATCATGGGTAGGTACACCCCTGCCTAAACAGGGATTTCTATGTGGAGTTTCTAGCCCATTCTTCTGCATTCGAAAGCTACCTTTTGGAAGGGGCGACTAGAATCAATTCTATTTTATTTAAGGTAATTTTGGACGTTCAAAAGTGCCTTTTATGTGCCTATTTGAAATAAATGCTTTGACTTTATGTTCTCGACCGATTTCGGTTACGGTTCAATGGAGATTAGATACCATAATATCTCCTGCGTACTTGACGCAGGAGATACGAGTATTATAGTGCATACAAGTGTGTGCGTAAACACAGGTGTACTCTCTGTTCCTTTACTCTCATAGTCCGATGGGACGGCCATCCGACACGACCGGGGAGAGATCAGAGCCCTGATTCACAACCATACGACAGAGGCTATCGTATCGAAAACCTGACATTTCGATAACCTGTTTTGACTTCCCCTCAACAGCAAATAGCTGTTGGAAGAATAGCGGGCGTCTATTTGATTTAAACTGACAAAATTTTCGGGTTTTTGACTTGTGAACAGCATTGAGATGACTCCTACGATAACAATGATTAATGTTCGATACGATACGGAAGCATATCGAGTGTTTGTGAATAAGGGGGCTGGTGCAGGACCAACGGCTTTACGTGCTTTCCGAGGCACGGGGGTATCGCACCGCCAACTTCCAAACTCCGGACTGTTACTAAGAAATTCCTATTTAAAACCCAATTACACTTTGTCCGACCTGGGAATCGAACCCAGGTACCCCACGCTCAGCAGTCGCGCTTGTAACCACGACACCAGCGAGGGAGTTAATGGGCATTATTATGTTCCTACATGTTATGTACCTAGGTACCTGTTACCTACAGCTACAAGCTATAGGCTCAAAGTTCACGTTGTTGTGGAGTTCAACCAGTTCTGCGAAACTGGTTTTAAATAAGAATTAATCATGTTGGCTGTATTGGTTATCTTTTTGAGTTTGTTGGATATTATTAAATTATTTTATTGAATCAATGATGTCAAGAATATTGTTATGGTGTGTTATGGTGCGGATTCGGGGTTTAATGTCTTGTATCACAGACACGAGGTTGCAGATTTGAACCCGGCAAGTCGAAGTTCGAAGGTTTTGGGGTATTCTCTCAACATACAATAAAACATAATCAGCCTATAATGTTCCCACTGCTGGGACCCAGGCCTCCTCTCGTTGAGAAAGAGTGGGCCGTAATCCACCACGCGGGCCCAGTGCGGGTTGGTAGATGTCACATGTCTTCGAGTTTTTGGTTCTAGGACATGCCGGTTTCCTCACGATGTTTTCCTTCACCGTTTCTTTCAACGTCAAGCACATAAACACGTTACAGCACTTGTTTTATGTATTACTTCTGTAAATATTTAAGTAGATACATAATATAAGCTAACATATTATAACCTATAATAAATGTACATTACATACTCGTAAAAGCTAAGCGTGTTATTAAGAGAGCATGAAACCGCCTTTTTCCAATTGTATTAATTGGGAACCATACAGGACTTAAAGGCGCAAAAAAATACTCATAATAATCATGGTATAGGCACCTGCATGCACCCTAATTGCGTAACACACTATTAACCTCAATCTTTATCATTTTGAAGGATATTGCTAATCCATTGCTTCATAGGTAGGTACAGACGCCAGCACATCAACCTACTACAATCTGTCAAATTTCTTTAATCGATTTTCAACTTTATTACTAAAACATAAGGTTCAAAGTTGATTGGGAAAATGTGACAGTTTCGGGTAGGTTGATGTGTTGGCGTCTGTAGGTACCTATGTTCGAAAAATGTGTCTGCTCAACAACGCGCTACGTAATTATCGCTCTTTATTTCATTTTTAATTTTTTGGTAACTGTTGTGATGTCTAAAATTAGTAATACCATAGAGCCCCAGCGCAACTTGTCAAGGATACTTCAATCAGTGGTCTACAATAGACCGCATTAGAGGTTACAGTGAAGAGCTGATGAGCTCTAAGAAATCAAACAACGTTACGACTTAAATTAAATTTCCCGGGTTAAATTATCACTCTTTTCTTCCAAGCCATAAAAACCTAATACAAAATATTTGACACTTCGCTCTAAACTTGCTTGACTGTTCGATCAAAAAGTACCTACTCTGTGGTTCGAATGCGACCAGAGCTAATTTATTATAAATAAGGTTGACTTTAGCGGACAACCTATAGGTACAGTACCTACCTAGGTTCCATCATAGAACAACTGAGGTTTTTGTTCACTTGTTCACATCGAACTATTGAATAAAAAAAAAACAGTGGCACTCCGGGAGCGCCGACAGAAGTGAAAACAAAACACAAACAGAACACTTTGCCATCACTCACTGACATATCGGATATACATTAAAGTTGAGTACATCCCGAGGACAGTCGAACACATCCGAAGCGGTGTCGGTTACGGTAACAGTGGCGCGAGTATAATGGTTTTTTCCCATTTAAAAAAATACCCAACACGCCTTAAGAAGTTTTCACTTCAAAAAGAATATGTACAGTTGGAATTTAACATAGTTTACACTACTCTTATCTTAGTCTATTCTAGTTGTATTAATGCTAGATCAAATAATCAAGTTATACTTAATTCTCATCTAGTACGATGTTCGGTGGTCGAACAAGTGAAAAAAAAACCTCTGTTCTTCAATGATGGAATTCGGCAATTGAAGTCAAGTCAAGATAGCCAAGTATTTCTCAAATTTGTAACATATTAATTGTAGATAATACTGCCCCTTAACGAATTTTCATAGCAATTATTTTATACCTATGTTACTGTAATGATGGAGTTTTGAGTAGTATGCCATCTTTTTATAACCATTTTTATCATTTTTTTGAGATACTTTACTTTGCTTTAGAACTTGGGTGAATTTTGATTCTTTGTCTGCTCGACAACATACCTAATTAACGCAATGAATGTTGTTGAACTGTCAAAATGTGTGCCATTGCTACTGATAGTGTATTACGTAATTACGGCCTGTAGGTATTCCCCAAAGATAACTAGGCAGAAATTAAAACAACTCCTTCGTTTCGTACCTACCTACCTACTAGCGCAGGTTAACGGCAAACAAAAGGGTCGCCCCAATTACAAGGAATTCATGAGGAATAATCACATAGGTAACTGCAGTGTCTTGCAAAAAAGGGACGGAAAATCGCAAAAGAAACTTACAATACCAAGAAAACATACCTACTACACGAATGAAGAAAGATGCGTGCGAAGCCTAATCTCGGAATTAATCCTTAATTGACCTATTAACTAAATCAGTCATAACTCAACACATTGAATGCGCATTTAAATTACTTATACTAATTAAACGAGCCATTGCAGGAGCGCAAGCAAACGGCTTTTCTCGCCGCCCCCGACATTTCCCCTTGCGGCTTTCCCGGAGGAGGCGCGCGCTCCGCCAATCAACACGACCGCCATATTGTTAACGGGGCGGAGTCAACGACACAACACCGTCTATCTCGCTCTATGTTTTAGTTTTCCCGCTCGCACGCAACGCTCGCTCATTGGTGGGGCTGCAATTAAGCGCGGGAATCCGAATTCTATTTTTGAAGTAAATGTTTTTTCAGCGGCAGTTAGGTCGCCAGTTTTGATGACACCCTGTCGAGGAAGGAGTTCGTATCGATCATAGGACCATCAAAATTTGGTCGGTTACATAAAGTAAATCTTGGGAGATTTATGTATGTGAATTAACACGTGAAGATGTCCGACTTGATTGATTTATTTGATGTTTTGTTACAAATTGATCGATAAATCTGTTGTATTCGAGGTGGGCGGTTGCTACCCCTGGTTTATGTTAAACATTTTCATACGTTGATAGCTTGATAGTTATCTAAGACATGCTAATGTCTTAGGGCATTGCGTATTGCTTTGTGCATTTAATGGTGCTGAAACAAATTGAAGGAAATGTCGTTATATATCATTATTCGTGATAATTATGCTTCCGTATCCACTAAGCAATTACACTGAAATATTTCAAATTATTGTTAGGTAACACCATTTCGATGGTCCCTATTAACAATGTCAGTACCTACTAAGTACAAAAAGTTAAAAAAAAAATTCTAAGACTGTGGATATTCAAATTTGCACTGATTGTTTATTTATGTATTGTTTACTATGTACTGACATAGACAAAATAGAGAATTGCCAAAACAAATTTTGAACTGCTCTACTGAACACTAGTCTTTTTTGCGAAACCGACATTGTTAATAGAGATAGAGACCATCGATTTGTATGCTACTACTAAGAGCATACCTACAGGGTTCAATGACTTAGAAAATTTCCATAGGTTTAGAGACAGGTTGATGGTCTAAATGTTTTGACAAAGACAGATTGATGCTGCCTACATTACCTAGGTACTTGAGTTCTTCTCCCACAGCGATAGAGAGGAATTGGACGCCCGAGAAGACACTCGACTACCTACTCTACTCTTCCATGAAGCCATCATATTCTAACCCCTTACCCAATTTATTTGGGTTCAGCATAGAATGTATTTTTCTTTTATACTTAGGTATATCTCTACCACCTGTCACCTCAGTTGTAATAATATAATTTTCACACAGTCCATCCATCGTTTTTGGTCTTCCCCTACTCTTATAGCCATCTACATTCATACTCAAAACTTCCCTCACGAAATATTCCTCATTCCTTTTTTTTTCTTTATTTATTACTAGCTGCGCCCCGCGGTTTCACCCGCGTAAATGTCGATCCCGTGGGAATATAGGGATAAAAAGTAGCCTATATGTTAATCCAGGGTGTCAGCTACCTCCATACAAAATTTTATCAAAATTGGTCCAGCCGTTTGAGCGTGAAGAAGTAACAAACATATAAACACACACACTCACAAACTTTCACCTTTATAATATTAGTGTGATTAGGGACTTTTATACAATAGGGTATTTTCCTGGGTAAAAAAATAATAATTAGATTTAGTCCGTCAGTTAGATTATCGAAAAATAATGGACCCTTATTTTTTCTTTTGTCAATCAAACAAAAAATGACAAAGATAAAGCGCGTCAAAATTTGGGAGTGGGGGGTCGTGACGTCACGCCGTGCTAAAAAGTGTCGCACGGCGTGACGTTACGCGGAACCTTAACGGGCGATATCTTCATCATTTTTTATATAATTGACAAAAGAAAAAATAAGGGTCCAATATTTTTTGATAATCTAACTGACGGACTAATTAGAATTTTTTAGGAAACTAGTCTATTGTATATGTCAGTCCCATAGGACCTTATAACGTACATAACAGTACTACATACTTAATAATAAATGAACTTATTGACCCTTATAACGTAAAACATCCTCAATCCTGCGCATCACTTGCCCATACTATGATAACCAAAATACTTAGGTAGGTATATCTTGAAATTCAAAAAGAAAAGATTTTCTTATCTCTGGTTCTTTTAATATGTTGCAGGTTGAAGAACAGGTGCAACTAACCCAAATGACGGAGACTTGAGTGGAGACCGCGAATCGGCAAACCTAGGGACGGACGCCCTCAAGCCAGGTGGAGCGACGATGTTCACAGGATGGCTGGGAGCAGCTGGATGAGAGTTGCAGAAAATCGAGTTGAATGGTATGCGGTAGGAGAAGCCTATGTCCAGTAGTGGCCTATGGACAGCAGCTGTAGGCTATTGTGCGTGACTCTTTGCAATCGGCAGAAAACCCTTGATCCAGTCGCCAGCACATCAACCTACTACAATCTGTCAAATTTCTTTAATACATTTTCAACTTTAGCACTGAAACATAAGGTTCAAAGTTGCTTGGGAAAATTTGACAGTTTCGGGTAGGTTGATGTGCTGGCGTCTGTACACAAACACTTATCTAAACACTATGCAGCGTTAAAACAAAAGATAAAAGTGATTTCGATGAACTCTGGCACCCAACGTAAAACTTGTGTATAGGGTGCCAGCTGCCAGCGTCCAAACACACAAAGATTTAAGAAACATTCAAAGTAGTTAAAAGAGGCATTTCCCCTGTAGTGTGAACGGGCGCCGTCAGTAGGGACTGGTCATCTCTTTGCTGCCATGGCTTATTTTAATTTATTATTTGAATTGTTGTTTTTTCTCATCTTTTCATTATGGACGCTTTTAACGTTCTGCATCGTTCTCACATGTACCTATAATTTTTAACATGAATGGTGTAACCAAGACTTTGTAACCACATTATTTTGATTTAAAAACTAGCTTCATCTTTCTGACTGACCGACCCCTTGACAATTCAAAAGTGCCTGTAATTGGTTTAATTTAAATAAATGCTTTGAGTTTGAGTTTCAGTGTGACAGTTACAAACCAGTACATCAATTGCGTAGGTAACACTCTTTCAATGACAATCCAAAGGATTTTGAAGGAAACTCATAATTTTTGTTTCATATGTTTGAAAAATTCGCCAGGTCGACAATTTAGGTAAGGCCTGAATTCGCCAACATTCAAACCACTGGTTAGATATTTAAACAGTTGGTTTATGGCCAAAGGAAACTTTAAATATAGAACTGATTAAACATTTAATCAGGTGATTTAAATGTTGGTGAACACAAGGCTTAATATTAATAACGCAATGAATTCAGTTGTTGAATTGTCATAATGAATAGGTAGTATTGCCATTGTAAGTGTGTATACGCTATTACCTTGCAGATTGTGTTTCGAAGGGCGTTGGTTCCATCATCAGCTCCTCGAATCCATCACCAACATCATCATCTGCCTAGCCTCTTCCAGTCTAACCAGATGCAGCTGAATACCAGTATTTTACATAGAGCGACTGCCTATCTGACCTCCACAACCCAGTTACTGGGTAGGTAATACGATACCCCTTGGTAAGACTGGTTGTCAGACTTTCGGGCTTCTGAAGATCCACGAATGACAGCCGGGACCAACGGCTTAACGTGCTTTCCGAGGCACGGAGGGGTCTCGGTATGTAAAGATGGTCACCCATCTACAGAACAACCGCGGCAAGCATAGCTTAACCTGATCGATCGGCCTGAGCGGCTGTTATTATTGATCCATTACCAACAAGCAGTCGTTATACGTGGATGTGGTGATCATCGTAGCATGACCACCGAAGATAGGCACCCAGGACAAAATGGCAGATTGTAGAAAAACTTTTACGATGCGATGTCAACAAATAAAAAAATAAATGTTCCTTTGTATGGAAAGAGGAGAGGAGGCAGAGCAATGGTGGTCCAGTGGTATCTGCCACGACTTATCTACGAGTTGTAAGTCGTGAGTTCGAATCCAGACGGGCACTTTACTTTGCGTAAATAATTACATCACCACTGCTCTCAAAACGGTGAAGGAAAACATCGTGAGGAAACCGGCATGACCTAGAACCAAAAATTCGAAGACATGTGACATCTACCAACTCACACTGGGCCCGCGGGGTCGATTATGGCCCACTCCCTCTCACTGAGAGGTGGCCTGTGTCCCAGCAGTGGGAACATTAGGTATAGGCTGATGGTGTGTTGTATATAGAATGAGATGTTATTCTGTCTATTTTTCGTAGAGATACAAGTGATCATACTCCTAAGGCTGTTAGAAAAAATCTTTGCATTTCAGTGTAACAGTACAGGCTAGAATCAATTTATTACGTACCTACAATTATACCTTTATTCAAACTCAAACTCAACGCATTTATTTCAATTAAACCATTAACAGGCACTTTTGAATTGTCAAGAAGTCGGTCAGTCAGTAAATATGGCGCTAGTTGCCAATTCCAAAGCGTAGGTACCTATGGAGAAGAACGGGCAAGAAACTCCATGGACACTCTTTTAAATTATATTCTTACAAAAATATTAGTTACATCATTAATGTTGAATTTATAATTATATGTGAGAACGATGTAACAAAAAAGCGTCCAGAGTACAGCAAATAGTAACAAAACAACAATCCAAAAATAAAATAATTAAAAATAAGCCGAGGCAGCTAAGTGATGTCCAGCCCCAACTAACGGCGCCCGTTCACGAACATGACGCATAGATCAGCACCATTCAGCTCAACCATTTTAAATGATCGAACACAATTGCTATTGCTGACAAAGTTTTAAATAAAATGGCATTCAAATAAATTATAACGTTGCATTGCAGCACAACTACATGTCATAGGAATAGAATACATACGGACATAAACTTACGCCTTCCCGCCATTGGGCAGGCAGAAACTATACAGGGTGTTACGGAAAGGGTATATCAATACAAACGGGTTGAAGAGTGTATCTGGTCTAGAATCTCTGTACAAAATTTCAGCTCAAAAGCAGTAACTTTGAAAATGCTTAATATTTTTTTATTTCGATAGTTTATTAAATTGAAATCATAACAAACGTGTCACCGCATTTCGAGGGTCATTATCCATTATCTGTAGTGTGTCTGTGCGCCTAGTACACGCACATCACGCCGCCGCGCGCCAGTGCAGCGCCGTGATGTCGAAATAAAAAAATATTAAGCATTTTCAAAGTTAATGCTTTTGAGCTGAAATTTTGTACAGAGATTCTAGACCAGATATACTCTTCAACCCGTTTGTATTGATATACCCTTTCCGTAACAACCTGTAGAATGCCACCTGCTATGACTCTTACTTAGATAGAGTACAAATGTCTCCTTTTGCGTCGTTCACATTCACACATCGAGTACTAGGCAAATGACCTTTTTGATTGCCATCACCTTGTATCCATTAATTCCGTCGCGTGACATGACACCTTCCAGTCATATTGAGAAAAAATAGAATTCATCTTTATGTATTAACTAGCAGTACCTCGCAGTTTCACCCGCCCAAGTGTCGATCCCGTGGGAATATCGGGATAAAAAGTATTCCATGTATTAATCCTGGTTATAAACTATCTGTGCGCCAAATTTCATCCAAATCCGTTCAGCCGTTTGTGCGTGAAAGAGTAACAAACATACAAACACACTCAGCCGTTAAAATATTAGTATGATTTTTTTTACAAATATGATTTCAGTCAAAGAATTTGAATATTTTTCTGAGTCTCTTGCATTTTATTTGCCGGTAACCAGAGGACTTAGAAAAGTGGCAATCGTCTTCAAACCGTATCGTATTTCTACAACGACTTTCAACACGATTGACATCAGCTTTCAGTAGCTTATGTCAATCTTATACATTTTTGACGTTTTCATCATCATTATCGCTGATAGAATGTCACTTTACCTAGCTCTTCAGCTTAGCTTACCATCACTGAACATCAGAAGGTCAATTCTCGTAATCCAATACTTTCAAAATCTAGTCGCAGTCTCATCTCGGCGACAAACAAAATGTCAAATACTTGTCAAAATATTGGGACATTAGAGAGGTATTTTTGATAGATTGAGTCTGAGATCAGACTGTGAACGTTCTTAAAATTGTGAGAATTGATCTTCAGGTGACTTCGTGGCTGAACGTAATCCCATCCAAAAAACTTCTTAAGCTCAAAAAGAAGGTAATTTTTTACTATAGTCATTAATGATTAGCTTTTCCCGTAAATCTCTATTAAAACCTTTACTTCAATTTAATTCTTTCCTTGACCGCGTACTGGAAGACGTAGCGTTGGAAGGCCTCCCACAAGGTGGACCGACAACCTTGTTAAGGCCGCAGGAACCCGTTGGATGCGAGAAGCACAGAACCGGTCGAAGTGGAGGTGCTTGGGGAGGCCTATGTCCAGCAGTGGACGTCTTTCGGCTGTAATGATGATGGACTTGTTTCCTAGACACATTATCTCACACATAATACAATCCATCCATGTTTACTTTGGTCTTATTTTTTTAGCTATCCAGTTATCCACATAACCATTCCTGTTCACCTATCATTTTTCTAGTCACATAGGTGTTCCGCGTTCCAGTGGCGTGCATTGGTTTTCAGAATAGGTAGGCACTAGGCCGGGTCTAGTCTAGGCAAACGCGGTCACTAATCAGAAAAAAAAGTGAGGTCAAAAGTGTGGTTATTTGAGTAGGAATGCCTACTTAAAGGTGATAAATTGCGAAGGTCGAACGTCATGGAATTACTCGTGAGATGTACGTATTATTAATTTTGTCGTATTAACTTGAACGAGTGAAATGAATGACAATGTGCGAATAGTACGGGAGCCGAGTAGGCCGTCCGGCGACTGCCTACTGCCGCGCGTGTTTGTATGAAGATTTTGTTTTTTGTTAGATATTATAATTATGTGAGTTTCTTAATTGTGGGGCACACACATTAAAATGTAATTGACAGGCTTATGTTGATATGTCGAGGTAGGCACTGCTTATATGCATATATGCAATGCACGCCACTGGCGAGGCCCCGTACCATATGTCTGTACCACGAAAACCGATAACTCTTCACCTTTCACAGGGTCTACTTTCAAACTTCCTGTTCCCTGTTATTAGTAAATACTAAGTCATTCCTTATCTTATTTATTACTATTAACATTTTTCCAATCGCTTGATCAAATTACTTGCTTAAAATAATCTCAATTTCTATATGTTTTTTATTAACTTGCGTCGTTGCTTGTTCGTTTATGTTAGCAGTTACAGATTAGTCATCCATTTTAATGACACCTTGATTCATAATTATGATGGTATTTATATGAACAAAATCTTCTTCTTCTTCATAGCAGCTGGCGTTCTGCAGTTTTTGCCTAACCTCTTGTGGACGAAGGCTTGAGTTAATGTACGTAGGTATGTAAATCTTCTTCTTATCGAGTCAATAGAATTAGTTGAGACCAACTGATGTATTTTTGCGAGTTTTGATTTGTAGTTGATTAAAACATTGCAATAAACTTCCTCGATTATCTACAGGGAATTTATTATGTATGTAAGTAATCAAACTGACGAAGTTTATGCATAATAATTATTACATATTATACCTTCAGGAAATACAGCCAAATTAATGTACAAGCGTGATATTGTGTTATATTTATACCGTCCAAGATAGAGCAATATAGAACCCGAGATCTCCCACAGTGAATCGTGAATAATATTAAAAGCCTTCTTCATAGGTCAACAGACCACCATGATGCATTATCATATCAGTGCTTTTAGCGACGTGTTGACATCTGTGAGTATGCTTTGACACATGTTACGCTGACCAGTGGCACACTCGAACTGGCCTGAGTGCCGGCTGGCGGAAACTACGTACAGAGTGATGTTATAAAAAAAAAACAATCGTGTTCTTAAAAAGTTTTGAATAATAAAAAAGGATTTAATCATGATAATATGTAAAAGATTATTTATTTTGTTGAGGGCTGTGATTTGGTTGCAATAGAAAATGGTGTCATAAAACAATTAGGTATCTACCCTCCTTCTGGAGCAGTCAGTTACTTATTGTAACTTAATTGAACTTTTTAAATATATAGGTACCTATAGATTGTAGTATAGGACCATTATCGATGTATCAATTAAGCAAATAAATTGATATCATCATAATGAAAAATTACTATCGAATCATCATAATGTTGTGTTGAAAATGCCTAAGTAGGTAAAAAGAAACTTGGCAGTATTATTACCCTATTTACAATGATTTATTTATACGATTTGTTTTGATATCTGCCTATTACACTTCATGTTTTTATTTGCGTAAAGCATGAATAAATAACGCAACGGAAGACTCTACGAAACCGATACACGATAAATTGTTTTAACGCGGCCACAGAAAAAATATTCAGCCAGTAATGCCTAGTATTAATAACCGGCCAGTTTACCGCATATAAATTATAACGTTAATTTAAAACATTTCTAATGCGTTAAATGGAAAATACGAACTAAAACGCAAAAAAAAAAATTACGTAAATCTTGCAAAAACTTTGCATTTAAACTAGAAACGTATTGCATGCCGACACGCAATGATGCCATTAAGAAAAAAAACTATACTTATTTATGGTTTTGTAAACCGCACGATTTTAAGTGTTCTGGACGTCCGGGAACGCCATTCGTCTGTCAAAACGTCCCACATTAAGCCATATTGTCAACATAATTGTTTCATTCTCGTTATTAATCTCGTTTAAAATTTAATCGGACGCGCGAGAAATACCTGGGCGACGGAGCCGAACGCGGCGGTAAGTTTGCGCGCGAAACTAAACGTCACATTGACATATTAACGCGCGAATACTTTAATGGCCGCGCACTTTCACAGATAATTTCACTCATTTCCCTATCACCCGTTAACTAAATCACAGGCTTCGTTTCTTATTTCGTGTAATAAAACGCAATTTACATAGCTGTACGTACGTTTTTGTTTAAGGCTAATACCAGTTTCTCGCTGTCGTTTACGCGCGCTGTGACGTGTGATTGACAGGTGAAAGGGCGCGAAATTAGCCGACCGGACGGAGACCGAATGATCCCTTAAGACGCTCCCATTGTTCGTTCATTACATTCACGGTTCATTGATACAGATTAATAAATATTTTCGTAACAAAAAAAGCACACGCTGTGCGTTAGTGTTTTAACGTTTGCATAAACGATTTGGATTTTAGGGAAATGTTTGAATTATAATAACTCCATTAGGCGTTTAGTGAACATATGTTGTAGAGTGGGCACGATAAGATAGAACCGTATGTCAGGTAACAGCTACCGTTTGGCATCCGCCAACAAAGCGAGGATGTGAGGATTAGTTGGCAAACAATGTGACGTTGTTATTAAAACGAAAACTCTTTAGATAAAGACATGAAACAACAGGCCTGAGGAGATTTGAGATAGCGGTCTGAGCAAGCGTCGGGTCGTCGGGAGACATTATCTCGTGCGCCGGCGCAGCGTGCCGCGCGCGCCGACCTCGCACACTCAAACAAACATGCACATTTTGGTATCAACTTATTGTTTTGTAGCGTTTTCATTTCGTTGCTGTCAAATTAAAAGTTGCTTATTCTATCATTATTTTAACAGAGTAGTTTATTCAAGAAGCCTGGGATTATTTTAATGAAGATTAATTATTCATACAGATTTTTGTATTGTTATTGTAGGTGCTGTTAAGTAGTTGTGTAGATAATATTTGTTGTAACAATTAACCGATCATCGGGTTGTTATTTGTAATTCCCTCATTTCGCTAAGTTTGGCACCCGTTTTAATTAAAAGGTGACCAATTATTTCTAATCATTATTTCAGTATCTTCTTAATTGTTGTTAAGTTTTAGTAGTTGAATTTGGAACCCTAATGTTTTAAGTATTAAAGTCGAGCGGGGTAGGTAATTGTATACCTAACACATATAAAATGATAATTGATCGCAATGGGTTTCATTTTGACAGTTCATCCATGTTCATTGCGTTATTTACGTTGTTGAGCAGATGAATTTTTCAAACCTATGCAGCATTGGATTAGCAATATACTTCAAAACTCTCGGATTGTGATTGAAACTGTGTTGCGCAGTTAGGGTGCTGACAAAGTCTATTTTTGCAAACGCACGAAGTTTCTAAAAGAATGTTACTAGGTACGTCGAAGTCAAATTGAAATAATAAATTACCAGTATTTACCGAAATCTACAAAATAAGCATTAATTATCGAAAGTATTCGATAACGAACCTAATGCAAAAGATTTGTAGCTACTTTGGCGAAGCTATTTTTATTGTAGCGATTGGCATTCGTAGGTACACCAAGTACTTACTTATGCGTTCACATTAACAATAAGAAGGCATCAGAATTACTACTATGACAATACATACAACTATTAAGATTCAAATCAATAACGTAGTCTAATAGGAACGATTCGAACAAGTCGGGGGACAGGTGAAAATGACACTTGGCAAGCCTCTAACACTCACATTCGAAAATAAAGTGACTTCTTTTGCAATAATAAACAAAAGGCAATCATGGGAGTGAATTCTAAACGTATTTGAAATACAAAGCTTATGTGATCTTGATGAAGACATACATAGCATACATAATCAGCTTACAATATTCCCACTGCTGGGATATAGGCCTCCTGTGAGAGGGAGTGTAATCTACCACGCGGGCCCAGTGCAGCTTGGTAGATGTCACATGTCTTCTAATTTCTGGTTCTAGGACATGCATTCTCCCTTCACCGTTTTGAGAGCAGGTACAGTCACGTCTAAAAGTATGTATACACTTGGCTTTATTCAAAGGCGATTTTCTCCTTTATTTTTGAATGAAATTTTATGTTATTACGAAAATAGTATTTTCGAACCCATAGGTTTATGTTTAGTGTCGTATTTCAACGTTGCATTCGTTATTTCACGAAAAAATCGCAATTGAAAATTGCCAAGTGTATCTATACATACTTTTAGACGTGACTGTACACATTTAGGTACAATTTCCATGACATTCACGTCGTATAAAAGGCAATGTCATTGAATGAATGTTTTTTTTTTTTTTTTTTTTTTTAAAGATAAAGATCAATTTATTTGCAAAAACATGTGTAGATTATAAACATGGTATAATGTTTATTGTAGGTGTTACAGGATGTTCTTTGGCACAACATGTTTGACCATGGCTGGTGTACAAATTAGGTCGAAAGACCATAAGATTTCAAAATAAAAAAAAAATTACAATTAAAAAGAAATATACAAAGTCTCAAAAAAAAAAAAAAATAACAATAACATTAATATTAAATTATAAATAAAAAACAATTGGTAAATATTCATGCGATTCAAAATAAATATAATAGATTCAGTCAGAGCGATTTGTCATTTAAAAATTCATTGATATTATAGTAAGCTATGGTATGTTAAATCAACAATCTCATTCACTTCGTCGTAATGAAGACATGTTCACTTTTAAATTATTCACCGAATGACATGTTTGGCGTAGTATCGATTAATAAAAAAAGAAAATATGTACGTTTAGCGGAAATAAATTATTTCATTTCTTTCTTTCCGCGTTCACCTTTTTGTTGTGTTAAGTATTTTCACACCGTGTCTGTTAGAAGACGGGCGAACTGATAATAAAAAGGGTTTGTATCAGCTAATGAATGTTTTTTTTTTCTGACATTAATTAACTCATTCATGCATGGCCGGTTTGTTGGTATAACAAGGTGACTTTAATGAAATTGCATGACTGATTTAATGGCAAGATGTCAAATAATGAACCAAATGGGGTTTCACATAAAAATGTTATTGGCAAAATAAATATAACCGTCATTTCTTACTCTTTGTAATGACAATTCTTCACTGGGTGTTCAAAACGGTGAAGGAAAACATCGTGAGGAAACCGGCATGTCCTAGAATCAAAAATTCGAAGACGTGACATCTACCAACCCGCACTGGGCCCGCGTGGTGGTTTACAGCCCACTCCATCTCACCGAGAGGAGGCCTGTGTCCCAGCAGTGTGAACATTATTGGATGATTATGCTGCTGCTATTGCTGCACTGTGTATTGACAATTTTTAAGAACGTTTACATTCAAATCTCGATCTCAACGTGTGAAAAAATCTGTAATTTGCCTTCATTTTTGACAAGTATTTGACATTCATTGTCGATGAGGTGAGATGGCGATTTGAATTTTAACGATTTTTAAGCACGAGAATTAGCCTTCTCATAATCTCCAAACATCACTACGAAAGGTCATTGGATTGTGTATAATTATTTGATAAAAAATCGATGGAGGAAAATTAAAGACTACCTATATGTGAAAATGATGTGAAATGATGATGAGGAAGAAAGAAGACTATGAAATTTGAGTGGTTTCGACATGTGCATCCTATCCGCTAGAATTTACTTTAAACACCAATCAGAAGGCTATTCCCCGTAATTAAAAACGTCCAAAATCTAGTCGCAGTCTCATCTCAGCGACAATCAATGTATAAAACTTGTCAAAAATGTAGGCAAATTAGGAGTATTTTTGACAGATTGAGAATGACATCAGACTGTGAACGTTTTAAAAATGATTTAGTTTATTTCTATAATGGGTATGATGACCATAATGCCTTGGAAGGTAGGTAGGCCTTTGGTGTGGGATGCAACGTGTGTCGACACCCTTGCGCCATCCCATCTTCCAAGCACGGTAAGCTGTGCTGGGGCGGCTGCTGCAGGTGCGGAAAACCTCAAACGGCGCAAATACTCCAATCTCTTTGGAACTTACATATTTGAGCCGTTTGGGGTCGAAACACTAGGGCCATGGGGCCCGAGTGCCCACTTAGTATTCCGAGACATCGCCAAGCGGTTGGTCGACTCATCACGTGACCAGAGGGCTGGCCTATTTTTTGGCCAAAGAATCAGCATTGCCATACAACGTGGCAATGCTGCCAGCCTTTTGGGCACGTTTCCCGTTGACAGTGATGCGGACGAATTTTTTGATGCCCTTTGATTATTTTCCCTCCCTTTTTATATACTTGTACATATTATTATTTTAAGATTGTTAGTTTTTTAAATTATGTAAATATACTGAGAATTAAATATCATACTGTTTATTTCTCGTATCGCTTTCAAATTGCGATCACTTAAGTGAGGTTCGAATTTGAAGTAACCTTTACAGAATAGCCCTACTGTAAGTACCTACAATAAACAAGTAAAATATTATGTTTCTTGCTCAGATATGAGTACGAATATCCTTTAAGAACACAATTAGTAATAACAATAACCCAGACTTAAAGATCCATTGTGTCAAATGAAGACGTGTGTCTGCCATTATTGTGATGCGCACAAAATGTCCGCGTTTCGTTTGGCGGGAAAGTACCTAATGGTGATTGTGTTTGCATAGTTTTTGCAGGGATCCTATCGGCATGACTTAATTAGACACAGTGAAAATAATGGATAATGATTTTGTCTTTGACATATCTCGAGACCGTGGGGTTCCGGACTTTTGGAAGGCGTAACATGGGGCCTAAGCCAACTTGCAGAGGCCCCTTAGACAATTTTAAACGATGAGGACCAACCGACGATTATCCCTGTACATATGCACTATGCAAGTGCACCCAAGGACAACCCCCGGTTTGGTGCAGGACTATTGCAGAACATGAAAACAACATATATTGGACTATTGCGTTTGGGTGGCTATAGTGGATCGGATACCTTGAACTATAGGGACTATATCCCCTGCCTGACCAATGATAATATAATATTCACAGATAAAATGGCAGGGGGTGACTTGCACACTTAATAATGGGTCCCCGGAAACGATCCGCACATAGTGACGTAACGACAAGGGGTCAACACGTCCTGAGGTGCTTATGAGGAGGATTCCACGGCTATCAGGACAATCCCGGAAGTACGGTCAAGATCCCTACCAACATCTTACTGGAATACTTCCTTCCTTCAAACACGTTTGCTCTTGCGAATCTCCATTCAAGTCGGCCAATAAAGGCAAGAAAGTGGTGGGAGCTCTGTTCCTCGTCATTCTTCTGGGTTTTTCCATACAGGATACTCGGAAACCACGTTAAGCCGTTGGTCCTGCGTCTGGTCTCTCGCCGGTCATGTCGGATTGCCATCCCATCGGATTAGGAGAGTGAGGGAAGAGAGAGCGCACCTGTATCTGCGCACACACTTGTGCACTATACTTAATATCTCCTGCGTAGATGGCTAGTCTCCATTGATATTGGCTGCCATGGCTTAAATCGGTCTGCAGGATTATTACTGTTAGGTAACGGGCTGACTCGGCAGACCACGTAGGAGATGGCGGGACGAGCTGGATAGGTTCCGTCAAAACGAACGACGCGCGGGCGCGGACGCGCGGGCTCGCGGAAGATGGAAGGAGTGGAGGGACGCCATTGCCCAGGGGTGGGACAGCGCAGGCTAGTAAAAAAAAAAATGGGCTGACTAGGTATGGATTTTGCCTATCTTTGACTACCAATGGTGACTAAACTATTGTATTGTGTTTGGTTGATTTTTTTTATGCAGACTGGGAACGCCATTTTATTTATTGTCGTATTGTCTTCTCCACTCAAGACTATAAGACTAGCTGCGCCCCCGAGGTTTCACCCACGTAAGTCTCGATCCCGTGGGAATATCGGGATAAAAGTATCCTATGTCCTTTCCCGGGATTCAAGCTATCTCTATACCAAATTTCATCTAAATCCGTTCAGTGGTTTAGGCGTGAAAAGGTAACATACAGACAGACAGACAGAGTTACTTTCGAATTTATATTATTATAGTATGGATAGGTAGTATACAGGGTGAAATTAAATTCATGAGCATCCTTTTAAGGGGTCATTGTACTCATCATTATGAACAAATTTTACTATGGGACTAAACCTAAAATCGCGAAAATAAATCAACTGTTCCTGTTTGTATAGTTTTAGTTAAGTTAGGTTTTAATTTTGTTATTTTTGTTAATTAAGATTAAATACCATATAAATTATATTTTTAAGTATTCATTACACTGTTCCTTGCATTTATGTTCACGTAACTCGTCAAAATGTAGGGAAGAGCTGATTTTTTTTCGCTATTTTAAGTTTGGTCCCATAGTAAAAGTTGTTCATAATGATGATTACAATGACCACTTAAAAGGATGCCCATGGATACAATTTCACCCTGTACCTATATTATAGTATATAGTATGGTATGGATGGATATTGTTGAATATTAAGGGGTTTATTTATAAACGATGATTAATTTATGAGTAGTTTAAATGTCAAAAATGTATGGTTAAACAGTCGCAAATCATTACTTAACTTTAAGCAACGTTTATGAATAAAGGGGTAAGAATAAGATGTCATCTGCACCCTAATTGTGTAACACACAACCAATTACTCTCAATTTGAATCATTTTGAAGCATATTGCTAATCCATTGCTCCATATGTTCGAAAGATTTGTCTGCTCAACAACGTAAATAACGCAATGAATGTTGTTGAACTGTCAAAATGAAACCCATTGGTTACGCAAGTGTTACGCAATTACCCTGCTGGACAAATATTTAAAATTCATCTTCATTACCTAATTCAGTCACCATTACCATCATATTATTATCATAAATAAATATTATTTTCTAATTATTGACGCAATTAAACGTCACAGAAAATTACGCCATGCGATCACATAAATCATTACCAAGGTAAGATATTATTAAGTGTGAATACAATGACAATAATTATTATAATTTGTAATCGTTTCGATTACTTATCGAATGGTTTAGGATTGGATAAAAATGCATAAACACAATCGTATAGCCACAGAAGCTATCACACTTATAATATTATAAAGGCGAAAGTTTGTGAGTGTGTGTGTGTGTTTATATGTTTGTTACTTCTTCACGCTCAAACGGCTGGACCAATTTTGATGAAATTTGGTATAGATATAGCTTGAGTCCCGGAAAAGGACATAGGGTACTTTTTATCCCGATATTCCCACGGGATCGAGACTTATGCGGGTAAAACCGCGGGGCGCAGCTAGTATCATAATAAAAGTAAACTAGCTTCTGCCAGCGACTTCGTCTGCATGAAATATTTTGTTCCTCCGCCACACTAAGAATAACTTCGTTTTCGCTTAGCGCTCTTTAGAATAGAATACTTCATTATTTACTTACACCATATAAATTACAAATACTTATAGGTGTAGATTTTTTTATTATTTCGCTTTTTCTGACTTTTCCTTTTTGCTGGCCTCTGTGGGTCGTAGCATAGTGTTATTAACCTTCTTCAAAAATTCGGCTACCACACGCAAAAAGATTTTATCAAATTAGACTGATACTACCAGAGATATTAGCGCGTTCAAACAAAGAAACTCTTCAGCATAGCCGTTCACAAACATTCGATACGCTTCCGTATCGTATCGAACATTAATCATTGTTATCGTAGGAGTCTTCTAAACGCTGTTCACAAGTCCAAAACCCGAAAATATTGTCAGTTTAAATCAAATAGACGCCCGCTATTCTTCCAACAGCTATTTGCTGTTGAGGGCAAGTCAAATCAGGTTATCAAAATACCAGGTTTTCGATACGATAGCCTGTCGTATGGTTGTGAATAGCTATGCTGTTTTATTATTTTACTAGCTTCTGCCCGTGACTTTGTCCACGTGAAACCCCGTCGCGTCACATCGCCCGCCCGCGCGATTACTTACTTAGTTTTCGTTTAGCGTTTTTTCTTAGTTTTTGCTCGACTCCCATGAGTTCTAGCGTAATGTTAAATAGCTTATAGCCGTCTTCAAGAATTGGGCTATCAAATACAAAAATATTTTTTCAAATCCGACTGACAGTTCCTGAGATTAGTGCGTGCAAACAAACAAACTCTTTAGCTTTATTATTATTAGTATTCATAAGTCTTCCACGCTTCTTTCTACTTATTCCTGGTTCATATTACATACGTAAAAAGGTGTTATATAAGACATAACTCTTACAGGTGGAATACTGGCCACCTGTATTATTTTATGGGCCATAAAAAAGCTTATAAAGGCTATCTCTGATCCGCTATGGTCGTATATTAAAAAAACTATTTATTCATGACAACGATGTGTGTGTTTGGGTTCGAGTAACTCGAAAACGACTGAACGAATTCTGATAGGTCGTTTATACTATTAGTTACTGTAGAAATTAAGAGAGTAAAGTTTTCTTTGGTACCAATTTTATTTATTTTATTTTAGGATCTCCAAAAAAAAGTATAAGTACACAAAACATTATGTGATTAACCCGTTGCATGTCGTGATTACAGACACAATTAAAAAGCCATTGTGTCTCGCGTAGATCTACGTTCCGGCATACGAAGGGTTAATGGACGACAAAGTATTTGGTAGGTGTAGGTACTCTTTCAATTACAGGAGACCACAGCATGCACAATAAAATGAACAAAAGGGTTCAAAGGGGGTTTTAAAGGGTTGATTTAAAAGTTGTAGGTCAGTGAAACAGTCAGGACTTTGTAGTTATGAAAAAACTTCATTTGAAGCAATTATTTGTAATCATTATGCAACCTTTTGCATAATCATTAATTTCTAACAGCTATACACATTCAGAATCTACGATAAAACATGAAAAAACTACACAATTATGTAAAAGTAAATTCTTTGACAAAACAAAATGCTAATTCAGTCAAAAAGGTGTCTGTTACGGCCGCAATATGTCCAAAAACGAGATCGAATACTTAGATAAAAGTCAACAAAATTAATGGGAATTCGTTATTTTGACGGTAACATTTCGTCAAATTGACGCGAGGAAACAAATGAAAAAATCCACGAACCCGCCATCTTTGAATTTCAAATTTGAGATTGGAATGTGCATGGTAGCATTTATTGGCTCGTTATAAACGATCAAATCGCTTGCTTTCATTGATTTTTATTCCATTGCCTTTTTTAACCGTTCATCTTACAAGGATACAGAAGAAACAACGCATTGTATCTCCCTTATTTAATTTATGCTTAATCGCCCAAGTTCAGCGCATTATCCTTATTCTAAAAAAGAAAACTTAAATGATGCTTTATAATTTTTATTTGTACAGCAAACAAAAGGCAGTTAGTGTCTTTCGATTAGTTTTCGACGTCTGAAAGAGCAATTTAAATATTAATTTACGCGGTAATATTTTAACAAAATGGCGGCAGGTTAAAATGGCCGACGGTTTAGTTAATTAGCATGGCGTTGTTATTGCGTTATTGTTGTATTAACCGAGGTAGATTGGTTGCTTTGTTTCCGATACGTAAAATTAAGTTTACATCTCAATCTAGAAAGTTTTCTTTCAAGTAATATTCCGTTTATGTACGCTTGTTCCCTGAGTTATTATGGCCTTTCTAAATGAGGGAGGTTAGACGAGACATCCGCTTTTTTCGAAGTTTAAAATTGATGTTTGTATTGTCTATGGCAGAGAGAATACCAGCTTATCTTTGTCGATGGTCTGTATCCTGTATTGCTAATTACGACCAACCGACGAAGAGTAATTAATTTAAACTGTTCATCCACTAAAAATCTATACCTATGGTATTGTTTTTAGTACTGCGGACAGTTGATGCCAAAATCTTTCCTTTTCGTGTCGAAAAGGAAACAATATTTCTTGATCAATTTTGAGGTAGGTAACTTACGAGTTTTCGGCATCAAGTCCCGTAATTGGCCAAATAACCACAGATAGCTGTCTCTAGCTATCTGTGGTCTTAAGACCGCACATTGACCTTATGCATCGCTTTTGGATCCTAAATACAAGCTCCCTATCAGTAGACTGCCCCCAAAAAATACACCTTAGAAACGCCGGACTATAGATTGATTGGTTATCGTTGTCTGTCAGTCAGACACAAAACTTATAGTGATCAAGGGAAGGCCCAGATCATCAATGGCCTTATTTTAAATCTTTGAAAATATTAACATTTCCGTCTTTGTACATACTGGAATCGGCTTTATTTGTGAAAAATAATCCACATCTATTTCAAAAATTGTCGGCAGTCAGAAGCAATCCAACACGAACTCAATATGTACATCAATTGTGTCGAGTTAAATGTAAAACCGCACTAATGCAAAAAAGTTTTTTTGGCATTGCCCCACGCATTTATAACAAAGTACCTAATATTATTAAAACTATGACTGTATTCAAATTTAAAAGGGCACTAATCGAAATATTGATTGAAAAAAAGTTATTACACAATTGACGACTTCCTTAATGATGAATAACTGACTGATTGACATGCTATTATGCCGTTTGACATTTTTTATTTTGTTTTTATTGTAACTTTGATGACATTTAACATTTTTTTTTATATTTTTTTTTTTTTTTATATAGGTATGTAACCTTAGTTGACATTTGCCATTAATATATTATTGTGACATTTTTACAGTAATTGAAACGATTTGACATGAATTTGTATTTTGTATTATTTAATTCTCGTAATTGTGATTTAAAATTATAATAACTTTTGTGTAAATTAAATAATAATATGTTTTGCATGCCCATGTGACGGTAGAGCATGGAGGACTCTTTTAATAAAACATCTATGTACTAAATACCCATGTTTGCAAACCAATAAATGATTTGAATGGTTGACACTTCCCGTGACCCAAGGGCTGGCTTTTACTTTGGCCAAAGGCTAAGCATTGCCATACAACGTGGCAATGCTGCCAGTCTCTTGGGTACATTACCAGTCGACAGCGATGCGGATGAATTTTTCGACGCTATATTTTAGTTTTTGTATAGTTTTAGTTAAGTTAGGTTTTAATTTTGTTATTTTTGTTAATTAAGATTAAATTGTTAATAATTTGTAAAATTGAAAAATAAACTATTTAAAAATAAGTGTAAAAATAGGCATTACTGAATTTCAAAAAAAAAAAAAAAAAAATTTGATTTGATTTGATAAGTTTGCCAAAGATGTAAACCACAATGGCCGATTTTGTTAAATTTCGAGCGGCCATTGTTGTTTACATCTTTGGCAAATTTAGAAAAGCCGGATCTTACCTAGCCTTTTCTCAACTATGTTGGGGTCGGCTATTTGTGTGGTATTTTACATGAAACAACTGCCTATCTGACCTCCACAGCCCAGTTACAGGGTAATAGGATACCCCTTGGTAAGACATGGTTGTCAGACTTTTGGGTTTGGGTAACGACTGTCAAAGATCTACGAATGACAACCGGGACCAACGGCTTAACGTGCTTTCCGTGGCACGGAGGGGTCTCGGTATGTAAAGATGGTCACCCATCCACGGACCAACCGCGGCAAGCGATTACCTGATCGATGGATCCGTGCGGCTGTTATTACTTAGCCACAAGCCAGTAAATTCTTAATAAAATTCGACTCTTCGCATAGGTACTTATTTGCTGACTTAAGGCATAAATATCGCGGTGTCTTAAACTGAAACTACGAGGGTCTTTGCGAAAACGAACATCATTAGACAATGAGGCAAAAACTACATAAAATGTTCAGTCTATCTCTTGATAAATTGCTAAGGAAAGAAAAGTAATAGTACCGAAGCAAGATAATTACTGCATTCATATGGAAACAAAGGCAAATAAATAGCTTGTTAAATCTGAAACTTTCTAGCTTGGCAACACTATGGCATGGCACTGTGAATAGTGATGTAGTTACTGTGTGGCATTTATTAAAATTAGGCTGAGGATCAGCACTTTTCGAACGTCAAAATTTCATAAGGCAGTCCCCCAAAACACCCGCCTTTTGCCACTTCGTAGCGTTTCGGTTTCGCTGGGAAGAAGTGGCGCAATAAACTCCCTAGCCACACAGCTGTCTGTTTAGTTTGAAAAACTTAATATCAACAGCTAAATATTAGGAATCCTGAAGGTGGTGTTCTTCAGAATGGTCAAGAACGTGTTACTCTCAACCGACAGACGTACGCGTATGACCGACCAGCGGGGTATTTGTTATTATTACAGATAATTTTTTTCATTTGACTTTGACTTCAAAAGAGGTTATCGCCCGTTTTCACCAATTTGTCTGCTCAACAACGTAAATAACGCAAATGTTGTTGAACTGGCAAAATGACAGCTATTGCTACTGATAGTACGTGTTACGCAATTACCACTCTGTATTTATATGTGAAGACGCAGAACCCAACACATCAAGCTACCCGAAACTGTCAAATTTTCCCAATCAACCTTGAACCTAGTGCTTTAGCGATAAAGTTGAAAATCTATTAAAGAAATTTGACAGATTTGTAGTAGCTTGATGTGTTGGCGTCTGTACCTAATTAAATAAAATTACTGTACCACAATAGCGTATACTATTAAGTATTCTGTGACAATAGGTGACGTCACCCACGCTCAATCTTATTACCTAGAATAATACGGAACTCGGAATTCCTATCTCCGATACTAAGCAGATGAAAAGTGGCATTTCAAAACAATTTCAAGGAAAGCTAGGTAATTTAATATAGGAAGAAGTAAATAACGAATCAAAACGGACATTAAAACAAGCAATACAGCTTTAAATAGGCCATGGACTACGAATGCGCCTAAAATAAAGCATTCATGAATGAAAGAGGTATGAATCTTGCTACTTTTAGATGTTTTATTTATTTAATGGGAATCTACTTAATATAATAGAGATAAAAGTATTTTTATAAGCTAAAGTGTACAGGCTATCATGTTTATTAAATCTTTCATAATAATGCTTTCAGATGATAAATCTTAAATCATTTATTTAGAACAATTATTAAAGGAGAAGTGTCAGAAAAACCCGAGAAATTCAAATTTTCTTACGTTTTTTGCAATTTACAGTTCAGTGTCAAGTTATATGTTGAACAAAATATGATTCGCGACCATAACAAGTATGTATTTACAGAATTATAATCATTAAAATATAGGTATCCCTATTGATTAATATATCATGAAAAAGTGGATTGTATTGATGGTCTTGACGCAGAACGTCACTTTAGCAAAATGTCATCGTGAAAATTTGGCCACTTTCGCATAATGTCACTTTCTCAAAACGTCATTTTCTCACAATGTCACTTTCTCATAATGTCACTTTCGCATAACGTCATTTTCGCAGGATGTCATTCAAGCCATTTTTTGAAGTGAAACTTCTTTACGCACGCTTGACTTGGGGAGTAAGCTGACGAACGCGTGACGTAGGCGTTACGAAAAGTGTGATCGGGCGAGGCGAACGGGAGTTGAGTGGGGGACATAAGCAAGAGAAAACAGTGCGCGCGCACATTTTCTTTCTCTCTTCCTCTCATAGCCAAATACGTTTGAAGTTTCACTTCAGTCGTGTGGTCATAAGCACAGGTCAGGAGGAGTAGAGAGTTGCTGCGAGCACTGTCTACTTGCGCATTTTCTTCTGCCGGCGATCCAGCGGGGAAGGGGGGGGGGGGAGTCTTACGCAATTAGCCCGTAGGTTGCGCGTTCACGTCCCTGCCACCCATATACGTGTAGGCAGAGTTAATTAATTGACTGGCGTTATTCAGCATACTTTCTCGCCTACATACGTGTGTACTGCAATTAATAGGCTCGCCCCCTATTACATGGGACTTAAACATAACTGGCGAGATGTGGGATGTGGGTGTCCTTAATAAACACCTTTGTCTTAAGGTGAATGCGCAGTTGTAGCCCGCGAAATTCAATTTTTTCATGCGTTTTTAACAATTTTCAGGTCAGTGTCAGGTTGTAACTTGATCAAACTATGATTGGCGACTATAACAGGTACAGTACCCGGCGATAAATATTGCACATCGATCTTTGAAAAGAGACAATCGGCTAATTTCGGCTTCGTAGAGCGTTATCTCTGTCGCACGAAATACAAACAGTCCGGTATCTATTAGGAGCTGTTAAAACAATTATGATTTGCTTCTTTTGATATTTCTTTTTATTCTTTGTATAAAATACACCAATTTTTCTATAAATGATTGCTTTAGGTTGGGGTAAAATAAAAAGGTTCCCCTCCTTTTCCTAAAGATGCCATAGTACAACTTTAAATTATTTAAATTTGGGGGTGTTAACAACTCTAAATATATATTTTGAACTGGACGCGACCGCACTCTATCGCACTTGAACAACGACTGACAAAACGTCACATAGGTAGTGTGCGACAGAGATAACGCACTACGAAGCCGAAATTAGCCGATTGTTTCTTTCCAAAGGTCGATGTGCAATATTTATCGCCGGGTACTGTACGTATTTATAGAATTATAATAATTAGAATCATTAATACATCTTCCTAAGTTAGATTACTACCATAAGGACAAATCTCGTATGGAAAACTGATTATGGTAGAAATCTAACTTTAAGACAGACAGACAGACATCAACATGCATCCGAAACCCGACCCATCCAATAGGTACAGACGCCAGCACATCAAGCTACTCGAAACTGTCAAATTTTCCCAAGCAACTTTGAACCTTATGCTTTAGCGTTAAAGTTGAAAACCTATTAAAGAAATTTGACAGATTGCAGTAGCTTGATGTGCTGGTATCTGTACATTTATTTCTTCAGAAGTCAAGCATACTGGCTGAGCTGTTTTAAATGCATTGAATGAGTGTACATTTCTTATTCGTGAGGGTAGGTATTTTATTATAAAGTTGTGCTCCTTCAAATGTAAGCATTTTTTTGCCATAGTTGGTTCTAGTCTTGCTTGTTGTGTGCTCCTGGGAATAGAATAGAATATTCTTTATTATGTACACCATATAAATTAAAAACAATATAGATGGGGGGGGGGGGGGAATAGGTGTAATGTTATAAACGTCACCTATGTGTACTGTAGAGACCTCTTCGAGAGAAGACCTCCTTTGAGATACTGGCCGATAATATTTGAAGGCAGGTTCCATTCGAACGTTTAAGCATTTGTCATAGAGAGTCGTAAATCGAATGAATAAGATGGAATAATTTGAGATGTTTTATGAAATACTCCTAAATAATACCTATCCTTTGAAAGTCTAATGGGAGTTTCTTTTCAGTAAAATACACACATCAAAAGTGTCTAGGGATCAACATATATTTTTGCAATAACTTTTCTCCTGATTGATATTAATTAAAATTTTCTTTAAGGATTCATCAAATAAAGTGTTTTCGTTTGTCACAGTAACGATAAACCAAGTCACCTTTGCATTAATAAAGAAATTTGCCATTTTCCTAATAAAGGGATTTTTGACATTTGAACCACTAACACAAAAGTTCGAAAAAAAGACTGAAATAACAGTTTTCTTTAAAATTTTATTGGGTAACTTAAACAATTAATAATCCGTGTTTCTACCGCGAACACTAACAACACAAGAACATCGGTTTGGCATACTCAAAATGAGTTCATCCAAATCACGCTGTGGAATGGCCGCCCATGTTCGTTGCAACAACAAAAAAAGGTCTTCTTGCGACTGGATACCCTCCATATTCGGCAGAGCTCTTCTCTGTAGCATATCCCATGCATGCTCAATCGGGTTCAAGTCTGGCGACTGAGCAGGCCAGGGCAGGACATTGATGTTAGCTGCGGCGAGAGTCTGTCTTACAACTCTTGCGGTGTGCGGTCGTGCATTATCATGCATTAACTGAAATAAGGGACCGATTTGCACTTGTAGAGGAACGATGACGTCTGATACAATCGTCTCAGCATAAATTTGAGCGTTGAGGTTGCCTCTGATCCAAATCAACTCAGTTCTTCCGCCGATCCAAATACCCGCCCATACCATGATGGTTCCACCACTATAAGGATGGACTTCCTGGCAGGATTTTAATCGCTGTTGGCGTCCAGGGGTTCTCCAGTGTCGTATACGTCTTGTATCCGGTCTCATACCAAAACGAGACTCATCAGAAAAGCACACGAAACGCCATTGTTCTTCTGCCCAATTTCTGTGTTCAAGAGCCCATTGATATCGAATCCTACGATTGTGCATTGCTATAGGTGGTACCCGTAGCGGTCTTCGGGAATGAAGGTTCACTTCATGCAAGCGGTTTCTGACTGTTTGGTCGCTAATTAAGTTCCCTGAAGAGTGATGAAGCCTCACGGCTAACATCATGGCGGTTATTGTTGGAGCTCTTCGAGTTAAGATTTGAATGTATCGGTCTTGTCTCCGTGTGGTGCAGCGATACCGTCCTCCATGGCGCTCAGCCACGGTACCAGTGCTTCGGTAACGTGTCCAAAGTCGACTGATAACACTCTGACTTGTATTCAGAGCTAAAGCCACAGTACGTTGCCGGGAACCAGCTTCTATCATTCCCACGGCTCTGAGCATTTCTTCCCTGCTTAAATGACGTCGCCGCTCCATAATAACGTTGGTTTTAATCAGTAGTAGGGAAACAGTAGCACTAATAATGTCTTCAATGCGTTGTATGTTTTTATAGGGAAAATATTGACAGCTGATTTTCATCTTTTACTCGAATTTGATTCACAGTTCCTGATTCAAATTATGAAATGCACCAAAAAGGATCCATATAAATTTATAAAATCATAAATTTATTACAAAGCCACATCTCAATCTCAAGAAATCCGCATAAAAATGCTTGATCCCTAGACACTTTTGATGTGTGTAGTTCCCATCTGTAGTTAACCCCAATAGAGTCAGCAAGACTCTCTACTACTGTATCCTGTGACTAATTATAATCTATCACAACTATGTTGGGGTCGGCTTCCAGTCTAACCGGATGCAGCTGAATAACAGTATTTTATATGGCTCGACCTCCACAACCCAGTTACTGGGTAATACGATACCTCAAGCAGGTATCTTCTGTTTTTTTTCTTCTTTTCTGTTCTGTACCATGTCCTGTTATATTGTTATTTTTTAGTCGTTTCGTGTCTGCGTAGGTGCTTAATGAGGCATTGAAAGTTCTACCAAGGAAACAAGCGTAAAATGTTCTGATTTACCTACATCGATTCGGGCACAAAAACATCTTAGCCATCACGAATTATACGGTTTAAGCTCTTATCCTAATCTTAAGGGTGGCAATAATTGCCCTCAACATAATTATACACCATTTTGATCTAAATAATAATAACGTCTTGACACTTGACGAGGTACCGCCCGCTGGCCCATATGTCCGACAATTTCAAATGAAATCGAAAAAAACCGATCCGCATATGACGCCTTCTAAATCCAAAATTCCCTCCAAAACCGATCTCACGCTGAGAGCGCATTGAAAAAATATTCTCTCTGACTCGTTCTTTTTTCGAATACAGTTTTTTTTTCTAACCATTGTCACGGCTGGATGCCACGTATTGCCAGTGTTTGGCCTCGATTTAAAGAATTTAAATATTATTTGGTGAATCAATCTGCGAATTTAATGCAGGCGGAAAAAGTTTATGAAAAATATAGTACGGACAGATCTCGTCGTGTTATGAATAATATAAAAGCACATTTTAACTTGCGGAAGTGGGGTTTTTGAATCATCGAAGCTTTGAAGCATTAACCTCGGTGTGGTCTTGATATACTATGAAATATATCAGTGTAGATTAAAATAATCTACACTACGTCCAACAAATGCAAAGTCAAAAAAAAAGTATTGAAATTAGGATGGTAGACAGTTTTTCTATAGTTAGCCATTTTGTATTTCACGCACTTGAATGCCAGGTAAATTCTATACCTAAGTAAAAACACACAATACCATCTTTTCACCTGTGAGCCGACGCGACAGTCCCGACCCACTAGAGAGACTTTATTAACAAGATTTTGAATATCCTATTGTCGCTAACACTTTCTATGTTCGAAATTCGAAAATATTCTTTTTTTTTACAATACAGTTTGGACATTTCGCTTGAGTTATCGCCGGCCAGTTCTGTTAAAAGGTTTAACGTTTTTTTTTTTCTTTCATAAACGTCAGTGCGCGGGTCGTTTTTGACGTGGGTGAGCGTGGTTATAATTGCTGTTCGGATTGGGACGCATAATTTTTATAATTGTCTGGATATGTCCTATTTTTAACTTTAAGAAGATTATAGTTGTAAATTGTATGAGCTTAATCTTACACATCGGTTCATTATTAGCTTGACTGTATTTGTAAAGGCTAACATTCGGACTAATTGTTTCTATGTTTGTTGATTTCCCAAAATAACTGTTGTCATAGACAATCGATACCCCACAATGGCAGCATATGCAAAAAACACAATTAAAAAACTGCAAACCACAGACAACAAATTATTTAAATATCATGTCGTTTAGGGCTTGAATTGTTTAAAATTTAAATACCTACCTATCTCCGAGACTTGTATCCCGCGTCACCCAAAAACATGGCGATCCTACAGCCAGGTAGTTTCAAACTGGGATTTGGAAATATATGGATAATTATAAGACGGCTTAACGTGGAATTTTTGTCAAAGTTTATCGTCATTTTGATTGAGGTTACGACTCTCGTATCGGTGAAGATATTGTGTCGGTAGCTTTATTATACGAGGGGCTAGCAACGGTTGTTGGCTTATGATATGGGAATCGGATATTACATGTATGAGGACTAATGAGAATTGTCCAAAATGTTTATTTTCAGAACTTCTGTCATGTTTAATGACGTAAGAGAAGCTTAGATTACAAAAGATGTTTGAAGGACCGTGGCATACGTTTTTTGAAATTGCTTACATCTTAGAAAAGGTATGCTAATACCGTCAGTTAATTAATTAACTCTGTCTATACTTACAAGGTTGCAGGGTCATTGACGCGCAATCCGTCACCATGGGATTTAGTACATGATTTAGAACCCCCCTGCATAGAAAGGGATTTGAAGATCCGTGGCATACCTACCGGTCCGCCATTTTGATTTTTTTTTTCAAAATGGCGGCCACGCGCAAAGCGTATTGAAAAAATCAAAATGGCGCTACAGTCATGCGAGGCTCCATCTACAATCCCCTTTGCCTGGATTTTACGATTGTCTTTCTCAGTAAATAATGTTAGTTATTTGCAGAAAAGGTTAAACGCCACATTTCATTGTAGAAAAGTGATAAAATAATTAGTTTTAAACAAAGAATGTCCATGTTTGGAGTATAATCCTGCCAGAGATGTATGGACGGACTATCGGAACGTTACCCTTAGAAACAAATAAAAGCTTATTAAATGGTAAGTATAGAAGGTACTTATGTTAAAACAGCATATTATTATCGAGAAATATAGAAGAAATAAATAAAGAAAATACATTTATTTGCGGTAAACGTGAGGCATAGAACGAACAAAAACACAAAAAATCGACAAATCGATTTTGGCAAAGCACATCGATTAAACGGAACCAATTCTTAAATCCAATACCTAAACACTTAACTCACAAAAAAAGCCATCATGGTCTCGGACGATAATTGGTCCACCCACCCGACATTAGCTCGTAGACCAATCGCGACACGATTTGTCTTGCTAGATTATTTAAAACATGTCGTTAATGTGAATCGATCGTAAAATGTGTATAGAAACTCCTTTGATTGGTGATTATTTTTAATGGCTAATATTTTATTGCATTTTTATAGTTAATCGGCTATATTTGATGCGGTTCAACGATTTAACATAGGCATAACTGCTTAATAAGTAATCGAATGTCTAGTAATCTTTTCTTCTACACCTGTAAAACTAATTAAAAACGTTTATAAACTGGAATTCTCCATTTTTATTTAATTTCTTCCTTTTTAAAAATCGATCGCTAGTACGGTTTTAGTGACAGGTTTGAAATACACGCCATAAAAAAATAGGTGTTCGATTAAAAAAAAAACGTTTTGTTTCTTTGTTTATGGCTTATTATCTGTTGACAATTAAAGAGCTGTGGAAATTGAATTCTATTTTTGAATGGCGACGTAGGTACCTATCATTGGTTTTTGGATGATAGTACGCCGGTTTTAAAGTCTAATGGTTTCCGGTAGGTAAATTATTATAACTACCATTATTTTTTGTGAGTTATATTATAATACATATTCAAATAACTAACTAAGACTTTATTCAAAGCGTAAAAGTATCTCCTATACTTGCCGATTAAAGCTATTTTCTCACGAACACCACGCGACAACCTTTAATTTTACATTCAGCCAAATCGATATTTCTTACGTAGGATTGTGTTTGAGCCAACCATCAGCCTATAGTAGTCTACTGCTGGACATAGGCCTCGGATCTCCTACTACATGCCATTCAACTCGATTTTCGGCAATTCTAATCCAGCTGCTAAAACCGATGGATGTTGTCGACTGAAATTTAATTTGATAAATGAGCTGTTTATTTTTTATTATTATAATTAAATTTTATTCGAGAACATCCATCGGTTTCTTACTAAACTTCAACTGTATCCGACGATCCTGCATACTTATCTCTTTTGTTGACTGCACCTGAATGGTGCACTCTTTTTCCTTAATTTTCTTAGCCCACATAATCAGCCTATAACGTTCCCAATGCTGGGGCGCAGGCCTCCTCTCTACGTAATCTACCACGCGGGCCCAGTGCGGATTGGTAGATGTCACATGTCTTCGAATTTTTGGTTCTAGGACATGGCGGTTTCCTCACGATGTTTTCCTTCACCGTTTTGAGAGCAGTGGTGATGAAATAATTTACACAAAGTAAAGTGCCTGTCTGGGTTCGAACCTACAACTCGTAAGTCGCAGTCGTTATAACTGGGCCACCTGGGTAACCGCCTGGGTAATCATAGCCCGATTGGACGGCAATTCGACACGACCGGAGAGAGATGAGGTGCAGGACCAACGGCTTTACGTGCTTTCTGAGGCGCGGGGGTGTCAAACCGCCAACTTCCCGCCAACTTCCAAACTCCGGGCTGTTACTAAGGAATTCCTTATCGCAAAACCCAATGACACAACAAATTAGAATGCAAATCAGTGGGTTTTTGAGAAATACTTGGAGAGATTTCACTATTCATACTAATAAGTATTATAAATGCAAAAGTGTCTGTCTGTTACCTCTTCATGCTTAAACCGCTGAACCGATTTTAATGAAATTTGGTATAGAGATGTTTGAGTCCCGGGAAAGGACATAGGATACATTTTATCCCGATATTCCCACGGGATCGAAACTTATGCGGGTGAAACCGCGGGGCGCTGCTAATCCATACTTAATATTATAAATGCGAAAGTAAGTCTGTCTGTCAGTCTGTTACCTCTTCACGCTTAAACCGCTGAATCGATTTTGATGAAATTTAGTATAGAGATAGTTTGAGTCCCGGGAAAGCCCGATATTCCCAAGGGATCGAAATTTATGCGGATGAAGCCGCAGGGCTCTGCTAGTGTAACATATTTAAACAAAGCAGGTTTTGACAACCTGTCCTGGGCAAGCAGGTTTCTGGACCCCCAGAATGGACACAGCAACCTGTAGCTGGCCAATTCCAAGGCTAGAAATATGACTAGGTAATAAATAAAAATACATACGATATTCAGCAGTAAAACCGCTCAGGTTACCTTGTTAGGTCGTTATCAACAATCTAGAAGGCTGGACAGGGCTCAATTTAGTTAAGAGAACACACTATGTCTTGAATAACTTGTCACGAATTGCTTATTTCACCTGGCGATGCCTGTTACCTAAAAAAAAAACTGAATGAATTTATATTCCTAGCCCATTTCATCTATACTTAGATAAAATGGCAGTCAGAAAGTTATAAAAATGAATCTACGTCAAGTTGTTGTATTATAGCCATTTTATACAACTGTCAAATAATAATTGTTCTGATTTGAATATCATCATCTCCCTAACCTTTTCCCAACTACGTTGGGGTCGGTCTCCAGTCTAACCAGATGCAGCTGAGTACCAGTATTTTACATGGAGCGACTGCCTATCTGACCTCCACAACCCAGTTACTGGGTAATACGATACGTTTGGTAAGACTAGTTGTCAGACTTTCGGGCTTCTGACCACCCGTAACGACTGTCAAAGATCCATGAATGGCAGCTGGGACCAACCGCCCGAGGCAAGGAGGGGTCTTGGTATGTAAAGATGGTCACCCATCCACGGACCAACCGCGACAAGCGTTACTTAAACTGATCGATCGACCCGTGCGG
Source organism: Amphipoea lucens (assembly GCA_947508005.1). Classification (NCBI taxonomy): domain Eukaryota; kingdom Metazoa; phylum Arthropoda; class Insecta; order Lepidoptera; family Noctuidae; genus Amphipoea; species Amphipoea lucens. Next base: position 2,546,305 of record OX382373.1, on the reverse strand, counting down.
CTGTTATTACTTAGCCACAAGCTCCCTCATTGTTCTGATTTGGTCAATTTAAGTTGATATCATCAATACTAAAGGAAAGGTTTGTGAAGATGAGCTGTAAAATTTTGCACATGGAAAACTATGGCCGTATATTTTTCTTCTCCATTTCCCGTCCCGGAGTCTGTAGCTTTTAAGAGTTAACTAGTCGCGAGCTCGAACTGACTGGTGGTCATAGCCAAAAAGCACGCTGTCTCACCTGGCTTCGTGTCCGACAGAACTCGTATCAGTGATGAGCAGTTAGACGCTAGTCAACACGTACAACGTCTAGTTCTCACGCACAGAAACACCGTTCTGAGCTCTGATTCACAACCATACGACAGGCTATCGTATCGAAAACCTGACATTTCGATAACCTGATTTGACTTGCCCTCAACAGCAAATAGCTGTTGGAAGAATAGCGGGCGTCTATTTGATTTAAACTGACAAAATCTTCGGGTTTTGGACTTGTGAACAGCGTTTAGAAGACTCCTACGATAACAATGATTAATGTTCGATACTATACGGAAGCGTATCGAGTGTTTGTGAATAGCTATGCTGAACGGAAAAGCGCGTAAAAAAAAATCGAAAAGTGCTTTGGAAAATCGAGTGTTATGAAAAAACCACTGCATAAATCAATTACAAATAAAGTTTATTGAACTCTTCGATAATTGACCTTTGTCGATATGGACTTGGTTTTGAAGATTTTATGGTTCTTTTATTACTTATTTACACCCAAATTTACGTTAAAAATAGCGAAAATTCATAAATGACACCTCGTATAAAAAAGGTTGCCAAGACCTAAATAACGCTTTCACAGTAAAAAAAATTAAGATCTAATGTAGAGCCAAGCCCCTAACTACAAACCTGACATCTTGGTCAAAAGGTACGGCTCTAATAGAAACCCTAATAAAAAGCGATAAAACAGTAAGTAATTCTTCAATACTATTGATTTTTCTAGGATGGGCAAAGAAGTTTCTAGGCACTGCCCACCCTTGCCCCCCAGCACCATGTCTGCCACATTACACAGCACACTCAATTACAAAACACTTCCTTAAATACTTCACAGACTTTTTTATTATCTTTTATCTTCAGGTTATCTACCCTAAGTCTTCAATCATTCATATTGACCTTACCGTCACCTTACAAAAAAAAAAAAATAACAATAAGAACTCATACGATAGCTTATAAAACTTTTAATTCAAAGATAGAACACATTTTGTGCCGGCGGCGGCGCTCGCGCATCGCACGCACTATCGTCGATCAGATGGTGACCTATGATCTTTGCCTAACGGTGGGTATGAACGTGATTTAGAGTAGGTACATACCTAACTATGAATAAATAAATAAAATATACCTTTGATATGCCGGAAAAAATAGTCCAGATAGTTCTTTAAAAACAAACCGTGCGACAAAATGTTGAACTTCAATCCTCTATTTAAGAGATAATTCTTCCTTAGTTACTTATTCATCGTTATAAAAGGGACTCTTGTGTAAAATGTCATGCTTCTAGACGCAGCGGTTTACGCTGCGCGTTGACTGTCAGTGAATTTAAGATTTTCATTAAGCAAATGACTGCAAAATAACATCAAATTCTTAATAAAGAATGCGGCAAAAACTCCAAAAAAAGATGATCAAAACCAAGTGTGAAAACTAAACGAATCTGACAGTTTAACATCTAACAGCCCGCCATTTCACTCCGGAGCATAGACAAAAAATCCAAAATGGCTGACTCATGGCAATCAATCACCTTTCGGACGACGATTATATTAATTTTGTTATACTATTATTTGCCTAAGCTAGACACAATGGTGCTTGAGTTGGGAAAGGGCTTCAAGATGACATGTCAATTAAAGAACTATCTATTATTGTTAGTAGAGACAGAGAAATGAGGATTGTTAAATGTTTTGTGGTTAAATTGGTGTAGTCTGTGGTAAGAGATCGTTTCATTTTGTAATTTGATTCTTTTTTCGTTTTAGTTGATGGTCGATCTGACGTTAACTGCTTCTGTCTGTCTTTTCCTTCTGCTCTCTTGTCAGCACGAGTGATGTGTAAGAAAAGCCTGTAGGTAACTCATTCCGTAATTACATATACAGGGTGTTACAGAAAGGGTATATCAATACAAACGGGTTGAAGAGTGTATCTGGTCTAGAATCTCTGTACAAAATTTCAGCTCAAAAGCCGTAACTTTGAAAATGCTTAATATTTTTTTATTTCAATAGTTTATTAAATTGAAATCATAACAAACGTGTCACCGCACTACGAGGGTCATTACCTATCCATTATCTGTAGTGTGTCTGTGCGCCTAGTACACGCACATTACGCCGCCGCGCGCCAGTGCAGCGCCGTGATGTCGAAATAAAAAAATATTAAGCAATTTCAAAGTTAATGCTTTTGAGCTGAAATTTTGTACAGAGATTCTAGACCAGATACACTCTTCAACCCGTTTGTATTAATATACCCTTTCTGTAACACTCTGTATTTATACTAGCTTCTGCCCGCGAGTCCTTTTCTTGTTGTCCCCACCCACCCCGTCTCGCATCGCATCGCCTGCTCGCGCTATCATTTCGTTTTCGTTTAGCGTTCTTTCTGACTTTTTTATATTTTTGCTCGGCTCCTAAGGCATCTAGCGCGATGTTAAATAGCCTATAGCCTTCCTCAAGAATGATCTGAAAGCTATCAAATGCAAAAATATTTTTTCAAATTCGACTGGCAGGTCCAGAGATTAGTACGTTCAAACAATTAAGTTCTTCAGCTTTATTATTAGTATACACCGTTTTCCGGACGATTGCGAAGTGCACATTTTGCGAAGTGCACATTTTGCGAAGTGCACATTTTGCGAAGTGCACATTTTGCGAAGTGCACATTTTTGCGAAGTGCACATTTTGCGTCAAACCCGATATACCTACATAAACTTCGACCAGAGCCCTGATTCACAATCATACGACAGGCTATCGTATCGAAAACCTGATTTGACTTGCCCTCAACAGCAAATAGCTGTTGGAAGAATAGCGGGCGTCTATTTGATTAAAACTGACAAAATTTTAGGGTTTTGGACTTGTGAACAGCGTTTAGAAGACTCCTACGATAACAATGATTAATGTCCGATACGATACGGAAGCGTGTCGAGTGTTTGTGAATAGCTATGCAGAAGTTCAGACCATGGAAATAAGCATTTTTCATTATGGACACATTAACGAATTCTTATTTTCTATTTTTTGTTAATTTTCATACAAACTAAATACCTTGACGTAAATCGCCCGATATGCATGCTTCTTTATCCGAATTGGCAACGATGACGTATTTTCATGTATAAGATTTGGCGGACTGAAACTTGTCAAAACTGAGTTAAGACCCTTTCTTACTGCATAGCTCAATTAAACACTAAATGAAATTACAATAACGTTTTAACGAAGCCTTTTCAAGTACTACTTCCTTTGTTAGATTTAATTTGTAAAAGCTATAGAAGCGTTTGACAAAGTTTGTGGATATCGTGAAGAACACGGTGTATATTTGTATGTATAGATGTTATATATGCCAGTCACGAAAGTGGTAGTGACAGTGACAGCCTGGTTGCATTGGTCGTGTACTCCTGGAGACTATTGAATACCTCACTCTTCTCTCTCTGCCTACTTATTACTATTAAGAATTGGTATACCAATCATGATCATCAGCTTATAGCAATCCACTGTTGGACAATTTCATTTTCTCAGTCCGTACGGCACACGACTACGCTCGATCGAGCCTCCAGTCTGAATCACTTTCATTCACAATCAATTCGGCTTTTTTCTAGGTATTCTTATAGATAGCCAGTTGACTTGGAAACCTCAAGCAGAAGAGGTATGTAAAAAACAGCGCCAGCAGCAGCAGCTCCTCCATAATCTTGCAAGAAAGGTCAACATCGCACAACAGTAGTTGCATACCATGGTCTAGTAGCAACCATTTTAAGATATGGAATAATCTTTTGGGGAAACTGTACTCTACGAGAACAGGTGTTCAAAGCACAAAAACGGTGCATAAGGGCAATATTAAGCATGAAAGTGACGGATAGTTGCGTTCCTGTGTTTAAGTCCCTAAAACTTTTAACGTTCCCATGTATTTATATTTTAGAAATCGCACAGTAATTATCCGCGCAAGATTTCACGTAGGTAACACCTAACGCTGTCACATCTTTTTTATGTCTAGCTAAACTTGTGTCATTTAAACAAAATATAATACCTAGGTACATAAACCAATTATATTATATGTTTAAGTTTAAACAGCCACGCACACAAACATGGTATGTTTAACATAATTAGCAGAAAAAGCGAAAACGGCCGAAAGGCGAGGCATGCAAATTGAAGGGGGAGGAGCCATCCTCTCCTTACTTTATGTTACGTATCATTACCAAGCCACCAGAGGCCATGCATATTTACATTTTAAAAAGAACATAGTTTTTGTGAAATGAATTTGTGGTGTATTTTCCTTGTCACGTATTTGTAAAAAGAGGTAAAAGGCAGAGACAAAAGTAGAGTTTCGCTTTTTTCCGTTTAACAAAATTATTTATTATTTGGCTCACCAACAATTGAATACACTGATACAAAGATATGAGATACATCCAATAGACTTATAGACTACCTAGTTGTACTAATTTCTTACAGGCAAGCACATAATTCATTAGGTATTAGGTAGGATTGGTATTAAGTGCCTACTTAAAATTAGCTGAGTTCATACTCACCGAACATAATTATGTTTTCAACCAAATTCTAAATTAAAATCACATGCAATCCAAATCTGAGTAAAAATAAAAATACGTATACTTAATTAAAAACAAAAAAAAAATAAAATTAAAATAAAATCAAAGTTAAAATCATAATCAAAATCTTTATTTAAATTAAAATCAAAATCAGCACTAAAATTAAAATCATGTATTTTCGTCATGCATTCGATTTCGTCAAGTAGGTGCATTTTTAATGTTACCTGTTTACCGCTACGCACAAAAAACAAAGCATAACTAAACATAATATCACGCTTGTATTTTCCAAAGGGCAAGGCAGAGAGGTGTACATTTCGCCAGGTATGTTTAAGTCCCAATAGATGACGAGTCTATTGCCATCAACCAGGCACAAATCCAGACTCCGGGCTGCTATTGAAAAAATCCAGATGAAGAAACTCAATAACACTTTGCCCGAACTGAGACCTCACGCTCAGCAGTAGCGCTTGCGACTACTACAACGAGGCAGAAACAAAACGGTCTTTTTAATCCTTGAAGAAAAAAGAGCGCTACAATAACAAAAAAAAAAAAAAAACTTTTTTAAGATCAGTCTTGATTCACATCCCTTAACCTCTCAAATGACCCATTTCTCCAAAAAAAAAAGTAAACCAATTTCATAACACTAATTCCTAATTTAAATCCATGATACTTAAAACTCCAAAATGGAGCCACATGTTTATTTCAAGAGAGCAAAAAAACGTTCAGTCAATCGTCGGCGACGACTTTCGCAGTCCATAAATGTTCTTCTTTCAAAATATTGCCATAGACACCAAGGGTCGTAGGGCAGAATCGCAACAAAAAGATGCGCAAAAAGTTTTCAACTTCTCCGAAAAAATGTTCAAGAGGTAGGTATGTATATGAAACTTGTCTATGGCTGTCAAAGTTTTGATGAAAGTTTTTTAGCTACAATAGTTCAAACTGGAGATGTAACAGACTCCTTATTTGCTAAGGATGGCCATCCTGTGGTTTTGTTAAGTACGTAGGTGTGACCGCATGCAGATGGTTTAAAACATGATACTAAGATCCTGCAAGAGGGGCTTGTGGATAAGTAATAACAGCCGCACGGTTCGATCGATCAGGTCAAGCTTCGCTTGCCGCGGTTGGTCCATGGATGTTTGACCGTCTTTACATACCAACACCCCTCCGTGCTTCGGAAAGCATATTAAGCTGTTGGTCCCGGCTGTCATTCGTAGATCTTCGACAGTCGTTACGGGTCGTCAGAAGCCCAAAGGTCTGACAACCAGTCTTACCAAGGGGTATCGTATTACCCAGTAAATGCGTTGTAGAGGCCAGATAGACAGTGGCTCCATGTAAAATACTGGTACTATCTGGTACAAACACTTCAAACCAAATCCTAGCTAAAAATCGCGGAAGCATGCCCATAGATTCAAATTCTTAGAAAGGACCTCTTCGCCTGATTTTTTGACGTTTTAGCTCAAATTATTGCCGGTCCTGTAAAAATATCAATCACCGTAAAACTTTAGGTGAACTAAAATGAGTTATCAATCCCTAGCATCAGGTCAAATGACAGCTCACTTCGACTAAGTTTCCACGGTGACATTTGTCCAGAATAGACCAGCTGATGTCAAAGTTCAGGTAGAGTTTCGTTAAGCAAGGTCTGTCCAAAACTTGCTGACTCATAGTCATTAAGGAGTGCCTGGGTTGAGTCGCGAAACTTCTTTTGGGACTAGACCTAATGTGAACATGGTTAAGGAACTGTGTGAGTGAATAAAACCCAGTTGAATATTATATTCTTCTTTAAGATGACCTACAAATCAATATCTCATCTCACAGGTATAAAGATTCAAGTCTTATACATTATGAGACAGTAATGTTGGTACCTTGAGTCGAGGGTCAGTCACATTTAAAACGGCCTTAGGTAATGAATTATAGACGTTTTTGTTCGTTGTTGTCGTTGTGTACCCGAACATTCATAATATATATAGATAATACTATAATACCCAGTGCAGGTTGCAGAAAGATACAATGAAAATAAAAATAAAAAATTTTTGACTAGAGGGGCAATTCTCATAATTTTAAGAACGTTCACAGTCTGATCTCAGTCTCAATCTGTCAAAAATACATCTAATATCCCTAAATTTTTTACGAGTTTTTGGACATTGATTGTCTCTGAGATGAGGTTGCGATTTTAAACGTTTTTAATTACGAGAATTGGCCTCATTGTTCTGAACATGGGTTGTAATTTGTTCGAATTCAATCTTGAAATCCTAATTATCTCGATCGATTTTTTTTTAATCTTGTCTTAGCGCACTCTCAGGCCTAAGGAACATTAGTCTCTCATGTTTCAAGGATTTAGCTTGTGTGTTCCCCCTTATAGTAATTCAGGTTTACAAATCCTAAAGAGTATTTAATTTCTAATTCGGCCATGGTGAAATTATGCAGCTGAAAAATTACAACGATATTTTCGTGGGCTTGCAAACATCGAGAGGAAACCGGCATGTCCTTTTTTTTTTTTTTTTTTTTTTTTTTATGGATGGGAAATCATCAAATGACCCCTCCCGCTCTGTGTGGAGCGAAGGGAGTGTCAGACTCTTACTGACTAAAACCCATCCGTGTTCCTTCCTTAGCCCTTTATGTTCCGGGGTAGCGGTAACCCTTTCGGACAATCCCGCACCCCCGGCAGGCTTCGGCCCTGGCAGGCCCCTTCCTTTATGCTGACATCTCTTTGAGGCGCGCGTGGAACACGTACGCGCCGTCCGGCACGGGCCTGGTCCTGATCGGACGGTGAGCTACCCATTACTCTCCGTCCGCAGGCCCGCGCCTACGGTGGCCGGGAGTCGTCACGCGGCTCCCGACGCCCGGAGCGTCTCCCGCGGCGGCTGGGGTGTGAGGCTCTCTCCCTCAGCCGTTCCGCCACCTCCTTCGCTAGCATGACTGCTTCGCAGAAGGAGGTGACCGCCTCCCACTCCCTCTCGCCCCAGACCATGGCTTGAACCAGGGCCGGACGCGAGAGGTCGCCGCCGCTGTCGATCGCCTCTACGAGGGCACGGCGGTGCTCCGCCCATGCGGGGCAGACCTCCACCGTATGCTCCACCGTGTCCTCTGGGCGATCCTCGCAGTGGTGATACCCGGGCGTCTCCTCCCGCCTGATGATGTGCAGGAACCTCCCAAAACATCCGTGTCCGGTGAGGACCTGCGTCAGGCCTTAGGTGAGGACGCCGTGACGCCTCTCTAGCCACTCCTCAAAGAGGGGTCTTACCGCCACTATCGTGGCGTGCCCTAACCGGCATGTCCTAGAACTAATAATTCGAAGATATGTGACTCCTATTAGGGATTATTTCTTTAGTTATTTTGTTAAAACTCTCCCAAACTTTGGGAGCCCCAGTATTTGCATAGTTTTCAAGTGTTTTCGTCTTGAAACCGAAGAGATCTTACAATGTTTTGCTACAAGACTCTTCAGGGCGAACTGTGCAGTGCCAACCGCTCAGTAGTCACTAACATTTAAAACTTACGGCTTCTTTGACCAAAGAACGATGTCTTCTGTTTTTGAATCGACAATTATATTTAATTCGGAACAGTATAAAAGTCTTTACCAAAAAAAAAAAAAACTTAACAGTGTCTGTGATAAAAACCATTGTTTCGTGTAATTCAGTGTCGTGCAGATTAGAATTATATTGCCTATAAAAAATTACCTCTATTTCTATGTGTAAAGTTAGCAGAGTAAGTACCAAATATTTTTGCTTACATTTTAAATTAATTATCTAGTTAAATATAAATACCTATTTCGAATGTAAAATTTTGATTTTACCTGTTTTCACGGATCATAAAACTTGACGCTTTTATGCGTGTATCATTGTAGACGTTACGCCATATTGGATTTTGCTATTTAATAATCCGATTAGTTCTTTGTTTTATTATTGTTTATTGCTGTGCTAAAGACGATTATGTTGTAAAAAGTGAGTACCTACACAGATTAGTTTTATTTTTGTTAAATACAAAGATTTTTTTTCCATGCGGGCAGTTACAGCGTTCATCATTTTGATAACAACATGAGTAATAAGTAGTAGTTCGAACAGCTTTTGTTTAATTGTTTATAGTTACCATGCTTGGATGTTCTTGCCCTTTAGGTATGTTCAGTGTTGCAGGGCAAACACATGACCGGGCTCCTGTTTTACTTCCTGGGCCATTATTTTCCGACGCCTCTGCCAGCTTAGATTTTCTTATTTCGAGTTGTAAAGTCTTCAATTAATAAACAAAAAAACTTGGTTATTAAAAGCAATGATTCAGGTTATTTTGACACCCAGGACGAGATGGCCAGTCCTAAGCCCAAATATAAATTATATTCCTATTAATAGTAAAAAAGTTTTTATTACAAAAATGACAAGTTGCTTCTCCGCATTATCTAACGCACTGGCCGGTAGTAAAACTCAAAGTTGACTTTTACGATGGCTGTCAAAAAGATACATACGATTCTTTTTTCGGATTTAAAAACTATTTAACAATGAACTACTCCATATTCTATTTGAGAACACATTTTATAGCCAAATAACATTAAAAAAGTAACTAATTACAACAAAACTATTATTAAAAAAGCTATTATTTCTCCAAAATCATAACTATTAAAGCAATGTGAACGTAAAATTACGACATTATTATAATAATTATGATTTTATGACGTAAATAATCGTCGAGTTACGAGCTTGAAAGAGTTACAATAGTTTTATGACGCAATTAAACGTCTGAAGAAAAATTAACGGCACTTGATATTTATCAATCAAGTTATTATTATTGATTCATGCATCGTTAGACGCGTTTTAAGATTAGCTGACCAATTTTTCAAGTAAAAGCAATTTAAGGCAGTCTGCGCTTTTTCCGGACATTGAACAAAACTGAACCATCACGCTCGGCTCGGTGACGCTGAAATGGAAAAAACGCTAAGAGCGGTTTCGCACTACAGCCGATCCGAATCCGAATTAAAGATCCGACTTCAATCCGAATTGGGATTGTTCTAAATTCGGACGGATAGAATTCGGATCTCGTGCGCAACCCCTCATACAAATAGGACTATGCCATAGTCCCCGTCCGTCCCGTCCGTCCGTTCTCGGATTCAGATCGGATGCAGTGCAGAACCGCTCTAAGAAAGGATGTTTCAAAACGGAATCACTGAGCTGTTTTTATTACTGGTTCAAGCATTGCGGGCAATACCCAGTCTAGACATACAGTCAATGCATACAGTAGTTAATTAAACACTTACGGGAATGCAGGCCCATCACGACATTATTTCAAACCATACAGATAGGTACATAGACGGGGCTTGTTTCGAAGCAATAACAGAACGGGTTGATCGATCAGGTTAAGCTACGCTTGTCGCGGTTCGTCCATGGATGGGTGACCATCATTACCTAAATACCACGACCCCTCCATGTCTCGGAAAGCACGTTAAGCCGTTGAACCAGGCTGTCATTCGTGGATCTTTGACAGTCGTTACGGGTCACAGCCAGTCTTATTAAAGTACTACCTACCCAGTAACTGGGTTGTGGAGGTCAGATAGGTAGTTGCTCCTTGTAAAATACTGGTGTTAAGCTGCATCTGGTTAGACTGAAAGCCGATCCCAACGTAGTTGGGAAAAGGCTAGGCAGTATGATTGAATACGGGTACATTGATTACCTAATAGTTTAATAGGTATTTGAGAACTCATACTATACTTAGTATCAATTCAGTTTCACAATGCATTGTCAATAGTTTAATAGGTATTTGAGAACTCATACTATACTTAGTATCTATTTAGTTTCACAATGCATTGTCCTATGATTTACGAGCCATAAGTGATAAATATGTTATAATATTATTTGTACTGATGTCATAGTTAACACTAGCTATCGCCCCTGACTTCGTTCTTATAACAGACAAGTTATTAAATGAATTACTACTGAATTACGTTAAAAAGAGTATGGAAACCTGAGCCAAATGGACAAAAATTAATGAACTCGTCAACATTGAATGGGTGTGGTGATGTCCAGCCATTCGTCGAGGTGGCGTGGTGACGAGCTGTACCGCAAAACGGGGCTACTTTGACTTCCAGGGTTACTTTGACAGGCGTTGGAACTACTTTAACAGAGCGCCAAAATCGGTTTTCACGTGTGCTCAGCAAGTGTGCGTGACCTCGCTTAATATTGCGCGAGGCGCGGGGTGTGGGGAACGCGTCATAGCGTTGTAATCGGCCTTGTCAAAGTAACCCTGGAAGTCAAAGTAGCCCCGTTTTACTGTATGTCTGCCTCGCTGCAGGACAAAGGCCTACCCTGCAGTAGGACAGTTTCAGGCTGGCATATTATAGCAGCATTTTTGAAGTGAAAACTTCTTCAGGCGTGTTGGGTATTTTTTTGAGATGGGGAAAAACCATTGAATTCGCGCCACTGTTACCGTAACCGACACCGCTTCGGATGTGTTCGGCTGACCTCGGGTTTTAAAGTATATCTGACTAGCTTCAGCCCGCGACTTCGTTCGCGTGAAACTTCTTGTTTCCCCCGAGCCACCCCGTCGTATCGCATCACCCGCCCGCGCTGTCACTTAACGTTCTTTTTGACTTTTTTTCTTTTTGCTCGGCTCCTAAGGGTCATAGCGTGATGTTAAATAGCCTATAGCCTTCCTCAAGAATTGGGCTATCAAATGCAAGAAGAATTTTTCAAATCCGACTGGTAGTTCCAGAGATTACCCCCTACATACAAACTTACAAACTAATTTTACCTCTTTATAATATTAGTATAGATATTATGTCAGTGAGTGATGGCAAAGTATTCTGTTTGTGTTTTGTTTTGACTTCTGTCGGCACTCCCGGAGTGCCACTGTTTTTTTTTTTTCAGTTAGCCTATGTTGTCCCACTGCTGGGCAAAGGTCTCCGGGGTCTCCGCCATATTTTTCCAATTTTCTTTACGCCGTGCCTCTCCGTCCAATCAGTTATAACAGCATATTAGGTACCTATCCTGCTAATATTTCGACCCCTCATTAGACCAACTCAGGAATTGATACTTTCGTAGATCAGAAGGCTAATTCCCATAATTAAAAACGTTCAAAATCTAGTTGCAGTCTCATCTCAGCGACAATAAATATATTTTTTTTTTTTAATGTAGGGAAATTAGAGATATTTTTGACAGATTGAGACTGATATCAGACTGTGAACGTTCTTAAAATTACGAGAATTGCCCCTCAGGTTTACAACCTACATCTTAAAAATTCGACAGAATACTTTACCATCACTCACTGACATATCGGATATACATTAAGACCGAGTACATCCCGAGGTCAGCCGAACACATCCGAAGCGGTGTCAGTTACGGTAACAGTGGCGCGAATTCATTGGTGTTTTTCCCATCTCAAAAAATTAGCGCTCTACATCTCAAAAATTAAATTTCTGTCTTCAGCGGTTTAGGTTGTGTTTTATCTGTCGTGGAATCTGATTAAGTGTGAAATAAGAGGAAGGAAGGAACGCGGTGACTACGTTCTCATGACATTTGCCCAGTAACCGGGTTTTTAGTATATCAATGCAGTAACCGCAGAAAACCTGTCACAAAATGAAATAATATCTTTTTAACTGACTTTATTTGTTATTAAATCGTCACTATTTGTGTGTTTAGGTGGCAACCACTGCCGTTTGAAATAATAATTATTGTGTAGCTGTTATAATTTATCGATACGTCACGTCTTAATGTGGCATTCATTGATATATTGTGTGTATTGATATAATAGTTAAAACTTGTTTTGTAGATATATGTATAGTTGCCACGACTGCTTATGTAGTCATTTATAAAAGCAATTGTTTAATGATGCATTCATTTTGAACTTTTACTACGACTTTTTACTTTACTTAGATAGTATTACCTAATTTTGAAATTTTACTACGACTTTTTACGTTACTTATTGTTAGATACCTAGTATTAAAGGAAATTAAGTTCAGAATTACTGATCAATTTTTCAGCTAATAATACATCGTGAATTTTTTGGTAAATTTTATTTTTTAACGAGGTATTATGTACCTACCGAAATAAGTCTTATTTTGACAATCTGAAAGTCTGACAACCAGTCTTCCATAGGCTCCCAAAAACTGGGTTGTAGAGGTCAGGTAGGCAGTAGCTCCATGTAAAATACTGGTATTCAGCTTTATCCGGTTACACTGGAAGCCGACTCCAACATAGTTGGGAAAAGACTATAGGCCGATGATAATGTAGATATCTATTGAAATAAGTTTTGAATCATAGTTTGAAGGGCATTTATTTTTTGTTCATAGTTTACTTTAGTCCAGACCCGGAGAGAGAGAAAGAGTCAGAGTCTTAGATACTAACCCCCTTATTCATAAAACTTATCAAACCTATTTTAGTTAAAATGGGGTTTGTCTCTTTCTTACACACAGAAATGACAACGTGACAGATAAAGACAAACGTTCTATAAACCTATTTTAGTTAAAATAGAGATAAAATAGCATTATGAATAAGGGGGTTAGATTTTATTTTAATATTAATTACTTAATAATGTTTTGTTAAGTATATAATATGCAACGACTGTGAATGTGGCCTATAGATAATGACTTACTATTAATTTCCAAGCCACACTGTTTACAATAAGTATTGAATCTTAAAAAAAACACACCTAAATCTTTAAAAAAATATTACCTATTATACCTAAGTAAGTCAACATTTAAAGCCAAAACGACCGTCGGACCAATGTTTCTGCTCATAACCCTCTAAAAATCGTTTATTACAAACTAAAACGAATCAAAGAGGTTAAGCGAGGAGTTTTTAATTAAAAACGAACTAAATCCTGGTCATTAATAATATGAGAAGCCTCGTTTTGTGTGGAATCGGATAAAAAACTATAATGGGATCAACTCACACGGCTTTCCGCGTACAGATTTGTCTGTGTAGATTTTTAATATGTCGGAGAATTGTTGTGTCTTGAATTTCTTAGGAAAAATATTGCGTGACGGTGATGACTTGTTTATGGTATGCTGTTAGTCGTCTTTTTGATGTGTCATCTAAGTATATCTGTGGTCATCTCGCCGGTCAATCTAGCGTTGTTCTCATAGATTATCTCTTTCGTATAAGGTACCTACTAATTTATTTTATTCGTCATCATTATTATTGCATAGAAAAAGTTAATCAGTTACTGACGAGGAATTGTCTCAATACTCAACAGATTTTTAAGCAGTTTTAGGAAAGGAAAATTCATACTCACATGTTAGAGTAATTTAATTACAATTAAGACTGTATTACTGTTATTCATTCTGTAGAACTAAGTTTATCATTGTAAATGGAGAACGAAAACTTATGCACAACATTCACGGTAAAATTGCTACAAAAATTTAACGAGGCTGTCGAATCATGAAGTAAAATTCTGCTAGCACGTAAAAACCACGGAGTCGGCTCTAATCGATATAGAAAACACACGTCTTTATTCTAAAAGCAACACGCACCATTGCGATGTAACTCTAGCCAAAATATTTTCTAATGAAAATATTTTCCTGCAGTTTTTCTTATCGTATATAAAAAACACAGCCCATACATCTTCCACTCTCGAAAATAAGTATTTTAAATAACGGATATAACATAAATACAGCATCCAGCGTTACAAAATTTTTCTCCGTCGCTCTTATTTAAACAAACTCTATCAATACGGGTTAATTTGTGGTCTAATATACCGATCAGAATGTCTGCAAAGTTTCTAATAAAAAAAAAATATAAGCCTAGCGGATTTAATAAAAATAAACCATAAATACTTTCTAGTCGATGGTATTTCAAATATCATCTATTTCGTGCCTGAAATGTTCTTATAATAAAACCTACTACGATTTTTTCATTGGTTTTTGAAGAAAAACATGTTTTATCAGCTTGCTTTATGCTGAAAATCAGCGTCTTATTATCTTGATGTAGGCCAAAGGCTTCTGGTCCACTGCAGAGCAATTGCGTCTTTTCAAACAGAGAAGGCATGAGCACTGATCACTACGCATGCTCAGTACAGGTAACCAGCGATTTTAGACTTGGGAAAAAATACCTCACGATGTTTTCCTTTACACTAAGCATAGAAACGTAGGTAAATATGTAGATAGGTACATACGTAGCTTGAGACATGGGTGCCGGGAGCGGGTGCAAGAGGGTGCACTTGCACCTCCCTGGCTTCAAAATCAAATGTAGATAGGTGTAAAAACATTCAGAACTAAAAATATCAGAATACGCTTAATAGAATAATAGAGAACTCAAACCATTTGAAAGAAAAGAAAGAATGAAGTCGGTATAAATAAAGGTTTATTTGTCACAAAAACACGTGCATACAAAAAGACAATTAATTCTAATAACTGAAAAAGTGGTGGCCAAGTGGTAACGGCTGCGACTTACGAGTTGTAGGTCGTAGGTTCGAATCCAAACAGGCGCTTTACTTTGTGTATATTATTTCATCACCACTGCTCTCAAAACGGTGAAGGAAAACATCGTGAGGAAACCGGCATGTCCTAGAACCAAAAATTCGAAGACATGTAACATCTGCCAACCCGCACAGGGTCCGCGTGGTGGATTACGGCCCACTCCCTCTCACTGAGAGGAGGCCTGTGTCCCAGCAGTGGGAACATTATAGGCAGATTATGTTATGTATGTACGTATGTAACAGAAAAACAAATAAACACAAAACATATCTCATTTGAGGCGAGATCCTAAAATTTTCGATTGTATTCTGCAATCTCTCGATTCTAAACCTTTTTTGCATTAGTCAACAAAGTACCGAACTCCTATTTCCTAAAATAGTGACTCCTTGAACTAAACAATAACCTAACATATCCACTACATCACAGGTGAAGTTCAAAAATAATCGAGCCTGCTTCGTTGAGCTGAAGATGCACCTGAAAATAAACTTACCGGCGGTCAACAGGGCCTCGGGTCTGTTATATATAGACGAATAGCGATTTACGGCATTGTTTTAACCACCTATCCTGATTAAAAAGCTAGGGAACATCTACTGATTTTCCTAGTTTTTCTTTAATCTCTTCCTAAAATATAATCACTACTTTTAAAAGTATTGAGCATTAAATTTTATTCCTACAGGAAGAAAGAAGGTCATTGCATTGATATACAATTCCAGGCTACCTAAAGAATATTCAAAAAAGGTTGGTTTACACAACACATGGTGCCAAACGCTTTCAGAGCTTTGGTGCGAAATAAAATAGAAACTTGAATATTAGAAAATCAATTGTTTACTACCTAAATCAGACTTAGTGCCGTCGATACTAATTTAGGTACGTAAACGTACAAATTTAGTCATTGGCGGAGCAAATCCAAATGGCTAAATAAATGTAGCGCTAAACGAATTTGAAATATCGTTTTGTTTCCATGAACCGTTTGAAGTTGACGGAACAGAGTGATGTTTTCCAAATGTTTACGAGTTGTAGGTCGTAGGTTCGAACCCAGACATCGCTTTACTTTGTGTAAATTATTTCATCACCACTGCTCTCAAAACGGTAAAGGAATACTTCGTGAGGAAACCGGCATGTAATAGAACCAAAAATTCGATGGCATGTGACATCTACCAACCCGCACTGGGCCCGCGTGGTGGATTACGGCCCACTCCCTCTCACAGAGAGGAGGCCTGTGTCCCAGCAATGGGAACGTTATAGGCTGATTACGTACGTTTACCTATATAGTGATTTGCGGTGCATACGACTTTAAGTGAATAACGTTGCTAAAGGTGTCACGCAAACCATGATAAAAAATATAAAAAGTATCATTTAAAGTCGTCTAATATCCTCAGCTGGTCAAAGGGTCTGCCTGCCAAGTCAATAACCGCTACAATGACCGATAATAATTCAGTGATCTAACAGCTGGCGGGGTAGACTGGAAAACGCTGCACGCTGGTGCACAAATCCTAATGATAAAGTTCCTTTTTCGACCCTAATGGGAAAAAAACAACGCACCTACCAAAAACAGTTACTTTCGTAATTTTTAATTTTCATTCTAGTACAATAATAATATACTGCCTTAATTTTAATAAAAACACAAGAAAGAACAGCTCACGAAAATACACCAAAAATAAAGTTGAAAGCTCCTGTGAAAAGTTCGGTTTAGTTCCGCTACTCCATACGAGATGGCGCTAGGAGTACGTTTGTGCGGTCTTGAAATTATCGTTCGGAGTTCGGCGACGGCGACGGCAACTTCACATGACTAGTCTTTATCTTTATATTCGTTTTAACACTATCATCTCATTATAATAATAAAGTAGATAATCAACCATTTTGTCATTAATTAGTTAGATTCTCATTATAATTAGGCAATTATTGTTTTAATCTTGATTTTCAAGTAGGTGTCTAGCTATATTTTTTACTTCTATGCTTAGATAGTTATTTATTTTGTAGTATTATTACATATTTAAGTCTATCTCTATCTATTTGATCTAGATAACCTTCAAAATCTATAAATAGATGGTTCATTAACCAAAAACATTCACCGTGTGATACGGTATGAACTTTTTTATATGTATCACCACATGTTTTACCCACTAATTTCTGCCCGCGACGTTCGCGTGAAATTTCTTGTTTTACCATAGTATATGTATGTCCTTTGATACTCGGAGATACTGTAGCTTTCCATTTGTGGAAGAATTTTCCAAATCGGATCAGTAGTTTCGAAGATTATCCCCTACATCATAGAACCTTACAAATTTTACCACTTTGTAATATTAAATTTTACCACTTTGTAATATTAAATAGTATAGGTAGGTATAAATTCAAGCATGTAAATGATATGATTTGATGTGATCACCAATGTCCGCCAAGCATGGTGATTACAGGCAGCAGGTAGTGAATGAATAGCCTAAGAAATATATTTTATTTTGGTTGATTCTGCTGCCAAATGATTTTAACCAGTTCTCATTATATCAAAAACTGTTTTTCTAATCAATTATTTTCCTTACCAGTAAACTTACGGATCGTTATTTCTACCAATTGTTACAGGTTCAGATTCTTACGAATCGTTTTTAATAATATCGTTCTTAGTACTAATAGATAGAGCATTATTAATTAATGGATTATTAACTTACCAATCGTTTTCATTCAGCGCGTCGTTGAATACCAATCGTTTTTTAAGGAAAATTACGGATCTTTATATAATTTATCAATTGCTATTATACTAATACGTCTGTATAGCGATTGATATATGTATATAAAGATCCATGAAGGTTTTCTAACCTTACAGATAATTTTCGTTACATCCATAGGTACTTACCCCCTTATTCATAATCCTATTTTATCTCTATTTTAGCTAAAATAGGTTTATAGAACGTTTGTCTTTATCTGTCACGTTGACATTTCTGTGTGTAAGAAAGAGACAAACCCCATTTTAACTAAAATAGGTTTGATAAGTTTTATGAATAAGGGGGTTAGCCTATAATGTTCCCACTGCTGGGACACAGGCCTCCTCTCTGTGAGAGGGGGTGGGCCGTAGTCTACCACGCGGACCCAGTGCGGGTTGGTAGATGTCACCTGTCTTCGTATTTTTGGTTCTAGGACATGACGGTTTCCTCACGATGTTTTCCTTCACCGTTTTGAGAGCAGTGGTGTTGATATAATTTACACAAAGTAAAGCGCCTGTCTGGGTTCGAACCTACGACCTTCAACTCACTGGGCCACCACTGCTCTTACTTAATTTTCGTTACCCAATAGAATTTTATGTTTTTCATAGTCTCATTGGAATCGTACCTACGTAAGTGACCACTAAGTTATAGTACCTAAATTTAACGCTAATTAAATCATCTTCATCTTCTCCTGCTGTTATCCCAATTTATTTGTGGTCGGCGCAAAATGTCTTTTTCTTCCATACTTCTCTATTAGTCGTCATCTCGGTAGTCACCCCCTTTCTAACCATATCAACATTCCATCACACCCCGGACACTCCATACAACGCTCGCAAAATAATTACCTACTACTACTACATTAAAAAATGACGTTTGTATACGTATGAATGTGTGCGTGAGGTACTTGTGTTTGCGAGCGCTCTTGTTAAAGAACGGGCGACGAACATGCCGAAGTGCGGGGTGAGGTGCGGTAACTGATGTTAGTGCGGGGAAGGGAGTGTCCTTTCTGTACGTAGTACTTTAAGTATTCTGTGATTCCATCCATCGTTTTTAAGGCTAATTAAATATAATCTATTATTATCTACTAAAACTACTTATTGACACAAAATAAACCTAAGATTATGCCAATTAAATTCATCGTTTAATTGTATAACATTTAAATATAGAGATAGATAAAAATTATGTTCAAACATGTTTTTAAATGCTTATAAACGAGAGATTTATGTTATTCTTTTTTAATGGGTTATTAATTTAATGGGTTGACGTGATTATTTTTGGCCCCGCTGACCTACGTTGAACGAAAAAGATCGTGCGAAAAATTTGGACTATATAGTCTGAAATACTTGGACCTGTAACACAGGTTTTTTCTCAAAAACCTACATCTGGTTTTGCGTTTCTAAAGTTCTTCGCCCAAACCGTTTCTTATAATGGTTGAATAAAGTCCTTTAACTAAGGCAACCAATTGTGAAGAGATAGGTTATAAATTACATTTTGTTTTCTATTTATTTGTTCGTTTGAAACATGGTGAAATTAAATTAAATCAAATCAAAATCTATCTGTAAATAGGATATCAAATCAAAATCACTTCTACACGTCATGTTTAAAAGAGTTGACGCGGTTATACTTCTTCGCACGAAAAGAGACTAGGTATTAAAATTGTTATTTAAAGCAGCAATAGCCCAATAGTTAAAAGACGAGCTGACAAGACAGACCCCTATTCACAACAGTTGTCTTCTAAAATAAAAATCTTGCAGAAGCAACACTCACGGAACTATACCAACCCAATACTTTTTTTTTATTAGAGTATGTTAGGGTAAGATCATTGCTGGGGTAACACCGTAGGAATCAAATTGCCACCTAATGTGGCTATGTTTTTATTGCAGTTTGTTCTCCATCATTATTTTTATTCTGCTACGACGAATATCAGAGCAAAATTTAATTTTGCAAGCAAAGAATTTGTTTCCTACGGTCTTACCCCAGCAACGATCTTACCCCAACATACTTTAACTAATTATTATAAAGACAAAAAGAAGGTTCTTATAAGAAGGAAATGTATGTGAATAAGCCATATGTTTATCTCCATATAATGGGGAGTGAGGGAGTACTAATAACTACATATAATACATATAGTGCAGGTAATGCTTATTTTATACCTTCAAACGGGCAAAGATGTGCTGAACTGATATGACTCTTTCAGAAATGGTCCAAATGATACCTATGCGAGCCTTGGTTGGCTAGGCTTTTGCCTAATTCACACTAATATTATAAATGCGAAAGTTACTCTGTATATGCCCTATATATGTCTATGCTCTGTGTATGTGTGCTTCTTCACGCCTAAACCACTGAACCGATCATTATGAAAGACAGATACCTAGGTAGCCTGGGACCTGGAGGAGTACGTAGGCTAAAAATCCGCGGGCAAAAGCTAGTGTTTTGATAAGTAGGGAAAAAGTTGATGGATTTACCTAACAAAAATATCTACAACTTGCAACGTACATCATTAGGACCCAGGTAGGTACCCAACAAACACCATTTTAATAACTCAAAAGCAAAAAAAAAAACAACGTACAATATACATCAAGTGCCACTTTCAACCCTGTAATTTCAAATACACCCCATACTTTAGCCAATAAGACTGAAACTCCTATTTCTTACCACACCCTGCGCTGGCTATAAGCTGATTGTGCTGAAGGCGGGGCGCGCTGAAACATGCAACTCGGTAATAATTAACATTGCGAATATTATCGACTACTTTACTCAGTTTATAACGTCAATTTGTGTTTTAAAACGTCGCGTTCGTCTAGAGATTTATCCACATTACAAAATTAAAATATTTACTTGCTGGAATTCAGCTGCATCTGCCCCCTTATTCACAAACACTCGATATGCTTCCGTATCGTATCGAACATTAATCATTGTGATCGTAGGAGTCTTCTCAATGCTGTTCACAAGTCCAAAACCCGAAAATTTTGTCAGTTTAAATCAAATAGACGCCCGCTATTCTTCCAACAGCTATTTGCTGTTGAGGGGAAGTCAAATCAGGTCATCGAAATGTCAGGTTTTCGATACGATAGCCTGTAGTATGTTTGTGAATCAGGGCTCTGGTTAGACTGGAAGCCGACCCCAACATAGTTGGGAAAAGACTAGACAGATGATGATATACTTGTACATATTAATGTACAAATATATAAAAAAGGGAGGGAAAATTATCATAGGGCATCAAAAAATTCATCCGCATCGCTTTCAACAGAAAAAGTGCCAGCATCTTACGCGAAAAATTTGCCAGTCCTCTGGTTACGTAAAGAATCGACCAACCGCTTGGCAATGTCTTGAAAAAAACCAAGTGGGCGCTGTTTTAAGCCGCAGTTAACACATAACACATAATCAGCCTATAATGTTCCCACTGCTGGGACACAGGCCTCCTCTCAGTGGGCCGCAATCTACCACACGGGGTCAGTGCGGGTTGGTAGACGTCACATGTGTTCGAATTTTTGGTTCTAGTACATGCCGGTTTCCTCACGATGTTTTCCTTCACCGTTTTGAGAGCAGTGGTGATGAAATAATTTACACAAAGTGCCTGCTTAGGTTCGAATCTACGTCCTACAACACGTAAGTTGCGGTCGTTACCACTGGGCCACCACTGCTCTCCAAACCTGAACAAAGTGTGACGTGTATAATATCGTTAATTTTGTTAACTTTTCAATTATTTGCGTAGGCTCGCGTTTGGCCGTTATTTCACCTAATGGCTAAAGCTTTGGTTTTCTATGAAAGTGGTGAACGATCACACAATAACGGCTGTCCAAAACTCACGCCTTCGTCCTGAGATGAAATTGCGACTATAGGTATTTTGAACGTTTTTATTTACAGGAATTAGCCTTCTGGTCAAAATAAATATTGCATAAATCACCTTCAAGTTCTTACATTTGGTACTTTCCCGGATAGGTCCTGTATCAAGAGGATTTTTACTCCTTAATGGTTATTTATCATTAGACAGGACATAAATATACCTAGGTACAGGATAGCTTTCCGACCGAATGAAAAAATCTCATCTTCCTAAGTCACTATAATTTCACTACATAAAGAGTTATCTTGAATGGTAAAGAACTTGAGAATAGCTTTTTTTTTCATTGTCGGTTGGGTCTGGGAAAGTATAATATTGGTGGTCATTGTAAGAAAGGCGATGGATGTAAGAAAGCACCTACATCTATGCTACCCGAGTTTCAATCTCCCTTTGATGGTCATACCCGTGACGATAACTATTATTGTGAGTAACAGGTACTTGCGACCGATGCAGTTACAGCCATAAAGAAAACATCGGTACTCTTTTGTAAGAAAAATTCAATCGATTCTGATAAAAACCTCTTTTCGATTAAACCTAACAAGAGACCAAAAAATTGCAAAAATTTGGAATAAAGTACCTACTTTGAAGGTTTTTACTAGTTTCCTATTAAAGAGTAAAATAGATACTTTAACTGGTTTTCCACCATTTTTATTAGATTTGTCAACAAAAAGTGTGTTTGCAGATTCGTCTAAAATTGCGCTAAGAGTTTATTTTTCATATTTCGGTCCATTTTGGCGACGAGGAATCGTGTCGCACAATTATTATTAATTTACTGAAAAATTTAGTATTATAGGTATCTCTTTAGTGTTTTTCTGCCGTTTCTTCAGAGTACCTACGTGAGGTTTATAAATAAAAAGTTCGATCACTTATTGGTGCGAGTGTGCGACCATCTGAAAACGGCCATTGATACTGTAAAAGATTACATGCTCTGTGGATACTGTCAGCCATTTTGTAAATCAAGTTCATTAAAGGCGCTGATAACCGATGCTTTTTAGACTGTCGTATTTCAGCATGATGATACGGAAAGGAATGTTTCCATTACACATAGACCTACCAAGTATATCATCTTTTTGTCCAACTATAGTGTTCCTGCTAGCCAAATCACCCCCATCCCCTCCATAAATTATAGTAGGTAAAGTAATTAGTATCTAATTAAACATAGAACCTCCGTGAGTGACGATTCTTAAGAACGTTCAGCGCACCCTCGACACTATCACTGTTAAGGTTATACTTACTGAGTGGAAAATATTTTCACCATACCTAATACCTCATCATCATCAGTCTCTTCACCTATAACCGCTAACATACTATTCCATTAGTTGTCATCTCAGTAATCACGTGCACCCGCTTTTTACCCAATGACCTGGGAGCATCATGGTGGTCAGATAGCTAACTAAAAATCAATATGGCATAAGGTGTAGGCAATAAAAAGTCCGCCTTTGAAACTTTTTTGTGTGCGAAAAGTAAAAAAAAATGTGTCCAATACTCCTAGATTTTGAATCATAAAATACTAATTCATTACTTTCTCAAACTGAGCTTATCAACGCCTTACATAAGCCTGGTTATTTAGATATAGGTAGGTAACACAAATAATATTGAAATTAATCTGAAAGTTTCAACAATCCTCGAATGATTTTACTGTAGCGTTTCAGTCCCTGCTAAGAATATTTCTTCTTTCTCCAAATTCCACTGAAAGGTAACTAAATAACTCATATCAATATAATGAACAGAAGCGTCATTCTGTCTGTTAATAACTGCGATCTCCAATCCGTCTGCCAAAACGTGTCTGGCTTGACCATTTATTAATCTGAAGTCATAGCATGACCTAATTTCTTCACCACCGACTGATATATTGTGTCTAATTATTCACTTAATAAACAAAACTGAGATAATTTTCCAAAGTTTGATACGGTAAAGAATTCAATATTTAATCATTTGCAAAGTCAATAAGTTTTAAAATAATCAGATAAGCCTAAATGAGTTTCTTCTTAAGCTAAGTTCATCTTCAGTTTATTTGTAGACATCTTCACAGCATCTTTATAATATCTTGAGGCGTTAACTACACATACCTTGGTCGTTAGAAGTACCGTAAGGAATGCCTATAACATCTTAGAAATAGCCAAGTCGTATACGAGATATATGTCTTGCAATTTATATCTACTGTTATTTCTTATTTGAAACTACAAAATCATCAATAAAATTAACTTCTAAAATTATTTTTATTTAGATGGAGAGTTTAAAATATAACGCATTATAATATTCGAGAAATATAAAACTAATTTCGTAAAAATATGTCCGTCCAGATTCTTCAGTCATTTTTGAAATAGAATATCATTTATGTAAACTATTTAAATGCTTAACTTAATCGGTATGAGTACATTTATGGGAGGAATCTTCTCTAATTTAAGAGTCCGAAAAACATAATATAACGTGTTATAGCTCAATTGGTTTCAACTTAAAATCATTGCAAGATTTAAAGTTAATGTTGTTCCTAAATCCATCTGGTAAAAACCGGAGCGTAAGTCTATTTATATATTGGTTTGTCTGCTTTAATAATTAGTGTACTTATTAACTTTTGCTTAATACTCTGGAATTTTTAAATATGGGATTTGGTCTAAATCTAAGTTATTGTTTGTAAGTTTTGACCGATCCTAGCGCAGTATTACCGAAAACATACCTATACAAATGATGAAGAGTTCCAATGATTTCCAAAACCAAATACCTACATGTAAACTTGAAATATTGGGAGTGATACATTATTTTATACCTACTTAGATGTGAGAAATTATTTTATCTAAAAACATAAGATAAGATACTAATTTATTAAATAAATAGCTATATTTCAAAGTCTGCCAGCTTGTTAATAAATCAAAAACTTTAGTAAGTGGGATAGTGGATGAAAAGTGTAGTATTTACATAAAAGTGGCAAAAAGACTAATAGGAGAAGGTAAATGATTGTTGGTGCCTACTTTAATCGTAGACATTAACTAATTAGAAGAAATAAAGCAATCTTAAAGGCAAAATTTGTTGAAAAAATACCTACAAGCAAGTGTGCGTCATGCACGCGTGACCCTTTATGAATTTGTTCAGATCTTCGTATAAATTAAAACCTTTTGTTTTACTCTACTATCCGCTTCGCTAATGAATAATATAAATGTTAAGTAGTCTCAAAAAAATAAAAAGGAAGCGGTTCTACCTAGGTATACTTAATTTTTTATTTTTAAGATTTGATTTGTATTTGTTCACCCCGTGCATTATAGTTTCAAGAAGTATCAAAATACAAAGATTGAATCTAAACGATGAATGGACGCGGGTGAGTATAGCCATCACAAAGTTTTCACATTAAACACTTTTACCTACGGCCGTCCTACGTCGGAGGTGACGGCGCATGCGCGCAGACCAACCAACGACACACTTGTTATTATTAGAAAGGATTCTGTAAAATGTTCAGCTGATTGCAGAGAAAAATCTTGAAAAAATTTAACATCTTTAAGATGTTTAAAATAAATAAAGATCCAAAGTCATCCCATTGGCGCGCTCCAAACATACACAAGCGAGCATAAACCGTCGAACGCCGATACCTAACTCACAACGCGTTCCGTGCGAGAGGAACTCAGCAATTTTGATTAGGTACAGAACAGAAAATCCGAACAGAGGAAAACTCTCATGTAATTGCCGCAAAAACCGTTGAAAAAACGCGCACGACCGTCTGTGTCGACGCGCGCGCGCGGTGTGGCGGGCGGGAGAGCGGCACACACGCGCAGCGCCGGGCGGCCCGCACGGCCTGCGCCCGCTGCCGATTGGCGCGGCGCGCGGTGGGCCGTACGCCACGCCCCGGCGTCTGCCCTGCTCGCGCGGCCCGCGGCAGTGTCCGCCAGACTGCCGAGCGCGCCGGGCCTCCCGCTTCCCCGCGCCTCGCTCGGCCACGCCGCGTCCCGTGATCGAACCATACAAAACCTCTAGTTAACATCCGTCGCGAGTGCATTATGACACTAGTGAGCTAGCGGGCCGCTGTGACGGTGTCAAATAATTGATGTGTATGTGTTCACGTGCTAGTGTGTTGTGTTAGGTTGGGCCCGTGACGAAAAACGTTCGTGGTGGCCAGCGGAGCCTTGCACCCGGGCTCGGGCCGAGCTTTCATGGCTCAGCCTAGGGTATGTACACTGATGACAAGTACACAAACAACAATACACACTCACCCATCAAGTATGATAGCTACGGTAGTAGTACAGTTGATAGCCTAAAGGCGATAAATCCCAAATCCATTGATAATGACATTATGATAGTTGATAATGATAGTAACAACAGTGACAAGTGTTCAAAACAAAATAAACTTAGGGTATCACTTGTTGGTCGCGTACTGAGAGACAGTGAAGTAGTTGAAGAAAAACAGCTGAAGTAAATCAGAATTGAGACTTGTTTCAAAAATGGTCAGACGTTTGTAACGATACATTAGGCGTGTTCAACAGCAGGGAAGTTGTTATAACAAGTAAGACGCGCTTGGAATACATAATGACAGTTCAGAGCGCGCTCTAACATCACCGACGCATTACCGGTGATAATGAAAACGAAATGAATGCATTATGAACGTAAAACACTTTGTGATAATGTAATCACGACGGTATCTCTCACTCAATAAAAACTTTTAACTGTGATATGAATGAGCGATTCCATTACGGTTCAGTAGGAGCATTAGTGGGCAGTGACGTCTTCGCGAGATGTGGAAGCAGTCATGAGAATAAATCGGATTGATGCATAAATGAATAAGTCTCCATATTTTGGACACCTGACGGAATAGCAACTCCGGTTTATGAATCCGGACAATAAATGGTATAAAATGGCGTGCAGCGGGGAGTCTATTGTTGAATGCTCTCTTAAGGGTGATAGGGACGGGACACACGGTGAAATCTGTGGAGTTACAAGCGGCTTTAAACGCACAGTTTGACACAAAAGAGTATCTGAGAAACCGACAATAAAATTCAATTGACAATGAAAAGAAAAAGTTTTTTTGGTGCACGCCACAAAGATGCCCCTAACGGAACTCTTGGGGACACAACTTTCTAAAGATTTAGGGTTGTACTGTTTTTGGCGTAGGTAACATAAAAGTTTTAATCTTTCTTTGTTTAGAAATAGTATTATTAAATGGCACAAATAAATAAATGGCAACCCATTAATGTGTCAAATAAAATGTTCTTGTAGATTTTGGAGATGCTGCTGATGAAATAGATGACCATTATGTATATTAAATTTTATGCATAGATCGGATAGCAAACAGTGATAGGTATTTACATATTTAAGTGGATATGCAAAAAGCTCAGTTATCCATTTTGGCCTTCGGAAATAATAATCATTCCGTTGACAATTTATAATGTTAAAACCCAAATGGAACTTAAAATTACTTTATATAGAATTATTCTCAATGAACCTAAGATAAATTAGCATCACATAAATTGCAAATTAAATATACGAATCAGCAATCAAACATAAATTAGCTAGGTTATTAAAAACTACTTCAATTAATAATATCTGTCAAACGACACCCAATAGGAAGCGATTCGCAGTTCATAAATTAGAAGAACACATCTAAAACAAATTATGTTCGTTTCATTCAGTCCTCCGACGGTCGTAAAACTTCTCCAAGTACCTGTATGAAATACATTCAAACACAACTTGGGTAAAATGGTTTAATTCACAAAAAGGGTTACCCTGAAATTGAATTCACATAAGGGGTCCCGCTGCATTGATGCACACTGGAATTATGGTCAAATAATTGATCACTTTAATTTTTAGTATAATTTCTTAATTTTCCATGTATTTGGAGTTTTAGGATAGAGAAAAGGTGCTCCTTTTGCTGTCATAAATGTACAAAATGATAAAATTCGTCATCAAAGGAATAATGTAAGCCCTTTCACAAGTTTTGGTAATTCCGGAATTCCGCCAACTTTCATGTTAGAATACATTTCTAATTGTAATAAAACTATTTGCTTTGAGTATGAATGACTTTGTTTGACAATACTAATTGTTTATAGGAATAGCTTGACTACGTACCTACCTAAATCAAAAAGTCATCAATATAGGTAGAACTCTTAACATTCGTAAGCTCTGCTTTGACAGTGTAGCAAACTTTGATGTGATAGAGGCAAAATACCTAACTATAAACAGTCTTTATTCGACAGAAAAACCTATAAATGATATCATTTCTGTAAGTAGGTTTGTACAAACACTTTTGAACGTCAATATAAAATATTTACTAAAAGAAGCATTTGGTAGGTATAGCTAAAATCCAATTCCATCGTAATAACTTCTTAACACACTTTCAGAGAGTAGGTATTTTTAGATTAAAGCACATTTAATTGGACACATTTTACGTGCAGTAGACGCCATATTGGTACACATATAATTTATATAATAATTATATCATATAATGGCATAACGTTTAGCATTAGCCTAGTTATGATGATATGCGATTACCATTAATTTTGAGGTCGAGATAGTTTAGTATCGGATTCATTTTAATAAAATTGATATAAAAAGACACGGACAGTAGAAGTTTTGATTACAGAAGAAAATTATAGAAACGATGATTTTAATGATGAATAACGGACCACTTAATGTTTGTAAAAGATTTAACTTAAATTTTGCAGAATATATTACAAAGGTGTACACAGATGATGTTATTGTGATTTAACAAAAGTAATCGAATGCAATTATATATACAGTTTTACTTTAGTAATGTCCTGTACGCAAGAAGCCACGAAACATAAAGTTTTAAGCACTGTTGAACCACATATTAAACTCAAATGTTTTTTGATAAAAATATGTAAGTATGTTGGTGTAGTAGTTTCTTGTAGTAGTAGTTTCATTCGAACATATGCTGCATACATATTTACTTAGAGTTAATATGAATTAATAAGAAATCATGTTAAAGCTATTTAAGGTATTTTTACCATGATTACCTCAACATAAAATGTGTTTTTAGTATAAAATTATAACATTTTGCTTAATAAGTTCAGAAACACATTAAAAGCACAATATATACGAAATTCTATTGTATAGGAACCTCTATGTATTAGCTCCATAGTATAAAATGACGTTAAACCGTATTATAAGAGTACACTGAACGTTACTAATAAATACGCATTCCCGTATAATATAAAACTTAAACATTAATTTCATAACCTCCTACGATAAATAAAGATGAAACAAATTTACATAAATTATAATTTAAATCACTATAGTAGCAAACATGATAAAACATTAATAGGTAGAGGAAAATAAAACGTTTGTTAATTCGATAACTACGTTAATTCCTGCACTAGGGGCTTAAAAAAATTATTTCGCAAAAAAAGTACAAGACAAACAATGAAATAGATAAATAGTCCTATGAATTAACATGTTATTAAAATACATTATCCAATAATTTGAGTTTAAATGATTTTGTGTTTATTTAAAAATGATTAATTTCTGTTTTTCATAAAATTATGGACACCGACGGTGAAGATAACTTGATTTTTAACATTTTTATAGCAATTATAATTCGTTATTTAATTTTTTATTGTGATGATGACCTGTTTATTGTATTTTGTAAGTCGGACAATGACACCTAAATGTCTGAAATATAGTTTGTAAGAATAGACTTTAAATTAAATGTAGTAAGATTGCAAATCCGTCGGTTTTGTTTGAGAATGGAGAAGATACGGGCAGAACAAGAGCAAACATTCAGTGCTATTAATTTAGTTTCGACTAAAAATTCTGTTATCACTTCCAACAATAAAAGTCAACACTCAGAAAGATTTCATACGTTTAATATTGAATTAGGTCTCGTAAACTACAAAAATCACTTATTATACTATAAAAAAAAATTGATTAAAATATAAATCCCACGATAATTTTCACAACCGCGTATTACCTTAACATTTCAACTGTATGCCAGAAATTGGTAAACAACATACGATAAAAAAGGCACCATTTCTTGCAATTATCGATCATTACGCAACAAAGTTAACAAAAATTAATTCACACGTAACTGAACCAAATTATATTTGCACAAGACTTGTCCGTTCATTGTAAACGGTGGTATAATCGTAAATTTTACGATATACCCGATAAGGATACCAATTTGTCTACTAATAGTTAGTCATAATCGGCGATACTGCTGGTTTTCGGCAGTGGCCCACTAAATAACGTGATAACATGTGTACTGGATACGGTGTGTTGACTTGTTCCTGTTATAAATACGTATATCTGTGGTATCTGTATGATACGCTTCAATATTAACAATATTTTGTCATTTTTTCCCAATTTTATCCGTACTGAACCGTCTAACATAAATTAAGACTGGGGTCCTGCTACATAAACGCACACATGAACAATTTATTTGGCCTATTCACGAAAAAAAACATTTTAAATAGTTTTTCTTTGATTAATATAGTTTTTATTTATTATAATACAAGAAAATAGTAATAACCAATAAATCAGCTGTTTCTTACAGATCAGTTCTTGCTTGAATATTAGAAGTAAAAAAGAATTAGTTTTATGTTAAACAATTCTCTATAATACATATTTAGCATTAATCCTCAGTAAATGTAAAATTAAACATTATGGCGAAAATGTTGAAAGACAAAAATACTCAAACGGCCAATATAAGCGTAGTAAAAGTGGTTTAATAAAAAATATTTTATGTTATCTTCTGACCAATCTTGCCAACGCATGAGCGATGTAAAAACAATTTATGATCCATAAAATTTTCGGCAAAATCATTAACTTTTGCAATTAAAATGTCTAAAGTATTTATATTTCCGATGCAATATAGAAACAATGTGCTTAGATTCTAATCAAATAAATATGTGCACAATTAAACAAAAACAATTTGTAAGACTTTTTTCTTTGACTAAAAAATTGATTTTTATCATTTTACGCGCAAAAGGCCGTAGTTTTTGTGGTGACCTGCGGAAAAACTTGACAAACCTACACAACTGTTGTCTATAAATAATTATATTGAATGAATAATTAAGACCCACATTTTTTTAAAAGTACACTTTCAAATAAAAATAATTACCACAGATTATACAATCATAATAAAAATAAACAATAATAAAAAAGATAATAACTATGTTAGATTTTCTAGTTAGGACAGTATTTTTCTGTAACAACAGTAAAACAGAACTGGCTGGCCTACTATAGTATTAATGTATAAAAAAGTTAAAACCTTAAGGAACACCTGGTACGTTCACACGGAGCCACATTTTAGAAAAAAAAATAACTACTAGGTACTACTATGCCTAAGCTAGAGTAAATACTAAAGCGCATTATATAATAAAGTCTGGCATCAATAAAGTTCTAAATGAAAAAAGAAACAATATTATTAAAGGACTAGTTGGCGGTCCGTCGCATGTCAACTTACTTGTAAGTAAACAGCTATTCATCCTCGAAGGTACCTTTTACAACTCCTGAACCATAGACAGCTGATGCTCATTGTGCCCAGCACCTGTTCTCAGGATTACAGATAAGGGCATTGCAGTGCCTTCTTTCCGGTCAAAAATAGTAAAGTATTTGTTCAATAAAAAGAGCCAAGTTTTCATCAATTAAAAAATAAATTGAACTCCCTCCAAAAATCATATGTTTTTCGACCGCCATTTTATAGTGTATCTTTTTCTCTAAGTCGTCGGCGCCAATCTGCGGGCGTTTCGGACGTTCCTAAAACATTAAAACTTATTATTGGCACTTATTTCAACAGTAAAGATAACACCAGTATTGTATAGGCAGTTCTGTTCACATTACGCGATAAAAAAACGCTCGATTTTATGTTTTAAGTGTTGAAAAATGTCCCGCCATTGCTTGAGGTATAAGATAACGTGGCAACATTACTGTTGTCTTTTTTTTTCGATTTTTTCAACGCTGGCAACATTGCGAAACCCGCGGCTAAGTTACGACGTTGTATGGGAAGTGAAATAGATAATAAAATATAATTGAGTGTTGCCACTTACGATTATTTTTATCGGCTTAAATGGTACTATTATATTTTCATTAATAATGTGCAGCGATTAAGTAGTTTTTGTGTGTCGAAAATTGTTTTTTCATTACAGCAATGTTGTTTCATAGACATAAAAACTAGAACTACAAAAATATGAAATACTGCCGCTGGGCGCCATTAGGCCTTTTTGTAGAACATCAATATATCAAGATTCAATGTAACATCTAAATAGTCAAAATGCTAAAATTGCGATGGTAAAAAAAATTGTATTCTTCATCATTTATTACTGCACTTGACTCATCTAAACTTCTCATGCAAGTATTTTTTAAGAAATCGTCAGTGTAATCTCAAGGAAAGTGTCATCAAAATGTCGTAGGAACTTGATAAAACCCGCTTGCTAAGTCCAAACAAAAAAAAAATACAATTACTTAACTTTTACGAATTGTTTCTAATGAAAAATGAAGCCTATATCCTAGTTTTATAGGGAATGCAATGCAATGCTGACGCATTTTAAAATACCGTGGTATTGAATAAGCTAATCTTGGTTGATTTAAAATGTTGGATAGTATTCTATTTCTATTTACACAAATGACCCTTTTTTGACTTTACAAGGTCCTTACTTCAAATCTTCTTAATAATACATATCTCTTTGATTCAGTTTGGAAAGCAAGTAGGTGCCGGATATAGTCTAAAATGAAACACTGAGTACAAACCGTAATTCTTCAACAAAACACAAACCATCTCAAATCTCCATTTTTAATTTAAATATAAAACGGTCAAGCGCCCCAAGTTGACCATATAAATAATCTTTGATGAATTATATAACTTATATACGACAATATGATATATTAATATAATAAAGTAAAAAAACCGGAGGGACCAGTTTGGGAACATTACTTTTTAATGGCCAGAAATATAGCTATTTACTGGAGCCGGTCGGTGAGCCGTAGGGCCTAAGACCAATGTGGTGGTGGGCGTAGATAATACACATATGTCGGTATTGTTTAATGGATCTAAGGAAACGATCGGAGACATTCGAGATTACACTAATGTGACGTAATGTACGTTTTTATTCCTCTCCGTGTTTTATTTCTTGTGTCTGATAAAGATTGTCCGACTTGAAACTGTTTTGAAACAGTCCCTGCTTTTAATATAATGAACAATATTGATGGCACACACGATTTTCTCTCGACAGACGTACACACTGCCAGTTTAATGAACGGCGACGCACTCTTGATATTTTATAATAGTTAGATTTATGATTGCATCCGCAAATGTAGGTATGCAATAAATTGGTTGCATATACAAACTGGCGAACATGTATTAGCTATAATAATATGTAGGAAACATATTTAAGATATGATTTTATATGCTTTTAAAGAGCTGATCCTGTTATTTATTATGTTCTATTCGCACACTATCAGACGCGCACTCTTAACATAATCCCGACATCAAAATCAATTGGAATCAGTCTGATGCTCGACGCGCTTTATAAACGCACCCACTAATTTGTTATTTAAATTTCGCTGTTCGATTCCATTTTTGAATTGGGATTCGCGGCGGGCCGAGCGCGTCCGAACGCTCTAGATGCTCGGCTCGCATACCGAGCACCCGAGGGCAGGTACCCGCTTCTCATTGTTTTATTCGCTGCGCGTTCCATTTTCAATTTGAATATCGCTGTTCATTTTCGAATTGGCTCTTTGTAGACGCGCGTTAATTGCGCACTTTAGATTCAACGGTAATTCGCGCGATCGCTAATTTGAGGGTTTATTGTTGGCCGAACGACTGACATCCTTTTTACGCGCACACCCCGTGAATTACTGATTGATACGCGCCCGTTCTAGTCAAAATACTATACGCCATCAACCGCCGTGTCGTAAATCAGCGTGATCCCGTCTGGCGACAGTTATTTGGACGCTCATATCGAAATATGTTTCCTACTCGCATATTCATGTCACGCTATTTCTTTTGCTGATCAAACACTACTAGTTTATCGTGCGATCGACAAATCCTACCGCGGTGACTCCCGAAACGATATAATTCCTCTAACACGCCGACGGGATCTAGATACAGATTAAATAATATTAATTGAAGTAACATGACTCGGCGGTTCCGTGCGAAGGGCTGGAACAATGCGCCGTCGAGTGCTGGCCGGCCGGCGCAGCCCAGCGCTCCATGTGTACGAATCGAACGTTCCATTTTTAAAAACTTGTTGTTCGAATTTTTTCCGAATCCTTTTTTGATATCTCGTTCAGCCTCGTCTTTTTTCGGGCAGCGATAACGAGGTTTGAAATTGGAATCACGACGGTCCGTTACTAGGCTATTTAGCGCGCGCTTTTCTTCGTTGACACTTTTTAGAAATATGGCCACCGCGAGATGAATAGTCGGCCGTTACTGGTAATTAGTGAGGCTTATCTTTTAGATTAGTGTTGCTCGGCACTGTGTATTGTATCTATTGATTTATTTAGTTAACCGTGCGTCGGTTGTTTTCGTCGGCGGCGTGTTCGGTCACTTCGGCCGGGGCGATGACCAAATTATTGCCAAGAACGAGTCCCGCCGGTGGCTGGTCACCGACGCGCGCCCAATTCACATGATCCCGCGGCGTCTGTAAATCTTGATAAAACATTTTAGACGATATTAAAAATTCTCTTCGGCCAACTATTTGTCGGCGTTAACGACGTTGACG
Organism: Amphipoea lucens; assembly: GCA_947508005.1. NCBI lineage: Eukaryota > Metazoa > Arthropoda > Insecta > Lepidoptera > Noctuidae > Amphipoea > Amphipoea lucens. Next base: position 2,511,975 of record OX382373.1, on the reverse strand, counting down.
CGTCGTTGTTAGAGTATCGCGGGTGATTAAAAATAAGAACAGTTTTTCACTTACAAATGTTATCTGACGAAACAATTTTATTTATAAGACAGACGTAACACACTTAACATAAATCTGAACGCGGCCGTAGCACTTATACAGATTATACAAAACTAAAATACCTAAAGCGAACGCGTCCGACCCGCGGTCGTACAAAAGACAAGAAACTCGGCTCGGTTAAGAAATGCGTCACTCACAGAATTCGAAGTTTAAATAGTCAATCACGAGTGTCGGTGTGGCTAATCTCGCATTCACAGCCACAATAGAGGTAACGAACGGACAAACGGACAGACGCGGTAATAAGACGCGCGTGGGCGGCTTTATGTCAACCTTATTTATGATGATACACATTTTTCGGACTTTTTGCCCGACGGATATCGGGCACTCGTAATTGGAATTTTCTTAGAATAGGTAAGTGAGCATTTTAACGAGCCGTAGCAAGCGCGTTCATTTTATTATTAACATGGAGATCCTTTAAGTAGTTAAGTATGTCCTTATTTTAATACTTTGAATAAAAGCAAAAAGATACTGCGGCCGTCGCGTCGAAAGGAAATCGTTATCTTAACGACCGCGTATTTACGTGAAATCTGACTGGGAGAGAGTCTCGAACTGTCCCTTAGAGTGCAGCAGACGATAAGAGGGCACGGCTATCGTCAGTGGTTCATGTGCCAGCTATTGACCCCACTGTTTACATTACAGACGTAAGATATTCATATTACGCAGAAATTACGATAACCAAGCCATATTAGTTTCAATTTGTAAACCTAATCGCGGGTCTACGGGGTTAATGGTCGCTTAAAATTAATTTTAATATAATAAAAACGTTTAATTGCGCGTCTCTGATAAGCTGTAAAAATACTTGATCAAGAAGTCAGCTGATACAGATTTACAGCGCGCGAGACGGACATTACCGCGGTTGTTTTTTTAAAGAGTTCAAATTAAAAATGGAATGGGAAGTAAAACTTTCATCCGCGGCCTTAAAACAAGTGTTAACGTTCCCCCCGCGGTACTTTCTGAACGATAAATCTGCTCGCGAATCGACCGAATTCGAGCGCCCGGCATCGCTCACAGATCTATTATTAAAAAAAGCAAGAAGAAAAACATTCTAGGCGTAGAATGGGTATCGAAGCGATTCAGCTCGAGAGCGGCGCAACCTTACTCGAATTTAGAACGGGCCCTACGAGATTTGAATTCAAATATAGAACAGTGAAGTGTTGCCAGTAATTAAGGTAGGTGCGCAGCGTTCGGATACGGCGCGCGATTGGTTTATTGACACGTGTTAGTGCTGTCGCGTCGGTGTCGTGCCGCCGTGTCCCCATGCGGATGGGCAAATGGAATAATGGACGTCTGGGCCCGCATCCGGCGCGGGAGTCGGATACAACTCTTGCAACGCTCTGGATACAATTTTTCAATTAAATCGACCAGACAGAAGATCCCTAATAGGTGTCGTTAAGAAGTCGTGTGCCCGATTTTCGAACTGTCCCCGTAACGAGGCCGTTTTATTAGTATTTATGGTCGTGAAACAAACGCATGGAGCATTCTTTGGTCTCTTACGCTGTGTGTATCATGAATGAAGCGGAATTTATGACTAGCGCCCGCTATAATGTTGTGTCACTGGTAAATTGAAGAGGTCGCCGTTGCGGCGTTCATTCCTGACTCGGCTAGCACATCTCAATCCGGCCGGCTTATATTTTAATATACAAAGATTTTTCTATGTTTTACGGTCGTATTACGTTCGAGTCGAACGGGACGCAGTAAAATTCGATACGAGCATCTCGCAGCGTCTAACGACGCTTGATTTACCACTATCAATTTAAAGAATACATAAAAACACACCTGAATGATAGCTACCTACTTCGCTTTAATGTATCATTTTTATAGTGCCAATTTATGCCTGTAACAAGTATTGTTTGGGAATTAAACAATGTTTTTTTGATATGGCAATTGTATATTATTATTAGATGTATGCTATTCATATGCATTATTCACTGTTACGAATCGGTTCTGGTGGCCCCTCAGCCGTGTGAATAGGTTGCCAGATGACAGGGTATGGCGACAGCGATAGGCTCCGAGAGGCGAGTGAGAGAGGGACAGGCGATGCTAAGGGTGGCGTTCATCATGTCCCACCCCGCGTCGGGCACAAGTGACGGTTCTGTCTTCCCCAACCGGCTGCGTTCGAAAACCTCGTCTAATTTTATCTACTTTTTATATAAAAGCGCTTTCAGTTGCAGAGGTAACGCAAGACGCCCAGCTCACCGCAAAGTTTGAACATATCACTCATATCTGTTGCCGCAAAAGAGTTAATTTTTTACTTCTCGGAATCGACCTACGCTAATCTCGTAACCGCAAGTCGTAAAAAACGATAACCCCACGGGCGTTTCAAGCAAAAATTTAAATAACTGAAGCGATTAATAACGGCGAGCTTAATTAGCGCAACAGGGTTCTAAACTCATCAACGTTTGACGGCATGACTTATGCGCTGGGCCCACGACAATGCGCGACCGTCGAAAATTTTAATCATATTTTGATATAAAGGAACAAATCGAAGAAACAGTATGGCGCGCAAAAACCGGCCGCTCCGTAAACTTATTACACTGTAAGATTCCCAGCGAGAAAAAACCACAAGAATGTCATTTAAAAAAATTAAAACGCTAAGATGCTTATTTTTTCTTTATGGCAACCCAAATGGACTAAAGGTTATCTCGATGGAAAAAAGGCGGGACAGAGCGATTCCATTTTTAAAACGTATCATTTAATTTTGGAACCGGCTCTCGAGCCGTCAAAAGGTAGTCATTACGCGTTTTGTGGCAGACGATTCTTAGCGCCCGCAGATTACACAACTATTTATGAATTATGGGCTTTATTGACAAAAATGTTGTTTATGGGCTGTGAGTGCTGGCCTGACCGTTTGGAGTGAAGCAATTGGGCCAGGCACTGGTGATTGATTGTTATGCCTCTTGTTTGAGATTGTCGAGTGGCTGACAAGTTTGACCGAGACCGATCTTATTAAGACAATATCTAAGTAACCATTAATAGTTCATACGAAGCACTGATGGAATCAGCTGGGTAGTCAGACATTTTTTTATTAAAAGAAAAACACTGGCAGACAATCAGCCAAGCTTGAATTATGGCTTGTTGCGTTGGAATTTATGATGCGCCCTGTGCAAGAAATTCAGGGACTTCACAAGCATTTCAAACGTCAACAAAACCTTGAAGCTTCACACGGAAATCCAGCTCAGGTGTCTCTGCAGCCACAAAAACACTTTCAGAGTCACCGCGCCAAACGGACATCCCTTCGATTTTTTGCTGATGGCAATTCCAGAGTTATTTCATTTATTAATTGCCAGTTATAATTGTGGCGAGGTGTTAATATAATCAGGAGAGAATTTTAATTACCCTCTATCCTTACGTGATGTAATGTGACCTAAAATGTTATGGGAAAATAATTTATGGATCTTTGTGTGTTGGACTTTGGCGTTGGTGTGAGTGAGCAGATGAGAATGTCCGCCATGTGTGTGTCAATCGCCCACGAGTGACATGACGTCATCGGGCGACCGTCACCATTTAGATTGATTGTAGCAGAGAAATAACAAGGGTTTTAGGGTCTCGCTGGAGGTCGGCAATGAGCAACAATTTTGTAAAAAGAAAATCTTTTCTGTGAGGTACCAAGAATAATTTGAAGTTGATTGGAAATAATCTGACTGTCTGGCCTGCTAGACATTTAATAGTCACAAGAGATCCTTTTGTCAATATTTATAGTTTGGAACTGACTGACATGCATATAATACTGTATAATATGAGGTTACATTGTAACAATATAAGTTATACCTAGAAAAAAGTGGAAAACATAAAACAAACCTTCCTTTCCTATACATAAACAATAAAAATACCTAAAAACTTAATTTTCTATACTTACCTACCTACCGGAGAGTTGAAAGTTGCACATCATTCCTTCAGCAAGGACAGGAAAATTCTGAACCAATAGCTCTTTGACCATATAACGGAACGCATGAATAGACAGCCTTAAAAAAATAATACTGGTTGTATATAATAGCACGGTAGAGAAAGGAATATAGGTAAAATTAAAAAGAAAAAAAACCTGTTATTGTGAATTTGATTCGATCCAGATGATAGAATTGTATTATTAAAAGGCTGAATAGATTTTGGTTTTTGCCATTTATGCCTTTGAGGAAAACAAATGTTTGAGAGTACCAAGAAAAGCTATTAATAGTAGATTGTACAACTAAGGCATAAAAGAAGCTATTTTACCCCGAGACGTTTATATCCACCCGAGCCGCAGGCGAGGGTGGATAGTTTAGTCGAGGGGTAAAATGGCTCGTTTATGCCTGAGTTATACACTCTGCTTTTCACCTTGATTGCGAGAAAATGAAACAGGCATAAAGTATACAGTACATAATTAATCAAAAATGTTGCATCCATAGCTGATTCTCGCCACCACAGATAATACCGCCACGAAACTTTTTTAAAAGTTTTTTTTTTAATTTTCAACATTTGTCATTCGACTTGGGTACTTCATACTGCCAAAAAATGAAAACGTTTCTTTGCCTTTTTAAATAATAAATGACAACTATTTTACCTGATTTTATTAAATTAACGATAGAAAACGCGGAAGTGGTATAAATTAAAGAAAATGAAATAAATCACGACTTTAATCTGCGAAGTTTTATTGTGCATGTGGCTGTTAGGCCTGATTACTTTAGTCTTAGAAAAAAATTTTACTTTATGCACTAGAACATAAAAAGCGATTTTATGTCGCCTAAGCACAACATAAAGACGGACTTTTAGAGCATGAGAAGTGAAAAAGATATTATATGTCTTCTAGGTAAAATATAATAGGAAAAGGCAATTAAATGAGATCTTTATTATTAAATATGAAGGAAAACCTAGAATAAATCTTTACTCAATTTATTCAGAATCTAATCAAACTTAAAAATGATAAAGTAACCTAAAAATACATAATCACTGAAATTAATTTGAAAATTAGACATGGCGGCCTCGGTTGCCCTACGGCCTACGGCTAATTTGTTTCATGGCGACCAAACGTTATGTCGATTAAATAAACGCTAATTTCACCCCCGTATCACCCCCAAACGTAGGCGTAGTTTTGTTATCGAACTAAGATCAGTGCGTGTTGTCGAATTATAATGAATGGAACGCGCCTTTTCCATGGTAGCCATTTTGGAAAAATGGGCGGCAAAATTTTCACGGCGTTATGACAGAATTTGAAGGTGTTTTGTTTGTGAATCTTAACATTTTTGGATTTTTGTGGAAAGTCAGCAATATTTGTGACCTATTTTGAATAACATAAAATAAACTCTTCTGAAACGAAATGGCCCTTATTATTTCTTAAGAACAATCGTTGAACATAAAATTGCACAGTTTTATACCCAATCTGTTAGTATAACCTTAAAGTTTCACGACACGTTTATCAAATTCACAAAAGTCCAAAATGAGCTTCGACGTACACAAAATAATTTTAGGCGTTCACAAACATCCATTGTTTCAAACATGCTCCAATAAAAATACCTAACTTCGCCGCCATTTTCATAACGCGCCAACACAAACATAACCTCAAAATTCAAACCTAACCTCTTCTACAACAAAATAGAGTCGGAAATCGCTTGACACGATTTTTTATGACGATTTGTTTAATAAAGGACATTTTTATAATCCTTATCACGTGGTAATAGAGTTCAAAATGCGTGTCATATGTGTGTACGATTCAGTTTATAAGTAATTATGATTTAAGGCGACTTTTACGACGCCGATTATTGTTGAGCGCTTGTAAATAGTTACTGCTGCGATTTTGTACGGTTATATACGTTTGGTTAAGCTCGGTTGCTTAATTATAACCATTTAAATCGAGTTGATTGTCAATTCAGCGAAAACGCGTCATGGTTCTGCTAAATAGTCTTGCGACGACTTCGCCTTGCTCTAATTATGTTGTTGTCTCTTTTACACATTTGTTTGACTTTGTTACACTTCGTTGTTCAATGTCCATCGCCCCATTCATATAGAACCAACCATAAATTAACTCATATTCTCATGGTTCCCTGGTCGACGATTTGGACATGTCTTCTCCTTTACTCAGACAAGTAAACGTTGATCCATCCGTTCATCCCCATTACTTGTTGGAAAAGTTGAAAAGTGTCATATAAGCCTGAAACTTCACCCAAGGCCCTTCAAACGGGAGCCCAGAACTAGTATAGAACTCTCTAGATCGATTCACAATAAAATTTTCCGGTTATCCGGTGCAACTCCTCAATGGACCTTGAAAACTTCTGTACCTTGACCCACTTTAGCCTTTACTCATTTATACACTTCATCCATTGAAGTAAATTATTCTTTAATCGATCAAATACAATCTTCCTCTAAAAGGGTATTTGTTCAAGAGCATATACATATATAACTACTGATATTACTCCTTGATTTTACCCAAACTCGATATGACTGCCCAATCGTCCAATATACAATCAAATCAAAGTAATTTATTCAAATTTGGCAGCACAGCTGTCTGTTCAGTTAGAAAATACTTGATTGTATACAATACTAGGTGATGTATTGTAATTAACATTACAAGACACAGAACTTTAAATTATTTACTATATGTCAGCTGGCCACCTTTTCCTTATACTCCTTAGTCTAACCCTACCTGAGGTAATCCCAATTTCTCTCACAGTGCATTAGGCCGGTTACTCCTCCTTAATCTTGCCCATACTTACTGTGCCTTTGGCTAAATCGTCTAGTGCCGGTTCTGCTCCTTTCAGTGTTACTATATCATTCAATGTGATATGGGACTAGCTTCTGCCCGCAACTTTGTCCGCGTGAAATTTCACCCTCCCCCCATTCAGCCTCTTAGGAGTGGAATTTCGAAAAACCCTTTCTTAGTGGATACCGACTCTTCACAAAGAACACACCCTCTAAATTTCATGTCTCTAGGACTAACGGTTTAGGCTGCGCGTTGATATATCAGTCAGGATTTTGAATTGTATATTTAATATAGATATCATCCTTCTACTCTTGTTCCAATTTATTTGGAGTCCACACATCATGTCTTCTTCATCCAACATTCTTTTGTGCCAGTATCCACCGCCAGAAGGCATTATTTATAGACTGCCTCTTTCACTCATGAGGTCCTGGGCTTCGATTTCCGGATCGGGCAAAGTGTTATTCAGTTTTTCTATCTGTAATTTCCCAGTAGCAGTCCGGTTGTTGGCAAATGACAATAGGCTCGCCCCCTATTACATGGGGACTTAAACATAAATGGCGAAATTTAGGTGTATATAGGTACATCTCCAACCTAACCCTTTGGGGGATATTATAGTCCTTATGATAATCATGTAAACAGTAATGAAACAAAAATTGACACAATAATTGACAGGTGTCACACAAATTCTTTAGGACATACAGATTATAATAACGATTAGAATTTAATCACAGATACTAACGGCAGCCTTAGATAAAACTCATTGAATGTTGTATAAACTATCTACGTACATTATCGATAAGAAATCATTACTGTTATCTTGGGTTTTTTAATAAGTAATTACGTGACGCTACCTGTGTTTTGAAATTATGATTTCAATTTATGTGTGACGTATACAGTGCAATTGTAATATCATCATTGTTATTGTAGTATTGTATGTAAGTAGGTAGTGAAGGACTGATGAGCCCTTCAAAGGAATCAAACAACGATACGGTTTCTTTACGTTTATATTGACTCAAAATCAAAATATTTTATTTTACATAAACCTACGTGAGCACTTATGAAATGTCAGAAGCTAGGTGCACGGTTCCAAATGAATTGAACGTCTTTACCATATTGCCGACTAAACTAGCACTGTCTTTTCCCAAACAAAAAAACCTAATAAAATATTTGACACCCCGTTCTAAACTTGCTTGAAGCCTGCACTACATAGGGTTGATTTTGGTAGAAAACCTTTACAGTACACAAACATATAATAAACAGGGTGACAGGGCTTTATTGCGCAAACTGTACTTAACCTTGAATTCAGCACATGATTCTAGACAGCGTAGAAATTAAAAAAAAAAATCTGCTGTTGATCAGCTGTTTTTTTCTGTCCCGGCTGCCATTTACAGATCTTTGACAGCCATTACGGGTACTCAGAAGCCCGAAAGTCTGACAATTAGTCTTCCCAAGGGGTTTCGTATTACCCAGTAACTGGGTTGTGGAGTCAGATAGGCAGTCGCTCCATGTCAGCTGCATCTGGTTAGACTGGAAGCCGAACCCAATATAGTTGGGAAAAGGCTAGGCGCATTGATTCCAGAATCTTCATATATGTATATCAGACTAGCTGCGCCCCGCGGTTTCACCCGTACAAGTCTCGATTCCGTGGGAATATCGGGATAAAAAGTATCCTATGTCCTTTCCCGGGACTCAAGCTATCTCTATACCAAATTTCATCCCAATCGGTTCAGCGGTTTAGGCGTGAAAAGGTAGCATACAGACAGACAGAGTTACTTTCGAATTTATAATATTAATAAGTATGGATAGTATGGATGAATCTTACTCAGTCAGAACTGTCTTTATAAAGGCTAACAGTACACACAACAATAGGAAAATTATTTAGTCAATAATAATATTCTTGTTTCTTAGAATTAATTTATTCTATCATTGGTTTGCTTACGTATGGTCATTATTTGATGAAGGTTGTTGTAATGGTTCGTATGTCCACTATAATCATTAATATTGTCACCTTCTAGATGATAGGTATTATCAAGACGACTGCTTTATAGGGTAAACACTATTGTATGTTAAATGTATTTGTATGACATATTTCATTGAGTTAAAAATCGCGAATTGAAAGGTTAAACAGAGAAACTGTCAAATTTTTCCAATCAACCTTGAACCTTATGCTTAAGCGATAAAGTTGAAAATCAATTAAAGAAATTTGACAGATTGTAGTAGCTTTATGTGATGACCTCTGTACACCCACATTTCGACAGTTATGTTTAAGTTCCATGTAGTAGAGGGTGAGCCTATTGCCACAAATCCAGACTCCGGGCTGCTACTGCAAAATTCCAGATGAAAAACCCAATAACATCTTACCCGACCCGGGAATCGAACTCAGAACCTCATGCTGCAGCGTTTGCGACCACTCGACCAATGCGGCAGTCGGTAAAATCATAGTCTCTATGATCAAAGATAATGAATAATGTACATATTTCAAAATGAACTGAGACAGAATTATGGAAACCAAGGTCCTACATTTGTAGGCTATGTAACTTGTCCAAACATTAATATCTTTCACTCTAATTTTATTTATTTTACCATTTATGTACACACAAATATACAGAGTGAAATTGAAAACATGCGACAAATCGAAATGGGAGATTGTACTCATCATTATGAACAACTTTTACTATGGGACCAAACCTGAAATCGCGAAAAAAAAATCAGCTGTTCCCTACATTTATGTTCGAGTAACTCGTCAAAATGTAGGTAACAGCTGATTTTTTTTCGCGATTTCAGGTATGGTCCTTTAGTAAAAGTTGTTCATAATGATGAGTACAATCTCCCATTTCGATTTGTCGCATGTGTTCAATTTCAACCTGTACAGATAAAAAAAAACAGAACCGAAAAATAGGTACAAAGGATCACCTTTGTACCTATTTTTCGGTTCTGTTTTTAAGCATAAATGTGTGTGTAGTAAATGTGTTTAAGCATCAGCTTATTTCATAAGAAATCTCTTCCAGCATACCTGCGATAGGACAAGAAATAGAGAGATGTAGACAGCGTTTTAAAGAGTACAGGAGACAAAAAAAAAATACATAAAATTTAAAAACAATTCACTTAATAAAACTAAATAAATAATACGAGAATATACTTACATACATACAAATAAACATACATATTTCTAAAATAAATATCACTAGAGTGTAAATAAAATAATTAATGTTGAAAAATCCCAGTGATTCTTCTACAGACTTCTACAACCCTGGTCATTTTCCTTTAAAAACTGACTAAACTTAAAATAAAATCACCCCCCTCACACAATTTTCCATTTAAACCTCTCCACGTATTGATAGACTCACGTAAAATACCATCTATAAAAAATATACATTTAGGAACAAACGTTTACCCATAATGACAGGGGAATAATACCCCTGGCGTTCCCTGTGCAATTTGTCTAATACCTAAGTTAGGGTGACGATGGCGCCTATAATGTGTTATCCAGACTAGACACCAAAGGGGCAATTCTCGTAATTTTAAGAACGTTCACAGTCTGATCTCAGTCTCAATCTGTCAAAAATACCTTTAATTTCCCTAAATTTTTGGCATTGACTGTCGCCGAGATGAGACTGCGACTAGATTATGAACGTTTTTAATTACGGGATTTGGCCTTCAGTTCAATATATTACAGATTCATTTTATTAATTACTTAATGTAGGTACCCCTCTTACTAATTAAGGCTTGTAAGGACTTCCCTGCCTGATTACGACTAAGCGCTGAAATAATAATAGTGTCTTTACCGACGCAGGCCTAAGAAACGCTGGCATGACGATTTGGACTCGTTCCTGACCGATTGATCGGAGAAAACTCGAATACCTACTAAGGGGTAGACCTTTGCTCAGCTGTAGGACACATACACAATCAGCCTATAATGTTCCCTTTGCTGGGACACAGTCCTCCTCTATGAGAGGGAGTGGGCCGTAATCCAAAACGCGGGCGCAGTACAGGTTGGTAGATATCACATGTCTTCGAATTTTCGGTTCTAGGACATGCTGGTTTCCACACGTTTTCCTTCACTGGGTTAGGTTAAATAAAAATACAAATTGCCTAAAAAATCCGTTACAATAAGCCAGTAAAATTTGCTGCCACAAAAAAACAAACACGCTGTATTTAAAAAAAAAAAACAACAACAAAGATTAGTGACATAGCTATGTCCTGATAATTCCGAAGCCAATGCAATCACAACTTAATCTAAATAAGTCTAATACATAATACATTCGCCCGTATATATGTGCCAGTGAAAATCTCAAACATTCTCACACGCAGGGAAAAACACAGCGCTCCAATTTTTCTGGCCATTGTGAATTATGGGATTAATTGGTTACTTTTAGTATTATTTTAATGATAAACAGATCTTTCCAAACTGATAGCAAGTGCATCTAATATAGTACTAGATTTTTGTTACTAAATCCATACTTATAATATTATAAATTCGAAAGTAACTCTGTCTGTCTGTTTGTATGTTACCTTTTCACGCCTAAACCGCTGAACCGATTTAGATGAAATTTGGTATAGAAATAGCTTGAGTCCCGGGAAAGGACATAGAATACTTTTTATCCCGATATTCCCACGGGATCGAAACTTATGCGGGTGAAACCCCGGGGCGCAGCTTGTTCAATATAAACTAAGAAGACATTGAACTGGTTTTTATGAAATTTTGACCACATTGACTATTTCCTGCATGAATAGCAGCATAGTATATTTTAAATCTGACTGCTTCGGTGGTCTAGTGGTCGCAAACGTTACTGCTGAGCAAGAGGTCCTGGGTTAGATGCCAAGGTCGGGCTGTTCAGTTTATAGAGATATGAGAAACAGGGTGTAAAGTTCACTCACCCTCCATAGAAAAGGGAGGATCCTCCGACCAGACGGGTGTTGTGTCTGGCGGGCAACTGCCCAATGATTCATGTCGAGCCGTTGTATCTATGCTAGTTGCACGGTAAACACTGCTTGCGAGATGCAGGATTTGCGTGACGTCAGTATGACGCGTTGTTCGCATGTGGCGTTGTAGATACCGCTACAGGTTTTACATCAGGAATTTGTGTCAGTAGCAGCCCGGAGTCTAGATTTGTGCCTGGTTGATGGCAATAGGCTCGCCCGCTATTACTTGGGACTTAAACATAACTGGCGAAATGTGGGTTGTACACCTTTGCCCTACCTATCGAGGAAAACAGGCGTGATGATATGTTAAGTTTATGTTATACTAGCAGCGCCCCGCGGTTTCACCCGCATAAGTGTCGATCCCGTGGGAATATCGGGATAAAAAGTAGCCTATATGTAAATCCATGGTGTCAGCTACCTCCATACAAAATTTTATCAAAATTAGTCCAGCCGTTTGAGCGTGAAGAAGTAACAAACATATAAACACTCAAACTTTCGCCTTTACTAGCAGCGCACCGCGGTTTCACCCGCATAAGTGTCGATACCGTGAGAATATTGGAACAAAAAGTATCCTATGTGTTATTCTGATGTATAAGCTATATTACTGTAAAGTTTCATCAAAGTCCGTTCAGTGGTTTTTGCATGAAGAAGTAACAAACATACAAACACTCACAAACATTCGCCTTTATAATATTAAGTAGGATTTTAAATAGATACGGTTACATGAAAAGTTTCCTAAAGAAGAGAGTGAAACCACGCGCAATGCCTAGTTTTAAGTAAATAGTTTTGCACTGCACTATGCAGTTATTCAGAGGAATATCTAAATTAAAGATATAAAGGTTGACAGTTCGGTGGCCAGTCCCGTTCACTTGGTATAATTTAGTCGTTAAAGTGCGAAAATTCAAATTTTCTCAGATACACTTTGATTGGACTGTATATTGGTCAATGTTTGTAAGTTTAAATTGAAATTGTTAACGACTTGTTTTATTTATATTAAACTAGCAGCGCCCCGCGGTTTCACCCGCATAAGTTTCACGTCGGAGTATCGGGATAAAAACTATTCTATGTCCTTTCCCGGGACTCAAACTATCTCTATACCAAATTTCATCTAAATCGGTTCTAAATTTTTTGTATGTTTGTTTGTTACGCTTTCACGCTAAAACAGCTGAACGGATTTAGATGAAAATTGGCACATAGGTACACCATGACCTGGAGAAGGATATAGGCTATTTTTCATCCTGGATCGCAGACCAAGTCGCAGGCAACATCTAGCATTAAATAAATACTAAGCTAGCCAATTCATCGAATTGAAACAAAAGTACAGTCAGCAACACAACCTACCGGTAACCCCACCGATCACGTGCACACCACAAAAACAATTACAATGAACTTAACATCAGTAACGTACTAATAAAGTGACGTATTGAATGCGCAGTAAACTCCTGCGCAGGTACGGTTGGCAAAACAATGGGCTTTATCAGAAATAAAGTCACTTACTTTAACGTTGGTTATCAAGATTATAAATTATGTTTGAGTACTTACTAATGTTGTTAGCATGTCGTCTCTTGCAGAAGTAAGCCATTTCCCTTATTGTGGTACGGTTTGCAATGTCATCGATAAAGGTGAACTATTGAACGATTGTCAATAGATAGGTACAAGTTTACAGTTGTCAAGTTGTCAGAAACTATTGCTGTAATCACCATGATTTGAAGACAGATTAATGATTTATAGTATTTTTAGCACAATATGGGAATTGGGTGGGACGAGTTGACCCCTAGTAAAATTAGAAAGGTGGAACTGGTCCCTGGTCCCAGTTTCGAAGTGGGACGAGTTGGTCCCTAGTAAAATTAGAAAGGTGGAACTGGTCCCTGGTCCCTGTTTCAAAGTGGACGAGTTGCCCCCTAACCCGATAAGATGTGGCTGTCCAATCGTTTGAGATTTTACAATTTTAGCATTTATGATTCTTATGACAAAAAGTCGGATAGCTACCACTTATTCCTTGAAATGTACAACTACATCAAGCTTTGATTTTAATTAACTACACCATTTTAAAACCTTTTTCTCTAGCATAAATAAATTAAAATGACTGAATTTAATGATTTTACTAATCTCTATTTTGCTGAATGAATTATCTATTTTGCTGTCTGTACATTAATGTATTGTTTACTTGGCATTAAGTGGCAAGGGAAGCGGGTATCGAGACCTAGTATATCGCACAAATATGTATTTACTATACGTTGCACATAGAACTGTATATTATATACATTCTACCTTAACTCATTGTAAACAGGACGCCATGCCAATAGAATTGCGTTAGAAAATAAACTTCGAAGTAATTAGAAGATATTTTTTTTTTAGAAAAATATTCGGTGTTCGCCATTTTGGGTGACGCGATGAGTACGATCGTGTTTTGTTATTTATACAGCTGATTTATTCTGTAAAAATCTTACCGGGCATAGACACTGAGGTGAAGTGATCTGTGAGCTGTCAATCGCTAGCATCAAGATGGAATGATAGCTCACTAAGACTTCACCTAAGTTTTCACGATGAGATTCTTTTCAACCGACTTCAAAAAAGGAGGTTCTGTATTCGACCCGTATGTATGTATGTTTTTATGTTTGTATGTCCGCGGTTTTCTCAAAAACTCATGAACCAATTTTGATAATTCTTTCACTAATGTAATCTACATACTTTCAGAAAGGTTTTAGTATGTAATAAATTAAGTAATTATTCTTATGTACGAAGTAATATGCATAAATGTACTGCATCTCACGCATTTCGATGATTCTTCTAGTCGGTGTCTTAAATTCTTCAATGCACAAGTGGTAATTGAATTTGTGTGGGGTAGGTTACAACTAAAAAGTGAAAAATAAAAAATATTTTACAAAAAAAAAAAAAACAACCGACTTAAAAAAAAAAAACACTACAAAATGATAAATAACTTTAATTTCGGAAGTCGGTGTCAAAAAACGAAAAACCCGGAACCAACGACACCAACTTCCGAAATTAAAGTTATTTACGAGTATTACAGAATAGATTTAACAGCTGGTATGTACTAAGAAGAAATTAAGAATAGAAGAAACTAACGACCGTTTGCGATTTATTTGCCAAACATGTAAACAAATATGTATGTGTATTTGGAAAAATAACTTCAATGCCCACACAATAGAGTTCAGTTTACGCTACAATGTCAAACATTTTTATAACTTTTTAAATAGTGCTAGTCACTCTGAAATCAACTTAATGACCACTAAAATAAAGTTGATATTTGTTTAACTTAAAATAGCAACAATCAGCAACATACATTTGAATATACCTTACCTACAAATAATTCATAGGATAATATGAATCATCCAGAAAAATATAACCGAACTTCTTGAATGAATAATTGATGACAATCAACTGTTACATTATTGGTCATAGAAGGGTAAAAAATATTAATGTATCAATCAAACTGCCTAGCCTTTTCCCAACTATATTTAGGTCAGCTTCCAGTCTAACCGGATGCAACTGAATACTAGTATTTTACATGGAGCGACTGCCTATATGACCTCCAAAACCTACTTGGTAAAAAAAAAAATGTAGCGATCTCCTAATGGACACATTCACACTAAGATTTCACAAAGCCACAAGCCATCTCAATAATATCTAAATTAAAACATTTAAAGACCAGACAAAGCGGGGTTGAAGTGGTAGTGTTAAAAAAATAAAAAAAAACCGAGGCAAAGGTGCGGTAATGACCGGCCAAGTCTATCGATCGCTTCAGAACGCATCGTCACTGTATTTGATGGCCGACGGCACAAAATGGACGATATCAATATACTGCATGAAGGTTTAATGGTGTCTGTAAAAACCTCCTCCTTTTTTGAAGTCGGTTAAAAAAGAAAAAAAAAACAACGGATAATATTGGAGGAGAATGCAAGTGAAAATGATTTTAACATCCATACTAATATTATAAATGCGAAAGTGTCTGTCTATTACCTCTTCACGCTTAGGTACACCGCTGAACCGATTTAGATGAAATTTGGTATAGAGATAGTTTGAGTCCTGGGTCCCTGTCCCGGTGGGTCCTGTGTGGATAAAAACTATCCTATGTCCTTACATACGATAGTTTTTACCCCGATATTCCCACGGGATCAAAACTTATGCGGGTGAAACCACGGGGCGCTGCTAGTACGGTCGAACATGCTATTTGGTATACAGGCAGCTATCTTGCAACTACTTTTAAGCAATGGTGTGCTGAGTTAGCCAATTCTTTTATACCACTCTATTTAATTAAGGATGCCATAAGCTGAAAAAGTTATAACGCACAAAATAAAACTAAATATTGGCAGTGTAGTGGAAAGATGAATATTTTTGCCTGTATACCAAATAGCTTGTTCGACCGTACCTACATGAACTGACGGTTTCTTTCAATGGGAATAATTATGCAGAAACTACAGAACGCTACGTCCTACGATCCTCACATATTTCTTTAAAAATCTATGTAATACATAACATAACACCACGCCTGTACATATCGTCGACCGTAGGTTCAATTGAGGTAAGGGACAAAATACGATTTTTCAGGAGAGGCCGACAAAGTTTTTTTTCGGACGTTATTATGGGGCTGATTCGAAATTTGGATCCAAAAATCATTAGGGTAAGGGAAGTTTTTTTAGGCTAGAATTTTTTCATATTCACCATTCGATAGAGCGAAAAATTCTGAACAAAACAGTATACTCAACTCATTTTGGGTATTTTGTCCCTTACCTCAATTGAACCTACGGTCGACGATTATATTCCGAAGGGTTAAGCAGAGATGCACCTAAACCCACATTTCACCATTTATGCTTAAGGCGGTACCCCGACCAAAACCGCGTTTTCCTTCGTTATTCAGAGGCTATTAGCTCAATAATTATGAGAAATAAACTACATCTGAAAACACATTATTAATGTTCGATATCCTATTATCACATTGCCCGTTATTATTTGTTTTTTATATGTTACTTATACATTTAAAATCTCCTTTTAATAAAAAAGTGACTAAAATTATTGACTGCATGCATCTTTTGCTAAAGTTGACGTTCTATTAATTTGAGGATTTCACCAATGGATAGATAATTTGAAAATCTAAATAATCCATGTTTTAATTTATTTAAAAAGATTGTTATTCTTTTTTTTTAAAATAATTCCAAAAATTTTGCGAGTTTTATGATAAAGGGGCGTGCGCAGGGTACGCTGCATCCCTTTCGTACGAGGAAGTCGTGTCGCTCTCTGTCTCTGTCGCGGATGCTCAAAGTTATTTGGTCGGGGTACCGCCTTAAGTCCCATGCAATAGGGGGCAAGCCTATTGTCATCAACCGGGCACAAATACATACTGAGAAATTCCAAATGGAGAAACCCAATAACACTTTGCCCGACTTGGGAATCAAACCCGGCACCCTAATGGCGTAACACACTATTGCTCTCAATTTGAAGCTTATTTCTAATCCATTGCTTCACATGTTCGAAAAATGTGTCTCCTCAACAACGCAAATAACGCAATGAATGTTGTTGAACTGTCAAATTGAAACCCATTGCTATTGATAGTGTGTTACGCAATTGCCCCGCTGGTTATTTTTGCAGTTTCTAACGCCACAGTATCAAAAATGCGGAAATTATATTAATGGCGGTTGCATCTAAAATTATAATGTTACTTCATTAGCTATGCCATTATAAAGATAAGTATGTAAATGACAAGATTAAAATTAAAGATGATGGAATTATCCTTATACAACACTTGTAGGATCTCTTTAGCAAAGATGTAGGCTGAGGCCAAACGAGCATAATTTTGTTAGCTGTGAGTCGCGTAAAATGAGTCGCGGAATTTACGCTGCAATCGGTTTCATACTAAATTCCTGTTTGTACCACACGGCGACGCAAAATGAGTTGTCTGCTGACTCACGCGCGTTATTTCAACCGAATTGCGCTCGGGGTGAGGGAGGTTAGCGAGGCAAGCGTCAGTTATGTTTCAGAATGCGACCGAAGTTACGTCCGTCCGTCTGCCAGTCTAACCGAATTTAAGTTTAACGTAAATTGCGATACTCAAAATACGCGATTCACAACTCAAAAAATTACGCTCGTTTGGCCTCAACCTTAATGTCGGCAGATATCCGTAATGTTTTGAAGACACCTACCATAGATCCATCAATATCTTTGCCCTACTATTTTTAAGATCGGCTCTCATCCTAATATCTGCAAGTATTTTACATGGAGCGACTGCCTATCTGAAGGCCAATTCCTGTAATTAAAAACGTTCAAAATCTAGTCGCAGTCTCATCTCGGCGACAAAGAAATGTCAAAAACTTGTCAAAATTGTAGGGAAATTAGAGATATTTTTGACAGATGAGACTGTGAACGTTCTTAAAGTTACGAGAATTGCCCCTCTGACCTCCACAACCCAGTCACTGGGTAACACGATAGCCCTACCATAGATCCATCAATGGCATTTACCTAGATAAGGAACAAAACGGCCATTTTGTATTTGGAGTTAACGTCAATACATTTTTATTATAAGCACTATTTTTATTTTTGAACTGCAGGATCAGTCGTCATTATATCTATTAAAACAACGTCATTGTATGTAATTAAATAATATTACGATAAAAATTCCTCATTTATTGGTCGAAAGAATTATATAATATCTACTAAATGACGTACCTATAAGTGTATATTTTGACGTTAGAGGTCATTGTACGTTTTAATTATTTATTTAAAGAAACTGTCTGCGATGCTGCTTAAAGATAAATACATTATGCAATAAAAATGTTCTTACATTTATTGGTGAAATTATATAATTTTGAAAAAACAATTCCAAACAAAGAAACTTCGTAATTTATTATTTCTTAAATCAATATTAAGATAGGCAAAGATATTCATACAGCCAAGCAATACAGGTTGAAATTGAAAACATGCGACAAATCAAAATGGGAGATTATACTCATCATTATGAACAATTTTTATTATGGGACCAAACCAGAAATCGCGAAAAAAAAATCAGCTGTTCCCTACATTTTGGCGAGTTATGCGAACATAAATGTAGGAAACCGCTGATTTTTTTTTCGCGATTTTAGGTTTGGTCCCATAGTAAAAGTTGTTCATAATGACCAGTACAATCTCCAATTTCGATTTGTGGCATGTGTTCAATTTCACCCTGTATATTCAAAAGTATAATCTGTCATTAAAGAATAGTACACAAAAGAACCACGAGAGGGCCTGTCAATTTTTTTTAAATGCTCTAATCTGCTTAAAAGCACAGCCACGCATTCTAAAAGCATACGGTGTTTAATTGAGGGTCGCCATTGATGTTAGATAGTCATCATGATGACTTAAACATTTTTAATGAATATTCAACGTTTCAAGTCCATCCTTTTTTGTTTTTTAACTCCTTTGTACGTGCGTTTAATTGTTGCTTTAAGAGGAATGTGGCGTATAGGAACTATAATACCCGGTCTTTGCTTTTAACTGATTTTTTTCAAGATTAAAGGAGAATGAAGTTTGTTTGACCATGTAGTATGTAGGTATAAAAGGTGATTTGAAACTGAAACTGTACTACTATCACATACACACCCAACATTATTTATAAGAAATATTTTTTTGTAATAAGCTTGTTCTTGTACAAAAACAGATAAGTAATCTACCTATATAATTTTTTTCTATCCTAACTTTTTATTCAGAGAAGATATCAGTGACTCTATCCTCTTTCTTACTTTTCTCCTTTTTTCCAACAGCCTCCTTTTCTAATCACCTTCTCTTCAGCTTCTTGGCTTCTGACTTCTTTTCATACCATCTCTTTCTCAACAACATTACTACCGTTTCCTCTCACTACCCTTACCTTACCAACACCAGCTCCCAACTTCTCATTAACTATTTCTTTTTCACCAGCTACTCCACCTATAATCATACTTTCAGCTACTTTAGCCTCTCTTGTTTCTTCTCCTACACCTTTACTTTCAAATCCTCCTTTTTCAACAGCCATTCTATAAACTACTTCTGCAATCTTGTTATCTTCCGCAATAGCCTTTTATCCAACTCTTTCTTTACCAACAGTCTTACTATCACCTTTTCGAGCGATCTCTCCATCATTATCTTTACTCCGAACTCCTTTATCAACAACTATACTTGAACTTCCTTTATCCATCTTTTTCTCAATACCCCTACTGCCATCTCCTTCTTTTTCAACTGCCGTTCATCCAATATCTTCTCTAGCCATCTCTCCCTCAATACTGTTCTTTCAAGTTCTTTTATTTCATCAGCCTTACCTTCTTTAGCCTTCTCTACCTTGACATCTTTACTCCCAAGTCTTTTGGCTTCTTCTTTTTCAACAGCCTAACTAACCATATTTTCTTCAACAGTACGACGAGAGCCTCCACGGCGGAGGCTACATGGAGGGCGGCGCGATGTACCATGAACACAGACTGTCTCACCCGCACCTACCGCCAGTCCACTACCCCCCTCCCGCGGCGCCCGCGCACGCCCTGCCAGGAGAGCCACTCGTACACAAGAGGGACAAAGACGCTATTTACGGGTGAGTGGTAACGTGTGATTTTGAGGTATTTTTGTGATTAAGTCTTATTTCTTCTCCTCATAAAACGACGCAAGTCTTCCAGAAGTCTTGCAACCCAATCTTGCTCCCAAAGTCTTAACTTGTCAAAGTGTCTATGTTTCATTTCTCTGTCGGTCCCTCATGTCTGAGGATCGTGGTCAGCTTTGGAGTTGCATCAGGAGTGGATGATGTTTTATAAGAGAGATCAAATTGTAAGCCAACGGATGATGGTTAAGGCAGGAAGTTTTTTTTTTACTATTGTTTTTGACATTATAGGTGCACTATAGTCTTCTACTCCATTAATTAACTATAGCATAGAGCTTACTGTCTGACAGACAAAATACAAACTAACCACTGAAGATAGAAACACTAATTCTGGAGGATGAGTTTCAATGGGTGAACTATAAGGAAGAATTTTCAAACACCACCATTGAATAGAATAGAGTATTCTTTATTATGTACACCATATAATTTGCAGACATAAATATAAAAACTTTACAATGGGTGACACAAAAGTTGGACAAAAAATGGGTTGAAGTTTATGATGCAAATAAAGTTGCATCAGACAAAAACAATAGTTATGCCAGGATTTTGTGCATATATACAACTGTTTAAATTGCTCAACCAGCTAAAACTTTAATGAGTTAGATTGCCCTCCAGCTGTACATACTATCTGCTATTAAAATCTACTCTTGCTCCAAAACTATATAGTCTCAATAATCATAAGTATTGTCAACCCTACCAATGTTTGTTTCCACTTTAAAACAACACCAAGCTTGGCCCAATCTTTGGCCAAACTTTACCTATCAGTCTCCCCTTGAGATGTTAGATAGACTACATAAAGGTGCCACATTTGACGCTTAACCGTCCGTTTGCAGCCATCTTAATGTTATCTGATCAAAAGTTGTCAAGAATAGGTGAGGCGCCATTGGCAGCGAAGTGTGGGGTCCCACTGTTAGAGGGTGTGAAGGTACAGATGATATTCATCGAGATACGCAGCGGTTTTTGTATGTGACCTCACCGTACCGTCTTTTTGGCACACATTTTTGAAGGTGCAAAAGTAGGGGATTATATAAACCTCTTTAGTAAATGTGAATAATGATAGAAATATAAATCAGTATAAATATAGACTATCAATTATACCTAGAATTGGTAGTTATCTGGTACAGATAAAAGAGAGTTCTAATTCTTGATGATGATTATTCAGGCTTTAATGAAGTAAGATTTTTTTTTCAAATTTAAAAAAGTTGTAATTATAATTTAGGAGGGGTCATTTTGTCTCTGGATTATATTATTATGATAATGATTTAGCAATATCTACTATGTTGAGGACTATTTAAAAAAAATATGTAGTTTGTATAATTAGCAGGAGCCATTTTGTCTCTGTATCAAATGATCAATATTCTATACAAGATATTAATCAGTTGAGGCGTGAAAGCGGAACAAATAAAATCATTTCCTCACTGAGTAAACAAAGAATAATTATTTTATTTGTTCAATAAATTAAAGATAAGTCAAAAGTAAGTAATTATCTAGAAAACAATTGTGGAATAAACTACTCGTAATAATTGTAAGGAGTTATAAAAATGTTAAAGAAGGGAAACCATAATGATGGAAACTTTACTGTACCTGTTTGCAATTTTATATTTATTTTGATGAGCGTAAGGCAACAGTCATAATTCGAATAGATACTGAAATTATCATAAACTTGCATCCATAAACCAATAGAAATAAGCAGAAAATAAAAAGCGGCTAAGTGCGAGTCGGACTATCACACGAAGGATTCTGTACCACATTTAAATATCGCCATTTAATTTTTAAGTTTATTTATTGATTTCTTATTTGTTGTTATAACGGCAATAGTAGTATACACTTCTAGCTCTCACTTTCGCTGCATCCGGTTAGATTGGAAGCCGACCCCAGCATAGTTGGGAAAAGGCTAGTCAGATGATGATGAGTAGTATACACTCTGTAAAAATTTCAAGTGTTTTGTTTCAAGTTCTATTACGTTTCGTTTCAAAAGATACAGCCCTGTGACAGACGAACGGACAGCGGAGCTTTAACAATAGGGTCCATTTTGCACTCTATGGATACGGAACCCTAAAAATAAAAACCTTTTCACAATATTCAAATAGAACAGTAAAGTTATAACTTCACAGAGTAAAAAAAGGCAATTTTATTGTGTGTCTAACTGCAGCAGACCCTAAAGTTTCCTTTTTAATTAATTTCCTGGTAATAATGTTGTGTTCCTACGATGCAAAGGTCAGCACAGACTATCGTATGCGCATGCGCATTGATTGAAGTTTTTTGCACTACAAGCAAACGTTGTAAATTTTATTACAATTATAGTGTAATTTATATGTATTTATTAGTTATTTTACTGGAGCTTTAGGGTTCTTTGGGTTTTAATTGTTTTAATTAGGTACATGTTAATAAACATACATCCTATACATCGCCGTTGAGGTAGACCACGGCGAAGTTGGTGCGAAGATATGGTAACATTTGTAGGGCCAACATGCCCAGAGATCACACAAGACAGGGAGGTTTGGAAGAAAAAAGGGAAGACCTTTGCCCAGCAGTGGGACACAATGTAGGCTAACAAAAAAAAACATACCTATACAGGGTGAAATTGAATTCATGGGCATCCTTTTAAGGGGTCATTGTAAACATCATTACGAACAACTTTTCCTTAAAAAAAAGTCAGCTCTTCCCTACATTTTGACGAAGTATGTGAACATAAATGCAAGGAACAGCTGATTTTTTTCGCGATTTTAGATTTTGTCCCATAGTAAAAGTTGTTCATAATGATGAGTACAATGACCCCTTAGAAGGATGCCCATGAATTTAATTTCACCCTGTATACACTCTCCGTTTTGTTTTGCGAAGGAGGAAAAATTTAAATAGGTTGGTTCTGAGTAAGCATAAGCGTGTGAATTTGTCAATAGTTTTGTCGGTAAGAAAGAAGGCAAATGCATGTCTATGCAATCATCATCTCCCTAGCCCTATCCTATTTAAGGGTTCGGCTTCCAGTCTAACCGGATGCAGCTGAATACCAGTATTTTACATGGAGCGACTGGCTATCTGATCTCCACAACCCAGTTACTGGATAACACGATACCACTTGGTAATGTCTGGTTGTCAGACTTTAGGGCTTCTGATACAATAATAAACCTCAGTCTTAGTACGGTCAGCATCAAACGTTGATTAACAATTCAGTTTTTTTAATCTTAGTTATTGAGCAAAATATTTGTTCAAAATTGCAGCAGCAGATTTTTTTTTAGAATATATACTCTTGTCTATTGTGTGAAAAGCTAAAAATCAGTTTATTGAAAAAAGTTGTTGTCAATTTAATAACATGTAAAAATGATAGTGTTAATCGACTTTTGATGCTGACTGTACCTAATTCATATGTATGTTGTTAACTCTAGTTAATTATTCACAAAGCCATTATCATGATTATTTTATTGTGAATAGTAAAAAAAAAAAAAAAAAAAAAACATCAGTTCGTTATGTTAACAAATATCTTAACAATGAGTTTGGATCGTAAACTACTGTGATTGTCTATGATTATACATTATTTAGCTATGGAACAAATTACATGAACTTTAAAATATGGGGATCTATTGCAAAATGGCAGACTTTATGAACATTTAATAAATGATTAAGGGCTCCATAAATTGCCAAAAATAAGTTGCAGATTTTCCAAAAAAAAAAAGGGTCAGATATTTGTTAAACTCTAAAATAAAATATTATTTGGCCACCGCAATATTAATTTTAAGGGACGTTCAACAAAATTATTCAGTAAAATTCTGTTCAAATGTTTTTACCTTTGGCAAACAATATAGTATTACTATAACGAGTACTCTAGCTACGGAACCCCTTCATCACGCACTTAGTAACTTTTTTAAGCTCTCATTGGCTGATGCGTAGAACGGAAACGACGTATGTTCCGTCACACTCGGTTGGATAAGCAATACATCTATAATTTAAAAAATATAACTACAATAAAATATGTACCTCTTCAGTTAGTTATTACTTCACGAAGTAAAACTGTTTTTTAGGGAATGGTTTTAGGTTTTTATTGAATTTCTTTGGGAATATAAAATAAATGCAGTATTTATCTATGTTATTTTATTTTTGAAATAGTAAAACAAATCGAAAATCATAAGTGCACGACTCGAAATGCTCACATTTGATAGAATTTTTTTTTTTTTATTAATAAAAATTAAACTACTTTGAATAGAAGAACAATTTTTAATAGGGTTCCTCCTTGTGAAAGGAATCTGAAAAAAAAAAACTCAATTAATTGAATTTTTCGCAAGTTAAAATGTTTCAAACTTGATTGACGAGAATTTTTTTAGAAATATTTTAATATTTTTTCGTTTCTACTGAATTAAATCAATTTTTGAAACGTACAGAATTAATCTCCATTAAATTATCTATACAATAGTATATAAATAAAGTAGGTTCTGTGTACGGTCGAACAAGCTATTTGGTATACAGGCAGCTAACTTGCAACTACTTTTAAACAATGGTGTGCTGAGTTAGTCAATTTTTTTATACCACTCTATTTAATTAAGGATGCCATAAGCTGAATAAGTTATAACGCACAAAATAAAACTAAATAATGGCTGTGTAGTGGAAAGATGAATATTTTTACCTGTATATCAAATAGCTTGTCCGACCGTACTAGCAGGAGTATTACAATAGAAACAGTTGCAGAAAGGAGGCAAAACATTTTTAAAGCACATGCTTCGCGAGTTGTGCAATAAAATCATTAGAGATACGGGTGGTCCGTTTGTTTTTACTTTAGCTCCTCTACAAGTCAACTAAGATGTGAAGGGATGTTCTAATATTGAAACTTTTTTTAAGTTCACTAATATTTGTTAAAAAAAAATTGTTTAATAAAAATAAAAAGTCGTCACACAAAACCAGTATCTCCTACAACTCTCCAACCATTGCTACTGCTAGGTAAAAAGCAAAAAGAATGCTTAATTCTTGAAAAAATCTTTGCAATCCTTCAATGATGATAACCAACCCCCTTCCCCCCACCCCAAATTGCGTAACACACTATCAATCACAAGCTAAATCATTTTGAAGGATATTGCTAATCCATTGCTACATATGTTCGAAAAATTTGTCAGCTCAACAACGTAAATAACGCAATGAATGTTGCTGAACTCTCAAAATGAAAGCCATTCATACTTCTTACAATTCCCCGCTTTATCTACTGCTACTCTCTAACTATTATTACTCCCCAAAGAGCGAAAAAAAACCGAGTGTGCTTATGACCACACGACTGAAGTGAAACTTCAAACGTATTTGGCTATGAGAGGAAGAGAGAAAGAAAATGTGCGCGCGCACTGCTTTCTCTTGCTTATATCCCCCACTCAACTCCCGTTCACCTCGCCCGATCACACTTTTCGTAACGCTTACGTCACGCGTTCGCCAGCTTACTCCCCAAGTCAAGCGTGCGTAAAGAAGTTTCACTTCAAAAAGTCTACCTCATTCATGAAAAAAATCTTGGCAATCGTTCAATGATGACCAGCCCGCTGTCACTGGCACCCCACCCGACACAGTGGCAGAACTACAAAGATGATATCAACGTCACGTACACATCTGCATCTGATCTCTGATCAGCCGCGTGAGAGGTCACCCGCTCACAATTGGACCATATCTCTAGATTTTTATTAAGATTTAGCGCTTTTTTTGGAGCTGCAATGCTTTATGCTGTTTTAAAAGACTAAAGTGTTTTTAAATTAGGTTTTTTACTTTACCCGTTTACGTTAAAGCCATTAGGAGGGTTTTGGTTTTAGCAGGCGATGTCTTGTAGCATGTAATGCCTACCGCAAAACGGGGCTACTTTGACTTCAAGGGTTACTTTGACAGGCGTTGGAACTACTTTAACAGAGCGCCAAAATCGGTTTTCACGTGTGCTCAGCAAGTGTGCGTGACCTCGAGTAATATTGCGCGAGGCGCGGGGTGTGGGGAACGCGTCATGCTCGTCATGCGGCATGCGAGCGTTGTGATCGGCCTTGTCAAAGTAACCCTGGAAGTCAAAGTAGCCCCGTTTTACTGTATGCTAGCATAAAAGCCTATAATGTTTTCAATGCTGGGACATAGGCCACCTCTCTTCAAGAAGGAGAGGGCCGTAATCCACCACGCGGGCCCAGTGCGGGTTGGTAGATGTCACATGTCTTATAATTAAGTAATTTTCTTAAAATTTGTAATAGATTCCACGATTTAGCCTTTATTTGCATCTTTTATGAGGACGATAATCATCTATGGTAGAAAACAATGCTCAAGGACTTATCAATTAGATTTTGAGTATCTAAGGGCTGATTTTTCAATAGTCAACTTTTATCTAAAGAATAATTATGACAGTTTGACATAATTATTTTCTAAACAAACGCTGTCAAACCGCAATATTTATTCCTCAGATAAAAGTTATCTGACTATTGATTAATCAGTCCTAAGAAGACAATGAAAAAAGAAATATCAGTTTTAAATTGAGATAGATTCATGTTCTGGAATATGGACATTTCAATTTGACATTTATCTTTTTTTACTGGCAAAGGTTTCGGAACTTTACAGCCAGTAATAATGAAGACTTCTCAACTTAAAAAATAAGCTAGGTACAAGACATTGACATTTTGTCACTTTTTTTTCAGGCCAACGTAAATATTCATACAGCCACAACTTTTCGAAATGAAAAAAAAAAAAACTAATGCATAACCGATATCCCTGTTTCCAGGCACCCACTGTTCCCCCTGCTGGCGCTGATCTTCGAGAAGTGCGAGCTGGCAACGTGTACCCCCCGAGACCCTGGCGTGGCGGGGGGTGACGTATGCTCGTCAGAATCCTTCAATGAAGACATCGCAGTCTTCAGTAAACAGGTAAACGATCAACAACAACAATAAGGGTGCACGATTGCACGAAGAGGGCAGTTGTTTTCAATACTTAAAGAATACCAAGGGGTACGGTATTACCCAGTAACTGGGTTGTGCAGATCAGACAGGCAGTCACTCCATGTAAAATACTGGTACTCACCTGCATTCAGTTATACTGGAAGCCGACCCCAACATAGTTGGGAAAAGGCTAGACAGATGATTGTCATCGACACCTTAAAACGAAATCCAGTAATTCACCAGCTGCTAAGTAATTTTGGATCTTAAACCTTATTTAGCGAAATGAAATGCCAATTTTATTTACCCTGGGTGGCCAGGGTACTTTACCCTTTTATTGTAACTTCAGTCAAAGATACCCCTACGAAGAAAAGAACCATTAGAATTATGCGTAGGTGGTAATATGCATCATTCTGGCCATAGAAATAAACAAAGTATTTGTATTATAATACTACAGAAGTCGACTGTAAGAGGGTAGAATCGAGTTTCCCTAAACCATTGAAGACATAAAAACATTCAAAGGAATGAACTAGAATTACTCAGTGAAGGGAACTTGAATAGCTGGGTACGACACACCTGCTGCCTTTGCCTAACAAGTAAAAAAAAACATGCCGGGGTTACCAGATTGAAAATTTTGAAATATTATCAATAAAATAAGTTACGTTTTATTAGGCTTAGATATTCTTACTACGGTAAAAAGAAATGTAATTTACTCATCCTCCCAATAAATAAAAAACGTAAACAGTAAATTATTCCCTAAACCAGTTTAAAAACAACCACAAAACCCCCGACGAAAACACACTTGTAACTTTGCATATTCATTCGAATTTTTTAATGTCGTTCAAGATGGCGCCCAGTAAATCAGTAGCGGCAATTTCTTCTGCATAATGCTTTAATAACTATAAACTTGTAATTAGTAATGGTAAAATCGAGCACGAGTAAATACAAGTTAAAGCGATTATCGATTGTTTACGCACTCGCGTCTCGCTATTCGGTTTGTTATCGATACAGCTAAATCGAGTTTGTGAGTACTTGAATTAATTTTCGATTGATTGTAATCGATTTGATGCGTGTATTTCTTTTAATTTTCATTTACCTTCTGATAAGAAAGGCGTAGCTATGGAAGAATGAGTTTTTTTTTAAGTTTTCTGAGAATTACGCAATGTTAATAACGTTGAAGAATGCCCTACCTACCTATTTATGAACTTACTAGGTACAGTACAGTCATTCGATATGCATTACAAATACATAAGTAGACTTTTATCTATGGTTCAGCATAGGTAGTTTAATTGTTTTAAACGTTTTGAATACCTCTGTATGCAGTTGCTCTATAAAAAAGTTCGTTCAAATAATATGGCTCATAAAACAACCAAAATATTTGTGATCCAACGCGCGTCCCCTCTTCATTTTGAACTAGACACTCATGGCCATAAAACTAACAAAGCACCTTGTAATAAGAGCGAGAAAAGCTGATAAAGTAACATTCAAAGACAAGCTTGATTTACGACTCCGTCTGCAGAAACAAAAAAAAAAAGATCGTCCCTTCAACCATAATCCCTTGCCAGTTGAAAAAAAAAAAAACTTTTTGTTTTTTCTTAAATTCTGAACAAACTTCCTGGAAGGACACTTGTTCAAAATGGCAACATTATAAAGAAAGTGTTGCCACATTTATAAAAATGATATTTCATTACGGAACCTATAATAACATGACAAGGCAGATTGTTTAATACGTATTATTGAACTAAAAAAAGGAAAATGGAGTCATTTTGTTACAATTCGGGGCTTCGTAAAACTGGTAATCTGTACAAAGCAACAATCAAATAACGTGTAATTTGTAACAAAATTATATTACCGCGATATCTTTGTGGGTTTTTCATTTTTTTTTCAACAATAGGCACAATAGCCTGTTGACATGTTGCGGGTGATATGCAATTTAAAAAATAACTTTGATGTCTTCACATTCACGATTCCACCGGATGCGACTTTGTAACGACGTGCAATTTGAATTTCACTTTTAAAATTTGATTGTTATATTATTCAGCTTATATCCTTGCGAGGGGTTATTTTTGCTTATAGAATATTATAGAGGAATATTTTCTGATATCATTTTTAATATTAGTAGTGCATTTTTTGTAAAAAAAAAGTTCTTGAATTCGCTACAGAAAGCGTTGGTACTAAAAATAGCTTTTCTATCAAGCCTGTCTCGTATCGTAGAGCTAAGCTAATATATCGATTCTTTATCAGTCAAAGACTTTATTGTATTATAATTATTGAAATTAAATTGTATTTATAAGTGGAAACGGCGGCGACCCGTGGGACCCCGCTGAGATAAATGGTGCACCAGTCACTCAGTGTCATGGAACTGACCAATGTTTATGTATTTATTGACATAGGTTCCTTACTGATAAGTGATAATATTTACTATTTTAATACTTGGAAGAGCAAAATATTATCGATCTTGGGAGAAACCAAAATTATTTATGTGGTTTTGGAAAATTTATAATTATGCTACTACGGTTGTTTTT
This sequence comes from Amphipoea lucens, assembly GCA_947508005.1. Taxonomy (NCBI): domain Eukaryota; kingdom Metazoa; phylum Arthropoda; class Insecta; order Lepidoptera; family Noctuidae; genus Amphipoea; species Amphipoea lucens. The sequence goes on along the minus strand of OX382373.1, from coordinate 2,482,287 downwards.
AAATATCTTGCACTTTGATATGTATACATCATGTATATTAAAATCTACCAAGATTAAGACATTTTAAGACTGTTATTGCCATGACATTTTGGCAGTTATATTTTTCCTAATCCCTTTCTCTCTTGTTTCAAACTTTCGCAACAAATTCCATTTCAAATTACGAAATCATTATCGTTTGACGCCCTGACAGTAAACATAAAAATATACTATCATATACAGATTAACACTGTAAAATGACACATTTATCAAATGTTTGGACGCGTAACACGTACGAAATCTAATCGGTCGCTTTAATTACTATAATAAAACGTTTATCGGTAGCCGTGGCACGTGAAATCGCAATAGATAGAGATAAAATACGTATCGCCCTCTCTTTCCGACGCTAAATAAGTGACGTCCATAATTCATACCACGAAATAAATCATAAACCGTAAAGTGTTTATTTTCAACGTACTTAATATGTTATAAATTTATTTAAGTGGCGTGCGGTGCGATTGTGGGCCAAATGATTGATATAGTGCCCTCCCCGTGGACGATCGGTTTAGTTGTGATACTGTCATCCCATCATGGATACTCGCCGTCACTACCGTGCTGATGCAATGACCGAGTACGCTCTGTGGGCTCGATACTCGAAGACTCGAGTACGGACGATGAGTTTAGCTCTTTTTGTTGTCATTAATCGTTCCCTGAGTGACAGTGAGTCAATTTTTATAGTTTCAATGGTTCGTTTGTTTCGTTTGTTTATCGCTGGATAGAGATGTTTTCTAATGTCTGTCAAGTGTGACGTGTCTATTGCTAGTAAAGAGCTACCCATCGGATTAATGAGGCAATCGAGACAAGGATTAAGTGTACTCCGCCATTTCTACAGCTCTCAATGACGTCATGTAGGTACTTAAAGTTGTTTCTTTCACCCTCCTACACTACAAGTTTCCTTCAAATTGAAACAAATTACTTCATAAGCTTCGTTTCTCTTAAAGTTAAATCTGGCTGCCTTATAAACCCGAATCATTCAACAAACAACATTCCGTTTACGAGACAGCTTATTAAGTCATCGTGTAATGGAACGTTAAAACAAAAATCGCAAACCACGCCTCCGCTAAATAACTGGATAAATCAAGATATTTTTATAGAAACGGAAAGTATAATGAGATGTAATTAAAACTTAATTGCGGGAATTTTAATTGACAATTGTCGGGAGAGGATCTATGTGGGAATCGATTCCGAAATGTTTTTTTGTTCGCATCACTAATGATGGGGAGGGAACCTGGTATGTCGATATGTTACTTTTTTCTTTTTTTTTTCTCCAAGTTATGCATTGTTACGTCATAATACAACGCTTCATTGGTTTGACAGCTAGTGTCTACGTCTGATTAGTTCATTAGTCAATGTTAGATTGGAAATATCTGAAACTGATTCTAGTTGTGATAAAGTAAAGCTGTTGGATACCAGTTTATGTAAATTAGGTACTATCTGTAGTTCTAACTTAATTTTGTAGTTCAGGAGTGTTGCTACTTTTCTAAAATTAATCTATGAAAGCCTAAATTGATCTGATTATTTTACACCAGTTTCTGCTCGCGATTTTTAACGCGTCAAATTTCTTGTCTTGACATAACATATATCCTATGACACTCAGCAATACTGTAACTTCTTATTAGTGAAAGAATTTTCGGATTCGGATCAGAAGTTTTGTAAATTACCCTCAACATACAAACTCACATATTTTACCTGACTGAAAAGATTTGATTTGTTGTGTTTGTTTGTTACATTGTCACGTTAAAACGGCTGGAAAGATTTGGATGAAATTTGGCACATGGGTAGACCGTGACCTGCATTAAGACATAGGATATTTTTTATCCCGTTATTCCCACGGGATCAAGACTTATAAGGGTGAAACCGCGGAGCGTTTGTAATATTCGTATGATTGTCACCTTTTCTTATTTCTTCATCTGATGATCATTCTTAAGTTCTTACGTTTCTTAATCAACTAATTCCATTCAAATCCGAACCATTACAAGACATATTTTTTGTCAATTAACCAGTTTTCTTTCACATTTCAATATGTTCATTGTTCTTGCGCGATGTTTGAATGGCGTGCATCGATGTCGTTACATCGGTGTTGTTCTCATTACTGCGCTTTTTAGTACAGTTCACACAAAACTCCACCGTATTGAGTTCATATTAGTTCATTCCGATTTAATTGTATATTTTTATTGGTTATTGTATGCCGTCACGGTGGCTTGGTATTGCGGGATCGGGAGGTACTTAGCTGTACGGAAGTGGAATGAGCACCTACGTCGGTTTTCATCTTCGTGTGTGTTTGTATTGGGATTATAATACTTGTTAGTAGCTGTTACGTCTGTATTCAGAAGCGGGAATGTATAGAAAATCATGCTGATTGAATTGAAGTGTATTCTTCTGCTAGATTTCGCATGCAATCATGCAAGCTAATCCTTTAAAAGAACATGATCATTTTCATGTTCTGTCATTCGATTATTCATTACGTTAAACTTTCCCCTTGCGTCAGTGATGATGAAAATTAATTACAAAATCATAACATCATCAATTTGATTGAGCCTCGCTGATGTATTGGCTATTAGATGATTCTATTACAAAGCCGCTGTTTGGCAGACTGATCACCGTCAATCACTTTCAACTGCCATTTTCTAAGTATTCCTGCCATTATAGCGAGTTTACTGAATATTAATAGACTAGTAATCGATCTTATAATGTTGGATTAAACGATAAAAGAATATACAGTTGTTCTATAACTAGACTTTGTAATTACGAGGCAAGTAGCGCCGCAGGAAAAAACCTAGTATGTGCACAGTGCACACGCACGCGCACTAGATGATCTATCTGCAGATATGAGGTTTAGACAGATTTATGCGTCATTGAATTTTTTGCATTCGCGGATTGTGTTTTTTCATTGCAATCGACGATTGCAGATTGCTAAGATTAGTTAAAGAAATTTTACTACGGTACTGTACTTATAGATTTACGATGCAGATATTCTATCAGATGAAAACACAACTTATTAGAAATCAGACACGTAAGCATTCATAATATATGATTCAATGCAAGGAATGTCGAAAGTTGATGAAATGTGTCTGAAGTTTTATAATTTTACAATCCCCTATTACACAATATTGTGTATTCATTTACAAAAAGGATTAGCACGGAGTCTTGAACATACAAGATCACTTCCCGGCCAACCGACCCGTGAACCGACACTGTCAAACTGCCACAGATACTGCTCACACGCAGCATTGTGATGCACAGCGTCAAAAGACAGTACATTGTGTATTTGTTTACATCTGCCCGTGTTCCGTTTAACGCTATAATTGACAATTGTCATGGGATTTGGACGCGCAATTTAACCTCTTTGTCGTACTGATCCAATTCAATGTTTCGCGCCGAAATAAAATAAATAATGGAAATGGCGGATCGGTCCGCTCGCGCAGCTGCGCCCGCGCAGCGCGCCACGCAGTATTCATTAGCTGCGCGCGCTAGAGTGGAACCGCGATACGATACGTTTTTTGTTATCTCGCTCGCACGCAGCACTTGCATTTTTTTTTCGACAACGCATCGGCGATTTCGTTTTATCGTCCCCATCGAGTGGTTTTTGCCGTTTGGAATTCCTTACGCATCTTGTTTCGGGTTCGTTTGTTGATAAAAATTGTTGGGTTTTAGATACACTCGATCCCGGGCTCGTGGGAAACCTTCGAGGTCCCCAAGATTTCTCAGTTAATTTTCGTACCTCGTTTGGCCTCGGTCGACGAGCCGAAGAAAACAACGGCAATCACAAATCGTCGATTACAGTCTGTTGTATTTTTTGCGTAATCACCAGCGTGAGCGTAAAGGATATCACCTATTTAATACGCATTACCCGCGACGTTGCTCGCGTAACATTGATGCGACCATTTAATTACGATGTGGGGGCCACGACACGTACGTAAAGGCAAAAAAAAACCTTATGTAACGACCGTTTCTTAAGTCACATGCGAAAATGCGAGTAGCATACTTTTAAAATGTCGATAATAAAATTTACAGCAGCCGCCGCTACAAGGTTATGGCACTCGGACTTTTCTCTTTTATTGTTGTGGCATCTCCGTGAAAGTGGTCATTAATAAAATAAATTAATGTTGTTCTTTGAAAAAATAATTATAAATGCGATTAGATGCGTTTCGCGCTGCATTCACAATTATTGAGGCTAATGAATTCTTGTCATGATAACCAGCGCTGTTACAATATTTATTAGATTCGTAACTATCGCTTGGCACAGCATAATACCTGTTACTGTATTGTTTGTTTCGGTAGTTCAAGTCGACATTATTTATGCTATCGAAACTGTCCCATAAAACCTCCAATGCAATTTAAGTCCTAGTAACTTTTAGTAGAGTCCAAACTTCATTACCCGCTTTACATTGCAACAATGTGAAATGTTTTTCAATTAACTAAAGCGACTTCTTTCGATCTCGATACAAAACATTCCTCGACTAAATTAAAGGTCAGTCATTCATTTATTCTGATTACAAACATCGATAATCTATGCAATTTTATGAAAGGCTGGTCACCGACAGAACTAAATAAAAGTATGTTATTTAAGAGAATTTTCTCTAACCTTTGCTTACTGATTGAGGCCCGGTTGCACCATGCGATAGCGTGCGCCTCTCAATTAGTGCCTGACACGCCGCGTCGACCGACTCGCGTCGAGTTTTTGTCCGTTTAAAGCGGCATTAATATGCCGATGAACTAAACATTATGCTCTTTCATCACTCACTATGACGTCAACTAGAAAACAAAAATAAAAATAAAGAAAATATGACGACGTTCAGAGGTCACTGCGGCCGGACGAGATTTCGGAAAATAGAACACGAATCACGGCCGCAGAAGGGACGCGCTCGAAATTTAAATTCGTCCAAGGGTTCCCGAATTTGAATACGCCAATCGTAACGCGCGCCGACGTGATTGGTCAGTGGCTTTTCGGCGGTCTCAAGGGTGTTTTAATTTTACCTAAACGTTTTATGTACCAAAATAATATTTAGTCAAAATATACCTACAGAATGTAAGTAGGTACAATCAAATCAAGCGCAAAGACTCTTAACTACCAACAAGCCTGACAGTTTTAACCAACTTCAAACAAGGAGAAAGTTATCAAAACAAATCTCCCTAAACTTCTATAACAGTACAAAAACAAAATGTCTCCGTACCCATCCATCTTTAACTCTCCTACAAATCCCTACCAATATAAATTATACCACAACAATGATTAGCGGTCCATTTTCGGTAGAAAGCTGGTCGGTTTGCGCAAAAAAACCGGTGCCGAGCCGTCGAGCCGAGCCGTGCTAGAGGAATGAGCTTTTTGCGCCTCCGTCAGAGCATTCGCGATAAAAATGGATGCTAAATGAGTATTAATTCGCACCGGTTAATAATGACATAAATACTACTAGGTGCAATCTTTTGTGTAAAGGGTGTTCGTAGTGGAAAATTGTGTTTGGTTGTGGAAAAGGTCATAAACAAGGGAATTATTTGTTTTGGTTTTTAAGATAACTTAAAAACTATTTAGTTACAATTCAGGTGATTAGTAATGAAAATAGTAGACGCCAAATGAAATCCTTAATAAATAAATAAATAAAAAGAAAAATGTGAGTTACTTGCTATATTTTACTTTTTAATGATATTCACAATGTCTTGAAAATATAATTTATCAAATATGTTTTTCTGAAATTCTATGAAAAATTCACATAGTACAAACCCAATTTTCAGCAATTAATTTAAGTACAACCATTTTTCTATAACAACAAACACCCTATACACCAAGTGGTGTGCAATTACAAAGTCTGAGGCGCATTCTTCGCGACACGTCGGCCGATTTCGTCGGCGACACTCACCGACATTCGCCGACACTGGCCGGACAGTCGCCGAACGTTTTGATTCCATTTTTAAATTTCAAGTACCGTACAAATACTGGTTTGGTAGAAAACGAGCGAATTGTTCAGTGTTCGTGTCGTTAACCCTTCATTCTGTTTTGATAAACATTTTGAAGCAATCGGAGTGTTCGTAATTATTAATTTATACCATCGAGTTGTTTTGCGTCGTAATTGTGGCCTATTTCTTGGGAGATGCGTTGTTACTGAGTTCTAGTGTTCATCTATCGTTCTTAAGATTCTCTGATATTTGAGAACCTAAATTTTCAGGTAGGTATACACTAGTTTCCTGAAAAGATAGTTAAAGCCAAAGGCATATGCAGCAAAAACTACGTATATTTCATGCAAAACAGAAGCCTACAACTGCCTTCAAAAAACACTGCCCTAAAAACCAGCCCGAAAACTTCAAAATTAGCAACACCGAACGAAGATCCGCGACACCATCGATCGTTTTAACCATAACTTCGAAAAATAAAACCGCTCATTATGTATTTGACAGCACAGGAGCCATGACTCAGCCAGGATACCCTGACACCTCATCCAATTTAAATTCCTACAAAAAACTGTTCATCTTACACTGGGCGGTGGGAAAGCCAGTTTGACGTGACCCCTTGGTGTAAAGACTTTCCAAGTGCGGGTAGGTCATCGTGTATTTTGGTGTAAATAAGGGTAGTTAGAGGGTAGGTTGGGGAGAAGCGACCAGTCACAAGCAGCTGACGCGGATTAGAGGGAGTTTTTACCTACGTAGGGTAGTCTGTGCCTATGATGTTGTTGAATTTCGTCATCAGTGAATGGGTTTTATAAATTCATGTGTTTGGTTTTGAATTTGTTTGTTCTGGTTGGGTTTTGATTATGGTGGGTGAATTTATTGGTGTTTTTTTTTAGACAAGGACGGCGATAGTCTTGAATGGAGAAGTTTGGTAGAAAGTCTTTGTCTAAGAGCGAGAAAAAAAAAAAGATTTTATTTTTCTGAAGAATTCAGTGCTTGTTTTGAAGATCTGCATCACCTTCGTCTTCCTTTCTCTTTAAACTATATATAGCAGTAGATAGCCCGTCTTAGGCCTTAAGTTTAGACCTTATCGTTAGTGCAATGACCTCCACTGAAGGTTTAAAAAGAACAGAAGATTTAAAACTCCATCTAAAACGAGTCAATCCTGGTCAGACTAAAAGGGGATTTGAATTTGACAGTTCCCTGTAGGTACATTATTGATCTGCAGTCAAATCTTGAAAATTTTAAGGTAATTTTTTAGGTAAGGTATATTTACTATTTTAGAAATTTTAATCCTTTATCCTGTAAAATTACTTTCTATCTACGTATCAAAGCAAAATTCTTAATACCCAAACTAGATCAATACGTGTAGCAAAAAAATATGACAGAACTACTTCCGTAGTCGATGGTACACCATAGACAAAAGCCACCCCCACCCTCTTTTATTGAAATTAATGTTGCAGCGATGATTAGTCGCTTTTCACCCCCTAACATAAACTAAAACGTGGATATAGTTTGCAAAGAAAACTTTGTGAAAACGAAAAAATGGCTTTATCATGTTATATTCAGTGTTATCGGAGTATTTGTAAAAAAAAACATTAGATTCACGTTATTCATGAAAAATAAACCTACATCGTTAAAAACAAAAAAAAAAAATATATTTTGATACTGATCATTACACTTCCTGCTGATGTATTCTGTAAAAATCTCACGTGAAGACGTAGGTACAGACGCCAGCACTTCAACCTACCCGAAACTGCCAAATTTTCCCAATCAACTTTGAACATTATGCTTTAGGAATAAAGTTGAAAATCTATTAAAGAAATTTGACAGATTGTAGTAGGTTGATGTGCTGGCGTCTGAACGTGAAGGGAGCTTAAAGTAAGCTGTCAATATTGTCAATCCCGAACATCAGGTGAAATGAGTTTGAGTTTGAGTTTGAATAACAGGTCACTTTACCTAGTTTTCACTGTGGGATTTTTCACAGAATATACTGACTGTAATAGCAGTTTAAACAGTATCCCTGCCTATTTAGAATATTTATTTATCTATGTAAATGTCACAATAGATTCTAAACGCATCAGAGTCGATACCCTCACGCTCTGCCATTACAAGATAAACAGTCCTAAATACGCATATGCATGCATTCATGACGGGGGCTTAAAATGATGCTTAATCCTACCATGAATCACAATGTCTTATTACAATAATATTTATAATCTCTTATGTGAACGGGCGAACAGATCTGCCAACACCCACAAAAAAAAACGGCATCAAAATTATCAAAAATGCACTTTATCTCAATGCAGTTTAGATTACAATTCGTGTGTCTAAATTGTAAACGGAGATTAAGGTCTGCATCTGTTTCGTATAAAAAAATACACATTATTACAAAACGTGCAAAAAACGTTATTAATATTTTTTGTGTGTGTCTTTTTATCCCTGTCCTCCTCAAATCGTCTTTGTATCTTAAGTTTAGATAAAAAACTGTTTTATTTTAATTCTTTAATCTTTATGCATTTCATTGATTAATGGTCTATAGACTCCCATGTCCGACTTTCAAGATATCAATCAATATAATAGGTCTTGAAACCATTCAACAAACGATTTACTAAGAAAACTCTACTAAAAACCCATACACGTGTACTTCAAACCAATGGACTAACACAGACTAACTTCGTCCATTCCCAATAAAATAAAATAATCATAAAAGGAAATTCCCTTCCCTATTCTTAGGGAAGCATAAAATTCCCGGTACTCCACAATATAATAATGCATCAGTAAATAACTAACTATTGTCAATCAGCACTTATAAGGTTGAACCCTCTGAATATTTCAATTTTCTAGGAGCGGCGATCAAGTACTGCACTTATAATAATATAACCCTGTAATTTCTTAGTCGTCAATTTGCCGCTGAATTTACCCTGCCGCAAATGATACACTACGTTACCGAACTCATCATTATTTTTAATCTATTCCAATGTAATTGTTGTCTGTGGTAGCGGAAAATTCTATTTTGACATTTCTACGGCCATATTGTACGGCTTTGGCGCGAAAATAGGAGCCGCCATTTGTAATTCGTCGTGTAATGTTTTTGTTATTCGAGTTTTTTTGAACAGTCTTTTTAATCACTTGTTTATGGCGATGGATGGTACCTACTTTAGGTTTTAAAACACATAATGGCTACGCTTAATGACGTGCATTTATCATAACATTGCACAACCTGACTTAATCATATGCAGTCGGAAAATATTAAGTACAAAATATTCAAATAACATTATCTTGGTACTTTTATTTAATTATCATTCATATAAAATGCACAGCTGGACATCATTCGTTGTCTGTCATTCTGTCCTCTTAATTCATTCGAACCAGTCTCCACTACCATAAACCATCAAACTTTTACATTACCTATATTTATCGAGTAATATTTGCGACAAGAAAAGCGCATCTAACCCTCTCACTGCGCCCGGTACGCGAACAAAGAAAAAACAAAGGGTTAATACGTCACGCAGCGCGAAACCAACATTATTTGTAGCAGATCAATCAAGATTATGTCCAGTAATGCTTCTAACCCTTCGGTCTGTGAGACCCCGGGGGCCACGTGATTGTTTCATCAATGTGTCGATGATTAGGGGTTAACGCGGTAATGCTCTTGATATTCGTTTCTTCCTTTCTAATTTGTTCAGAGCGAGCGAATAGGGGTTATTGTATGAGTTGTAAAAGTAAAAGTTAACTGTAAAGTAACCTTTCTTGGTAAATACAGGCGTGATCTTATGTTATGTTGTAAAATTACAGTTTGTTTAGTAAAATTCCCGGTTTTACCAACATTCTAAGTTTTATTTGCAAACAAACGTTTAAAGATGTCCTCGCCATGTATATCTGTTATTAGCGTAAACCGCACTGAGTGTTCGTATAATTAACATTTAATAGTAGAAGCATTTATTTAAACATAAAACGTACACGCGCAATAAATTTGTTATTAAACAGATACAATATGTTCAACACAAATGTCCTATAAAATAATAAGAGAACGTTTTTAATCGTAAACATATGTTTGTCCGTCGTTAAGAATGAGGAAATGTACAGTAATAAAGTAATAATGCTTAAAAAGTATTGTAGAAGATAATTCCGTGCAGTTTGCATCGATTTCCCGTCCCCTTTAAAAGTTAAACTTGAAAAATTACATTAACAAAAGCCAAACATACAGCGAACCCGCAGATAAGATATTAAGCACTGCACCATTACACTTTAATTTTAGCCTGCTGGGATTTGGGAGGGGTTGATTAAAAAAAGAGGCAAACCAAGGGTGCGTATGCTTACGTATTCATAATGGCGTGCGTACTAAACGCGTTTATTTTAGTACAAACACGCGTACCGATCGCGTTTTAGGGTTGAACTATTATTTCATTATACTTCGATAGTACAAAGCGTATTGTTTAAAAATATTGCCGTTTTTTCGTATTTATTTGTTTTTGAAAACGGCGTGTGGAGTGCACTTCAACGAAAACCATGTTTCTGGTCTGTTTGTTTGTCTTTGTGTTTGTTTGTGTAACGAGTGAGATCATGAGAAATCTGAAGGGTTATAAATTCAAAGTTTTTTTTTGTAATGTTGTTATTTTAAGCTCGTGAATAATGGCGTTAGTCATACGTAAATAGTATGTGAGTTTGTGAGTGGCCATCTCGGAAACTGCTGAGCGTGTTTTGATGGGTCAATTGAGATGAGCTTTATTGTGGAGTTGCTTGAAGATGAAAGGGGGACAGCTTAGTGCTAATTAGACAGTTTGTTGAAAATTTTATGGCTTAAACTTCTTGCCAACTGTTTGACGTTTTTAAGCTTCATCATCTGCCTAGCCCTTTCAAAAATATGTTGGGGTTGGCTGCCAGTCGCAGTGGCAGTAGTCAGAGATTGCCTCAGAATTTTTTTTTACTAGCTTTCGCTGTCCCACTCCTGGGCAAAGGCCTCCCTCCACTCCTTCCATCTTTCACGAGCCCGCGGGTCCCCCTTCCAGTTTTGACGGAACCTATCCAGCTCGTCCCGCCATCTCCTGCCTACGTGGTCTGCCCCGATCCCGCCTCACTGTCTCAGGGCACCAATTCTGTGCAAACAATAGCACAGTTTTCATATACTTAGTTAGCAAAATTGCGAATTATAAAGAAAAACCTATACAAATTCCATTTTAAAAATAACTTTAATAATATATTTTATATTAATCCCGCAGTTACTAATTTAACGTCTCTATTAGCCTAGGTCGACTAGCTCGTTAATTCCTGGCTATTGCATTTTAGACCTTATCGTAAAAATCATAAAGTCTGATATGGCTGATGAAGGTTATGATTAGGTACTTGGTACTTAGTTGCTTGCCGACTGCGACATGTAAGAGGTGCAATTTCAATTTGCTTTAGATTTGAAATTCTTGGGTTTTTTCTTTAATTTTTGTGCGAAAGAAATTAATTAAGGAAATATCAAAGCTCCTTATACTGTTTCCTGTAGGTACATACTTTCTAATAACTAAGTACTAAGGAATCAAGATTTATTTTTTATTAGCTGTGCCTCGGGGTTTCACCCGCATAAGTGTCGATCCCGTGAGAATATCGGGATAATAACTATCCTATGTCCTTCCCCGGGACTCAAACTATCTCTATACCAAAGGTTCAGTGGTTTAGGCGTGAAAAGGTAACATACAGACAGACAGACAGACAGAGTTACTTTCGAATTTATAATATTAGTATGGATTAGCAGCGCCCCGCATTTTCACCCGCATAAGTGTCGATCCCGTGGGAATATCGGGATAAAAAGTATCCAATGTGTTAATCCTGGTTATAAACTACATGTGTGCCAAATTTCATCCAAATCCGTTCAGCCGTTTGTGCGTGAAGAAGTAACAAACAATTACACTCACAAACTTTCGCCTTTATAATATTAGTGCGATTTTTGGTCAGTGGGTCGTCTAGGTAGTTTTTAAATTGAACAAATAAAGAATAAGCTTAATTAAAAGACAATCCAACTACAAACTAGTTTTTTTTTTAATTGTTTTATCATGTTTAGACATTGATACCCATCACGCCTGCGAAGTTTAACTAACTATGTAGTTTTATTCGACCCTGTATATCAACAAAAGTAAGAAGATAAACAAAAAATAAACCGATTAACACAAATTTACGACTAGTGTAATAGTCTGAATGAGTGAGACACCATTTAACCGACTGCCCCGAAGTGGGTAATTACCTACCACCTTTATTACTTACCCACTAATTCCACGCCAACCCTCTGATCGCGTTAATGGTCGAAAAACTGACCTTCCGGGTCGAAACGACCCTCTCGGGACCTGTTAAGCAACTAACTCTAGTGTATGATACCTTTGTATGAGGACATGTGATTCGCACAGTGGGCAATATCAACACGAACATAGACAAAATAGTACGCAAATGTACGCAACGGTCATTATAAACTAAATTAACAAGGAATACTACAAACAGAAATACTGTGGCCGATTACACGCTGTGTCAAATTAATTTTTTCGCAGACAAAAAAATAAATAGCCCAAATTGCCGCAATAAAATTTCACAATGTTTAGTGTAATATCTCAATCGGTTCAAAACAAAACACACAGAGAAAAAATTAAATATCATTTTGAACGCTCAAAAATTATACGTTACTGACAACTGTCAAAACCGGGACACGCCCTCTGACGAACGATCCGTGAATTAATAAATCAAGCTCCCAGATCCGTAGTGACAAAACTCACATCAGAAATTACAGGTCACAAATCGTCACACACCACGACCATAAATCAACTTGAATTCTTTGTGCGAGAAAAAAAGAAACTAAGCAAATACCCCGGTTCGGCCGCGTCTACCTGCCCCGTATCTTTTGAATACTTTTCTTGTATTAAAATAAAATTTTTGAGCGCACGGATTTCGGGACAAAAAACGCACGAAAAACGCTCGACTCGTCCCCATCCTTGTTTCTCTTTGAGCGTTGTCCTTTTCTAATGGGGATGACGCTCCACAGGCAACGAGAAGCGTCATTTAGAAATTTTAGAGCAACAGTTTTATTTGTGAGCGTGTGTCGTCGTGCAAAATACACAGCGAGTGACCTTTCCACACAGAACTTGGTCTGTAAGGCCACTGGCACACAAACTTTTTGACAACACAAAAACAAACCGTAAAACATTTATAAATTCCAGTTAGTTATGAATAATTTCTAGATGATTTACATATATTTTATGGAAAGAAACACTACGCAAACAAAAGGTCGGACCCGCGTCTAAGTTCTTTTAATTCCAACACAGGCCCCGAACAAAAGTTAAACAACCAAACCTCATTTTATAGAGCTGCGTTTATGGCCACAATATTCAGTAGGAGCCATTTTGTTAAGAATATTTATGGCATTTTTTGTGCTCGCCAAGGAGAAATGACTGATATTTGACGTTTACAAGTATACCATAAAGACATTTGTTCATTACGTCCGTTTATGGGTGGTAGTAAAGCGGGGCAAATAAATATATTCGCACGTCGTTGTGTCAAAACAGGTGATTAAATGCGGAGCGGTCGCGGTCGCCAAAACAATCGCGGCGTGACGCGCGTCGGAGCGGCGGCCGTCCTCCCCGAGCGACGCGACGTACGAACAAGACGCGCGGACTATAAATAAAAATTTCGTAACAGGAACGCGTATTAATACACTATAATTTAAAAATTCGAACTACTTCAGTAGCGAGGTCGGCCGAACGACCGTTTTTTAAGTCGAAAAATTCGAAAAAAAAAATCACCTGCCGACCGCCGGCCGTACAAGAATGTTATTAAATAGGAGGCGACTTAACTAAATTACAAAACTCGACCTCTGAGCATTATAGAATAACTTAACATTAACGCCAGCGTGCGTACGCGCGATTCTATATCGTACGTTCAACTTTGACAAGCGTCAAAATGGCTCGAAACCGCTTGATTTATTAAAAAGCCCATCGAGATCGATCGCCGGGCATCTTAGGTAGCGTCTCGGTGCTTTATTTTATCTTATAAATAGATTTTTTATTACAAATTACAGGGTACCACGTTTGGTAGCGATTTTGGTGCCGCAGTTATTCCGTTACTTATCGCAGTAAGTGGCTGTTGTCGATCAATTTATAATGTGCTTTAATTTGTGTCAAATAGGGTTTAATATTCATTGAGACATGTGGACTTCTCGATTGGGACCTTACGAATTTAATGATGAGTTCCGTAGTTTTTTCGAGAGTCCAGGTAGCGGGCAATCGGTGCTTAAAATCAGTGTTACTCGAACACTGCTCGATGCCAGTTTTCAGAGGGAAAAAATGTTAAATCGATTAACTTGAGTGTTGTTCCGAGGTGGTTACATGCACATGCTCATGAGATCTGGTCCTTTTGAGGACAAAAGACTGTACGAAGGCATTTATTCAATTAAACAAACAATACATTTCGACTGGAAGTGCACAAAGGAGGCAACAATGAGCCTCAGGTAAACGCCATGAATAGAGAAAACGACAATCGTCGTATCACAAAGATATTTGGGACGAGTCAAAAGTTATTTTGTTCACGGCCTGTTTATTTTTACGGGACAAACAGATATAAAACGCTTTTGTCCAACATTTTTTGCGAGTTAAATCGATAGAATACAGTTCGATGCATCGATTAAAATAAAAAATATGGATGCAATAACTCGATTCGAAAGGGAATTTTTGCTTCGTATCGACACCTAACAATTCGTGATGTTTTTTGTCCCGATGTCAGTTGTAATGGAGGCATTAAGCGTTCCGATGTGAACGAGTATAACTTTTGTTGCATTCATTATTATATTCACGCTATTTAGTCTCCAAAGATCAGCAGAACTATAGGCACTCTTAAAATTAAGTGTTCTCCTTAGACCTCCATTATGTCCTAAAACACTTAATGAACAAAATGCTGGGTTGTTAAACAAAAAATGTCATTGTGGTTGAAGATGATGCAGTCAATCATTATGAAATATACCTTCAAACATAGTAGGTATATTGTAAAGGAAAAACCACAGTACATCTATTTATAACATAATAAATACATGCAAATCACTGACGCTCACATTACCAAACATACCCACTAAAGCCTCAAAAACACCCATAAAACTCATTCTATAGCCACCAAAAATTGTTGTTCCGAAGCTTGAGTATCAGCCGATCGTCTTATTAGCATTTAATTTGTGTCCAAAGGGGCTTTGGTCTTGCTTCATGGGTCGCTGCCCCCCTAAATGAGACACTTCCTTGCCCCAGGGCGGGGGAGGGGCTATATTTACGTTTGTTATATTTTTGATCGTACATTCGCCATTGGTTGAATTTTGGTAACTTTAGTCTATCATTATTGTGATACGAATCGACACGATTACTTGTATAATGACATGTTTGTATGTTAAAGGCGGGTTTTGTTTGTGTGGGTACTGATGGCCCCTTGGTTCTTGGTTGAAATAATGACTGAGCCAAGATGGTGAAAGAGGGAAGTGTGGATCTTTGAAAGTAATCTGTACCGGTAGACGGAGGACAATGGAATTGGTCTGGTTTAAATAATATTCTCCTTAAAGATAGCGAGCTAGTTGAAGTTAATTTTGTGAAAATATTTGTAGTAGGAATGAAAATATAGCTACCTAGCTACTTTGACTTTGTACCATACAAAGTCAAAGTATTTATTGCAAATTACATTACACTAATATTATAAAGGCGAAAGTTTGTGAGTGTGTGTGTTTATATTTTATGTTTGTTACTTCTTCACGCACAAACGGCTGGACCAATTTTGATAAAATTTTGTATGGAGGTAGCTGACACCCTGGATTAACATATAGGCTACATTTTGTTCCCATATTCCCACGGGATCGACATTTACGCGGGTGAAACCGAGGGCGTAGCTAGTAAGCACGTAAAAAGCACTTTTGAACGTCAAAAATTACAATAAAATAGAATAGATTCTAATCCTCTTCCAAAATGTAGTTTTCATTCCGCCAAAGAAGACTAAAGGAATGCATGACATATTAGATTAAGATGATAAAGCTAGTAAGAGGATGAATTAGACTTTATAACGATGTTTGTACCGACCACAAATAAACAGGGACGTGGATAGGAATGTAATGATGAGATATAACCAAAAACTCCTCAAACTATGACAGAAACTTCATAGATTTACAGAACTCCCACAACAGAAATATACATTCAAACCAAACAATTATAGTTAATGCACGAAGACCCAGCAATAAAATTATACAGCGTTACTCTACACCCATTAAAATACAAGGTGTGAATATTTCTAAGGTATAAAACGTATGATTCATTCTTAGATCAGTGACCCACGGATTAAGAATCAGCAAACCCACGCCTATTCGAGTATATCTATCACTTTTTTTGTTACTTTAAAAGAGGTTAAATTACAATAATGTTGCGGTCAGTGTAGTAGTGTAGGTCGAGTATATCCGTATTTGTTCGACACTTCCAAAAATGAAGTTTGGTAGGATTTAAACAAGAATTATTTATAACGAGCCTATTGTTAAAATTGCATTTTTAATGTGTTTGGTAAGGAGTGAAAAAAACAATAGACTCAGCTGAAAAAAATCATTAAAAAAAAATAACATTTTTGTCCACAACTATTTCCTTTTAACCCACTGTGCAGCACATCCTCAGTTGAACTAGAGGCAAATAACAATTTGTTGTGTCCAATAATGACACAAGGCGGAATGATAACCATTATGTCGTGGGCGGGATCGAAGCCGCTACCCGGTGCACAGCGGTCATTACCGGGCGCTATGATTTGTTGCCTTGTGTAGCTCAAGGTGGGTTGGCATTAGATGTATTAAAAACTTTTTGTGAAGCTCTTGTTTTTTAAACTAAACTGACGGTTTTAGGCCGGTATTAATTTTCTCTACTTGTGAATATTTACTAAAGAAAAGTATTTATTAAATTGTGCAATGTCAACAATATGGGCCTAATTAACAAAAATAACAAAATTAAAACCTAACTTAACTAAAACTATACAAAAACTAAAATATAGCGTCGAAAAGTTAAAAGTTCTTCTTCTGTCTTAATTGTGTCAGCATATGCTAAACATACGTACAGTCAGCATCAAAAGTCGATTAACACTATCATTTTTACATGTTATTAAATTGACAACAACTTTTTTCAATAAAATGATTTTTAGCTTTTCACATAATAGACAAGAGTATATATTCTAAAAAAAATTCTTCTGCTGCAATTTTGAACAAATATTTTGCTCAATAACTAAGATTAAAAAAACTGAAGTGTTAATCAACTTTTGATGCTGACCGTACCTTCCTTCGACTTTGCCATAGTCGGGTAAAAAGTAGCTTTATGCCATGCTATGGTCAAGCCAATCAGCAAAGTCAGTAATGGGGCTGACTGGATTGCCCAGACCCTCCGAAGTATTGGCACTCGTGAAAAGTATTTATTTAAATTAAGCCATTTCTTTCTTTACTAGACCTTGTACAGACGCCAGCACTACAAGCTACTACAATCTGTCAAATTTCTTTAATAGATTTTCAACTTTATTGCTAAAGTATAAGGTTCAAAGTTGATTGGGAAAATTTGACAGTTTCGGGTAGGTTGATGTGCTGGCGTCTGTACATACTGTTGTAAAAATATTATGCAAATTATAATGATCAAATAAACCGTTTGTTCACCGAGAAAGATTTTCAATTAATAAAAAAAGAACCTTTTGATCACACAAAAAATCATAACATTTAAACCGATTCCAAAACATATTATTACGAATGCAACAAAAAATCTAACTCAACTATTAAAAACGGAACTCATATTGTAATTATAGAAAAAGATATGAAAAAGTTTATATTTAAGAAAAAAAGGGTAATAATTAAAAACCAATCAAAATTGCATGGAAACCGTATCAATCATCTGTGGTCAAGTAAAATGTATAATTTTTATATGACATTTAAGTCCCATAATAATCGATCCCATACATTTTAATAGGCATACCTTCAAGATATGGCCATTTACCAGCGTAAATTCTACCTTAATGAAATTAATATAAAGTCTATTTTGACTTGACGGAAACGCTAAATGGTTAACTGTCATTTTTATAATTTTTGCAAAACGTCGTATCGATACGATGTTTGGTATCGAAATTTATGATCTTATAAATACGTTTCACACTCGTTTTCTGGGGTAAGCAGGAGTAGTGGTTTGGTATAATAAAGATAAAGTAGGGAATTAAGATCTTAAATAAAATAAAGTAACTTAATTACCTGGTAATCAAGGAAGGCTTTTTAACTAGGAAGTTTTTTTTTAACTGTCTGTCTTATTTAACTTAAATTTGTTGTTAGTTAAAATATAATAATTTATTCAATGATGTAAAATAAATATGTAAATAATATATACCGCATGGGGTATCATGGATTGGATCGAGGTGGCGTTAGAGAAAGATGCCTGGCTAGATTTCGAGGAGGCCTTCTTCCTCAGCAGTGGGATAGTTTAGGCTGTAAAAAAAAACATTACATTTTTGGCCAATGATTACAAAAAATTGACCATTGGGAATCTTTTCCATCTCATGTAACCATTTCACAAAACCAACCTGCTGTCATTTATTTACAAATAACATCAGATTGACATACATAAAGCTATTTAAACATAAAGCCAAAAAAAAAGAGAAATCGTAAACGCATTGCTAACAACCACACAGATTATTAAAAAAAAAAAATGTTTATTTATGTTTAAATGTTGACAACAATGGCCACTTGTTTGTAAACTTTTAAATTACAATTAAAGTTCAATTTTTATGTTCTCACATGATGGCAGAAATTTGCCTAGCCTTTTCCCAACTGTAACTGAAGACCTATGGAGTCTTTGTAGTCGATTTTGTTGGTGTTGTTTGTTGGCGTCGGCTTCTAGTCTTGGTAAATGATAATGATAAATGATTTATTTCTGTAAGCAGGTTTGTACAAACACTTTTACACGTCAATCATATTTTTTTAAAGCTACATAGATGAGGACGGCGTTTCCTATCTGACTACTCTGAGAAGAAAGGCCGAAACAAACTCAGAAGTCACAGTCTCTTTTAAAGTCCAGACAAAATCTTGGTCAGATCGTGTAGATTGGTGTCTGAAATGGTCTTTTGAGGAAAGAACCACACATATTGAGCGGACCTGTCCAGTCAGTGCACGCATATGTCAAAAATCGTGCAGCTCAACTCAGAACTTGAGGTGCTCAACGATTTGACGAACAATACCAAAGAAAGGACATTTGGGTAGGCCACGTAAATTACTCAAACTGCCAGATCATGATTAAAACTAACTAAGAAGGAAAAAAGAAATGACCCACATAGTAGATGCAGTTGACTACCAATATTTTAAATGGAGCGACTGCCTATCTGACCTCCAAAACTCAGTTAGGTACTGGGTAACACGATACCTCTTGGTAAGACTGGTTGTCAGACTTATACCCCCTTACTAATAAGTATAGTTACACAACGCTTTGTCTTCTTCTTTCGAAAGTCAAATTACTGACGACTGAAGTGTGTAACTATTCATCTGATATAATACGTTTATTAGTAATGTGGTTGGGCTTTTGACTACCCGTAACGACTGTCAAAAATCTACATTAAAAATTATTTATTAAAATATGCATTTGTAATTTTTGAGTGAATATTTTAAGTTGTAAAGTTTTTTTTTAAAATTATAATCGAGCTGTCAAAAAAGAAATAAATGCAACACATACGATTAAAAACGAATTAATTGACATGATAATTAACATGAATTTCACTTTATTTATGCCCGATGCAAGACGATTAATTGTAATAATTATGTTATTATTGAATGATTTAAAATAAATTTATGTTCTCCAATAATTGGCTATCAAATCCTAAACCAATTTGTCAGATATGTAACTAATTTGCATTAAAGTTTGTACTCGTATGTTGTATTTTGTCTTCTGGTATCTTATTAAGTTATTAACTTCTAGTAATCATTTCACCTTTTAATACAAGCTATCATCAATAAATGATTGCAGTCCACTGCTGGACAAACCTTAACCTAATTCTAGCTTCTGATTCCAAAGCTGTTCTTCCACACTGTCTGTGCAATATGAGGGTAGGGTCTTCTGATCCCTACCTCCACACACAGTTGTACCACAAAAAGTTTGGGGTGACGTGTTGCAAAGGAAAAACTAGATAAGAGGTTTTTGCCTACACCATAACACCATTCATTCCTGAATCACACTATTTATTTTACCATTTATGTACACACATAATATAAACAGACAAGAAAAAAACAGAACAGAAAAATAGGTACAAAGGTGATGCTTATTTCATAAGAAATCTCTTCCAGCATACCTGCGATAGAACAATAAATAGAGATGTAGACAGCGGCGTGTGAAAGAGTAAAGGAGACAGAAAAAAATGTATAAATAAAAAATCTATATCACACTATAATATATATATAATACATATGTATTATATTATCACACTCACACTAATATTATAAAGGCGAAAGTTTGTGAGTGTGTGTGTTTATACGATTGTTACTTCTTCACGCTCAAATGGCTCGACCAATTTTGATAAAATTTTGTATGGAGGTAGATGACACCCTAGATTAACATATAGGCTACTTTTTATCCCGATATTCCCACGGGATCGACATTTACGCGGGTGAAACCGCAGGGCGCAGCTCGTTGCATATATTTTAATATTGTCGTGGTGAATTCAACCTTATCCATTTAATTTTACCATCTTTCTGCCCAATGTTGCAATCGTAAGTCACCGACAACATTCGATATCCTGCTCCAAGATGAAGTTTATAGGACATAAGTTTATTCAATTATATTTTATATTACTTCTAAACTTTAAGACTAACATCGTCGCGCCATTCAGAATCGGCCTTTCTCATTCTTGTCATGAATTTTATGTTTCGTCATTAACTCTAGCTATATAATTCTCAATTTTAGTCTTTGGGTTCATTAGTGGCGTCATTAAAATCTATAATCGACTGTGTATCTATTGTGTGTATATGTCAATTGGTGCTTGGTACTAATTGGATTTGAAATAAGCATACACGATTATCCGTGTATTGTCTGCCTGCACTATTTTGTCGTTAAAGTTTATTTGTTCATTAAACACTAAAGGCTGCATTGTCTTAATCTTTTAATAGGCACTTCATCTTGTGTTGTCGAATTAGTGATATAGGTTTTGTGAGATGTCTATGTTTTGTTGCCTTTTCATTGTCATCTTGTGATTGGTTTGTGACCTCTTTTGTTATATTCGAATGAGGGTAACCGTTAGCTGTTTCATCTTTGTCTTCTTCCTAAACTGTATTATTAGTTTTATCTTTATTTTAATCAATCAACTCAGCCTGTCGCAATCTACTGCTGGACATAGGCCTCTCCTAGGCTGCGCCACAACACCCTGTCCTCCGCCTTTCATCCAGTCTGTCCCAGCCACCTTCTTTAGGTCGTCCGTCCCACACGAAGCTTGCCAATACGCGGTCTCCACTCCAGGACAATCGTCTGCAATTTTTATTTACACAATATTTTTTTTTCTGACATTCCAAAATTCTTCTAAATACGTAGCATTTAACTTTAGGAGATAGTTTATTACTGAATTTAAAATAGAGAGACCCTAAAATAAACAAGACAAGTATAATGAGAAAACTAATTTTAATTTTCTAATTACAAAATATAAGTCGGAAGCAAATTTGTATGGTTTTGGAAATGTTATGTCATGTTAGTTTAATTAGTACATAATCATAGTTTAATTATTATTGTTGGCAACTAACATATAATATATACTGTGTTGCTAGATGTAAAAAATCGGGCCGCTTCGGTGTGCATGATAGTATCGCATATCCGGGCAACACGGGGTTTTAAATGTCGAAAAAAAGCGTTTCTTAAGTATGGGCCACAGATTAAGTGGGAGATCGGACAGATTATTTGCCTACAAGCATGGCTGATAAGTGGCATTAAAAAAAAAGTTTGTGGGAAAAAAGGGGGAATAAACAAACCAAAGAGTTTCTTATGCAAATGAAGCTAGAAATAAGTAGAATTTAGATCACAGCCTTAGAATATATTTAAAAACAATGCGGCTTTGTCTTTAAGAGTTAATCTCGTAAGTAAGTTTCTGCGAAAAGATTATTAAGACCTTAACATAAAAGGCTGACCATTTATCTATACTTTATCAGTTTATTAAAACACTTCCAACTTTATCTACATTGAAAGTTCACGTAATCTTCTACAAACTCTAAACCTATCTAGTTATTATAATTTATAGTCAGTAAATTGTCGAGTCTATATTTTTAATCTGTGCGTGCGCGCGCGCAGCCAAGCGAGCGAGCATTTTATTAGCCACGTACAAGCATTACGACCCGACTGCGCCCGCCATTAATCCACTGCCCGACAACCTTACTTTACATTCATAATTATTGTGAAAAATATCTAATAAATGCACCTCTCTCTCTTCCACAGATACGCCAAGAGAAACCTTACTACATAGCGGACCCTGAGGTCGACTCCTTAGTAAGTATTGTCCACATTTATGAAATTATGACTCATACAAACCACAAGACGAATAAAACGTTGGATAACTTTAATACCCCATAAAATAGGGAACATTTCAGCTTAATTTACGATTTGATTAGCTAAAGAGCTGTCCAAAATTAAACACAGGCAAACGAGAAATATTTCTCGGAACAACAAAATAGGGAAATAAGTTTGAATAAAAAAAAAAAAAGATTATATTGTCACTCATAAAAAGCTGAATCGCACCGTGTGCCTCCCGCGGCTAGCGTGGACAAAAAGTGAAATAATAAAGTATGGCGGCCACCCACAGCCCGGTTCGACACGGGTACTTAACCGATTTTTAACAAATAAAATCTAAGGCATTACGAATCGCGACGGTCGGAGGCGACGTTCATGTTATTTGACTTTGTTACTGAAAATTCGTTTTATCAACTGTCCCCCCGTCACGCACGTACCTATCTTTGCTATTAGATTGATTTGTTTGTCCAATGCGCCGTGACTCATAAATTTAGAGAAATTAAAACTCGCTTAGAAGAAACAGTAGCCAACAGTTAGGGTTATAAACTAAGTTGTCAGTGTAGCGGTGATAAGCGTCATTCATCCACATGGAGGAGTTTTTAACCGGCTTCGAGATAAGAAGGCCAAACACGCTCCGACATCCGGGCGAAAAGCAAACTTTACTCGTCGAATAGGTGAATTATCGTGTAGTGTGTCCTCTCCTGAAGCTGACATGTGGTGCCACTGGCTGACGCATCTGTTTGTCTAGCTGCACAGTTTGTTTTTGACACCAGTTCTTTTTAGCGTTATCGTTTTGCTTAGCTGAATGATTTTGTTATAAGAAATAAAGTGATTTGGAGGCAAAAAAGCTTGGTTTTAGGTCGATAACCTAACAATTGATACTTGAGAGCATCGATTCGAGTGTTTTTAACTAATTTTATTTATTTTTTTGAAAATGTCTGCTCTGTTTACCGCAAAAATAGCAATGTGGTATAACATACCTATGCTACACACAGGACTCAAAAGCTGTTGAGTAGCTACTACATAATTAGTATAAGTACGAACAGCTTAAGTATCTCATAATATATTTTTTCTACAAAAACTTGCGGTCGGCCCTCTGTGCAAACGTACAAAGCATACTTAACAAAATTATTTCAATATGCTATTATTGACTTTTTGAAATAATTGAAATGGAGTAATTTTTTATAGTGATAATTAAAATGGCTGCTTTGTTGAAGGCTTTGAGAACCACATGACACGTTCGGAGTTCATATTATAGTTTTTTAAAAGGTCATTATAGGGAAAAAGTTGGTCTGTCTGAACTTTTGTTTGTAAGTATACCTATTTTTGTAAGTACTAATTTAATCATTTCTAATTCGAAATAAAATCATAAAAGTTAGAAAACTGAAATCTGAAAGAAATGAGGAAAACAAATATGAAATTCTCGGAGTTCGATTCTGACATTAGATTCCAACCAAAAAACGGGAAAGTGAACCAAAAAGGTACCAAAACAAAATCTTTTCTGTCAAAAATAAAATAGGCATCAAAAACAAGCCAAACACAGGCAAAACCAAGTCCCGAGCCTATATTCCTGCCACTAAAGACATTCACCCACCGCCACAGCCTCAGGTGCTTCTCTTTATCACCAACTGTCGTTAATACAATGCCGAGTGCGCTATTGAGCGTAATTGGGACCCTGCAGTCTGTCGCTCGCGTCATGTCGCGAATTTAAAGTGTTTTGCAAAGACGTGCCTAATGTAGGCCAAGGGTAAAGAAGTAATGGCGGTTTCTGAGCTTTGTGCTGTGATTTCGGTGGTAAAACAGTTAAGGATTTGTTTAAAATTTGTTTTGAAAAGAAATGGTGACGAAAAAGCTCAAAAACTATTTCGAAGTGAGCCTGCTAGACTAACCTCATTTGAAACTGTACGCCACCAAAAAACACTGGCACTGTGTAAGATTTGGTAAAAGTTCGAATTTCAAAAAAACATACACAAACATTTGAAAAAAAAAGAACACGTGGGTCGTACGTTTGTTAGTCTAGTGATGTACACACTGTATCGAAACAAAGTACTGTCAACTAAAAACTAAAGTTGACTAAAACCAACAGAGAATCGACTGTTTTATTGACCCATTTGGTTAGAGAGCCGATTGGTTACGACCCGTGGAGGTTGTTTGCCCACGTCACATCTGTGTTTGGTCTGTCACAGCCTTTTGAGGCTTTAAGCTTCCTCAAACATAGTTGAACTGCAGTAGCGTGGGTAAATAGAACCGAATAGTTTTGTGTTTTACGAGTCATTAGTAAACGATATCGTGTTAACACTTTATGGAAGGACGTAGTTTTAATCCCTTGAAATTTTATTTTTTATTGAAACGTGGCCTTACACTTTTTTATTATTATTGTTTATTAATAATAAAGAAAGAAACGAGGTTAATGGTGTAATTTCTTTTAATTAATTGAGTTGTAATTTATGTTTTTGTCAATAAAAACGTTCTATGATTCTTGAAACCGTAGTGTTATGGCCGTTATTACGTACCTAACAGTATATTAAAAAATTTGAGCGTATAATATCTAGCAAATAAAAACCGACCACGTTAGTATACTTTAGTGTTACTTAAAGTTGAGTTTAGTGTTGTGTACCAAATAATTAACACACTTTTATCGACACAACATAGATAATAATTCTCGAATCCCATTTATTTTATTCCACTTCACTTTCTTTCTATGGCATTTTCCTTGCCAATGAATTTTAAAACAAAATCAGATCCTTCTTAACCAAAATTCGGTTTCCAAGCAAGGGATTACATTGGGACACTCATAGTCTCCCCTTTCCAAACAAACCCGTCTCGGTGGCAGGAGTGAAACAAGTCAAACACATTTTTATCTGTTAGTGTCGCCTGTGTCAACGAAACGTCTGAACAAACAGTCAGGGGTGGCGCTTTCGACTGTTTAATTGATATTACAGCAACACGAGCGGCACAGATGTTACTGGTACTTGTCTGTGGGTTCATAGTTTACTGCGTAGTTTTTGGTTTAAGAGGAAAAAGTATAAAGTTGTAGTCAAATTAACAGGCATCATAATGTAATTTTTATGACTTGACTAACTGTTATTTAGTCTATTAGTCTCAATTACTGCTTATTGTTATACATTATTTAATTTGTGATTAATCTAATACTAATATCACAAATAAATTGTGTTGTAATCATTAACATTACATAGAGAAACTCTTTTCCTGCAATTACCAATTTTCTACACACGATACTGTTACCGGAAACACCAATTTCATCCATAATAACATAATAATAACCTCCAAATCCAAACTTATTACGTTGGTTAAAACAGAAAACGTACAAAATTTAAATTCGAGACGGTGTAAAATCATCAATCAAAAGCGAAATAAGCCAAGATCGCTTTTAGAATTCAGCTCGCGTCCTCAAGTAGCAATCAGAAACAAATCAAGACGCTATTAAAACGGAATTAACTGCTTTTTTAGATAGATATCGATTTGAAAAAAGTCAACGATTAGATCTTTAAACACTATCAAACAATAGTCGATAGGATCTTAGTACGAAGGCATTTGAATTGCGCTGCGTGCACATATTCGTGTATTGTTTGTTATGTTAATTCGAAGCAATATGAAGTCTTCGATTATGTAGTTGTGAAATTTGATTAAAATAATGTCTGTAATGCTGCGAATTTTATACAATACAGTCAAGGCCATTTTTAAGCTATAAAAGTTAGAAACTAGATTATTTTGATAGTTCAGTTTCGTGAACTTTATTATGCTAATGATCCAAACTTGAAAACTATCGATAACATGTTAAGTAAACAAGATGGACATGTCACATCACTACGCACAGCGGGGACTCGCTGTACATTGTCCGTCCATTGTTGCTCAGTTCGCATTGTGATTTGGCCGATGGACAGACTATGTGTATCACGTTTCTGACTAAAAGGGCAGGTACATGCCGAAATATTCAGCCTAAACTATATAGCCAACACATTTGATAAAAGCTACAGTTAGAAATAAATAAAAACATTGAAGATTGCAGCCATTTTGATAGATTACTATACAAATTATCATGAGTCAAAGTCTCAAGGAGCATTCGAATTTCGAAGGACTAAAAAGTCATTCTCGAATTGGTGACATCACTAATTAGGACAAAAAAAAAACTACAGAAACATGTGACATTCAGTGTTGAGAATACTGTTTTGTAATTATTAATAATATGATAATAATAATAGACACTCCCACGACAGCTCTACAAAATAGAACAAACTCCTCTAATATTAATATTATACCATGTGATTGAGATTATGTTTTTTTTTTACAGATGGTGCAAGCGATACAAGTTCTACGGTTTCATCTATTAGAATTAGAAAAAGTAAGTATAATATCTACCTACTATCTTGTTGGAATACATTTGGAATCGAAACTAAGACCGGTTTTGAAAAAAATAACACCTTTCGATTATCTTTAGGCACGATTTTAAATCGAGATATCGTATCGATCTTGGGGCACGCAACAACTGCACGCACTGGCCGTTCGATGTTTAAATTAATCAAATTCACGTTTCGAATAGTTTAAAATGTGTTTGTAATTAAAGTACCTATTCACGCGAGGGACTTATGACGAAAAAACATTGAAGATATTTTAGAAATGATTATACCTAACACATTGTTTGATCAGTTTACCATTTAAAGTCATATTGAAACTACATAACAATCCTTGACATTTGGTAGGTGCCTACACGTCTTCAAGAACAGGCTAAGGGCACAGTTCATACTGCCTTCTTGTTAAATAACGAATTGTTCGCAGACTAAAAATAGAACATTCGATTTTAAAAGTAGTTCCACACTTAAATTGTAAAGTCGTTATTTAAGATATAAGGCCGTGTCCAGCCCTAATTTGGAGTGAGCAAAACTAAATGTCGCGTAGTGCGCGAGGTGTCGGCGCGCGAGTGAATGGGATCGGCGTTCGCATTTCGAATGTTGTTTGTTTTTCCCTTATCTCCCATTTGGGCGCGTTCCGTTCGGACCGGTTCGGCTTCTTGCGTGTGTCGCATCGCCAATTCTCGCCATTATACTCTCCAACGTAACGGTAACGCGACGGGACGCGAGCTTTTTGCTATTCGCAATCAGATCGAACAATTTGCGCTCGGTCGCATTAATTAGGAGCATAAAATTCAAATCTCCGGTATGTTTTTACGACGAGCGGTGTCGCCCGGCGAGGAATTAATTTAGCTTGTCAATATTATGGTCACGTTTCAACGAAACTAGTTTGACTAACGTCTATATCAAGACGAACGATCTCGAGAAACGAGATACCTCGAGCGGTCGCTCTCACAGCGGATTCCATAAAATATCGGGCGCCGCGCGTCTAAGCCGCGGTATGTTTGGGGATACGTTCGACCAAACCGTATGCGACGCACTAATACCGGCCGCTGTAACGAGATAACGTGTAATGCGATACCGCTGTACGGAACTCGCTGGCCGGAGGGCGAGATAAAGGCCGTTTTGGAAAAAAAATAAATAAAAAATAATGCGTTGTTCGAAATTCAAAATAGCGAGGGCCGCGAGGAGATTGAAGAAAATCGTTCAATTCAACGAGACGGATGATCGATTTTTAAATTCGGATCTGCGAGTGTTCTTTTTTTGTGAGAAACAACTAAAGTTGTTTTTTGAAAGTCACACATTCGATGGTGGGTCATGTAACCAAGAGAATTTAGAGATTATTTATCTGTTTGTGTTTCTTGTTGGCCGAGGTGAAGAGTTCGCGACACCCGGGGACCAGTTATCATGACTGACCCGATTGCTACCTCGCATAGAAAGTGGGCTTTGGCACCGAAGCAATGAAAGCCGAGAACATAACTTAGCGGAAGTCAGTTAGATGCAGACATACACATTTACCTGTCTTTGTGATCTAAAAAGCTATTTTTTTCCTCTGTTCATATCCCATACACGTCGGGTCCTATCTCGTCTACGGTTTTTGTCGGATAAAATTAAAAAAAGATGCCGTTAGCTCGATCCGTTTCCGCTTCACTACGCACCGTTCACAGGTGATGTGGTTTTTTTGAGCTTTTATTTTATATTAAAAATAAAAAACGTCCAACGGCCCAACTTGCGTACAATGAGATCTCGTTAAGTGCACTGTTTTTTACTCCCTTTTTACTATAATTGCTCGGTTTTTTACCTCTTTTTTGGTAAAAAGAACAAGCCTGTAATAAAGATCTTTTGAATGCAGTTGAGAATTTTTTGACAGAACATCTATAGTCGGTAATGAGATATAATGATATTGCGTTAGACAAAAAAGACACTTTCAAAATTCTTGGACGCCATCTCTATAACGAACTCCCCGAAATTATATTTACATTGAAAATATCGTATAACGTTTTTGATTTATGTTTTTAATATTTTAAGTATGGCCGGCGGCGACATCGCTCGATGTTGAGTCCTTTTCGGTCGATCGGCTCTGCGATTGGTCGTCGTTATGAGCGTTTTTTTAGTCGCGCTGTCTGGCTGTGCCCTAATTACGTTATGTGATGTAGCTCGGTAATGTCAGCCTTTTATTAGACTCGTTCTTTTTTCAAATTTTCGAATATCGAAAACGGCCGATTACGGAGCCCGTTCGATGTTCATTCGTCCGAATCCGGATTGTGAACGAGTAATTTTAAAATTGGAACGTTTTATTTTTATTTGTGGTCTTGGTTGTTTTATTTGGAAATTCCTTCGCTCCATAGAGAATCAGCTGTTAGTCATCTCGTAACTAGTTAAGATTAATAGGTATGCGCACCTTATAGATCTATTATTGGTTATGGTTGGTGACCATTTAGAGAAGACTGTTGCACTGCTTTATGCCATCACTGCGACTCTAAAGCTAGGATCTCGTAGGAAAGCGGTTCCATCACTTTTTATGGGCCTTCATGTAAATCTGTCGTTTTCACCAGTATTTGACATTAAGGTGTCAAAAAACGCTGTGGATTTGGATAGCCATCATTGTGTGACCGTTGTTCGCTTTCCTAGAAAAAACAAGCTAAAGGATTTCTTAAAAAAAAATATCTTTCAAACGTCACTCTACCCCGCAAACAATACTGACCACACCAAAACTAAATTAGAACCTTTTTTTTTGATATTTCGCTTGCGTATCATAAAGTCTTTATCTGTAACGTGCTTAACTGATTTACGAGGGGTCAAGATGTCAGATTTGTTGGTTTACAGGACTCGAACCCGGGTCGTTTTACTGCCGACCCGTTTTTACAACCGTTATACTGTTGAATTACTATATGGTACCGTGGCGACTTGGTGTTGGATTACTGTTAAATCTTCACACGTTTAATTGGTAGATTAATTAGCGGGTTTGGTTCCTGTTTGATGTTAGTTTTGAAAATTAATTTTTGTGAACCAATGAAATTACAAAGCAATGCTGGCTCAGTGGTAATGGCTCCTTTTTACGAGTTGTAGGTCCTGGGTTCAAGCCCTGAAACACACTCTGTTGTAAATAATTTCATCACCACTGCTCTCAAAACGGCGAAGGAAAATATCGTGAGGAAACCGGCATGTCCTAGAAACAAAAATTCGAAGACATGTGACATAATTTCTTCTCCAGTGCTCTCAAAATGGTGAAGGAAAATATCTTGAGGAAACCGGCATGTCCTAGAACCAAAAATTCGAAGACATGGCATGTGACGTTTACAGATCCGCACTGGTCCCGCGTGGTGGATTACGGCCCACTCTCTCTATAATACAGGAGGCCTGTGTGCCTACAATGCGAACATTATAGGCTGATTATGCTTTTATGCTTGGTAAACATTCATTGGTCTTTGGTAGACAATGTGTAGCCGTTTTTAAAATTTTGATTGATAGTCTTTTAATAGGGACTTCTCAATTTATGCCTAACACCCATTTGTCCATCATTTCTCCAATCTACGTCAGCCTTCTTCGATGGCACCTTCACATAAAACTCTCCACACTAAAAATAATAAAAACAAATGCTTGTCATTTTAACAACATTAGCACGTAAGTACACATGTTCAGTCAAATATATAGGTAATAAAATAGAGGAAAACGCAGTCAAAACTTCTCATAATCAAAAGCAACGTCCAATTAGAAGAAGAAAAAAAAAATCATAAACTGCAAATAAAAATAGCAACGACATTTTTAAGAATAAATTCGATAATGTGACATTTGGAGAGCCATGGCGGCCGCGCATTCAGCCTGTCAAACGCACAGATTAAATAAAAATAAAACCATAGATTATATTAAAATGTTCGTTTATATATCTGATTGCGCCCACGTGTCTTAGAACTAAGAGGTGCCTGGTTTTTAGTGTAATGGGATGTTTTTGTAATTTTTGATTGACTTGGCAAATGATAATGGGGTTCGTAAGATATTTAGAGTGTTACGTTGTTCTTGAAGTGTTATTGTTGGGATTAACAGTTATATTGATCGTGTTTTTACTAGTCAATCAACTCAGCCTATCGCAGTCCACTGCTGGACATAGGCCTCTCCCAGATTGCGCCACAGCACCCTGTCCTCCGCCTTCCGCATCCAGTCGACCCCAGCCACCTTCTTTAGGTCGTCCGTCCATCTAGCGGGGGGGCGTCCTACACTGCGCTTGCCGGTACGCGGTCTCCACTCCAGGACTCGCCTGCTCCACCGGCCATCAGTCCTTCGACAGACATGGCCAGCCCACTGCCACTTCAGTTTGCTTACTCTGCAAGCTATGTCGGTAACTCCGGTTCTTTTCCGGATAATTTCATTCCTGATTTTATCCTTTAAAGAGACTCCGAGCATAGCTCGCTCCATAGCGTGCTGAGCGACCTTGAATTTGTGGACCAGCCCGACCGTCAGTGTCCACGTTTCAGCACCGTATGTCATGACGGGCAGGACGCACTGGTTGAAGACCTTAGTCTTCAAACACTGCGGGATAGGCGACGAAAAGACTTGACGGAGTTTTCCAAATGCTGCCCAACCCAACTGGATCCTTCTGTCAGCTTCCTTCTCAAAGTTGTGTCTACCGAGCTGAATGACTTGCCCTAGGTAGACGTACTCCTTCACAACTTCGAGAAGCGACCCTTCGATGTGGATTGGACTCGGCAAGACGTGCGAATTGTACATGACTTTCGTCTTGTCCAAATTCATGCCGAGGCCAACACGCCGGGAGGCTCCATTTAGGCTGTGCAGCATTTGGTCTAGCTGTTCCAACGTCTCTGCCATTATGACGATGTCATCGGCAAATCGAAGATGGGAGATGTACTCGCCGTTAATGTTGATACCCTGTCCAGTCCAATCCAGCGTCTTGAAAACGTCTTCCAACGCGTTGGTAAACAATTTAGGGGATATTACATCCCCCTGTCTCACCCCCCTGAGCAGTTGGATGGGGCTGGTTTTCTGATTCTGGATCTGGACAGTCATCGTTGCAGCGTCATACAAACATCTCAACACTTCGATGTAGCGCCAGTCAATTCGACATCGTTGCAGAGAGGCCAGAACTGCCCATATTTCGATGGAGTCGAAGGCTTTCTCGTAGTCCACAAATGCCATACACAGCGGCTGATTGTACTCCTCGGTCTTCTGTACAATTTGTCGAACAGTATGGATGTGGTCTACGGTACTGAAGCCTTTCCGAAAACCGGCTTGTTCTGGCGGCTGGAACTCGTCAAGTCTCCTGGCGAGACGGTTCGTGACGACCCTCGAGAACAGCTTGTATACGTGGCTCAGAAGTGAGATGGGTCTATAGTTCTTCAGTAAGGATTTGTCACCTTTTTTGAAGAACAGAACCACCGCACCTCTGCTCCACGCCTCGGGCGTTGTACCCTCTTGGATAACGGAATTAAAGAGACTCGCTAGCTCCTTCAGGACTGGAGCCCCGCCCGCTTTAAGGAGCTCTGTTGTTATTCCGTCATCCCCAGGTGCCTTGTTGTTCTTTAACTGCTCAAGAGCCGCCCTAATTTCGCATTGGTCGATATCCGGGATGTCCTCCGTGTAGTGGCGCGTTAATTCGGCTCGATGGTCATCTGCACTATGCCCCGCTGGTTTCATCGTCCGTTTTGAGTATAGGTGCCCATAAAAATCCTCGACTTCCTCGAGTATCTCGGACTTCGAAGTCACGATTCTGCCATCCGCAGTTCTTAGTTTCGTCAGATGGGACCTCCCTAATTGCTGAGCGAACACTTTCGACCCTCGGTTCTGCTCAATCGCGTCCTTAATGTCACGGGTGCTGGAGCACCGAAGGTCTCGTCGTGTCAGCTTCCTAATTTTTAGGTTTAAGGCCCTCTTATCTGACGAAGACGGCTGCATAGATGGCAACTCTCGTCTTTCCCTCATAAGTCCGAGAGTTTCCGAGGAAAGTTTAGACACCTTACTTTTTCGCTGCGACGGGAAAAACCTGCGGGACACGTCGCGCAGTGTTTTGACCACCTCGTCAGCTTTCTCGTCAATATTGCCTGTGATTTCCAACAGGGCGAATCGATTTTGAAGTTCCAGTTGGAACTTTTCGGATCCTAGAGCGGCTTGGAGCTGCGTAGGTCGGAGTGTAGGCCTCATCATGCGGAGTCTCTCAGCTCTGAAATTGATATTCAAAGTGCCTCGGACAAGCCTGTGATCGCTTCCGGTATTAAACCTACTAATCACGGAGACATCTCTAAATATATGCTTCCGATCCGTCATGATGAAGTCTATCTCGTTCCTTGTCACGTTATCGGGGCTTTGCCAGGTCCACTTCCTTTGGGGTTTCTTTTCGAAAAACGAATTCATTAAGAAGAGCCCTTGCGACTCCAAAAAGTTGACCAACATTTGCCCCCTGTGATTCCTGCGTCCCAAACCGAACGGTCCGACTTTAGATTCACCGCGTTCTTGTAATCCCACTTTAGCATTGAAGTCCCCCATAACAACGTTGTAGTGGGCCTTTGTCGTACTGTGCATTGCCTTGGCAATATCCTCGTACATGGCCTCGGCTGTTTCGTCAGAGCATGTCGAAGTCGGCGCATATACCTGTATCACTTTCAGGTAGTACCTGTCAGTGAGTTTCAGTACAAGGTACGCTACCCGTGTTGACACACTACTGATTTCCACAACGCTGCTAGTGAGTTCCTTGTTGACTAGAAAGCCGACCCCGCCTTGGGAGAGGTGATCACCTTCGCGGAAGTAGAATAGGTGGCCTGACTCCAGAGTTATCGTGTCCTCTCCCTGTCTTCGGACTTCAGATAACCCCAGTATATGCCAGTTAATGCGACCTAACTCTACCTCAAGTTCGGCAAGGTGATGGTCCAGTCTCATCGAACGTCCATTATACGTAGCCATATATAGTCGTCGTTGGTAGCCTGCCGTAACCCGGGGATTCTTCGCACCCCCCGTCCCGCCGTTACCGTGACCGCTACCTTGACCAGGAATAGCGGGACCACCGGGAACTGGGGGCCGTTGTTTTGGCACTTTTTTCATGTGGGAGGTTTAATGCCCGTAGTCACCACGCTGGGCATGCGGGTTGGTGACCGCAGAGCCAAGCCTTTCGCAACGACGACGCTGCTGCCCGTCATCGTTCTGGAGGATTTAGGTTAGCTTGTGGGATGGTTATACCGCCATCGGTCGGTCGCCAGCGCCTCGTCTGTCAGTGGCAGGGTGTACCGCGCGCAGGTGAGGTTGACGTTTGAGGAGTCCGGTTGTTATGTGCTCCCCCTTACACCCCTAATATACTAATTTTTACTAGTAATATTTTTATAAAACTTGCTGTACGAGTCAATGAATCAGGAGTGAGTTGAGACTTCGATTAGGTATCGTCATATGTGTGAACTTAAAATTATCTCAATTATACAGCCGTTAGCAGTAAGGCAGTCTTCAGCCATTACTCCCTTTCCACCATTTCAAACACCATCCCATCCATCCTCCTCAACCGGGCGAGTCGGCTAGCCCACACGCACGGCCGTGGCCCACATCTGACTCCAGCCCACACTTCTGGCAATCGCCGGGAGATTTCAACACTTTATATGACACCTGCCTAACAACCTGAGACATTTTGAATAATAAATCATATTGGCTAAGACTGAAAAAGATAAGGCTGGAATAAAGAACTAAAAAGACAGGTAAAAATGGCAAACCCACATCCTGAATAATCTAAAGGCATGCCTACTTTACGGGTTCTATCAGAATACCAGCGCTGTGGTATTTATTTTTTAAATATCGCAGCATTATGCTGACATAGGAGCCATTTTGGCCTCGCACTGGGATTTTTTTCTTGTTTATTTTTTTTTTTTGTTTTTAAGTTACTTTTTGTTAGTTTATGCTCCTTTTTTCTGTTTGTATTTCCTGTACGTGTCCCAAATAAAACGTTTTTGTTCTTTTACAGAAAAAAAGGAGTTTATTTTAAAAACAGAACGTTCTTTAAATTCCTTATTCAAAATCCCTTCTTATTCCAAATGTCACGAGCCGTTACGTATCACCTTTCGTTCTAAATTTAAAAAGTATCGGTGAGACGCCGTATCTTAATCCCGAGTTCCAAATTTAACATTTCTGGAAAGAGTTTTAGGAACGACAACTTAAGCTTACGTTATGTCAAGACTAATCCAGGATTATTTTGGAAGAAACACTAAATTACATGCTCTCATTAGTTCGAAAACTCTAAAATGAGCAAAGAGAGCTAAAAGACAGCAAAATAAGGCAAAACTCGCATTTTAAATAGTAAAAAAATAACTGATTCACGATATTGATAAAAATTTAAGAAACTGTGATAAAACTGAGACAGCAGATGTTATAACTTAATTTAAAGATGTCCGCCATGGTTCGGCATTGGAATGCATCTCATTAGCGGGGGTCAACGTGTCTCTAACGTTATACATACATGTTTAACTTTAATAATATAACTCTTGGTAACGGCATATGGCTGATATTGAACCGGCTGAAGAATCTGGACAAAGGTTATTGGACAAAGAAAACATATGACATATGTATCTATGCTAATAATAAAGCTAAACAGTTTGTGTGTTTGAACCCGCTAATCTCTGGAACTACCAGTCGGATTTGAAAAATTCTTTTTGCATTTGATAGCCCAAATCTTGAAGAAGGCTACTAAACATGACGCTAGGACCTTTAGAAGCCGAGCAAGAACAAAAAAGTCAAAGCCCTACATACAAACTCAAAATTTTTACCTCTTTTTAATTTAGTAATAGACAATCTATATCTCCGATGAAAACAAACAATGGTTTTGTTGCTTCATCATTTGTTTCTCTATTAACTTCCCCTGTGCCTCCATCATCCACTTCTTTTCCAACATTGGTTTAAATAATCCTTGCCAGATGTTTATTTTCGTCTTTTTCCCCATTTCTAGTCAGTTGTCAAGTAATTTCGAAAAACCTGTCGATTAGGAAATTAGTATCTCGAAACATAATTAACTGTCAACGGGGAGCATCGTATCCGTTTCCGCTGTAGCGTTCTATTTTCAAATTCTTTGACGTTTCTTACCCTGTTTCGATATAAAAAAATGGATATTATGAGTTATGTTGATGTTTATGCAATCAATATTTTACTAAGTTGGTTCTGGTAGGTGATAGTTTTCTAGTGTCTTTAATGGCCATATCTATGTTCTACTGCAAATACCGTTTTATAATTTCTTCGATTTCTCTTTTTACTGTTTTTAATGGTTGTAAGGAAACCGGCATGTCCTAGAACTAAAAAATTCGAAGATATGTGACATCTACCAATCCGCACTGGACCCGCGTGGTAGATTACGGCCCAATCCCTCTTACCGAGAGGTCTGTGTCCCAGCAGTGGGCATATTATAGGTTGATTATGCAATGGTTACTATGATTGTTTTTGATGCAATAAAATTATAAATAACGTCTAATTCAACTGGGTGGACAGCCTTTAATAATATCATCAAAAGAGTTCCAAATTTACGATCCCCCGCATATTCATACATCAGTATAGTGATGACACATTAATTACTCCAAAATTATACAATGATGAATAATTTAATATTATTATATCATGTTTTCGGTGACAGCCCTAGTATTTACATAGTATAGTGATCACGCATGCATTCGAAATGGGGTTAGGAGATGTTGGATTTGACTAGAAAGTAGATGGCGATATTAAGGAACAGTGTGTAATAGTAACCGGTGGATTTTTAATGGATACACCAGGGTACACACATAAAATGGCAATCGATCCCAATGCCTTTCATTTTGACGGTTCAGATAAGTTCATTGCGTTATCTACGTTGTTGAGCAGGCGAATTTTTCAAACGTATGCAGCAATGGATTAGTAATTTTCTTAAAACCCTCGGATTGCGATTGAAAGTATGTTTTGCAGTTAGGGTGCAGGTTTAACTGAATACTGGAATATTCTTTGCCCAATCTAGATTAGCTACATCGAAGACTAACAACCTGTGCTACAATATCAACAAATAGACAAAATAAATTTTCGTTTTCTAAAATCTAATATAGTAAGGATTACAAAAGCCGTCGTACACCTGCCGATATTTTATGACGGACCGTGTAAAAGCTATCTAAAAGTTTCGTTACCCATTTTATAGCTCTATCATGCTCTATGTTAATTTCTAAGTTAATTATACCCATGAAAATTTATAAGGCTGACGCACAAAATTAATATCTACCCTACAGGGTGCCTTTATAGGCAGAAATGGTAAAACGTCGTGTTTCTTTCCGTTTTTACGATTCATTTTCGAGTTTTTTTACACGCGTGTGACAGTTGGACGATTCCAAATGTATTCCTTTTTGTATTGTTGTGTTTTTTTTAGCTTTTGTACGCTGATATTAGTATAAAGGTTAGGTTTAGGTGAGCGGAACGAAGGTTTAGTGCCGTGGTAACTAATAAATTAAGACTGTAACGGTTGTAACAATGTTTTGAGCAGAAGTTTCTTGAGTTCAGATTAGATTAGAGCATGTCATTTAAAAAAAAATAGATTTTATGTTGACTATATTCAGTTCAAAGTTTAGATAGTCGATGGCTATAAGAGAGTAGGGGAAGACCAAGGAAACGATGGATGGACTGTGTGAATGATGATATGGTTAGAAAGGGGGTGACTATCGAGATGACGACTAATAGAAGGAAGAAAAATACAATGTTGCGTCGACCCCAAACAAATAAGGATAAGGGTAGGAAAATGATTCAGATCAAAGTTTCAAAAGCATTAATTTAAAGAACTTTTAGGAATTTAGGTACAGAAAGCTTAGGCCATTCACAGGCGTTATATATACAGAAGTAGAAAGACCTATATTCAGCAGTGAACCACCAAGGGCTAGACAAGTACAAACATTTCGCAACACAAGAAAGCTTAGATCATCCACAGGGCATATAGAGAGCAGAGGGCCTATATTCAGCAATGGACCAACAAGGATTTGACCTTTAGCAACAAGAGACCCCCAAGTTTCAACCTCCACATCATCCTCAAGAGCCTCTCCAGCAGCTTCTAACCTTGAGCCTCTCCGCAGGTTCACGAGCTGTGTGACAACTTCTGTCACCGCTACATCAGCTGCCTCAAGGGCAAGATGCCCATAGACCTGGTGATCGACGAGCGGGAGTCGGCCCGCCCGCCTGACACCAACGGCGAGCCGCGCTCCGCCCCCGACAGCAGCCACGACGGAGCCTCCACCCCCGATGTCGTGAGTACCCCCTACACCAAGTCCCATCTGATTCAGAGGCGTGATCCCCAGCTTGCACCCAACTCAACCACGAGCTACCTCGTGCACCCCTGCTCTTAGTTTGGCCATTGCAAAAACGAAGTATAAAAAGGGGGTGCTCGCAAAATAGTTTTAAATTCCCGCCTCCCTCGTTGTAATGCTACGCTCGGCGACTCTGTGCTGGAGACCAGTTCTTTCCGCTTCTCGATGGTCCCCACAGCGTCGCCGGGCGCCGCACGCTCCCGGTCGCTCCGACACCCTCAGGCGCCGCCTGACGGTCGAGGAACTGCCGCTAGTTTAAGTTCCTCTAGAACAAATCTTCGTTTTTGCAATTGGCCAACCTCTTAACACTGTACGATTCAATTAAAGTAAATAAAGCAAAGATACAAGTGAACGAAAATTTCCAAATTATTTTTCATATCAACGTTACAGTGAAGGGGTGAAATCGGGTGCGATTGAACACTATGAGAAATGATAAAACGACGTTTTGTATATTTTATTGATGTCGCGGAGTTCCGCACAGCACGTGTTTCGATTTGTTTCTACTTTAGTGTTACGCTGATTGGACATACGCGCCTGTGTCCATGTTACTATTATTTTGCACTGGAATTTATGTATACGATTGAAAAAAACATACGTATAACGTTGATTGTAATATGTGTATACTAATAAATACTTTTAAGTAAATAATACATTCAAGGTATGAGTTGGAGAGCCGTTGTTCTTGTCTTGAGGCAGTTAATACAATGCCATACAATATATTAGCATCGCGTTTCGGAGCTTAGATTTTAAAACGTAATTAGATGTATTAAAAAACCTATTGGAAAACGAAGTATACGTAAAAATACAACTTTAACTTGCCTAAGTGAGATAATAAGGATTAATTAAGAGTTTTAAATTATTGTAATTGATTTAACGGTGGTAGTTGCTAGAGTGTTATTGTTTTTGGCTAGTAAATACAAACATGATACGTAAATAGTTGATATTTTACGTTTTCTATGGGATAGCACGATTAACTACAACTTAGTTAGTGAAAAAAAAGGAAAAAAAATACGTACACAGTATACGCTAGTTGTAAAGAATGTCCGTGTGATTTGCTCTACTCTTGTACATTTTTATTGTAGTTAAGCATCTGCTTTATTACAAATGTACAGATAAGAGTAATTATCATAAACGGATAATATATGTATGTGCGTTAATGAATAGAGAACTAGATGCTTATACAGAATAAATTAAATTTAATCGTGGCGTTCATTGTGTTGCTGATATTAAAAAGTTAATGTGTACATTTATCCCCATTCTCCTCTCGATTTTAATATAAAGTAAAAATAATAAGAATTAAGTTTCGCTGTATTTTTATACAATGCGTGGAAATTTTGCAGATTTTTTTTTGTTCAATATTTCGGATCTGTGCTTTGGTTTTTGAGTCGAAGGTGACAGTTTCGTCGCCATAGACAATTGTTTAATATTTTAAGGAATATTTTGGGCGTTGAGACTGAATTGTTTTGTTTGTGTTATATAATTATTATTTTCCACAATTGTTAACATTGGAAGCCATACTTAACTTATGTAAGAGCGCGGGTTCGCCCCGCACATGTTAACTTGGGGACGATTAATTCTATCTAAAACAATTATTAGTTATTTTTTTGTCTGTATATGAGTTCTTTTTAACATATAAATTTTTCTGTAGTTGTTTGTCTAAGTTAGGTTTTTAGAATATCATGCGATAGTATTCCGTGCTTCGGGAGCTATATTTTTTTCTTAAAAATCTAACTCTTAATGTATTATAATGCTAATTGGTGTACGTACATCAAGTATGTCAACGTGATTATAATTTTATAGTTTTATTTTCTGAACGGATTAAACAATAAAATGTTCTGTTTGAAATTAATGCGAGTTTATTTTCAAAGATACTATTATGATAGACACATTCGGATGAACGAGAAAAAAGAAGAAAATTTTCCTCAAATTTTTCTTTTATTTTTTTTTTTGAGAAAAATTTGAGGAAAATTTTAGGCTTCGTTTTCTAAGTTTAGGTACCTGATATATTTAAGACTGCAAGTCTGAAAAGCAGTTAACAAGCCAGGACAACTAAATAGGGCACTGTAGGTACTACATTACATAATGCTTTCAAAGCTTACATTAGGCACTGAAAATGTCTCTGGAATTTAGCTTCAGCATTGGGCTAAGAGTGGTAACATGATCCCCGACCACTGTGATAATGCTCCATTAAATGCTCCAAAGTATTAGAAATCATAAAAATGAAGTACCTACCTACCTACACCTACTACAAGATTACCACAGTAGGTAATAGATAAATTAATTAAATAAAAACTAAGAATTAAAGTACGCATTGAGCTAACTACGAAAAGCATATAAAAGAACCTGCACTTTTCAACGCCCACAAAGAAGAAACCAGTAAAAACAAAATAAAAACAGTAAAAATCATCACCTACCCTCAAAATCTGAAAAAAAAATATTCTCAGTGAAATTTTCCCGCCAACAATACCGCAGTTTTATCATGTACCGTATTTCTTTAAGCAGTTGCGATCCCCCGGCGCGTGGGAAAAGCCGGAA
Source organism: Amphipoea lucens (assembly GCA_947508005.1). Classification (NCBI taxonomy): domain Eukaryota; kingdom Metazoa; phylum Arthropoda; class Insecta; order Lepidoptera; family Noctuidae; genus Amphipoea; species Amphipoea lucens. Next base: position 2,441,661 of record OX382373.1, on the reverse strand, counting down.
AATTGTTTCTTTACGACACGCCAGGCTCTAATCTCAAGGAGGGGAAAGCAGCCATTAAAATATACCGAAAGTATTGACAATCTGATGTTTTATTATTTTCTTCTTTTGAGGCTTTTGACAAGTGGGGTGTTAAGGAAAAGCTTGGCGAGGAAGATAATTTGTGTGTTATGGTAAAAGATGTTCTAAATAAAGTCATTTCATGTTAGTATATCTAATAACAGAATTGAATGAAGCTTTATTTTAAAGGACAAAATTAAGTATGTAGTAACAAGTAGCGTCTATTAATAGTACAAAGAAACTAAATGCGCTAGAGTTTAAAGAAAAATCTGAAATACACGGAGCTAATTTGGGAGTTATTTTTTAAGGAGTTTTAAAATTAACTACATGTACGAATCAAGGTGAAAGAGTGCATTCGTTCAAATGAAATGCATTCTGTGGTATAACAATGAGTAGTAGAAAAATTAAGTTGAAGATATTATTTAATTAAGAGAGCCAATATTCAAAGCAGTTAGTAAACAAAGAGAAAACACACATACGCGGAGCTAACGGCCAACCTCTGAAAGTAGAGGCACATGAAAACGAAGAAGAGAAAAGCAATATGTATCAACATGAATCTTAATGTTAACATCCAATGATTGCAGTTCAGTAACTAACTACTACAATTTCAGAAGATCCTTCCGATCATGTTCTAGATCCTCCTACTGAGAAACACAACCCTGACTGACAAGCATAAACTGTCAAGCATAACAACAAAAGAAGAAGAAGTAAAAAACAACGTATCAACAATCTTAAAGTTAACATCATTCACACACATTGCAGTTCAGTAACTAATTACAAACATTTTAGAAGATCCTTCCGATCATCCCTAAAGTAAAGCTCTCAAGCAAGCACAACAACACTTCAAAAAGTAAAACATCTAATTCACAACCAAATCAACAAGCACGTACCTACTTGAACCCATAACAATCCAAGAGAAGCAGTCACAGCAGCCAATTACAATTACAACCAACAAAATTAGTACAACTTATTATTCATAGCGGTATCCAGAAATAACAATAATTCGACACAGCGCAATATGGGGATCTCCCATGAATTATGTATGGGAGCAACAGCAGATATAATAAAATAGGGGGCTTGGGACAGTTGGGGACAAAGCAGGGATTTGGACTGGAGACGATTCGTCACGCGTCCGTCACGGATTCCTATCACTTGCTATATGTTTTTTTTTTTTGGAGAAGAATTTATTGGAGTTCTGGGTTGAGTTATTATGACATAAAGATGGTGTTATAGACTTATTCCAGCAAAGCTCTTTAAGGCAAAAATAATTTGACTCTTTGCAGTAAAGATAATTTTTGGACAGAGCCGAGACAAACGATCGAGCAATGTAGAAGAGTCGATTATATCAATTTAAACTACTGTTCGTACATCTCATAGTTAACTAGCCATTACCTTATGTTGCGTTGGTACTGCATCTGTTTATAACAAGGTGGTTAAAGAAAGATGATAGCATCATAATATTTTTACCAATGATAATTATGATCCATGATTCCTCATAGACATACAATATAATTGACAAAAGAGTCTTCAACTGATATCTCTGAAGTCTATACATTGTCTTTACCACCTTCATCCCGGATATCTCGGTTCATGTTTTTACATAATATGTCACTTGCTTTTTGACATCACTGCCATTAAACGGAAGAGTCTTTTACCACCGATCACTGTCGTCTAGACTCGACAATTGTCTTTACCATCTGCATCCGGGACATCTATGTTCATGTTCTTTCATAATATGTCATTTTGTTGTTGGACATAGCTGTCATAAAAACCGAGTGTTTTCCACTGACCCCTGTCGTCTTGACATTTGTCTTTGCCAACTTCATCCCCGACATCTTCTTCGTGTCGTTGGCATAAATATGTTTGTTTTAGTCATGAATATAAGACATAACATATGTCATTAGACAAAAGAGTATTTAGTAATGATCCCTGTCGTCTGGACAATTGTCTTAGCCACCTTCCCGGACATTAAAGATATTCCAACAAACACCAATAAAATGGGATCTATTAATAATTAATACCAGCGTGCAGCGCCCCGTTTGTGATGCACATCGCTTGCGCAAGCGCATACTCATTAGTCTGACTGCTTTACAACATTATATATCAGCATCACTTTGCATGACATGGATCCGGCGTAAATAAAGCCAGGCTTTTAATTAATGGAGACAGTTTTGGTTGGAGGAATCATTGGGATTTATTTTGTGTATGTGTGTCTTGGGTGGCCAGGGAAATTTGAGGGTTTGGAATTTGAGTGTTAGAGACTGTTAAAGATTGATCTGCTAGGCTTCCTCTTTTTTGGCATGAAATGGTTTTGGTAATGCAATAATCAAGAGGAACAAAATAGACGTCCAGTTGTCACCAAGCAAAGGTGCTTTTGAAAATAGAACAGTTTTTGGCAAGTCGACTACCTTTATTACAATCGAGGATCCTGACATTGAGCCCAGCATTATTTTAGTGCTGAAATGATCCTGAATTCGAGCCCAATCACCCGCGAACCGGGTTAAGTAATTGACACTAAAATGCATCCCGACCAGACTGACCTATAACTCGGATTTAAAGACTGAGCTGTCAATTTTGGCGCCAAAACAGCAAAAAGACGCCGCCTGCCGGTCGTAAACCGTCGCTTTCAAATCTGGAACGCGCTTTTATTGGCCAAGAGCTGACCAATCGCGTCGCGCGAGCAAATTTTACGGCCACCCATTGGTCGTCCGGCATTTTCTTATTTACGACTATCCTAAGGATCGCTCGCAAAATTTCTATTAATAAATTAGTCGTAAACTGTTTGAAATTTATTATCATTGCGTTTCAGCGTAATTATTTCCTTTATAAGAATAACATTATTCCTTGTTAGCAAGGAAAGAGGTAGTTTTTTTTTTCGAATTTTCGTTTTAAAGCCTGTCTGTTTCAATTAAATTTGGATACTGCGTTTGAACTGAGAGGTGATGAATTATGTTTAATTTCCTTCGGAAAGTTTGGGAGCCATTTTTGGGACACGAAAATTGTCGTTAATGTTCTTTACAACTCATTCAGGACTGTTGCGTTGATGTCAACAAGCTTTTGAAATACATTGAAACAGATTGGATTTATAAGTATCCTAAACTGCATTCATAAATTAGGATTCCCTCTCATAACACGTTTTACCTCAGCTTAAAGAACTGGTGTACCTCTTTTAACTTGGTTATCATCATAATCCATAACTATTTTTAGCTAGTATTCAGTATTCTTATCTATAAGTACCTTTGTATGTTCTTCTAAATCTTAAATTCTATTTCATCTTCACCTACCATCACTACCCCTAAAACATTCTCTCTTAACTCTCAAATTTTTTCGCCAATTCGTTCCAAATGCTCAATTATTTCAATATAATCAAAATATAGATTACAAAGGGGATCGTTTTAGGTATTTTTTTCGCAATAATAAGCATTCCTGCTGTGCTTTGATGTGCTTCGGTACATTTGATGACCACGGGGCGCCGACGTCTTCATCTGTAGATGAGTAATGTTCCGAAGGTAGATGGAACTGTTTTGTTACATGTGATTTTGGATGGAGATAGGATTGTGGATGGATTTAAGATTTTATTGTTTATAATAGGGTTGGTATACTTGGGAGACTTTAGAATTGAATTACAGGTGAAGCATAGTGAAAAAAATTTTGCTAAAGGGAAGTTTGAAGATGATGATCACTATAGCAAAATGGAGTAGGTTCTTGCAAAGAATGCTTTTCACTTCTAATTAAAATCAAAAGTCATGTATTCAAATCAGGCTGAGAACGTCAAATCACATAAGACAATCCCCAAAACGCCTGCCTATCACCACTTACTAGTGCTTTCGCTGGGAAGAAGTAGCGCAGCAAACTCTCCAGCAGCACATTTGTCTGTTCAGTTAAAAAGTAAATTGTATTATTACAAACTCTCCGCATTAAAGTTTACGAAAAAACTCTTAGAAATATCTGATAACATTACTACGTACTGTTATTTCTTCCTTTTTCCATTCATAAATTATTTTCTTTGCTGTACTTTAGCTACCTAAATTTTATTAAAAATAAATAGGTACTTACAGATGTTTCACAACAAAAGAAACCTTCCATTAAGGTCAAACATAAATATCCATAAATTCGCTCACAATCATCTTAATATGTATGTACTCGGTGAAGCACACTCGTTGCATGTAGGACTCATCAATTTGCGCCAAAAAGGTCGCGATGATGTCACTGCGCAGCTCTGCCCACGCTCCCCCTACAGGGCAGAGCTGCTGTTACAGCCTTACAATGCACATTATATTATTTTATGGCATTCCGTAAAATATTGGCCAAATTCAAAAATATAAATTACTGAACGGAAATAAATATTGTGACATGTTTTGGCGTAGGTGGTTAAGATAAGCAGTAATAAAGAAGTTAATAAACGGTTACCCATTTTGATATTTTCAGCCCTGTTAAACAACTTCAGATCCATTTGTATCTTACCTGAGTTTATAGAATCATCATCATTATTGTCCTGCCCTTATATCAATTTATTTGGGGTCTGCGCAACATGTCTTCAATCTTTCTTCCCTACTTCTCTATTAGTCGTCATCTCGATAGTCACCCCCTTTCTAACCATATCATCATTCACACAGTCCATCCATCGTTTCTTTGGTCTTCCCCTACTGTTAAAGCCAACGACATTCATACTAAGTTTTTCAGAATCTACTTGGAAAAAATCTAAAATTCATTCACTGATAGATAACCCACAGCCTAAACCGCTGGATTTAGAATTTTGCAGAAGAGTTACTTCTCAACGAAGGAGACGAAGAAAGGATCCCGTAATGGGGTTTTACTAAGGAATGAAAGTTTGTCATTTTTGTCGATGGGAAATCCCGAATTGGACTAGTGTACTATACAGGGTGGTACGGACATCGACGCGTATGCTGTTATAATGGGTCCAGTACATGATTCTGCACCCCCCTGCGTTGATCTAGAATCATATGCTGAATTAATGAATACAGTTTGCGCGCTGATGTTCCTTCTACCCTGTAATCGTAACCCATTAAGACACCACCTCATTAAGAAAATATCTGAAATCTATCTAAAAGAAACTCTTCTGAGTGTGACTTATGCTTAAAAAATTTATAAAGCACTATCTGCGCCCCGCGCTTTCGTTTTTATAGGTCTGGATCCCCTGGTAATTTTGGGATAAAAAGTATCCTATGTCCTAATCCAGGTCATGGATTAATAGTCCAAGCTACCGGTGGTTAGGGCTCCAGAGACCACCTCCTTGATCCAACCGTATAACGAGAACCTCTAGAGATGTTGATCGAGGCTATAATATTAATTATTATAGTTTAAATGAAGCAATGAATATTATCTGCTCTTGTTAACACAAAACTCCTGTTGAACATGTCACTTACAGAAAAACCGCGAGCAACACAGCGTAAAACTCGAGTGCATCGATAACTAAACACGAGGAACACGCCGGAAATTGTACCTAAACATCCCCTGGACGCCCCCTACCCTGGCCATCACGCCGTGACAACAGGGAGCAAGCAGGGGACCCCGCTGCGCTATTTGTTGCAAACCGCTTGGATTTCCGCCCCCAATCTTAGGGGACTTGAGGGTTCTTGGCAACGTATGAAGAGAGAAAAAGGAAAATTATATATAAGTGTCTGTAGGAGTATGCTAGTTTGTTATTTGAACATGAAATGTCCTATAGACTGGCTGGTTGAAAGACAATATATAGCTTATACTACTGAAGATGAAAACATGGAGTTTTCAACGTTCCTTTGAAGTAAGAAAGGTCTACAAAGAATTTGTCTTTCTTTTTGAACGATATCATTGGCACCATGATGATGACCAGTAAGACAGTATATGGCATTTAACACATAAATATAGCCTGTTCCTCATCATCCGCCTAACCTTCTGCCAGCTATGTTGAAGTCGGCTTCCAGTATAATTGTATGCAGCTAAATAACAGTATTTTACATGGAACAATTGTCTATCTGACCTCTACCACCCAGTTTCTGTGTAACACGATATGCCTTGGCAAGACAGGTTGTCAGACTTTTAGACTTCTGACTACCCGTAACGACTGTCAAGGATCTACAATGACATTCAGGACCAACGGCTTAGCGTGATTGCACAACAGTATGCAAGTTACCCTCTCACAGAGAGGAGGCCTGTGTCCCAGCAGTGGGAATATTATAGGCTGATGATGATGATGATGATGATGCAAGTTACAGATATGTATGTATATGCATTTGGGGCTTTTAGTTAAAGATAAACAGACTCCAAGTAGTAGCAGAAAAAAAAAGCAAAAGCCGAATTTTATTTTACTAATCTGAGAATCGAACCGACCTTTCACCTCTTATATTTTCCACTAGTACTTATAAGTAGGTACCGTTGAGAAACCACTTCATCAATTTCTTACAAGAGATCTAATCAGTCGATAATATTTATAGGCTACATAAAAATGTAGCCGTTAATAAGACTGACAGATTAATCTAGGGTATCTAGATTTTCTAGGAATTTGTTTGATTGATAGTTTTGCCTTGTTTTTGTCGTTCTGAAGAAGGATTATGAAAGTTTTTCACATATATTTTTTCAGTCTTTATTTTCCATAATTCTTTCGTATCCTCAACCAGATTTTTCTTTTGATGCATCTCGAGAGCACGGAAATCTAGGCCCCGAAGAAGTAGCTGAACACTGTACAAATATTTTGTCCTATACGGGAATCAAATCCGCAATATTGGAGCCAATACCTCATCCACTGCACCAAAAGTCCCAATTTATATCGATTTGCGTCAACATAAAAATCGAAATTAATTTTCGGAAGATTGACTTTTTCAACCAAAAATTAAGATTTATAACTTCATAGATTAAAAAAATTACACAGATGTGTTATTGATTACGTTCTAAAGAAATGTGTGAGAATATTACAGGAATGTAGAAACCAATTTTGTTTTGAACTCAATATAACCACCGTTAACGTTGCTAGTCTTAATTTCTCATAGAAATTAATGTGTATGAATAAAACTGCGATTTGTCTGTCTGTTTGTTAGTGCGATATTAGGTATTGGGTTGAACAATTTGTTGGTCTGTGTATTGAGAATGATTTGGGAGATGGCAAAGGTCTTGGTGCAATTTTATATGATAATGACTTTAAGCTAATAAAAGTAGGAAATTTTAGTAGCCCAAGAAAAGAAACAAAGGTGGAGGATGTTGGTTTCTTTTAGAAGACACTGGATAATTTGTTAGTGTCAATAATTTTGTTGCCATTCATTTCAATAATGTTGCCTTAAAGTAACAAAGTAAAGATGATGTTCTCAGTGATCCTAGTTCCTGTTTAAGTGAAAGAAATCAAAATGTAGGTTCTACATTTTTTACGTTAATTATTCAAGGCGCACGAGTGAATCCGCGAACATTATCTAGTATCTCACAAAAAACCCAGAACCATAAAAGCCGACACAGTAACACCAGAAGTGGAAATAGCATTCATGTAATCAAAAATTTCGAAATTTAAAAGTTCAATTATAGAACGCCGATCGGCTTCCGAACACATCCGAGCACATTTCCTAATTAGCGATTGGTCACGCGCTCGGCGGCCGCTCTTCGGGCCCGTTCGGCATCGAATCGGGCAATTTGAATTTGGAACGGTTGCATACAATGTGATATACTAAAAAAACTGTTGTAAACGTGGACAACTGAATTAGTTTTCATTAAAATGTATCGTTAGGGTTAATTGTGAATGATCGTTGCGTTATTAAATGGCGGCTGGTTTAGGTTGATGACCGATTACGAAGGTAGTTGAAACCCTTTTAAATTTAAAGCTGAGAAATACTTTCTCTGATCCATCGGCTTTCATTCTTGTTATTATCGTCAGCAGAAATCAATTTCTTACTAACTACTACAAGACATAACTTTACACATACAATCCTAATATGTATACCTGATGAAGGAATGAATCCAGTCAAAAACCCTAGCTATCATATCCTTCGACAATTTAAAACAAACATTCGTAAGTAAAGCTCCACAAAAAGATATCATTACATCAAAGTCTCTATCAATGATAATGAGCAAAAAAAATATTAACAAAGTCAATCAAGATGTCGGGAAAGGAATTCTAAATCAAACGCTGTCCTGCACTTAAATGGTCAACATTACTAAACAGAGTGATGTCGTCATATCAATTAAAATAATTATACCCCCTTAATAAGTGTCAATTCTTAACGAATGCGCGTACGTACGATTTTTATTCACACGTTTCTTAGTGCGGTATTGAATTTGTTAACACATCACACAAAAACAAACCTTATGCAGCTTACACAAGTCAGATAATCAAAGAAACACTTGAACATTTTACGACTATTTTTATTGACGGTTAGTCTCGACACTCATATGTAGCGATTTTAAATGAAGAACATCATACGAGTGGGATGTGTCAATCAGAATTGAACCCTATAAAAAGTTAAATAAGGTCTTATTTAAATTCTGAATGCGAATACGTTCGGGGGCGCAGAGGCAGTTAATACGAGGCAAGTCGAAGATGAACGAAGTGGAAGCCATCAAATTTTAATTGTCCGTTAAAATAATAATCAATGAGGCGACTACCACTCGCAAATAGAAACTAATAATGCGAGCATATCCGAATATTCTAACGGGGTTGGTTCTACTGCAACATTGTGAGGAATTTATGGAATTTCCGACTATCGTTCGTCAGAAGACAAAGATTTAGAAACAGCTGAGACTTTAGCAGGATATATAACTGGTCTGACGGCTTTGCATCGAATTAATCACCATAATGTCGTCAATATATATTTTTTTTATTTTTATATATGCAAAGGTGAAAGGTCAAAAAGGGGTAAATAATTAATTGTTTCACATACAGTTATATGAATTAGTTGGTCAAGTTTTGTGCTGTATTCTATTCTGTGCCCCTTAATGATTGGACCAATAACACCACCGAGATTGTTGCATTAATAACCATTTGCTGAAACCCCGTCCTTGAATCTAAGTCTAAATCTATTGCCATCTTTTCAAACTCCTTAAACGTCATCATCTGCCTAGTCGTTTCCCAACTATGTTGGGGTCGGCTTCCAGTCTAACCGGATGCATCTGAATACCAGTATTTTACATGGAGCGACTGCCTATCTGACCTCCACAACCCAGTTACTCGGTAATACGATACCCCTTGGAAAGACTGGTTGTCAGACTTTCTGGCTTCTGACTACCCGTAACGACTGTCAAAGATCCACGAATGACAGCCGACGCCAAACTACCTTAACGTGCTTTCCGAGCCACGGAGGGATCTCGGTATGTAAATATGGTCACCCATCCCCAGACCAACCGCTGAAAGCGTAGCTTAACCTGATCGACTCCTTAAACTCCTTAAACGTAAGTGGAAATATATTTAACCGTGTCTTCAGACTACCCTCATTCCTTAACTGCCTGCAGTAGCTCCCTCGGTTTCAATTTCTAATTGAGAATTGTTCGTAACAGCAATAACATTTTATGATTGATGTGTTTAGCCACGGTTCTTATGGCATTAACTGGCGAAACGACGTAGAACGCGTGTTTTCGGCTTTTAATTGCACTTAAAATACTATTGATGAGTAATTAAGTTGTAATAAACGGAGGGAATTTGTGGTTTAATAAAACATGGTTTAGAGATTAAAATATGTCGGTATCTAGAAAGATTAAAATCCTGGGCGGTAGACCAGAAATGATGACAACAGGCACCTTGGCGTCAGATGAGATAACAGATGCCAACAGTACAGTGTCAGTTGCTTACAAATGCTATGATACGCAGTTTTGGCGAAACCAACTAAACGGTTTGGCTTAAATCAGTAAAATTTATTTCCTTTTAGCAACATCATCAGAAAGAGGTCGACAGCGCATTAAGTCACAAAAAAAGTCGTACATCAAGAAGATACTTTCATCCGAAAACTAGTTTTAGCTGTGATTGATATCCGAACTAATCAAAATACAGCTAGTAAATTAGAAATGTATATTTAGAATCAGTTTTTTCCCACATTTCGGCATGAAATTGGACAAGACGTGAGAACAATCTCAAAGACTTTGATTTTGGCAATAGATGCCACATTTCTTGTATTGAAATTACTGTTATTCTTTATCTAATAATCACATGAGACGGTTTACAGCGTCAGAGGCGTTTTCAATCGTCATCTTCACGTTTTTACGCGCGTACTGACGCAATATTAGCAGTTTTGTACGTATTAGCTGTTCTAGCAGACGTTTCTGTTTATTTCAGTTCGTTATAAGCTGCCAGTTTCGTCTCAAGAATGTCCCCGCACGTGCCCATGCTATGATAATAATAAAATGTTGGCGCATTATTTATTTATAGTCCGTCTCGCGGCTGTCGCTCGTCCGTCTGTCCTGCTTGTACGCTTATGTTATTATATATAAAGTGTTGGCTGAGCGAACAGAGACTAGCGTTTCTTTGTCTCGTATTGAGTTGGATTTAAAGACTCATTTTTGGTATCTGCAGCTTTAGTCTCATTCAAATTGTCCATGTGTTTTAGTTCGTTTTTATCAGTTGCAATTTCGTCGTCTTCTTCGAATCTGCTCTCAACTACATAGTCAATACTTCTAATGTCAAATCTCGACTCGTGTCGTATCTGACTCGTAATTATCCGCATACCACTCGAGATTCTTAAAACCGCACAAATCTCGCAGTGCGTACTGTACCATAATATCATACCGGTATTGTTTTGCTCGGCAGAGATGGTCGCTATTTGCGGACGTCTTCCCCCCTCGGCCCGCGTCCCCCGGCCGGCGGTGCCGTCCCCCTCGCTACGGTGCCGTCTGTACATGAGCTATATTTTATCCCTGGCTTGGGCCGCAACGTAAACTGTCAGAATCATTCCGATGAATCTGCAGGACGTTCAACTTTTAGTTTGAAATTTTAAGAGGTTGGAATCTGTCTGGATGTCTGTTTTTGGATTTTATAGTGTGTAAGAAACGAAGGATGGTGCATTTGTCATAGAGTATGGTATTTGTGTAGTGAGGATATTTTGGGCACCCGGAATCAGCCCACATGCTTAGAGTGAAATTTCAAATGAGTTATTTCATTGTAAGCATTTACACATTGTCCTGTCTAGAAATGATGCTGTACTGCATACCTTGGTTATTACTATATTATTATAATTATTTATTTCACAGAACAACATGTCATAAATTAATCATAATCCGCCCCTTGGCATCTGCCAAAATTTATGAAGTACAAAGTCCATGACATGCTCCGAAAAATCTCAAACATCTTGGAAATAATATAAAGATCTTTCTTCAATACTTACCAAGACAAAGTGAACGAAGAGCATTAATACATCAAGACCAACCATCTGTATCCCTTGAACAATAGAAGAAACAATACGATAATTTAATCAAACAAATGGCCTCAAAGACACGGGGAATGTGCCGTGAAAATGTCATTAACAACACTAATAATTAGATATATATCATCGGAATCAGTGCGACGATGCATTGATAAAACGCCTGTATATATCTCAAACGTGCTTGAAATATGGCGGCCACGTCGAGCCCGACAGCCAGTTGGCGCGTTCCAAAACTCTCGCTAATATGCGCATGATTGATTTTCGAAATAGCTGGTAAGGAGCCGTCCTGTCGCTGCAACGCTCTCAAAGCAAATGACTGACTTTTCTAATTATGAAAAAAGAACATGGCGTTTGTATAAAATCTGTTTCGGAATTAGAACGCTCAACTCAAATTTAAATTGAGTAAAATATGAAGGTACAGCATTTCGTGAGCGTGTTTCAGATTCTTTATTTTACCTCGTTATCTAAGTATGAAGTGTCTTGTTAAAGTCGTAAGTGACCTCCACTGTACAAACACTATAAATTATTACTCAAATCACATCTGATGCGCATTTCCCTGTCGCCCACAAAAAGCTCATGTATCTCTCTCGATCTTCACGGGACGACAAATGTGTAACAAATAAATTATGAAATCAACGGCCGCGGTTTTTATATCTCACGTGTTATATGATCTATCCCTTTCTTACTAGTTGATTTATCGTATGTTTTGTCCCGCTCGCTCGCAGGTTGTCACCACCGCACCGCACTATATCATCGACCGTCGGCTAATGATGACGTGTCTATTTATCTGTTGGGATTTAGAACATTTCACGCAAATTGCAATTTGAAGTATGACAGTTCAACGCACTTTTTATTGTTATGTTTAATTATTAATTATCGTCAACAGTATATCACGGAGTAACAAAATAACAAAATTAAATCGTCATAATTCTTTTAAAATGTCGTCCGGCGTCGGGGACGGACGATAAAAAGATGAAATATCAGTAAAGGAAGTAATATGTTTGGATTATTACAAAAACTGGTTCAGTTAGGACTATCAATCTCAGTATTACACAAGATGTGAGGGAGAATATCTCAAAAATGTTCGTATATTTCAGTGAAGATGCGAGCCGTCAGTTTCAAATGGGAGTGTTGCTAATTAAATATGATCACGGTGGTCCCGGCGAGCTCTTTAAATGTTGTTTCCTTTCTGATGAGCTTCCTACTCCATGAAATAATTGTAATAACATTCACTTCGAAGGTAATCTTTATATTCCAAGTGTCAACGTAACGTAGGTTCAAAAGGCAACCTGTTCGATCGACACCTGTTGAATAAACTATCTTGTTAAGAGAAAGCTCGTAACTCATTCTAAATTCTTCGTCAATTTAGCACACGATCTACACTCGAGGATATATAATTTCACTTTGAGTTTTCTTTTTAATCCAAACCATATTCCATTCCTTGTACAATATTGCGTTTAAATCAAAATTTTAGACTGCACGTTTAGAAAAACCACGCAGATTTGGAACTGACGCCAAAATCTTTCCAAAAAACGTCCAGAAGCAGCCATCTCCCAATTAATTAGCATGGCGGCTATAATTAGCTGCGCACGAGCAGTCGGTAGGTGTAGCTGTGACGTGTGACAGATGGGGACACAGCGCTGGCGCACTCTCCGCGCTTCTTTGAACCGGAATGCTTGAGGAAACTTAGAGTTAATTAGAAACGAAATTTATATCGCGAGGATCTATCAAGAGGAGCCAAGGTAGCTTGTTAGTGTACCGTTTTTTGAAGTGACGGACGAATTATCAGACACTTATTTCGATATTAATTTAAAATAACGCAACGCAATAAATATGGGGCTGATTTGTCCCAAGATTTTTCAGAAGAGATTCCTTGAAACAGATGGATGTACTAATGGGACAATCAATTTTGCTGTAGGAGTTGTTGTTGCTTCAGCAGACAACAAATAACATAATAAACCTTAGACATTTTGTCTTCATATTATGAAAAGTGAGAGGCATCTTAGACTGAACATTCAACATAATGATGCTTGATACTCCATAAAAAGTACACCATTTTGTCGCAACCGTTACAAAAGGCTATTAAATAGTATTTTGTGTACATTTCACTTATTCATCATTGTGGTCGACGACGACCAAGATGAAGCTATAAAGATAATGCCAAACGCATTCACGCCAAACGTCCAATAAAAAACTTCACAATTAACTAACACATGTGAGTGTCATAAAATGTGATCTCCTTTAGAAAAACTATTAAAAACTAAGATTCACTTCGCGATGCGATATAGCGATATCTTCTTCGACAAACTTATAACATCATCAATTAAAGTTCAGCTATCAAAATTCTGCCTTATGCCTCTGAAAATAGGAGCTTCTTCAAATCCTGTTACAGTATAGTTCAAGCAAATTGTAAACTTGTATTTTAATTATATGCTTGTCTCGTACGCGAAGCTGCGATTTAAACCTGTTTAGTGGCCATTGTTTGTCCGTATGTCCCCAAATAAGTCAGTAACACGATTAGTGAGGATCTTTGGACCAACTTTTTCAATGAGTGTAATTAAGATTTTTTTGCAAAGTTTTGAGGCGGGACTTGTTCGATTATCTATTATTTCCTTTATGTTGTTCAGATCATTTATGCACATATAAATAATGCTCGATTAGTACGTTATTGTTAAAAAATTGTTTTGAATGTTTTTTCAATTAAATAATCGTTTTGGGAGCAGATATTGAATTTAATTAAATGTGGGTAGTTCACACACGAAACTAATTATGAGAACACACGAATAAAAAATGCAGCTAACGCTTCTAACCAAATACGCATGAAAATATGCAAAAAAAAAAAAATACCACTTTGACACTTTCATTAGTGAAATATTCAAGAAACGACATGAGAATGGAAGCGAATGCGGTTCAAAGTAAAATTTATCCATTATGTATTTAGTATAGGTGAGGTGCGCGCACGCAGCATGTTGCGGTTAGGGCTGGCACTCGGAAAAAACTATGACAGGACATGAAATGTGAAGACCTTAACAAATTATTATGATTACTTCTAGAAGTAATATGAAATATTAAAACATATCTGGAAGGGAAACTCAATAATGTTACAATCCACTTGTTATTTTCTAACAATAGAAGTTTTCTCATCTCTAAACCCATCTTATAAGTCCATTCAACCATCTTAACGATCCAAAAATCCAGATCAATCCAGCTAAACCAATTCCGTGTCAACCCTGCCGGTGCCCGAATGCTGCGCACGATTCGATCGAAATCTCGCGCGGAACAGACGCGGCGAGCATGCGCAACCTATCTGCTTAACTAAGCTGCACGTGGTAAATAAACTTAATCCGTACGGAACCACTCGTGTGAATTTTTTAGGGTACCTGCGTGAGAAATGCTGCGGTCCATTTCGGGTTCTTTAGAATTTAGGTATTGGAATTTTCATTGGAAAGTTATTTCTGAGAAGTTTCTAATGGATACAGTGTTGGCTTATGATCAGATTCCGGTTAGAAAAAAATCAGTGGCCAATTTACACCCAAGCCGTCTAGGGTTTAGTCAAAAGACTGCTGATACTGAATAGGAAACGAATCCATAGTAGCCTGCCTACTTTAAAGACTGGACAGTATTCCACAGTCTGTTTGGTAAAATTGATTCTTAGCATGGCAAGCATAAAGCAGCATCACAACTATCCATGATAAAGTCCTCCAGACCGAATTTCAGCCATAGCGAGCAATCTTAGTGGAGACCAATCTTCGGGGCGGGAGATATTATAAGTGCACAGACAGGTGTACTCTCTCTTCCCTCACTCTCATTAAACTACCATGAAAAACACAGTAAATGGGAGATAGCCTATAGCAACCTAGAAAATCAAGGAAACAGCTAGTAGTCTAAATTAAAGTAGTGCAAAAACACAGACTAAGGC
This sequence comes from Amphipoea lucens, assembly GCA_947508005.1. Classification (NCBI taxonomy): domain Eukaryota; kingdom Metazoa; phylum Arthropoda; class Insecta; order Lepidoptera; family Noctuidae; genus Amphipoea; species Amphipoea lucens. The sequence goes on along the minus strand of OX382373.1, from coordinate 2,426,358 downwards.
TGATTGGTTCTTGGCGGCTCTGGACAGAGAGAGGTGGAAGGAGAGTAGGGAGGCCTTCGCCCAGGAATGGAACATTAATAGCTAATAAGAAAACAAACATACAGACTAACCTAGTCTTGGTTAATCCACTTACTGCAAAACTAGAAGACTCATTCACGACAAACTTAAATCATATAGCATATCTAGCAACATTATCTAAGCACTAAAGATATTATCGTGGATATTATAATACTATGCGGTAGGAACTGTACTTAAACTTAGAAGTAGTTAAAATTTCTTTATAATGACAGTAAAATTAATTAAATTAAAGATTGTTATTATCAGCGGAAGGAGTTAAAAAAGAAGATTTTCAATCTCATTATTATGTACTAGGGGCGCACCGCGGTTTCCCCCGCATAAGTCTCGATTCTGTGAGAATACCAGGATAAAAAGTATCCTATGTGTTATTCCTGGTTACAAACTATCTGTGTGCCAATTTTCATTCATATTCGTTCAGTAGTTTTTGCGTGAAAGAGTAACAAACATCCATCCACCCTCACCAACCTCCGCTCTCCTCACAAACTTACGCGTTTATAATATTATAGTAGGATATAATTATGAGAAAATGTAGCAGACAGTTAACTATAGAAGATAGGTACAAACGCCAAACTGCGTTTGCAATGACGCAATGTAAGCATCATAATCAAAAACCACCACCCAGAAATAGATTTCAAGAAATAATTGAAACTGACGAATACTGCCAACGAAAGTAGAGCTCCTGATTAAATTGCTTCGTCATACTTTCTAACTTACCCGCCAGTAAGCTTCCAACTGTCAAATGACGTCATAATGAAACAGATAATCCATTTATTTCAACGTCAAGTAGCCGGACCACCAGAGCACGTCACGCCTACCCAATACAAATCTGATCTGATGATATCTTTGCGCGTGATTTTTTTTAATTCGCCTACTTATGCCGCTATTCCGATGGAATGTGATAACTTGGTGTTGCCAATTCAAATATATTCCTATTGACATTGACACCGACTGCTTTATTGGTACATAGATATAAAGAGGTCTCAGTCGTTGAATGTTAAATTGTAAATTATTCCGGATTTTTGCTTGAGGCAATGTTATATTGAGAGATGCTAATAGTTTACCTATCCCGAGTAAATATTGATAGCCAATTTAACATATATTTGTTGAACATTGGTTTTCCCTTTACATAGCTAGAATATTATACTGTACTTCGATGTGTTGAATAAGTATCCAGTTCATATTTAAATTAGTGGAATCAGCCGTTGCAAATTTAAAGTGCACCTTTTCCCAAGCTTATTACAAAGAAATTATATCGAACGCAGCCAATAGCGTTAGCCAGTCCACGCAACCTACAGTTTTAAGGCGCCAAGCCTCAAGCGCGTAATTCAAAATGCAAATATTGTGCACTTATAATGTATTTTGTATTCAAGCGGCAACGATGCAGCAGACCGGCCACGTCTCTCGTCAGTTTTACTGGAGAATCATGTAAAAATCGGCCATTTTTATTCCGTTCGCGCACACCTGATTGGCGGTTCCCATGAGGTTAATTTTCACGGATTTCTTAAAAAGCAATATTTGTCTATGGTCGTGAGGTATTCGCGCGCGACGAGAATATCGCCCCAAGTGGGGTTCGATATTCAAATGGATTTATTGTTTTCCTGTATATTGGCAAGCGTGCAGGTTGTGTGGCTTGCATCAAGAATTATGCTGTTACTTTGACTGAATGTTCGTAAATCCCTGAACGGTTACGGATGTGATTATGCGCCGATCTTCCTTTATAAATATTTGGATACGGAGATCTCGCAGAAACACTGTAATATCCAAGATATTCAGAAGCAATATGAATAAAATATTCTCTGTAGAAATATACTTATCCAAAAGCCCAATTCCGTAACAGATCCACCCAAACATTTGACGAAAACATCAGCTATTTTTAATTTACCAACGATAATTGATCACAACACTGGCCCGGCGAAGCGCGAAACCAAACATCTTGCGTTTAAAAAAAATCTAACTACCTCGTTAGCGGCTGATACGTCATTTGACCACGTCACAGAGTAGGAGAATGCAGAAGGTGGAGTCTGCCGTGATAACAAGCAAGACACATGAAGATCGTTACAAAAATGAAGCGCCATCTGGAACTGATCATTGGAGATTTCACATCGCTGTGAAGAGTGGATCTTCTGTAGACATATTCTGTGAGACTGCCGTGTGTATACCAGACAGTGGTTCTGTAGGAGCTTCTATAAAAAGGTGCTTCGCCTCTCCTCGCCCCCCGGCACCCCTCGCTGCCGTTCGTCTAATTTTAACCCGAAGACGATCCAGCACGTGTGCACTTAGTTCTCGGCAACTTGAATAAAGTTTCCTTTAAGAGTCTGTTTTTTTTTGTAAGAAAAGATTTTGGTTTTAATTTGGATTAGTTTTGAGATAATTAGGGACGTAATTAATGTTGGGAGATATGCTTCATTGTTGGTGTTCCGTGTCATGTTGCTTCTCTTAGTCTTTAAACTATTTTAGTTTGAAATACAAGCTTTCTATCAAGAGTTCTATTTCCGAACCACTAGATGATACTTTTGAGACTTAAAGACGGTAGAATTTCTATATAACATAAAAAAGCGGTTTTAAAGTAAACAGAACTAAACAACCCTGCCAAAACAGGCCACTTGAAACCACGACAAGTAACAGACCACCACAGCTCGAGTGCCGTTGCCAAAAAAGATAAAATTTCACCAAAAAAGGTGCATCGATAAAAACAATCGATGAATTCATTCGGACACCGGATCGAAGGCCAGTACAGATATAAAATTAAAAAGTATAAGCGGACGGAATCGAGTTTATTAAATTTCAAATATTTACCGGTTGATATTACAATTTTAAATTTTTTCGACTTGCCGCGACATAGTTGTTCGTCTCGCCGGGTCATCTCTAAGCCGACAGATGGGATGCTGCGGTCATTGCTTATTCGTATGATATCTTTGAAACTAAAATGTTGCTATTCGAAGATGCTGATACATTGGTTTAGCACTAAGAGGGCATTAACCAGATTAACGGCCTAGGCTTTGTATTAGAAGGCAGTCAACGAAGAGATCTTTCTTTTACTGTGGTTAATAGTCATTCAACTCCAAATGGTGTCATCTGTTATCGAAACAAGTTTTGAAGGTCAATTCTCGCACTTAAAATACGTTCAAATTTAAGCCGTAATCTCATCTCAGCGACAATCAACGCCAAAAACTTGTCAAAAATGTAGGAAAACTAGATGTATTTTTGACAGATTGAGACTGAGATCAGACTGTGGACGTTCTTAAAATTACGAGGATTGCCCTTCTGATCAATGTCAAGTCCATATAGTCCAATATTCATAAAATCATTTATCGCAACTAGCATTATGAGGGCTTCTGTTCTATCCACATCATTGAATGCTTCAGTAAAATAGACAATATTGATAACTTCAAGAACTACTGTTCTCACTTTGCATACTAGTGCCGTGAGGTCTGCTATGTCTTTCACTTTTATAAACTTATTCAAATTGTATAGGTAATGTTACGCGCTCAAGTGTCAATTGATTCCTCTATTAAATTGAATCAAATCAAATATTTTCCACGTTCATTTAAGCGTATTTGTGTCTAAAGTAATCTTGGATTTTATTTTAGAGCTAAGCTACTATTTTACTACTATTTTTTGTATATTAACAAAATTTTACACATACCAATCTATCGGACAACAATGGATTGGTAATGGCAGTATTAACAACATTAGAGTACGAGTGTATTTATATGTTTTTTGTGCTTTTTAGGGACAATATAAGTAGAGTGAAGCTGACTTTCATTGATATCCATAAAACATGACCAAAAATAAATAAAAGCGATCCGAATTAATCCAAGAATAAGCCTGTAGATTTGACAACGACTGTACCCGACCTGTGCTACCACTTTTGGTTTTCGTGTGACGTAACTGGCTACTTTCTATTCGGGATACCGCTGGGCACGACTGTACATTGAAATGCTTCGAATTATGATCATATTATTGTGTTTATAAGTAAAATAATGGCATTGAGATGAGTCTGGTCAGACTGGTAGTTGATCCCATCGTAGTTTGGATAAGCTACGATGATGATGAGGATATTATTCGAATACGTTGAGCGAAATAAGTGAATTTTGCTGAGATTTCGTCTAGTTAACTTTCTCTTAGAAGTAGGGAGGATACATTTAAAAGTGAGCTTTAAATCGTAGCAGGATGAAATGGTTTCTAGTTGCGCTGATGATGTCATCAAGATAAACTATAATGGATTAGTGACGATCAAACTTTCAAGGTCTAAGTCTTTATAATAATATAGAACAATCAATGAATTCCTTGATTATTATTAAAGATTATGTAATAATTTTTACCACTCCATGGTTCAGAAGCAATCAATACTGACTCCGAAAAGCGATAAGAATCTGAAACATTTATTTTAAACATATTTTTCTCAGAACTGAATTATATTTTTTTTAAATACACATTCAAATCTTAACGTTAAAATTTCATCTTAGTCTTAATGGGTTTCAAATCACATTTACGAAAACAATCTTTGGATTCATCTTGAAACACTCCAGCTTGAATTTTACGAAACATCGTATATCCCATTTGCAGCAAGTAAAATTGTTCTTTCGGCTTGATGTTTAAGGTTGAAATTAGGTTGGATGGTGATGTTTATTAAGACATTCTGGATGTCCAAAAGTGAGGAATCTGTTTAAAGATAAGCAAAGATTTTCAAAATACGGCGAGTGAAATTCGAATGCCAGATAGTTTTTGCCGTCGCCGGTCGAATCTTGTGTTTAATTATTTCGGGCGCTAATTAGCTCTTAGGGTACCGTGAGGGTATCGAAAATCGATGTAATTTATGATCTTGTTCTTTGTTTTTCAACCTGCTTTCCTGTTTCAGCTTCTCTTTGAGCGGCTAGACCGTTTTTGATTAGACAACTAATAGGAATAAATTAATGTTCAAGTAGATGGAGCATAGCATAATCATAATCAGCCTATATGTTCCCACTGCTGGGACACAGGGCTTCTCTCTTCGAGAGGGAGTGGACTGTAATCTATCACGCGTGGCCGGTGCGGATTGGTAGATGTCACAATGTCTTCAAATTTTTGGTTCTAGGACATGCCGGCTTCCACACGAGGTTTTCCTTCACCGTAGATGTTCAAATAGATGGTGATCCTCTCCTAAACGATATCACGTACATGTTGATTATGACAGCATAATATCTTCCCTAAGCCGAAAGATGCTCTTTTGGGACGTCTTTCTCTTCTATAACGTTCGTCTTTGCTCATAAAGGCTCCTGTACTCAAAAGTTTTGCCAGCGAGTGATTGCTAGCCACGTCTCGATCTACCTATTGACATTTCAAATCCATTAACCAACTGACATTTGGGATTTACTTAGATACACATAAATCTGTTAATCTTTTACGATTTCTTGAATATATATTCCTGCTTCGTTCAGGAGGCATTCAGTATCGTAATATTAGACTGCAGAACCCATTTCATGCAGTGTGTAGCATGCTTGTCAGTTATTTTTTAACTAAAAACACCAGCAAGGAGTTAGGTGACATTTTATGGCTTGTTCCAAGCATCAAATGGATGTAAAAAGTCCAATTTTAACATTAAGACGCGACTTGAACATTCTTTCGTTTTAGGTGTTGTGAATATTGAACAGAAGTATGTAACTTCGGGTTTTTCTTTTAGATCAGGTTTTATTACCTACTTACCTAATAGTACTCTTGACGAGTCATCAGAAGTAGTCGCTTTAAATTCTTAGGTATGAATTGGAAATGACTTTATTGATTTAGATAGATCTGATTAATCTGATTAAGACCCCATTTATAAGAACCGTGACTGAGATATGTCGCATTATCTAGGAGATAAGCTCAATGAAATAAATCTAAACGAAACACGACCAAAGTCAGATGCAAAAAGCTAGCACGATAAACAACAGTTTTCGTATCAAAATGTATAACATTTTATTAAGAGTACGGTACTAGGCGGGCTGAACTGGCAAGGAGGTTTAATGAACGTATCGGTTACGGAGTCAAGTTACACTCGTTAGTGGGTGACGTCGTGGCTGCTACCCGTTCATTGTCTCCTGGTACTCTTACGATGATGTTTTGTTTTAGTGGTTTGGATAACCTGCATTTTAGGCTGTTTACGGTTTCTGGAACACGATCTGTGTAATCTTTTTACTGTCTAAAAGCATCTATTCCTCTCTGCTAATAGCCACATCGCAATTCTTGAAGTCAAACGTGATTGAGCGTTCACAAACAGCCGTCATGTTCACTAGTACAATTACATAGCAGAAATCGTTCGCCCATCCTTGATTGACGTTAGATTTAATTCTGACCGACATGCGACAGCTATAGATCCCCGCATAATCTACCCACACTCCCAAACAAAAACAAACACAGTGTACACTCAAAACAGTCCCCTGCACGCGTCAACAAAGCGACGACTGAATAGAAGTTGCCTCTGACGCGGTGTTGACGAACCGTCAATTTGTCAGCCCACCAACACCCAGACAGTTTCGAGCTCTCCCAACCACCCGAAGAATGGGCACCGATGACGGCGCACGAGATATATTGGAGCCCCGACGTCCGACGATTAGGCCCCATGCCAACCCGAACACGCCCGATGATTCACGAACGGGTTGAACGAACGCACCCGAACGCGATTGTGTCAATTGTTTTTCTTAAACGGACGAACATTAATTTGAACATGCGGGTTTGAATTTCGAATGTCGCACATTCTATTTAAGGTTAACTGTTTTTGTGATAATAGTTGATTTTCTAGTGAGGTTAATTAGAAAATCTACTAATAAGTGGGTTAGTTTCTGCGTGATTGATAGAGTATAAACTGGTTGCTAGTTGGCAACGGGCCTTTGTAGTAACGTTGTCGCTTCGTTGGGACGTTGCGATGAACACTGAAAATTGATGACAATTCTGAGCAATGATGTGTGCATTTTATGGACGTTGTCTTCAATCAACTTCGGGTGACGAGCCCTGATGATTCAAGTAAAAATAAAGATGTCCATTTTAATGACTGGAATTAGATGCTGCTCTTCTATGCCTACTTAACCATGACAAGCAAAGAAATAAAGCTCCTTTCAACAGCTTTTCGTGGCCTTACTCCTCTCTAAAGTGAAGGAAAAGATCGTGCGGAAACCGGCATGTCCTAGAACCAAAAATTCGAAGACATGTGACATCTACCAACCTGCATTGGGCCCGCGCATGGTAGATGGCCACGTCCTCTTGAAGAGAGGAGGCCTGTGTCCTAGCAGTGGAAGCATTATAGGCTGATTATGACTCCGCTCTTAGACCTCCATGATAGAAAAGACACATCGTACAGACTATACTGACAAGCATCTGTGTTTGGATCTCCATCCGAAACTGACAGTAACCATCAACAAGAAGAAGAAAGAGCGAAAACGTTTGCATCTCAAATTAGATATAAATTGCGAAATATTGAATCTGGCAACACTCGGGCCGCGTTGACATCGGGTGTGTCAATTATTTGGCAGAGTCGCGGCGCATTCTGGGCCATGACGACCAAGAACACTCTTTTGTCACCATTATGATGATCAACGCATTTCTGACCCTACCAACACGAATTTAGGGCTGAATTTTCAATGTGTCTTCAGTTAGTCTTGAACGAATTCTTGATCGTTTTTTAGCTCGTTTCAAAATTAATGTGTTCTTAAATTATTATGTAGATCAATTATCTTTGGTGGCGGAAATTAATTAATTAATTCATTGGTACTTCCAAAACACTCCTTTTCCTTGTTATGTGATAGTTAAAAATACTTTCCAATAAAAAAATCGAAGCACATCCTGCTAAGGCTTAAACACAATCGATAAAAACTCGACCGAAAAAAAATCGATTACTATTTATATCGATTAAAATACAAAACGAATAGAATACTAATAACGAATTCATATGCCCATTTATCATAAGTACGTTAATGAGATCGATGTTCGCGGATCGGTCATTACAATCGGTTTTGAATCGATTCAGCGTTTGAAAGAGACAATGGCCTCTGGGTGTCCGTATGATTTACGCTCACTCGTTACGAGCGCCGTAATGAGCTGCGCTCGCGCTGCTTAGTTTACATCTCTTCGATTATAAATAGTGATGACTAGATGTGGATCTTTTTCTCGGATATTATACGAATATGAGAACGGTTATTGTAAATGGTTTTGAGGTTTTAAGTACTTTTAGATTCAAAAGTAATCTTCATGATTTTTATCGTAATTTTATATGTAAAATTGTCAATGAAGTATACGAATAATTGTAGTTTGTAATTTATATTTTGTTAAAAGTGACATTAGTGGTTTATTTTGTAAATTTATGCTATTCTTGTTATGTTAGGTTTATTAGCAATAAAATATTCGTAATCAAACTGGCGTTTATTTGATCGCACCCTAGGTATAATACACAACACTATCTACACATTAAATTAAGAAAATTCATACAAAAATCTCACCCCTTCACTAAAACTTATTGATGAAATATCCGATATTTACTTATTCGGATATTATCTCCACATCACTAGAGTCAGCCATTTTTGTGTTAACAATAGTAATGTTAATAATAATGATGGAGAATCTTCTATGATTGGATTTTACTTTTATTTTTCCTTCTTTTTTTACATTATTTTTACATGTTGTTTCAGGTAAGTCCATTTTATGTTTTATAGTAAAGGAGTTTGCCGTTGGTAAGATAAAAGAGAGGTATTGTATTGCATGGTTTTCTTGTCTGGAGTGATCGACTTTACAGCATATGGAGACTTCGACATATGGTATCTATACTTTGCCCTCTAAAATTCATTAGTGACATATGAATATAGATGACATGTTTGTTGATTATGCTAAAAACACCAATTTGTATTATTTTTTTGAGAAGCATGAAGATTAAGGAAAATTTTATTTAGGTCTAATCTTTTGCGGATACATATTTAAAAATAGTTTTCGAGCAAATACATACATATAGAGCCCTTTCATTCGTTTTTACGACACGATCAGAATTAGTGTCATTCCTTGTTTATTTTTCAACTCTTAAACTATCGCCAGTGACGTAGTATATGTTATATTACAATCCCACATAACATTAAATAAAAAGCATTTAAAAATGTAAAACATGCTAAGACTTTAAACCTACAGCAACCATACATATTTATTACAATACAGGTATTTATATCCCAATAAAATAAAACAGTAGCCCCAATAACTGACACAGAGAGAAAAATAGTTTTTTTTTTCAAAATACACATCAAATAAAATAGTGGAATAACTATAAATTTTGTCTAGATAGTTATAAAAACAGTTAAAGCCATGTCAAAACAATGGATTATTGTGAATTACGTTGATACGTATGTCCTTGGATGTGATGGAACTGTAAATGAGACTGACTCCCTAAATAGTGTCAAATGTATACTTCCTGTTATCATTAGTTTAATAAACGTGTCATTATTTGTCTTGATTTTACTATTGTGAGCTGTTGGCAGATGAGGCTAAAAACCCGAATGATAAAGTTATAGTTACAAATAAAGTAAAAATATCTTAGGGCCAAAGCACACACGCTACTTTTAGCATCGGTGATCGGCGATTTAGCCGCTTAGACCAAGCATTCCACACCGCACCCTTAAAAACGCCAAACTCGGCGATTCTGTCGCTTTTCGGAAGCTCGACACAGCGGCTGAACGCCACACTCCGCATACATTCGGATGACGGTCGCAGCGATTTGGCATTTGCGCCAGCATCGGAGCAGTCGCTAAATCGCGCGATTCCGATACCGCGTCCGAACGCAAAGAGCCGCCAAAACGCGATACAGCCGCAAAATCGCCGATCGCCAGACGCCGATGCTAAAAGTAGCGTGTGTGCTTTGGCCCTTAACACTCTTCTTTAACAGTATCATCTCTCTAATCTTGTGATATACGAACTAATATTTCAAATAAAACTACAGCAGCCATTTAAAATGCCACAAAATGAATCCTGAAATTCTTAACGTCAGAGCCAAAAAGGCATTCTTATACCCACTTCCCTTTAACATTACTTATATCGATAAAATAAGAAATAGGAGAGAAGTCACGGGCATAACACACTACACCGATGGAGTCCCACAGGGATCTATTCTCGGCCCCCTTCCTCGAATCTCGAAAATATATTTTTTCCACCATCTCTAAGTGTGGTATTTATAGAACTTTACGTTCCGTGTTTGATTTAGTTTTACTTTAGTGTAAATATGTCAGATTTTTCAGTTGAAACGTGGATTTGAATAATGTTACTGTAGATTATACTAATGTGGTTAAATATGCTTTTAACAGATATTTAGTTTGATAGTGGAAGTTTTATGAACGATTTATGTGGTTGTAAAGAGTTTTAGATGAAAGATCTTCGACTTTTTAGGATTACAATATTGTAATGGGTAGTTAAATGCCTTTATTCTTAGTTGATATACTTAGTGATCGCTAATTTTGGGTATTAAACAATCGTAAAATGATTCAATTGATTCAGCTCTGACTTTTGCACCTAAAGATGCTAGAAAGAGTGCAAAATGCTCCACCGAATGTTTAAATGTTATAAAGAAAAATAAACAAACTTTATGTACATTAATCTAATCTCAAAATATATTTTAAAGCACCAAACCATCAATATAGAATAGACCAGAACGAAATATTTTCAACAAAAGCATTTCCCGATCACATTAAGCAAAAAAACATAGTTTTTCAATTACAGTAAATAATGGCCAAAGAGATAATGAATAAAATTACGTAATATGCCGTAAAAGCTTTTAATTCAACACTAAAAATCGTAAATAAGATTTACAACGCAACGTCCATTTGCAATAAAAACAATCCCATTACCACCGCACATTATAATAACGAAAATTCATTAAGGTACCGACCATTAATTTCATTCCGCATCCGATGCAATGCCATTACTCTCATTCCTTACCAAAACAAACAAATCCTACAATTATTCTAACTCCACAAAGTCATCTGCGTAACCAAAACAATCTATTCTAACCCCTATTCCTTCACAAATATGGTCCACACCAACTGCAGCCACTTTACCATCTGTGAATTCCTCTGCCTTTATATCACTAAGAGTATTTTCACCAAATTCAACAAAAATGGCATCTATATCCATTACGTTAAGGTTGATAGCATCTGTATTGCTATCTGGTAGAATCTGATCCCCAAGTTCTGTCCCAAAATTCTCAAGATATTGAAAGATTAGCAGTGGGTTGCGTTTTGGATGTCCCCATAAATAATACATCGACTGGGGGACAACCGTGATGGATCGTGTCTGTCTATCCACTTTCTATTAGTCGGGAATTCTTAAAGGGTGGTGTGGGGTGGCTGTTATTATTAACGGCGACCAATGTTAGCTTAGCAAGTGATATCGTGGACTCATTAATTCCGTGGACGATTTCAGAGGGGCATTACAGTTGTCATGTAAACAGATTTGCTATAAATCTTTCGAAAGCTTTTGTCGGACGACAATTGTGCTTTCTCCTTGCAGAGGAAGGGTTGTGATAGTGTTATGTATTTGTATTTTTCTGTTATTTATGTCGACATCACATGTTACCGGTTGTGACGACCTGTTTAGATTATAAAGGGGTTACAAGATAAGCGATGGTATGTTCGTGTTCCTATTTGTACTTGCAATAATGGCGTTGCTATTATTAGCCAAGATTATGAAAGGTATGACGCAGGAGAACGAAGTGACAGCATATGTGTAGTACGCGTATACTCTTATGTTAGTGAAAATGGTTGGATTAGTTTGAATTGTCTTGGGTTCGATACCCAGGAGAAGAATATTCAGATTTGTCAATTTTTCACTTCAAATGGTTATGAAAAAGGACAATGATAGACTACTAAAGTATAGTTGAAGAGTTAAAAAGCACTCAAAACAAAAATTTCGCCAACCGTTTCACACGACACTTGAAACTAAATAAAATCAGTACAGTTGTAAATCAATCGGTATTCTAAATATTTGCTGATGGCAACATTCCTGTGCGCAACATGGGAACCTTTATCACTATCCTATCAACTGATAACTGAGAATTTGGGTGACCGATAACGTATTGATGAAAAAAATGTATAGCAACATTTTACTTGAGCTTATCTTAAAGTAATTTGAACTAGGATTTAAATGTATTTGATGTAGCTATACTTACTTAAATAGTGTTAGTAAATCTAAGATATCACTGACTTATTTTTAAGGAAGATATTGCGAGGAAACTATTATTGTGTGAAATCGTACACTCGCAATAAGCTAGGCTGGTAATCAATGCTCATTCCTTCTCCATATGGGAAGAGACTTGCCCTGCGCTGGTACAGACAGTTCATATCTTTAGATACACAGTTAATGGCTGTTACTAAAAGGACTCTTTTCTTGAAATATGCATGGATAAAAATATTCTAATCGTAGTATGATTATCTAATAAGATTATTTATTTATTTATCCTCACACTGGAACGCCATACAGCAATTACACCAACGGAGTAAAAAGTCACTTCATCTGCTGCTTTCCATCCATGCTGTGTGCGGTGGACATCGAATGAGTGGCAATGGATCACGCACGCTCACGCAGCGTCAAGACATTTCTCCATAACCCTATCACTCCTTCCATAAATTGCACACATTAATTGCGAATTTTTGAAACACAATGATTTTTTAAAGTAAATAATTGAAAAAACGGAAAATTTTGAGGTGTCATTCTGCCTGCTAAGTTTAGTAGTAAACACAACGACCATACAACACTACTCTGCCCTTTTTTGTACAGCTTCGGGGTTGTCCATTTATTACGTAAGCCAATTTTTACCACTTTCTGATCCCCCCTCCTCCTACGTAAGAAAGGTTAAGACTAGGATGAACCCCCTCCCCCCTTTTAATCTTACGTAAGATCAATATCTACCAAAATTGTAAAGAAAAAGTACCTAGCAAAAAATTTAAAACTTATAATTATTGCTTACTTTTGAATAGTCTAGACCCCTCCTACCCCCCACGTGAAAAAAAATAAGACTTGTTTGGACCCCCTTCCCCTTCAAATCGTGTTACGTAATAAATGAATAGCCCCTTCTCTTGTGGTTTTTCATCAGTTGGGTTTTCATCAGTTTCAAAATTGATTTTAGTTTAGTATCGTTGATGCTGAACATCATCATCATCATCAGCGGCCGCTTTGTTCCAAGCACTGCTGTGTATAAGCTTCCTCCCTTTTGTACCATGCTTCCCTGTTAATGATGATAATACCTACCAATATATACAATCAAAAATCTTAGTCTTAGATAGACACCATTAAGTTTTCCTTCAAAGTTTCACAATACCTCAATTTCAAAAAACATCTTGCAATAAAATCTCTTCGCTTTGTTCAAAAACTTGACAAAGCCACAACACAGCGTTCACCTGTTTATTTGACTCCGAACGGTGTTTTTATTATTCATCCGGTGTCCTTTCGATAAAAGTTGTAAACTTATCGACGGGACCAGCACTCTTGTTATTTTTCAATAACTTTCACAAGGCATGACATCTTTTCGAATAAGTGAACTGTAGTGATTGAAGAATTTCTTGTCGTTTTGTTGTTGAATTATTTTTTATTGGTAATTGTTTTCTTGTTGACTGACATTGGCTGTAACAATAATGATAATATTGTAGTTATTGGCAGGTTGTGTATCTATGTATATAAATAAAACAAAGCCGGGTTAGTTACACAACATTATGAAGATAATTCATTTTCTCATGGACTCGTTCCTATTGATTCTGAGGCGGTACGAACTTACGAAGTTCTAGTTAGCTAGTTAAGCAATATAAATAATTTAACATGGATTTAGTAGGTAATAGTCTTTCATGCGGCGCAAATTTAAATTATGTATTCAATTCAATGTATTTTATTTAACGTATAAACATACATGGGTTCTTATGAAATGCGTAAACAACATAGTTCTAAAAAAAAATGAACAGAAGCCAAAAAATTCGTAATTAGGTACCCTATACATATACAAGGTGGAGGCGACAATCAATAAATTAAACTGCGTGTATCTAATACCGTTCCCTGTCTGCATACGAAAATTTAATCAAATGTATCAAATAGTTTTGCTTTTAAAGCTAGTCAAAGATCGATAAAACCTAATATCGGCCCATCACTACTAGGTATTTAATTTGTTTGAAAGTTCACTTTTTTAATTTCGATGCTAGGATTTATTTGACAGTTCCAAAATACTCTTATGCATTAGTACTGCCGGTGTTTTCATTTATTGTCGTATTGTCATCGCTTCATATAAGCTCACTCTTCTAAAGAACTCCTATACTCAAAACAAAAAATCTAAGTAACTAAGTTAAAGAAGTCACATCGCTGTCGTCCTCCTTAGTAGAACAGAACTCAGCAGTACCTACTGTGTGTCGGTTCGTCCCTCGGCGCCGCCCGCTTATCATAATGCATCCTGAAACATTTTCCGACTCCACTCGCTGGATTCCTGAAACTTCGATATGTTGGATGTGGTATAATTTATGGGAGCTAGCGATTTTAGATATTGGTAAAGTTGAAATAGACGATGTAGAATGTAAAATTAATAAATGAGACTGCTTTTTTATTTTTATAATTTTTTTAGTAGCCTTTAATATCCCACTGTTGGGCAAACTAGCTACTCTCTTTCTCCCACTGTTGGGCAAACTGGCTACTCTCTTTGTCCCATTGTTGGGCAAACTGGCTACTCTATTTGTCCCACTGTTGGGCAAACTGGCTACTCTCTTTGTCCCACTGTTGGGCAAACTGGCTACTCTCTTTCCTCCTTTCTCTGTTCAGAGCTGCCAAAGACTACTCTTTACTAAAGTAATCCAGCTCGTCCAGACTACTATTTAGGTAAAAAAAATATATATCAAAAAATTTTGCTTAAGCTTATCAGTGACTCGCTCTCACAGAGAGGAGGCCTGTGCCCCAGCAGTGGGAACATTATAGGCTGATTATGTTATCAGTGATTTGAACTAGAACCTGTAACTACATTTTTCTTACGATTAATGATTTTCTTTTTTCGATAAACTTGTATTTTTTTAGAAAATATGTAGGTAGTTACAAAGCAAAACTGATATATTTTTACATTTGTTTCATCATAGTCATCATTTCAACTGAAAGACAGTCCACTATACACAATAGACCTCCCCCAAGCACCACCCACCAGTTCGACTTCTTTAACTACATTTGCTTATACATCATCTCATTGCTGGGCAAAGGCCTCTCCCCATGACTTCCAGCTCTTTCAATCCAGGGCTAAAGTGGACCACTGGTCGTTTGTTTTCTCTAGGTCTTCCCGCCATCTTCTACGGGGTCTGTCACGACGCCTTTTCGCTGTGTCAGGGCTTCATGTAGTGGTCAATATATTATAATATTTTGTTTGTAAAGTTGCGGAAGAATTTAGCATAAACTCAACCAAATTATAAACATATAACTTCTCTTTCAGCCCAAAAATTTTATCTAGCTTCATAATTTCTCATAACACAATAGGCACTTTTTGAAATACATTTCCGATATCTTAAAAACTTTCCTCTCCCTCTTCAATTACACCACACAAAGAAAAACTTGAATCAATATCAACTTTTTATTATTGAAAGTATTTATATTATTTCACTTTGTCCCCTTTCCCTTTACCAGAAACTTCTTCAGTAGGTTTAATACACTTAGAGGGGACAACTTCTTTCTTTTTTGTTTCAATCATCTTTTCCCTCACGTTTCGAAGTTTTTCAGTTTTTTTTTCTTCTTTTTTGTTTTTATTGTCGTGAGAGTACACTATGCTTTTAGAAGACAGTTCCAAGTCTCGGGATTTCAAGATGACAATTGCAAATAATGCGATGTGTTTGTAAGAATTCTTATGCTAAAAAGGGAAGTTTTGTTTGTATATTTTGTGGTGTAAAATTTACTGGTATTTGTTAAACAGAGTACGTAAAATATGTAGTATCTTCTGCTTTATCTTACTTATATATTTTTGTGTCTACTTAGGCGGATCACACACCACAACGCGCCACGCGACGTGCTCCCGCGCGTGATTTTTTACATAAAAATTCAATAAAAACGCGCTTCCGTGCGGGGAATTTGGCTTCGTTTCACGCACCCCGCTGCGTAATGCGGTGCAGTGTGCGAATCGACTTAAAATCACTAATCAGATCTAATAATCAATCAATTAATCAATTTTGGGTGTCCAAAAGTTATATTCTTCGTTCAAGATAATTATGACCTCTATATACCTAATTTAAAATTTTAATACCAGTGGTAAAGTCAGCCATCATCTACCTAGTCTTTTCCAAACTATGTTGGGTCGGCTTCCAGTCTTACCAGATGCAAATGACCCAGTATTTTACCATGCTAACTGCCTTTCTGACCTCCACAACCAAGTTACTGGGTAACCCGATACGCCTTGGTAAGACTGGTAAAGTCAGCAAGTAATAAAAATAGATACTGCAGCTACATATTACGTCTAAAGGATTAGGTACTTTACCTGGCAAAACCATATTATACTACAAATTACTTGTTTCAGACGTCAGTGAAATTATCTCACTCTTGTTTTCCATTAAATATAACTGACTCATTAATATTTCTGCTAATTATTACCTGCAAGGTCTGTGCAAATAGACGTTGTTTGTATTTTTACTTGTTTGTCACTTTATCAGCGAGTAAACTGAAAGTAAATCGCTCTTTGACGTTTGTTTCTCATGAAACATGACGACAGATGATTTCTGGGAAGATGAGATTAATCTGAAACAGTTAACCTACTAAGTTGGTTATAAAGTATTGTTAAGATAAGATGTTATTTATAAATGGAGCGACTGCCTATCTGACTAATTTCATTTTATGAAGAAGAAAACAAAAATCTTCTCGATGTAAGAAGAGCCCTTAGCCCAGTTATAGGCAAAATTACAGGCTGGTCAATATAAAAAAGACTATTTCCCAAACAAACTGTTATCTTATCCAAGAGTGATAATTTTTTATTTGAACTGTTTTCAGACTCGTACATTCTAGAGTTCTTTAATCTTATTGATGTAGTTAAAAACTAGCCACTTTTAAATAATAATACACAACAAAATAATGCAAATTCAAAAGCATACATTATAAATATCAATGCACAAACCATAGTTATTCACAATGCGATCAGAGCGGAGGAGGGAGAGGGCAGAGGGTAAGACAAAGGGCTCAAATCTATCGCGGTTTAGAGTTACATGCGAAAACATAAACAGACGTATGATATTGAATATGAGGTCCTGGATGATGGAAGAATGGATGTGGCAGGAAAGACAGCATAATCACCTCAATATAATGTGCACACTGTTGGGACATAGGCCTCTCTTCTAGAGGAAGTCGGTTATAGTCTACCACGCGGGCCCAGTGCGGGTTGGTAGTATGTCACGTGTCTTCCAATCTTTGGTTCTAAGACATGCCGGTTTCTTTACGATGTTTTCCTTCACCGTTTTGAGAGTAGTGGTGTCTCAGTGGTAACGGCTCCGACCTACGAATTGTAAGTCGTGTGTTCAAACATAGGCAGACGCTTTGGTTTAGGTAAAAAACGCTGGTAAAATAACATGGAAGTAGCAACACTGTAGTAGTTTGTCTGCATCATGTAAAGGTCGAAGGAAAACATGTTTAGGAAACCGGCATGTCCTAAAACCAAAAATTCGAAGACATATGTGACATCTACCAAACCGCACTGGGCCCGCGTGGTTACGACCTACTCCCTCTCACTGAGAGGAAATCTGTGTCCCAGCAGTGGGAACTATGGAAAGGTTGGTCATCAACTCGTATTGGGCCAATGTTGGGAGCGCCCTCATAGAGATGAGACCTGCAGCTGTAGAGTTCCAACAGTGGAAATATTACAGACTAGATGAACTATACAGATTACGAGCATTTCTCTATCAATTGTTTTCTTATATTGATAGTCAACTATAAAGAATTCCACTCCCTTGGAGAACTGGATGTAAACTTTACTGAACAATTATTTGAAGTTCATAGTAATGATTTTAAAGTTTTCATAACAAGTCACGTGTCCGCTTCAAAGCAAGAAATTAACATACAAACAAGCAGAAACATAATCTACTCTACACGCTCCCAAAGATAACACTAGCCTGCGGCCACTACATTAGCCACCACAGCTCCAACCACTAAACATTTATTGAAAGTGTAAATCAAACAAACATCCAGCCCCACGTCAAACTGACAGTCGACAGCAGTAATCTCGGCTCTATTGTCGAACCCGCTACCCTCCGGCAGCCAGCCAACTACTGCACAATCAGCCGACAATACTCCACCACTCAGACTCCCATGTTTTCCTTTGTAATCATCCCCTAACGCTCACCCCTAATGATTTTTCTCTGTTATTTGTTTTTGTTCTGTAATTACTGTTTGGTTTTCCTGTGAATTGCTCTGCGGTTGTAAATATGCGGTTTAAGATGGTTTAGCTTAGTGTTTGTGGTCTTGTGCTTAGGAGAGGGAAAGTTGTCTGAAGGTATATAAAGTTTATGACGCGTACTGTTAGGTACATTGAGGTTTTTAGTCATGTTACTACATATGAAAAACAATTAGTGAAGTTGGTAATTACATAGTTTGTAATTACCTATGAACATAAACAAATGGAAAACACATTGCTAAAGATCCATTACTACAACTGTAAATTGAAAACATAACATGAATTCAATAATCACAAAGCTAAATTAAATTCACTACAAAACCTTCCACGCGCGTAAAAACTAATCAAACTTAATGAAAAAGCTAATAACCAGACGCAAATCCCATTAAAAAGCAACCACAATCCTAAAAAACATTGCAAGGAGAAATTTCAATATCAATTGTGTAGCGGTCCCAGCATAGCGCCCTGCGGAACTCAGACACGTGTAGCCAAGGCTTAGCCGCTCTAACAATTAAGCATTAAACTCCGGTTAATTTAACCGAGTGAGTATTGTCGCCAGAACCCTTTGAGCTCACAATATGAACGCTCCGTGAAAAAAGCCTATTTAAATCCTCGCAGTTTCTATTGACGGACATTATTGAATGCTTTAATATAGACATTCGGTTGAATGAGGTCTTTGGTTCGTTTTGATTATTGAATTTCCGGATTTGGGTTAGTTTTGTGGTGGATTTGAATACTATTATAAGGTTTATAGGTTTTATAGCGTTGTGGTAGATGAAGTTTATGTATGTTTGTCGAATATGAGGTTAGGACTAATGCATACTGTCTAATAAAACTTTTGATAGAGTTTCAGCCAAGCGTGATGATTATGATAATCTTCCTTCAAGTATATAGCAATGAGCAAGAACTTTGTGTGAATAACAAGTTGATATAAATAAATGAAAGTTTTCTATGAACTGATCAACACTTCAGTCTGATGGCATATATTAATTAAATCATGACTATAACTAGCTTAGGTACAAAGCATTTACTGAATACCTTAGACATGTCTACGAAGCACACATAAATGTATAATAATTAATCAGTTAACGTCTAGCATAAAAAATAGCGCCATCAAAAAAATCAAATTAATTTAATACACTTCCTAAACAAATTAATGTTGAAGAATCTATTAAAAGTGGTGATTTAAATAGAAACAATTGTAAAATCAATTAGTAAGAACCGGAAGGGGCATAGGAAGAAGCATACGCCGATAGCTGACCAGCGAACGATCCCTGAATTATTTATGCCCCCCGTTCCGTTACATCGCATATCTAATGAGCTGTGCCTAGGAATATTTACTTAGAATTTAATATTAATGCCTGTATGCCGTGGACTGACTGGCGATAGCAGTCTGCGATGCGTCTGAACCCAGTGATGAATACCATCTATATATCTTTTGCTTTTTATTTATAATCTGGGTTTTGTAAAGCGTTTGTTGGGATAGTAAGGTAGGCGTAATGTGGAGAAGTTTCTTTGATTGACTATTTGTTTGAGTTTGATTTGGGGATTGGTAGGAATGTTTGTATTTTTGGAATAATGGGAGGTTTTAATGGTGATGGTGATCGACGGCTATCCACTGCAGAACCATGAAAATCTTCCATTTCCATCCCACTCTTTCAATAACAAAACTAATGTTTCTCATGAAAGACTCACAGCGATCCGTCAAGAAATGGTGCGATTCAATAAACTAAAGAAACGTCAACAAATTCGTACAAATTATATACTTGCTTCTAACGAAATCTCTATGAAAACATGGCGTTACATAACACATAAAAAAAAGAAATATATACTCCAAATACACTGCCAAAACAAGCCCCAATTTAACACAAAGTAGACCAAAGTCAACACGTTTCTTCCACGCATTTCCCACAAGTCGTTGTTAGGGGACGATCGGCGCGCGCGCCGGCTCCGGTTACATCCTAAACAATGGCGCATGACCCTCCTACAGCCATTATTACAACACAATCACTCTTGATTAGCTATTGACCCATTTTCAAATGTATATTTTCAATACAATTTTAGTTTATTTTCAAACGAACTAATTTTGTTTGGGCATAATTGCGTATGGGTTAATGTGTAGGGTTAAATTAAGAGCCTTTCGACTCATTTGACAGCTTCAACGTTCATGGAAATATTGTTCTTTTAGAAAATTGAAGTATACGCGCTGATTTAGATGTAAAATAAAACCATAAAAATATACTGTACAATCTTATCGCTGCACAAGTTGTAAAATTAGATTGAGTTAAAATATTACTAGTGTTACCAGCTAGGTACATTTTATACTATAAAATGTTTCTAAACTAAACTTTTTCACTCAATTACTCACAAAAATAGATAAACAAATACTGTTAATGATATCGTGCTGCAATAAATCTATGTACCAGGGCGACATAAGAGAGCAGGAGTAAGATCGCACTAAGATAGCGCGCCTAAAGGACACATTGATTGAACGGAGCGGACAACGCAGATAAGAGCCGGCTACACTATTTGCATATTAAATGAGTCGATATTAATTTTACCGGGACTGGTCTAGCTTTGTTAGGGAGAAAGGTAAAGATGCTTGTACTTAATACTTAGTACAGGGCCTATTAAAATGAATGTGCAAAAAGTTGTATGCAATCAAGTGAGCAGTTTTTTTCTTGTGTTAAAGTATTATACTTAGTTTCTTACAAAAATGTCTGAGCAATTTCTATTCATAATTTTAACTTGTATTTTTTTCATAAATGTCAAAGTAAAGGCTATTTTCTCAACACCAAAGTCTAGACAAAAATAGAAAAAGCCATTATAATTTCTCTTAATTGAAACTTTCAATTTATTTTTTCTAAACAACTGCATGCTTTTTCACGCCTAAAGAACAGACTATTAATTAAAAATGCATAGCTCTTATAATCTATAGTCGTTAACGAGGCTCCTTTTATTTTCTGCACTCCTGGTACATGCAGGGTTTATTTTGCATAGAGAAACGTTTATATAGCATTTATTAGGTTTAATTAAGAGGCCACAGTATACTCGTAATGGGGTTTTTATGTCTAAAGTCTATGGCGGTTATGTCTTTGTTGAATTAGCTTTAATACTAGCTATTTATATAATAGTTTTAAGCGCAACATCTTCGTTAAAGTACATGATAAAACGGTAAAAATGATAGCTATTAAACATTTATTCAGGAAAAACTTCTGAAATATCTTATTGATAGAAATAGAAAAAGATTTTTGCCTAATAATTTTTATTGGTTGGAAAATTAAACAGGAATATCAAAAGTCTTGTTTTCCTCAATCTGAATTATTTTGAAGGATATTGCTAATCCATTGCTCCATATGTTCGAAAAATTAGTCTGCTCCACAAGATAAATAACGCAATGAATGTTGTTGAACTGTCAAAATGAAACCCATTGCTACTGATAGTGTGTTCCGCAAGTACCTCGCAGATTAAAAATATGATGTACAGTCAACAAAAGAGATAAGTATGCAGGATCGTCGGATATAGTTGAAGTTTAGTAAGAAACCGATAGACGTTCTCGAATAAAATTTAATTTTATTAATAGAAAACAAACAGCTCATTTATCAAATTAATTTTCAGTCAACGACATCCATCGGTTTCTTACTAAACTTCAACTATATCCGACGATCCTGCATACTTATCTCTTTTGTTGTCTGTACCTACGACCTTAACAATAATTATCATATTTCTTTTGGTAACCGATAATTTTCTACAGCACGATACAAAAGGCACAGCCCTATCATGTACGACCTTAAAAAGAGAATTTACATACAATAAAAATTTGCAATATTTTTTTACATAATGTAGGTACATAGACGCATATCATTCATATATTAAAAAACGTTAATATAACAAGTATTATTTATAAGCGATGTGGCTAAGTAATAACAGCTGTACGGGTCGATCGATCAGGTTAAGCTACGCTTGCCGCGGTTATGCCGTGGATGGGTGACCATCTTTACATACGAAGAGCCCTCCGTGCCTCGGAAACCTCGTTAAGCCGTTGGTCCCGGCTGTCATTCGTGGATCTTTGACAGTCGTTACGCGTAGTCAGAGAAGTCGGAAATTCTGACAACCAGTCTTACCAAGGGGTTTCGTATTACCCAGTGACTGGGTTGTGGAGGTCAGATAGGCAGTCACTCCATGTAAAATACTGGTACTCAGCTGCATCCGGTTAGACTGGAAGCTGACCGCAACATAGTTGGGAAAAGGCTAGGCAGATGATGATGAGCCTTAGATTGGCCCGTATCGTAGTATCGAATCCAAGAATGGTTCTTTCTATTTGTAAAAATTGTTTGTATGAAAGATTATGCCCCTGGAATAACTAACGAATATGTAATAATTCGTTTAGTTTATCTTTTCTTTACATAATTATTATTTAAGTTTTCTTTAATTTAATCTGTCAAGCTCCGCTAATGAGACACAATTGATTTTCTATTGTTTCGTCGCCAATGGGCGACGCGCGCCGCTTGACCGGTTAATCATCATCATCTGCCTAGTCTTTTCCCAACTATGTTGGGGTCGGCTTCCAATCGAATCGGCAGCTGAATACTAGTATTTTACATGGAGCGACTGCCTATCTGACTTCCACAAGCCAGTTACTGGGTAATACGATACCCCTTGGTAAGACTGGTTGCCAGACTTCTAGGCTTCTGACTACGTAACGACTGTTGAAGATCCAGGAATGACAGTAAATATACTTTATTGAAAAAACAAACTTAAAAAATCCTTTATCTCTTTTACTTCGACAATGGTTTTAGAGTTCAGTTTATTTCCTTTGCTCGCTGTATACCTATAACGCAGTGTGCCTAAGTCGCGTTATGCCTAGACGTCATTTCAAATAAGCGTTTGGTTTATCACAAGTTTCCAAAAAGAAAATACATATTTTCAACAAAACAGCTAAATAATCCTAAAATGCCGCGAAAATAGAGCCTAAAAAAATCAAGTTAATCTGTCGAGCTCCGCTAATGAGACACAATTGATTTTCTATTGTTTCGTCGCCAATAGGCGACGCCCGATGCTTGACCGAAATCAAAGGCCATCGCAATACCACTAATAAAAAAAAAATATGATAATCATATTATGTGAAGTGTCATCACGTACCCATGGTGTCAGGTTCCCAAGCGGTCAGTGACTTATGGTACATGTTTTCTATTAAATCATTTTGTTTATATTATTAACTAGCTAAGCCTACGGGTTCACTTGACAATTTTGTTGTACACGACAACATTTTCATTGGTGTTTTTTTTTTGTATAACATTGTCGTGGGAAATACTCAATCATTACTTATGTAGATATTTTTTTTATGGTTTAGGTTATTTCTTAATCTTCATATTATTACGAGATTTTTTTGATCAAAGTGCCCTCTCGTTGCTACTTGCTGATAACATTATGGGTACTCAGAAACCTCTGGTAAATCCAAGTTTTTGATAACAATAGCTTGTGAGAAATTAAACCGCCCGGGCATTGCTTTCTGAGTACCCTAAAACTCAAACCCAATATGAAAATTGACTCTAGGTATTTGAACTGTCATTGCAAAATTTATTTAAAAAATACAACAAATAATCTAGCTCTTTTTTTATTAGAATTTAATTCTTTGCATACGGAAACCACTTAATCCGAAACTAACCCGGGGAAATCCCTTCATCATAAAACCAAAATCAAACAGACACACAAATCAATCCAACAACAACACATGGAAAGTTACCAAATATGCGCAGGAGCAGGCGCCACTACATTAACATGGCAATCACGCTGACCATAAAGCGGTGACATAAATAGCATAGATTAAATAGACATAAAACTTGGCCTTGGTCGCTACATTGTTTAATTATATTTAATTTAGTAAGGACCCGATTTTGGTTAGTATTAGTGCTAGGAATACTAACTAAAGGTAGGGGTTAAGTATTGATGAATACCAAGTTGGTTGTCGCGACGTGTAAGGGCTCCCACACATAAACACGATACGACGTCGCGTCGTGCTACGACGTATATGAATCGACGTATATAACGTGACGTATCATTCAAACCGGGAAAAGTGGAAAGAGGGAAGGGAGGCCTTTGCCCTGCAGACCCTGCAGTGAGACAACACAGGCTTATAATAATAATAAGTCATTCAAACGGTGAAACGATGCTGCGTCGTAGCACGACGCGACGTCGTATCGTGTTTATGTGTGGGAGCCCTTAATTGTTAAGCTAGTTGCAGCCCAAGAGCTAAGCAATGTTAGTTAAGCTTAGCTCGCAAAGCTGGGAGTTTACTAAGGGCCAAAGCACACACGCTACTTTTTGCATCGGCGATCGGCGCGCGGCGATTCAGCTGCTTTTTAGAAGCTAAATGCAGCCAAAGCATTCCACACCGCACACTTAAAAACGCCAAACGCGGCGATTCAGTCGCTTTTCGGAAGCTCGATACAGCGGCTGAACGCTACACTCCGCACACATTCGGATGCCGCCGGTCGCAGCGATTTGGCATTTGCACCAGCATCGGAGCAGTCGCTAAAACGCGCGATTCCGATACCACGTCCGAACGCAGAGAGTCGCCAAAACGCGATGCAGCATCGATACAGCCGCTAAATCGCCGATCGCCGATGCAAAAAGTAGCGTGTGTGCTTCGGCTCTAAGGTTCGGCGTTTCTAAATTTGCCAAAGATGTAAACAACAATGGCCGCTCGAAATTGAATAAAATCGATATACAAGAACATTTGTTTTGATTAACCCTTTAACCGCGCGTGTCGCATATATGCGACAAATATTTCCGTGTCCCTACCGCGCGTGTCGTATTTCTGCGACAGAGAACATGCATGATTTTTTCGTTCTATTTTCGTCCTATTAATTGCGTGGTACAACTAAAACTATTATTAAATAGAGTTATTATTTACAACAATTACTTAAAATTATGTCTCATAACTCTAAGCATTCAAAAAACTTAAACAAAAATAAGTAATTGGCAGCTTGAAATTTTCTTCGGCGTCTATCGCGCGCGTCGCATAAATATGACCATAGGGATGGGATACAATGCAATGCGCATTTTAAAAACGAAATAACAAACAGTTAAATAATCAGGTATAATGCATCATTCAGCATAAAATAAACGGTGTCATACCAAATAAAGTTAAATTTAACATATTGCCTTGTGTTATTAATTCTTTTCCTTATTATTCATAAGAAAAATATCCCTCACGATCTTTGTAAAATGCCAACATTTGACGTTAGTTCCCATCCCTTGACTCCTATGCTTGCAACATATTTCTCTAGTTAGTCTAGCGCGGCTGTCACATTAATACGACCACTGCCTACGTCACAAGCGGATCAAACGAATGGAAAGTTCCATTAATGTTGTTCGTTGGTATTTGTGCATTGTCGATAAAATAGTCACATTTCAATTTTCAATAATGACGACTACTGAGGAATTATTAAGAATATTAGAAGGTGACGACGACGAGTGTGACGACGAATTGGAATTATCCGATTCGATAGAAGAATTTAGAAGTGATGGAGAGGTAAGTACCTATTTCAATTTCTTCTTAGGTTATTTGCACATTATTCAGTAGGTATAGGTATAAATAAGACTTCCGTTGGGTTTAGGTAACTCCTTGATGAATCGAAATAGTATTTTAAATATTGTGATGTAATTCTGTTATTACCTATATTACCTACTTAACTACCTACATATCCTATTGATTGTTCAAATTTGGAACCGTGTTGTATGTTGTCCTTACCATTATTAAGGTACTGTGACAGTACCTACCAAGCCGGACAGGCACTCGCACTCGCGTTTGTCTCTTTTTCTCTCTCTCTTTCATAAATCATTATTCGAGTTTGGGTGTAGCTGTTTTGTGTCCGTGACTTGTGTGTTTGTGAAGTCCCAAGCTACACAGGAATTATTCCTAGTGCATGAGTTATCTTTAAAAAAAAGATAACTTTAATAAGCGTTCTGCACACGATGCCGTCACCGCGCTGTCGCCGCGCCGCCGCCATCGCGCGCGTTCCAGTCCCTGTCTGTTTGATTCATTCCATTAGGTACCGGCTGCGTGCGATCTCGCGGCGTGCACGTTCGTACGCGGTCGGTAATGGAATCAATGGAATGAATCAAACGAGACAGGGACGGGAACGCGCGCGGTGGCGGCGCGGTGGCGGGCTTCGCGCGACTCGTATTCTACAGTGTAACTGTGCGGCGGGCGTCGGCGCGGTGACGGCATCGTGTGCAGGAACGCTAACTAGGTTCCTTTTTGTTAAAGTTATATACCTACCTAATGAATATAAAAAATAATATAATTACGTAATAAATTTTAATTTGTCATTTCAGGATCATGACGACAATGAAGGCATTAATTGGACGTTAGACATAACTGTACCTGATAAAGAAAACTTTGACGAATTTATTTCGGGGGTATCACCTTCAGTACCTTTGAGCAGCGACTCCTCGGAACTGGATATTTTTGAACATTTTTGTGGCAATGATTTAGTAGAAAAAATATGTTATTTTACTAACAAATATCACCAATTCTATGTCAGGCATACGGATCTAAGAGTGTACGCTCGTTTAAAAAGGTGGCAAGATGTTGATTTAAAATAAAAACATAAAAAATTCTTTGACTTTTTTT
Organism: Amphipoea lucens; assembly: GCA_947508005.1. Taxonomy (NCBI): domain Eukaryota; kingdom Metazoa; phylum Arthropoda; class Insecta; order Lepidoptera; family Noctuidae; genus Amphipoea; species Amphipoea lucens. The sequence goes on along the minus strand of OX382373.1, from coordinate 2,399,284 downwards.
TATCGATACAACGATTGCCCCTCCTTATTTATTGTAGGTATTATTTTGTCGATTTGTAGCCTCGCGCTAGGGGCACGACAATTGATATTTAGCCAAGCGGTTAAAGGGTTAATGTTTGTTTTCGTCTAAATCTCCGAGCTAACTAGACGAAAACAAACATTACTAATAAAGAGCCTATTGCTATCAACCGGGCACGAATCCATACTTGAAAAATACTGAGAAATTTCTGAAGGACAAACTCAATAACACTTTTCTCGACCTACGCATTGAACCCAGGACTTCATATTTAGTAGTAGCACTTGCGACAGCTAAATAAACGAAGATGTCTTTCTTTAAAAATTTAAAATAGAATTCCGATGTCTTTGAAAACCATACTGCTCCTAACACACACGATTTCCTGATTAACTACTCATCTCCTCCAAAATGTCAATCAAGCCAAAAATCCAAGATGGCGGCCCCGACATCTGTTGAACATATTACAAACCTTTTTGCTCCGTCTTACTGACGGTATCGCAAAAAACTTTCACTTCCAGGAATCGAAACTGGGATTGAACAGACGCCCCTTGTATTTAGAGAAATGGGTGGAATAGTTTTTATGGTAGTCTGTTGGTAAAACTACCCCCTGCCCGTATTCACATCTTCAAAATAGCCGTAATTTGAAATCATAATTAAAGCTAGGGCACAAATTCTGCGCTATTTGGGCCTACAGTTTGTCCGGCATGCGGCAGACATGTCCTGCCCAGTCCCATTTAAGTTGAGCAGCCTTTGTAGACCACGTAGGAGGTGGCGGGACGAGCTGGATAGATTCCGTCAAAACTGGAGGGAGGACGCGCGGACTCGCGAAAAATGGAAGGAGTGGAGGGAGGCCTTTGCCCATGAGTGGGACAGCGCAGGCTAGTTGAAAAAAAAATAAGGCTAGACCTTTGCTTCAAGCTAAGAATGATTTAAAGCTAATTCAAATAATTATAAATGCTAACTTCTTGTCTTCAGTTATCTAAATCTTTTGAACCAGAAAAATCATGTTGAGCTTCTGTCAAACTACCTAGGAAGATCAGAAAATCGCCCTAGAATAGGTTCTAGAATCTATATCAAACAAACTTTCAAACATGACAGAAATTACATTTCCGAATTCTTTCGATAGTTACTGCGTTCTCTGTCCGCCCCCAAATCGCAGTAAATTGGCAAACGGTCGCAGTTCCCACGTCATTCGACACCCGCCACGTGACGGGCGCAAGCGCAGGGTAATGTTTGTCACTGCCAATGTTTGTATCGCTGCAAGTGACGCTGAGTCTGAACGCGAAATTATAATGAAGGGATAGCAATTATTAGAATATGTTATGTTTAAATGGTGTGAGAGTGAATTAGTTGTAAGTATATGGAAATTAAATCCCTACCTGGTTGCTATTCCACCGATTCGCAGTAAGCGTTTGCAAATGACCTTTATAATGCGCACAGCAAAAGAATGGAACTCTCTACCTGCGTCTGTGTTTCCGTGCGCATATAACCCGAATCTCTTCAAAGTGAGAGTGAACAGGCTCGACTTGACTCTAGTCTAGAGCAAGCCCATTTCAAATAAAAAAAAAAAATGAAATAGAAAATTATTTTCATGAGATTTTGGTCTGTGAAAATAATTACGAAGAAAGAATTTTTCGAAGAAAAAGAGTAGTAGTACCCTCTATTTTTGGTGTTGTCAGTCTGTTAGAAATTGTTCAGTAAACTGTTCGTCCATGTACAGGCGCCGATTGTAGTAGCATCTGTCAAATTTCTTTAATACGGATTTTCAACTTTATCGTGAAAAGCATTAGGTTCAAAGTTGATTGGGAAAGTTTGACAGTTTCGGGTAGCTGATGTGCTGGCGTCTGTACCAATTCGAGATTGACGCGCTTGTGTGTCCTAGCAGCAAGAGCCGTTTTCAGTAGTTCAAGTGTTACCATAATGTCAAGAGGTTGACCTTACAGCCCATAATTCTATTCTAGAAATCTTACAAAGACATTGTCATAGTCAGGCATAGTCTAGATTCAAACGGTTTCATTAATAAAAAACAAGGATTTTCTGTTGACATGGTTTAAACCATCAAGTAAGTTTTTGTAGTAAGTATGTAACTGTGATCGAAATACAGAACTATTTATATTATACAAAAATGACAACTGAGGTGCCAGATAAAGATCGAAATTCAAAAATGGTTCGATGGTTTAAACCTAAGTCTGAAGATAACCCTTGTCTTGTAATAAGATGAAAATTCTCTACTTTTTAAAGAAGGGGCAGGCTTCTTCGCAGGCTATGTATGATTGTTTTAACTATCAGCGGCTCACCTACTCCAAAATCAACCTTAAAAAGGCTCGTCCCTAACACATGTCCCCTGATAAAGATGGAGTATGGACAAGCCCCCCGCGAGGGGAGGTTCCCATAGTACCCGACTTTTCCATTACCATTAATGCGTCCAAATGAAACTTTACTTATGTGTCATTTGGTACCTCCATACGTCTTAATGTAGCGTCTTTTGTTTTTCTTCTTTTTTTGTTGGCAAAGGTTGTTTTTAAGGGCGATTTGGGGGTATTTGCAGTCTGAAAATGTTGGTGTTTGATTAGGAGAATGTTCTAGTTGCTTAAGTACTCTTTCTTCTTTTAAGATAAACAAGTGTTGTGTCGGATAGGTACAATATTTATTTAACTACATTTATAAGATTTTTTTAAATGTATTTTTAGTAAAACAAGCATTTTATTCGATTTTTCCGGGAAATTAAGATAGGTACCTACAGAGTCCGCTGAAGTACTGAGGGGCAATTCTCGTAATTTTAAGAACGTTCACAGTCTGATCTCAGTCTTAATTTGTCAAAAATACCTCTAATTACTTTAGTTTTTAATTACGGGAATTAGCCTTCTGATGTCATGACATCGTATCAATTGCTTAGTTAAACAAGCTATCTTTAATAAATTGAATTGTACGACATTTCAGTATTAAACTGCCAATCGGCATACAATATACCTGATATTAATAAAAATAATAGAAAATTAAAAAAAATCTTAATCCAACTCAAACCGCGAACAAATAATTCCAATACTACATTAATACAAATCACATTTAAATTCTCCACACGAAAACAATAACACATATCGCATTACCCTCCTTTAACCGACTTCATTGACACACACCCCCACCTGGCTTGCGCGTGCGCTGCGCCGCTCAATTCCAAATTCAAACTGGAAGTTTTGTTCAAACCCTTCCATTGTTCTTTTTACGAATTGTTTTCGATTTAATTCATCGGCCGCGTGCGTTTGACGGGTTGATTCAGGGGTCCGTTTAGGGCTGCCTCTGTCCACAAATACTTGAGTACACTGGATAGGAAATTGTGCTAGCAAAAAATATGGCTATGGAAAAGTGGGAAAATTCGTACAGGTTGGCTTTGACTTTTTTTTAATAAACTTTTATGATAGAAACGGAAGTTTATTAACACCTCTACCAACTTAATTTCAATAATTTTCATGCAATATTCAGTAGTCACATACCTATGTAATCATCCTATAATGTTGCCACTGCTGGGACATAGGCCTCGTCTCTGTGAGAGGGAGTGGGCCATAATCCACGCGGGCCCAGTGCGGGTTGGTAGATGTTACATACCTTCGAATTTTTAGGTGCTAAGACATGCCGGTTTCCTCACGATGTTTTCCTTCACCGTTTTGAGAGCAGTGGTGATGAAATTAAATACACAAAGTTAAGTGCCTGCCTGGGTTCGAATCTACGACCTACAACTCGTAAGCCGAGGCCGTTACCACTGGGCCACCACTGCTTTCTTCAAGCAACATACTCTAATTTCAGCTGCATTAAGGATGATTTCCACCAAACGGCTCGCATCGCATCAGATCGGATAGCATGTCGACGCATACGATCGGCTCCGTACCGTCGCTTGCGAACGTACCTATCCGTTTCTGCGCCTAGTCAAATACCTAGTTTCGTTCCTACATTAGAAAACGTCAACACGACGTGTTCTAATCTTTGAAAATGGTTGAAGTTGACGCAGTATTGTTGGCTATTGCATTAGAATAAGAAGAAAATAATCATAAAACACAGAAGAGTAAACAAAAAATTTGTATTGATGATTTATGGCAAAAACGGTGTAAAGGTTGGCGAATTCCATATACTTCATGATGTTTTGAAAACGCGAACAAACGGCGAACGGAGCCGATCGCGCGTCGCAGCATACTTTCGGCTACGACCGCGTGTCGCGGATGACGCCCGCGGTCAAGCTTCTGTGCGTGGCTTGATAATATAGACTTTAAATACTGTGTACACGATTTAATACCGTTTAAAGATTATAAAATCCGTTCCGATCCGATCCGATGCGATGCGAGCCGTTTGGTGGAAATCATCCTTTATCCAACAATACACGTGTACCCTACCCTTCTTCCACGCAGCCTTCACTCACAACTACGCACCACGTACAACCCTGATCCGTTGTACCGTATTGTTTTCTTAACCAAAGTTAACCCTGCCCCGGCGACGTTAGCGTGTTCATTGATTTGTTTGTTAAAAATAATTGCTGCTTCAGCCATCGAAGTGGGCTTTCAAGTGTTATTTTTTGGTAGTGTGTTGGTGTTGACGAGTACGCGTAATGGGGTGTGTAATTAGATTTTGATGTTTTTTAGGGTTGAAAGTGGATTGACTGGTGTCCAGCCGGGCTATACTGTAATAATTTAACACCGTCAAAACTTAGGTGATGTCAGGTGTCAGTAGTGTCAATCGCTAACGTCAGGTGGAGTGACAGCTCACTTTAAGATCACTTCACCTAAGTATTCAAGGTGATATTCTTCCAGAATAGCACCGTAGTTATGTACAGACGCCAGCACATCAAGCTTCAATCTGTCAATTTTTTTTAATAGATTTTCAACTTTGTCGCTAAATTATAAGGTTCAAAGTTGATTGGAAAAATTTGACAGTTTCGGGTAGCTTGATGTGCTGGCGTCTGTACTTGTGTTGGATCGTCCTGAAATTAAAATAAAAAAAAAAAAGAACTTGAAATGTAGGTACAGTCAGTTACGGCAATTAGCTGACCCACCTTTACATAAATGGTTACTTTGCTCAAGTAAATAAAATAAGTATCTACAAAAGAATTATAAAATTCTATGTTAGTATTCGTATTCTAAAAAATCTCAACCATTTATGCAAAGGTGGGTTCAGCTAATTGCTATCACTGACTGTAGGTACCTTCTGCTTAATAAAATTTGTGGCTGGTATAAAAATCGACTGAAACAAGATACTTACTAGAAATACAAGAAAAATTATGGATAAAAAACTTAGTAACACTTTAGGCGACCTGGAAATCTAACCCAGGACGCTTGCGGCCACTAGACCATCGACGTAGTCACCAATAATATTAAAAAACTAGCAGGGCGTTTTCACCCGCATAAGTTCAGATCCAGTGGGAATATCGGAATAAAAAGTATCCTATCTGTTAATCCTGGTTATAAACTATCTGTATGCCAAATTTCATCCAAATCCGTGCAGTAGTTTTTGCGTGAAAGAGTAACAAACATCCATCCATCCATCCGATCACAAACTTTCGCGTCCATATTATTATTAGGAAAGTAAGATTATAAAACTTTTTCCTTCCCAATAGAGATCAAATAAAACAGGTGACACAAACACACACCAAATTGAAAAGAAGAAAAAACAAAACAAAATCGATCACCTAATCGATTACCGTCACGATACTTAGTCGAGTTAACTCGAGTTGTTCCGAATTCGCTAACGACACAAACTGCCTGCTCACTAGGGTAAACAGAATTATAACAATAACAGCCAGTAATGATGCATTTGTCCCATATGGTGTGAAACGGTCCCGTCAGTGTTTCCTGTTAAAAAAAAAAACTAAACTAGAGGTGTCTGCACCAATTACTGTTAGTGAGGGCATTATTTTTGGGTTTTTGTGAATATAATTATGTGATTTGTTGGATTAATCTGTTGACTTGACTGCTTAAAAGTAAACGTTTTTTTATCATTAGGAAAGACTCATAGCCATCCACATTCTTACTTAAAACTTTTCTCGTCCGGTTTGTGGCAATGCACTTCTAAATTTGTATTTTTGTGTTCTGATAATTGAATTGTAAGAAGTTACCACCCTAATTCTACGCCACCATATTAGAACTGTCAAGAAAACTATTCAAACACCTGTTCCAAATTCAAATCCACTAACCCTTTACCGAATTCTTTACAAATATAATTGAACGCCATTTGGCTTCAGATGATTAAACTCATTCGATTTTCAAATTACGAATAGCGTGGGCCATTATTCGATTAAACTAATCGAGTATTCTGATTCGTTTGACATCGAAATTAACTGGATAATCGAATGTTACTTAGTAATGATTAGGTTGTATTATTACTATTGTTGGTATTGTTAGTGTGTAATTAGTTATTGATTAGCAGATATGGTGTATTGTACTTTCTAATGAGTGATGTTTTAAGGCTCCTGTAGACAGGCGCGATATGACAGCGCGATGCGACTCTTAGGTAGAACAATTTTTATGAAAACTTCATGGAAATTGTTCTACCCGAATCGCGTCGAACTATTGCGTCGCGCCTGTTTGCAGGAGCCTTTAAGGCACTGCACCGGATAGACAGAGTGATAATTCTGGCTGAAAAGTGATGTCGTACTTATTCTTTTAAAGTCTGTAAAGATACTTGGCCCTTATTTTTATTAGGTGCCAGTCCGCCATTGATATTTTGACAGTCGTTACGGATACTCAGAAGCCCGAAAGTCTGACAACCAGTCTTACCAAAGTAAGTAGGAGCACCAAGTAACTGGCTTGTGGAGGTCAGATAGGCAGTCGCTCCCTGTAAAATACTGATATTCAGCTGCATCCAGTTAGACTGGAAGCCGACCCCAACACAGTTGGGAAAAGGTTATTCATGATTGATATGCAGTGTGTATTCTTAAAATCACTGTTTTCAATACAAAACAACCATCGTGCCAACAATAATGAAGTCTTCGTCAAAAACAAATGATTACGGCCGCGAAAATGAAACGCCATTCAAACATATGTTCCACTTACGTCGACCAAACCATACGTACTACCTAATGATTATTGAAATCGCCAGTAGCCCGGGCTATTTTTGTATAGGAATTCTAAACGTTCATGCTAGAACGTGCTGTGTCTATATATGTGGGATTCAGTTACTGTTAGATATACATTTCAATACTGGTATGCTAGGTATGTTTAAAGGTCGTAGCACACGTATCAAATCGGAAAGGGATCGGCACCGTATCGCCTATCGCCTCGCCATCAAACAGGCGTCAACCTAACGTAAGCACATAACTAAAGCGGATCAGAAGCTCCGATACGTCGACTCGGCTACGGCTAGGCGACGCCGCGCTTACGACTCGCCGACCGCTGGTTGATGGTGCAGCAAGCAGGCCGGAGGGGTGAGAGGGGCAAGGGTGGACGAAGAGACGTAAGCTCGGGTACGGAGAGACGTAAGCGCGGGGACGACGAGCCGTAAGCGCGGGGACGACGAGCCGTAAGCGCGGGGACGACGAGCCGTAACGCACCGCATAGCGGTTCGTGAGCTTGTCCCGAATTGAGGTGATTACGTTACGATTCCGATTAGTGTTCCAGTAGGGAGTTTCATACAAAGAATACTGAACGGCTCGAGTTGATACGGTGCCGATCCCTTTCCGATTTGATACCTTTAGACTGCTTCGTTGGTCTAGTCATCGCAAGCGCCACTGTTGATCATGAGGTCCTGGGTCCACTCCCTCTCACCGTGAGGAGGCCTGTATCTGAGCAGTGGGAACATTATAGGCTGATTATGTGTAGTGTAACCGGGTATTTTCATCTTGAATTTCTCAGTAGCAGCCCGGAGTCTGGATTTGTGTCCGGTTGATGGATAGGCTCGCCCCTTAAACATGACTGGCGAAATGTGGGTGTACTACAGGTTCCATAATCTGCTTTTACTGTTCCCACGGCTGGGACATAAGCCTCTTCTCTGTGAGAGGTAGTGGGCTGTAATCCACCACAGGGGCCCAGTGCGGGTTGGTGGATGTGACATAATATATTTTCAAAATTTTTTTTTTTGTTCTAATATTATGCCCCGGTTTCCTTACGAAGTTTTCCTTCACCGTTTTGAAAGCAGTGGTGATGAAATCATTTACACAAAGTAAAGTGTCTGCGTGGGTTTGAATTCAGGACCTGAAACTCGAAAGTCGCGGCTTTGTCCACTGGGCCACCATTGCTCTCTATACTATAGGTACACTTCTGCCTAACCCTTTGGGGTATAAAGGCGTGATGTTAAGTTATTTGAAAGAAAGAAAATAAGTTTATTTCTTGTCAATAGTGGTACAGCAATAACAAGGTCAGCTCCACGTGTAACTTTATTCCATCACTTCGAAGCCAAAAATCATGACCGCTATTACACAGAGTCATCAAGTTAAATGCAACAATACATCAGCTGCTATAGTTTTACTAACGATCGTTAGAAACCTATCATGGCTGGCACAATTAAATGCCAGTTTTTTCGGTAATTACTGGTAAGCCGAGTGGTGGTTATCAATCACAGGAATTGTAATAGAATAGGTAATGTTTGATGTACTTAGAATATGGAGTTTAAATGTTGGTGTAGGATTAGGACTAAAATACATGTTTTGGGATGCATGAAGAAACCTCCTCGTGTAGCGCAGTTTGTTCCGCCAGTTACTTAACTGAACAGAGCGCTCGTCGCATCTTGGACAATCACACTAATTCTTCCCTTGCGGTGATAGGGCTAACGCCCGCCTGTTTTGCGACCACCCTCCCACCGGAGTCAAGCAGCCTGCTGTTTCGTTGATGCGTGGGAGTTTCAGTCCCTTAGGCATCTTCTGGGCACGCTCGTTCCATCATAGACCTCATCCATCGCTTTCCATCAGGCGTGATCGAGGTCAAGAGAAAAAAAAAATATGTAGCCAAATTGTCAAATCGCTGACTGATTGGTGAGCGAAAGGTTGTGAGTTCAATCCCCACTCTTAGTGAAATAATTAGTTACAACTATAAATGGGAAAATTGCTATTAATCTTTTAAAATTATATTAGTGAACTCCGTTTGGTACGTTTTAACAGTTAAAGTGAAAACGTACGTAAAAATCCAGTCATGGCGACCTCTGCGCTGCCACCGACGACGCCGTGAAAATGGCGAAGATGGCCAACAAAATTTAATACACTGTCGTGCCATCGAGACAACGAGCTAATGCACGTTTAAAGAGATTTTAATAAGCTTGGTATTGGCTCTGTATGAGAAACAATCTATATCCTCAACCAACTCAGTCTATTGCAGTCCACTCCTGGACATAGGCCTCTCCCAGGCTGCGTCACAACACCCTGTCCTTCGCCTTCCGCATCCAGTTCGTCCCAGCCATCTTCTTTAGGTCGTCCGTAGCTGGGGGACGTCTCACACTACGCTTGCCGATACGTGATCACTCGTTTGCTCCACCGGCCATCGGTCCTTCGACAAACATGGCCAGCCCACTGCCACCTATATCATTCAGTGCGACAATTATATATGCTGGTATTATTTCCACTTTATCCTCGCAATATCTTAATTAAGACTTATCTTTCTATTTCTATCGCCTTTTCAACGTATTCAATATTTTAACAGACTTCCTAACTATCACAAATTCACAGCAAAGTCCTTAATACTCCGCCACTTCCTTATTTCATAACCTGACCATTACAGACTGGCTATAAGGCAGGTGCCTACCGCGCAAACGCTAGCTAATGTCCGAGTGGCGTGTGCGTCGGCTCATTACCCGAGCGCTTCCGAAGTGTTACGACAAAGCCCGAAGTGTTACGACAATAGCCGAACGCTTTAATTTTAACGTCTTTAGGAAGTCTGTTTGTAATTGAGGGTAGGAAATACTAAAATGTGGTGATTTGTGAAAATATGTGAGTGAGAATTTTGTAGTTTCTGTTGTAATTTTAGGTACCTTCATTAGGTTAAACTGTGGGATTATTATTAATTGGGGGCTACAAGATACAATGTGATAATTAGCAGTTATCGTAATTACCAGGTTGTGCAAACGGATTTGTGATTTCCGCGAGGCAATTGCGTAACACACTATCAATAGCGATGGCTTCCATTTTGACAGTTCAACAATATTCATTGCGTTATTTACGTTGTTAAGCGGACAACTTTTTCAAACATATGAGGCAATGGATTAGCAATATCCTTCAAAATTATTCTGATTGTGATTAATAGCAGAGGCGCTGCTTATTATTTGTTGCTTACCAGAGGGGCAATTCTCGTAATTTTAAGAACGTTCACAGTCTGATCTCAGTCTCAATCTGTCAAAAATACCTCTAATTTCCCTACATTTTTGACAAGTTTTTGACATTGATTGTCGCTGAGACGAGATTGCCACTAGATTTTAAACGTTTTTCATTATGGAAATTGGCCTTCTGCCCCCTTATTCACAAACACTCGATATGCTTCCGTATCATATCGAACATTAATCATTGTTATCGTAGGAGTCTTCTCAATGCTGTTCACAAGTCCAAAACCCAAAAATTTTGTCAGTTTAAATCAAATAGACGCCCGCTATTCTTCAAACAGCTATTTGCTGTTGAGGGGAAGTCAAATCAGGTCATCGAAATGTCAGGTTTTCGATACGATAGCCTGTCGTATGTTTGTGAATCAGGGCTCAGGTCATAATGAAGTAACAACTTTAGCAGTTTTCACCTAGAACTATTTAGAGTCTAATTTCAAGTAATTTTACAACCACACGTAAATATACAGGGTGAAATTGAATTCATGGGCATCCTTTTAAGAGGTCATTGTAATCATCATTATGAACAACTTTTACTATGGGACGAAACCTGAAATCGTGAAAAATATCAGCTCTTCGCTACATTTTGACAAGTTATGTGAACATAAATGCAAGGAACAGCTGATTTTTTTTCGCGATTTTAGATTTAGTCCCATAGTAAAAGTTGTTCATAATGATGAGTACAATAACCTCTTAAAAGGATGCCCATGAATTTAATTTCACCCTGTGTACTCTAGTCCTCATTACCAACTTCCTAAGCCCAAACAGAATAAATATGTCTATTTTTTTAGCTGGAACATTTAGTCACGGCCGAGTGGCCACAGTTGCTCGTCTCGCGCCATTGAACCCGGTGAATCGGTTCTGTCAAGGGTCCAAATTATGTTTAATACAATAATTGATATAAATACTGCGGGCACCTTGTTACAGCTTGTCAAAGTGGTGCTTCTAATAACCCTCCTTCTGGCACAGGCGGGTAAAAAAGGGTAAATACGAGTACTTAAACGTTACACAATAACGAACTGTAGGTACCTGCGTCGTTACGGGTAGTCAGTCACAACCAGTCTGCTAGGTTAAGCTACGCTTGCCGCGGTTGGTTCGTGAATGGGTGACCATCTTTCTACACCGAGACTCCTCCGTGCCTCGTAAAGTATGTTAAGCAGTTGGTCCTAATGGTCAATCGTGGCAGTCGTTACGGGTTGTCAGAAGCCCGAAAGTCCGAAATGAGGAGATCCGCAGGAGAACCAAGGTAACCGACATAGTCCAAAGAATTGCCAAACTTAAGTGGCAGTGGGCAGGGCACATTGCTCGCAGAACAGATGGCCAATGGGGCCGAAAGGTTCTGGAGTGGCGACCGCGTACGACGTAGACGGGTTTACTAAGGGTTATTGTATTACCCAGTAACTGGGTTGTGGAGATCAGCTAGGCAGTCGCTCCATGTAAAATATTGATATTCAGCTGCATCCGGATAGACTGGAAGCCGACCCCAACATAGTTGGGAAAAGGCAGCTGCCGGACAGATGAAGAAGTAACTGCAGGTACCTGAGTGAAAAGTTAATTAGACTAGGCTCATATTTTGTCAGGAGAGTACCTTTATCCTGTGTATAAATCCTTTATCCTGTTGCCAAGGTGCTTCTCTGTAAAATTTCATCAAAATCGGTACGTATGTTTAGATGTGAGAATACATCACATAGACAGATTGTCTTGCGATGTCCTAGAACCAAAAATTCGAAGACATGTGACATCTACCAACCTGCAGTGGGCCCGCGTGGTGGATTACCGCCCACTCCCTCTCGAAGAGAGGAGGCCTGTGTCCCAGCAGTGGGAACATTATAGGTTGATTTTGCTTGCGGTAAGAAGATAGCCTTACCATAGAATTTCTTTACACATGAAGACGATGGTGTCTTCAGCCTGAAGTCGTTATGATGATCTTTGAAAAACGGTGTTTTCTATTGTAGGTAGGTTATACATATCAACATTGCTGTAAAGAGACTGACTGATTTCACGGCTCGATAATTGTTCGTGTGAAAGAACCTCATGATTAGGACTTCAGGAGTGATCACATATAAGCCTTGAATCTCAAGTTTCCTACAAACCAGCCTTTGAAACCACCATCTCTTTCTTAAACATATGCTAACCATATCTTCTCTCCTTGTCTACAGAGACCGCCATCGTCATCGTTGTCGTACGGTGGCGCGGTGAACGATGATGTTCGTTCTCCGGGCTCCGGAGGTACCCCTGGACCCCTCAGTCAGCCCCCGCCGCAGACCCTCGACGCGACAGATCCAGGTAAGCTCCTTCTTTATTATGACACCCTGGTACTTTGTGGGGTTAAGTTAGATGTTAGATGATGTTGGGATGGGGAGATGAAGAAGAGAACTTTGTACGCAGAGTTCCTTCATGATCTGTAGGCCTGGTGCTTCAGTCAGATATGATCTTGGTTGTTCAGTAACATTTCTACGTTTCTAACAGGATAAATCGTAGGATTGGTCCTCTGAAATGACCAGGAACCCAGCAGATGACAACTATGTATGTCGTCGGCTAAGTATTCTAAGCTGCTAACTCCATTTTTGGCTTAACTGACTATTTAGTATCAAATGAAAGAGAAAATTCTGTTTTTATTTTAAAGATACAGTTAAGCAATGTTATGTAATATCGTTGGCACATATACCTACCCTTCCAGGTGAGTTATGGCAGAAATAGGTGAGGTTTCTCTTTCATTTGATACTAAATAGTCAGTTAAGCCAAAAATGGAGTTATCAGCTCACCCTGTTATTCATAATCCTATTTTAACTCTATTTTAGCTAAAATAGGTTTATAGAACGTTTGTCTTTATCTGTCACGTTGTCATTTCTGTGTGTAAGAAAGAGACAAACCCCATTTTAACTAAAATAGGTTTGATAAGTTTTATGAATAAGGGGGTTAGAATATAGGTATGTACTTAGCCGACGATGTCTTAATTTACAAAGTTCTTCAAAGTAAATTTCTTACCTCTATATCTAATCTTTATAACATCTGCTTTTGACTATCAGGACATTAACAATTTATTTAATAGTCTGTATCCATTTTCTTGGATTTGTTGAAAGCATTATGTTCGATAAACGCTCAGGTACAAGCGCAGTCGCGGTTTAGCGCTAGTATAAGTCAATGGCCAATATTTTAATTGCGATATTTAAAGGAAATTCCTTAATTATACATTGAAAGGATAATATAATCATTGGTTTCCGGCGGTGTACGATTTTAACACCTAAAACCGGGTAATTTGGCTCATTTGGTTAAATGCTCATTACTTGAGTATAAATTACTGTTTTTTACTGTTTTTAAATGCAACAAGTTATGTTGTAGGCACTGAGGTTGTTACACAGCGATAGATAAGCGATAAGATGTGTTACGATAAATATGGTGTGAAAATAAAGCATGAAAATGAAAAAGAACCGGCCAAGGGCGAGTCGGACTTGCACACGAAGGGTTCCGTACCACCGTACAATATTTAACACTACATACATAAAAAAATAACGTTTGTTGTATGGGAGCCCCCTTAATTTATTTTATTTTTAAAGTGAATATACAACTACCTGTTCTGTAAATATTTCAAACGTCTACCTGTTGTCGTTATTAATATCTAGCAAGAAAACGGCAAAAAATAACGTCTGTTATGTGGGAGCCCCCTTAAATATTTATTTTATTCTGTTTTTAGTATGTGTTGTTATAGCGGCAACAGAAATACGTCATCTGTAAAAATTTCAACTGTCTAGCTATCACGGTTCATGAGACAGATAGCCTGGTGACAGATAGACGGACAGTGTAGTCTTAGTAATAGGGTCCCGTTTTTACCCTTTGGGCACGGAACCCTAAAAGCGAGATACTTTTATAGTAAGGGTTTTATTTATAAACGTTGCTTAAAGGTAAGTAATGATTAGCGACTGTTTAAACATACATGTTTGATGTTTAAACCTGTCTTAACTTGAAGTAACGTTTATAAATAAACCCCAATATTTCAGACAAGTAAAGATGACTTTGACAAAGCTAAAGTCATTTCAAATTGAAATCCATCTCAGTAATATTTAAAATAATTTCAACCGTGTGATTAGTCTGTATCCCATCAGAATATGCAAATTCTAACGATCATAATAAAATTTTCTTGCTTCTAAACAAAAACAATCTCTTACGATGTATCGCATCGCATCAGCGCACTTCGCATACCTAATGATGTTTACTATTGCAACTTAGTAACTACTCGTATCCGTTTTAGTAATCGATTCTCATCGGAATGTACGATTATATTAATCGATTAACGAGGACTTATCAGGTTTCATAGACCGCCTGTACCGAACTTTTAAAAGTGATATCGAATTACACGCGAATAGGTTTAGAAAGCGAATAATAAACGTCGGGGGTCTGTTTATGCGACTCCTACGCTTCGTACGTAACAATTAACATGTCCACACTTGGAATCTAGATCCGACTCGACACGTCAACACCCTTTGAGAGCCAATTGAAAACTGACAGCTCCACATCGTCACGTCACTATCGCACGTCAAACTTCTTCTGCTTGAAAATTTGTAAAAAGAACTGTGCGGACACCCCGGCCGCGCGTTTGTCAACGTTCCGATATCCGTCACGAACGCGAGAATCACTCGTCACTCAGTCGAGACATGCTACCTTACGTATCTCGATCGATTGTCATGTATTCATTCGTAAATGACTGATGGGTGTCCGTAGAACGGGACGTTACGACGTTACAACACTAGCGCACACCTCACAATAGGTATTGAAATGAGACAGGATTGTGTGCACCTATCGCCGATGCATCTCGGTTTATCGCTTTCATATTCCTATGCGCTGGTAATTTGTGTGGGATTACATTGTGCTATTCTTATTTACCATTCAAAATATTCAGGCGCGGTGACGTTTTGATTTTTCCATGTAAAAAATCCGTGTCTCGAAAAAGGTGCGACTACAAAAGACGCAATCACTAGCGCAGCGTTTGACAGCTGTCAAAAATGGCCGACGCGTTGGCGCGAAAAACTAACAAAGCGTCAGCGAGTGTGTTTTTTTCGCATTTCCACGTAGTTTTTGTGGAAAAATTATGCTTTCGACACACGTATGTGTAATTGTTTGTTTGTCGCACGGCGGGAGCGGCGAAATGCTGGCCAAATTGAATTTTGTGAAACCGCGGTGTCCGTACTGATCTGTTACTAGGAACCATTTTGTTTTTAATTTTTTTTTCTGGTCTATCCATCGAGAATAACTAATTGCGTAATATATCAGTGCGTTGCGGATTGTGGATCGTTTCGTGTCAGCGGGCGACGTCTCGCGAGTGGAAAAAAATAATATGATTCAGTCTTGCGTATCTGAGGTTAGGGAGTTAACAGTTATTGTGCTTTTAACGTATTGATATCATAAATCATTTGTTATTAGGTCATAGTTATAACTTGTCAGAAAAAGCTGCAATTAATATTATATCAATATTATCAGTGTAGGTATAATAAATACATTTATTATGTCAGATAAAACGTCTTCATTATCTGGAATGCAATTAAATCTTTATGGCTTCAACACTAAAGCGAAAAGATGCCAAAACAATTAGTACCGCAGAACCCGTTTCGACAAAACAATAACTGGACTAATTAAACCAAAAATTCCCTCGTCCTCCACTGTGCCATAAAGGGCTAACTCACTCCCGTGAATTATTCAAAATTCAAAATTTGCCTATAATTCAATCAGTCCATGTCCCCTGTCTCCCCGGGGAGGGGGCGCAGGGGAGAGCGGGGCGATTATTTCAGAATTTAATATTAATTAACTCACGCTCTCGGCGTTCATAATTGCGTTTTTCAATTACCGAATGACAATTATGCGAAAATTTTGGATCAGACAGGCCGATGCTGCTAATTGTCAATCGTTGACACTTGTGCAGATGATTTTTTTCGCGTCCGCCATGTTTATCGATGTGGATGGAAATTTATTTTGTAGGATTTCGGAAAAATGAATTTTATTTCTGATTGGTTGGAAAATGTGGCAGAGGAATGCAGATTCAGCCTAATTTGACAAGTGACAAGTGATAATTTCAGTTGTCAGTACGTTAATTTTGTATGCAAAAAGTTCAGCTTCTATGCTTGCTGCAATATCCTCGAAAGGCAACAAAACTCTGATGGATGAACACTAAAATCATAATTTTCAAGTTGCCGTTTATTCAATATTCCAATGAACATGCCAAAAAAATACCCTGTTCATCACACTTGACAAATGGTTGGGCGATGACAGTATACTGTTCACACTCTTGAATCTAAAGATATTATTTTCTTCTTAAAACATTTTTAAAGTATTTGGGTAACGCACACATAACATACAGGTCCAGTTGAAAACCAGCGTCAGGCACTAGTCTGTTGTCTGGCATTTTTGCTGAACTGGGCCTTTTTAGCGCAGCCGTGAGGCACACTTTCCTGCTAATTTCTTACATCGAACTTTATTTACAGTTTTTATTTGATCTTTATTTTTTTTTGTTTTTGTCTGATGTATGTATCTGGTGTATTGTGTGTCTTTAAGTCTGTGCTAAATAAATGTATTTTCTTTCTTTCTATAAACTCATGCCTTCTTCCAGAAGGTAAGCAATAACTACAAAACGCCACCTAATACGAACCATACTGCTTTTGCTTCCTTTTCGTTTTTCTTCGTCTTTGTATTTAAGTAATTGGCAGTTTAAAACTCACCTTCTTCTAGAACTATTATCAAAGTAAACCAGCGGAGTAATTGCGTAACACAGTAACTATAATAGCTTTCATTTTGACAGTTCAACAACATTCATTGCGTTATTTACGCTGTTGAACAGACAGATTTTTCTAAACATATGAAGCAATGGTTTAGCAATATGCTTCAAAATGATTCAGATTACAATTGATAGTGTGTTAAGCAATCAGGGTGCAGGCAAGGCAGTTCGTATAACCAGACCTTGGCTAGAAGCCAGAAAAACCCTAGAGTTTTAAGAACCCAGTAGGGTTTTCACATGTGAATAAAATCCTTAGTAGCAATGCTAATGGCAGCGTGAGAGAGCCAGTTTTATGTTGATTAGTTATTTAAATAAAACATATTGTAAGCCAGGTGTTCCTTTAACGGGGTTCTTGATCTTTGCTTCGTGTCCTTTTGGATTTATTAGGGTAATTAGAATTACCTCATTTGTGGTGAGGGTAAATTGAGAAGTTTTGAAGTCTGAGCTGCCCCAAAGTGCAGTGAATATGTTTAACTATTCATCTATCTTGTTAATGAAAGTTGTTTTTATATTAATTGAGAAAAAAAATGGCGAAGGTAACGCTGAGCATAAATATGTAGATATATTTAAAAAAATAGAATTGATAACATCCTTTTCGGAGTCGGTTAAAACCTAGATTGATGTTGATTTTTAGGCTGTCTTCGATAAAAGAGCACACTATGTATCTAAGTTATTAGATAGTTAATAGTCGATATTAGAGGCATCTATTAGAACAAATCGGCATCCGAATTTTTCATACAGATAATTGTAACTTTTAATGCCAAAATGTAACCTTCCAAAAATTCAACTAGGGTAAAAACCACCCTCAACTTCACGGTCCCATGCACAGTAAATTAGAAAGCAATTCTTAACCAAAGGAGGCGTCAAGTGCAACTCGTACAAAATATGACGATTATTGTGTTACGGCACCCTTGAGGAGGTGGGGTAAACATGAAACACAATTACCTCCCTGCCTGTTGGGTTCCATTTTCGTCACAATTCAGCCAGTGACTTAGTATTCTACCCACGGTCAAAATGACCGCTGAGTGGACGTAGTGTGCTTAGAATTTTCTAAGACCTAGTCCCATCCGGGTGTCGGTAAAGTCAGGTCGCGTTGGCTACATGTTTTTTGCGTGCTAATAACAGTGTTACGCAATGTCGTATGCTAAACAGGCTCGCGTTGTTTTTGATGGCGTTTTTTTTTCGTTTGACGTATGATTCTTGCGTTTTAATTGTATTTGCGAGTTATGACTTGAGTTATTTTTATGTAGATTTTTAAGGTGGATGTTATTTAAAGCTTTTTTAAGGAGGGTTTAAGGTAACCATCGGTTTTGTTGCATATTTTTAATGGTTTGGTCATTTGATTATGCTAAATATGCTTGTCATAGTGCTAAAAGTTGGGTTCAAATCAGTATTATTTTGAGTGATAGCCCGTGTCCTTAAACGTCTTCAAAATAATGACAAAGAAAGAAAGAAAAAACGTTTATTTGCGGCACACATGACGCATAAAAAAAACCAATAAATAACAATTTGGGAGAAAACATGCGTCACATCTACGCAAAACGGCCATCTCCCGATAACATCAACTTTAAAACTCAGTCTATCAAAAATAACACTTGAAGAATTACCCTCCTCAAATATAACAAATTGCAAACAAACTTAGGATTCGTCAGTAACTATCACAATGTTGTACCATCAAAACTGCAAGTCAGCTCAGAGTGATCCAATAAAGTGAGCACTAGGGACTTCAGCTTATCAATATTTCAGGCACAAAATTGAAAATTACCGGAACCCCCAGCTGACTTACATAACTCAAACCTATCGAAACCAATAAAATATTAACTGGCAACGTTTTCCCGCCATTTTTCACCGGCCATTCGACTTTCGTATCACGTCCCGCCCGCACTTACACTCAATGCTAAATGTAATCATAAAATTGTTGTTAATAATTCATGTTAGACAGAGACGGAGGAACATGAGTGAGAGGGAGGTGTGTATAGGTGTGGGAGCGGGATTATTAAATTCTGTGAATGCTCACTTTGTATCTAATATCCGAATGTGTTTAATATTAGATTAGCGGAGGGTCGGTGTTTGCCCGGCTTCCCCGGGGCGTGGTACTTCGTGATAGATTCGCGTTAAGTTACGTTTTCCTCGAATTATGATTGGTTGATGGTTTCTCCTCATTTGGAAATGGAAAATTCTCCCTTTGAACGTGTAGGTAGTCGGGAATCGTTAATAATTAGGAGTATTCTGATACATTGACACGCCTGTAATGTATTGATGTTACTTATTATATTGCCGTTATCTTATACACAATGATATGTAGTAGGATTGTCAAAACACTGCCTTAGAGCACATACAAAAATGAAGAGACTACCTCAATGGTCTATTGGCTGCAAGCGCTACTGTTGAGCACGAGGTCCTGAATTCGATTCGAGGTCGTGTTAAGGGGCTTACAGGACCTAAACTCAAAAAACACAAGTTTTAGAAACAATAAAAGTATATGATCGACTACAGTAAACAAAATCAAAAAAAATATATGATATTCTTAAGGATATATGCTAGGTAGATAGTGTGTTGAAAATATAATACAACTTATTTGGTACGATAGAAAAAAATCATGAAGATACCTCTAAAAACTTACTTTTTACAATTAAAAACATACTAATATACATTCAATCATTATGATTTTTTGTCAGATTATTCTACAAGCATCATAATAAAACTCTAATGTTTTGATTTTTTAGTCCAAACAATAGATTTTTCGTAAATAGATAATTGCTTCATAATTTTGCAATAAATTACCAGCGTTGTGTCATCGCGTTTCTCTTTCTTTTCTATGCAGTCCGACAGTGACCGCGCTTTAGGTCATGTAGGTAGTCCTCTTAAGTGTTATTGGGTTATTTCATCTAGAATTTCTCAGTAGCAGCCCGGAGTCTGGATTTGTGCCTGGTTGATGGCAATTAATAGGCTCGCCCCCTATTACAAAAAATAATTAAAGAATTGAGTATTGAGTATTGAGTACATGAGACTTAAACATAACTGGCGAAATGTGGGTGTGCTATAGGTACCTACACCGCTGTCTAATCCTTCTGTGAATAATGGCGTGATGTTTATGTTACATACAATTATTATGTATTGGTAATCTGTTTCATCACAAACAGGCAATAGTCTTTGCAAACAGGCCATAATAGAATAGAATAGAATATTTATTTGCCAGAAACATGGTGCTTACACAGGTGTTCATAACATTGCATAGTGCTACTTGTCTCACCGTCTTAACGGTATGCAAAATCAATTTACAATTAAATGCAGTTTACATAAATTTTCAATTCAAGTACATTATTTACATTAGCATTAATTTTAAAATTTAAATGTTATTTTAATTATTATATTATATACCTATATACCATTACCACCATACATATACTAACATTTTACACCATACATACACAAATAGTAACAAGGCAACGTATTTTGAGGGATCAAAATACTTCGGCACGATATCCAAAAACAAAAAAGTAAACAGTTCACTGAGCATTGGTAACTGGTTACCAAAATGCTGGTAACCTGACCCTCACCGAGGCTTCCTTATTTCCCGTGTTGCATCTGTGGTTGTGGACCTCAGGAATCGTGTATCTGACGAAACGAAACGTAATCTGGTTCGATTACCTGGTACATCAGAATTTCTGTTACTGATTCCACCAATTTTTTTTCATGTTTTATTTTGGTCCTTCGGTCTTGCTTGGTCAGAATTATATGATCCTTGCTGGGGTTGAAACGTTCTTGTATTTCTAATGTTGAGAAATATGAGTCTTCCACTTTCATTGCTACAGTGAAGGATCTATTTAGATGTTCCTTATTGTTTTAGCTTTAAATGCAATTTTAAAATTAATTTTGTCAGCATTCTTATATTTTTTAACAGATCTCTAAAAGGTTAGGTTTAGGTCTTGTTGCTCGAAATAAATTATTATTATTATTTTTGTTTGATTTTACGTATCTCGGGACCATGGGGTCCCGGTCCTTTGGAAGGCGTACGAGGGGCCGAAGCCAACCCGCAGAGGCCCCTTAGGAAATTTTAATGAAATGTGGCACCAACCGACGATTATCCCTGTACGCACTATGCAAGTGCACCCAAGGACAACCCCCGGTTGGTGTAGGACTATTGCAAGATATGAAAAAATAAAAAATTGGACTATAGGTTTGGGTGGCTAAAGTGGACTGGTTACCAATAACTATGGAAGAACTATGACCCCTGCCCAATCAATGTTTTATATATACACGGATAAAATAGCAGGGGGTGACTTGCACACTCAATAATGGGTCCCCGGAAACGGTCGCTAGCACATAGTGACATAGCGACAAGGGGGCAACATGTCCTGAAGTGCTTATGAGGAGTGGAGAGGTATTCCACGGCTATCAGGACAATCCCGGAAGTACGGTCAAGATCCCTACCAGCATCTTACTGAAATACTTCCTTCCTCCGAGCACGTTTGCTCTTGCGAATCTCCACTCAAGCCGGCCAACAAAGGCAAGAATGAGGTGGGAGCTCTGTTCCTCGTCATTGTTCACTCCAGCCGGCCAATAAAGGCAAGCCAGAGGTGAGGAACAAGAGTTCTCCCGGGAGATAGGGTCCGTGGGGTCGCTACTGCCCAACAGCTCGCCACATGCTGCCCTGCGGGTTTATTATTATTATTTTTGTTATGACTACATATCTCGGGACCATGGGGTCCCGGTCCTTTGGAAGGCGTACGAGGGGCCGAAGCCAACCCGCAGAGGCCCCTTAGGAAATTTTAATGAAATGTGGCACCAACCGACGATTCTCCCTGTATGCACTATGCAAGTGCACCCAAGGACAACCCCCGGTTGGTGTAGGACTATTGCAGGATATGGAAAAATAAAAAGTTGGACTATGAGTTTGGGTGGCTAAAGTGGACTGGTTACCAATAACTATGGAAGAACTATGACCCCTGCCTAATCAATGTTTTATATATACACGGATAAAATAGCAGGGGGTGACTTGCACACTCAATAATGGGCCCCCGGAAACGGTCGCTAGCACATAGTGACGTAGCGACAAGGGGGCAACATGTCCTGAAGTGCTTATGAGGAGTGGAGAGGTATTCCACGGCTATCAGGACAATCCCGGAAGTACGGTCAAGATCCCTACCAGCATCTTACTGAAATACTTCCTTCCTCCGAGCACGTTTGCTCTTGCGAATCTCCACTCAAGCCGGCCAACAAAGGCAAGAATGAGGTGGGAGCTCTGTTCCTCGTCATTGTTCACTCCAGCCGGCCAATAAAGGCAAGCCAGAGGTGAGGAACAAGACTTCTCCCGGGAGATAGGGTCCGTGGGGTCGCTACTGCCCAACAGCTCGCCACATGCTGCCCTGCGGGTTTCTGTATCTCTCTTGGTCTGGCTCCTCACCCTAGACCTGTTCCAGCAAAGTAAACTCTTCCGGCTCAGGCCTAGAGTTCGGAGCGCGCAAGCCCCACCACGACGTCAACGTAGAGATACGGCGATGGGGTTATTATTATTATTATTAAACTCTTTTCTGTCCAGTTTATTTCCTTTACTGCATATTTGTCTTTTACAAAAGTGTACCAATTGGTAGCCCAATTTTTAGTTGCATCAACCCATCCTTCAACAACTGTTACAAAATTGTCATTCATAACATTTTCGAAATCGTCAAAAATATCAAACATGGCAGCCATGCAGTCGTCAGTCCCCAGTACATTGTAATCCTAACATTACAAGGGATCAGTTGTAAACCAAAGGGTTGTGTACAATGCAATCACACAGAATATAATTCTATTGTACGTCTGTCTGTGTTCTGTTGGCGTAATGTTTCGGATCATGGGAGCCGAGATGGTCTTTTAAGTTTTTGGTCCTATGATTTTTTTGGGAGTTTTAGTTTGCGTTGTAAATATCATGTAATATTTGTTGAATTTTTACGCCAAGTATAGTTAATATTATAAACTACTAGCAGAGCCCTGCGGTTTCACCCGCATAAGTGCCGATCCCAAGAGAATATCGGGATAAAAAGCATCTTTTGTGTTATTCTTATGTATAAGCTATATTATAATATTATAAAGTTTCATCAATATCCGTTCAATAGTTTTTACTTGAAAGAGTAACAAACATCCATCCATCCTCATAAATTTTCGCGTTTATAATATTAGTAGGAAGAAGGATAGTAGGATTAGTAGGATAGAGCACCACAGAGACAGTCATGTGAAATAGAGAGAGAAAAACATACGAACGAGTGAGTTAGGTAATCTTAAAGATGCGTTCCAGATCTCACACTATGCTTAGGTTTTCATTGGGCTAGCTTTACATATTCTATGATATTTCATATTTTGTCCAACACCAAACCCTTTTCAATGGTGAATTATTTCGTCAACCCAATACGAACCTCAATAATTACGTGTCAAATAAAGATTCTCATTAAACTCGCAGTCCTACTCTTTTACAAACTTAATATAAACAACTTTAATTTGATTTACACCATTATTTTCATCTCCCTCTCCGCCTGCATCCGAAAATATCATTTTAATAAAATTAACACCAGCCCCACGGGACCCTAAAAAGCGAAAGCACACATTATCATCACGACTCGCATCAAAAGGGTGAGAAGCATCCAAACTGACACAATGACAAAGTGATTCGTCACACATGACAGCTGCGCGTGCGACTGAGACGGCAAAACAACAAATAATGAAGTGTGAAAGAGATGAGATGAACAAATCGACAATTAGAGCGATATGCGTGTGCGCATTTTTGTCATGTTTAGATTATTGTTAATTTTTGACCTGATTTTTTTGGCGTGAATGGGATTGCCCTTGTTTGAATGGGACGCCTGTTTGAGTTCATTGTGTCCTGTTATATCTGACAGTTGGGAGAAGAATGAGTTTCTGCGAATGTGATGCAAGCAGGTGGTCTGATTTGCTTTTTATTCATAGTTCAATAATAATGTACAAATATTGTCGCCGATTCCCTTGTTCACAAACTAAACTAAATTTAAGTTCAGTGCATCTTATTCTTTCTACAATTACAAGAACACAAAAGAGAAAGAAAATAACAGAACATAAATATTAGTTTAGTTTTGTCAAATTAGTCAGCGCCTGACATAAAGTGACGTATTTTCAGTAGCCAATTTTTTAATCACGTCTAAATTGTCTATGGAGTATCTTAATTTGACAGGACTAAACTAATATTTATCTCCTGTCCTTTTCTTAATGAAATAGAAAGAAAAAGATGCACTGAACATAAATTTAGTTTAGTTTGTGAACAAGGGAATCGGCGCCATTATCAAGCTTGAGGATGGTAAAGTTTGCAGTAACCACGCGTGATTTTTCATCGTCGAATTGCATTTCCCTGTTGGAAAATTAGTAATAATAAAAAATGACAGTTTTGTTTTTTATCGTACTTGGGTATTTCGAGATAAATTATGAGTTATTTTAAGTACTAGCATCGCCCCGCGGTTTCACCCGCATAAGTTCCGATTCCGTGGGAATATCGGGATAAAAAGTAGCCTATGTGTTAAGCAAGGGTGTCAGCTACCTCCACTCAAAAGGGGTTAGAAGATTTTTGTATGGGGGGTGGCCCTAAGGTCGATCGCCATTTTGATTTTTTTTCAGAATCGCGGTGCACAACAAAAGTTATATATTTAGATAGAGGACGCTTATACAAACAAAAAATGTTATATAACATAATATCCTAAAGCGTCAGGTTTCGGAGTTATTCACCGAAATATAATTCGAAAACAACAAGGATTTTTTTGTTTTTCTTCCCTCCAGGTAAGCATATTGAACTATTGAGGTAATAGAAACGTTATGAAACCTTTACGGAGAGGAAACAAATGAAGAATAGACATTTTTTAAATAAATAACTAAAAACGGCTATTTATAGTTCGTTTTTTAATCCCAGAGACTAATCTGACATTTAAGTCTTTTGTGTTTTCGTTTTTTTTTAGTATAGAAGTTTGACATTACACTTGTCAGATTAGTCTCTGGGATTAAAAAACGAACTATAAATTGCCGTGTTTAATTATTTATTAAAAAAATGTCTATTTTTCATTTGTTTGTTCTCCATATAGGTTTCATAACGTTTCTATTACCTCAATAGTTCAATATGCTTACCTCGAGGGAAAAAAACAAAAAAATCCTTGTTGTTTTCGACTTATATTTCGGTGAATAACTCCGAAACCTGACGCTTTAGGATATTATGTTATATAACATTTTTTGTTTGTATAAGCGTCCTCTATCTAAATATATAACTTTTGTTGTGCACCGCGATTCTGAAAAAAAATCAAAATGGCGGCTGATTTTAGGGCCAAAACCTTCAAACCCCTTTTATCAAAATTGGTCCGGCCGTTTGAGCGTGAAGAAGTAACAAACACACTCATAAACTTTCGCCTTTATGATATTAGTGTGATATGATTCCTACTAGAGAACACTTCGGTGACATCGTTTATATCGGAATGACTGATTGTGTTACATCTGTAGCACTGTCTTTTAATCTACTGTTAAATCTTATCTATAAGATACTCTTGTCTTAAACGTCCACTATTTGACAAATGGTTGGTGAATACTCTAGCTCTTTCTCAATACCTACAGCTTTTAGAAATATCATCTTCATAGATATATCTTCTAGCCACGTTTCTACAATAAACATATCGCTTCCAGACTGTACCCATCATTCATCATATTTGTTTCCCATTACTGCTATGTTAGTATTGTCAAATTTATTCAAAATCAACAATGTCAGTGCATTTGTCCGGACGCATCTTGTAAACTAAGTACATCTCTCATTACATACCGCTACTGTTTCTTCTTTTATAATAGACATTCCTAGACCGACCACGTTAAGTAGACCCTTCATTTGTTTGGCACGAGAAAACGCCATATATTTTAACTTGTCTCAAAATTTAAGACAGATCCCGAATAACTGGACGACACATTAACATTTTTAACATTGAAATATTTATTTAAGTAGCCTATTTGTGTGTTTTTCTGTCACTCGAAAGGGCACGAAATGGTAGCAATGTGTCATTTGAAATTTCTTTGTAAAAGTAATTGTTTCGTTTACAAATTTTAAGTTGGTAGCTGGCTTGCATATGTTTAGTGATTATTTTGCATACAGCTGTAGTAAAGACACATACTTTAAATAATTGCTACACGGACACGATAATATGTATTTTTTTTATTTTCCAGTAGGTAAGAAATAATAACTTCGATGTCCTAAAATTTTAAATTCCGTTAAGTCAGCCATTTTTCAAATTACAAATCCACAATTCAAATTCAAAAGAAGAATGTTATGCAATTCCACCTTAATTTCGGGTGCAGTGACTTTGTCTCGCGTCCAGGTGAAGTTGGAATGCAGCTAGGAACTGTTCTGAATGTCCTAAATGCCTACACTACAATGTTTGTGAAAATTAGATTTCTGGTAACCCAACGTATAAACAGTCTGAGGCACTAGAGGAATTCCAAATGGAAATTATTTTGATTCCATTCCAAGGTTTTGGCTCGCGTGATGAGAGGACGTTTTCTTTACAAGAATAAGGCTGGGAATGAAAACTCTTTGTAAGAAGGGAATTATTTTGTTGGCGTTAAGGTTAGAGGTATTTGGTGAAATGCTTTCAATAAGTCTACTCTTATTAAACAAATTAATAACATTAAAATAAAGGCAAAACTATAAGAAAGATAGAAAACTGAAATAAAGGAGAAATTTACACGTGGGTACTATAAATTAAACTTGTCATCATCATCATCATAATCTTCATCAACCTTCAACAGTCCACTGCTGGACATAGCTTAGGCCTCTCCTATTGCACGCCATTAAACTCGATTTTAGCCAACTCTCATCCAGCTGCTACCAGCCACCCTGCGAAGATCATGTCAGCCAGTCCTTTATTAATAAATTAGACATCCTTCTGAGTATACTACCGTTTTCCCATTGATGATGTGGATGAAGTTATCGATAAAAAGGCACTCGTAAAGGAATTAAATAAAGACATGACTTGGAAACATCAATCAGTCGAATCACTAAAGTAAATGCAGATCTATTTCATTTAAATAATGAGCATGATTGCAGAGGTAAACCAAAATCTAATAAAGGAGAGACTTTGTAAAAGATGGACAAAGATTGTCCTATCACAGACAATGATTCCTTCCTTTAGAGTTCAAAAGATGATAAACAACTAATTCAATGTTCATGTACCCAAACTGACACAAAATGCATCATTTAAGAACAATGTCTGCCTTCCAAAGAACAAGATGGTTCCATAACCAGGGTACAACAGAACTTTACCAAAATTCAGACAATTCCCTCATTAATATGTAAGTAGAGGATTTTCTAACGCTCAACCGACAGCCGTGTCGAATCGACGCAAATCTGTTATATTTGACTATTTAAAATATGCGTAATTTCAACGTATGCTACATAACTTTTACGGTTTTTGAACAGGTATAATTTACACTGGCTACTTTTGTTAGTTTCTCGACCATTTTGTAAAGGATTTCTTATTGTCTCAGTTTTGGAATTAATCGTTGTACATTGTTCATTTGTTTTTTTTTATTGTTTTTAGGCTTCTTTCCTTTGAATGGTTGTAGGTCGTGTGTGAAGTAGGTTGTGAATTATTTATCGTTTTTACGTATTTGTTATTTTTGGCTGGCAAAGAGGTGTGAGGGAATCGGTCAATTGTTTTAAGTTTTGGGAACAAGAACATCTTGATTGGATATATTTAGTATATACTATTGTCAGAAGCAAAGTCAAAAACTCATGTTTATTTTCAAATTGATTATAATAATGTATTCAATGAATCTGTCTAGCCTTTTCCCAACTATGTTAGGGTTGGATTCCAGTCTAACCGGATGCCGCTGAGTACCAGTACTTTAGATGGAAGGACTGCCTCTCTGGTTCCACAACCCGATATTGGGTATCACGATACCTCTTGGTGAGACCAATTGACAGACTTTTAGGCATCTGACTATTCGTAACGACTGTCAAAAATCTACAAATGATAGTAGGGACCAACGGCTTAAGGTGTTTTCGGAGGCAAATTGATATTACACAATTGATTATGAAAACAGTATCTGCCTGAAATAATCCATTCGTTAGGTCAACAACACTGATAACATCATGAATTATTCATTTACTAAACAAGATAGCATTTAACGGTTATTTTAGTGCTTTTCTTGCAAACTAAAAATAGCAACCGATAGTTGATGATAGTACAATTTAATTTAAATGTTGCGCCCATTAACAACTTTGATGGGCAAGAAGTACTAGGGCTGCATAAATACAAGAAAATGGCGTCAACATTCTACCGTCTACTTTCACTTCTTCAGATAAGAGTTATGTATCTTTGTTGTGTATTTATTGCAACCGATAATCTAACGGCTGCAGCTGTTTTTATGGCAACATTTTTTATAGCTTATGTCAAAATTGTATGAAAATAACAAGGCTTTATGTTTTCTTTATTTATTCGAGTTTTTTTTTTCTTTTGTAACAGAATTATTTCAGTCAACTAACTTTTTATGTTGCCATTCAAATAAATGCTTAGACTAAGTATAAATAAGTATTTTTTATATTCAGTTTAATTTTGTTCTATGTTATTTAAAATAGGTATGCATTTTTCACGTCTTTAAATTCAACTTATTGCTTTTTCGTCATCAAATTGACAAAACAAATTGAATAAAATCAGACAACGGCGCAATGACAGTTGCCATCATCAATTCCCACCATCGCTTACCATAGACAAACAAATAATTTATTCATGTGTAAGTCAGGCACACCCATCCTTACTTAACTTCTGTCAGTCACTAACAATACGAGAATTATCATACCTTTGTCAGGGGGACGCAAAAATATTTTGATTAAAAATTTATTCCACCAGTAGAATGTAGGGTAGATTTTTACACCAGCCGGGATCGAACCCCTGGCCTGACAGATGTCAATCTGTGAAGGGATGCTTGTTTTTTGCGAAGGGTGTTGGTGTTAATGTTGGGGAATGTGGATGGTAAGCGTTTGAGTGCGGGTTCGGTTCTAAGCTGATGTAATTTGTTTAGATTATTTTTGTTTGAAAGTTTTGATTTATTTTACTGATTAGCTGTAAGTACTAATCTATTTTTGATAAAGAAATTGGCGTTAAAATTACGTTCACAGTAGAACTCCGGCCTAGGCAGCCACTATTGTGAAGAATACTTATCAACCATACCTAATAAAATAAAGAAAGAAACATTGCTTATTCTGCACAAATAAGACGCACATTATAAAATATACACAAATTATATGTTAACAAAGTAGCCAAAAACCTCATACTTAACAAATCCGGAGTGCCAACAGAAGTGAAAACTTGAACAATTACGTGTGTATTTTCTGAATCATCATATAAACAAAACACAAACAGAATACTTTGCCATCACTCAGTGACGTATCGGAAATACATTAAAACCGAGTACACCCCGAGGACAGCCGAACATATCCGAATGTAGCGCGGTGTCGGTAACAGTGTCGCGAGTTCAATGGTTTTTTCCCATCTCAAAAAATGCCCAACTAAAGAAGTTTTCACATCAAAAGTCAAAAAAAAGTGTGGTCTATCACCAGACTTTTATACGTTTTTCTAATAGATAACTGTCCCACAGCTGGGGAAAACTTGCCCAGATAGTTTTCTACGAAATAAAATGGCCGGTCAAAGCCGGTCACTGGTCATTGCCCACACTGACCGGGTGCGTCGAGTGGACGCGTTCACAGTAATTGTATGAGACATGCACATAAATATTAATGTATGTCTGTCTGTCTGTTAATGTTACTAACTGCGGAGGGTAGGCTGTAGGGTTACAGATTTTAATCCATTTAAATCTATATCACCTAAAGGGCTTTGGAGGTCCTTGGCAAACCTACCTATACGCCATTTTGTTTTTTTTTTTTACAAACTTGCGGCTACGCATTAAACCTATATAAATCGATACTAAGAAAACATACTAAGAGCAAACCCTGTAGAGTGTCACGTTTCCGAGATATTAACGATCAAAGTTGATCACGTGTTATATTTGTATATTCTTTGATCTCCTAGAGTAGGTCCTAAAATTGTTTATTGAATGCAAACAATTACATTATAAGAACTTAGAACTAATCTAATAAAAATAATTTTAATAATATTACAACCCACAACGGTATCCACAGATAGAAAATAAAGCAAAAAAAAAAAAATAAGACCTCTTTCTACCATAAATCTAAATTCAAAAAACATACACATCACTATTCTAGTTATCGAGCTTTGGGGTTCCACAGGTAAAATACATACGAAGTATAAGAACCTTTACCGTGATATTTTCCTCCAAAATTATAGTGTATGATTTGGTACATGGTCCCTCTGGGAGGGCTGAGACTTGAGAGGTATTCGACGAGATTCGCCGGCCCTCCGGCCCTCCCCATGAGTAGCCAAACCTCTTATTAGAAATAGGCTCTTGTAGGTATTGTATCGTTCACAAAAAGTATGTAAGTGAAACTTTTCCTCCAATAAGAATACTTTACTCAAAATACGTCCTTCTAATTGGTGTAAGCTGTTTTTCATTTTCTCAAAGTAGAAAATAATTTTCTCATTTCCCGACTATGTTGTTTACGATACAAGAAAAAGATACTGGAATTATCCCAGCTTGTTACTTCGGGAGCGAAAGCTTCATAAATAAGAAGTAAATACCTAGTTACTTTACTACCACAAATAAGTATAATCCTGGAAGAAAATATCTTGCTAAAGAAACACCGGATAAATTACAAGTAGCTGAATAACAAATATGGCGGCTTTTAAGGCGCGTACCTCGGAGATCCGACAATAGTTTTGCTGACCCACGAAAATACAAAAAACTTGATATTTATTTAGCGGAATTCGCGGTCATTTTAAGCAAAATATATAGAGCAATAGTTGCCCCGGCCATTGTGTCCGTCCGTCCGTCCGTCCGGCCAAACATCGGCCCTTTCATTAGCCCCCGTGTAATTTATTTGAAAAAATATTTACGAAATTTTCTTGTGCGCCGTTTTGTTGCGATATATGGTTAGAGCAATTTTGGGTTTTCCCCTCACATTTTTGCATGTTATGTTGTCCTGGTTAGTTTGTTTGGTAGTTTTTGCTTATTAAATGTTTTTTCTTTTTTTTACAGGTAAGCGAGGCATTTTGTTTGAGAAAACGTATGTCGGTAAGTTTGGCTATTAGGTACATAATATGTAAGAAGATTACTTACAAAGTTTGAATCTCAATGTTTTCTTTGTGGGAAAGTATTAAACACATTCCTCAGATGCATTCCAATTGAACCGAAAGGTCCTACACATGAGCAGAGAAAGTTAAAAATCCTATTTGAAACGATTATTTTAATTTATCCGTTAAATCCGATCCATTACTTACTGTTCTAGGTTTAATGTCAGTAATACTTAATTCTCATCACGTTCACTCCGTCTGCCGGTCCCCTCGGAGGCCTAGCGACATTTTATTTAATCAAGAACACTTTTTAACATTCTTTGGACGTACTCACAATATTTTCTAAACGTGGACATGAAAAAAAATTACTGACGACACTTTTTGCTTTTATTAAAATGAGGCGAAGGGCCTCACTTCAAATGTGCAAATTAAAAAACATATAATTTTTGGCTTTATATCGTTTTTCTCGTTAGAAAACCATTATATTAATTAACTTTACAACTTTTAAACGTTCCAAAATATCACAAAATTAAGAATGCGTACGAGAAATAGCATCTTAAACGGTGATCACTAGAAAAAATATTAATGAAACCATTATTTATAATTTCCATCGCGATCGCCATAAAAATATGTTAATTAAAATGGATTTTTCCCGAATTATCCACCGTCCAGGGCCGCATTCTAACCAGGTTTACGGCGTCGTAAAATAATCTTTTTTTACTCGTGTGTCCTGCGTTCGCGAGCATAAATTTAAGATTTTGTCAGATTTATTAAGTAGGTCTTGTGTGAATTTGTCGTAAACGTCCGATAGTATTTTACTGCCGTTGGATTATTACATTTTTTAAGTAAAAAAAAGCAAGAACACCTTGTCGCGCGAGCGTTTTTAATTTCATTTTTTTTAACTTTTTCGGTCGTTAAACCCGGGCCTTAAAAATCTTGGGGTCAATTAGACCTATTTCAACAAAGCCCATAAGATTTTTTCATTTACAATTTTTATTGGCCCATCAAATTTTTAATTGTAATAAATATATTTTGAACACTTTAACGTCTTTACTTTTGATGACGCGCGGGACATCGTAAAATGTAGCAGGAAATAAACTAGCTGAAGCATAGTAAATGGACCGAAATTAAAGAAAACTCTTATTAAGTTTCTTATGTTTGATCACATAAACATTAAAGCATCTTAATAACTATTTCTCAGTAAGTTGTAGACATTAAAATATTAAACACGGTTGAACGATGACTTTAATTGTTCACGATATAAGAGTTCCCCACGAAAGAGTTTAAAACTCAAATAAACTTATCATTTGGAAAAGTAAAATATTAAAAATGCATTTGGCTGCATTTCCTTATATTTTTCTTGCTTTTTCTTCGGCACGGTCCCTTAATGACTTGGAGCATTAGTTATCTTTAAATTACGATAGGTACTCCTCTGGGGGTGGAAAAGAAAAAAGGTAAAGATTGAAGGGTGAAAGTGCCCGGGAGGTGTTGATAACGAGGATTCAAATAGGGCTCTTATCTCCCGCTTTTTGTGATGCCCAGAAAAAGTAATTAAGTCTTTTTTTGTTTTGTCAAAAAAGAAATTAGATTTGAAACGGGCTTTGGGTTGAGTTAATGTATTTGTGATGTTCTTAATTAGGAGATTGTGCATCTTCGGCGAATGTTTAGTTTTATTTTTGTGTTTAATCGTTCTACCATAATTCATTCATTGTTTATTGGCGCCGCGTCCGTGAGATATTGATAACGACGCCTCAGTGATTGTGAATAGAAAATGTATATTCTTTTCTTTTATGTAAATTGTAAAGTAAAAAATGTTTTGTTCATTAAGGCCATGTTTATGATATCTAGTACATGAAATATGTAGTTATGTTTAATCTAGATTGCTCGCTGTAAGAGAACTATCATTAAAACCTATAAAGATAGGTGTAATGCCATAGAATGGAGCACATGTTGTTAAGTGCCTCACAATGCACAATTATTTATGCACATCTAGTCTATTATTATGACTGTGATATTAACTAGTAAAGTAACACCTAACGATGCTCTTGAATATTATTTTTAATTACGACGCATTCAGCGTGACATGGAACGTAATAATTAAAATAACGCAATCGACACTAAAGAATAAAAAGAAAAATTATCAAAAAGAAATGTCAATTCCGACCCTCTTTCTTCTAATTAGAACGAGACGCAAAATACAGAAATGTAAGTGTTAGATTGGGGTAGAGATAGGAAAGAGGGGTGAAAGCGACGAAGAAAAAAGCAGGTATTGTTTTAAAGACAGTTTTAATTTCCCGAAGGTAATTTATCACGACGCGGTGTTTTGGCGCGCGGCAGGAGTGTGTGTCCGATCGATATTTATTCGGGGCTTAGGATTCCGTTACAAAAGCAATGTAAGATTGTCTAAATGAAAATATCTAAGTAATGTTTCCGAAATACCAAAATGCTTAGTATCACCGAGAAATAAATACCAACGAAAAGCATTATAAAGGTGATGGGAAGAATAAAGACGAAGGACCCGGGAAAATACTGGTTATCTTGTCAGTACAAGTTCTTTCAGTTTTAAAGAAAACACCCAAATAAATAAACGATCACGGAACCCATTTTCAGTAAAAACGACTCGCACTGACCGTTTTTTTACCGCGCGGCGAGGGGGAGTGTTCCCGCGACGAATTCAAATATAGAACGCAACTTATGTTTTCAAAATAAGAATAATATTTTTGAATACGGAATGCCTTTGCGGGTGATCGGTTTAATTTCGGCAATTTAGAATATATTTTAGTTTTGTTTTGGTTTTTAGGTAAAATGGCGGAAGGATAGGACTTATTGTAAAGATAATTTTACTAAAGATGTATCGTATCACCCAGTAACTGAGTTGTGGAGGTCAGATAGGCAGTCGCTCCATGTAAAATACTGGTATTCAGCTGCATACGGTTAGTCTGGAAGCCGACCCCAACATAGTTGGGAAAAGGCTAGGCAGATGATGACTTACTGTCTTAGCCAAGGTGAGCAATATTTTTGACTTAAAACAGTCCATGGAGTTTCGTGCCCGTTCTTCTAAATAGGAACCTACTTCGCTTTGGAATGGGCAACTAGCTTCATATTTCTGACTGACCGACTCCTTGGCAACTCAAAAGTGCCTGTAAAAGTGGTTTATTTATACAACTTATAATAAATCTGTAGAAGTGAAAATTCTGTACATTGAAAATATCAAAAAAATAAATGGCAGGGGGTGTTACTAGACTGACACCGAACCCAAAAATGTGATTAAAAAAAATTTTGTCTGTCTGTCTGTCTGTTTGTTCAGGCATCACGCAAAAACTACCGGTTCTATTACGATGAAACTTGGTATAATTATTCTTTAGTATCCTGGGCACCACACTGGGTACCTACTTTTTATCCCGGAGAAAAGTGCTGTTCCCGAGGAAAACAACAATAACGTTATTATGATAATAGAGTGCGCCACGGTCTTTCGAATCATGATTGAATTATATAAGAAACTTTAGAGTTTAGAGTCGAATTGATTGTCAAATTCTAAATTAACGCGAGCGAAGCCGCGGGCAGAAGCTAGTTTGAAATAAATGCCTTGAGTTTAAGTTTCAGAAGGCAGATACAAAAGTGTGTTGGATTTGATTTCTAGGTAGGCCTGAAAATAGAACTACATTTATTTGTAAAAGTTCCAATGTTGCCTGTGCCCTATAGACTTAGGTACTACCAACATTAAAAAACATGAAGAAGTATCGTCTACCTTCTGAATCTGACTCAGATGACAAATAACAATAAGAGCCCGCGAATCAAACCTCAAACGCCATAACCTGCTTATACGGCCATCTTACAGCCACGTGGGCTGTGATCAGCATACAATGACCTGTCACCAGTCAACTTGCAAATCAACCATTGTGGAACATTAGCTGGTTTCAATCGCCTCCCAAATTCGAACGTCGGTGGTCTCCTCTTGTGTTATGCCGCCCTAGTACTTTTTGAATAGTTATCATCCTGTTCAGGGTGGAATGGTGATGACAGATGGTGTTTGGTGATTGATGTTATCACTTTTGGTGATGACAGGACGGTAGCATTGATAGGAAAAAAATTACATGACTATTGACATATTAGTGAAGTTCTTCGGAATGGTCAGGTGCTAGTACTCGCAACCGGCGCCGGCGTGCGCGTATGACCAATGTATGAACCTAAACCCTAAACGAAGCAAAAGTGTCGTAGCAATAGGCGTTTTGTAGAAATACATGATGTTATGCTATACATGTAATATACTTCTATATTTATTATAGAAAACTAACTTTACTGTACTTGTCAGACTTTGAGAACGTTGTTAGGGTTATTTATTTCATTATCACGCACGTTAAATATAACTGAATAATTAAATAGATCTTTCGCTTGTCATAGTGTCTTATAAAATGTTAATAGTTAGATAATTTAGTAGGTATTTGTTTTACTTACATGAAATCTTAGAGTTGTTAAAGATGTTAGGAAAATAATATATTAAACTAAGTATTTCAAATTCCTTTTCAACATTTAGACGTTTTTCGTTAAAATCATAAAATTCAAAATATTTTATTTCACGTAAACCTAAATGAGCAGTTATGAAACGTCAGAAGCTAGGTGCACGGTTCTAATTGATCGTTTCTTATGGCGAAGACCCGGCAAGAAAATCCACGTTACTCTTTTAAAAATAATTGATTTTTACTATGTTTTCAAATTACTGTGTTACCAGGTATGGGAGGACATTGTATGCCTGTCAACAAGTACTCAGAGATCGTGCGTATAGCTTAGGAATATAACTCTCTGCTGGAATCTGTTTCCCTGGTAGCAATTAGGTCTAGGCAACAAACTCCACGGTAAATTAGAAAATCTACCTACGAAACGTATGTGTAAATAAGAAGGGCATTAAGCAACTCCAAAAATACATTTAATTATCTTAAAGCCAAACTCCAGCGCATTGCAAAGTTTCATATAACTTCGGGTTGCTTTTAAAGTAAGCGGCTTTTCTTGGAGAGCTTAAAATTCACTTGCTATGGACGTCGGCATTACTTAGCAATGATGCGTAAAGCAGTTTTAAGGGAAAATGTGCTTCGCTTACAAGCGATAAGCGATGGGGTACTGTGTTGTCGCTTGTGTGTATTGAGCATTATTTTGGAATCTTTGGTTTTCAATTTGGATTAAGATGGAGATAGAATTGTGTTGTGATTGTCCGTCCGGTAACCGAAGTGATACGTTAATAGATTGCATCTCCCTTTTCCCAACTATGTTGGGGTCGGCTTCCAGTTAAATCGGATGCAATTGAATACCAGTATTTTACATGGAGCGACTGCCTATCTGACCTCCATAACCCTGACTTTCGGGCTTCTGAATACCCGTAACGACTGTCAAAGATCTAAAAATGACAAGCGGGACCAGCTGCTTAGCGTGCTTCCCGAGGCACCGAGGGGTCTTGATACACGGTAATGAATGGCCACCCACCCATCCAGTAACCGACCGCGGCAAGCGTTGCTTAAC
Organism: Amphipoea lucens; assembly: GCA_947508005.1. Classification (NCBI taxonomy): domain Eukaryota; kingdom Metazoa; phylum Arthropoda; class Insecta; order Lepidoptera; family Noctuidae; genus Amphipoea; species Amphipoea lucens. The sequence goes on along the minus strand of OX382373.1, from coordinate 2,362,543 downwards.
CTTATAGATCGACCTGTGTGGCTGTTATCATTTAGCCACGAGCCCCTCTAAAACATACCCCTTCTCGGAAAAACAGGTGTGATGTTCTGTTATGTAGTTAACACTAAATTCCAGTTAGAGTACCAGGAACGCATAGAGCCATACAATACAAAACCGAGAAAGTATTGGCGTGCTATCAGTCCATTTGACAAGAATGGCTGCTTTTTGTTAAAACGGAGTTTCGATCGCCCACAGAATTTATGAGCTGGAAAATATAACAGTAAGGTGATTAGTAAAGTAATTTGATTGAAGAGTGGATGACATTAATTTCACAATCTAGCCTAGGTCTAGGTTTGAATTTCTAGCTTATTGCAGTAGAGCAGAAATGGCCCAGTGGCAACGGCTCCGACTAACGAGTTTTAGGTCGTGGATTCGAACCCAAGCAAGCACTTTACTTCGTGTTCATCACCAATGCTCTCAAAACGGTGAAGGAAAACATCGAGAGAAAACCGGCATGTCCTAGAAGTAAAAATTCGAAGACATGTGACATCTACCAACCCGCACTGGGCCCGCGTGGTGGTTTATAGCCCACTCCCTCTCACAGTGAGGAGGCCTGTGTCCCAGCAGTGGGGACGTTATAGGCTGATTATGTTTATGCTGTTGCAGTCTATGTTAGATCTAGGTACGAACTAGGTATCTCCTAAGATTGATAACTTGTAAAGTTTCTATGGCAACTGTTGCAAATTTTTTCAAAGGGGCTATTCCCGTATTTTTAAGAACGTTTGTGTGGTAATGTCAGTCACAGTCTGTCAAAAATAACCTCTAATTTATAATAGGTACCTACATTATTCACATTGATAGTCGCTGAGATAAGATTTTGAAAAATAGGAATTGCATGAAAAATCTGACAGAAAATATCACTCTCTAAAAAAAGAAAAGAAACTTGAAGGCGTTTGATGTTGTTGTTTGTTCTGACGATTGTGTTTTGTTTTAAATGTTATGACATTACAGGTACCGTTTTCTTTTTTTTTGAACCGCTTTCGATATTGCAAATTAAAATATTTTCCTTCCTATCTATATCAACCTCATTTAAAGTTCGACAGTCGCTAACGACAGGTAGCGGTAGCATTATCTCTGTAGCTCTTACAAATTACGTCGAATTTTCCTCCAGATCTTTTAAATTCCTTTAACAACACCAACAATGGATGTCCACAAAGGTAACTCCGGTAGCCCAGAGACAAAAAAAAAAATGTCTTCCCATTTCCACCTAGCGATTGTTTACCAGGCTAACATAAGCGTACAGGTGGTACTTGAACATCATTTGCATACGTAATGGACGAAACAAAGGCTCTGCCTCGGCCGGCCGTGCGCGCTCATGCTACCCCGGTTAGCATTGTAATAAATGCTAATGAACATTAGGAATGTTAAAACAAATAACTCGAAAAAATAATAGTAACTCCTTGAGGTTATGAGCGCCGGCTGTTTGAGCCCCATTCTAGTCAGGTGAACCGAGTTTAGTTGCAGTATTTCTTCTAAACAACTGTTTTATTGAAACAAAAGCATTAACAATTTTAATAAAAACGTTGATTCTGTTGCGCAAAAAAGAGAAACAGCTAACAGACCCATTCAGGAAACTAATAATGCGAGCGTATAAAATTATTAAGCCAACTATCGGCATAAACACAACAAACATCTCATTAACATGTAAATTAGTTACAACCCACAACAATAACGTAACCTAACCAGGGTGGGAGCAACAAAAAGAGCTTTAGAGGATGAAAATGAATACCACAGAAAACGTAGCGATTTTAATTAGAACGGTCCGCGCCTCGGGCGCGACCGCAGCCCGTAAACCGAACTACCGAGCGGCGAACGTTAAAAAATTAACTTCTATTTTTGAATTTCATCTTTAATGCTGACAATTTTTAATATCCGTCCGTCTATGCTGGCCTGGTAATTAAGATCGGCTCGTCTTAACGCCTTTGAGACCCGCAAAACGATTAAAATAAGCAGAAGTGTATCGTTCATGTATTTTTGTGTTAAGACATAAGTAGAGTATATAATTTAGAGAAACGACATGCAAATAAAATATGATGGCTACATAATCAGCCTATAATTTTCCCACTACTGAGATACAGACCATAGAGTGGACTGTAATCTACCACGCGGGCCCAGTGTGGGTTGGTAGATGACATAATCGTATTATGTCTTCAATTTTTTGGTTCTAGGACATGCCGGTTTCCTCACGATGTTACCTATCCTTCCCTCACGATGTTATCCTTCACCGTTTTGGAGAGCAGTGGAGCAGTCGTAACGGCCGCGCCTTGAGGTTGAGTGGGTTCAAACCTAGACAGGCGCTTTACTTTATGTAAATTATGAAGGCAATTTCCGGCAACTGTTCCATAATTGAGATTTTTCGTCAATATCTGTCACGGACAGGAAAACCTATCCGTTCATTACCCCATTTAGGACCAGTATAACCGCATCAAGTGACTGCGGCAGTCATATCAACCATATTTATGGCATAATCACGTCTTCGACATAGAATTTTTTGTCAAAGAAAGGGACATTACGACCAACGTAAATTCTACCAAATTATACGTTTGTACTAAGAAATGCTCGCACAAAAAAAAAGTATAAGTAAAATGCGGTTTTCTCCCGGATATCCGCATACGAACGACAGTATTTGACCGTATACGGACGCGTATTTCTTTCCGTTTGTGTGATATTTTTTCGCAAAAGGAAAATCCAGGGGCCGCGGCCCATCCGTATATATCATCCCCCGTGCACAGATTTAACCCCAGGAACAAGACCGAAATCTCCATAGGAATTGTTTGCGGGCAAATATCACTGGTTCAATTTTATCATAGGAATGGCCGGACCTAAATAATGCCACCCCTTATTATCATATATTATATTTCGGTATAGCTACGGTACCATGCGGCGACTCGTACCTCCCGGCGATGTGTGCCGTTCACGAAAAAACCAACCAAAGAGTTTGTCGATCGTTATTAAAAGTTCGATGCGAGTCGGCTTTCACATAATGTTGCTCATCCAATAGAGTCAAAGTAAATAGACGACGGGCCGAGGGGTTGAGGCCGAAAAACCGCAAGACAATCCCGAAATTCATTACACGCACTACGAGAACATCGTCGGAATTCACAATATTGAAATCGTGGAGCCCCGCGCCCCTCGTTTCTCTACCGCTGCGTAGATATTACAAAACCCAATGTAAACGTTTCTATTATTGCAAACTAACACGAATGAGTAAATCGCTCACTTTACATAACTGCCGTCAAGTAGCTCCTCTATATCCTTCATACAGGGTGTTACTGAAAGGGTATATCAATACAAACAGGTTGAAGAGTGTATCTGGTCTAGAATCTCTGTACAAAATTTCAACTCAAAAGCATTAACTTTGAAAATGCTTAATATTTTTTTATTTCGATAGTTTATTAAATTGAAATCATAAAAAACGTGTCACCGCACTACGAGGGTCATTATCCATTATCTGTAATGTGTCTGTGCGCCTAGTACACGCACATCACGCCGCCGCGCGCCAGTGCAGCGCCGTGATGTCGAAATAAAAAAATATTAAGCATTTTCAAAATTAATGCTTTTGAGCTGAAATTTTGTACAGAGATTCTAGACCAGATACACTCTGCAACCCGTTTGTATTGATATACCCTTTCTGTAACACCCTGTATACAGGGTCAAATGAGATTACCTATCTAAACTCTACAGTCATGATGGCTTTCGACTTTCGATATTACCTATCTAAACACGATACAATTAGAACTGAAAAGATTTGATGTTTTTTTCTTAGGTGTCAACGACCGCTGGTTGTTACTTGAAGTATAATTGATACCAATCACGTCTGTGAAGCTTAGACAAAAAAAAAGACGGGTTGCACTCCGGGAGTGCCGGCAGAAGTGAAAACTTGAATATTAACGTTGAAATAAATCAATTATGAATTGAATTAATATAACTATTTTTTTTTCACTATTTCTGCGTCACTTTTTTCATTAATCGATGCACTTTGTTCAATTTCCATATTTTAAACACTTTATATACACGAATTTTACGAATACACAGCAGTGTGGCTACTACACAGACGGTCGAGCCATCAGCTGTCCATCCATCTATCCACATCCACGTCCACCATCACCGTCACCGTCACCGTAACCGACACCGTCACCGTCACCGTCACCGTCACCGTCACCGTCACGGTCACCGTCACCGTAACCGACGCCGTCACCGTCACCGTCACCGTCACCGTCACCGTCACCGTCACCGTCACCGTCACCGTCACCGTCACGTCACCGTCACCGTCACCGACACCGTCACCGTCACCGACACCGTCACCGTCACCGTCACCGTCACCGTCACCGTCACCGTCCGTCCGTCCGTCCGTCCATCCATCCATCCATCCATTATCGTGTCTCACTTGGTTTACTTCGGTTGGCGCCGCCGCCGTAGACAGAGGGGGGGGGGGGGAATCTCTCCTGACGGTCACGTGTCCTGACGCGAGTTTAACATTTTTTCCCCATACAAAAAGTGTCCAACGCCGCTAAAGAAGTTTTCACTTCAAAAAAAAGATTTTTTAAACTGACATGTCAAGTAAATGCACGAGCAGCGGTCGATAACCACACAAAAAAAAATTCAAATTGATTTCTTTTTTGACCCCACCCATCACGTTTGCGGAGATTCCCTAGCTTATTTAATTTAACCTGGCAATGACGGGCATTGGAATACTTCTCCCCGTGACGTCACCGATCAAGCATTACAAAAAACATTACAGTCGTAAACAATGAAAACATATCATAAAACAATTTAGCCGGTAATCCCGGCTATAATTTATAGCCTGTAATATCGGGGAGAATCAGCGTTAAATCATAAAAAAGAGCACTTAACCGATGTATTAGGTAACACGGGCAGCCGTTTTAATAACTATTATTAAAACTCTTGACGAAATTCCCCAATAATAAAGCTGAAGAGCGCGGAGCTTCCGACAGCTCCTTTACTTTATGGTTTTAACACGTCTATGATTTTATGATGCTCTGGTAATGTGTGGAGATATTTACTCCTGGTAGTTTGCTCCTGGTTAGCGAGTAACCACGACGTACGGACAAAAGCTATCCGTAATAGGAGGTTTGAGGACATTTCTTTAATAGTACAGCACCGCTTCTATATTCATGGAACAGTAAACATTTTGCGGTTTATTTTGATGGCGTGATATACCTCTTATGGGAGATAAAAATGTATCATTCGCGTAACGTTTTAGTGCGCGCCAATCGTAAAGAGTGCATCACTTGGACTGGGCCGCACCAGGCTAACATGTGTCGTAAAGAGACCTCTTCGGCTAACAATTTCCTGATGGTCTGTAAATAGTAAGTTTATTGTCTTTTTATGAGGTACTCGGACCGTAAAAAGGAAATAAAAGAGCACCGCCGATGGTGATAATAAAAAAAATAATTTTCGACTCATTTTCGTGATTATCTCTTTCGGGTTTACGAGTAAGTAACGTGCAGGAGCGAGACGGGAATGGTTTTACAGCGTGTCGTACCGATGTGACCCTTTCGACTCGATGGGGGTAAAGGTCGTAAAATGGGAGCATAAGGATAATGTTTTGGGTTTCCTATACTGCGCTTCATTCATGATTTCGTTTTAGTATGGCGTCGGTAGACATGTAAATCCGATTGCTTTCACAACGTCGATACTCGCATTCAGATACGTTTTCCCCCTATTATTTGGTGTATTACATTCGTAATAGAAAAAAAAATCTTGTTTCCCGCCCCTGTAACTTTTGCACAGACTAAAAACTTTGAATTTCGTCGCGTGCGGCATCGAGTAAACTAAAAACTTTTTAATCTAAATTCGCAGCGAAGGCCCGATTATAACGAAACCACCGAAATCAGTACACGCAAATTCAAATTTGGAACAGCGTGATAACGGCCGGTTTAATTGCGAATAGGGATGGGACAGTGCAATCCCGCGCGGACGTATTCGCAGTCGGGCTAAGTTCCGACACTCCATTTGTTCGGCTCGAGTGAGCCTAACGCCCGGCCACGGGACGCATCCTAATTCTTAAAGGGCCCATCAGCAGACCTTTATGCGTTAATAAAGTTGCGATATAAAAAGAATGGAGGCGTCCGAGGGTGAAAGACGGAAAGGGTACAAGTTAAGTGCGCGTTTAAGGCAATGTCGGGGGCGTGCGAATTTGTCAAGCGATAGAACGGGACGATTCAATTGTACGATGATTAAATAAAGACAAGAGATCTCTTGTTGGTCTATTGTCAAGAAGTTTTCCCTTTTGTGGCTTCACTCTAATTTGTCGTGGACAATGAATTTTAATGTTTTATTAGGGAAATTATTAATCTATTATTTCGATAGCATAATTGGTAAAACTCGTTGTTTTTAATGGGCTGCACATTTCATGTTCAGAAATACGCGCATAATTGCATCACGCCATGCTACATAAAGCACCGGTAATCATAGAAAATGGCCGATTTTCTTCACCTGAATCATTATCTATTGCTTTGTTATGTATCTTTACTGTCTAGTTTATTAAGTAATTACAAACCAAGATTTTCATTGCACGAAATTAAAATTTCAAAATTAAATCTAGAACCAGCAAAAAATCGTTAATTTTTGAACGTCAAAATTACTTTAAAACAGTCCTCCAAAACGCCCCCCCTTCACCACTTCCTACTACTTTAGCTGGAACGAAGATATGGCGCAAGAAATTCCTACTGGACACTTCGAATCATTTTATTTATTTATTTAGATTTACCAACGTTAGTACAAACCACAGAAATTAGAAAGAAAAATTGTTTATTCTGCACAAACAAAAAGTAGCCAAAAGCCTCGTATTCAACTAATTTAAAAAAAATTGTCAATTTGTATATAGCTGATGTTAGACCAAAGACAGGAAGCAACAGAAAATAAAGAACTAAATGTAACAAACAATAATTATAGGTAAACACAGGATTTTCTTATTATTGCCTAAGGCCCAGACGGAGATGGCGGGATGAGCTGGACTCCTTCAACAAGAACTGGTCCTTAGCAGCTTTCAACAGAGAGAGAGGTGGAAGGAGAGTAGGGAGGCCTTTACCCTGCAGTGGGACGTCACAGGCTAATAATAATACCTACTTACTAGGTAAACAATCTAAAAGTAGAGCAGGAAAATTATTTGTAATTAATTGTTTTGTTGTGTACACAAATAATTTAACTGCACTATTTTAAGATAGGATAAAGCCGATACTCACACAAACTTCAAATAATCAAATCTGATTCATGAATTCTCTGAAATTTCAAATGACACATCACTTAAACCTCTTTTCCCACACACACCACCAACACCTTTAAATAACCCTATCAAAATCTTAAAGTCAAAACTTTACGACATTGCGAATACTCCGGCGCATACAATACGCAACAAAAATACAAAGATAGCCCTTAATCGAGATAGCCCGCTAGTTGGTCCTAAACAAAGATGAGGGCCCGTAAAGGAAGCGAGTGTTTTATTAGCCATTTGGGCTTTATTTAACGCTCTCTCATACAGATTTTATACATCGGCGTCTCGACGTCTGACGGGGTATGGCATCATGGGCTCTTAAGGTTCCGTATACGCCGTATCAGATGGGGGAGTTTAGGGCTGGTAGATTTTCAGAGCAAATTGCGTAGGGATATATTGGACAGATTTTGCATGGGGAAATGGGTTAGTATGTATGTAGATGGTTTTGTTTCTTTTGTTTAAGTTACAACCATGTTTTGGTCTTTTAAATTGGAATGCTTGAATTTTGGAAATACTTATACGTCTTGGAAGTCCCGGATCTCTCAATTTCTTCAATCAACATTTTCAGCAATGTTTTTGGAGATGAGAAATTATTCTTTATAGTCACTAAGTTCGCTATCAATTAGCATTTCATTCTTTATTTATTTTGCTTTTCTAACACACCTAGTCTACCTATTAAGGTTTTTTTTTTCATTTTCTTCAACTGAGCCTTTCTTCAACAACCATTTCATCAATGTATTTGGGAATCAGAACCGCTTCTTCACTTTTGTTATTATTATTTTTCTTATCTTCTTTTACTTTTCCATAAGTACCCTTTTCTATATGCTAAGGAATAATAATGTCACTTTACATGTCATACTCTTGTATACATAGACTACTATGACAAAAATATATCTTTCTTTGCTCTTTTTTCTTTCCAGACTGCCTCGTTGGTCTAGTGGCTGCAAGCGCTACTGCTAAGCATGAGGTCCTGCACCCTAATTGCGTAACACCACAGATATAGATACACCTAGATAACGCAAGAGCACCTACTTCGCGTGCCAAAAATCGCACCAGTTTGCGATCGAAAATCATAAGCCGCCACTTTCGCGCTCAGTCCTGCGTACTGCTGGCTGGGTGAGCGTGAGCGAGAGAGCGCGAGCTTGTGACGTCATAGTAGGTAGTCAAAAAGTGGCACGCTTAGTTTACATACAGTTCGTGATACTTGCGTTATCTAGGTATATATATATCTGTGCGTAACACACTATCAATCGGAATCTGAATCATTTTGAAGAAAATTGCTAATCCATTGCTTCATAAGTTCGAAAAATTTGACTGCTCAACACGTAAATAACGCAATGAATGCTGTTGAACTGTCAAAATGAAACCGATTCCGATTGATAATGTGTTACGTAATTGCCCCGCTGGGTTCGATTTCCAGGTCGGGCAAAGTGTTATTGGGTTTGTCCATTTAGAATTTCTCAGTAGCAGCCCAGAGTCTGGATATGTGCTTGGTTGATGGCAAAAGGCTCGCCCACTATTACATGCAGTGGCGTGCATTGGTTTTCAGAATAGGTAGGCACTAGGCCGGGTCTAGTCTAGGCAAACGCGTTCACTAATCAGAAAAAAAAAGTGAGGTCAAAAGTGTGGTTATTTGAGTAGGCATGCCTACTTAAGGGTGATAAATTGCGAAGGTCGAACGTCATGGTATTACGCGTGAGACGTACGTATTTTTAATTTTGTCGTATTAACTTGAACGAGTAAAGACCAATGACAATGTGCGAATAGTACGGGAGCCCAGTAGGCCGTCCGGCGACTGCCTACTGCCGCGCGTGTTTGTATGAAGATTTTGTTTTTTGTTAGGTACCTATGATAATTTAGTGAGTTTCTTAATTGTGGGGCACACACACTAAAATGTAATTGACAAGCCTATATTGATATATCGAGGTAGGCACTGCTTATATGCCTATATGCAATGCACACCACTAATTACATGGGACGTAAACATAACTAGTGAAATGTGGGTGTACTATGTAGATACACCTCTGCGTTGCCCTTTGGGGAATCAAGGCGTGATGTTTTTCTTTCCCGAAAGATACATTCTACCTTCCAAGGTACCCCTAAGCATGTCATGTACTATGTTATGTTATTTCGATAGTGTGGCACCGTCTTGCCAGACAGACGGTAATTATCTAGGGGGTGAATGTAAACAGTTGGTTGTTGTTGCTTCTAGTTCAATTTTGATAAGAACTGCTATGGGGTTCGGGTTTTTGTGTACGGTTTATTGGGATATGTCCTGATATTTTAAAATATTATTTTTGATAGTTTTAACTCCTCGAATGTTAATATTTGTTGGATTTTAGATTCAATGCTTGTAACCTCAGTGGTCAAGTCCTTCTTTGTTTTTTTTTTTTTTTTATGAAATTTATGTATTTGTGGTACAGACGCCAGCACATCAACCTACCCGAAACTGTCACATTTTCCTAATCAACTTTGAACCTTATGCTTTAGTAATAAAGTTGAAAATCGATTAAAGAAATTTGACAGATTGTAGTAGGTTGATGTGCTGGCGTCTGTACATTAAGATCTATGAGCAAATAATAACTAATATACCTAATTAATTAATAAAAATAACAAGATTAAATCCTAGCTTAACTAAAACTATACAGAAATTAAAATATAGCGTCGAAAAATTCATCCGCATCGCTGTCGACTGGTAATGTACCCAAGAGACTGGCGGCATTACCACGTTGTATGGCAATGCTTAGCCTTTGGGCAAGGTAAAAGCCAGCCCTTGGGTCACGGGAAGAGTCAACCAGTCGTTTTGAATTTTTTTTTTAATAGTTACCCAAAGTTACATCACTTCCAAACAACTTTGATTAAAATTTTAGACTAACTTTTAGTTACAATTTCGCATAATCCATACTAATATTACGAGTATAAATTCGAAAGTAACTCTGTCCGTCTGTCTGTATGTTACCTTTGCACGCCTAAACCACTGAACCGATTTAGATGAAATTTGGTATAGAAATATTTTGAGTCCCGGGGAAGGACATAGAATAGTTTTTATCCCGATATTCCCACGGGATCGACACTTATGCGGGTGAAACCGCGGGGCGCAGCTAGTATATTATATCTTTGCCCAGGTGTCTCTTCCTTACTTCCTTATAGATTTCCATATTGCCTCCAAAATCAATGTAAAATCCCATTTTACACTTGCAAATATCTGTTGCGAATTCAGCCGCATAAAAAGCAATAAAATGCTAAACAGCATGAATATAAATCTTTATCAACGATACAAATATAATCACTGCGCTACACCTGCAAATATAAATGTCTACAAATAAAAAAACTTTGTCCTTCACACGCTCGTGTCAATCACCCAAAAACCCCGAATACTATAAAAAGTATCCACAAAAAAACTGTAAAACCGCATTTCTAAACTCTCAACGACACTTACGCATTGTAATCGCGGCTAAATCGAATAATCGAGCACTCGAGCAAACCGAGTTAAGTTATTTAGACTCGAGTCCCCCCGGCACTACTTGGTAATCGAATTGGAGACCGCCACTTGGTGACACTTGAGCAGAGTGTTACTTTGTTAGCCGATTTTTGCGGGCCCCAGTCCGCCCCCGGGGTACAACGCGATTATGCAAAAGTACCCCATACGAATCTTCTTGCAGACAGCTTTATGGCACTTCAAGATTTTTATACCTTATTCTCTTACATTTTTTTAATACAAAACATGATAATCTTGATACTTTTCGAGCACATTTTCACCCCGAATAAAGTTTCGAATTTTGCATGTCGAGTACTCTTTTAAAACAGGAAAAACGATTTCATGTTGTTAAAAACGAGGTAACTGGTCGGTAAACTTGTGCAAAACAGAAAAACTAATTACGGAACGTTGAACATGCAAACACACAGTACGAATTAACAAACAACTCGCAATCTACAATTTCATTAAAAAATCATCCGACTCGATTAATATTCACATCATAATTCACAATACGCAACTACGCTTGAAAAAACAAAACATAATCCCAATTCGTCACAAACAATAGCAAATAATCGATTCCAAAATCGATACAACACTAGAGCGGCTAACTCGGTGCAACCACGTCACAATCTGACTCGATTCATTCGTATTCCGATGACGAGACACAATTCAATTTGAATATTTTGACGTGACCGTCGAATACTAATATAGACGACAGTTTAGCAAATTGTATCTTATAGCGCGTGTTTTATGTTTTATTTATGATACATACGATTGTAAATTTAATTTGTGTCGCGTCGCTAACGATGCCAGTCTGGATTTCGTGCATTCTCACTTTTGTAACTGACTAGTGATGCGACACCGATATTGTTTACCGATACCAGATGTGAGCGCCAACTTTCGGCTATGAAAATTTCGGCTTTGATAAATGACAATATTTGTTAGAACGTAGACGCACCTCATTTAAGTTGGTACAGTCCATTCATACATCTTATTATGTATGAGGATTCTATTCCAACTTTCGCTGTGTGCGTCAGTTAAAATTAATTAACAGTCAAGTTGAACGTGGGACATGAGTTTTGGCATCGTCTCCGCGCCGAAAAACTCTTAAGCATCGGAAATAGAAACGGATGAGTAATGACGTGATATACCTAATGAATGTCGTGTGAAACTGTCACTTGTTTTAATTAATGTTGTTGCTGTTTCCACGCAGCCTTTTTGACTGAGAGACGCTTATTATGTTCTGTAATAGAACAGACACGGATAGACATTTGTAGTTCATTATTTCTGCTGTCTCAGATCAACGTAAAAATGCTTTGACGTCTGGATTTTTGTAAAGATACATTTTATAAATGATAACTTCTGTTAGTTCTGAAACCAACGGATATCTTGTTAGTTGACATTAATACGTTTTCAAAAGTTATTCACGGAGCTGTTTCTAATGCTCCTGCGCATGAATAGGACCGTGAGAAAGACTAACAGACTGTGTTTGTCACATGAATGTTTAATTTTTATGAACATTCGAGTGTTTAGTACTTTGGGACCTTTCGAGATCTTACCGGATACGGAGATAAAACACTCCACGTCAAGATTAGATTTTTCTAAATAAATATCAAACTCGAGTGTTATTTACCGAGCCAGCTTGGCAGCACAAGAGGTCCCTGTTCTCGACTCAATGGTGTTTGTTTAAAACCACTTAAAAACTCAATGGGCTCGACAAATACGTAACTGCAGTAATCTGTTGTAACAATACTCGACACTGTCAATAATGCGAGTTTACGTCGTTACGAATCGGAAATGTTCCGTGGGCGTCACGGGTTTATCTATTACATACATTATAGAATGTTTTTTTTTTTCTTATAACAAAAACACCATAAGCCATGGTGACATGTGTGGCGCCTCGGCCACGTTATCTCATTGTGAAATGTGTACCAAAAAGACGGTACGGTGTGACGTACAACGAGGACACATTCGATACATAAACCGCGGCGTATCTCGGTGAATATCATCTGTGCCTTCACAAACACTGACCGTAGATTAGATAACGCCGGATGTTGCTTCTGAGATCAGAGACGTCTGCGCACGGCTATAGACAACATTTACACAGTGCTACCTGATAATAACAGTGGATCTTTCCATCGGACTATCTAATCCGAAATTTTGAAATTCGTAAACCGAATACCGTTCGAACTTCCCCCATCACTAATTGCGAGCGACATGTGTTCGACGTAAACTATTTTATAATGACATTGAAATAACAGAAAAAAAGGTGCGAACGCATCGATTCGGTATTTATTATTCGAAAATAATCGGTAACGCTCCGATAATGTGCTAAATTCGAATTACCGTCGACCAGGCGCGCATAACATAATTGCTGGTCGCACGCGAAGTGTCTATCAAAATTATTTTCGTATGGGGTATTTTTTTTCTTATGCACCCCTGCCAACGCGCGTGGGGTGTCGTGGGATCCTCTCGCACCTACGTACGGACACGCAAACCCCGTCAATACAGATAATTGTTTCATTATTCTTCTATTAACTCCACTGGTGCGGCAATTTATCTTTGCGGATTAGGTACGTGTTTTCGGGAGGGATAAAATTGTATGGTTTTTAACACACTATTTAGCAATATGGCCGGTGGAAACTAATTTTGGTGGCAACAAAATGCGGAGACGGGTCGTAAAACGCGAAAGCAGTAAAGTCTCGAGCTGGCGCGGTCTAAAAGCCTGCGGGGCGTGGTGGTGACGCCCAGCGTTTTAGCCGCGCGGACATGCGATGCTTAGCGTCTTTATTAACAGTGCACCTACTCGCTAGATATGGACTCCTGGTACTTCTGTTATTTATACCATAAGTCAGTGTTATCTTCGCGATTATCTTAGAGGGTAAGACAGTCAGTAAAGTTATAATAATAAAGTGCAAATCAAATTATTCATACAACGAGCATCTCATATGAATTGGCTGCATTTCAAGTGCTTGTAATCAAATAACTTGTTTTATTTGAAATTGAAAATGGAATGTAGATTTTGCGCGTGGAACGCCTGAGCCACTTTTGACAATGTTCCAGTAACATTTCAAATATTTTTGGGGATGGCCACCCTAGAAGGAAAGTTACGTAATACTGATTAATTAGTTATTTTGGCGAAGCAGGGGCGGCGCAGGGTGGTGTTAAAAGCAATTATATTGATGCACGCGAAACTACGGCCATTGCTCGCAATATTGGGATTTGTTTTGGTGGCAGAAATAACTTCCTATGCGGTTATGTTGATTGTACTGCATAGGTCTTCTCGATAGGGAATGGATGTTTTGAAAACTGAAAATTCAACTCAACAGTGCAATGTTCTTGATCCGGGTAAAACTGAGAGTTCCTAAAGAAACATCTATGACTCAAAATCAGGACCTAAAAACTGCTGTAGCCAAGTTTCAGATTCAGAGAATTCTATTTACTACCTACCTCTAGATCGTGAATCCGTGGTGAAACCTGAAACAATTTGTCATTTCACACTTAAAACTTAACACAGAAATAATCAAACACATACCCCACATAACAAACAGTCGGTTAACTGAAGTGCTTCACCAGCGCGACACGAAACAGAAATACCAGGGCGTAATGAGAGCGCAGCAGATATATTAATTGGACAGCAGATCAAAGAGCAACAAATGGGATCTTCGTCAGCCATGGTTGCCTGGTAATTGTGAGGACAGGTCGCCCGTTTGATGGCTCTCTGCCGCTCCTGTGATCGAAAATAGATGCCTATCTGTTTTGGTGATAAACTGGCATATATATACGGTGACTTACGTAATGGGAGTCAATAGAGAAACATGTGAACTCATTAATTACGTCATAGATGGTTCTAAATGTGGTTTGAGTATGCATGTCGATGGCTATAAGAGTAGGGGAAGACCAAAGAAACGATGGATGGACTGTGTGAATGATGATATGGTTAGAAAGGGGGTGACTACCGAGATGACGACTAATAGAGAAGACGTATGGAAGAAAGACCCCAAATAAATTGGCAAGGACAGGAGAATGATGATGATAGTTCTAAATCTGAAGTTGTGACTGTAAATTTTCTTTGTCCACCTTCAGAAGTACCTCAAGATGGACATCTTACTGTACGACCACAAGGCAGCTTGAGTAAAAGAGTAAGCAAACATACGCGCCTATTAAAATGAAGATATTCAGATAACAAACGGCCGCAATCCTCAGAGCAGAGTTATCTAAATTCTTTAAACATTTACGAAACCAAAACAAGTAGTCGACGTGAAGCCTGCCTTATCTTTACAAGGCTCGCCTCCCTGCTAATCTTGTGATAATGCTGGACAAACAATAGTATTCCCTAGCGGTAATTAAGCAATGGCTGGATCAACTTTATTTTATTGTACTATCATATAAGATTTGGTAAATGGGTGATCAGTTTTGTAAGGAACTAAGACAAGGTCTTTTGGCTATGAATGAGCTTCAGTCTGGCTTTTTCGGGGTCCACTGTCATCACCAACATCGTCATTCTCCTGTCTTTATCCCAATTTATTTGGTGGTCAGCGCAACATGTAACCAGCGCTGGGGCTTTGTCTCGCATAGGGTCGTAGCATTATGTTGAGCGATGGCCGTTTTGCGTGTAAGTGACGTATATTTTCCCCCAACTTGTTATTTTTTGTGTTTTGCCTCTGCGTCATGTTTGCCGCAAAAAAAACGTATTTTCTTTCCTTTTTCTTTCTTTTCTTTAAATGTCTTTTTTCTCTATTAGTCGTCATCGGGGTCCACCACAGTGACTGCTATATTTGTTTTTGTATCGGATAGCTTCTTCGAAATTCTTGTAACAATTCTATTAGTGCAGCGTTTTTTTTTAAATCTGTTGTGTTTTGAATCCGCCAGAATCCTCAGAGATTCTTTTTCAAAGCCCAACTTCTGGGAATCCGATACGATTTTTCCAATTTACCCAGTAAAAAATATTGGATGATTTCCCAACAATACACTAGGAAAATATAAATAGAAAGGGCTAATGTATCGCTTGTAACAAAGCAGGTTGGTAACGGAACTGATTCTCGGAAAAGTGGGAACGGTGCGCTGCTCGTCCTTTGATATAGCTGTAACAACAAATACAACTCCGTTAGATGCTTCCGCCCTGGTACTTGCTTCTGTAACAATGAAATTCAGGAAAAATGTTTGATCTTAGTTTTTGTAGGAAACAGAATTCAATGTGCAAGTATTTCTTTGGTTTTGAAACATGAACGATTTTGACAGCAAAATGGTTGTTGCTGGATATCTAATTCATATTGGTAAATCTAATGAGGTTATTGCTGCAGATTAAAAGATTTAAGAGGGAGGTATTATTAATTTGGTTGTTATAGAATTTTCCTGTCACAATTTTCCTGTCTTTTGGAATCCATAGTTGCTTCTGCTCTAGTGGGGTCTTCTGTTACTAGCATTAAAAACAATTTTTTTAACTTAAATTGGGTTAAAAAATAATTATTTGGTTAAAGATATGCAGAACAGTTGCCCTTTGAAGAAAATTAACTCTCTTTGAATAATCTAGACTCCACAAAAGAAATGAATGTTGTACACCTGAAAACCAATCCGTTCCTGTCAAGAGTACCAGGAGAGCAAAGGCATAAGGCAACCAGTGTTTCACATAAAATAAAATAATAATGAACTAATCGTGGTCTCACAGCGGCCGCCACGCGAACAATACCACGTTAATTCGTGCCCTTTGTGCAGACCAATAGAAAATTTCATGTTCCACCGAGTCCGCAATGGCGGCATTCTCTTCATTACGACACTTTTAATGTAAATCACAACTACCTTTATTACCACGAGGGTAAATGTAATTGGCAAAGATTTTAAACGCATTCCCTCTCTCGCCTACTTTATTTATAGAAACTCCTTTAAACATTTTTCAGATGTCGCGGATACGACGTTTGACTGACTAGCGTTAAACAGAAAAGAACAATCATTTAATTCTATTTACATAATCCCTGGCTATGTTACTAGGAATCGAGAAATTCGGCTTTGACTTTGATACCAGCGTTTAGCAGGTTACAGCGTTGCTCGGAACCGATTGTTTGTTTGTCGGGCTGTAAAACTGTTACGAATCGTAAACGTTCGTGTGTGGTCAGCCCTTACGACGAAATCTGAACAGATGGACCGAGATCAAAAGACTCTGTGGTGATAAAAACGTTGATGTGAATTAAAAGTAACAACTTAGTGTCGGGGGACTGACGGCTGCGGAGTATTTTCTTTGTCGTTACACACTATACATTCTCCCTTAATGTAACTCGTGAGGGAAGGGAAATAACATTCCCATTTTCCAGGTATTTTCCGCACTCCATATTGGTGGGATTTGTAGGAGCCCGCTGCCGGCACAATCATTAGCCCCGCAATCCTCCACGACTGTATGGGGTCCTGGTACCGTTCGGGGAACTATTGGCGAATTTTCCGGGATTTTCTTCTTATTTTTATCCCCCTATTTTTGTTGTTTTCTTGAGGGAAAACAAACAATGAACTTAAGGAAATGAAGCACACATTTCGTTGAGTTTGTTAGATAGTAGCTCTATCCTTTTACAAAGACGGAACGCGTAACTTAAAAACACTTGAACAAAAAAACATTCCCCCAACATTAAGAACACTGTTCATTAACATCCAACGAGAAGACGTCCAATTACAGAAATAAAAGAACGTCGAATGGCTCCAACAATATCCTAACGTAATCAATGTTGATAATAACCGGGCAATTATAACTCCCAACTAATTCTCGATTACGGGGCGCGGGACTGAGGAGCGGGGCGCGGGCCGCACCGGGACCTCGCTAGGCGTTATTAACCGGGATTACCGGATCCCCGGCGCGATCCCCGGATACGGGGATTTGCTCACGGATCGCGTAACAGTGGAAATGATAAAAGATACGTGTGGATACGGGGATTTTTGTATGTTTATTGGCGTTCGAAAAATAATGGAAGCGAAAGTTTGAAAAGAAAACTAAACATATGCATCATATGAGAGAGAATTATGAGGGTAGATAAACGGGCGAGAGAGATTGCTTCCGCTAGCGCC
The DNA here is from genome assembly GCA_947508005.1 of Amphipoea lucens. NCBI lineage: Eukaryota > Metazoa > Arthropoda > Insecta > Lepidoptera > Noctuidae > Amphipoea > Amphipoea lucens. Next base: position 2,344,742 of record OX382373.1, on the reverse strand, counting down.
CAGCGTTGTCTGCATACATTGAAAGGGTGTAATTACGTTCTATCTTTGAAACAACACTTGCAACGTCACATTGTGAAACACTGCAAGTAGTGACAACGCTATCCTACGCACTACTTACGCCCTAGTAGAATTAACAAAAGTACCAAGAGACATCTATCTCTTGAGACATGCATGACAAGACCAAAAAATAACGAACAGCCCGTGTAGTAAGGCACGTGTACTGGGCTCGCACGAGCTGTTAGGAGTGTAGGCCGGGCGAATCCCATGCGGTATCAGCGTTACAAGCGATCGCACTTAACCGCGTCACTGGTATCATATCGCGCTGCAGCGCTATCAGTCAGCGTCGCCCGCTGCATTAGCCGCGTCGCCGCATCAATAAATTATACAGGACACCTCCGCGCGGAGCTGCCGCCCTGGTCACTCGCTGCATTAATGTCGACGAACATTTAAATGCGCGTTTGTCTGTTTGTCACCCATCTATATATAGGTTTCAGCAGCTGAGCTTAGGGATAACTTAAGGGTTGGCAGGAGTTCAAGATCTTATTGCACACGCAGATGTATAGAGAAAGCGGTACACTTATGCTCACATATCCTATGGTTGTTAGGAGAATCGACTGGAATGTTGGTACAACAGAAATATGACGACACTATATTCTACCCAAGTGACGATACACAACTTCTTGTTGAGCAGCACAGCTCATCAGCGCCTTCAGCTAACATCAAACAGTTTCCGACGAAAATTCCCCAGCTTTCTACCCACCCACTGCACCATCAAAACATTCTTCCCCGACGTTCGGTCTTAGAATCTAATGTCAAAGTTACAGGTCAGGCGTATAAATAGCGAGAGTGCGTCAGTGCTGCTATTATAGTACATAAGCCGCGCTTATTAAGACCAACTCCCACTCGCAGTGAGGCACGCAACCCGATTGGGGATGGCTTACATGCTGTGACCACAGATTTCTGCTTTCTTTTTTGGATGCACTGACTTTGTTCTGCTGAGTCACTTTCGATGTCTCACTGCCATTTTTTCACTTATTCCGAGTTTCATGTTGTTTCTTGTCTGTATGTATTTTGGAAACGACTTTCCTGATAATATTGATTGATTTCACTTATTCTAACGACTTTCTAATTCTTCAAAATTTGACAATTTTATTGATGTCATGTCGAAGCGATTGACGTCAATGCTAATTTTTATATTTTTTGGTTAGTTAAATAGGTATACAAATTCTTTAGTAAAAGTTAAAATTTAAATATCAAAATAAGGTTAAATGCTAGATAGAACTAACGGAGTATTAAAAAAAAAAAATCAACCGTTCACAGATGGAAAAAAAGTGTGTGATAGAAAAAACCGGTCAATGATCTACGGTGTATCATAAATCATGAACCTAATCCAGTGGCAATTCAAACTAATATTATAAATGCGAAACTAAGTTTGTTTGTTTGGTACACTGCTTTCACGCTAAACCGGCTGAACGGATTTGGATGAAATTTGGCACGTGGGTAGACCATGACCTGGAGAAGGACTTAGGCTACTTTTCATCCTAGATCGCAGATCAAGTCGCGGGCAACAGCTAATATATACCATAGATTCAGAAAAACCTTGTAAAGTCTACTGTAACCATGTGACATAATAACATAATGATCATTTCGTGTTGGTCAGATAAGTTATCAGGATTACAGAAATGCAATAGCTCACTGTGACAGATCAGTAAGTACCTATCTCCGAAAACATGGTTCTGCAATTCATTCATCGCAACTCTGTTTCAGTTGATCATATTTAAGAGATAATGATCGATTACCCCAAAGCGTATACATAAGTATAATAAATTTCCAATAATATCTTAAGGATATGACAGTAAATCACGCTAATTATATCAACGTCCGTCTATTTATAAACTGTTTTAATTTATTGCAAAATGGGCCAGCTCTTGACGTCGATTTTGCCTGTTGGAAAGCGATGGATGAGGTATAGACCACACCATCCATCCATCCCATCACACCCATCACCATCCATCGCTTCCACCAGGCGAGATCCATCATACGATGGAACGAACAAGCCCAGAAGATGCCTATTTACTCTTGCTTTGAAGTATAAACTCTTCAATTCTAATGTCTCCCCATTTTCTACGAGTTTGCCTCTTGAAGTTTATTTTATGCTTGCTCTATCTTTATTAGTATCTCGGCCATCATCAACATCTTTCTGCCCTGGGGTCGCCACCACACGTTTCCTTCTTCCAAAATCAAAATCACAATGTCATTTATTCAAATTAGGCTGAGAATCAGCACTTTTCGAACGTCAACATTAAATAAGATAGTCCCTTCACCTTTTCCTAGGTGCTTTAGCTGGGAAGAAGAAGTGGCGCAACAAACTCCCCAGCAGCACAGCTGTCTGTTCAGTTAGAAAAACTTGAGTCTATACAACAATAAGTAATTGACATTACGAAACACAAAACATTAAATTTCATTCGTGTCAACCGGTAAACCTATAAAAATACATTTTTGCAAATACATCTCTCCCATCATTTAAAATTAGGCTGTCGTTTATTCCAGTAGACTGCTAGATATATAGCCTTCCTAAGTCCAATCGACAACTGAAGAGAAATTCCCATAAATAAATAAAAAAATCTAGAACATAACCACTTTAGCGTCATGTAAACCCAGTGTTATCGAGTAAGTGGAATCATACGTACATTTCCAAGTAGGGCCGGCTCAGACCACGGCGGGTTGCACCGACACGACGATCGAGAGTTACCATGATCGGCGGTTTACTCATAGTTAAGATCGTATGGCTAAACGTGCTTGTATGAGACTGGATGAGATGATTAGAGACGTTTTAAAGATGGCTGAAGTGGATAAACATCAAAGTTATTGTGTTACTAGCGATTGCCCGCAATTCCAGGATAAAAGAGTTCTTCTACAGGTCAAGGCATCCAAATTGGTTCAGCTGTTTAAGCGTGAAAGCGTTACTTCGCATTTATAATATTAAGTAAAGATGCCAAGATTTTGGCCGAAATAATTCTGAAATTAGTGATATTTTCGTATTCACCAATACCAACTCTTTACACAATCTATACATATAAAATTCAAAGTCCTGACTGACTGATTGATATATCAACGCACAGCCTAAACCGCTGGTCCTAGAGACATGAAATTTGGTGGGTGTGTTCTTTGTGAAGAGTAGATATCCACTAAGAAAGGGTTTTTCGAAATTCCACCCCTAAGAGGGTGAATGGGGGGAGGATGAAATTTCATGCGGACGAAGTCGCGGGCAGAAGTTACTAGATATAATATATGCTTTACACTATCTCATCGTATTTAATTCGCGCTCGAAGTACAACAAAAACTTAATCTATGAAGGACAATTTATAAAATGTTTGATGGTTGTTCAGCAGCACATAAAAGATGATCTACCAACTAATTCAAGCTTGTATTTTGGGAGGATATTCTTCAGTACAAGCAACAATACAGCCAGAACTCCACCTACAAATCAGCCAGATTTTAACGGCCAGTTAGTTGAACGTATCACCGGTCACTCACCGGCTTGGCCTCGGAATGTAAACAAGAATTAAGGCGGCTTCGTTGGAGCACGTTTGCTGAGAAAAACCCCTCTTTAATTAGCCAGCATCTCTCCAATGCTGGAAGAATGCTCATCCTTACAAACCTTGGGATGGTAAGGGGCTGATCTTATGGACTTTGTAAAAATTGAGATATTTTTACTGCTGGATATACCTAATGCCTCTCATATTGTGAGCAAGGGAGCGAGGTTTGCAGGTCTGTCTAGTACCTAGAAGTTTATACTTACGAGAAGTTGGTAGTAAAAAAAAAACCGAGTGTGCTTATGACCACACGACTGAAGTGAAACTTCAAACGTATTTGGCTATGAGAGGAAGAGATAAAGAAAATGTGCGCGCGCACTGCTTTCTCTTGCTTATATCCCCCACTCAACTCCCGTTCGCTTTGCCCGATCACACTGTTCGTAACGCTTACGTCACGCGTTCGCCAGCTTACTCCCCAAGTCAAGCGTGCGTAAAGAAGTTTCACTTCAAAATAGGAGCGGAATACAGAGCATCGTGCTCTTCGGGTGACCACTGAAAATTAGCGCTGTGCTGTGGATCCCCCATTGAGCAGCATCACATTGTGTGGGTCTTCTATTTCGACTATTTCTGTTTTGTGCTCGTGATTAGAGATATTTGGTTATTAATTTTCAGTATCATTCAAGTTAATTATCTTTTTATATGCACGTGTTTCTGTGACAAATAAACGTATTTTTCTTTCTTTCATCCTACCCTACTATTCACACTAATAATATAAAGGCGAAAGTTTGTGAGTGTGTGTGTGCGTGTGTGTGTCTATATGTTTGTTACTTCTTCACGCTCGAACGACAGGACCAATTTTGATAAAATTTTGTATGGAGGTAGCGGACACTCTGGATTAACATAGAGCCTATTTTTTTATCCCGATATTTCCACGAGATCGACACTTATGCGGGTGAAACCGCAGGCCGCAGCTAGTAATATTATAATCGCGAAAGTTTGTGAGGATTGACGGACGGATGTTTGTTACTCTTTCAGGCAAAAACTACTGAACGGATTTTGATGAAACTTTACAATAATATAGCTTATACACCAGAATAATATATAGGACATTATTTCCACTGGATCGACACTTATGCGGGTAAAACCGCGGGGCGCTGTTAGTCTTTAATATAATAGTTATTAGCTGGGTTTAGGTCTCTTAATGCTATATAAGCTAGTGGATGGGTTGATGATGTTAATGATGATAAAGAATTCAAGAATGTTAGAGCTTCTGGCAATAATCTTGTTCAGAAAAGTACTACTATCTATTTTTTACTTTTATTTATTTATTTATTAAGGATGTCCAACAAAGGATACACATCCAAACTATCCAAACTAATATTATAAATGCGAAAGTAACTCTGTCTGTCTGTCTGTATTTTCTTCACGCCTAAACTACTAAACCGATTTCGATGAAATTTGGTATAGAGATAGTTTGATTCCCGGGAAAGGACATAGGATAGTTTTTATCCCGATATTCCCACGGGATCGAAACTTACGCGGGTGAAACCGCGGGGCGCAGCTAGTACACAATATAAATTTACAATAATACAAAAGGTTATTTTACGTGTGCTCCTTCAATTACAGGAGACCACAGCATGTACATATAACTAGGAGTAAACACTTTGAAAGACATAGTACGTTGCCTTTCGTGATTCTGGAAAAAAATCTATGCTCAGCATTGTGCTGCGTTAGCCGATTCATGTTTAGACAAAAAACCTGCTAATTTAGCAATATTCATGGTGATTTTATCAACCTGTAAATGATTTCGATAGAACAGTCAGTATCTACCATAAATAAATCTATACCCACCTACTGCAAGTGCTGTTTATTCTGTGGTCGACTTCCACCATAGATTACATAATAAAATATGGCGCGAAAGGAATTGATAAATCTGAGAATGATATTGTCAAAGTACTGAGGTGTTTGCTACTGCTTTGTCCATTTATTTCCATCGAATAGATTGTAGTTTTCTTGTGTCTCTCTCTATCTTCAACGTGGTATCCTTATCTAAACTAATATTATAAAGAAAAAAGATTAGATTTTTTTTGTATGTTTGTTTGTTACACTTGCACGCTAAATCGGCTGAACGGATTTTGATGAAATTTGGCATATGGGTAGACTATGGCCTGGATTAGGACATAGAAAACGTTTTATCGTGATATGACCACGGGATTGGGATTTATACGGGTGAAGCCGGGGCGCAGCTAGTTTATAATATTTCCTACATTGATTAATTTTTTTTGAGGGGCCTGTGGCTAAATAATAACAGCCGCACAGGTCGATCGATCAGGTTAACCTACGCTTACCGCGGTTGGTTTGTGGATGGGTGACCATCTTTATATTCCGAGATCCCTCCGTGCCTCGGAAAGCACGTTAAGCCGTTGGTCCCGGCGTCATTCGTGGATCTTTGACAGTCGTTACGGGTAGTCAGAAGCCCGAAAGACTGATAACCAGTTTTACCAAGGGGTATCGTATTACCCAGTAACTGGGTTGTGGAGGTCAGATAGGCAGGCGCTCCATATAAAATTCTGGTATTCAGCTGCATACGGTTAGACTGGAAGCCGACCCCAACATAGTTGGGAAAAGGCTAGGCGGATGATGATGATTACATTTTTGGAGCAGTCAGCTCCTCCAACCGTACTGACTGACTAATCATTAGCTAGTATATTAGCTACTCTTCCGAAAAAAGGAGAAAAAATCTTGTTTTCTTCTTCTTCTTCGTGTCACTAGCACGACTCCTATTTCAGATCTTGTTGGCCCAAAACTTCGACACTTCCTATGGCATCGTCGGTGGCAGCGCAGACGTCACTTTGACTGCATGTTTTGTCACATCGAGGGCAGGATAGGAGGTGGAGCATGGTTTGCGACACAGCTCCACAATCACACCCTACAGCCGTTCTGTCTTGGAAAGGAATACAAAAAAACCTAATAGCCTACATATTTTTCCTCAAACAGCTGATCTCTATTTAGAACTCCTTGAGATGAATGATCACCTGTCAAACTGTCAAAATTTGTCAAACGTCAAGTGTCTGTCACAGCCGATAAGGTGATAACAAGACTAGTGATAGCATATCAGTGAGATTCGGGGCCAGGTACACTATATCTTGGAGATTAGTTGATTTTAAATCGTTGGGAAATCCGTAAACATTGAGAATTTTACGGAATATTTTTGTGAAGGCTACTGTGAATATGCGTATATTAGTTTTGGGGGCCACACGTTTAGGTGGTTATCTTAGAAGCAGTAAATTGATTTGATAATAGTAATCAGTTAATGGTGGAATCCCCTCGTTATGCTTTCTGAGGCCACCATCACTTTGGGCACCTGAATCAGCTAGATCAAGATGAATCTCGATGCCTTTCTCTTTAGGTAGCTGAATCAAGGTTTACTCCTTGATTTAGCTGCCCAAAGAGAATCTTCGGAGATGTTGGCCAAGACTCTTGGTTATTATGGACGCTGTCTCACTGATGGTGGCGCGTGTGTTGGATCATTCGGTTCCCTACAAAATGGTTGAGCTGGACGGTGCTGATCCACGTGTCATGTTCGTGAACGGGCGTCGTCGGTTGAGACTGGTCATCTCTTAACTGCCAAGGCTTATTTTTAATCTTATTTTTTGTATTGTTTCATTTGTGTGTTTTTTTTACATTGTTCTCACATATAGAAGCACAAGAATAATGTACCCAGGATTTTGTAATATCTTGATTTAAAAGAGTGTCCATGGAGTTTCTTGCCCGTTCTTCTCCATAGAGATCTACGCTTTGGAATGGGCAACTAGCTTCAACTTTCTGACTAACTGACCGACTACTTAATTTTGACAATTCAAAAGTGACTGTAATGGTTTGACTGAAATAAATGCTTTGAGTTTGAGATCAAGATGACCTTTTTCTTCCACTCTTAAGTATTTTTTGCCATGGTATTAGCCATGCTCGTATAAAGAAAAGATTTTACACGTAAATAAGGAGGTTGTCCAATAACTTAGGACTTCATTTATGTTCACACTTAAACTTCACCGTTGCAAGAAAAAAAGTGTTCAAAAAAACTTTCTCTGCTCCCTCCGTATCTAAAAATAACTCGAATAATCTCACATAATGAACTCGGTAACTCGTAATGTGTTTTTAAACAAATTTTTTTCTTGTTTCAGATGCGATGGGTAAGCCGCTTCAGGAAGGCATCATAAATCAAAAAGCAGCCCTTGTAAAAAGACTCTAACAGAAATTCCAATCTTCATAAAAATCCAAAAATAATTACGGGTCGTGGCAGTTTTTTTTTCTGAGCACAATAAGTCAATCTGGCTAACACTAGGAGTCGGCGCAAGATTCGCCTCGCGTCGTAAAGTTTGATTAGGTCATTAAAACCAGTTAATTTATAGGCGTTCGAACAACTCTCATTTGCCATAAACACACAAAAACCAACCATAAAACTGTGCCATAACGCTTTTTATTCTCAATTTGCGTAAACGCCGTTTATGACCTTCTGAAAACTGTTACCGCGTGTGTAATCTCAAATAACTTTTGTAATAATTAATTGTACGGTGCAAAACTGTTTGGAGAAATGGAATGCTGTTCTTTATTGGGAATTGCAAGTCACGTTGGTGACGTCATGAGTTATCTATGGACCAATCAATGAATGATCTTTACTTTTTTAAAGGCTGTCTTCCAAAAAATAACCTTAGCTAATGGTGTTAAATTATGCATATGAATGGATAGGCTAGGCTGTCTTGTGAGCCATTACTGAATTATAAGCAATCCCCTAAGCAAAGACGGCTTTGTGTGGCTTCTTTAACTCCACGGACTTGAGTATCGATCTCTAAACATGATAAAAAAAAAAAACAAAAAAATGTTTTGATGATCATTTATTTTGAGGTCAACGACCGTATGTAGTGTATTTGCTTAAAATATTAATTCAAAAATCAGTTTTGATTCTGTTCACTTCACAGACGTGATGGATCTAAACGAAAAAAAAAACCTGATTTTCTCAAGTAAAGTTCATGTACTTAATAACACAACCAGCGGTCGTCGAGTCTAAAATAAATTATTATCTAACATTTTTTTTGTTTTTAACCGACTTTAAAAAAGGAGGTTCTGTATTCGACCCGTATGTATGTATGTATGTATGTATGTATGTATGTATGTATGTATGTTTGTATGTCCGCGATTATCTCAAAAACTACTGAACCGATTTTGATAATTCTTTCATGAGTGTGATCTACATACTTTCAGAAAGGTTTTAGTATATAATACATTAGGTAATTATTCTTATGTACGAAGTTATATGCATAAATGTACTGCATCTCCGGCATTTTTAAGTGAATTTTGATGATTCTTCGAGTCGTGTCTTCAATTCTTCAATGCACTAGTATTAATTGAATTTGTGTGGGGTAGGTACAACTAAAAAGTGAAAAATAAAAACTTTTTTACAAAAAAAACAACCGACTTCAAAAAAAACACTACAAAGTGAAAAATAAACTTTAATTTCGGAAGTCGGTGTCAAAAAACGAAAATGCTGAAGCAACGACACCGACTTCCGAAATTAAAGTTTATTTTTCACTTTGTAGTGTTTTTTTTGAAGTCGGTTGTTTTTTTTGTAAAAAAGTTTTTATTGTTTAGATATCGATTGCCATCACTTCTGAGAAGTTTCGCTAGATAATTTAATTTGACCTTATGGATGCAGCTAGTCCATATCTAGTGTAAAACATGCAAAGAGTTGTATTTGATTAACAGAATAGAGCGTTCATAAACCCCACTGCATTGTGCAATCAGGCTACAATATGAACATTTAAAAACGGAATGAAAAAAAGAACCTCGTATCGCACGTCATTTCCGAAAAATCCAATTCCAATTTTAAAATATTTAAAAAATATAAAATGACGTATTCATTTCAATCCCGTTCGAATTTTAAGCACACAACGTTCGGATACGCGCTCCGTATTTCTGTGAAATCCCATAATTCCGTCAGTCCGGAAACGTGGTATTTCATTTAGTGCAAAATTCTGTTGATGCATAAAATAAATTAAATGCAAACAATATCAATCGGACACGGGAACACACTCAGCCGTTGGTACAGCTATTTATCATAAAATACGAACGCTGCGCTGAAATTGGATATCGCTATCTCTTTTTCACCTTCTGGGAGTGACACAGAGGTCCGTGCGGAGGTTTTTTCTTTGTTTCAAAGCCGTGCTATCGGGTTGTCTGTCTGTGCGTTGATTTGCTCGCGTCGGTATCGACTCACAATATTAATTAATGGTAGAATAAGCTTTGTTTCTTTCGACTTGATTGGGATCTGCATATTTGTGTTCGGTTCGTGGTTCCGTATGTAAAGATTGGTAGATTGTGTAAGGAATATTAACTTTAACATAACTTTCTCTTGAATAATATAGGGTGAAATTGAATTCATAAAGGGTCATTGTACTCATCATTATGAACAAATTTTACTATGGGACCAAACCCGAAATCGCGAAAAAAAATCAGCTCTTCCCTCAATTTTAACGAATTATGTGAACATAATTATGCAAGGAACAGCTGATTTTTTTTCGCGATTTTCGGTTTAGTCCCATAGTAAAAGTTGTTCATAATGATGAGTACAATGACCTCTTAAAAGGATGCCCATGAATTTAATTTCACCCTGTAGAATGTTCAAACAACATGGGGCAGTTTAAAGAAAGAAATAACAATGTTTAAGTTATTAACTATGTGATCAAAACTACTCAGCGTAAAACTAAATCACACTTCACACTACTATAAAGGCGAAAGTTTGTGAGTGTGTGTGTGTGTTTATATGTTTGTTACTTCTTCACGCTCAAACGGCTGGACCAATTTTGATGAAATTTGGTATAGAGATAGCTTGAATCCCGGAAAAGGACATAGGGTACTTTTTATCCCGATATTCCCACGGGATCGAGACTTATGCGGGTAAAACCGCGGGACGCAACTAGTTAAAAATAAAGCACCATAAACAAAAAAAAAAATAAAAAAAAAAACAAAATATATTTTATTATGACAACACTACCAAAAAGACGTTAAAACCAGTACACTTCTCAACCGTTTCTTCATTCTAAAACCACCGCGGGCCCCTAAATTTGATTAATGGTTCCGCAGCAATATAACACGGCTCGCAATAGCATTGATTCCTATCTATTGTTAATACTACTTGTTAATTACAAATGCGATAGATAACCGCGATTGTAACCGACATTGTTTTACCCGGCGGCGAAACGGGGTAAGTGGGAAATTCATGTTTTTTTTTTGTTAGGTTGTTTCTTTTTCGCGTCGTGTTTTTTAAGTGTTGTAGTAGCCATGTTGTTTTTTTTTGTAGTAATAATTTCGTTTAGAATATGGTTTGTAGTTATATTTATCTACATTATTTTTAACCACAAGGGGTATGTTTTACACTAAGTCGTAGGTTCGAACCCAGACAGGCGCTTTACTTTGTGTAAATTATTTCATCACCACTGCTCTCAAAACGGTAATGGAAAACATCGTGAGGAAACCGGCATATCCTAGAACCAAAAATTCGAAGACATGACATCTGCCAACCCGCACTGGGCCCGCGTGGTTGAATACAGCCCACTCCCTCTCACCGAAAGGAGGCCTGTGTCCCAGCAGTGGGAACATTATAGGCTGATTATGATACAAACAAACAAATACACCTTTGTAAATTAGTATAGATAGAACCTTAAGATCTAAAGAATGATGATGATTGAAACAATGTTGTAAGAAAGTGAAATATGCGAAATTACTTTAAGAATGACAGTATTTCACAATGGAGTTACTTCACTCATCTCCAAATCGCTAACAGACCTTACCACAATTATCCTAACCCCAACATAATCAGCCTATAATGTTTTCACTGCTGGGACACAGGCCTCCTATCTGTGAGTGGGAAAGTAGGCCGTAATCCACCACGCGTGCCCAGTGCGGGTTGGTAGATGTCTTCAAATTTTTGGTTCTAGGACATGCCGGTTTCCTCACGATGATTTCCTTCACCATTTTGAGAGCAGTGATGATGAAATATATTACACAAAGTAAAGCGCCTGTCTGGATCCTAAGCCCGATCCATACATATTTTTATTTTTTCGTAAAACTCTCTAAGTTTCCCAAATCAATCTAAAAAATCTTACAGAAACTTGATCTACGATCGCAAATCTCACAGACGCCATGAAGCATGAGAGAATAACACACATTGTACCATACTAATTATCGTTATGTGTTGTTCCTAACAGTACTTAATCTAGGGAAACGAATGCAAGTGAAAAAGTGTGATGCCATAAATTAGAAGTTACGTGTCAGTGTTCACTTTTGTAATTAAGAACTCGATTGTGGTATGAGTCTTGATGGATATCGTTGGTTCTGATTTAGATTTCATATAATTCATTCTTGGCTTTTACTGGGTTTGCTTAAGACATCGTTAGAAGATGGTAAGTAGTTCTTTTAGGATGTTTCAATGTTAAATTCTGTCATCATCTAAATATTGCCTTTCCCAAGTCTGCGCCTTTTGCTTATGTTTAGGTTAGTTTCTTCCAGTGTACACCTGAGGGGCAATTCTCATAATTTTAATAACGTTCACAGTCTGATCTGTCTCAATCTGTCAAAAATACCTCTCATTTCCCTAAATTTTTGACATTCATTGTCGTTGAGATAAGATTGCGACTAGATGAACGTTTTTAAATACAGTAATTGGACTTCTGGTATCATTTTTAAAAGTTATCTGTCGTGTATTAGGTTTATCATTACATACATACTGTGGTTGACGATGGCGTAGATCAAGTTTTACAGAAAATAGATTATTTTTATCACTTACGAAGCCTTGTCCAATGGTATGTTGGCTTCCAGTCCCACCAAAGGCAGTAACAAGCATAACAAGTACCTATAGTCATTCAATATCTGTAATTTACATTGACCACAAAGGGAACACAATAGATACATGAAAACTGTCGCTTGTTTCCGCGTCTCCTAGAACAGATCCGATCTATACACATAAATCACAACTAATATAAATTGCCCTAAAACCGTCTACATTGTACCGTATATTTCCATTCCTTTCATCTCTAGCCTCCTTTGAACCCATTCTAACTAAGACATTATGCTTCATAACCTCCAATCAAGAAGTTGACTCACTGCAGTCATTCATTACGGAATTATGACCGATGATAATTGTCCGTTTAGCAAAGAATGATCTGAGTAATTTGTTACAAATCACAATTAAAGATCCTGGTGATAGCAGCTGTCAGATTGACGGCTGATTACCGCGTGTTTGTTCAGTTTTTGATGGCATCGTGTGCACTAAAAAGAGTGCTCATTATGCGTACTAAATGAGCCTGTTGAACGTATCGTTTGTCAATCTAATGCTAGAAGTAAGTAAGTAGCAGTATATCGCAACTTTTTGCTATCGCCAATGCTCAACTGAATGTAAGATCCGACATCGCTACCACAACTTCCACAAACCCATTCATTCATTGAGAATTTACAACCGTATTTTATGTGAACATAAACTTATAATGCCAACATCACCATATTAAGAGTCTATCAAACAGAAGGCTCTATTAGATCTGAATTGCAAAACAGCAATCTCAAATGTTCCCACCGTAAAATCGTAAACATAACCTATAAACCGAAATCCCGCCAAAATCCGTTTGACAAGTGCACTAACGATCCAATGGCGCGTACACATTCAAATTTCGAACGCAACATTCAAGATGGCGACCTTCGCGAGTCATATATCAATCGTGATTTACGCACCGCAGCCACGGCCGGTCGACGACCGCCCGAATTTCGTTCAGAAATGCACTCAACGAGTAATTTATTTGTTACCATCTATTATTTTGTAGACTCGCAAGGTCCTAAACACAGCTGACATTAATATATCATTTTACGCGACGTCGACCCGGTTCTCTGTCTCGCTTCAACATGACAACATGACGTAAGAGGGAAAGGGATGGGTGTAGGGGCAGAGTAGCTTGCGTTTTCACTTTTTATAGTAGCAATATATTTGATCAGCTGATCGCAGTGACGTTTACTGCCCGTGTGTCAGTGTAGTGTTTTTCATAATTTATATTGTAGTAGGTATTTTTTACTCTCGCTTGCTGTAGGTCGGGGTTTTATTTATATATTGAATATTCATCTAAATATTGTGTATCGACTTCTGTTGAGCTGGCCTATAAATTTAATAGGCGGTCGGTTTTTGGTGAATTTTCACGTTTATTTATTGTTTATTTTGTTATTAAATCATTTGGTGTATATATTTTAAAATTTATCGGATGTGCCGTTCTGTTTGGCAGTGATAATGGATTTTTGGTAAAGTTCGCCAGTTTATGGTTTTAGGTCTATGTTAAGTTGTTATTTATTTGTTTTAATTATCGAAAATTTTGTTTATTTTGGGATTTTAAGCCTTTTTGGCGATGTTAAATTAAATCCTCTGATTTTCCTAATGATGCAGTGCCTGAAACCACGCAAAGATGCCATTAACCGAGAAGAAGACTTATGTTGTTTTACAAATAAAATTATTTTAGTTAGCGGTATAAATAAATTTAAAATAAAATGAAAACATTACATCTTTCAGTGCCTAAAAAAGGCAAGACTTCTATCGCCTGCATGTGCGTCTAAATATCCCAATTTCTTTTTCAACCATGACTGCTGACAACATATTCCCCATAGTATTTCTTAGTGTTACCTTTACTCGCAATTTCTAAGTCATCATGCCAAGTTCCCCAAAGTCAGCCCCGATGAGGAGCCCCGTCTTTCATACCCTATACACTTTTTCAGTCTGTAATGTTACCACTGTTGAAGTGTTGAACCTATGTAGTTCTTCTTTGAGTGAGAAGGAGTGGACCACACACCACGCAGGCTATAGTGCGTTTTGGTAGACGTCTTCGATTGTTGTGTTACAGTACATACAGTATTTTCATCACCGTTTTAAGAGCGAACCTCCGCCCAGTGGCGTGCATTGCATATGGGCATATAAGCAGTGCCTACCTCGATATATCAACATAAGCCTGTCAATTACATTTTAATGTGTGTGCTCACAATTAAGAAACTCACTAAAACCTAACAAAAAAACAAATTCTACATACAAACACGCGCGGCAGTAGGCAGTCGCCGGACGGCCTACTCGGCTCCCGTACAATTCGCACATTGTCATTGGTCTTTACTCGTTCAAATTAATACGACAAAATTAAAAATACGTACGTCTCACGCGTAATGCCATGACGTTCGACCTTCGCAATTTATCACCCTTAAGTAGGCATGCCTACTCAAATAACCACACTTTTGACCTCACTTTTTTTCTGATTAGTGATCGCGTTTGGCTAGACTAGACCCGGCCTAGTGCCTACCTATTCTGAAAACCAATACACGCCACTGCGTTTGTCTAACCCTTGGGGTATTAAAGGCGTGCTTTTATGTTGTGTGTTCTAAAAGCAGTGGTAATGAAAGAAATTGAACAAAGTATAGTGCGTGCATAGGCCGGAACCCACGACCTACAACTCATAAGTCGTGGCAGTTACCACAGAGAATCCATTCCTCTATCATCCCATAGACACAAGATATTTCGAACTCGTCCAAAATAACCCACATAAGGCTACACATGTCATGTTATATAAAGGTGTGCGCACACTGAGTGCGTGGGTGAAGCACACGTGGTCCCCGTAAATATTTTTGGACGCAATCGATTTCCGAAATCCATTCGGTACCCCCGCGCCGCGCCGTCGCTGCCAATGGCGTTAGTGTGGACATGCCGTAATTATGTAGTGTTTCTTGTTAAAGGCAGTTTTGAAAAGGAAAAAAAAAGCTAGAATAATTTGTTTAAATATATGAAGGGTTAGTAAAGAATGTAATGTATATGGACAGTTCTGTTGGTAATCTATTTTCTGACAGTTATGTAGTTTTTTTCGCCACTTAGGGAAGAAGCAGTTTCCTACTAGATTTTTCCAGTAAAATGGAATGGTGTTGATCCTGTTAGCCGTTTATTGGTTAATACAGGTTCATCAGATTTCTCATAAATTTTGTCATGTAAGTCCAAGTTAGGAGTTTATCTATCAAGCATATCGCCTGACTACTCGCATGTTTTGCAGCTATCTCATCCAAATCCTTATCTTACAAAAGTATTATTCCCTCCATCAGAAAATCCTTCAAAAAACATCGGTCTCCTCACCAAATCTCCAACCAAAACAGAACCAAGTCGTATCCATCCAAATCGTTCAACATTACCGCGTATCGCGCCGCCTGGTATCATTAATCTACGTGACAGTTCAAAATTTAGTTACAGAGGGTTCCCGCGCCCCCCCTTCACTTCTCCCTTCACCCCCGCAGCCCTCCACGCAAGTTTTTGAGGGATGCCTAACTGTCTACATGCTTAACTATCGTTGGGAAGCAGAACCTCTTGAGGGTATGTGGAGAATTGTGGTTCAGCAATTGAGGGTAGTATTGTTTTTGTTTTGGTCGTGGTTGGAGGGTAGTAGTGGATTAGCAGGTTGGTGTTGACGGAGTTGTGAATGATTGTAGCTTGGAAAAGTGCAATGTAAGGATCCAAAATGCAAACAGGAAAGGAGCAAAAAAAGAATGTTCATGATGATGAATTAAGAGTCCCAGCTCTTCTCGAAACTTACGAGTAATTGAGAGATCTGGTAAAATCTGGCTAAAGCGTTTGGCGCAAAGATAAACAATAGAAAAAATGAAACTATGACAGTGCTAGAAGACCACAATAAATTCAATTCAACATCAAGGTATGTATATGTACCTATGTCAGTTGATTGTTGGAATTATTGCAGTATATTGCGACCAGGCAATGACTTAAAACCCAGCAAACTCTATAAAGCAGAGCGCTCTACGCAATATTCACCAGCGAATCCAATGCCCCTTTGTCACACTACGCATTATACAAATAACTAATGCGTTACCAGCCTAATTTAAAACGCCAATAACAATAAACTAACAGGTTGCAATAAATGTAAGCCATCGCAATAAGAAAATAACTTATTCATGAATATTTCCTTACACCCTCTGCCGTGATCTGAAGCTATAACCAACCAGCAGACCCTATAACAATAACTTAACTATCAGTAAGATCATTAAACTCTCAATCGAAATTACTAGGCTCGCATGAACACACAGAGTTTCACTTGAAACTAATTAGCGTAGTCTACACAGCGCTTTTCACAGGCTTGCCTGCTACTGGCAGGCGCCGCGGGGCGTCTTCGCTTCCGTGTACGATACATTGTGGAAACTCTGCGCTTGTCCTGCTACCCTGGTAAATTGGGATCGATATTGAGGCGCGGCCATGTACTCTTGTGGATAGCGTGATGGTATTTTGAAGGTTGTGGTGTAGGGGAAGAGTTTTGTCTGTCTGTTTGTTCAGAAATATTATGTTGAAACCTGTTCCTGCCATTACCGACTCGTGTCGCAGCCGTGGTTATGCGAAAAACCAGTGGAAGACATCTTGGATAGTCAGTAATGATCAGTTTAACAGGTGACAATTTTCTCTAGACTGTTCCGACCAACAATGCCCATTGCAGCCATATCTCTCTTATATCCCAAACAGACACATCTAATCTTCCCGCTCTGTTCAAAGACCATAACATGTATTCACCATCTCTCATTGCTACACCCAAAAGCCTCGTTAGACATCGAGATACTCACAGATACAACGCACAACTAAAAGCTTCAAAACAGCTAATCAGCACAAAGTAACGAAGCATACAGCACGAAGGCTCGTGTGTAATTTTTCTCAAACTCGTCATGAATAATCAAATTTTTCTATACATACCGTTTATACCGTCATGACCCAAAACCGGAACGTCGTAAAATACAAATGTAAATATACCAAATCAAACCTTAATATGTCCCTCGTAAAGTTGCCATTTAAGTGTCCGTGGCGCTAGGGTTGTGAAATTTATGAAAATGACGAGCGGCCCGTTCGACCCTCGTGACTGGCAGAATTCTGTGCCGGAGTGTATTTTTACTTTTTTTTTATTACATTCTCGTGGTATTACTCGATTTTTAATATTGTGTTATGGGCAATACTTGAATGGGTTGAACAAAAAATACTTGTAATGTTAGCATTGTCTCCTAACTTGGGTTTTGTCGGGTAATTGTTGGTTACGTTTACCTAAGGTCAAGTTCTTTTTACTAAGTTCATTGGCACTATTGACATTCGCTTGATTGTGCATCATACAATACGTTACTTAGAGTATGAGATGTGACTTTTGACATTGGCCAAATAAAAACTTGAAAATATCTCCTTCTCGATCGGATCTCGTAAAAGAAAGAGAAATTCAAGCTTCTTCTGGATTTGCCTGAACTTCTCCAGTTATGGACTATGGTCGGCTTTGTCCATAAATATATGTAATCCTGTCAAGCAATCGTTAGAATACCACAATTTAAAGCCTATTAAAACGCAAATAAAACCATATTTAACAAAAATATTCGCATATAACTTATGCATACTTCGCGTGTCCATAAACTTAATTTTATT
This sequence comes from Amphipoea lucens, assembly GCA_947508005.1. Lineage (NCBI taxonomy): Eukaryota > Metazoa > Arthropoda > Insecta > Lepidoptera > Noctuidae > Amphipoea > Amphipoea lucens. The sequence continues at coordinate 2,326,700 of OX382373.1, read as the reverse complement.
ACGACATTTATACTTAAATAACTCTTAATTCGACAAAACGTTCTGTGACAAAAAAAAAATCGATAATTTTCTTCACCACATTATGAAACTCGATAAAAAAGGGCCACCCCTATAATGTACAGTCAGCTAAAATTTTTGCTAGCTCATCGCATCGCGTTACATGTGTTCGGAGCTGGCTGTACCGCCCAGTGGACTACGTGGCACTATCAAAGTGCCATTAGTGGTACCCTCCTTAGTTTTTTTTTTTTTTTTTGTTATATTTATTTGGATCAGGGTGCCTTGTTACATTCATGAGGTCATTCACGCCCAGGTTGAAAAGCGGATGGGTGGGTGATGCACCTGTTTTTGTTTTATTTTTTCTTTTGAATGTTCTAGCTATTTTCTTGATATATTTTCTTGCAGTGATGAAGGGTCTCTTAGGACCTCACTTTTTGGCTGTTTTTTTTTTTAACCTGTATTGTCCCTTTGCTTGGCAAAGGTCCAAGGCTGGGCAGGTGTTAGGTGATACTTCTTGGGTTGATGGACAAAAATAAAACAGTGGTACTCCGGGAGTGCCGACAGAAGTGAAAACAAAACACAATACTTTGCCATCACTCACTGACATATCGGATATACATTAAAACCGAGTACATCCCGAGGACAGCCGAACACATCCGAAGCGGTGTCGATTACGGTAACAGTGGCGTGAATTCAATGGTTTTTTCCCATTTCAAAAAAATTCCTACATGCCTAAAGAAGTTTTTACTTCAAAAAATGTTTTTATTTTCATTCATTTCCTTTTACGCCTCCCATGCAACTTCAGTTAGTTGTAACTTAGTTTTTTTGTAACCTAAAGAAATCTGTCAGTCCGCAAGGTTAGTACTTAGCTAATAACCCTGGGTTCACTAGACTTCGTTAATTGCTTATGTAAGTGTTATTACTCGACAAAGGCTCGTTTAATTCACCCAAACACGCATAAAAAGTACACACTAGTTGCACCATGCAAGCACTACTCCATACGGCCCGATGACCTATCAAATGACGTCACAAGACGCCATGATGGATGTGTCAAGGTCAAGTTTGACAGCTGTCAGCGGCAGTCTGAAAAACGCTGTCACGAGTAATGGATAGGCTTCCTGGACGCCTTTCGGGGTCGACGCACTTCGCTCGATATTATTTACGAACTGGTGTTTTGAAATATAAGTGGGCTATATTTTTGTGGAATTGAAACTGTTTTATTGTGAGTACACAACAACTTGACGTAACTTCAAGCTTGTGTTTACTAAAAGGGGTTGGCAGAAATGCGTTGACTATACCACCATTTTGGCGCTTATATTTTTTAGTCTCATGGAATTTGAGGCTGCAAGCAATATCTTGGAATGAGTAATTCAGTGTCACAATTCTTATAATTAAAAAAAAAGGTCACAGTCCGATCTCAGTCACAATCTGTCAAAAAAACCTCTAATTTCCCAAAAATTTTTGACAAATTTTTGACATTTATCGTCGCGCGTCGCTGAGATGAGGTTGCGATGAGATTTTGAACGTTTTTAATTACGGGAATTGGCTTTCTATTCTATAATAGTAAGAACACAATAATAGATCCTACTATATTCTACTTTCTACTAATATTATAAACGCGAAAATTTGTGAGGCTGGATGGATGTTTGTTACTCTTTCACGCAAAAACTACTGCACGGATTTTGATGAGATTTGTCACACAGATAGTTTATAACCAGGATTAACACATAGGACTTACTTTTTATCCCGATATTCCCACGGGATCGACTCTTATGCGCCTGAAACCACGGGGAGCTGCTAGTAGAATAATAAGACTCAAAAACTGATGGGATGGATCACAGAAGCACAGTAGAAAGTGACTGTCAAAGATGATGATGAATGTGAAATTGTTTAATTTAGACTATTACCCCCTTACTAATAAACATTGTATAGCGTCTGTATAGTTACACAACCCTTTGTCTTCTTCTTTCGAAAGACAAATTACTGACGACTGAAAGAGTGAAATCGGTGTGTAACTATTCATCTGATATAATACATTTATTAAACTCAAACTCAAACTCAAACTCAAAGCATTTATTTCAATTAAACCATTACAGGCACTTTTGAATTGTCAAAATTAAGTAGTCGGTCAGTTGGTCAGAAAGTTGAAGCTAGGTGCCCATTCCAAAGCGTAGATCTCTATGGAGAAGAACGGGCAAGAAACTCCATGGACACTCTTTTTAAATCAAGATATTACAAAATCCTGGGTACATTATTCTTGTTGCTTCTATATGTGAGAACAATGTAAAAAAACACACAAATGAAGAAACAATACAAGAAATAAGATTAAAAATAAGCCTTGGCAGTTAAGAGATGACCAGTCTCAACCGACGGCGTCCGTTCACGAACATGACGCATGGATCAGCAACCATCCAGCTCAACCATTTTGTAGGGAACCGAATGATCCAACACACGCGCCACCATCAGTGAGACATTTAAGTGAGCATGAGCATTAGTAAGGGGGGTAATTCTTTCATCATCAGCCTATAACGTTCCCACTGCTGGGACACAGGCCTCCTCTCTGTGAGAGGGAGGTAATTCTTTATTCTTTAGTAATGGTATTGAAGGAGAAGCTTTCTCAACTTCTTTGTTAATTAAGCACTTAACAAAACAATGCTTTTATTTTAAGTGAAATCAACAAAGGTTGAAATAAATGCGAGATTAAGAGGTAAACACACTTAGACAGCAAAGAAACTGAAAACAAACATCAAGACTATGCCTTATTTATAGCTTTAACCATAAACCACCCTTTCAAAACACTACTGACACCAAAATTACAAGAAAAAGTGCCTCAAAGCAAACAAACATAGTAGAGTAGGTACTCTATCGATCTGTCGGTCCGTCTGTACCTACAGATGAGTTATAAGGCAGATCTACGGACCATCCCCCCGCAAGGCAACGACCCTTAACCCACCCAAGTGATTTACAACCCTCTCATTCAAGCAATAGAGCACATTTTGAAATGATAACTCTAAGCTTTCTTACGACGTTGCAAAGTCTACGTATTGACGTATCAAGTTTAGTAAGACAGTAAAGACAGTTGTTCTCAAGCGATAATGAGCTTTATTGTCTTGGAGATAAGTGCTGGGCGGTTGGGCGGCCCGCCCTAACCTGGGCGGGTGCAATTAGAAATGCTTTTGAGCTAAAAATTATATTTTTTCTTCTTGTTTTTGGATTATTAACTGTTGTGTGTGCGAATGTGAATTATCTCGTTTTTGTTATTTTCCTACAAAGGGTTGTAGTTCGTACAGCTGTACACCTTGGTAACATTGAGTAACTGCCAGTTTCTTTATCAATAGGTACTGACAGCAACGGCCAGACGTGGCCAAAAAAAAAAGCAAATAAGCTGTGGGTCAAAATAACCGCCACGTGGAGCCCTGACACAGGCAGAAGAAGCAAGACGAAAACAAACGACCAGTGGTCCACTTTAGCCCTGGATCGAAAGAGCTGGAAGTCATGGGGAGAGACCTTTGCCCAACAGTGGGATGATGCAGGCTAACAGTAATCTAATGACTACAAATCTTTTGCAACTTTCTAGTTGGAACATTCTTTCGACTATATCACCAGACTATTATTTTCCCACTGCTGGGCAAAAGACTCTTCTCATATTGAGAAGACACGGGCATTGATCACCACGCTTGCTCAAGACGGGTTGGCGATTTTAGACTTGTATCACACTAATATTATAAAGGTGAAAGTTTGTAAGCCTGTGTGTTATGTTTCTTACTTCTTCACGCTCAAACGGCTGGACCAATTTTGATAAAATTTTGTATGGAGGTAGCTGACACCCTGGTTTAACATATAGGCTACTTTTTATCCCGATATTCCCGCGGGATCGACATTTACGTGGGTGAAACCGCGGGGCGCAGCTAGATAAGTCCAGGTTTCCTCATGATGTATTCCTTCACCGATGTTAGATAAACTAAGAAGGTTATCTCAACTGCCTTCTTTCAATTTTATCTCCACAATATCCAGCTGCTTCCCGTAAAGTCTTATGACGTTAAACCCTTCAGCAATCTCCCACAAGTCTATGCGTACATCAAAACGTGTCCACCAATTTCCAAGTTCAGATGTACCATACAAACGAACACTTCCTACACGCAGGGGGCGATCAGTCGAGCTCAAAGGCAGTTACTCCGATTGTATCGGGCATCCATTAAGGAAATTGGTTTATGCGAGGTTATGGTGCCCTTTGTGAGGTCCTAGTGGATCGGGTTAATCTATAGATGAAGCTCGTTGGGGGCTATGAAGCTGTTAGAAAGGTCTAGGTTTTGAAGAACTTTGTACTGAAGGACCAAAGAAATATTTGTATTAGTTTTGGTCTTTCGATTCATTGCGATTGGTAAAATTTTTTTGGCTTAAAAAGAGAAATCAAAGTTAAATTCGCTTTAAATAAATTGTAACAGAAAAGACTATTAAGTTAAAAATAATATTCTCCAAAATAAAAACTCAAATCAAAGTTTCTTTTAATTCGCAGTTTGGAAAAACTTCTAAATAACAAAAACGTAAAAAATAAAAGCTTGTAAAAAGCTTCAAAGAAACCCCTGGCAGCTGGTGCTATACCAGGCGAGCATAAAACACGCAGAGGCAGCGAACAGAAAAAGCGAGTGATTTATCGTGAGAAGGGACATCTTCTGCGCCTTTGTGTCCCTGGTACAGGTACCGGCAAGTGCTGGAAGACCGGTTGGGGTAGGCAGATGTGTTGGTCCAGTCTATTTTTTGTTATGTTTTTTCATCGTTCGTATAAACTTAAGAGGATAAGCAGATATCAAAGACTTTCTTGAGTTATAAGTATAATGAACAAAAAACGCACTGTTACGTAACTACTTTAAATCTTTTTAGCAGTTAAAAACTTCTACTTTACAAAGAAAGGATTGATAATAAATTACTTTAAATTCACGAGCAAAACCGCAGGAAATAAACGTTCCGTCGAGCCATATTTAAATCAACCCAATTTGAACAATCTAGCATCAACAAAATAACACAGTATCTCAACATTTTAACAATGAAAATAAAAGAACAATTATAAAAACCCCTTAATTCGACCGAAAACGGCAAGAAGCGAGGTGTGTAGTTAAAACATTAATGAATAGTTGTTATTGGGCGATATTAATTGTAGCCCATATAAATTATGCCCCTTTGTGAAGATTTTAACGTTTGATTTGTACAATCACTGTTATTAAAATGCGCGAGTGCTACGGTTCTCAAACTTTGTGGCGCTCTTACAGAAAATTTTGGACTTTGCCTTTCGTATTATTACAATTTAACTTGGTAGTATATTTTGGATTTTATTGAATCACTTTATCAAAAGTAATCAACATTAATTTTAATAAAAAAGACAAAAAAATACTTTTTTGTACGTGATGTCACTACAACTCTCAAAAAAAAAACATATAATTGGCCAACCTTCTTGATACCCAAAGCCCCCTGTTACGCCCAAGTGAGCTATCTTACATCTGAACGCCCCCCCATTAAGTTGAGAACCACAGCACCCAAGAATGATAGAAATCAAAACATTTTCGAAGCACCAATTGTTTTAATTCGATGAAAAAAGAAAGAAATATGAATGGTAATTACCGTGTTTTAACTTGAAGCAGCCCATTGTTATGTACTCTTAGGTATATTTTATTTAAATTGGTTTTTAATAATCAGTTACGAATGCAGGTTTATGTACGGGGTAATGTTTGGTACGTAAACAATAATTGATATTGTTAAAAATATCAATCAAAAAAAATCAAAAAAAATCAAAAAAAATAACAATCTAAAAATCGCACCATGAAAATTTATGTGAAGGGAGTTGTCATTAGTGTCAATGCGTAGAATGACAGTATTGACAGTTCACTTCACCTAAGACGGCTGTGCAATTTCAAAACCTAGCAACTGACATTTTGTTTTAAATCGGTGTTTTTGCATATTTGGCTTGCTAGATTATCTAGCAAGTTAAATATGCTCGTAAGTCGTAGTGATATTTTAACAGAATAGGCCGGTTGTTTTGTAAAAATCATACCGTGAAAACTCAGGTTTCACACTACTCACATGTCACCTGATGACACTTTTGACAAGTCAGTGTTGTAAAAAGTGTTGTAAAAAGTGTTATCAGCGGGGTAATTGTGTAACGTACTATTAGTAGTAATCGCTTTCATTTTGACAGTTCAACAACATTCATTGCGTTATTTACTTTGTTGAGCAGACACACTTTTCGAACATATGAAGCAATGGATTAGCAACATCCTTCAAAATGATTCAGATTGAGTTTGATAGTGTGTTGTCTACGTAATTGGGGTGTAGGTGAAATATATAGACCGGCAATTTTAGTTTCTGGCCATCGCAGGATCTACACAGCAATATTTTGAGCTTCAACAAAGTTCCTACAAGTACTTAATCTTTTAAGGACAACAGTTAAATATCTGACTGCATTTTGAATCTTCGTCATCTTTCTGCCTATACAGGGTAAAATTGAATTCATGGGCATCCTTTTAAGGGGTCATTGTACTCATCATTATGAACAACTTTTGCTATGGGACTAAACCTAAAATCGCGAAAAAAAATCTGCTGTTCCTTGCATTTATGTTCACATAATTCGTTAAAATTTAGGGAAGAGCTGATTTTTTTTCGCGATTTCGGGTTTGGTCCCATAGTAAAAGTTGTTCATAATGATGAGTACAATGACCCCTTAAAAGGATGCCCATGAATTCAATTACACCCTGTAGAATCATGGTCATGCCAAATCCTATTTTTGTTCCTCACACCTCATTTGACTTTTCTTTTTTATATTCAATCGGTATTCTACTTCTAATTGGAACATACTTAGACGTAATGATCTTTTAAATTATTTTCGACAAGACACTAGTTGTAAAAATAATGTCACAGCGATAAAGAATAGGTACACCAAAAAAGAGATACGTAACCAGGGTCGTCGGATTTGGTTGAAGTTTAGTAAGAAACCAATGGATATTTTCGAATTAAAGAACTCTTCACGTCACCAGAGGCCTGGCCAAAGAATCAGCATTGCCATACAACGTGGCAATGCTGCCAGCCTTTTGAGCACGTTTCCTGTTGACAGCGATGCGGACGAATTTTTTGATGCCCTTTGATTACTTCCCCTCTATTTGATAAATGAACTGTTTGTTTTTCTATTCATTAAATTAAATACTCGAAAACATTCATCGGTTTCTTACTAAACTTCAACTATACCAACGACTCTAGTTACTTATTTCCTTTGGTGACCGTACACCCACCTTAAAAAAAAAAAAAACAAAAGTCGAAGTAATTACAAATTGAAATTAAAATTGAATTGCGACCACCAGACCAGTAATAAACTCCGAATTATCATAAAAGTTATTACTGTCACTTTTATTCATACTAAATATGTACACATTGTACACGTTTAAAGCAATTTTACACTATAAAAACGTCGCGCAAACTCGTCGTTGAACACAATTTTAATTCCTCTGTCGTTAAATTTACGCTTTCCTTAGCTGAATATCCGGTCTGTACAGAACTGGTGTTGTATTTTTTAGTATAGTTATACTCGTCCGTCACACACGAGCAACGCAACGGGCATATTTAGACAATTTCCTTAACAAATCCCCCGGTCGCGCCCTCCACACACCTATACCCTCTGCCCTAGCTGATATTCTGCAGGTTATTACAATTTTTCGCGTTATGAATATCGTCGCGAATCCCCCGCTAATGCCCCCTCGCCCGGGGACTCACACCTCAGCAATTTTACTTTAATTCTTATTTAGAGTGCCCGCCTTATTTCGGTTACAAGATTTTTAGTATTTGTTTATGGCGTTAACTTGTACCGTGAGCTGCTATGGGGTAATTTTCCCTTTTTTTCAACGATGTAATTCTACTTTATGTTTTTGAGTTTAAGTTTGCAGTTTGCGTGGGGTTGGGAAAACGCAAATTGGCTGTTAAGGTACCAGGGTAGCAGGAGACGGAGCAGTTTAGAATCAGAGGTCAAGGCTTTTTATTTTTCGAAAACTGTAGCGTTGTCGGTGTGTGTGTGACGTCACCGGGCCGCTATCAATCATGCATGCACCATTGCGCCGCGCGCGCTTTTGTTCGAATTACGAATTTCGAAAAAGGAACATAAAGCGGGAGAAAATTATGGTGGTTGCGTTCTTTTTAAATATCGGTCGCTCCCCGCTGTGCCGCGCTGCACCGGCGCGCGACATTACTTATTATTTTTCAATTAAACAGTAAAATGAGCAACGTATGGCGATACCATTTCTTTGGTAAGAGCATTGCACGTTGGAACTAACAGCGGAGGCGCGACCCGCTGCATTACAAAACACAATAATATACAGTGCGACACCGTTAAAAAAGTAGCGAAATTGCTAATGGTGTATGATATTGCCTCCCCTTATTTTTGGGGTAAGAAGAGACTAGGGGCGGTAACACCTTCGTTCTCCCAAGAGGTGTTTTTTTGAGTCGAGTATTTTTTCTTTTTTTCTTTCTGTATGTTTTTTGCGTAATGACGTTGGGGTCCTGAGAGAGTTGGAGGAATCCATTAGATAGGCGGGAAGAGCTTAATGTAGGTTTTTTTTTCTCCTCGAATCGAAATCGGTTGAATAAACGATGTCGCATGTGTCGCAAAAGACATTAGCATGAATTGTAATGGCGTTACACGGACGGACGTCAGGATATCTTGTTATTACAATAAAGAAAAACTTAAAAATGGCACGTTTAATTACAATAACATAAATTAATATTTATATATAAGTAAAGGCGTAATTTTTGGAATATAAATTAACAAAAGTTTTAACAATTTTCTGTAAGAACTAAGACCAAGTATGTACAAACGGTTTTTAATTGTGCGCGTAGTAAAAATAAAAAGATTAATGAACACATCGTGCGTAAATGAAAAACGTATTAATTATAGTAACGTAAATATTATAATGAATCTTTATGGGGACCTTATTGCACTTATAAAAATAGAAGAAGTATATGCAAATCTAGCTGCGCCCCGCGGTTTTACCCGCATAAGTCTCGATCCCGTGAGAATATCTATACAAAAAGTATCCTATGTCCTTCTCCAGGTCATGGTCTATCCATGTGGAAAATTACATCCAAATCCATTCAGCGTAAGAAACAGATAAACAAACATTCAAAAAATCAAAGTGACAGAAAGAAAATTCATTTACAGAAGTATATATTAGAAATAAAAACTTTGATAAAGAACTAACTAACATTGCCATGGATGATTATTTTGATGATTATAGAAAGACAAGAAAAGCAATAGATGAGATTGTGTAAATTATGTTATAAAGGAAAAGAACACTGAACTGAGGGCTGAAAGATATACCTATATGAAAGAAAAGACAGACCTACTAACTTGGAATCAATTGGGAAAACCGGTAGCTTTAAACGTCTTTGTCTTGTAAGCTTTGAGATTACCAGAGAAAGGACTAATAACTTTGTATTACTCTCAAAACATCAAACTCTGCCTAGCCTTTCCCCAATTACGTTAGGGTCGACTTCCAGTCTAACTGGATACAGAATGGAGCGACTGCCTATCTAACTTTCTCTAAACATGTTACAAGACGAGACCAACAAGACACATTTTTTTTCAATCTTCCCGTTTCTCTCCAATTACCTTAAGTATTCCGATGTCAGGCTCCTTTCTCCTACTAAATATTTCACTAAACAAAGCCTGTCTTTCCCAAAAACAAAAGGCGGTGTAAGCAGACCCATTTGCCCCTTTTTCTCTATTTCCAAACACCCCTTCTTCTCGAAAGCATTCTTTTTCATTAATCTGTCCATTCACGGTAGATTTGTTTCCTCTGTATCCTTCGCATTGGAAAAACAAAGCTAATTTACATTGGTACTTGACGATCCTAAATTTTTTAAGTACTTTTAATTCAATTAGAGACTTTTTCGAATGTTTGAATAAGGTACTGTTTAAGTTATCTTCTGGTCTTCTGAATAAGAGTGGTTTGATGATTGTTGTGTTTTAGACGTATAGGTTTATTAAATACATGTAAGAATATCGTTAAAGCTTCATCAAATACAATGAAAACTTTAAAAGCATCTTCAAATTCGTCTAAGTACTTTATTATCTTTAATATTAGGATCAAACAAACTAAACTCTTAAATTCTTCCGACGGCAAGACGACATTTTGATTCATTGAATGTTCTTGTAAAGGATAACATTTCAGGTATCTATTAGTTTTAAAGCTATTACAAAATTGAAAAATATTCTATAAAAGTATAGATAGGTATAAATATTGATTTTAACCACTCGACTGTGTATATGCCAGGAGAAATGATAAAAGACCCGAATATTAACCAAGTCAAAATACTTGGTAAGATTCTTCATAACAGAATGATAAATACCTACATAGAAGATCTTCATTGAATCTTTCAAGCCCTAAAGACCAAATCTGAACTCATGAAGCTGCTACAGTCAAACCAGCATCAAAACTTTTTGGACAACATTTCGAACGATTTTCTTTTTCTTTTTTCAGGCAAATGGTGCCCTTCGCGTCGAGAATGGTCATCCCCTCCTGACGTGGCGCGGCGGGTCTACTCCTCAGTATTCCTGGGCAGTCCCGGTGAGTACCCAGGTATGGACAAAACCGGGGACTGATAGCATCTGTGGTGATCTGTTGATGGTGGTCTCAAGTTGAGGAACAAGATTTTTGAGGAGTTCGGAGCTGTGAAAAAAAAAAAACAAAATCTTTATAAAAATAATGGTGACACACATTTTGGAATTTATATCTCAGGATATTGAAACAGGTTATAACAAATATAGTCTTTAACAGTATTTAAATTACTGTCATAAAACTCAATGTTTCTCGCTATGTCCGTTAGAATCAATGATTGTAACATTTTTAAAGCTTACTTTTCCTTCCCAAAATATTTATAGTATAATGCCGCTCAAATCAACTTGATATCAACATCATTCATTTCGCACAGATCTGAATCCTTCCACCGGTATTTTATTATTTCCCTAGTTATAAATAAAAATCTAAGTGCACAACAAATAACCAAGAAAATAGATGAAGAAAATACCTTATAAAAGCATTATTATGAATATTAGCGTAATCACAATCATCATAAAAGTACCAGGCAAACAAGATAAAGAAGAACTAAAATCAAAACAGGACAAACTCAAATACCAGGCACACAGCACACGTGAATACAACACGATGATATAGCACAAGTACTAGGGGATCATAGCATGCGGGCGGTGGTGCCGTCAATCACCAGTGTCCGGAACAGTCGGCGCAAGGTCACGGGTACTCCTGACTGATGGCCGCCTGAACTTTTGCTACGTGCATGCTTTGAGAATGCTTCGGAGATTTGGCATCACAGTTTTTTTTTCCTGCTGTTGATTTTTTATTCAAGATCTTGATTCAGATTTTATCTTTAAGATAAAAAAAATATAATTAAAAATATTTGAATTGCAAAATTGTCTGATGTGTTAGTGTTGGAGAATGAAATTGTACAAAAACTTATCAGATAATAATAATCTAGTTTTTAGAACTAACGTTTGCCTTTTGCCAGATAAAGATAAAAACCGTGCACGGCACTTGAAATAATTCTGGTCTTAACATTAACGACGGTTTTATTAACTAAACAACTTATGGACATAAAAAAATAGGTGACTGGATAGTCTAACTTTGATACCTACATACATGGCAAAGATTTTTTTATTAATAAAAAAACACCATGCATTATAATTAATATGGACGTTCAAAATAATCGAATCGATACAAAAACAGATAAAAAATGTTCCTAAAATTCTTGACCACATTTATATCACAAACTATTTATCCAAACACCGTTTCTATAATTTGAAAAACGAACAAACATCCCGATGACAGTTCAAATCGATTCCCCGTAATGAGCCGACGAAAAATCGAATGACATTTACATCTGTCAATATCACACTAATGTAGACTCTAAGGCTTCAAGAATAGTGTTTTTTAAGTAACGAAACTCGTGTCCGATTGTATCGAGTACTGGATGAATATCGAATGTTTGCGGCGCGCACGCACTAGCGACAGGCCATCGATCATGTGTTATCGTGCGTACAATCTCGGTGTCATCTCACCGATGCAAGGTCGCCGGAGAAAATATCGCAAAGGATTTAAAAAGAAAAAGAAATGACAATTATTTTTTACTTTACCGCCGGCAAAGAATCGCTGGTGCACCGCTGTGCGCCTAATTGAGATTATAATTTTGACAGTTCAGTTACAAATGTCTAGATTTATAAGTTGTACAAGTTTTTGTGCCGCCTTTAGCACACTACCTAAGTTGAATTTAGCAGAAAACTGCGATCCATCAATATTTATGGTATTGTAATTTTTTACACAAATACGTTTTATTGCTTATTTACAGTTATCTAAGTTTATTTTTGTATTTAAATTACTTTAGAAGAGACGATTGGACATGGTTATTTTGCAACTGTAACTGGAATTCCAAATTCAACTTCGATACATCAACGCCATCTATCGAATAGTAGCTAATACCGGGACCTTTCTCCTGTCATGTTCTAAATTAAACTTTATTATGTGGGTGTTAAGTTACAATTACCGTAACAATATAATGCACATGCATCATTATAACCGTCGCGTACTCCGATAACCATCTCGCTTGCTCGTACGGAATGACGTCCGTCTATCTCTCTCTTGTTTTACACGTCACCGTCATTGCCCGTTTCCATTACACTATATCAATTACCGTACTTCGCGCGTTCGCCCGTCATTCAGTTTAAAACACAAAAGAATTTTCGTCGAAGGGAAATGTTCTGAAAATGAACACGGAATAAACGGCGCACGAAGAATCGCAGTCAATTTATTCGTGAGTTACACTTTACGATTTTTATCTAACGAACGCTGTCGAAGACGGATTAACAGTGGCAACGATTCGAACAAAAAGTGCGCCAGAAAGAGAAATATCAAGTGTATCGATTCCGTCTTTAGCAAGAAAGGATTCGGCACGCGAGCGAGACGGCGCGACCGCGTCTTTACGACGTGCGAAAGAGATAAAACAATTCCTTATGTCGCTATTCTTAAGTCGTTCGCGCGTTCCGAATGGCACTTTACCGGGAGACATTAAGGTCGCAATTTCATTGTTATGATTGGGTATCGACGATTGTGGAGCGTCGTAAAAGAACGTTATAACTTCATTTGGCGGTGTTGGCGATTAGAGCTCTGCGTAGTAAAAAATAAGGTTGTTAGTTGTTTGTTTGGTGGGCGGTGGTTGGCGGGAGCGCGCGCGGCGTCGGTTGCCATGGCGACGGGGCGCGTTGGAATGCCTCGCCAGGGTTCCCCGCTCCAACGGTGTTTTTACCTAAATTAGTAACAAAAACAATGCGCTGATAATGACGCATGGATGTGCCGCGATACCGTGAACTGTTGTTTGTTTTATTTCAAGTAATGGGCCCCTCGGCTAGCCGTTGTCAACTAGTCAGATCATTTTGTATTATGTTCCACAATCAGCTGTCGCTGTAGCATGCTCTTATGTAGTAGGTGGATAGTAGGTATTGAAATTGGAGATACTGATTTATAGTACGTAAACGAAATGTAGGTAATTTGTCAAAGCTCGAAATTAATGCTTTTAAAATCCCAAAAGTTATCGAGCACCTAATATGTTTTTTGTTAGTTCATTAACAAATTCTTATCGGATCCTTTCTGGTCCTTTATAATTTCTTATTAGAGGACTTAATTTTTTGTGCGTCCAGTATTGATTTGTCTGTGGCGGTCTTCGAACTCATTTGTCAAGTCAGAGCGCACATAATTACAAGCAGGGCCGCGCTCCTAAACATGAACCAACTAATTTTTAATATTCTCATTTAGGATTCACGTTGGATATATTATGAAAATGAAAAAAGGAGGCGAGCGAGATGGGTGCCGCGCGATAGACGCGCGCGAGCGGGCGAGCACTAAATTGCTCAATTTGTGCCTCGGCTCATAAGGTGCCTTCGGTGTTCCTTTTTCAAAAATCCAATGAGATCGATCGCTCGCCATGTCCGCAAATTAGAGCGGGAATCGTTGTTCGTTAGCGAGCTCCCCGGAGCGAAGCGACGCAAGCGCCTCAAGACGGAGACTCGGAAACCGTCTGTGCTGCCTCCACGCTCGCATCATATCCTCGTGCGTCGTTTAATCTCAATCTACGTTTCGAGGAGCTCAAAGCTCGCCGCCCGAGTGCGCAGAAATGCATTTTAGTATTACTAGTGGTCTCGGGGCGCTCATTTCGCTTGAACCTTTTAAAGCTCGACGCTAAAGTTCGTCCCGCCGTTGTCGACGGTGCGATCGCTCGCTGAGGTCATGCTCGCGCGAAAATTGCACTCGTGGCTTCATTACGTCCAGTACAATGACCAAGCGGTTATGTACTTTATTATGTTCGCAAATGGCGCTATTAAGTCAAGTATATCTATTCTCCGAGCAACATGGCGATCGTAAGAGATACGGGAGATGAGATAGCGCGCGAATTTCACTCGAAACCCGTTTTTCTCGGGTTAAATTACTCTCGGTTCTTGAGCAATTTAAATAACAGCCCGTGATTCGTTGTGGCGTCTAAACGAGCGTTAAAACGTTACATTGTAATGAGTATCGATCGGGACCCGATACGGACGGCATCGATTCTATTCAACTACCGCGTTATTTACTGTTATTGTGTGTTTTAATACATCCCACTTGTTTTTCTTTATGATAGCAAGGGTTCGGTTTCCGTTCATGAGCCCTGCCACTATCAATTTAGGCTTTTCCAGTCACATTTTATTGGCACTCCTAAATTTGATGATTTTTATTAAACTATTCATGTCTATCGAGTCGTAAAAACGATGTCGCCAGCACACAACATGTTAACTCAATGAACGCTAAGTTTACGGAAGTAAAGCGAGCGGGAACATCGTAGCATCGTAAAAGCATCGTAAAATGGGCAATATTAATAATGACTATCCATTTAGTTGATATCTTGTTGTGTAGCATTGAAAAATTGCCTTTAGTTTGTAAAGTGACGATTGCGGTGTTTCGTCGCGGCGACAATTAATCGCTGCGTACGAATTTGTAAGTTTATCTTAATTCTTTTGAGAGTTGTCGTGTGTCGCGGTGGTCCGTTGCGTGAGAATGCAATTTGTAAGTTTGAGTGGGCGACCTGCGACCCGGCCCGCGCCCCGCGACGCGATTATATGCTAATACACCTATAAACTTTCCTTTATGTAAACGACTCATGAAATTTCCCTCACTCGCCATGTTTAGGTACGTCTTGTCTGAAGCAGCCGTTTACTGACGCTCATCATGTTTAATGAACTATAGAAAGTTCAGGTTCGACAAACTCAAGTGAGGAGTGAGGAAGTGCCAATGATTGCCGATAGGTAGCCTTGATCTTAAAAGCGCGATTCAGTAAAACCGAGCACACCCACGTCTTCATTAAAAGCGATGGCTTATCGTTAAAATCGATCTCGTTACGAACAATGAAACTCGTCGAAACAAAAACTGGCCGAGCGGTAAACGAATACGAGAAACGTAATCGGGCCGAACGTCGCGCCAAATAAAATAAAACCTCAATCAAAAATCTAAAGGCATTCGGTATCATAACCGGAGCGGTGCGTCGACCCGGCCGCCATATGAAAACACGGGCCGTGTGGGTTACACGCCCGCGACCAAAAAAAAACAAAAGTATAATAATGTAACGCACTAAGTATCCGTCTTAAAAATACGCCTCGATCTCTGTTGCGCGCGTCGCGGCATTAACGCGTCGGTGGAGCCGGCGGCGCGCGGCGCGGTAAACCGGACCGACGGCTGCCCAGCGCAGGGTCGAGAGTCGCGGGCGCCCGCCGCGCACTCCGCGCCGCGGAGGGCCGCAGGGTGGAGGGCGCGCGCGCGGGCGGCGGCGGTGATGGATGGCCCAATCAGGCGGCGTGGCGGTGCCGGCCGCGCTAATCGAGCAGTGTGCCCCGAGAGCCGGACGCACACAGGCGCGCGGCTCGCACACACGCGCCCCGGCCTGCGGGCGCACCGAGATGAGGCCCCGCCGATACCACCACCGATTACACGTAAAAGCGCATCGAGAACCTTTTCGGAGATAATACATAATACCCTCGCTCCGAGCGGAGCCATGCTGCCACACACACCGACGGTGTACGTTACCGGCCACGTAGGTCCGGTGGAAAATCGATGAAAAACAGCCGAGACGACAAAACCGGGGGCGGTGTGCAAACAAAACGGGCCTTCATTCGATGAATAACGCCGTATTTACGTCTATATCCGGGCGGGCGGATCGATAGCCACCAACTGTTGTAAACAACCGTACGAGAGCCGGAAAAAAACGGCGAGTGCACGCCACCCCCGGCCGTGGGGCTATTAGCGGCCACGTGACTAATTTCGGGAGCTGTCATGAACAGAGCTGAGAGCACGTGGACCGCCTCGCCCTCGCAGCCTCCCGGCGCTGCGCGTCACACGTTACTGCTACACGCTACAGCTACACGCTACTCCGCTACATCCGCACACAACACACCATTCCGTTCAGTTTTCACTAGGATCACCTGCTCCACAAAAAACTCGGCGATAGATCACGAAGAACAATTAATTATGTCCCATCGCCCGAAAGAGAGGATCTTTATAAATCAACGGACATCGCATTTTATCCTTAAGAGACCTTTCTCCGACTAATCCCGACAGAATTGAAACGAATCTAATGAAACGGGGATACGTCCAGAAAAAAACAACGCCACATCGAGATGCCCTACAATCATTTTAACTTTTTTCCGACGTTCGCTCTCGGGGCTTATGTATTTTTTTTATTATTTTTAATTCTGTCTCTGGACTCATGTTTTTTTCTACTTTTTTGTTGCCTTTTCATAAATATTTTAAAATCGGATTCAGTCGGGGACAAGCGAGGCGAATGGATTAGGATTTAGATATTTTCGGGCCGCGTAATTTATGCCCCTCTTTGTTGAGATATGAATAATGAGATATATTGTATAAATCTCGTGTGCGCTATCGGCGACTTGTGCTGTTGTAGCTTGTAGCTGGATCCCCAGCCCCGACTGCACCTAATAGTTTCCGCTTTATATCTACTATCTTGATTTAATTATGTTTGTTTTCCTTCAGCCTCGGACGATTGATGCTCACTCATTAGGTCGCATTGTTATCCGAATACAATAGAGTTTATTTTAGTAAAGTTTTTATCGTCAGCTTTAATTCCGTACGCATCGGCCAGATGTTCGAATAGTTCAAATAATTCTCAGGGCATTTCTTGATTTTTATTGTAATCCAATTTTAAAGCGATCCCATTTAAATTCCTATACAAATGATCCGGACCATAAAGTACCGGCAGCTATTCCAAATATGCGGCCCGTTTAAAAAGCCCTTAACGAAATTATTAAAGTAGGTAACAAAAAAGGGTCAAGTCGATGATTTACCGACGTCAATTTCTGACAGGTCGTAGTTTTGTTTGACCAAAATTATAGTAATTTGATAAAAATACCCATCTACTTAAAATAAACGTTCCGTCAAAAAAGTTTATGATGGAAAACAGGCGTTTTATAATAGATACACTATGCGAGGAATGCTGTTCATATTCTCGGATGATTGAGAGGATTTTTTTAGATCTCCAGTAGCCATTTTATCTCGTCTAGCGAGTTAACTGATCTTTAATTCCGCCGAGTCGGTACAAAGATAATGTGATTGTTTTTATTGCAGTTTTGTCAGAGTGACGGGCGCTGCTACGGTATATTTTGCTTATTATGTGATTGTATATCGTCGATAAAGGCCAGCGGACTGCCCGATGGCCGCGACACGCGCCCGACAGACTCTCGCCGATAACTTTTTGTCCGTTAACAATATTTTTGCATCAAAATAACGTCAACTTTTTATTCATAAGCGGCCGAACGTTCAAAAATAATATAATGAGTTGGATATAAAAATCGCGAATTTATACGAGGTCCCCAACCCTCACCGGGGCGCGGGCGACTTTAATATGATTTCTTATAGCGAGAACTCCTTATTAAATAAACTTTGAAAACGAAAATTATGTCCACCGTACGCGGACCGCCCGATCACAATAAAAACTCGGATTTGACAAGATTAAAATTGTAATTCAAGTTATTTCTGACGTGCGTCTTATTGCTTTTTCGCTACGGTCATGTTTATTATATTATTTTTTAGTAAAAGTCGAAACGCGTAACTCCAATCGAGACGTAATCCGTATAAAGACTCGGATAAATAAAAATAATATGAATATAATTTAAGGTTCATGCCAAACGGGTAATCAAGAATACGACGCTTGTGAAAGCAGATACTTAATAAAAATAAAGATTTTATAATTGCTTACTATGCTCATCTTCTCTGAGTAATTCGAGTATACGGATTAAAAAAATAAATAATAAAATATTGACACTGGCATAAAGCGCGCTGTGCCGTCCACTGTGACACTTCGAATTAAAAAGAAAAAAGTGTCATGGCCGCCTTCGCGCTTTCCCGCCTCGCTGTCAATATCCATTCTGTCCACGGAGCTCGCAACTCGGATAAAAATACTAAAGGGTTTTAAGTAAATAATTGTATAATGTGTGAATAATGTAATCTTCTCTTGGGAAATCGATGTTTATCCGATTCATGTCGCTGTCATTTTTAAATACTACGTATATTTATAAATCAAATGTATGCTGTAGAAAAATTTTCCATGAATATTAAAATGTTTATGATAGGTTTCGGGTTGATGTCTTAGGATGGATTATTTTCCCACAATTCGGCGGGGAGTGCCGGCGGCTGGCAACACCGCGCCGCCATTACTAGAGATTACGCTTAATGTAATGTGTTGGTGATTTGAAATAATCACGCAGATTACCTGAACGTGGCCGCTGTGTAACTATTTAATCAATACCTAACGTGGGCTGTGTATTTATGGATTTACCACGTCGCTATCTGTATTTATGTGTGTGTACTTTATTAGGATCTAGTTGTGGCAGGATTCTTGTTAAAAAATGCCGTGAGGCTTCGTTTTACAGATATCATCAACATAGAGTTGAACTGGTTTCGTGGGATACGAGTATCATTTGATTAAACATAATAATTATATCTACAATTCTATTTAATCAAACAATGACTAACTGATCTTCTAACCTAGATCATTGACTTTTTACACGACTGCCCAAAAAAACGAGTGTTATTCTCAATGTAAATAATATACGTATGACAATATGGTACCTTTAAAACACCTAACCAACTCTCAACCATTTGTCACTTTTGAACCTAACAAATTCGCTAAGCATCAATCTTGCGAAACCGCAACGGGCCCACAACTAGTTTAAGCTTAAAAAAAGTGTTGAAAAGTGACAAACGCATAATAAAACGAGAGGTAACGAGAACTAGCCGTAATGTCGCGGTCGGGACGTAACCACAACACGTTTTGTCACTAAGAGACTAGCTGGTTGTAGGTATTGGCATTTCAATTGTTAACTTGAGTTAAAGGATTCATTTCGACCTACCCAGAAATTTTATTGGTAGGAGATAAATCTGCCAAAATAAGGTCATTTCCTCACATCATAACTTGACAACATTTAGGTTCCATATAGGTTTCTTCTCATCTGAAACACAGGATTACCTAGTTCAGGCACGTAAGTCTTATAGTAGCCTTGGCTGAAACTAACAAATATATAAGCAAATACAAGTCTCAAAACGATGAAGGAAAACATCGTGAGGAAACCGGCATGTCCTAGAATCAAAAATTCGAAGACATTTTACATCTACCAACCCGCACCGCTTGCGTGATGGATTATGGCCCGGTCGCTCTCACCGAGAGGAGGCCTGTATCCCAGAAATGGAAACATTATAGGCTGATGTATTTGAATCTATGGTAACAGGTTGCGCGTCATTGTCGCTGCCACCCTTTATCTATGGATCACATAGATCATATCAAACATTTCGTACATATACCAACATTATATGATCAGCTGACGGTAGCCTGTAAGACCTTACGGGGACGTATCGACTGCCCAGAGCTCCATGGGCTTGTCTGCCGACTATTTGTGCCCGACAAATACATCGGACACCGTCAGAACCGCCGGCATAATCAGTTTGCGCAACTGCCATCTAAAACTGTAGCGAGACCTGAATCCCCAGTCTGTCGCTCTCTAAAGGTACTAAATGGCCTTCTGACTGCCAACCCTGAATGTGATGTGTTTGCGGATGAATGGAGTAAAATTATGCGTATATATGTCTGGCGTTCTGTGAGAAAAACTATGCAAGGGAGTCCACTGTGCCATGTTAGTAGGTAAACTATATCTATATATATAAAAATGAAACCCGTTTTCCGTTGTCACGACATAACATGAAAACGGCTGGACCGATTTCAATGAAATTTGGTATAGAGATAGTTTGAGTCCCGGGAAAGGACATAGGATAGTTTTTATCCCGATATTCCCACGGGATCGACATTTACGCGGGTGAAACCGCGGGGCGCAGCTAGTTTAACATAATTATTGTCAACTTGTGTTGTGCCGTTTTAATTAACTATACTTAAATAAATAAATAAATTATCCAGGACACTATTTTTGATTCTTTAGAGACGTTATCTGATGACTAGGCCACTAGAGGCGGAGCGTCTACCTGTATGTTGACAATGACGTTGCTGTGTATGTGTTCAACAGGTCCTTCACATTTAAGAGAAAGAGAGATCAACGTCGGCCATTGTGACTTTAGATAATGAGGTCTTCTATGCGGTTCATTATCTTTAACATTATTATCAGCTTATAACGCCCAGCTTCAAAAGTTGCAAATTTTAATCTCGTCTTAATGAACGATTTATAGTACAAACCACGATAGTGTGATAGGTGCTGCTGCCTCGGTTGTCATCATTATTTGGCAGACGGATTGTTCCAATCGCCATACTAGGTTTGTATGTTGTGACCAGACAGGACAGAGAATAATGATCGCAGTAGCTTCATGTTTAGTAAATAGTCGGGCGCTGTTGCGCAACCTTTTGACGTTCACCCTTGTCGTCAGTACGACATGCGACACCCATACGAAAAAGAAGGTGGCAGGGCCAATTCTTGTTGAAAATCACACACCTTTGGTGCATAAATACGAGAAATAATTCGAAAACTGTGTAGTGCCAAATAAATGGCTAATAACGACATTATTATCAAACACATAACTTACATACATACAAAGTTGTACGAACACACACATACAAACAAATAATTACCTCACATATTACTCCTATTCAAAATTACATAGCCTTAGGTGATGTGTATTTCCAACCGCAGTTA
The DNA here is from genome assembly GCA_947508005.1 of Amphipoea lucens. NCBI lineage: Eukaryota > Metazoa > Arthropoda > Insecta > Lepidoptera > Noctuidae > Amphipoea > Amphipoea lucens. The sequence goes on along the minus strand of OX382373.1, from coordinate 2,305,435 downwards.
GCCAATAGTAAGGATAATTATTTTACCATCGATTTATCGACGCGTACCGCTACTCGGCAATAGATGGCGCTGTCGCTAAACTATTACCCCGCGAGGAAATTATTGCTTATTACTTGGCAACATTAAGTAATTTCAGAGACGGCTAGCTATCTCTTTACGATTTATGATTACCTAGTACATTTAGAGGATTATTATAATAAATAGAACGTTAGAAATCACCACAATTTCGTATTTAATTCCAAATTATCTTGCTATAATTGCGATGCATTTTATTACTTCTCTACGTCTACAAAGTTATCATACGTTTTTGTTTACCTACTTAATTAGTAATTGTTACCAGTCACTTGAATACAAATGCATGTTATTAATTAAAAGTGCAGTCACCAAGTGCAATGATGACTGGCAATTAAATTAAAAACCTCTTTGCTGACCTCACTATCTATCGTACCTATTTATGTAACATAATGTTGTACTTGTATGTTGTTGTGTATAATACCATAGTTCCTATTTCCTACAAAATTTAATACCAATTTTCTTCAGCTGATAGAAATGACAGGTTTCCCCACTTTTCCCTTCTATATTCACCAGCCTTTTACGATATGAAAGTAACAGACTCAAATGCAAAGAAATATTCCTTGGCCTCATCTCGACCACGGAAACAATCAGGCGACGGTTCACCCAGAGAGCATAACAATATAGCGGTTATAATGCATGCCATATTCCGGGTTCGTAATTGAACATCGTATGCAAACGCGGCGCGCGCCCGCCATCTCTTCAATATGTATGCGCACCTAGTATATTCGTACGAGGCAGGTGGACTCGCCCTGTTTATGTTATTGTTTACATATTGTTACCGTTTATGCCGCCTTGGTATGCTATGAGGAAACTACAGAGATAAATATTTTTTGATGTAAATTGACATGTTCCAGTTTTTCCTAAGAAAAACATTTTCAAATAAGTTGAATTGATTGGTTTTCAGCATTACAAAAAGCGGTGGAAAACAAAATTTATGGGACCAACTTTGAATTAAACGTGTTTTACGAAGACACTTCGCAATAAAGCTCAAAATAAAACTTATTTATGTGCAGTGTTTTCATCACCATCCAATTTCGTACGCATGATGCAACAATTTCTAGAAATCCGTGTACATAAACAGGAATAATTCCCACGAGAACTGCTACACCGAAATTACTGGTGTCAACTTGAGACCTAACATGGTAACAGATAGCCGCGTTCAGTTACAAAATTAACTTTCTAACCTAAAAACACCTAAGTTTCCGCGAAGATCGTTTCTAGCAAACGTTAAATAAATAACATTTTAAGTACGTCAAGATTATCTTCTAGATACGAGTGTGAACATTGTCAGTTTGGGACGATTTCAAAGAAGTGTGTAGATCATTAGAGGGGCCACATAAATCACAGTGGTTCCGCATAAATTTACATTTTAAAGACGCGTCGCGACATTTGCGCGGGGATCGTTTAGCACTCAATAAAATTAGAACAAAAGGCAGGCGCGGCCGATCAAGTGAGCGCAGCGCCATATAAACGACGAGGCACATCGGAACCGATGGAATTAAATAAATTAAAGTCAAGTGGGAAGAGTTGGTGCATCTGTACGACTATTCGTCGATACTAATCGGTTAAGACCCGTATGACGTATTTATTTACCGTTATTGACGGTTTCAGTCGGTTTTAGTTAAGACATTCATGATCTCGTCTTTTACGGTTATGAATCATTAATTATTAACTTGCTTGGGCTTGTGACTAAGTAATAACAGCCGCACGGGTCGATCGATCAGGTTAAGCTACGCTTGCCGCGGTTGGTCCGTAGATGGGTGGCTATCTTTACGTATCAAGACCCTTTCGTGCCTTGGAAAGCACATTAAGCCGTTGATTCCGGCTGTCATTTATGAATCTTTGGCAGTCGTTACGGGTCGTCAAAAGCCTGAAAGTCTGACAACCAGTCATACCATGGGGTCCATGGGGTATCGTATTACCCAGTAACTGGGTTATGGAGGTCAGATAGGCTGTCGCTTCATGTAAAATATTGGTATTCAGCTGCATCCGGTTAGACTGGAAGCCGACGATAACATAGTTGGAAAAAGGCTAGGCAGATTATAATGAATCAATACCATTATTAACATCAATAATTCATTTCTGAACTGCTTAATTTGATTCGTAATCAATTAAATTGTTATTTACGATCAATCTAGAACTAATTAATGGCGTAGAAAATTAAATTTACATAATTTCCAATATCATAACACCCCAGAAAATCTTTTAATTGTTATTCGGTATAACTGATTGGACAATAACAATTAGCATCTAAGAGTTCATTAACGGGTTTCAAACATTTTCACTCGATCACCTGACTTTGATTAGCACTTTAAATTCTAGGTAGTTTAGTTTTAGTAACGAGAATGTCAGTTAGACATTACGACTATTTAAAACAAACTGATTTAGTCTTTGAATCGAGAATGTCACTCAATTTAATTAACGTACATTTTTTGAATATGGTATGTCTAAATTGAATTCTTTTTAGAATAGATTTTGAATGAGGAATGCTTGTTCGACTAAGATGGACGCAGCGGATGCCGTATGACATTTGCTTTTTATTTAATAAAAAATAGTGTTGAATATATTTTTAACACTTCCGCCAAGTTCTTGATATCTACATATTAATTATTTTTACCACGTCAACATTCTGGACAATTCTTATCGGAAACATAAAAAATATCAACGCATTTTACAATAACTCTATTCTTACAACACTGTCTTCTACCGATGAATTGTTGCGGTACAATAAGTTGTGGATGTTATATAACCTAACTCAGTTCTTGATTATAATCTATGTAACGACCTAAAAGATACTCAAAATGCCTAATATAGATAGGATGGAATATATACCGAAATATTTGAGAGAAGTATTGTAAAGGCATATTTAGAAGCTATTAACATTGTAACAGCGGTATTTTTAAGAAGAACAACGGTACAAACACTCATACGGTAGCTATATACTAAACAAAGGCTGAAAATATTGCAAATAAGACATAGATATTTGCATCATGTTATTCTTGATAGAGAAAAAATAAAAAAAGTCGCCTTAGAATTAGAAGATCTTTATCAATATTACAGATTGCCTGGCGTAGTTTTAACTTAAACATTTGCGCAAACGAGTGGTATGCTTAGAAATTTAATTAATGTTACTACAGAGTTAATGTAATGATTATATCTGAATAGTTTCTAGTGTTTGTATGTAGTGATTCTGTAACAATTATTTCCTGGGTTCCTTGATTGCTTTACAAGATTCATATAGCCATGTTAATTGAAAGAATGATTAAGTACTATGGACCCATATCAAGTTAATGAAATTTCAACCTAAGGAATAAAATACCTTAAGTTTTATTCTTATTAGAAACACTATATCGAAACTATAATTGATATGTCAAGACCTATGGCATAAAACAAAAGGAGATGGTCCTTAAAAAGTGCGCAGCAAAGCTTCATAGTTAAGGCCGCAACCATATAAAAAATGGCCCCATAAAATGCATTACAAACGCTTATTGGTCGGGCCGCGTATAACGCACGGTGCTAAATAATAGGAGCGGCTTAATTAACTCGCCCAGTAAACATGTTCCCTTGAGCCGAGACCAATTACTATTTGGCCAACGTCAACGTCTTATTACACGACAAATATATACGCTTATTTATGTCCACAAGACGCGCGACCAAAAACGCACATCAATCGCGACTTAATCCGTGGATTATTTGCGAAAACTGCATGCGACGAGTTTATTTTGGACGCGAATGGCGCGGCCGTTTATGACGCGCGGGCGACTGACAGTAATATTTGTGTTGCGTCTGATTTATTCGGTGCGTACCGCGCCGTCGCGCGGGTAGCCGACACGTCGTAAAGCGCACTGTTTACGGTGCCGGTGCGTCCCTCAATTAGACGGTGCAATGCGAGTAGATTACAATTTGATGCGTGATGCGTGGTGACAGTTGCACCCGTCACTACTTGTGTCACCGGCCAAACATTTGCGATATCATTTTGTATCTTTATACCTGTTGTTCGAGGGTATGAAATGTTCCGATAACATCTATATTTACAGCGTCGTACGTTTCATAATGATCTTCAATCGTAACAATTTCAGTGGTTAATGCAGTTTCTTAAATTATTTCAACATTTCATCTACATAATATGATAGGGGAGTTAAATGATGTTCCTCTACAATTTAAAGTTATCTACTTTAAATTCATTTTCCAGATGAGTTTTTTAGCCTAAATACTTCCATACCTGTTTCTTCTCTTCACTACAAAGACCGAATGGGAAGACTTAATTCTGTCATCAATAAAATTATAATCACTGGAATTTTCCGAAACCCTTTTGGCAATACTTTACGTGTTAAAGCTGTCTATTTTCTACGTCACTACGTGTCTGCAGGTGAACCATCACCGGCTGGACTTAATATCCCACTTTGTTACAATTTGTACGTACGAACATACACATAAAATCAAGACTAATTTTAAACACAATCACGAGTGTCTTATTAGTAAGATGGATGAGATCTTTTCGACCTCATAAGTATTCAGATGGCCGCCATTGCTTGTTATTTTCCTCACGTCTAAATTCAAATAACAATTAGCTTAGTCTTTAGCATTCTGTACTGGCTAGACGGAACTCAGGCAGAAATCTAGGCTGACTTTAGTTCTAGATCGTGTCAAGTCTAAATGGGGCTAAGTAACAGTATTTTGGAGACAGCCTAAGCTATGTAGTTTGTTTAAAGAATTTTAATGGCTTTTTTTTGGTGATTGCATCCATTTGAAATTCGGTGGTAGATGCATCATGGGGCATCGTGGGAATCTTTTTGCCCTAGATATATAGATCTTTTCTTTGATTTTGGCCACTCCAATACAATTGGAATATATGCTCGTTGAAATGTGTTTCATTTTTAAGAAATTAGTCATTATTGTTTCTTAATTTTATGATCTTCTTGTAAATCTGCAAAGTTATTAGAATTTCTTTAATTACATCCTTAACAAGAAATATGTCGTCGTTAAAAATATTAATGACACAAACCAAAACGTTATTTTTGACGTTTTTAAAGATCACCTTTGATTGGAGGCATTTTATTTTTGCGGCGTATGCGATGGTATCGTTTCTTGCGCCGGCGCACCGAGTATCGAGTGATCAGGACCGGACGATGACACCGCAAGCTTTTTGATAAATACTCCTTTTTTGTTCTTTTACATATTAATTTACGTGTTGTGATACCAAGGGCATGAAGGTTAGTCAAGCTTCGGTGACTTTGTTTTAAACGAGACAACGTTTTTGGAGTTTATTTCCTTCAAATGTTAGTTTCCTAGAAAACTTAAGCACTCTGTTAAGCAAAATTAATGAGCTCATTTCTTTATCCTTGATACAATCTTTTTAATTAGAGAGCATGCCATTCTTAACACAACATTTTACTCTCCATTTAAATCTTCTACATACCGAGTATCAACCCAAGAAACACAGATCTTTCTTCGGTAACCATTGTTAACCAAAAAAACCTCTTATTAATCACCAACACGGCGGTGTAACGTTACCAGGGGATCATGAACGCCCGGTGTTCATAAATACGGTGTATGAACGGCCTCACACAGCGTTCCTTGGATAAATGCTGCGAGTATATGCTATCCTAGTACCCGGACCGGTCGTGTAGGCGACTTTTGCCTTTTGTTGCGTTTAAAATAACAAGTTTTATGTTGTATATTCAGTTTATGTTACGTGTCTATTAATATTTACAATAGATAAGGAAACTAAAGATATCCAGCAGGGAATGTTGAGCTAGAAAGTGGATTGTCTTAAGTGAAATATCTGAGGGAGTCGCTAGTTTGATTTGTGTGTTATGTCAGTAAAGCACTTTCTGTCTGTCTGTTTGTATGTAGCAAACTGCAAAGCGAACATTAATTCACTGGGATTGGAAACTCTATGCTCGAAATTGATCTTATTTCGAGTCATAGAAACAGGGTTGACTAGTCAAATTGCTAATATTTCTACTTCATACATGCACTTCAAAAAAAATACTACAATTCAAGTCTTGATTTTCTGAATTTTTCGTGTCGTGGTCCAATATGTGACCCTAATTTTTTGTTTCATAGTTATTTTTTACCCCAAGAATTCCAAGCCATGTCTAATCCAAAAAATACACGCCTCAAAGCATAAAATTACCTCATAAAAGTACAAAAGCAGTTAATGATACATCTTCTATCAAAATTCGCTTAGACCTCTTTCTACCCCAAAACACATAAAACGAATAGGTGCTCAATAAAAACACAATAAAAAGGGAATTCAACTTAACTCCACGAGCCCTGGAATCGCCAATCAACGGATACCTACTGAGAGCATTTAACCCCCCGCTGCCACGTCAGTTTTTATTGTCAGTCCGGCCGTACGCTACAGATTTATGTCGTCTTGATTTGATTGGAAATAGCTTTAGTTAATGTTCTGTGTAAATAAAGACGTTTTAAATGTAATAAAATTATGTGTTTAATGTTAGTCGTTATCGATATTTGTGGGATTAGCATAATCGAGTTTTGTTCATGGTTTGTTATTTTTTTCATCGGACTTTCCTATTAGCAGATGGCTTTTACTGGTTCAATGATAATTTTATGCTTTCTTGTGCATTCATTATTGTTTTACAAGATTATATATTTCTCTACATATAATAATATTTGCATGTTTTATAGATTATTCTTTAATTCTTAAATTTTATAAGAGGCATGTCAGCCTCATCATAATTTAGACTAAATCTACAAATTGTTATGATTATTAAAAGCCTGTGATGTCCCACTGCAGGGCAAAGGCCTCCCCCTACTGTTTCCACTTCTCTCTGTTTAAAGCTTCTAAGGACCAGTTCTTGTTGAAAGAGTCCAGCTTATAAATCTAAATCTACAAATACTACATAAATGATTGATGTTTAAACAAATAAGCAAATACAGGGAAGCCACCCTGGAAAATAAATCAAGAAACCTGAAGTTTTATTAAGAAAATACTATACAGTCCACCTCGTCAACTGGTCCTTTAGGTTTACTTATATCAGGTGAAGGCTTCGCTAAAACTTGAACATATGGACCAAAATCATGTTCATTTTCTTTTATCGGACTAAGCAGTGTCTCTCTTTCTTTCCTTTGTCTTAGTACATTCCATAAGTGTAGATGGTGAACCGTTCCACATATTTCACAATTGGGAGAATTCACTTTATTCGTCAATTAACTAAACTTTCGGGATGGGTTGTGAACAGAGGGACAATCCTCGTAATTTTAAGAACGTTCACAGTTTGATCTCAGTCGCAATCTGTCAAAAATACCTCTAATTTCTCTACGTTTTTGACATTGATTATCGCTGAGATGAGATTGCGCTTAGATTTTGAACGTTTTTAATTACGGGAATTGGCCTCCAGAGCGTAATCTATGAAGCAAAACAATATTATAATGATGATGGCAAACCATAGAGATTATTGGTGTCTAAAACTTATTTATTAGGAGATAAAAAGCTGTAAAAAAAAGATCAGTAGGTAGATATAGTAGGTAGTTTCAACACAAAGCTTTACACCCAACATATGTCACGCATGAAGTCACAAACAAAAATAACATATCCAAATACAGATCATCTCGAAACTCGTCTACAAGTATGTAGAGAACAGGACATTCCATAAATATTCCCTTTTAAACAACTTTCTGATGACTCGATATACATTTCTGGGATTCTCACTCCTCAGTTCTGTGATAGCGAGCCTCGGAATCCTGGCGGTGCGGCGTGCCGTTGCTGATGCAAACTGAAGATATGTGCTCACGTTTATTAGCATGACTTTTTGTTAAAAAATATCAATTGCGGGATGAGTCCGCAATTAGCCTTCCCTTGAAGTATTCGTAAGTTTTTAGATAAACATCTTTTTGGAAATAACGTGTCTTTTTTCTTATTTTGTAATTTGCAAATGTCTGTTTGTCTGTCACGTCGGGTGGCTCTTAAATGTTTTGCGTATTAATGTGAATATGCGGAATAAGGGATGGCATTCCATGTTGCAGTTTGGAATCTGATGATTTAGATTAAATATATGTTTTATTTGTCATGACTGTAAGTCTGTTACACTCTTTTCCTTCATCAACAAGAGCCATCTCTTAAATTTATTCATTCATGATGAATTTATTACAAATAATATACTATTCTGCCTTATACTCCCTTGTTGGTCTAGGTCTAAAGGTTGCATGAGCTTGAGGTCCTGCGGGGTAGTTGCGTAACACACTATCAGTAGCAATGGGTTTAATTTTAACAGCGCAACAACATTCATTGCTTTGTTTACCTTGTTGAGTAGACACATTTTTCGAACATATGAAGCAATGGATTAGCAATATCCTTGAAAATGATAGGGTGCTGGGATTTGTTTTCCCAACTGGAATTTCTCAGTAGAAGCCCGGAGTCTGGATTTGTGGCCGACTGATGGCAAAAGGCTCGCCCCTATTACATGGGACTTAATCATAAATGGCGAAATGTGGATGTACTATAGGTGCATCTCTGCCTAACCCTCCGGGGAATGCAGGCGTGATATACATCTGTGTAAGATGAAAAAATACCAAAGATGTCTCATAAAATCTTACCAAGGGGTTATCGCATTACACAGTAACTGGGTTGTGGAGGTTTGATAGGCAGTCACTCCATGTAAAATACTAGTACTCAGCTGCATCCGGTTAGCCTCTCACACGTTTGCCCGTCTACCTGTCGAAACACCCGACGCGTCGGAGCAGTTGAATGGGCGCAGTAAAGTCATTGTTTTAACAATGACAATAGAAACAATGACACTGTTGTGTACACTTGGTGTACCGTTGACGTTTCGAGCACTTTCTCTTACGTACACTTAGTGTACACTTGACGTTTGAGGGGTTAACTTAAAGCCGACCCCAATATAGTTGGGAAAAGGCGAGGCAGATGATGATGCCTCATAAAATCTTCTCTCCTCATTAATAATGACATCACACATCATTATATTCAAATCAAATCATTCACAGCCTTCCCAAGAAGCACATCTGTTTCATAAAACATAAACTCAATTTATTACCATATTAATAAAGTCGCAAATCAAAATCGCATTATGCCACGTCAAACGCGACCACCCCCTTATGCGTTTAACCCTGTTTAGGCATACACTGATCTGACTTAAAAACCCAATGCATATTTTGTCGTCAAACGTTGCGACTTGTCGCGCACTTGATTAAAACTCATGCGGCTGGAAAATTGAAGTTTATAGCTGTGTTATGGTGATTGTGACTTTAATTGAAAGCTTTTCTGTAGTTTCTAGATTGGTTTTCTAGAAGCTTGGTATTGTTCTATGTCCGACGTAAATCTATGGAGGATAAGAATTGTTTTTCTGATCGTTTCCAACTTTTCAAGAGTTCAAACGAATAAATTTGATAGAACCAGATAAAGACAATCTTCTGCAAAAATACATGACCAAATCAAGAGAACCGTCGGAAGTAACATAAACATGTCTCGAAAATCTCAAAAGCACAATCTTTTAAGTAGAATTTTAAGACGTTACAGAACGGTCCGAGTCGAGGATAAGCAATAAAATACGACACCTATCTCGCTCGTATCGGCTTTAATGAAAACCGCCCGACTATCTGCGCTCAAAATCCGGCCCTCTCTTAGTTAATATATGCGATTTTTATCAGCACCCACCCGCACCAAAACGACTCTACACAGGGTTAAAAATATGCAAAAATCGCCGCCCCGGGGTGAATATTAAGCAATGTAATTTTGTATAATATTCCGCAATTAAAATTCAAATTGAAATCAATGCGCGAATGAACGGCCGTTACGCGTTTTGGGGCGCCCGCGACTTTAGGGCCTCCGCACCCGACCGACACGTCTGCTGTTTACTATATTTAATCCTTTAATACGCGCGGTTATAACTTGGGGTAACACCACGAAGATTATTATTAACTTAAACTCATCAACTGCCCACATCAATTTGTTTATTTTATAAGTATTAACTTTTATAAAGTTATCAGAATGTTTAATTAAGTTAATCTATGTTTGATGCGATAGTAAACCTCGTTCAGTTAAACGTCATAATATAATAAACGTAATATTAATATAAACCGAGTCGTTAATTTGAACAACTTGTAACCCACAAAACGCCGCTGAGTTTTACAACTACACAAGCGGTAATATCATAAAGTGTAAATGCTAGACGCGGATCGTTGTAAATTCAAACATTTAGTGTGTACAAAATATTCGTGAATCGTCTCCCGAGTTACGGCACACTTAATGGTCTATAAAGGCACCCCATAACTTGGCTATCAGGAGGATAATTCCAAGTGTTATTCCCTCTTAATTGGCCGTTCCGGGCGGAATCGTCAATTTGAGATATTAAACTAATTTTCAATGCTGCGTAATCGAGGAGACGTGATCCGTGCCACTGTAGTAAGGGTTAACTTTGAATCGTAAAAACATTTTTTCCGCCCGATATCGTATATGAGCGCTTTTATGCGTAATATCTTGACGTTTTAAAGCCTTTTACGTTTATTGGTATTCTTGTAAATGCGATGTTTATATACGGGATTCCATTAAAATAATACGTAACGACGTATCGTAATACTCATTTTTTTAATAATCCGTTATATATATTTTGATAATCGTTTGCACTTCAGCGCTTTACTCAACATTCAGAGAGAAAGTATCAATTTTATTATTGGAGTTTTCGACACTTTTTTTAATATGCTTAAATAAAATACGCAATAATGACTGCTGATGCAAAGGAATCGAGACTGTCAACGTATCGTTAAAATTTTTAACGCCGCTTCATAAAATGTGGCGTCTGGTCGATTTCTTTTTTTGTCCTAAAATCATTATTTTACACAACATAACTTAATTTTTTTTTCAAAAATTAAAAATCCGCTAGCATTTTACAACTAGATCAGGCAAACCCCTTTATTTCATTATGTTACGAAGAATAATAATTAATAAATAATGATTATTTATTCAAAGTGATATAGATCCATAGACACAGGATGAGCAAATGATGAACAGTGGTAGACATAATTGTTTGTACAAAAGCAAAAGATTAAAAAAAATTATACAAACAAAAATATAATATTATATAGAACTAGCTGCGCCCCGCGGTTTCACTCCCATAAGTGTCGGTCCCGTGTGAATTTCGGGATAAAAAGTAGCCTATATGTTAATCCAGGGTATCAGCTACCTCCATACAAAATTTTATCAAAAATTGGTCTAGCCGTTTGAGCGTGAAGAAGTAACAAACATATAAACACACACACACTCACAAACTTTCGCCTTTCAATATTAGTGTGATTCTATCCATCTAAGCTAAAAACACTCATTTTCGTAACAAAAATGTCGTCATCACATTTCCCAAAAGCCATCAGGCCAATACATCACGCAGGAGCTGCAGAATAACGAACCTGATTAAACAGCACAATAAGACAGCGTCGTCATCAAGTGCTGAGCTGACACGCTGCGTTTCGCTTCGCGTTTCGTTTCGCAGTAATTAAGCGTGCGTTGCGTTTTCAAACGCCGCGCGCATTTGAGGGTTGGGCTTAAAGCTGTTTTAGGGATGTCGTCAATTTGTTTTTCGAGGTGTGGAATTTTGAGTTAGTGGTTTTTATGGAGTTAATATGTTTATTTTAGGGATTACTGAGAGAGATATTCTATACATTATCCTGTAATTTATTTATTACTTTTAAGAAGGCTTATAGACTAATCACACATAATAGGTAACAATGTAATGCACGCTCAATTAAATTATCGAGTACACATGCTCTGAATACATAATTAAATAAATTAAAAATACATAAAAATAAACAATTTACTTGCTATTATATACAAAAAAATGAAGTACATGAGTACAATACAATAAAAGCAACCCTTAATTTGATTCCTTATAATATTATTATTTCATAATGACGCCATTAGATCAAGAAGACACATTCTTCTTTAGCTTCTTACGTTTCTATTCACCGTTCTTGTTAGTTGTCAGAAATTTTGTTAAATTTGAACCAACTATTTGGCGATTACCCGCCTCTCATTTCCTCTCTCTCATCATTGCCAATCTATACATCATTATCATCATCAGCCTACAGCAGTCCAATGCTGAACATAGGCTTCTCCAGTTACACGCAATTTAGATCGACTACTAGCTACCAGCAACTCGCTACCAGCCAGCCTGCGAAGACCGTCGCACTACCTAGCCTGACGGCGTCCTACCTTACGTTATCTATGCGTGACAAAACTTAAGTAATTTCAACAATTTTCCCTCCTTTAGCTACACTTCAAGAGTACGCTTCAAACTGTCACCCACGAACATTCCCATAAGAACAAATCCACCAATCAACGCATTAGGAACGTCACGCAAAATCTCCCAATCAATCTTATTAAAATAAATTCCAATTTCAAATATTGCATTCCCACAACCATCCGATCCTGATGCAATGACGTCCAACTTACATATACACTCCATTCACGGGATAATCAACCTTGTGGAGGACTAAATAGGGTGTGGCAAAACTGCATGGATAACGGAGTACCAATTTTAATTAGCCCCCGGGTATCCCCGTTGCCCCCCTCCCCCTTATGGCTCAGATAAGGGTGTTTGCAAATAGGAGGGACTGCAAAGAAGCCAATCCATCAAATCGCTGAACGTATTACGACACCGCGGTTGTCGCCCTCTAGTGTTGGGAGTGTCGATGATTTGCTGTCGATGTTTTTGAGTTGTTGGAATGTTTTCTGTTTTTTTTTTGGGAGAAACGGAATTTTGAGGGCGAATTTGATTACTGGTTTTTTTATGAGGTAACTTAACAATGAATACAATATATAAATACAATCTTTTAAGCGCAGGTTCCCGACATTCTTAATTACGTACTTAATTACCAACTAAAGCTCCAAACTTTAAGTTTGTAGGTCATTTAAGTTGTCTACTTTTTCTTAACACCAAAATGCTCTTCACAAAGCTACGGCCATCTGTTTTCTGTGAGTTCAAAAACCATACAAAAAATTTGTTGGCAATATCGATATTTCCCACGCGTCCCATCACTAGCTAGCGCGTGCTTCCATTTGATTGGCGCAACTCGATAGTCCCTGCACTCATTTGCGCCCTGCACTAATGTCGGTAACTCGATAAATCTCCGAGGAGTGTCACCGACAGAACTCGACGTCGTTTTGTGCTTGTCTAATGATGTACTCACATCAGAATCGTAATAGTCCAGTATTTTGAGTTTTTTTTATGGAACTTCCTTCTTTTTGATTGGGCACTTAAAAGAAACTCCCAATAGATGGCGGTGATGGTCATCGTCTCAAAAAGAAACATATTTATTTATTTACATATACGTACTCTATGGTACAGACGCCAGCACATCAAGCTACCCGAAACTGTCAAATTTTCCCAATCAATTTTTTACCTTAAGTTTTAGTAATAAGGTTGAAAATCTTTTAAAGAAATTTTACAGATTGTAGTAGCATGATGTGCACCAGAAAATATATAGCAAAAACTACGATTATTACTACAAAACATACAATAGGCGGCCGTATCGCTTTCTGCAATCTCTTCCAGGCAACCTTGGAATGGACAGACATATTTCCAGATTTTCAAGATATACTGTTGAGCTCTGAGGTCTGATTAGTCTAAACTAATATTATAAAGAGAATAGATTGATTTTTGAAGTGAAACTTCTTTACGCACGCTTGACTTGGGGAGTAAGCTGGCGAACGTGAGACGTAAGCGTTACGAAAAGTGTGATCGGGCAAGGCGAACGGGAGTTGAGTGGGGGATATAAGCAAGAGAAAGCAGTGCGCGCGCACATTTTCTTTCTCTCTTCCTCTCATAGCCAAATACGTTTGAAGTTTCACTTCAGTCGTGTGGTCATAAGCACACTCGGTTTTTTCTTTTGTAAGTATTTGTTACGCTTTCACACTAAAACAGCTGAACGGATTTGAATGAAATTTGGCGCATGGGTAGACCATGTCCTGGAGAAGCACATAGGCTACTTTTCATCCTGGATTACAGACGAAGTCGTAAGCAACAGCTAGTAAAATACATTTTGGTATATAGGAGTATATTTAGTTAAAGTAATGAACCTAATTTATTTGAAACTAGCTGCGCTCCGCGGTTTCACCCGCATAAGTCTCGATCCCGTGGGAATATCGGGATAAAAAGTATCCTATGTCCTTTCCCGGGACTCAAAATATCTCTATACCAAATTTCATCTAAATCGGTCCAGCCGTTAGAGCGTGAAGAAGTAACAAACATATAAACACACACACACACACACACACACACACACTCACAAACTTTCGCCTTTATAATATTAGTGTGATTAGTATGGAAGTATGGATTACAAATACGAACAACTTGAAATCTTCATCCACTATTATAAGTAAAACCTTCCTTAAGCACTAAACCAGGATAACCTTCTAGCCACTATAATCTCCAAATAAACATTTCTCCTCAAACGAGGTTTTATACCGAACGCGCCACAGAAAAAAAATTAAAAAAAAACAACAAAATACAAATAAATTGTCAACCCACGCCACTTTTAGGTCAGTTAAGTTTCAAAAACCCGTTATTTAAGACTCGTAGGCGAAAGACATGTCGCTATTTATCCTAAGATTATTATCACGATGTTTTCTGCGTTAAAAATCTTAGTTGTGTAGATCCCAGCTAAGAATTGTGTGACTTAGGGTGCATCAAAATGGCCACGAACGGCGAAATGTGACCTCTCAAACTCCGCTAATGAGACACAATTGATTTTCTATTGTTTCGTATCCAATAGGATACGCACGGAGCTTGACGATGTACGGTCGAACAAGCTATTTGGTATACAGGCAGCCAACTTGCAACTACTTTTAAACAATGGTGTGCTGAGTTAGTCAATTCTTTTATACCATTCTATTTAATTAAGGGTGCCATAAGCTGAAAAAGTTACTACGCACAAAATAAAACTAAATATTGACAGTGTGGCCTCTCTCACATATTCCTATTGCTGTTTAAGTTCATTACATTTGCGTAATTAACTTCGGTCATTTTAATAAAAATTCTCAACCACATCATCGTAAAGATAGCGGTGAAACGCGAACCGTCACAAAAAATCTGCAATATCTATAGGTACTAGAAACCATTTCTCTCTTCTCTTTTTCATAACACAAAGGGCACAAACCGCAGTGGCGCGTGCCCCAGCCGGAGGGTCGCGGATTCGGTGTCGGGTTGCGCCAATCGGCTTACAAACGCCATGGGAGCAAACACCACACCATGAGGATTAGGACTAATGAGCAGGTTCACTTGTTACGCCCGATATGGCGGTGAGTTGCAGTGTATCAAATGTTTTTACCTACGAATGGTGTGGAACTATGGACGATGTATTCATTTAAATTAGCCAGTTAATTTTACAAAGAAGAAAATATACACTGGTGCCGATTCTGTTGTTCACAAACTAAACTAAATTTAAGCATCTTTTCTTTCTATTTCAATAAGAAAAGGACAGAAGATACATTTTATTTTAGTCCTGTCAAATTAATCAGCGCCTGACGTAATATTAGTAGGCAAACTTGTATGGAGTAGTGTCAGGCGCTGATTAGTTTGACAGGACTAACTAAAATTTATCTTCTGTCCTTTTCTTAATGAAATAGAAAGAAAAAGATGCACTGAACTTAAATTAAGGTTAGTTTGTGAACAAGGGAGTCGGCACCATTGTCAACCTAACGTCCGTGAAAAGTCTTATAAACATGAAAATAGTGTATATTAAGTAAAGATTCCTTTGACAATACTTTTTAACTTTTCTTTATTTTGCAACAGGATGTGTCATGTCTTTAAATTACTATTAAATAGTATCGTAAGTGAAAATTAATTTGGTAATAGGTAAATTGGATCTTCTCTTAATTTTGGAAGAAGAAGACAGTTATTTAAGTGAAAAAAATAGATATCATTTCTAATCTTAATAAAACCGCTGCTTCTTTTCGAAATATGACTCTTGTTGAAGTAAGTAATGACAGTAAAACATAGCTTCTTCAAAAAATATGTACATAAAAACCGTAGCAAACTGTTTATCGATATAACCGTAAAAGAGATCCTAAAGAAGTTATATGAAGCTAAAATTACCTTTAAACGCGGTTAAGAGTCCATTATCACATAAAAATTAGAGTGACCACGATAACTTCAGCTATGGAAGTAAAAACTCCATAAAAATCTATCCATAACCAATATGGAGTGTGGAACTATAAAACGGATAATAAGGAATCTTATAACACATCGTTTATTTTACGATTTCTTTCAAAATTAGTTAAAATATACGACTTTGTTATTTGATGTTTCTATTCGAAATACTAGGGAAACATAAAGTGATGGGGCAATCCGTTTTTATTGATCGAATTTGTCTCGACGGCTTGATTAGTATGGAACTTTATAGATTATAACGTTGGTAATGTAAGTATGGGGAAGAATAAAGTTATTTTGCGCGATTTACATAGATATGAGATGAAAGCCAATTCGGTTATTACATACATATTTATTCATAACATAGATAATAAGGAAATATTGATTCTAAGAGGAAAAATCGCTAAGTTATTTATTGTCATCTATAAGTACCTAAAACTTGTTTGTCGACCCAATCACAAAGTCTGTTTTTATACTAAAAATAAAATAATACTATTATCAAAAAAAAGATAAACAGTGATGGGAAACGGCTGACAATATTTAAGAGCAATTTTTAATTCGATAAAATTAACTCGATAAATGCTGCACTCTTGACTTTTCGCACGCATATCTGTTTATGTTTGCGCTCGTCTATTTGGGGCTGTATTAGAAACATTAGGGGTAGGTGCGTATGTGTGCGTCGCTAAGATGAATTAGGGGATTACAACACTGCATCATGCAACTGCACTCTGATTTGGCACGCTCAGACTATACAGGATGAGTAATTAAAATCGTGTTTTTGTTTTAATCATTGTACAGAAAATCACCTTTTGATTCCACAAAACATATTAATTTCGAAAGCATATATACATGAATCAGGAAAATACAAAAAAAAACTCTCACGATAAAAAGTTTTCCCAATAAAAAACCACGTACAACAAAACTTTTAAAACGTAATTTTAACAAAATAAATCTCGTTACACGTATAAAACAATTACACAGACAATAATCCCGTTGTTTTTGTCAAACTGGAAGCGTTTTATTGTGTCTTCTACACCCTATATCGCGCTGGGGTGGCCACGCAACATCGAGGGGCGACGGGTAATGGCCTAAGAGTAATTTTATTACTTTGCCCCTATTACCATCACAATGTGCATGCCACCGGTCGAATGAGATACGCACACTCGATACAGTTGCCCGTCGCGCGTCGCGTTGCGTTTCGGCGACATTCATTTTTATCGATAAAAGCAACATAACGATACGCGCACAGCACTATTTTAAACCAATGACATAGAGATGTAGGTCTATAAGATTGTTTAAAAGGTTACATTGAAGAAAAGGTTGAATGTGGGGAATAAAAATTGGCACAAACAGTGAATTCACGTTTTTATTATTAACGGTGTACAAGGCAACAGAGGAAATAAGATGCTCACACCCGCTACCTACTGATTCGATTTGTTCCTGCTACGATGAATATTTGATACGGCTCAGTGCACGCTAATTTGTTTATCCTGTTGCCTGGTTCTGCTCTCCTGGTACCTGTAGTACAGAATCCAAAATTATCCGCATGTATTATGCAAAGGAAAAAAGCATCAGACGGCCGGTTCTCTTTCGGTGGAAAAGCAAGCGTTAACCCGTGTTAAATGTGTGATAGATTTCCAAAGAAACTTCTTGTTAGGTCCTCCGGACCAATATTTAATGACATAGATTGGAAAGGTTTAGAAGAACGTAGTACCTAAGTAGTTATGCGTTTTTGCGTTCCGTACCTAAAAAAGGAAAAACGGAACCTCTGATAAGATCACTTCGTTGTCCGTCTGTCAAGACCCTTTTTCTTAGTAACGCGTGGAGTTATCAAGTTGAAATTAATACCAAATACTCAAGACTGCAATCCCTTCAAGCAGTGAAAAAATCAATCTTCTAAGTCAACGCAATCAAAAGATACGGGCGTTTATGTTCCGTATATGCCGGCTGTATATTTTGACACTCGCAAGGGAATCAAAACCTATAGGATACTTTCCGTTGACCTAGAATCATGAAATTTGGCTAGAAGCAATGTCACGTAGCACAAATAAAGGAAGAAGTCCGAAAACCGTAAATTTGTAGTTACATACCTACAAATTTGTACGGAACCCTCGCCTCGGTGCGCGAGTCCGAAATGCACTTGACAGGTTTTTTTCATAAAGATCTCTTGATAGAGAAGGAGCTACTGAAACAAATCATCTTCAAAGTTAATAAAGAATTTATGACTAATATGAAGACATCTTATTTAAGTATTCACATCTAGAACAAGCGCTATCATCATCAATGATCATGACGTAAACTGCATATAAGAAACACAGTAAGAATTAATTAACCGTAGGTACCAGGCAGATAGGAATCGGCGGTATGTCAGGTGATTAAATAAATACAACTTGGCGTTTCTAATTAATATGCCAGGCGCAGTTTGATAAGACGCTCTCGTGTACAAACGGGACATCTCCTGCGTTCGCTAACTGCCTGGTACCCGATTAACACGTTGTTATAATTATGTGAAATTTGTCTTGTTTGTACGTGTTTAACGCATTCGCATGAGAAATGTTCTACTAGACAATTTATAAAAAATGCCAATTAAAAATTGTATTACGAGGTTTTTTATTATTCCAAGACTTCTTATTCATCTTGGTTATTTGTTGTGTACTGTTTCATAGAAATAAGAATCTACATACAATAAAATATATATATATATATATCTTGACAACATTTTCAGTGACAGTCAAACAGACACAAAAGTCAGCAAGTTAATTTTAAGAATCGATGAATGTATTAATTCAACTAAAGGAAATGGCAAAGGGCCATTAATTCAGCTTGACCTTTTAACCTAGCACAGTACTGCGCAGGTAGGTAACGCATTAACCAGTATCGCTTCTGGTGCCAGATGCATTAGCCAATTTGACCGCCGCAGCCTGGTTGCGTAATCCAATCGAAAATGACATCAAATTGGCTGACGCAGTTGGTGCAGAAGGTATCTGGCTTAATTTCGCAAGGTATAATAATCTCTGGTATTAGTTCAAACAAGAATAGTAAAGGACTAGATAAAATGTCAAATTGATTTACAAAAAAACAATCCTAGCAGATCGTCTAAGTAGATAGTTTAAACAAAAACCGACAATGCATTTTTTGCCCGAGATCTACAGGGTGAAATTGAATTCATGGGCATCCTTTTAAGGGGTCATTGTAATCATCATTTTGAACAACTTTTACTATGGGACCAAACCTGAAATCGTGAAAAAAAATCAGCTCTTCCCTACATTTTGACGAGTTATGTGAACATAAATGGAAAGAACAGCTGATTTTTTTTCGCGATTTTAGGTTTAGTCCCATAGTAAAAGTTGTTCATAATGATGATTACAATGACCCTTTAACAGGATGCCCAAGAATTCAATTTCAGCCTGTACATTAAATAACAAACTGTTTTCTTACACGACGTAAATTATGGTCCGTAGAAAAGATACTGAAATCATGTTTCTATATAAACGCTTCTGAAGAATGAGATTCTATTCTATCCTAATTTTGTTGTGCCCGGCAGGGTGCACAATGATCATATTCTGTAAAACCTACCACCTAAGTTCACATGTGGAAGCAATAATTATAAATTGAGTATTGAGAGTTTTATACTTAAACTAAAAAATTAAGAAACTATAAATATTAGTATAAAAAATTATGAATCGTATCAGTAGAACGCACCTTTATGGATCATCTAATTTTTTATATGGATAGATTAACCACTTCAAGTATTTAATCTTGTCCCTTATCCCCAGGTGACGCCAGCAACGCGAGTATTGGCTCCGGCGAAGGTACGGGCGAAGAAGATGACGATACCAACGGCAAAAAGAACCAGAAGAAGCGGGGCATCTTCCCGAAGGTGGCTACAAACATCCTCAGGGCGTGGCTGTTTCAACACTTAACGGTCAGTACCTAAATAACTTATATTTGATACGACGGAGCAGAAGACTTAAGGCACGAGTTCGTATAGCCGACCACAGACAGCACCACCAGACGACATGTCGCTACGACACTACTGGTTTGTATGTATTTCTATGGGATACCTTGCTAGACGTCGTGTCGCCCGACCGCAGACCAGTAGTGCCACCGACGCTGGAGCAGTTGCGTTCGAAATCATGACTGCAGAGACATGACGCTGCGACGTGTCGCTACCACATGTCGCAATGTCACGTCGTCTGCTGCTGCTGTCTGCGGTCGACTAAGAACTCGTACCTTAATGTTACTATTCGTATGTATCATCCCACTGCTGGGCAAAGGTCCCATGACTTCTAGTTCTTGCGATCTAGGGCTAATGTGGGCCTATTTTATACATATTTTTATAACCTCTATTTTTTTAAAGGTTTCTTTCATCTTCTTTGAATGTTACCTACTAGGATTAGTTAGGCGCATGTGTAGCATTTTGGCATTTCAATTAATAGCTGATACAAGAACACGTCGATGTTGAAGAAGACATCGCTGTTTTCTCATTTGATCTTACCTTTCTTCTTCATCGCTAGCCACGCAGATTTACTAACACAAATGACATATGAAGTGAAAATGAAGTCAACAAGGAATAAAATAAGGTTCCGGTTCTATCAGCTCATATTGTACCCTAAAGATCTATAGGAACTAATGCAAATACCCTAGAATCATTGCTTAACGATCAACCAAAAGGCAAACCAACTCCGAACTAAGTTAACCACAGTTCCCAGCTAACTGTAACTAACGAAATCTTTGTACCTCAATGAAAATTTTATTGGTGGCGGGAATTTTTAATTGAAAAGCGTCGGCGGTCCACCGCGGTGGCTGCGTCACGCTCAATGCAGCCATTGTGATCCGTTTTTAAAAGTTACCCAACAATGCCTCTATGTATGTGTTTTATGGCATTTTCCCGCGTAAATCGCAATTTCCCGCGCCCGGAATTATGTTTTTTTTTTCGTTTTTCCTTTTTTTGTGCATGGTGCTTCAGTTTGGCTGTAGGAAATAGGGTTTTGTTGTTTTTTTGGATAGTTGGAGATTGATATTTTTGGACGATGAAACTACATCTCATGGTAGACATGAGATTGAAAGACGTGTACAATACCAAATCAAGTCAAACTTTTTGTTCTTTCTTTGAAATTTCAAATTACTTACGTCACGGATCGATCTGCATGCAACCCCCGGCTTGAAATTGATTGATGAAATTTGAACAAAAAGTAAACATTAGCATAAGACTACCAGGATATCAGGGAGGCGAGACAATCGTAAGTGCACGACTCAGTGTTGCGTAGTAATTTCTAGAATGGATACCGGCGCGGGTAGGAGGGGGCAAGGGAGGAGAGAGGGTGCAATTTCATTACCGGTCCGGATCCGCGGCCATAAATCACCAGGGCCGAAGAAGGCGCTCGGTACGCTCAGCGCTGTTCAGGTGACGCTCGCAAAGTCGCCTGAGCCCCGGTATTTCTGTTTCATTCGAAGCGAGCCGACTCAAATCCCACTTTCTTTATGACTACGAATTCCGCGAATTTTCCGTACGCTCCCGCTGAGTTACAAGAGCGAGTTTTAATTACAATCTTCGGTGAGCCTTCACAATTAGCCTGCTCCCTAAAATATCTGCGTCTCGCTATTTCCTAAAAATAAAATCCTTTTTGAATATTGAATATTTCATGCCATTTCGTTCACCAGTTCCAACTTTAAAAAGTATACGTCGACAATCGAATTAGGGAGCTTTTAGCGCGTTACGTTTGGCGCGTTTTTGCGCATCGCTTGTCCGCGCCCATTACCGCTCTCCAAATTACTTATAATTGCTTCGCTTAGCGCTAAGTGCTTTCATTATGGGCTCCCTGTAAAACAGTTCCGGTGTAGGTCGGGACGCGTCAACACTAACGCGACTCGCGCGATAACATTTTAAACCTCGCGAATTTCTATTCGCGTGTCACGGGTGCGATGAAACGCGGTCGCACATAGACAATACTTGAAATCGGCGTAAAAAGAGCATTCGACCCATATATCGGGCGTGAAACTGCATAGCTGTCAGTTTGACGTTTGTAATATTCATTCGATTACGCGCTGCGGGAAATGGAACGCCGCGTGGTGACAGCGCGCCACCTGCGCAGCGCGCGCCGCTGATTGGTCGGCCGCCGGCGGGAAACAAATGAATGGTTGTCCCACGTTCGAATCCTTGACCACAAAGGTCGAGTGTTCGAATATGGAACGATTGATATGCGATTACACAGTTACACTGGCTGGATGGAATCGAATGAAGCGTTTGAATTAATTCGGTAGCGAGCGCTCCACGACCAAAAAGGGAAGTGAAATGATCTGGTGGCTAACGCGGAGTCGTGAGTATTGTATGTGAATTTAAATTCAGTGCGGTGCATGCGATATTGGTAACAATCCGAATGTCCGTGACTGGGAGCGTTTTGAATTTTAAAATTGCCCGCGGTACGTGTAATAACGGTCGCGTTTGAATTTCATAGATTTTGTCCGGATAGCGTTTAGTTTGTAGCGGGAGATTGCTAGCTTACGTAAAAAATAATGGCTGTTCCGGCGATAAGCTTTTATTTCCTCACAGGACATGAAAACTGTAGAATCCCACATAAATAAAGCTAATCCATTGAGGTTGAATCAAAATCAGTAATGTTAACGCAAACTTTCGGCTTACATCATCCGCTAATCGTCAAATCCTCGCAGACGCTGCAAATCTCACATAATGCCTCACCTGGAACGCTTCCCCACAAAATTCCCGAAAGAAAATAATATTGAATAACGCCAGTCTTAGTACAAATCCTACGCAGCTGCCTTAAGCCCTTTCGGGGGGCTAAAAATAATTATAAGTCTGTAATAATCCCGGTACAGGGCGCCCGTCGCGCGACAAGACTCCATATTGTTTTTGGGTGCGCTCAGTTGCTTGTACTTATGATCTCCTGGTAATTTATTACGTTTCGTATCGGGTAATGACATTGTTATTTTGATTGTTAGGAATATATTTTATGTTTTGTTAATGTTTACAACTTCTGACTGTGACAAAGCTTTGGTTATGAAATAAATAACACTCGTCAGTAAAATTATAACTCAAAGATCAGGGAACACTTAAATTATTTTAATACAACCACAAATAACAGTTATATGAACAATTTACATGAACAGTTTCCCTGCACGACGCGTAGTCAAGCCGGAGCCGCGAGATGCAATTGCGAACTATTCAAACACGACACTTGATTGTTAACCCAGAAACTTTGAAATACCCAGACATGGAGATAATTTAAATTAAATTAAACAAGGAACTGAATAAACTATAATCTAGTATGCTGTGTACAATCTTCTTACTCATTCTTGCCCTGACAGACTTATATATTATTGCCATTTCTTATCTCGAAAGAACTGGTTGGGAGTCAAGTCCACTGACCACTTGTCATCCATGACATGATTAGATTCTGCATTTGCATAGACCGATTCTCGATTGTAAAAGACTTTTTATTAAAAGAAATGATAGAGATGCATCTTATACGAAACCAACCAAATTTTAATAAGCAAAAGCTGCGAACATTGTACAAATGAAAGCTATATCAATTTTGCCAGAAATAACAATCCCTAAATTACAAATCAAGCTACATAAAAAGCATAAAAACAATACCAAAGGCGACGCTTATGATAGGAAATTTCAATAACCACATAACAGCAATTATAATAATGTACTAAGGCCGCATAAAACGCAGAGTATATCCATGCGTCTAGCGGTGTAGTATTACCGAAGGCTCGGGTTGCCTTTGCGAATGCACCGCTGCGGAATGAACCTAGATAAATTCATAAGATAAATGCTTGCATGATACGACCTACCTAGACGTAGTTTTCTTGGCTGATTTTGAAGGATCGAGTGGTTTCTTGATGTTATTTTATCTGTTAAAGGATGGGAATGACACGTTAATTATTTCCTCTATCTATTTCTGGAATGATTTATGTTACTTCTACACTGATACAAGTGTACAGGTTCACTGTCCACAAAGTAGACACCATAGTTAAACAATCAACATGAATCATAATGTGACACATGGGACAGAGAAACTGAATATATTTGCCAAATAACTATTTAGTTATACAAAGACGGAGATGGCGGGATGAGCTGGACTCCTTTAACAAGAACTGCAGCCTAATTGTGTAACACACTATTAACCAAAATCTGAATCATTTTGAAGGTTATTGCTAATCCATTGCTTCATATGTTCGAAAAAATTGTCTGCTCAACAACGCAAATAACGCAATGGATGTTGTTGAACTGTCAAAATGAAGGCCACAATTACCCCACAGGTCCTTAACAGCTTTAAACAGAGAGAAGTGGAAAGAGAGAAGGGAGGCATTTGCCCTGCAGAGGAACATCACAGGCTTTTAAAATAATAATATACATAGACTATTTTCTTCTAGCAACATGTTATTGCCTCGACTTCATCTAGGTTCTCTTCTGGGAATTTTTCAGCTAATCTAAATATATATAAAAGAAGGAACTGACTAACTGACATATCAACGCACAGCCCAAACCGCTGGGTCTAGAGATTCCAAATTTAGCACGTAGGTTCCTTATGACGTCTAGGGGTGCACTAAGAAAGGGTTTTTCTGAAATTCCACCCCTAAGAGGGTGAATGGGGGGAGGGTGAAATTTCACGCGGACGAAGTCGCGGGCAGAAGCTAGTAAATACATAAAACTCGTCTAGGCACTCTGAAACAGGACTTAGACGTTTCTATATTTGATGCTACATATGAATATTGTCCTATAACCGTTACCAATGGTCCCCATATCTCACCAGCAGTGTTGCCCACGGAAATATTACTGAATTTTCCTCTTTTTTTCGTCCACCCCTACTTATTTAGGACTAAGGGTGCGTCATAAGTTTTACTTTTGGACGGCAAGGGCAAATTGCAAGCGAATCCAGCCAATGAGAATTTATTAATATTAGAGCGACAGAAGCGGGTGGACTGCAAATTAAGTTATAAAAATGTTTATTTCTTTGGACTGGGGTCGTATATGTTGTGTTGGTAGGGTAAGTTAAGGGATAGTGAGGTTGGGATTTGGATGGGTGAGCGATTTTCTGGTGGATATTAAAATTTCAGTTGGTACTGGATATGTTTTAGTTGGTAGGTACTTTTTTACTGTTATGTGAAGAACAAAACATTAGGATATTATGGAGGCCACTCCATGATATTTCGAATGTGTTATATATGCAAGGCTGACAGTTTACAATTTTCTAAATCATCATCAGCATTCTCCTGCCCTTATTTCAATGTATTTGGGGTCAGCGCAACATGTCTTTACCTTCCAGCAGCTGCTGCATCAGCTTTTAGCATTTTCTAAATCTGCTCTTGAAAATATAACAGAAACCCACCAGACATGGAAATACTAGACTTGCCGCGGCTCCCCCGTTGGTCCCCCTACAAGTAACGAATATTTTTTTAATCTACCCACGATTGTCACGTCTGTCCACCTAAATCCATCCCGTCCCCCAACGGACAGAAATCATTTCCGGCCATCCTCGGAGCAGATTTCCGAAAACTACCCACTTTTTAAGTCCGCGACGTTAAATGCGGACGTTGCAGGAACTACCGGAAATAGAGTGAGCGACAAGGACAGAAACATACGTCTATAACACACGATGAAAAGGGACAGATGCACGTTCGGAATGCGTCTTCGAATTCCGTTTTGTAGAAATTTGAATTTCGTGAAATGGAATTCGCGCGATTGATGGGGTTAATAAAAAATGGTCAAGCGTGTTTGGTTATGGGAAAGTGTAAAGTACCAACATTCAAACTAACGTTAGGAGTACCTTTCAGTAGGGTTACCTCTTTTAGCAGTTAAAGTAGTCATTTCAAAGCACTCTGGTAATTGCCAATTATGATTCCGTACACCTTGACCGTACATAAAATTTTAAGGGCCAGCTGAAGTTTAGCCATTAGAAATAGATCAAACGTGATACTAACTTATTTATTGCAGTAATCAATGGGCACAATAACAATAAAACAAATTCAGTTTCCCAGGCCGGCGCTTTACTTTGTGTAAATAATTTCATCACCATTGCTCTCAAAACGGTGAAGGAAAACATCGTGAGGAAACCGACATGTCCTAAAACCAAAAATTCGAAGATATGTGACATCTACCAACCCGCACTGAGCCCGTGTGAGGCCTGTGTCCCAGCAGTGGGAATATAACAGGATAATTATATTGTTATACTAGCTTCTGCCCGCGACTTCGTTCGCGTGAAATTTCTTATTCCCTCGACCCATCTCGTCGTATTGCATCACTTGCCCGCGTCTCCTGCTCTATCACTTCGTTTCCCCATAGCGCTTTTGCTCGGCTCCTAAGGGTCGTTACGTTAAATAGCCTATAGCATTCCTCAAGAATTGGGCTATCAAATGCAAGAAGAATTTTTCAAATCCGACTGGTAGTTCCAGAGATTACCCCCTACATACAAACTTACAAACAAATTTTACCTCTTTATAATATTAGTATAGATTATTGTAGTTCCCATATTTTTCCGTTCCAAACTTTCCCAAATATTCCTCGACTCCTACTAACAAAATAGCACAAATGATCATTTATTATCCTTTCTCATTCATAAACCAGTTTGTCCGCCCTCAAAAGGCAACAGCTTCAATATATCCGAAACCTCGTGAACGTCAAGTATCCTAAGCAAACTCAGTGTACTATAACTCGGATAATCTATTCGGGGAACCGAACCCGTTACCCTCGCAAACAATAACCCTTTCGCCACTTACAATATCGTGTTACTAAAAGTATTAATTAACTTACTTATAGTATTACTTACTGATATTTTTGTTGTGTTCGAAGATATTATTATAGTTGTAACATTTTGCAAAGTACCTGAATATTTCTATGATTACAATGAACCAAAGAGATCAACACAGCATCTATATGCGGTGTTCATCTCTTTGGTTTTGAGTCTTTGGAGCGTGCATTTGTCTGCGTAACAGCTGTATCCTCTGCAGTTCTAAACCAATGTGCTTATGTATCTACTCTCTGTAAAAAGCCAAGGGGTAGTCAATTAACGAATTTTTTATCAAAATGCTGTTATGATACACTTAGATAAAATATGTCAATGATTAGACTAAGTACTCTGCATCCGCACAAAATTAAAATTAGTATATAGGATAAAATTAGTATTGTTACAATACTGATTTCTTTTTCTTTGGCTCGAAGAGTCGAACAAATATGTTAGAATGTTGGTTTTATGTTTGCCATTATCAATACTTAATTTTCCAAGACGACCCATTAAATAATTACAATCCCATTCCAAAAACTCGAGTAATCACCAACAGTTGATGGAGACTTATCAACAGATCAAAACAACAAGAGTCGTAACGGAGGTATAGTTGACCAAAATTGGCCGTTTCATATCTGGCCGGTGTATCGGGGTATCCTACCCCCTACCCCAGGGAGGGGTCGTTAAGATAACGTGTATCTCCACTGGACACGGTCTCAGGTTACTTAATACGGGTGCTCGTGTACTTTTTGATAGCGTATTTTGAATAATATTTTGGCACAAAAAAAACGTATGTCTTTGCATTTTCATACCTATTGTGGTATAGTAATTTTGTTTTAGATGCATCGGCCTCGCAAATTATTATATAATTAATGTACCCATGCAAAATATTGTACCTAAAACATTTTAAAAGAGTAACGGTGGCGTTTCTTGCCCATTCTTCTCCACACGAAAACTACCTTTTGGAAGGGGCGACTAGAATCAATTCTATTTTAAGGTCATTTTTGACGTTCAAAAGTGCCTTTTATGTGCCTATTTGAAATAAATGCTTTGACTTTGGCTTAAGCCTTTGAAGAATCACTTTTGGATGAAGTCTTTTTTCTTAAAAACTTATTTATTGATTTAACCATTTAAGTAGACAAACATATAAACAGACAAGAAGAAAAGAACAGAAAACTCACCACAACCCACACCCCAAACCACCTGCATCTTGCGTTACATAGGTGATATACAACTTACAAAAAGATTTAAATGCTTTAAAGACAGATATAAAAATTCCATTTGTTGTGTAAAAAAACAAAACATACGTTTTCATTTTTAATATTTTCACCAATTTCATTCTCTGACCTGAATAATTTAAGGAACATCGACTCAGCCCGGGCGTACCACCAATTCCCACAGTCCAGTAACATCACTATGCACAAAGAGGGTACCTCACGTATCCTCTATTAGGGAGTGACTTACGGACATGAGAAGATACGGAGGACACAGAGGACATGGGTGGACACGGCAGGGACCACAGAATTACTAATAACTAGTCTACGTGGCTTTACTTGAACGATATGATAGTGTCATGGTTGTTATAATCTGACAAAAGCGTTTGACAAAGACTGTACAAATGATGGTGACATATTATTGTTTATATGTATTTTCTAGTCAAGATTGGTACAGTTTTTGAAAAAAAAAATTATATTTGGACAACCGGATTATTAAAAAAAAGTAGAAATGATTTAATTTTCCCTGTGTAACTTTGTTTACATTCTTCAGGGTATCTGAACTATGTCCTTACGAGTTATATTACAAAGACCTGCGGGTAATAAAATAAAAAACACGCTAACCGGAGCAATGGCTTTCATTTTAACAGTTCAACAACATTAATTGCGTTATTTTTCGTTTGTACGAGTACATAACATAATATGTTAAATATAAATGGGAGGAGTCCTGGTGACCTGAAATACAGGCCTTGAGCCTAGTTTAGGCACCAGTCTCCCACAATATAAAGCCCCTCCTTTATGTCACCGTAGAAATAGGGTAACATTTAAGAGTAATATTGTGGAGAAAATAAACTATTATTATTATTATTAAAAAAAAAAAAATTACGTTTTCGAAGAGACAAATTTTTCGGACATACGAATCAATGGATTAGCTCCTTCCTCCTTCAAAATGATTCAGATTTTGATTGAAAGTGTTACGCAATTAGAGTGCAGTGTGGAAAAATATCTTTGACCCTTTTCTAAGAAAGATTAAATCATAAAGTAAGGAAAATAATCTTTCCAGCATATCAATAACAGAGACAGCTCCAGAAACTAGCATGCACGAGGATATTAAGCTACCAGGACACCATAAGTTACGGACACAATATCAAGCGAAAAATCCTCCCGAAGCTCGCGCTTTGATTAATGTATTCGTATGTCACAGTTATATTGCGCGAAAAACCCCTTATATTCTTTGAGTCCCTATATCAGGGTGTTATACGAAATCTAGGGTATATTAAAAAGGGTGGAAGGTATTCCTATTTATGTGACAGAGTCGCACCTGCGTTGTCCCGAGGCTTCCATGTAGATGACTGTGGGGTTACCGAAGATATATTGTTTTCGCCTTATTTTGAGCTTTATAATGTTTCTTGTATTTTGTGTTTTCTTGAAATGAAGACTGTTGTGCCTGTGAATATTTTCTTTAGGTTGTATTTATTTATCAGATACTAGCGGCCCGCCCCAGTTTCGCGCGGGTGCAGTTTTTTTTTTCGAATTTCTGAAATTTCATACATACCTTGTCCTGGCAATACCGAACACAACAAAAAATAACTATCCAATTTGGTGCCGTACTTCGGAAGTTATGCGCGTACAGATATTTCGACGACTTTGTTTTATACTATGTAAGGATAACGTTT
The DNA here is from genome assembly GCA_947508005.1 of Amphipoea lucens. Lineage (NCBI taxonomy): Eukaryota > Metazoa > Arthropoda > Insecta > Lepidoptera > Noctuidae > Amphipoea > Amphipoea lucens. The sequence continues at coordinate 2,275,595 of OX382373.1, read as the reverse complement.
GCAAAATCATCAACGGGTCTTGCACAGCACTACATAATTTCATTTAAATCAATCAGCATGTCAAGACATAACAAAAAAAGTTGATTAACTGCTTGAAAAATAAGGAATTCGTTGTCAATTGCTAATGCCGAAGAAAAAAATAATTAATTACCATCGCTCCATTGCGTCTAAACGCACGCAATTTAAAAATATTACCATTTCCTTTTATGTAAAAAGTGCAGTTGTCTGTGAAGGCTGACGTTGATGACTTTATCTACTTCTTCAATACTCATGAGCTACTAGTACCTATCACGTGAAGGGTTACTTTAATTAGGGAGTCGTGTGAAGAAAAATATACATAACCAATTAAAATTATTAAAACTGTTCATTCAAAAAATCTTTTATTTTTTGTCTCTAGCTAGACAAAAAATAAATATTCCCTTACTTACTGCTTGTTCAACATAAGCTTTTAAGCATTTATACTTTTTACACGGAACTACTAACAACCATATAAGCACTTAACTTACATCTATTTCCATTATAGTTACCCATAAAATTAATAAAGAATCAACTATTTCAAAATCATTAACTTCTTCTACTTCCAGCTTTTTCTTTATCCCTATTACCCCATTTCAAAGATAATTTTAATTTTACCCACGATAGTCAGAAGCCATATCGAAGTAGTCACGTCAGCGGCTGATGTACCAGGGCACCTGCATTGACAGAAGGTATAATACCAATGAGTGAAATTGTTTTTGCAACCTTAATTGCAAAGTTCATTGATAACAGATAGATTGGTTTGGTAAAAGAGTAACTGCATAGATTGCTAAAGTCTGATAAGAATATTGATAATTGCATTCAGTGGATTTCTTTATCTTTTTAAAGATATGCAATTAAGAATGCATACTAGTTATTGATAACGTCAGGCAGTTCGAAAGTCGTAATCCGTTTCTTTTCCGTATCTCATAAGGATAATCCGTCTGTAAACTAGAAAAAGAAAATACATCTTTTGATGTAACTAATAACGGTCAGAAAGATATAGGAATACACCATTACAAACCCTGCTCAGCGTTATTGAAAATACATAGCCAATTACATTGAAAGCAACAAAACAATTCTGAAACTGTAGAGAAATTTTCAAACACATGTTTCCCATAATTTGTCGAGGTTACAATCGAAAAGTGACCCGTTTTAAAAATGCATCGGATGGCTCCCGCCGCCGTCCTACGGGAGCCCCGTAATAGACGCACGGTCAAAGTGTTTTCACTTATGAATTGTTAATGAACCATCAACCCCTAGAACCCTTCGAGTTATGGTGCTCCTGCCTCATGGGGTCGTTTCATAGTGTCGACTTTTATGGGAATTACCCTTTAGTTTTTTTTACGAACTTGCCGTTTTGCAACACCATGTAAATTGCGGTTCAACAAAAAATGGCCACGAAAATAACCCTCTAAAAGCGAGCACATCTTTTGTACCAACAAATTTATTTTTTTACCTTCCTAGTTTGTTCTGTGAAAACGTATGATTAACCAACACACGAGTCCAAGTTGAGCAGTAAATTTGAGTCAAACTGAATGGGTTACACGCGGGAAATTTTTCCCCAAGCCGAAGAAAACTTACCATTCCAGGGGAAAAGTCGGTAAAACTTGGTGCAAGTAATCTAAAGTTAGGTACCAGGGCGGCAGAGGCTATTTAGATGCACATCTTAACTCGCCCATATATCTAGATTGTGAACGAACTTCGGTCCCGAGCGCGCGCGAACTCGGAAAGTGTTTCCTTACTCCGCTTTTTTCTCTTCGAAAGCAAAATTGCAAGTGTGGAGAGGAGGATGTAATCCAATGAGAATAGAATCTAAATGATTGCTGGAAGTTGGCAATTTTCGATAGTATCGATTTAATTAAACAAAGAGCTGGTCGGATTAGCCGGCCTAGCGGCTTAATACTGATAGCTGTAGAGTGTTGCTGCCGGGATCACGCGACGAATGGGCCTGTGGATGTTAGTTGCAATTTATATTTTGTTAGACTTTGGATAGTTTTAAGTTTTAACTATTCGTTTTCATGAAAGCCTAGTACCTACATATTACCTGCTCATATTTTACTAGGGACCCCCTGATCGGACGGTTTTTACGACTTGACGTAACATCGAGAGTTCATTATTGTATGTTAGTTTAGTAACAATGTATTATATACATAAACCTTCCGTAATAAATTATCTAAATTATGATGAAAAGCACATCAAAATCCGTTGCTTTGTTTAGAATAAAAACACGATCACACAGGCATGAAAAGCGACTTTCACTTATAATATGTATAGAAGAAAACAAAACGAAAATCGAATTTATGATTTTCACAAAAGACGAAATATTTTCTTAAACATGCTAACTGCGTTTTTTCCTTCAAAATCTAATGCTCCTTCACAAAGAAACTGAATTAAGGTACGTTTTAATTAACCCCAACTACTAATCACCTGAAATTCTTCCAAAAATAATCAATAATTCTCTCGCACACAATCAACCCTCCAGCCGCCGACGCCTCCGGCATTTATTTAATTTTAATAAACAACGCTTTGCATACGCGCACCGTGTGTGTCGTGTGTGTGCCGCTGATAATGCGGACATTTGCATCGGACGCCTGTGACTTATCTGCAGGTGGCCTAGGGGTGGGGCATTTATTATTATTTTACTAAACACTGAATTTTAATTTGCTAGACCAAATTGACAGCTAATACAGGGTGAAATTAAATTCATGGGCACCCTTTTAAGGGGTCATTGTACTCATCATTATGAACAACTTTTACTATGCGACTAAGTTTAAACTTGCGAAAAGAAATCAGCTGTTCCTTGCATTTATGTTCACATAACTCGTCAAAATGTAGGGAAGAGGTGATTTTTTTCGCGATTTCAGGTTTAGTCCCATAGTAAATGTTGTTCATAATGATGAGTACAATGACCCCTTAAAAGGATGCCCATGAATTCAATTTCACCCTGTATATTTTAAACTAGCTCTGCCATGTCGGAGCACAAATTGGATTTCATGTGTTTGTTTTTTTTTCGCGGAACCCTTATTCTTTTTCTAAAACAAATGTAGCTTAAGTTACTCCTTATAATATCAGCTATCTGCCAGTAAAAGTCCCGTCAAAAGCACCCCAGTCGTTTCGCAGATTAGCCGGAACAAACAGACAAAAATAAAAAAATTATTGTTTTGCTATAAGTACCTACCGCATCATCATCGTCATCTGCCTAGCCTTTTCCCAACTATGTTGGAGTCGGCTTATAAGTATCGTATATACTTTCATATGCATGCATTTAGTAAAAATATTTTGACATTAGAAACAGACACTTCAATTTCACTTATTTGTATAGATAATGTCATGTTGACAAAAAAGGTCGATCACAGTTATCATTTTAGTCTAGCAAATAAAAAATTCGAGTTTAGTTGTTTTTTTCATATAATTATAATGTATACTTGATCCAAAAGGCCCTGGTGATGCAAAAAAGTCAGAAAACATTAGATTTTTGCACTAATTTGCGTAGTAAGCACTTAAATGATAACATTGATAACTGTCGCTTTTAAAAAAATATACAAAGTTGCTTACTTTTCAAACAAAATAAACTTTCATGGCTTTCTTAACAACAAATTATGCATAATATCATTAACTTGAAGATGATCATAATTTCAGTAGGTATATTAAAAAAAATATAATAAAAACCATGGAAACCTACCACATAACAACACAAAATAGTACCTAATAAATTGTTAAGGCAAAACGACCTTAAATTAGCTATCTAGTTGTTCCATGTCTAACGTAATTTTTCATAAAAAAACGTACCTTTTTAACCCCTGTGTTAAGAACATTTAAACACGAGTTCGTGGACTAGCAGTTTCAGACAAAATTTTTTACATGTTTTTCCTACATTTTCCGGCTCGGCTCAACCCTGGTTCGTTTGCGGACATGGTCCCACCTGGTATCATATGACACTCATGTTTTAGCCACATTATTTATTAACAAGCGTAATGAGCGCTCATATTTTTACTAAAATTTCATGCTGATTAAAACAGGCTTGTCAAAATAATGTAAGTTTCGTATTTAATTTTGCTGAAACAACATTTTGTCACAGAAAAAACAGAGGCAGGCACAGTTAAAAAAAAAAAAAACTGATTTTGAATATTAACATTAATTTAAATATCTAATTTCCCCTACACAACATCCCATTACAAGCTTCAAATATAAAAAAAAAAACTGGTAATAAATCATTGAAGCCCCGTAGAAGCACCATCAAACTTCAACGTAGGGTTTTTATCTCGCTATCTCCCCGGCCGGGTCAGGCAGCAACTCGTGCCTGCATAATTCCAAACACCAGGGGGGCAGATAGGCTGGGAGCTTAGCTAATCAGAGGCCGTCGGGCGATTAACTCGAAGCTGGCCGCGAGATAATGCCTCTCGCGCGATTAGGCACGCTGACCGCTTCGGACTTCTGGGAGCCTGGTCCACCCTTGAGATTTTCCGATAATACCATTGGATTTCCTTTGGTCCATTTAATAATCGAGTATTGTTGCTAATTGTGTGTAGGGAAATTAGTTTTAGTTTAGGGTTACAGCTACTAAACGATTGTTATGAGTTCCGAGTGAGTTGGTTTGTATGGGTACCTATTTCAGTGATAATATTAGCTAAACAAAGTAGGTACTTATTGGTAACTAATGAAAATGAGCTTTCATGAACGATATTTTTATGGGAAAAGCTCTTCAGAACTGCATTATTTCGCTTGTAACAAACGTCTACTGTCCCTTCCTAAGAATGCGGTTCCGTCATATTATATCGGCCGTCATTTTCACCAGTATTTGACATTAAGGTGTCAAAAATCGCTCTGTTTCTGACAGCCGTTATTGTGTGACCGCTCACCGCTTTCTATGGAAACCAAGCGACTGTCAATAGTTTTAAAACACAATTCCAATCTAACCTACAAGGTCCTGGGTTCGATTCCTGTGTTGGGCTGTGTTATTGGGTTTTTCCAATACGAATTTCTTAGTCCTCGGAGCTTGGTTAATGGCGGTGTGATACCCCCGTACCTCGAAAAGTACGGTCCTGCCCCAGAACGCCAATTCCCGCAGTTAAAAACGTTCAAAATCTAGTCGCAGTCTCATCTCGGCGACAAACAAATGTCAAAAACTTGTCAAAATGTAGGGAAATTAGAGGTAGGTATTTTTGACAGATTGAGACTGAGATCAGACTGTGAACGTTGTTAAAATTACGAGAGTTGCCCCTCAGATGTCTCTCCAGTCGCGTCGGATTGCCGTCCCATCGGACTATGAGAGTGAGGGAAGATAGATTCGAGTGCACCTATGTCTGCGCACACACTTGTGCACTATAATATCTCCCGCGCCGAAGGTATGCCTCTGTTGAGATTGGCCGCCACGGCCGAAATACGGTCTGGAGGACTCTATAACCCACAACCAACTTTTCCTTTTAACCCTCAAAAAGCGCACTACGTCGACTAAATATTTTTGGCTTAACTGACTATTTAGTATCAAATGAAAGAGAAACCTCGCCTATTTCTGCCGTAACTCACCTGGAAGGGTAGCTATATGTGCCAACGATTTGTTAAGTAAAATTCAGCTAAGCTAAGTAGTACAGCAATATTATTGTGGCAGCGACTATTGTTTTGTATTTTACTTTTTCTTTTTTATGTCTTTAGCACTTCTAACCTTTAGTTAAATCGTGGACAATGGTGTGGGTTACGTGCTTGTTAAATTTTAGTTTAAGTATCTTTCTGTATTGTTTGGCATGTAACTGTTTTTTGTCCCTAATAATAAATAAATAAATAAATAAACGATATTGCATAACATTGCTTAACTGTATCTTTAGAAAAAAAATAGAATTTTCTCTTTCATTTGATACTAAATAGTCAGTTAAGCCAAAAATGGAGTTAGCAGCTTAGAATACGAGTACTTAGCCGACGACAAGTTACTATAAGGGTCCGTTCACACAGACCGGCTCGGAGAGGAGAGCAGATTCTTATCACGTTGAAAACAGAGTTTTTAGTATTTGTAGTAAGGTTTATTTTTGCATGTGCACTGCTTTTGTCATTAAGAATGCTTGAACGCGCTTGGTGTGAAATAATAAGAGGAGCTGACCGGCTCCGATCGCGTACTTTTTCTCGTTCGCGCAGCTGTTCGGCTCCGATTAAATGCTCTATCTCGCTCGCGCAGCCGATCGGCTCCGATCGCGTGCTCTGTCTCGCTCGCGCAGCAGATCGGCTCCGATTGCGTGCTCTTTCTCGCTCGCGCAGCCGATCGGCTCCGATTGCGTGCTCTTTCTCGCTCGCGCAGCCAATCGGCTCCGATTGCGTGCACGCCGCCAAACAAAACTTGGACTGCGTGGAATACTGGTACAGCCTTTGTAGTGTATCCACCCGGCTCCGAGCGCATCCGACCGGCTGCGAGTGCATCCGACCGGCTGCGAGTGCATCCGACCGGCTCCGAGCGCATCCGACCGGCTCCGAGCGCATCCGCATTCAGATAGCTTCCAGCCGGTCTATGTGAAATAGTTGGCGGCTCCGCTCCGACCAACTCCAAGCGTATACGATCCGGTCTGTGTGAAAAGAAAAATGCGCGCCGATGCTCTCCGAGCCGGTCTGTGTGAACGGACCCTTAAATTGCCAATCAGCGAGTGCATAAGGAATAAAACTTAACCCTGCGTATATCAAGTTTATGACGATTGTAAAGGTCGAAAGGACCCGGGCGATTCAATTACGTACCTACAGGTTGATATATGAATGTGTTGCACACTGACGCGGTAATGAGCAAAGGGGTACGGCAGACCGCCGCGGTTCAGGGTTAAATGCTGTTATTTGTCGATTTTAAAAAGTTGTCGGGATTTTCTTCGTCTAGACACACCCCGGACACTCCATACAACGCTCGCAAAATAATTACCTACTACTACTACATTAAAAAATGACGTTTGTATACGTATGAATGTGTGCGTGAGGCACTTGTGTTTGCGAGCGCTCTTGTTAAAGAACTGCGACGAATACGCCGAAGTGCGGGGTGAGGTGCGGTAACTGATATTAGTGCGGGGAAGGTAGTGGCCTTTCTGTACGTAGTACTTTAAGTATTCTGTGGTCTAGACTAGTTTTGGTAGATGATTTATGGTTTTGGATGTGGTTTTCACTTAAGAAGACTACATGACCTAAAGCGCGGTCACTGTCGGACTGCATAGAAAAGAAAGAGAAGCGTGATGACACAACCCTGGTAATTTATTGCAAAATATGAAGCAATAATTATTTATTTACGAAAAATCTATTGATTGGACTAAAAAATTAAAACACTAGAGTTTTAATATGTTGCTTGTCGAATAATCTGACAAAATATCATAATGATTGTATGTATATTAGTATGGTTTATATTATAAAAAGAAAGTTTATAGAGGTATCTTCATGATTGTTTTTCTATCGTACCAAATAAGTTGTATTATGTTTTCAACACACTATCTACCTAGCATATATCCTGAAGAATATCATATATTTTTTTGACTTTGTTTACTGTAGTCGATCATATACTTTTAATGTTTCTAAAACTTGCGTTTTTTGCGTTTAGGTCCTGTAAGCCCTTTAATTGGATGACAAATTAGAATGGTTCATAAAGTTATTAGGATTATTCATCTAAAGCCTGCACTCTTGCGTAACACACTATCAATCTCAATTTGAATAATTTTGAAGGATATTGCTAATCCATTGCTTCATATGTTCGAAAAATGTGTCTGCTGATCAACGTAAATAACGCAATGAATGTTGTTTAACTGTCAAAATGAAAGCCATTGCTACTGATACTCAATTACACCGCGGATTTTTCAATAATCGAAGAAAATTTTTACCTGAGATATAAATATTCTGGTTTGACAGCGTTTCTATAGAAATTATTTTAAACTGTCAGATATTTATTCTTCATTTATAAGTTATCTGACTATTGATAAATGAGCACTTGGTTTTATAATCTTTAATGTGGATAAAAATGTAGTGTTTGCTTCTAACTTAACTTTAATTTAATATTTTCTATTTTTTGTTTCAGGTAAGTTCTAATATTTACATCCTTCTGGCGCTTGGTAAGTCTGTACGTTCACAATTTGTATTCAGTTCTACAAGCTTTCTTAGGAAAAAGGAAAAATTAAACAAGTAGGAATAAGTACCTACCTACTCCCAGAAAAAAAAAAAAGATTAAAAATAAAACATGCAGACATAAAAAAGGTAAAACTCTGAATTAAGAGAATTATCTATTTCTAGTTTATAAAGTAGATGTCTAAGCGACATTCCAGTATCAACACTCATTTTTCATTAAAACGCAACATTTTCACAAAATCATCCAGCTGAGAAAGCAGCACAACTCAGAATTTCAATCTTTTTAAAAAACGAATGCTCGCTTCATAACTCGCGGAATAAGTAAAGTTTAAGCGCCATTAGCGAAATTGGACGGTTGTGACGTCACAACGGATTTACTCCGGCCAACGCGATCCGAAACGAAGGATATATTGTCGAGAATACAGCGAAAATATTAGACGAGAATGGCCAATTTTCATAATGTGAGGTTTTAAAAAAAAGATTTCTATTTAATTTGGTCGTTCGTTTTCTTTAAAAACATTGCGGCAAGACTTTTCGGCAGTGTAGATACTTTTAACCGGCTTCAAAAAAAGAGGAGGTTAGGTATATTATGTATTCGTCTGTGTGTATTTTTTTAAATTTATGTTCCTTAATATTTTCATCAATTGTGGACCATTTTTTTAAATTCTGTTTTTATTTGAAAGTGTAGGTATAAATACTCCTGGGGTGGTGCCATTTTAATTTGGTTAAGGTCCGTGGTTTTTGAGCTAGCTTCAATAATACGTATTTAATCCACGTTTTGCCTGTTAATGGTGCTATAAATCAAGTAGTAGTATTTTAGTGGGGTAGGTACCACTACTAAAAGGTCAAAAAAACCATTATTAGTTAAAAAAAAAAAAACAACCGACTTCCAAAAAATTATAAAATAAGAAGACGGTTGTTTTTACAGTAAAAATGTTTGACAGCTCTATTTCGATTCCTGTACTTTACCGATCATTATTATAACGAACAGTAAAATATAGCAAGCCGGCACAAAATGGCGTCTTAACGGGTACTTGAAGCAATCATCGGTAATTCGGTGCGAGGTGCACTTCGTCATACAGCAGAGTTATGGGGGGTAATGATGATAGCACTATTAATACTTGATGAATGATCACTAAGGAGTTGTTACTGTCATTATCATCATTATAGCTACTTGTATCCCTGAGGAGTTTGATTGGGTATGAATATAATTTGTGTAAGAACAAAATCACGATGATTTTTATTTTATTTTAGTGTCATTCAAATAATGTTAATCATTTTTTATCATTTTATTTATTTATTAAAACTTTATACACAAGTAAAAAAAATACTGTACCTACAAAGGCGGACTTAATGCCTGAGGCATTTTCTACCAGTCAACCTTACGATGATGCATTTTCTTAGCTTAACTAGCTTCTGTTCCCGTAAACTACCTTGTTTCTCCGACCCATCCGTCGCATCGTCTGCCCGCACTATTACTTCGTTTTCGCTAAACGTTCTTTCTGTCTTTTTTTTCCGTTTTGCCGCCTTTCTCAAAGAGTTGGTCTAATATCAAATGCAAAAAGAATTTTTCAAATCCGACTGTTAGGTCCAGAGATTAACGCGTTCAAACAAACAAACAAACTCTTTAGCTTTATATAATTATTAGTATAGATAAGTACGACTTGATTCATCCATCCTTCCATCTTCCTTCTTTTGATTCCATCAAAACGTTTTTTTTAATTAATTCTAAACCTCGCCCCCTTTTGCATGGGACTTTACCATAACTGGCGAAATGTGGATGTACCTCTGTTCAAACCTTTCGAGGAATACAAAAAAAATAAGTAACTTCAGACCAAATTCCTAAAACTCTTTAAACTGTACCTAAAACTACTTTGACTTAACAGTACCTAAAGTTAAAGCCCTCTATATAAATGCACACGACAATAACCCATGGCTGCATTAACCTCATACATTAGGATGGCATTATCCTCCCACACACTTCCGCCATATTTCAGACCTAGTCTTAAAATTCAGGCGCTGCAGTTTTCAGTCTAGACTTTGGCTGAAAAGTGTTAAATTACACCTCGCTAGGAAGTTCACTTAGTCATATTAAAAATGCAGATTTTTAACTTAGACTCTCTTGTTATGGGTGTGTAGGTAGGTTATTTTATATGGTTTTTAGCGGAGTTAGCTCTTTTGATTATCGATTTCGAAATCATTACACATTATTTATATTAAATATTATTTATGTTATAATGAATGTTGACACTTTCGATGACACGAAATACATAACTTCAAAGAAAATCATCATCATTGAGAGAGAGTTTCTGGAAGGACTAGGGGGAAGGTCTTTGACCAGCAGTAGGTCAGTACAGACTAAAAAAAAAAAATTATGACAGTATCCGTAAACAACACGATTGCCAAAAGATTAGTTATACCTGAGGGGCAATCCTCGTATATTTAAGAACGTTCACAGTCTGATCTGAGTCTCAATCTGTCAAAAATACCTCTAATTTTCCTACATTTTGACAAGTTTTTGACATTTGTTTGTCGCCGAGATGAGACTGCGACTAGATTTTGAATGTTTTAAATCACGAGAATTGGCCCTATGTTCTCAGACCAAATAAAAACCAAGACAGAGGGCTGTCAACAGTAAAGTGAAGCCGGTTTCGTAAACATGTGTGCACTTAGTGAGGTGTAGTTTGATTGTAAATGGTTGTAAATGTGTGCGTGTGAGCGTGTATGCACAGAGCGGAGGTGTAGTTTTCGCATGCTTCACTGTATTGTTCTCAGCGCTATGTCTTGTGCCTTTTTTATTTAGTCTGAGTACCTGTTATATTGGTATTAGCGTAAAAAAGCTTGCTGCCAATCTGACATTATTTGAGTAATAGATTTTGTGTGTAACAAGTCGAATCGTATCTCTACTGTTTAGATTAATCCATATTAATCCATACCTACTATAAATGCGAAAGTGTGTCTGTCTGTATGTGATTTAGATGAAATTTGGTATAGAGATAGTTTGAGTCTCGGGAAAGGACATAGGATAGTTTTTATCCCGATATTCCCACGGGATCGAAACTTATGCGGGTGAAACCGCAGGGCGCTGCTAGTATTATAAATGCGAAAGTGTGTCTGTCTGTTACCTTTTCACGCCTAAACCACTGAACCGATTTAGATGAAATTTGGTACAGAGATAGTTTGAGTCGCGGGAAAGGACATAGGATAGTTTTTATCCCGATATTCCAACGGGATCGACACTTATGCGGCTGAAACCGCGGGGCGCAGTTAGTCGTGAATAAATCACAAAAAAAAACTAAAACTACCCACCAAAAACTCCAATCACAGTATTAAATAGTTAAAATAAAAGGCCAACCCTTCCGCTGCCGGACTAATGTTCAACAAAACAACACCTGGGTACAATGGACCCGTCTCAGCGTACTGGGCAATTATTTAAAGTGTTAAGTTTAAGAAGTGAACCGGTGGTGCATTATGAAAATAGCTTCAGGTACCACCCCAGCCCCGGTGGGGGGCACACCCCACTTTCAGTTTAAGTAATTGTTTCACAGAGTCTAGCGGACTCTTTCCTTCTTTTAGTTTGATCGTGGAAAACGTCTTTTCCTGTTGGAATTTATTTTATTTTATCGTCCTAGTGTAATCATTGGGTCTCTTGATTGGACGAACGAAATACATGTCTAGGTTACAGTTAAAAGAATTCTTAAGGACAATTCTCGTGATTTTAAGAACGTTCACAGTGTGATCTCAGTCTCAATCTGTCAAAAATTACCTGTAATTTCCCTACATTTTTGACATTAATTATCGCTACACAAGTTTTTGACTAAATTTTGAACATTATTAATTAGATACGGGAACTGACCTACAGAAATCAAATGAGTTTTCATAAATGTGCAAAGTTAGGGCAGTCCAAGTATGTAAGTACAACCTTCTATTACCATTCCACCTCCCAGGTGTAGTTATAACATATAGCAATATGACATAACAACCTGTTTATAGTGGGTATTTAGAATGGGTATTTACAAGCTGATTTATATATAACGTTCATAAGAAAATTTTCGCAGCCGCCATTTTGGATTTTCATTTTGACTGCACTATTGGCTTCAGCACTCTCGAATACTATTAAAACTATCTCTCTCTCTCTCTTTCTATTATATTTAAAAACTCCCGTTCGCCTCGCCCGATCTCGCTTTTCGTAATGCTTACGTCGCGCGTTCGCCAGCTTACTCCCCAAATCAAGCGTGCGTAAAGAAGTTTCACTTCAAAAAGTCGCATGGAGGGGCATAACGCTTTTTCGTGACGTGACGATTTCTCCCATTTTACTCCTGCCGTAAGCTCCGTTCAAAAACTTCGTTCCAATAAAAGACACGGGTGTTACTCCAATGCAATACGATTGAATCAATGTTTCAATCAGACATCTTACCTGTGAAAATTTTCTTTTTTTTTAATACAAGAATTATTGAGCCGGCTGTCAATCGTGGATTTTTGACAGCCGTTACGGGTCGTCAGAAGCCGGAAAGTCTAACAACCAGTCTTACCAAAGGGTATCGTGTTACCCAATAACTGGGTTGTTGAGGTCAGATAGGCAGTCGCTCCAAGTAAAATCCTGGTATTCAGCTGCATCCGGTTAGACTGGAAGCCGACCCCAACATAGTTGGGAAAAAGGCTAGGTAGATGATGATGATCTCTCGTCACTGCGGCAAGTAAATACAAGAATGATTGAGCCATTCCTTGCAATATTAAATAAATAGAGACAAAGCCAATATCTATCGACTCAGTACGAATAATACTCAACAAAATTCAAGTGCGGGTTTAGACTCGCTGAATGCAAGTAAGTTGTCACTCGACCGTCCCGCTGGCATGCACCGAGGCTTACGTTGAACTGTACAGAGTGCTGCCAAATTGAAGGCAATTCGTGTGGTGGTCAAGACTTGCTTGTAATATTTTAAGGATACACTCGACATGGGTACTTCACATTGAAGAACCGCTATAAGAGGCGTTTTATTTGACTTCATTAAAACATTATATTATACGTATCTTTACACGCCAATACTGAATAGTTCTGTGGCTCTAGTATGTAGAAGCATTTAAATATTTGAGAAACAAATTAATTGTTCCTATGGGTTTTATCTTTTTTTTTGTGCTGAATGGGCCTTCTCATCCCGCCTGATGGAAAGCGATGGATGAGGTCTATGATGGAACGAGCGTGCCCAGAAGATGCCTGTTCACTCTTGCTTTGAAGGCAGACGGGTTAAATGTAGGAGGGAACACAAATACCGGCAGAGAGTTCCAGATTTTGACTGTGCGCATAATGAAGGAGGAGAAGCGCTGAATACGACTCGTCGGGATATCAACCAAGTGTGTCCGTGAATGAAAGTTCCATTAACAGAAAGTATAATGTAGCTGCACTGTACAACCTTCTATTTTAAGAGGATATTTTCGCTGTTTGTGCCCCATTTCAAAAGCGCGTTCTGCTGCGTTAAAAGATGCCCATCCATAGATATAATTACCCATCTCTCCACTAGTCCAATGCTCACTCTAGGATGTATATCCGGTAGGCTCTTAAATCCTTACCTATCCTTCGGGCACGTCTTCCCTACCATTACCGCGCCCCCCGGTCTATTCCTTGATATGCAATGGTTGCTGTAGCACCATGAACATGAGGCTACAGGAGCTAGTGCGAATCTTGGAGTTCATTCGATTAATCGAGTCTGGTTTAACCATGCTGGGATCGGTGCAATTCATTGATTCATTTAATGGCCATGGAGATCTTCTCCAAATTATGTGAAAGAATTCTAGATCCAAATTATGTGAAAGAAATCTAGATCTTCAATTGAAAGCAACCTGCAATAACGGCAAATTTGCTAACAGTATAATGTAGAACTTCTGTAATGCTGGCAGCGAAGGGATGGACTCGGAGTTCTTCAAGTTAATGAGTGTGTGGGCCCAGATATCAACCATCCAAACTTTGTTTCATTTAATGTGGGCTTACACATACATACATAATCAGCCTATAATGTTCCCACTGCTGGGACGCAAGCCTCCTCTCGATAAGAAGGAATGGGCCGTAATCTACCACGCGGGCCCAGTGCGGATTGGTAGATGTCACATGTCTTCGAATTTTTGGTTCTAGGGCATGCCGGTTTCCTCACGATGTTTTCCTTCACCGTTTTGAGAGCAGTGGTGATGAAATAATTTACACAAAGTAAATCGCCTGTCTGGGTTCGAACCTACGACCTACAACTCGTAAGTCGCAGTCGTTATCACTGGGCCACCACTGCTATAATGTGGGCTTATTTTTACCTAATGAAATATTATTATTTAACAATACACTCCAAAATAAATCCGCTCCAAGCAGCATATCTACTTGTGCCGGTGTGTGGAATAAAGGATCCGCTAATGTAATATTTTGGGGTATATCTAGCCCTGTATGGTTGACTTGTTCCACTTAAGCACTGTTATATTATAATTAGGCAACCTTCCACACTAATTCTCACTCCAATGCAGTAACCATTGAACGTTTAACAATTGCACGCTAAACACGCTGTAGGTACTAGCATGCGAATGCATTTGCAAGTTGCCTCGTCGCTCAGCGCGATAGCATCGCGATTGAGTCGTCACGATACCTCGCCCTCACTCGCCCGTTTTCGTCGCTTCCTCGCCCCGCCGACTCGCGCGGTGTGAACCCGCCTTTACGGAATTAAGTGGTTTTTAGGTTTCACGATTGATGATAACATGCGTTTGTTTACGCGAATTTAAACTTTATTTTTATCGGGTTACGGGTGTTATTTTGAAGTTTCGTTTGGGCTGTTAGGTATTCCGTTATGTGCTAGGTGGATGGAAATAATGGTTTCCGTGTTATAAGTGATTTTAATTATTGTTAGTGAGGCTGCCTGCCGGCATGATGTAGAAATAAATGTGGGTGGATTGAAATAAAGTAATGATTCTGTTTGATGACTCAAATGACGTTTAATAATCTGTCAATAATGATGCCAACTAATGATTGCCCAAAATTAATACATTTTAGGTGATCATTCAAATACATGTGACATCTACCAACCCGCACTGGGCCCGCGTGGTGGATTACGGCCCACTCCCTCTCACAGAGAGGAGGCCTGTGTCCCAGCAGTGGGAACATTATAGGCTGATGATGAGGTGATCATTAGTACCTACAGATACTACTGCCTATTTCACTTCCACAACCCAGTTACTGGGTAATACGATCCCCTTGGTAACACAGGTTGTTAGACTTTCGGGCTTCTGACGATCCGAACGGTTTTCAAACATCTACGAATGACAGCCGGGACCAACGACTTAACGTGCTTTCCGAGGCACGGAGGAATCTTGATATGTAAAGATGGTCACCCATCCACGGAACAACCGCGGCAAGCGTAGCTTAACCGGATCGATCGACTACGCCTGGTAGCTAAAATACCCTAAATTCAAAACTAATCAACGGACTTTCCCTTCTAAAATTAATACTTATCTTATATTCAAGAAGTTCAAGAGATAATATTGTATGTTCCTTTCTTAGAACATGTTCTAAGACCATATAAACAAGGCGTCGTAACTAGGACCTGCTCCCTGGCCTCTGACACTAGTTCTAACACCTGAAGTACCACATCATTTACTTATTATCAACAAAATATGTTTATTAGGTACTTATTTACATATTAGTACATGGAATGTTGTAATTATGTTGACAGTATTTTAAGGTTTCGCTATGTTTAAGATTGTTGCGAAAATGATGGGAAGAAGACGTTGGTAGCTACGCTTCCCAGCCTGGCTCATCGGCGTAATGTCGCTTGCCTGACGGTCTTCTATAGACTGTAATACGGAGAGTGTGCGCAGGAGCTCCACGACCTGATCCCACCATCGCCCTTTTACCACCGGACAACCAGACGTACTGCAGCGTAACATCCGCACTTGGTTGATATCCCGATGAGTCGTACTCGGCGCTTCTCCTCCACTTTTATTATGCGCACAGCCAAAGTGTGGAACTCTCTGCCGGCATCTGTGTTCCCTCCCACATTTAACCCGTCTGCCTTCAAATCAAGAGTGAACAGGCATCTTCTGGGCACGCTCGTTCCATCATAGACCTCATCTATCGCTTTCCATCAGGCGTGATCGGGGTCAAGAGTGCGCCCATTTAGCAATAATAAAAAAAAAAACTAGCAGGTTGATGATGATTCTGGTACTGGTTTCAATAAACATTTGCTATTGCACTGTATTGTATTGTCAAAAATCGTGCAGCTCAACTCAGAACTTGAGGACATGGCAAGACATTAAGATTTCTGTGCTATATCTTAGTTAAATATAAATGTATTAGATATACACATAAACCTCCCGGAATAAATTATCTTTATACATATGGTGGTGAAAACCGCACCAAAATGTATTGTAGTTTGGAAGATCTAACAGGTCAAACAGCGAGGTGCGGCTTTATTATTATGACTTGGGAAATCTTCCAGTCTTACCAAGGGGTATCGTATTACCTAGTAACTGGCTTGTGGAGGTCAGATAGGCAGTCGTTCCATGTAAAATACTGGTATTCAGCTGAATCTTGTTAGACTGGAAGCTGACTCCAACATAGTTGTAAAAAGGCTAGAGAGATGATGATGACAACTGTTCTATATAAAGATACTAGCTGCGTCCCGCGGTTTCACCCGCATAAGTCTCGACCCTGTGGGAATATCGGGATAAAAAGTATCCTATGTCCTTTCCCGGTACTCAAGCTATCTCTATACCAAATTTTATCTAAATCGGTTCAGCGGTTTAGGCGTGAAAAGGTAACATACAGACAGACAGACCGAAAGATAGACAGACAGACAGAGTTACTTTTGAATTTATAATATTAGTATGGAAGTATGGATTAGTATGGATAGATGTTTATTATAATGAGTGATTGAATGAGTTTGGCAAAAAATTACTGGGGAAATCCATATTCTTTTACTGAAAAAAACTAAGTAGGTACCTACATGTTGCCCTGGTATTTAAATCCGGGACCTCACGCTCGGCTACCTCACAAACAACCACTTTACTAACGAGACAAACATCACAGATAACAAGATTATTGTTCAAAAAACTGCGAAAGTATCACTTCTCCATAGAATACGTTGGTAAAAAGGTGTGAACCTACTAATTGACACGTGTCAGATTGACAGTGTAATGGCATCTCAATCACAGTTCCCATAACGTGGAAAAAGTATTGAGAATCTAATGAGTGCATAATGTAAATAGGTTGAAATTGAAAACATGCGACAAATCGAAATGGGATATTGTACTCGTCATTATGAATAACTTACTATGGGACCAAACCTGAAAACGCGAAAAAAAAATCAGCTGTTCCCTGCATTTTGACAAGTTATGCGAACATAAATGTAGGGAACAACTGAATTTTTTTGAATACTTTTTTATAACGAGTTCTTTTACAACTAGACTAATTAAAAAAAAATGTGATATAAAACAATAAAACAAACGGTGTTGTTTTATTACTAGATAATGTATCAGCACTATAAAAGTTCTATTGCGGCTCTGGGTACCAAATTTCAAGAGCAATTATTTTTTTATTGAAAAGTGTTGAAGCGTTACAAAAAAATATTTGTCACTTTAAAAGCGTTGGAAATGACCTCCTTTATCTCCAAATTCCGTTTGATCCCCGACTTTTTGACCATCCTGTATACATGAGATACATATACGATATCCTTGTCTCCTCTCGTATCGGCAACTACATAATTATAATTATGAGTATTAGAAAGAAAATACATTTAATTTCACTAAACGTGATGCATAAATAAAACCATAAGCATAATTGATGTGATCGGTGCTGCATAAAAAGAACCTTTATTATCATCAGCCTTTTCTGCCCGACTGCAGGGTAACCAACCCCTCCCCCCCCACTAACCCCTCCTTCCACTTATCCCTATTCTCATCTATTGCTGCATGTTGCCAATCTTTAGGAATAGAGTAGAGTCCGTACCACCATCTCCTCTGGGTCTGCGGCCGTAAAAAATCATGTCGTGTCGTAATAAAAGTGATATACCTAGTCAGTCAGCAAGGTGGTAGGAACCCTATCTGACCAGGGTGCACCGGACGTAGGTACAGTAGACAGCACGTCGTTGGTAACACTTGGAATGCGAGGCCATCTTATACTGGTTTTGTCTATGACTACTGTCTACTGTTCATTTAAATATGGCAACTCGTGAAGGCTGTGTTAACGCTAGGATGCTTTTAAATAGGGTAGAAGTTTTTAATACGAAAACAGAGCTATGTATTATAATTGTTTTCTATGACGCAGGCAACGGCGAATCTATCATAAACACAATAATTAACTATTATTTATTGTAACGGATACCGCAACAAAAACCTCATCTCCTCATTAAGAACATTACCATTCTTAATTATTAATTTCTGTCTGATTTATTAATCATTAATCATTCTCATCTACAAGTAGCATCTAGCCCTAACGATACTAAACCCTAGTCTACACAGTTTCCAAGCACCTACGCTCAAGTTAACCCTGTGTCTGCGACAGTACGCCCCGTAAGATACGGACCAATCAAACTCAAGACAGATGGTACGCTCGGCCAATCGGAACGCAGGTTATTTTCTAGGAAAATGCAAGGCTGCCTTACGTAACTGGCTGTTTGTGCTGATGACTTTGACTCGTGTGTTGTGATGAAAGTTGTGACGTAACACTGTTATGTACCTCTGCGTTTGAGTACGCATCGGATTACAATGGATTTCTGTATTCCAAGGTTTTTTAGCCTCGGTTCTTTGCGTTGTAACTTTGGTTGGGGAGAAAAGGTCACACTTTGTTACTTCACCGACATATGTGCAATGTGACAGGTTTTGTGTTATTTTGCGTCCAGGAATATTTATCTTAGTATCAAATGCCTCAGTAACTAAAGAAATATGAACGTAACCTTCTGTCATGTTGACGAACGCGACGTTCTAAGTGTCAAAATTAATTTTCTATTTAGTCTGTCTCCTGTCCTGTTTGCTTTGGAATACTCACTCTGCAACGATAGCTCCGCTTTGTTATCTTAATCTTTCCCTTACTTAATCTAGTCAATCCATAACTCACACACATACGTTTTCATCAGTAATCTATGACCAAAAACGATAAGACGAACTTACCAATGATAAAATATTTATATAGGAAATGTTCTCTATAAACTTTTAACGTTTCCCATGTCAATCTATGAATCTTTGCCAAAACTAGGTTTGAACTTATGGCGAATTATAGCTTAGTCACAGGAATCTGAAAGAAGACATCTTTAAACCGTCAGGCAGAAAAATTACATCATTCCAATAAATAGTCTTTTGTCTTTAAAAACAAAAGAACTACATCCAAACGGTTCCCTCTCATCAAAAATGGCTAACAATTCCACACTTCCACTGTTACGTATATCAAAATAGACGTTAAAACTAAAGCTGGGTGCACACGGCGCGTATGAAGACGTCGGCGTAACACAATGGACGCGGACAATACGCGCGCGATAACTACGCCACTCCGTCACGCCGCTGACAGGGTTATCGGACGGCGTACAATGAGACCGGGGCGCGTATCACGAGCGGTGGAGGGTTGACAGTTCGTATTGAAGTTGGGTTGGTGCTGTGTCTGGTTTGTGACCCTTTTTGTTGGAAAATATTGTAAGAATCACGTGTAGTCGGAGGGAAAGACTAGATGTGTTTTGTTTTGAGAAAAGAGTAAAAAGTGTTTGGGTTTCAGGCCAGACTGACATTGCCTATAGGGGTTCGGGGATCGGGGGTTCGCGTTCGCTACCGCTATAAATACTTCTCTGGTCTTCTCTGGTCTGGACATAATGAATGCGCGTGAAAGATGGAAAGGCGTATTTCGAATGACAGGGTAAATTCAAGGCAGCATTACGAAAACCGAAATCGATATGTTCCGAATTTACGTCATCAGCAGCAGTTTCTTAAACGCTGTGATTTCGACTATTTCTAGGGACATCCTTGTACTGTGTTATGTCTGGAAAACAAGGACTCTGTCAATCTCAGAGCCTAGAATATTTTTATTAAAAAAAAAAAACTTTATTTTTTCTCATGCCTTGCGCCACACAAATGGCTATTCGGTGTATTGTTAATGTGCTCGTGAATTCTGTCTCGTGTGCACGCCTCTTTATGTTTTGTGTTCTGATTGGGTTTATCGTGTGTCGCCCGCCTAATATTGATCGCACCCTTGTTCATGTATCAGTTTTTGTGAGCTGTCTTAGACTGTCTTTATCAAAGGTGGGTAAGATATGGAAAAATGGAATGAAAATGGCTAAATTATAGATATTGGTGTAATGGTAGTGATTGGAGAGTTACAAATGATTTTATTTCTGTAAGTAGGTTTGTACAAACACTTTTACACGTCAAACATGTTTTAAAAGCTAGATGAGGGCGGCGTTTCCTATCTGACTGAAGAAAGGCCGAAAGAAACTCAGATGTCACCGTCTCTTTAAAAGTCCAGACATAATCTTGGTCAGATCATGTCAAAACCATGTAGATTGATGTCTAAAATGGTCATAGTCGTAACGACTCGAGAAGAAAACGAAGAATGCATAGGTGTGCTGATGCAAACATAATTTATTCTTTTCACGACTCATTGTGGTCTTCTGGCAGAGTTGTGGTTATACAAGGCTTGTTTCCTTTTGTCGTAAAGCGTCCCCGAAACGATCAATTGCTATTGTAGAATATTGTCAATCAGTCATTTCAGACATCAATCTATATGGTCTTTACATGATCTGACCAAGATTATGTCTGGACTTTAAAAGAGACTGAGTTTGTTTCGGCCTATCTTCTCAGAGTAGTCGGATAGGAAACGCCGACCTCATCTAGTTTTTAAATAATGATTGACGTGTAAAAGTGTTTGTACAAACCTAATTACAGAAATAAAATCATTTATCAATCGCTTCACTTGCATTTGGTAGACGATCACTTTGCGCATCAAAGTGACAATTGCGATTGATCGTTTTGGCAACCAAAACCCTTAAGAAAGGTCCATATTTTAATGACAAGTTTTAAATAAAACATTTACGTAATCAGGCGTTAGACTTCCACAAAAAAAAATATTGACAAAAAGTTCTCTCACTCTTAAATTACAAAAAGTATTCCTAACTAATTCAATGGAACCTCTAAATAACGCCTTCCATCCAATCGAGCCAGAAAAAATATGCCATAAACAAAAACTAAAACGAAATAAAAAAAAAATCATTTTTCGAACGAACGAAAACAGTTTAAAGTGGTGCGCGGTTTTATTTGCCGCGAGATATCGCCCCGCGCGTAAACATCAAATTTTATTGACATTCGCGCGGCGTGTGACAATTTTTTTGCACTGGATTGTACGTCGTGGATATTTTCGGATAACCTCTTTATATTGGTGGCAGTATTGTTTTTTGTGCATATTTACGTATCACTCCCATTTATTTACATTTGAGGTGTGGCAGAATAATTCGGGCTGGCACCGCATTTTGGCTATGTTACATGAAATGATATTCATAATAATTATGTACCTACATTGTATCTCAATTCTGTTATAATAATAGAAACTTTCGATGCTTTTGTAAACTATAATATAGACTCGCCTCATGGGTCGCCAAACGTAGTGTATAGACTGGCAAAGACCGCAGAAAGGAGACTGTCGAAGATAGTCCTCGAGTCCCCTAGACGATTCCTTTTCTGCGACTTGCGAAATCTTTTTGAAATTATCGTGAAATGTGAACACAGGATGTCAGCGTCCACCTTGCAAGCACAAGACGTCTTTTGAGCCCGTAACCCAATTCTTTATGTCACAACTCCTTGATCAAAAGTGACGGTCACAATTCGACCGTTGCTTTGCCGTCAGCCTCCTTTCACTCAGAGGTACCAGGGGCCCAACAATCGACAAGAAGCAAGCTTTGATTGTTTCAACGTAACTACACAAAGGATGGATGTAACAAAGCGTTTGCCTCAGGCGGTCGTATGTTAAGAACGCGCCTAATCAAACGGTCCAAGTTCTGTTTTCACTTTGTTCTTAGTTTCTTTGATGTTTCCACGTTGATATGATGCCCTGGTAGGAGGGACCGTTCCTTTGCGTCAAACTAAACGTAAATTGTGTTTTTCAAACAACTATTTTAGGTTTTGCAAACGTTTTTGTTAGGTATGGTTTTCTTGGAAATTTCGAGATTAACTTTGATTTGTTAACGTCGTTGTTTTGCTGTACATATTCTATTAAACTTTGCTTTAATTTATTTTAACGGAGAAGAAAACTTATCGTTTGTAAGACGACTTAGGTATCTTTTGAAGATTTTATACCTACCTTAGGTACAAAATTTTCAAAAGATACCTAAGTCGCCTTACAAACCTTAAGTCTATTCTAAAAGGCCCAAGAACTGGCAAAGGACTGGAAATAAACATGAAAGGGATGAAAGTTTCATGTAGAATTAAAATGATGATTATAATAAAAAGCAGTCAAAAAACAGAGAGTGAGGGTAAGGCATAAGTTCGAATCCAGACAGGCGCTTTGTGTAAATTAATTCATCACCACTGCTCTCAAAACGGTGAAGGAAAACATCGTGAGGAAACCGGCATGTCCTAGAACCAAAAATTCGATGACATGTGACATCTACTAACCCGCACTGGGCACGCGTGGTGGATTACGGCCCACTACCTGTCACCGAGAAAAGGCCTGTGTCCCAGCAGTGGGAACATTATAGGCTGATTATAAGTTATGACTCAAAAAACAGCATCAGAATCAAATGACGAAGATAGTTCCATTTTTGATTGAATCTAGTGTATCCTGGCAATATTGCTGCTAGTTAGGTATTCTTAGTTTTTCGTATCAATATACAGTTCTTTTACACACCGATTTCCAACGCCATTCAAACATTAAAGTCTCTACATTTAGTTACCCCACATTGTTTATTTAAAAATCCCGCCGATCCGATGCAACAATGACTGCCCACCGTCCACTATCCTTATTTTTTCCTATTTCCCAGCGTCACTGAATTTCCCCCCGGAATAGTGCGAATTTAGCCAGCTTACTCCTCTGAAAGGGTTGACTGACAGGCTATTTTGAGCCTTAAATACACCTTTTTTGGGGAGGACATCGACAGTCGATTGACAGCCTTGTCCTGCAGCCTTGTTCTAAGTTTCTCTCGGCAATTTTTTGGTCCAGACTTGGTTTAGCACATGTTCAAAGTGTCTGTGAATTAGAACGTCTTTTTCGGAGTGATGTAGTTCATTTTCTTTTATGTCAGCATGTCGTTCTTGCGTCAATTCAATGGCTGTCGTTCGGTTTTTGAAAGATTCACTGGAGTTGCTAATGCTGTGTTTAAAATCATGACTTTGACGTGTGAAATTGGTGTCAATGGGCTTTCTGGTTCCGAAGTGACTGGTCTGTTGTCTTTTCTCGGAATTTGGAGCAACTGTAAGTCATTCAAGCGTAGTTTCTATAGATGACTTATCCTAGTGACTTTCAGTTTTTCTACTGAGGGTATTGTGCAATTTCTTTTCTTGTGCTTCGTGACGTTTAAAGATCTCTAATTGGGCACACTGGGAAATCTCACGACACTGCAGACTGCTGCACGATTGACATTCCTGAAGTTCAACTTTTCATTAGCATAACAACACAAAAGCATTTCTGTGGCCTCAAAACATTATGAGGTAAAGTACCAATAAATCGAAGACGACAAAGCAAAGATAACTGATTGAAACAGTATAACCAAAATCCATTACGACGTTCACACAAAGACGAACCCAAACAAAGACCAAGAACCCTAACACCACATAAAAGCTGTATCACATGACATATTTAACGTTTACTACAAAGATACCGGAGCTCTCACACTAAAAGCCACGACCATTAGAACAAAATGGTCTATCAAAATTATAATATCAATTACCGATGCATTAACAATTCATATCAGAAGTCAGACGTAGCAGAAACAGGAATCTCGTGCACGTAATGTTATTATTGTGCGAGAGGGATGGTGAATGGCGGGTGGTAGGTGAGCGAGGGGGACGGGAGACAAGGCAGCCAACGTCGGAGAGCTGTCAAAATGTCAAATTTCAGAACGTACCCGGGCGCAACTTCAAACGTGCCCCTACCGTTGGCATGCAGTGCGAGCGCTTGCTCTAATATAGTTATAGCTCCCTGGTACCGGTGCCGTGTTAATATTCATGCATCTCATCCCGACTCTTCCTAGGAACAGGGAGCCATTTTCGTGAAAGCCCCGCTCCCTGTTTCCACTATGAATATGAATGAATGATTTTCTGTTCGCTTCTTGGATTAAACTTTTTCGTCTTAGTTTGATTATTCATTTCGGTTATAACATCGGCTAAGATGGCTATTGTTTCATTTTTGGTAATAGCTACTCTGATTGCGTTTTTCGCTTGTTATGCGACTATGCGACATGAGTATTCAGAGTTCATGAGTGTTCAGACAAAAATGTACCCAAATGACAAATGAGTTTTAAAAATGCAACCTCATACAGACTTGTCAAACCGTATGGACTGTCGACGCGATTTTTTTTCTTTTGTTTCATACCTCGAATTGCTAACAACGTTCTTCCATTCGTAAAACAAAGTAACCAACTGAAAACGAAATTGAAATTTCCAATTCCCCGTCTATTTCCTGGTAAAACAGGCAGTTTTCTATTCCATCTCTCAAAACCCAGCGTCCGTCGGCCGATGCCGGGCTGTCTCGCTCATGACGCGACGATATTGGGGAGCCACCGAAAATGAGAAGCAAAAGAAAACATACATTTTTTGACGTTTCAATATGCACTCATCTGCGACGAGGAACGAAACTGGTTAATTAACATTACACCGCAAGGATACAGCAGGAAAACGTACGAAAACCAACGTTAGTTTCAGAAAAGATGGGGTCGACAACGACATTCTTAATTAAATTTTAGAAAACGACAGTGACATTTAAAAGCCCTCTTTACCTTGATAAAAAAGTTGGTGAATTCCCGAACGTAATATAACAAGCTCGCACTTGACTCGCGGTATTTATAAACGTCAATCACATCTGTCAAAAGTGACAGTAGTCAAATCCCTGCGCGGTAATAACGTCGTAGGACGTTCGGTACACTCTGAATTTGAAAAACACACGTTCGGGTGTTCCAGCGCGTGCTCGATTCGCCGATTAGTGTTATTTTTGAGAATGGAATCGGAGATCGTGTCGCCTTCGGGTGTGCCCGCCTACAAGATGGCTGCGCTAATCACCCGACGCGTTCGCGGGAAACACAACTGAATGATATACAATTTTATTGATGCGATATGTTATTACCGAGCCAAACCTGTAATTACTAGCGAGCTTTATGCGTGGGAAGGGATTAGAAAAAATATGTTCCGAGTCATTTTTGACTCGTGCTCTGTAATTGTTCGGCCATTCATGTGAGCGACTTTGTAAGAGATTGTTTTCTAATTTGTGCTTTTGTTTTGTTCACATAATAACGCGGGTTGTTTGTTAGTAGATAGAGCTATGATTATTTTAATTGAATCGCGATGCTAATCTTGTACATGGCTCAAAGTTATTAGCTGTTGACTCATGTTCGGAACTTCTTTAACAAAAAAGATTTTGGAACCATTCGTTGTAGCTTTTAACCTCCTTGGTATTGTAACTATAACAAATGTTACTGTAGCCCTCAATAGTACAAAATGAACCCTTTAACAGTCCTTCTGTTAATTAAATAATTACGATAGAACACAAGTTCGTTCGTCTCCAGTCATTACTTATGGGAGAGCCGGTTTCGATCCGGGCGATCGGGTCGATCCGGCTGATTTATCGGGTGTCAGGCAAGGCTCACCGCACACTGGACACGTAGGGACTCCGGACGGCTCCGGCGTCTTAGAATAGGAGATTACTGTGTTTGATTTGTCGCACTCGTGTTGATACGAGTCATTTTGGTCGTTACGGGTGTTAGATAGGGGTTTAGGGTTAAAGTAGGTGGTACGATGTCTCGTAGAGTTGCCTTAATAACTTGAGGATTATTATAAGAAGGGTCAACTTTACTGCAACTATAGCTTGTTCTTTAACCGACTTCAAAAAAGGAGGTTCTGTAGTTTTCAATCAATATCAAAATATTTTGTTTCACATAAACCTACATGGGCACTTATGAAACGTCAGAAGCTAGGTGCACGGTTCTAATTGGTCGTTTCCTATGGAGAAGACCCGGCAAGATACTCCACGGTTACTCTTTTAAAAATAATTGGCGTATTCTCATAAGTAACTTTTTCTTCGTCTTGCATTTCGCATTATACCTAAGCGATTTGGTGTTCATATACTTGTTATTAAAACTTTAAATTATATTAACAGAACTTTACTTATTTCGTTTTTTACATAACTAAAATAAATATGGAAGTAGGTAACTTGTAAATTAGAGAAGTCATCAATATCTGTCTGTAATAGGTTCTTTGAATACTTTGATGCTTCAATGATGTTTACTGCTCTGTCACTATCAAGAAATTCTCCTACCCTCAAGTATTTCAAGCTGTCATAATTGATGACTATCTTTACCCTAACCATCACGATCCCGAGACAAAGTGAGCAAAACACTATCATTATCCACTGCCAGCCGACCTAAACAGCATTGCCCACCAATTACAGAGATTTTACGAAAAACAGGACCTCTGGGACCCTTGATTCCCATTACTTCTTCTGTCCAATTTGGCGACACGAGTGGAGGTCGTGTGCAAGGGCGGGCGCTCCGCCCCCCGCCTCGGGCTCCGCTGACGACACAGCATTGGCGTGGCTCGGCGATTTGTCGGCGCGGCTCCAGGCTTGTTCCTTGACACCTGAATGTGTGACATGGCCGGAATTGTTCGGTAGTTTGACCCACGTGTGACCCGCCATGTTTTGGCATTTGAGGGGCTTGCTTTTGCAATGATTTCCTTACACTGAGTTTTCTGTAGTAGAATTCTGTCAGCTTGCTTTATGCTAACATTTTTTTCAAAAGCAGTTCGACGTCTAGTTTGGGCTCCAAGCAAGTTTCTAGTTTAATAAACTTACATAAATTCACCTTTAAAATCGGGTCTTAGAACTTCACTCTCATTCTGCTGGCTGCAATATTGCAAGAAAACTTAAAAGTATTCGAGTAAACATCCGCCATAACTGCAAGTTACCAAGGCATCAACAACGCCAGGAGTTGTGCGCACAACAGCTATGTACTAGGCAAACATAGGGCGTTGGCGGCGTGCAAATATTTGCGGCGCCGCGGGGCGCGGCTCCCCGCCTCTTCGAGATAGCGCTGTGTTCTACTTGCTATATCTTATGTAATCCTGGTAGGCATGATGTTGTGCACGTCTCGCTCTCCTGGTATTTTTTTTGTAAATCTTTAACTTAGTACTTGGGGATAAGCCAATGATTAAAGATGAAAATGTTATAATCAGTAATCGCGACTGAGTGTATATGCCTGTATTTTGTTGAAATGAAGAGTTGATATCACAAGAACAAAGTAGTCTGACTTTGTTTCTAAGAGGCCAACTAACTTTATCCCACAAAAGCTCTTCAGCATTTTTGATACAGGCAACATTTGCTCAGAAATCTGAAAACTCAATACACCAACGTTTCTTTGGCCAGCAGTCCAAAACATATTGAAAGCAACCCCTAAATAATGACGTAACTCATAACTCAGTCAACACAAATGACATTCAAACAGTTCGACAATCACGCGTGAACTATGCGCTTACGCACACTACGCATCACACGTCATGCTCGTAAAATAAAGCTGCATCCACATCTATAACTCACGCAGAGCGGGCGACATGCAGGCGGGCGAGACCGCGCGATGATTTACGCCGCATCGATATCTGTTAGATATGAAATTTGTCAAGCGGCGTTCGCGATATCGCCTGTTTATGCGTGCCGGTGCGCGGCGGATATGCTGCGTGCAGTGTGGTACCGGCTTTATGGACCCTGATGTACTGGACAGATTTAGAAACGTACGTGTGATTAAGTTTATCTAAAAGTAACTTATAATGATAGCGGTGGATAGGGTTTGATTGTAGCGAGCAATTCAGGGCGTCTTATCTGGTCCCGCCTGTGTTTGTGATGTAGCCTCTGGCTAGGCTATAAAGTATCAACGCTGGATACAAACAGGAGCCTAGGTAGCTCCTGTTTGACAACCATAGACCTTTGTTCCTCGATATTACGATGCCGTGATGTTATGTGTCTTCCCCATAATCCAATCTAGAAAACCTTGGATGTAAACTTGAATCTTGAGAAAAAAAACAGAAGTTAAAATAATTATTCGAAATTATATTTTACACCTTCCGTTTCGTATAAAAGTTAATTCAAGCATTGTTTTTCAATAATCTACTGGACACATCAAACACAAATTACAGCTAGTATCTATAAAAACCTCATGTAATCGATACTAAACCATATACACATAGATTGGCTCACACCGCACCTCTATAATGCATGTTTTATCTCACATAACGCGCTATCGACTGTGTAAATGCAACGACCGGTATATTTTCGATTCGATTCATTCGAATCAGAATCGAATGGACTCGATTATTATTTATTCGCTCGCGGCACTAATCAATGCGCGACACGCGCTTAATTTATGCAACCGATTCGTTACGGTTCGGCTCGTTTTAGTTGCGTTTTTATTTAGACGATTTTAATTTGAGTGTAGTTTTAGTCGATTTTAATGTGGTGGCTATTTTCGGACAAAAAAAACTGTAGCTGTCAAATAACTTTTGACAGCTACAGTTTTTTTTTTTTATTTAGCATGCTGCCTTGGCCCACGTCATCGATTTCTGTTTTGGGAAAGTTTGCTTAAATTCGTAGCGTAATTAAACAAAATTTGAGAGTAGTAAATTAATGTCAATCTCCCGTTTTGTCGGTCCACAATCTAAGCCTTGTATCGCCTGTGACGGAGGCACAATAGCCTGCTCCGAGCGCCACTTTTTACCAACCCTACTGTTATTTATTGCTTCGAGTCGCATGCAAAACAGACTGAATTGACGCGCAGTAGGGTTGCTACCGTACAATTTTTGGGTATTTTTTTTTCTACGAATGTTTTTACTAATTTTTGCGACGTATTTAACGAAATGTTATAGTCACTAACATCGTCATTATCCTGTCCTTAATTATTTGGGGTCCGCGCAACATGTCTTCAATCTTTCTTCCATACTTCTCAATTAGTCGTCATCTTGGTAGTCACTCCTTTACCAGCCATATTATCTTTCACACAGTCCATCCATCGTTTCTTTGGTCTTTCCGTACTCTTATAGTCCACATTCATACTCAAAATATTCCTCACGACATTTTGTAGTAACTAACATTATTTAAAAATCATAGAAGTGTTTGTAATTTTGGGGAAGACCAAGAAAACGATGGATTTAATGTGTGAAAGATGACATGGTTAGAATGGGGGTGACTACCGAGATGTTAACTAATAGAAAAGTATGAATAAAAACAATATGTTAACAACCCCAAATAAATTGGTATAAGACCAGGAGACTGATGGGATGTGTTTGTAATTTGAGCATTTTAAAACAACTAAATAAATCCACTAAGCATCTATAAAAGACGTGATACGAGCTAAGATACATCTTGGAATATAATTATCGAGACATCCTCATTTAATCAGATAGCCGCGCAATTTATTCTTATTTGGTTGTGATTTCTATCTGTAGATCCATTGATATTTGGCTGCGTCTTGTGTGATTAGACAAGAACTTAACAAGGTTAGAAAACTAGTTATTTTTGATCCCGATCTAACTATTTGTCATTTTTGTGCTATTCCACAAAAGATGGGACACATCCTGCAATGGCAATGCCTTTCTTTTGACAATTCAACAACATTCATTGTGTTATTTACGCTGTCGCTCAGACAAAGATTTCAAACATATAAAGCAATGGATATAACATATGAATTTCCTTCAAATCTTTTGGGTTGTGATTGTAAATTTGTTTCGCAATTGGGGTGCCACCCTGATACCAGCTTAAAGAAACTTATAAAATTGATACTGCTATGGTCGTAGTAAAATTTTGGGCTCACTGTAGATAACTATAGACAAGACTTCTTCTCGACATCCTGTTACACAATAATTAATTTGTTTCGCTTATAACCCTAAAATGTCTTAGGGTGTTTTTGCCATCCCTAGGATCTGAAAGCATCCTCCGCGCACCTCATGAATATTACTTCTTTTTACATTTACCTCACATTTATTGGCAACCGTTTGAGCTCACCGCCTGCCCAGGCGCACATGCGCTATTATTTCCTACAGTCACCAGTCATGAAACCTATCACACACAACTTTAAACCTTACTCCATCAAGACACGGTTCTAAATTGAGTGAGCTAGAATAGCAGTCTGGTCTACATACTTCTTTTTCTTAATTTTTAATGATACGGCTCTTTTGATGTCCCGATTGATATGCAAAACTCTTTATTGTTTTACTTTTGTAGTAAGAGTGTGCCCAAACATAGTGTGGGGAACAGAACTGTCTTATTGTATAGAATTAATGGCTGATTTTAAATGGATATGTATTTATGGGGGATTCTTTGCTTCACCTGAAGTCGGCTAAAGACAGACCTCTGCCATTTAGTACTCGAGTGTTCAAATCAGAACTGCCTTGATAAGTTTTTTTCAAACCATTGTTGAGTTACTACGTTGTTAATCCAAATCAGGCAGAACAACTTGAGACTATTCTATCCCGCTTCCTTGTCAAACTAAATTAGTCACAAAACAATGGAACAGTGAGACCACAATCTAACACATGTCACCTATTGTCCCAATTCCATCATTGTGCGACAGGTACCAGGATAGCATGGCACGCTAGGAGTTAGAACGCACCACTGCACTGCACTGTCATCGTAACTTTTCTTCAAATGATTGTTGAGTTAGTTACTACGTTGTTACCTAATCCAAATCAGGCAGGGCAACTTGAGACTATTCTATCCCTCTGCCTTGTCAGACTAAATTAGTCACAAAACAAAGGAACACTGAGACAATAACACTCTGGCCCACAATCTAACACATGTCACCTATTGTCCCAATTCCATCATTGTGCGACAGGTACCAGGCTAGCATAGCACGCTAGGAGTTAGAACGCACCTATCTCATTTCCTAGCCCAGTTGCGGTTTCCGAACGGCCGTCAGCGCGGACTCTTCCGGCTCCACAGATTAGTATCGATGCCATTTACCGTCTCACTAGCGCTATTGTTGGTATTGCGATTCACGGGAATAATGTCGGCGGCGTTTTAGTGAAAATCCGATTTTCAATTTTCGGTTTTCGGGGAACTGTGTTTAACCGTATAGTTCGGTAACGCCCCCTTTAGGACCCGAACACACAAACCTCCGCCGGCTCGGTAATGACCCCTTTAGGACCCAAGAATTACGACATACGACACCCTACATTGATTATGTAAATATTTATTAGGCTACCCGTCAAATCTTATGAATGTGCGTTAATTAAGAGAGTTGGATAAAAAACTCATATGTTAACGCCATTAAATATTTCATATTTAGCGCGCAAGCTTATTACTTTACCTTTATAAAATTCAAGTCTGTAAATGCGATAATCGCCATTTTGTTGACAGTGGTGGTCGAGGCTAAAAAACATAAAAATTGGGGATTTCGAACATCCAAACTCCACCACAGGGGCAGTGAATAATACATAATTTAATTATTTGACGAATTCATCCGTTGTTCAAGTTAAAATAAGTAGTGGTAATGAAGTTTTTTGATATCTTATGTCGAAGTTTCGCGCCAATTGTGCGTGTTTACATTTTTACTTTTCACAAATTCACACACACACAAGTAGATAAGATTTAAAATGTGACAAATATTATTGTAAATGTTATTAACAACACGAAAATGCCCAAATCTTAACGTAATATTGAAACACAGGTCAAATAACACGTATTATTCATTACCACTACTCAATTTGTGTTCAAAATCGCCGTCCATGATTGTTTTTTTTATCGTAATGATGTGCGAAAGCGATTATGCAAAACGATTTTTTTTTTTAATTTCGATTGACTCGGGTAATTAATATGTCGAATATCGGAAATCGATACTCAGAAATTGAAATAAAATTATTTTAAGCATTAAATACAATAACCATTGTTTATAATAATGATTTATGCTTTTCTAATGTAATTTTAATAGTTTTTTGGACATTCAATTGAACTGAGTCAATAACACTGAGGACCTTAGACCATAGTCATTTATTGAATTTCGCGCCGAATTTGTTTCTATATTTGAATTTATCTTCGAATGCGCTCGCCGTATAAAATTATTTTTATGTATTTTACAATTAAGTATTTATTTTTGATACTTTTCTAATAGTTTGCTACAGAATGCCCAGTATACATTTTTTAGGTAGGCTGAGCAGAAGTTTGGGAATGATGATAAATTAATTGTATAAATTGCGTATTCCGCAATCACTTTACATTTTAATATGTGTTGTCAGTTTTATGAGCTTGGTAGTATTTGCTTCTATTAGTTTACTTGAGTAAAGGTAATTGTTTGTTTTTGTGGTAGTTTCCCAACGAAATTAAAAAAAAATCTTTCCATGTTTATGTCGGACCACGCACAGTGAAAGGTTCCGTTAGGGTTGAATATTCACGCATGCACAGTGTACATCATCATTAATTTGATCGACTGCAAAAATAAGTATGTTTTTCATAAACCCATCATTCATAAGGTACCTACTCAAAAATTAAAGTGCCAGCCAGAAAAGAAAAGTCCTACTGTTTTCTTATGGGGAATAACATCTTGAGCATTTCTTACTATTGAGATTGAAAATGCCAAAAATCTTATTTTTAACCGACTTCTTATAACAAGTGTTTTAAGCATAACATTTAAAAATACCAACTTTAAATTAAATATAACGTCCCGAACATATTTTGACTGTGACCAAATGTAATTATGTACAAAGTATAGAATAAGAGATTTGCTATATTATTTGAAGACCAGACGTCTGATAGGATCTCTTGGAATCTAGAATAATCACAGAACTATATTTTGTAGTTTTTTTATTATTTTAGGCTGTGGTTTCAGATATATTGTTTCTAAATAACTTTTTTTTAGTTATTAAAAAAATATGTTTGTGACCCTCACGACAAACCCTTTCATTTGATATATCACACGGTACTTACAGTAAGCAAAGCTTTTTCATTTCTCATACTCGGAAAGTAGTATTTGTTTGATCCGAATAGCGGGTGGAAGACGTTGCTTCTCATAGTAATTGCTTCCCTCTCTAGGTCGGGAATGAATTAAAAAATAGAACTAAATTGTTTGGAAGTAGTCAGCTACGAAATTTTTACATAATTAAGAAAAATGTTGCGGTCTTGTGAGTGTATAAACAGCCAGTGTGAAAAAAATACCTATCAAGCGGGACGGCCCGCGGCAGTGACGCGGTGTGTTCCATATTTAAAATAGCACACAAATTGTTCTAATATTTCAATTAATTTTAAATAGGTACCTATTAGTACGCAAAATACGCGCGTTGACGTGGAGTTGCGGACACCAGCCCGTATTACCTATTACCTAGGTACCTATTATTCATGTTATTCTTATCAATAAATATTTTAGAAAAAACACTATTTTTTACTTTCCTTGTATTCGAAATGAAAAGTACAGTGTTTAACACGGGTGAAAGTCATTAATTCCTACTCGGACTATAGTCTAAATACCTCGTATGGGAATAGATTCCTTTCGACCCTTGTATAACAATCTACTATTTACCCGACTGCACCAGAAGGAGGGTTATGTTTTTCAAGAGTATGTAAGTATGTATAATTGTTTGGCACGCCCTGCGGCCTGAACGGCTCGATGGATTTTAGCTTGAGAGGTGTCGTTAGATTCGTATTTACTGTGAGAGTGACACTGGGCATATCAAAATAGAAAAAAACAAAATGGCGGATTTTTGGCGCCATATTAT
Source organism: Amphipoea lucens (assembly GCA_947508005.1). Taxonomy (NCBI): domain Eukaryota; kingdom Metazoa; phylum Arthropoda; class Insecta; order Lepidoptera; family Noctuidae; genus Amphipoea; species Amphipoea lucens. The sequence continues at coordinate 2,241,614 of OX382373.1, read as the reverse complement.
GCCTTCAATCATTTTTTTTTCTCAATACCTATCAAGTGGGGTATCAAAATAAAGGCTTTTAAAAGGTGTATATGGTTAAAAATAATTCAAAGTAACTAATCGTAAAAAACACGTATCAAGAACTAAATCGTCTGCGAAACGTATCTTTCACATTTGTAAACTAAAAAGCTGGAAATAAAAAAAAGTAATTAGAAAAATTAAAAAAACCGACTGCATCCTTGTACCAAAACTAACTGAAAAGCTAAAAACAAGCACATTTTAAATTAAATAAAATTTGGAAGCAGGCGGGACCCATTTGAGTTTGAAACTATAATAATGGTATTTTTTTTATGTGACCCCAAAAAGTGACCCCATATTCATAATTTATTTATTCATGTTACACGTCCGTATTTGAGTCACAGAAATTTATATGTGTACCTGATTTCAACTTAATCGGTCCAGTAGATTCGAAACAAATCGATTGTAACAAACCTATAGACAGACACACGAGTGAGGGTATAAGGGTTCCGTTTTTTCATTCGGACGTAGGGAACCATAAAAAGTTACACCCCTATCCACACTGTACGTGTTTGTACTTATTAAAATGATTATATTTCAAAAAACTATTAATTCATGATAAAATATACCAAAGAGTTTTTATTCAGTCTCTACAATTTTTTTATTTTTTTTTAAATACCGATTATCGATTAGGCTTTATGACATTTTTGAATCGGAATAAGAAAATTGGGTGGATGGTCAGCACTAAGAGGTGTCACGTCGCAACACAATTTTTAGTAATTTTTATCAAGATGTGATCATGTTTTTTATGTAGTTTATTTATGAAAAATGGTAAAAGTAAGAATGCAGAGAGAATGACAATATCTTTATTTTTCCCTTTTGCATATTTTCATCAAGAGATTAGATGGTTTATGTACATATTTTCAGCGATTTTGAGGTGTCTACCTTTTGGATAGGTGTAGTAATATCTATTTTATACAACTTTCACAGTAGAATGACGCGGTTTTACCGACCTCAGCATATAGTTAGAGATATTTGCCACAAACTTATTTTACAAAATAGGCGCGGTAACACAGTTTTCTTAATAAATTCGAATGCTGAAAGTTAAAGTAAAATTCTGATTATCATGACGTAATTCGCAACACCCCGTCGAGTCAGCTGGTGTGTCAAATGTCAAAATTTTGTCGAGCAGAGAGGTTAATCTAGTGTGGGGCTGGTGGCGGTTTTAAAGGCAGAGAGAGAGGGTTGTTAGTTTTGTTTTCGATTTTGGGACAGATCCGGCACTCGTCCGATAGCGGACACTACTGATTTTTTTTAAACAGTCAAAAGTTCGAATAAGTTCTTTGTTTTCATCGAAATTTGAAAAGCTCACTGTAATTATAACTGTCAGGTCACACTTAACTGACCAAATATAGAAAAAAAAACAGCAAGCGCATTAGAATGAACATTTAAAAATGTTCCCGAGAAACTACGTATTTTCGTTTGCACGTTGGTCGGTGGCTGGTGTACGTTACCCCAGCAAGAAAGTGTCTCCTAGAGTTATAGGAGTAGAACGTATAATGTGTGCCCTATCTGCTGTAAATGTGCCCCAACATAAAAAATGTGTGCCCCCTGTCGTTTTGGAAAAAAACGGAAAAAACGATTCTTGCTGGGGTAACGTTTTTCTAGCAGGAAAATTCTAAACGAATGATCGGAGAGAGAAAAATTGTGCATGGCCAGAGAGCTTATATGTGTGCCAAAATGTGCCCCCAAAAATAAAATCTGTGCCCCTTCAGGTTTTCGAGATATTGCATTTCCTGCTGGAGTAACGTTTTGATGAATCGTATATCTCTACAACCATTGCATGTGCCCCTGTAGAATAAACATACACGAGTAGCTCTTAATGTGTGCCCCTTTGTGCCCCAATTAGATTTAAGAAAATATTTATAGTTTTCAAGTTATCGCGGTTTTATGAAAACCCGAAAAAACATCGCAGCGCCTAAATTAGACAAGGCAAAAGTTCGCTGAAAACTGTATTCGGTCCTTCTTGACGCTAATAATAACCATACAAAGTTTCAAAACTGTTCATGCATGCGTTTTTGAATAATCTCGCTAAAAGTCAAAACGATGGTGTCATAACTTTGACGGCAAAATACAAGGAACCGGCTCAATCCCAGATGTGTAGGTGTAAACCAAAATCATGTGCCTTTAGTCAGAAATATATGGTGAAAATATTCAGCTTGAAATGTTTCGCATTAAGTAAATATAAACAAAAAACCAAAATATGTAAGCAACGGCTGGTTATCCGACGAAATTTGAATGACTACTAAAAAGCGACGGATTCATACATATCGATGACCTTCTTTATTGGACGTATTATACCTAAGCTGTTGTCCGTACAGTCGCGTTCAAAAGTTTTGGGGGCTAATTAAAAAATATATTAAATGCACCTTGTGATTATAATAAATGAAATAGCTTGTTGATGTGGAAATTATTATTTTTATTCCCTTAATTTTAATTCTTTAAGTAATTATTGCATCAAATCACAGATCAAAGTTCCTACCTATAAATATTAGAAATTATTTGCACATTGTGTAGTCATTGTTATTTTAATCACAGATCAGTTTTTCATCTAAGTCTAACATATAATTAGTAAATTCGCATCACAAAAAATCACAGATCGGTATTAAGTATAAGTACATATAATATTGTGTAAAAAAAATATTAAATTTTAATTGACCCAAAACTCGAAATTGAAATTTTGATATTATCTTTACGTTTTAAAGTTTCCTGAATCTATTAAATTTACACTATTTTTATAGGATGTAAGTTTGTATATATCCGTGGATATAAAATTTTGTGCTCAATTTTTTCCAGAAGTACTCTAGCAATTAAGTTGAAAATACAGTTGTGATAAAATTTAGCCCTGAATAAATAGATATATTCCGCCTGATCGGTCCGCCAGAACTTTTTTAGATACATATATTCTATAGATCAACAAAACTATTACTTACATCATCTAGTTAGAAGTTTATGCAACTTGCCAATAGGCAAAATGCCACTCCTCCCTGCTTGGTGTTTATATTATTGTTGTTATAGCTGCCATAGAACATTCTGTAAAAATCTAATCAAGTATTTAGCTATTTCGGCTAAAAAGATACAGCCCTGTGACTGTGACATGTTGAGTGTTGACGGATTGTGGTCGAGTCTTAGTTTTGGGGACATGAATTCTTGTCATGAATTATTTTTTTACATTGTAACTAGAAGTTATATTTCATCAACCTAGCACAAGAAGAGAATTAAATACGTATTAAACAAAAAAGAAAACAAATTACTGAATCGATTTTGATGAAATTTCTATTGGACCAATCGGAAAGTATGTATATCCTTTCAGATGAAAACAAAACAAACATGATTTAGAACATTTTTCGTTAAAAAATAAATAAGTATATAAAGTAATGAAAAAAATCCAAGTACTTGATAAGTGTACAAGTATTTTTAAATAAGTCAAAACAATGCCATTAAATACACTTGGGAGCAAATAAATCGAGCCACTTGCTTTTTTTTGCACGTATAATGGTTATTATTTTTGGTATTATGGAACGTGTCAAATCGAAACATATATCGCCTAAGAGCTTATTTAATAATCTTTACAATGAGGGTAAATTTTTGAATGATAACCTTATTTAGTGATAAATTATTGGCTCTGAAAGAAAAACGGTAATTTTGATAGAAAATTGTAGGATTAAAACAGTCCAGAAAATCTATCGAAATCAGGGCAAGGGGGGGTAATACAAGATATTAAGAATAAGTTTATACCATAATTTTGTTTTTAATTGTTTTTTTCTGGACTGACAATTTTCTATCAAAATTACCGTTTTTCTTTCAGAGCCAATAATTTATCATTAAATAAGGTTATCATTCAATAATTTACCCTCATTGTAAAGATTATTAAATAAGCTCTTAGGCGATATATGTTTCGATTTGATACGTTCCATAATACCAAAAATAATAACCATTATACGTGAAAAAAGGAAGTGGCTCGATTTATTTGCTCCCAAGTGTACTTACCACCGCAGATCGTGCCATAAAATTCAACAACCCTACAACCACATAATTGTTATAAAATGCTTAATACGCCACTTTCAACCAACTTAAAAAAAAAGTAAACAAACAGTATCAGTGCAACTGCGTGACTCAACGTAACAGTTGGTAACAGTGTCCTTGGCGTCATAACATAACTGCAACTGTTTACCAATACCAAGAAAAAATCCAAACGCACTTCCCAGTCAATAAACACTTCGTACCTATTATTCATAATAGAGCGACGTTACACGTAACTGTCTCTGTCACACTAACACCGTACGCGTACTAGCTGTCTCACTTTCTCCAAGCTAGACAAAGCGACTCCTTGCGACACGACGTCAGCGGATGCCGCGGGGCCAGAGATATATGCAGCGGTGTGAGGAGGCGAAAAAAGGGAATCTTCTATTAAGTAAGGTGAATGCTCCAACCAGCCCGCAAAATTCAAATTTTTTCTGTTTTTTTTTTGTTCCTACGCCTTTATGAACTTGTAGGGTTGTATTGGTGATTTTGATGATTATAATTCCGTAACTACATACGTCTTACAGCCGCAAATAATATTTTAATCAACATACAACCTAGCACTGGCCTGCAAATTGCAAAAAACGCAAGAAATTTTGAATTTTGCGGGCTGGTTGGAGCATCCCCCTTAATGATGAAAAACTTACTGTTAATTTATCTAACCTACGGCTTATCAATAAATATATATATATATATATAAAGACAAGTACGGGCTTTTTATTTATATACAAAAAAGAGCTACCTCTTTTTAGTAGTAGGTATTCATCACACATTTCATTTTTTTTTTTAAACATTGGGACCAATCAAATTTTGGGTCAAAGACCTGGCAAATATCTGGATGTATTTCTTTCGTTCACACATAAATTACTGGATGTATGTAATGAAATTTTGAATCGAAAGATAGCTTACCTTGGAATAGCACTTAGGCTACTATTTATAATGTACTTAATCATGTGTAAGGTCATGGAAACAGCTAGTTGAATATAATCCAATAACAACTTTATTTTATTACTTATTACTTTTCTACGTCAGTGTACTCAGGCACAACACGTGTGAACCGGTTAGTGAGTAAAGTAAAGAAGGTCATCGATATGTATGAATCCGTCGCTTTTTAGTAGTCATTCAAATTTGGTCGGATAACCAGCCGTTGCTTACATATTTTGGTTTTTTGTTTATATTTACTTAATGCGAAACATTCCAAGCTGAATATTTTCACCATATATTTCTGACTAAAGGCACATGATTTTGGTTTACACCTACACATCTGGGATTGAGCCGGTTCCTTGTATTTTGCCGTCAAAGTTATGACACCATCGTTTTGACTTTTAGCGAGATTATTCAAAAACGCATGCATGAACAGTTTTGAAACTTTGTATGGTTATTATTAGCGTCAAGAAGGACCGAATACAGTTTTCAGCGAACTTGTGCCTTGTCTAATTTAGGCGCTGCGATGTTTTTTCGGGTTTTCATAAAACCGTGATAACTTGAAAACTATAAATATTTTCTTAAATCTAATTGGGGCACAAAGGGGCACACATTAAGAGCTACTCGTGTATGTTTATTCTACAGGGGCACATGCAATGGTTGTAGAGATACACGATTCATCAAAACGTTACTCCAGCAGGAAATGCAATATCTCGAAAACCTGAAGGGGCACAGATTTTATTTTTGGGGGCACATTTTGGCACACATATAAGCTCTCTGGCCATGCACAATTTTTCTCTCTCCGATCATTCGTTTAGAATTTTCCTGCTAGAAAAACGTTACCCCAGCAAGAATCGTTTTTTCCGTTTTTTTCCAAAACGACAGGGGGCACACATTTTTTATGTTGGGGCACATTTACAGCAGATAGGGCACACATTATACGTTCTACTCCTATAACTCTAGGAGACACTTTCTTGCTGGGGTAACGTACACCGGTGGCTGTCCATTATAGATCTGCATAATTTACGTGCTATCCTGTCGCGGTAACTCGGATAGGCCACTTGAATACTTTATGCCACTGAATCGGTCGCTTCGGAAAAATGGTGTACGCCATTTGGAAAATTGACAGGTGTCTTTCAATTAGTGCTGCTCGTTCTCATTTTAGCGCACCAAAAGAGAATTAGTCGATTATTTTAGTCGATACTTTTTTAGGATTTAGTACGTTTCATTTTGCCGGGACATGTGTTAGAATCAATCAGTTTTGTTACGTTTTTTATGCGACCGTTGCAATGAAGCGTGAATTATTTTGTGTGACAGATTTTATTTTTCGGTTATAGGTTCTAAAACTGAAGTGTTTTATTAGATTTTATGTTGCTTTTACATCTCTATAATATCACACTTTTGCAGCTTAACTGACGCAACTAAACGCGAAAGCCATCAATCTTTCCACCCAAAAAAAAAGAAGAAAAAAGTGAACTACAGAAAATATTTCACGTTTAAAACGACAATGTATCGCCGGTCCTCGTGTTCGCACATAAACAAAACATAAAATAAATAAACAAGGAGACACGTCGAGTAGAAAACAGAAGGACTGGGAGGGTTCTGATAGTGCTATCCATCACACGGTCACATCTCTTCGATAGGGTTAGGGCCACCTCCGTACCTTTATGCGTCCCTGGTGGGACATAAAGGCCCCGAACTAGGGGTCCATAGTTTTTTGACGTCTATTTGTGGTCGGTTCCTGCCCTCTAACGACTTTTGCTTGTAAACTATGCTTAAAATAGCTTTGTGTGTTGTGTTGTATTAAAATGTCAGGGATTTTGTTTTGCGGAGCATCAGATGGGCTTTAAAATGTAATTGAAATGGGGTTATGACAGATGCGACTGCAGATATTAAATTCTAATGGTAACTAATAAATTTTCATGTTATTTTTTCTTTTTCTGCTTGAAAAAACACAACGAAAGGGTTGTCAAACTCATTTCACCAGCTACTTTACATAACCTAAATGTACCTCAAAAAAAAAAAACTTATTCGCGCTCTTTTTGACGCGCGGAAGCGGAGCGTGCATAATTTAAAGCTCAATCCGTGGATGTCACGTCGTTCTGCCGAAAAATTTAATCCATCACATGTTTCACATTCACTGTTTGCCGCGAAACCGTCTCCGTTCAGTAACTAAGGAACGTGTGGAATGGGATCGACTAGATTGTGATGTTTTTGAGGTAAAAAGAGGCTCTGAGTTATTTAACTCAGTCAAAAGTGGTCTCTATTTCGACGATACAGGAATAAAATGTTGCGTAAAATATTAAACAAACAGATGGATGTACAGTCCTCTCATAGTTATTTTACCTCTGACAAACGAAAGTAAAAATCACTGTGATTTTAACAAACTGGTCAATGGCAGCAACCCAACTGCAACCTAATTGCAACAACGATAAAGATCACACTGATTTTGACAATGTTGATAAATCAGAGGGAAATTAACTGAAAGAACTGTTACTACCAAACCGATTAATCGACTAAACGCAACTGTCAAAAAGTAACAACACTAAAAGACAATACTCTATCAATAAACAATAATACTAAAAGATGCGAAACATTTTACGTCTCCATCAGCTCGCCGAAATGCCTCGGCATCCCCTCAAGATAACCCGAGGTTCCTCCGAGACGGCGCTATGATTTTTATTTTTACGACATTTCCGGAAATCACCGGGGTCCGTGAATATATTATTATTGTTATGGCAACACTGGAGTCTGGGAAAATTGTAAAATACGCCATACACTTTTCCCTCGCACAAGAATTATGCTTGTAGACGCATATCATTAGGGAATTTCGGTTTTCTGAAGGTTTTCAGAAACCGCGTTCGAGTGAATATTTTAGTAAGGTGTTTTTTACGTTTTTTGATGTAACCTTTTTTGTTTATTTTCGATCGGTTTATGAAAATGTTACGGGAGTGGTAGATAAGCAAGACATTGTTTCCATCGCGGGTAGAACCTGGATGACACAGGAACGTGGGGATAGGCACATAAAAAGAGAGGCAGCTGGTAGCTATGCTTCATAGTCTAGCCCATCGGCGTAATGTTGCTTGCCTGTCGGTCTTCTACAGACTGTACTTCGGAGAGTGTACGCAGGAGCTCCACGACCTACACCCTAATTGCGTAACACACTATCAATCGGAATCAGAATCATTTTGAAGCAAATTGCTAATCCATTGCTTCATAAGTTCGAAAAATTTGTCTGCTCAACCCGTAAATAACGCAATGAATGTTGTTGAACTGTCAAAATGAAACCGATTCCGATTGATAATGTGTTACGCAATTGCTCTGCCGATCCCACCATCGCCCTTTTACCACCGGACAACCAGACGTACTGCAGCGTACCATCCACACTTGGTTAATATCCCGACGAGTCCTACTCAGCGCTTCTCCTCCTTCATTATGCGCACAGCCAAATTGTGGAACTCTCTGCATCTGTGTTCCCTCCCACATTTAACCCGTCTGCCTTCAAAGCAAGAGTGAACAGGTATGTTCAGGGCACGCTCGTTCCATCATAGACCTCATCCATCGCTTTCCATCAGGCGTGATCGAGGTCAAGAGCTGGCCAATTTAGTTTTTGTTTTTTAAGTAGCCTTTGCTCAGCAATGGGCGGATTCGGGCTATGGATAACGAGGAGATAGGCAAGAAGACTTTAATTACCACCCTTTTGTATTTTCACAATAATTTTCGCACTGTACAGACGCCAGCACATCAAGCTACTACAATCTGTCAAATTTATTTAATAGATTTTCAACTTCATCGCTACAGTTATATAAGGTTCAAGGTTGATTGGAAAAATTTGACAGTTTCGGGTAGCTTGATGTGCTGGCGTCTTTACCTACAAAAAGGTTTTTTTTTCTAAACTAAAAACATCGTCACACATTATTGACACTTTATATTTACACACTTCATTTAACAGAGTAATATATGTTGTGTGCCTTTTAGTTTGTGCTAAATATAACTTATCTACAGGGTGTTACGGAAAGGGTATATCAATACAAACGGATTGAAGAGTGTATCTGGTCTAGAATTTCTGTACAAAATTTCAGCTCAAAAGCAGTAACTTTAAAAATGCTTAATATTTTTTTATTTCGATAGTTTATTAAATTGAAATCATAACAAACGTGTCACCGCACTACGAGGGTCATTATCCATTATCTGTAGTGTGTCTGTGCGCCTAGTACACGCACATCACGCCGCCGCGCGCCAGTGCAGCGCCGTGATGTCGAAATAAAAAAATATTAAGCATTTTCAAAGTTAATGCTTTTGAGCCGAAATTTTGTACAGAGGTTCTAGACCAGATACACTCTTCGACCCCTTTGTATTGATATACCCTTTCCGTAACACCCTGTATATTCATTCTTTCCTTTAATTTAAATCAATCTGTATAATTTTAAAGAGCAAAGATCAGAACTTAATTTAATCTTGCACTGAACAAACTTGCTTACATAGAAATACATTTATTTTTTTGTCTTGATCCTGAAAATCCGGCAACCGAAAATCAAGACATTATTCAACTTTAATTCGGCAAAAGTCGTTTTTTCGTCGTTTTTCGCGCTCAGAGAGTCCCTCAATGCGTATTTACATATTCTCATTCGCTCACCCCATAGATTTAGGTGCCAACAAATGGATTGTTTCTCCTCCACATAGCGAAACAAAATTTATAGTAGCAAGAGCGGGTTTTTCGAAGCTATAGCCCTTTTTTTCGCGGCAGGGTTGGCGATGCGATCGTGTAAGGAATTATATTATATTAAAATATCATGCTTATGAAATAAGTTTGCCTTCTACATAATTTAATGGTTTTAAAATAAGGAATGATTTTGATGTCGTTATTACTGTTTCTGATGTAAAAAAAAACATTGCCTTGGCATCTCTAGTCACTGAGAGTTGAATCCATACTAATATTATAAATTCAAAAGTTACTCTGTCTGTCTGTCTGTATATAACCTTTTCACGCCTAAATCACTGAACCGATTTAGATGAAATTTGGTATAGAGATAGTTTGAGTCCCGGGAAAGGACAAAGGATACTTTTTATCCCGATATTCCTACGGGATCGAGACTTATGCGGGTGAAACCGCGGTGCGCAGTTGGTTGTGTTACAAGTCCCACTTGTCAAAAATATGAAAATTGCCAATTTTTTTACCAAAAAACCACCAAAATGCGACTTTCTAACTCAAAAACCGTGACCCTAAAGCCGTTTCCTTCGATTCTCGATTTATCCACAACTTATGGCGAGTATAATCGCGATTTTAATGCTCGCTCGTGATTTACGGCGGCCGACAGCGGATGAGAAGCGAACGGGATTGCTTTCGCGAAATTTGATATCTCTATACTGTTTATGAGGCCCTAGTGCATACGTTTGAAAACAATATATTGAGATGATTGCAGTTTTTCTTATTTGCCTATAAGATTGGTTACTTGGTGACTTGTTCTATTCGTTTTTTGGCGATTTTTATCTTAGGACTTTTTAGTATGATTAAGTATATTTTTAATCTTAAGAGAGAACACACTAACAGTAGCAATGGGGCATTTTGACAGTTCAACAACATTCATTGCGTTATTTACGTTGTTGAGCAGACAAATTTTTCGAACATATGAAGCAATGGATTAGCAATATCCTTCAAAATGATTGAGATTGTGATTGAAAGTGGTACGCAATTAGGGTACTGGTTAATATACGAGTACTATGACCCGGCTCTACCTACTGTTTTAGTGCAAAAAAAAAATTGTTGGAGTAAAACAGAAACCGCTACTTTTAAAATGTTTTAGTTAAACTACGAGTTTTGCCGAACTTTCTTTTCGTTTAGGTACTGCAATAATACGACGTCTAAATAATTCATAAGAACTTAACAAAAAAAAAAGGATTCTTAATCTTTCGATTGAAAATCAATTACTTTCTTTCTTATTCTCCAAGCACGGCACAAAAAGCTGTCTCTGATATAACATGGAATCTTTGACAATCCCGTTATCCAAGACCTCTGCTTATCATATTTCGGTTTTTGTATCCACCTTAATGGTTCCCATAAATTTTTGATATCCGCTTTTTGTAATGGAATCGAAAAAGCCGTTCGATTGTAGTTTTTTTTTTGGATTTTACCAAAGGTCAAAAGAATTGGTCCTTGTAACAAAAAAAAAAGTAAAAAATCGCCGAGAAATACTTGATTTTAAAACCATTTAGGGCGAATTTCATCAAAGTTTTATACCTAAAATAAATCTTACACTGAGAATACATTTTGAATTTTTGACAGTTTTTTCATATTAGAACTGTCAGACGTCAGAAGGCCAATTCTCGTAATTTAAAACGTTTAAAATCTAGTCGCAGTCTCATCTCAGCGACAAACAAATGTCAAAAACTTGTCAAAATGTAGGTAAATTAAGAGGTATTTTTGACAGATTGAGACTGAGATCAGACTGCGAACGTTCTTAAAATTACGAGAATTGCCCCCTCTGGTTTAATCCACGGATAAAAGATACAAAAGCAAAAACTTTACAATACATTCAGAAATAAACAAAGAAATAAAGGGGCTATGAATAAAGGGGCTATGTACTGCAGCAATTTAAACGAAGTTTCTCACAGCGATTAGAATCACGACTTTCGTCAACCAATCAGCGAGCATTCAATTCTACCGCGCCTTTAACTGCGGAAACAACATTAATTTCATCTTGTAATACATCGGAATTATTCGAAATATCGATTAATCGGCCGCCATGCTCGAATAAACACAGTGTCGAACAAACAAACATACGAACACAAACCTAACATCCTGGGCATACGTGCATTAGGAATGCATTAGTGCAATTCGACAATAGCCAAACACCCGTTATTGTAATAATAAACTTAGGTGCGCAGGAGTTTGTGGACCTACCGCGCATTTTAGGCTGGGCCACACTGGGTACGTTTAAAATGAAGAGTGGCTGTAGCAATACCTACCTTTCGTAGATTTACATGCATAATTAACCGGTTGTATATCGTAATTACAGAAACAATTAAAAAGCCATTGTGTCTCGCGTGGATCCACTTTTCCGGCATACGAAGGTGCCATGGTTAATGCATGGTGGCAATTTTGATGCATAATGTTAGTTACATAAATAAAATAAAATAAATATCGCTAAAAATTATGAATGAATCTGATATGCACTATCTGTGCATTTAGAATGTTCCAGGCATTTTTGTGAAAACGTAAATCCGCACCTTTAGAAAATTATAAACTTAAGAAAATATTTAGCAATATTTTATAAGATAAATGTTTGCATATCTTTTGGTTCACTGAGTGACTTGATTGGGAGATAGAGATGAAGAAGATCTTCATCAAAGTGAAGCGAGGTGTCAAAACTGGCGAAACCATTTCAAAGATATCTCTGGAGATGTATTTTAAGCAATGCGCTCATTGTGTTACCATCTGAACCTGCGCCCGCGGCTCGAGACAGTTAGTTTACTTTAACTGATGCATTCTTACAACACTTGGAAAAATTGAAACGTAAATATTATTTTAATAAACCAATCAGATAGCGATGCAAATATTAATGAAGTTCTGATAAAAATTAGAAGACCAAGAAAAAATTTGAATATTTTTTTAATATGGCGTATCCGAAAGAATCGACCAGGGACTCAGACCGACAATATCTTAATAACTTACCTACACACATTCCTCAGTTACCAAGGCGGGATAAAACGTAGGAGGTCTCGCGGGGCGCGAAGCTCTCTAGTTGCACGCCAAAAACCAATAACATTAGGACGGCACGTGTTGCGTGTTTCTGTCGCCCTGGTAGCTTTTTGTATGAACACTGGTAAACCAGGATGAATAAGTAATGTAATTTACTCTCTATCGCGGTAAAGAAGAATTTCAGCCTGAAAAAGACGAAAATTAGCAAAAGATATTGTAACAAATCGCAAAATAAAATAATGTCTCTGAATAATCTTTCAAAATATATCCAATAAAAAATAACTAAACTTCCAAAAGCTCTTTATAAAATCCTTAGTAAAACTAAGAAGCGGCTAATTACTCGTAGATTGACGACAATACATCAAAACTAATCCATGAACACAGCTTTCCACAAGCGAATAGAAATACAATTCTTTCCCCGAAAATAATCCTTAAAATTCTCTCAAAATCTAATTGTACACAATCGGGGAACTGAGGCCGATTTAATTAAAGCCAATTTAGATTTGTTCGTCCGTAATTGGATGTTCACAAATTCTATTTGTATCCGATTCGTTTCGTTGAAGTGTGTTTTTCTTTGTTGCAGCACCCGTACCCTTCGGAAGACCAAAAGAAACAATTAGCACAAGATACAGGGTTAACGATACTACAAGTTAATAATTGGTAAGTTTTACATTTAATATTTTTCAGAAATTTATGACATCAACGGAAAAAAAATTGTCTTGATTTTCGCTAGTGGGTTGAAAAAATATCCCTTTATCATTTTAGTGTAAATATTATGCCTAATACAGACGACGATGCTAAATGGCAACGTTTTAATAAGGCTCCACTTTTATTTAGACTGGATTAACTAGGAAGACGATAGGAAGAAGAAAATCTAAACAGACAGGTTTTAAAGAACTTTAAGGTAATTCAAATAGACCGTTTTGAACCCTCGTTTCAGAGGTATTCTTAAATAGAGTTCATCTATTCAATAAGTTTATATTGTTAGAGAGGAAGCCTGTATCCCAGCAATTTCAACATTATAGGCTGATTATGTAAGTTTATATTAGTTTGATACCTTGACACATAGCGTTCCTGTACACTCAAATATTCGAGTTAACTTTGCCGAATCAATAGCAATTGAGAGTTTATCTGAGGTCCTCAGAAACTGGGTCTTAGTCAGATCAGTCAACGTAGCCCATCGCAGTCCACTGCTGGACATATATAGGCCTCTCTCAGGCTGTGCCACGACACCCTGTCCTCCGCTGTGTTTTAAAGTCTTCTGTCCATGAAGCTGAGGGGCAGTGGCGTGCATAGGTTTTCAGAATAGGTAGGCACTAGGCCGGGTCTAGTCTAGGCAAACGCGGTCACTAATCAGAAAAAAAAGTGAGGTCAAAAGTGTGATTATTTGAGTAGGCATGCCTACTTAAGGGTGATAAATTGCGAAGGCCGAACGTCATGGTATTACGCGTGAGACGTACGTATTTTTAATTTTATCGTATTAACTTGAACGAGTAAAGACCAATGACAATGTGCGAATAGTATGGAAGCCGAGCAGGCCGTCCGGCGACTGCCTACTGCCGCGCGTGTTTGTATGAAGATTTTGTTTTTTGTTAGGTATGATAATTTAGTGAGTTTCTTAATTGTGGGGCACACACACTAAAATGTAATTGACAGGCTTATGCTGATATATCGTGGTAGGCACTGCTTATATGCCTATATGCAATGCACGCCACTGCTGAGGGGCGTCCCACACTACGCTTGCCGAACTTCAGCACTCGTCAGCTCCATCAGATAAATCTTTCAAACTACTAATGGTTTCTTCGCACATCCCAGTTTGGTACTTGTCTCATAAAATGAACAATCGAGACCATTTCAGTCTGAGATTGGAAACATGGGCAACAGGGCTATTTGTCCAGCGTTTTATTATTGCTCCAAGGAAACTTGTAGCGTTGGCAGCCGCACTCCCACATAAACTACACATGATGCAGTTGTTTTGTTTTGTCTGATCGTACGTTCAGATGAATTAGGTAAAGAGGGAAAGATAATATTCATGACGGGTTATTTTTTTCGGAATTGTTCCAAAGTTATATGTTCCATTCCACATTTAACACGTCTGCCTTCGAAGAAAGAGTGGACAGGCATCTTCTGGGCACGCTCGTTCCATCATAGACCTCATCTATCGCTTTCCATCAGGCGTGATCGAGGACAAGAGCAGGGCATTCAGCAATAAAAAAAAAATAAGTAGCGCATCCTTGCAAAAACGTGATTCCATCAATAGTCGGCCATTAGATTCATTTATTGAAAGAGAAAAGCTATACATTCTCTAAAAATATATATGTAGATGTTTTCTTACAATTTCATTAAAAAAACAACATATCTCCAACTGTCTTATAATATCTAAGCCCTGCCAATCTTTATGACCAATCCCATATTCAACAACTATAATGTCCGCTATCTTCGCGATCAAAAATGCAAACAAAACCACGTGAATTGACTAGTATAAGTATTTATGCTTCCCAGTGCACATTATTAATTCCATTTTATGCTAGGACCAGATCTTGGGTCGTAAAATGCTATATTTTAGATCGTATGCGCTTAAAATAATCAAGAAACTTCACCACTGTATGTTGAACCTCGCAGAAATCGAGTGTGAAGGAAAATCGAAGATTTTTTCAAAGAAAACGCGAGGGTGGTGAGGTCTTTGTAACTGGTCGCTGAATGCGTTTGCTGTAAGATTTCAATGAGAGCTAATATTTTATGAGATTTCCTTTGTTTTAAAAAAAAAAACACTGTTAGAAATATTTGGAACCAAATAATAACCTATAAAATACACTAAGTATTTCATTCGGATAAGTATTCTCAAATAATAATATGGCCAAACAATCAGTCGATCCTAATGCTGCAAAATCCATTATTATTCCGAAATTTTCGAAAATATTAAACTAGTTTTTAAACTGGAAACTTAATTTCCCAAGAATGCTAAATAAAGCAAGGAAAAATCGAAATACGAAATATTTTACTACGTTGGACTAACTTCGTTAGGGTCGGCATCAGATCTACAAATGACAACCGGGACCAACGGCTGAACGTGCTTTCCGAGGCACGGAGAAGTCTTGTAAAGATGCGTCGTGTATGTAAAGGTGGTCACCCATCCACAGACCAACCCCGGCAAGCGTAGCAACCTGATGGATCGCCCCTGCGGCTGTTATTACCAACCATGCATAGCTAAAGAAGGCTAAGACTGGTTGTAAGACTTTGGGCTTCTGACTACGCTTAATGTCAAAGGTCCAAGAATGACAGCCGGGACCAGCGGCTTAACGTGCTTCTATTATTAACAATTCCCGTTCTATTATTTAATTTACTTTCTACCAGCTCTTGTAGACGATGACTGTCGAGTTTCCAGTGATTAAGGCATAGCTTATTGTTAATGGATGATTTCTATTTAATACGGCTTGATAGACTTTGCGAGAGCATTGGTCATACTGCTAGTCGTTATGAAAGCGGGGCGGACGGGTATTAGAACAGAATTTTCTATATAAATGATGGATATGTAGCGGCACAAGCGAACAACGCGGCATACTGACGTCACGCAAAATCCTGCATCTCGCAAGCAGAGTTTACCGCGCAACTAGCATAGATACAACGGCCCGACATGAATCATCGGGGAGTTGCCCGCCAGACACAACACCCGTCGGGTCGGAGGATCCTCCCGTTTCTATAGAATATGATAGAACTTTACACCCTATTCCTCATATCTCTATAGATACAATTCCAATTTATTTGTGAGCTCTAATTGAGGCCACTGCCATTTCATTTTACTGCTGCAGTCGTTCCGGGCTTAAACAATCCGACTAGCCTTTTCCCAACTACGTTGGAGTCCAGTCTAACAGGATGCAGCTGAATACCAGTGTTATACATGGAGTGTCCTCCACAACCCAGTTATTGTCCTTCCAGGCTGCATGATAACGTTTTTGTATACAGGAAGATTTTTTTTATCAACATCCAAATTTTTACAGGGTGTTCTACCCATGAATACGAACAACTTTCACTATGGGACCAACTCTGAAATCACGAAAAAAAAGTCAGCTATTTCATACATTTTGGTCAAGTACTTTTGTATAAACAGTAGATTTTTTTTTTCGTGATATCAGTATTGGTCCCATAGTGAAAGTTGTTCATATTCATGGGTAGAACACCCTGTAAAAATTTGGATGGTGATAAAAAATCTTCCTGTAGAAAGATGCGAACCTGCGCGTGGATTTATCATCCCTCATGATAATTCTGATTATCTGTTTTGCCACTTGATTACGTACTGCTAGGTTTTTGAGCAGACTGCCTCGTTGGTCTAGTGGTTGCAAGCTCTACTGCAAATCATGAGGTCCTGGTTTCGACTCCAAGGTGGGACAAAGCGTTACCGGGTTTTTGAATTTGGAATTTCTTAATAGCAGCCCGGAGTCTGGATTTGTGCCCGATTGAAGGCAATAGACTCGTCCCCTACTGGCGAAATGTGGGTGTTCTAATAAGCACATGTCTCCCAGCCCTGCCATGAAACAAGGCTTAATTTTTTGAGCATAATGTTTCCGAGTTCTGCCATTCTAAATCCATTCTAATCCATAAGCTGCATCAGCTGCATTTGAGGTGCATCATGCATGCATGATGCACCTCAAATGCAGCTTGTATCATACTAAGTGATGGCTTGTTCTTAATTCGAAAAGATGGAATATACAAGAAGTTTTCTAAATCGCCAATCACCATCACTAAGACCGCGGCTCACCGCTAAAATTCCAACAATAACCCTTTAATATTGATTAGTATTCAAATGCTATAGCGTAAATCTATTGTAATGAGGCGTACGAAGCTTAGAGGCGCGTTGTGTTGTGCAGCGCATTCTTGTCTCGCACAGCAGTGGCGAAGAAATGCGTGGATGTGGCAGGAATCATTAATATTTTTAGGAATTATTTTATTTAGACAATGTTTGTACATGTTTTCTTTTTCGTCTTATGAGACAAATGTAATTAAGAATAGTTATATTTTAAATTTAATGCTGACTCTTTTTCTTACGTTATGAAAGCATATTTTTTTTTGTAAAGTGATGAGTAATTAAAATGACTAATATCGAAAGACAGACGTCATATTTTTGGCATACACCTCCACACCTCCATAATAATTAATGTACCTCATCCAAAAAGCTGTAATTAACTCCTAACCTCCTAGTACATGAAGACGGACGCTGACTGACGAGGTCATAGGTCGACGTTGAAGCGCCTTTGTCTATCATTGTGCCTATCCCGTTATACGTCCCTGGTACCGCTACACAATTAAACCATGTAATTACGGGGTTTATTACACTGTCAAATAACGAGTGTTACCTGCTATTGAGTTATGACATCCTGGTTCGTGATGTGATTTTGGGTTGACGTGGTCGTAAAAGTGGTTATTGCTCCACCACGCCTGAGAAATTCAGGGTTTATGTCGTTCCTCGTGGATAACCAAGACGGTTCCGTTTCTGTACACATTAGGTCATCATGGGCTTTATCATCATCATTATTGGTGAGTACAGCTCTCCTCCCTTTTGTGCCATGCTTTCCTGGTCTGTGCAAGTCTCATCGTGGGCCTACTTCATCTTAATCGTCGATTAAGATCGTAAAAATTTAGTCAAATTAATATCAAACCGCTGCCTAAGTCATAGGTGTAAATAAACTTGTAAAACGCTTATAAAGTTAAAACCCCAATTACACTAATCGTTAGTAAAAAAGTCTAACACTGCCACAGAATAAACGAGAGAGTCATTTTTGGCAGTAAACCCATTAGGAAGGGTTCTCGTTTGCGAGCTGTGTGAACAGGTGTGTAGCCGGCTTTATTGCTCGTGTAGGGGGGACATGCAGTAAGCGATGGTAAAGATTTATTTATGTTAGTGATTTGGCTAAAAGGGTTATGAATTTGGCTAGAAGGGCCAGGAGTCATTTATGTTTCAGATATAAACTTAAGTGTAATGTTGGGAAAAGCCTTCTTTTTAACACCACCTGGCTCTCAATGTCACTCTTTTTACAGTCGAATATTTAATTTCGATAATATCTCCTACCCCAGAAAGTGATATTAAGCACGTAGCTATGAATTAGCGTTCAATAATATTTTCACATTTCACACAGGTTCATTCCCAATGACATGCAAAACGTAGCTTCAAAACGATGACACATCACAATTTCCTTTCTGTCCCACATTTCCACCACTCGTGGTCGCCCCACAGACCTCTCGAGAGCGATACTGTGTAAATAATATTACATTGGCTCGTTCACTTCTACAATTTATGTCACCCTAGTACCAAATGAACTATTTGCTTGATTCTCTATTAGGTTGGTGCAACTGGATTTTGAAAAGATCGGTTTTTAACGGATAAATTGTTTAAAAAAATTAAACAAAACCCATTTGTGTTAAAAACAACAACAGTAAACCTAAACGTTTTAAAAGCGCAAATCCGATAATGAAATGGAAAACAGAAAGGGAATCCCATCCGTCTCCCGAGAGTTACGTAAAGGAAATTTAAAATTCAAATAGTCGCACGCCTTATCAATTACAAGTACCAGGATCGCAACAATAACGGACGGTGACAATTCCTCGTTCAGCCGTTCTTAGGCGAATTTGCATCTTCATACAATCGCAATTAGGGGCGCGCGCATTAATTCGGGAACTCCCAGCGGCTCGGCGGTGCCCGCCGTTTCAATTTGATGGAGCTCGAATACAACCTTGTAATGCTAAGCTAATGTAATTATGGGACATTTGCATCAATGTTATGTGCGCCTGGTGTGCGAGCCGTTACTTTCAATATACTATTGGAATAAATTTCGTCGGTGTTTATCGTAATTCGCTCATTAGGTGATAAAAGCTGGTTTTCTTATCCTTAAAGCTTGGCGTCATGGCTGTTTCTTGGGTAATTTTCTTGGATAGTGAGAAGCTAGCACCATATTAATTACTACTGTAATTTAGACTCCGTGTAATGTCGTCATTTGTTTTTATGTATGGCAAAACACGTGAGGGTTGGTCCTTAACCCAGAAGGAGATTTTTAAACAACCTTCAAAGGCAGTATAATTGAATCGCAGTAATAACTATTCCAAATGCCGCCACCAAGTTCGGCTCGGTAGTTTAAAAATTAGCACGTGCAAAAGTACTCAAGTTCTTGAACTCACTACATTATTCTTGCATCTTCCTCTTTGTAAGTCAGCCTTTATTGCTCCTAGTTTTGCTTATCCTCCGAGGCACAACTACGTGATGATACCGCATACATTTATAAAGGAACTCCTCCAGTTTGGTTCGTCTTCCAGTTCAGTTCATGTATTATTCCTCAGCCACGCCACCGTTAGACTAGCATACTGAATTTGTTATCACATCTTAATATTTGTTCCGTGTTGTGTAACCTCCTGCCTTGTGCTGTGTCCCTGGTGGTTGCGGGATTACAGATGTATTTTTATTTTTCTATGCTGTCACCTAAATTGGTATGAATTTACAATGTTTTGTTTCTCTCTGCGGTTTTTCGGTTAATATTTATAATATGGCACCATATGGCAAAGTGGTTTGGGATTAAGAGACTCAGTCATTTTCTACGAAAATTCTTCATCTAACTCAGTGGGGTCATTGCGTAACACTAGGTAATAGTAGAAATGACTTTCATTTTGACAGTTCAACAACATTCATTGCGTTATTTACGTAGTTAAACAGACAATTTTTTCCAACATTATGAAGTAACAATGGATTAACAATGCCCTTCGAAATGATTTAGATTGTGATGGATGTTACGCAATTAGGCTGCAGATCTCCTTCAATATTTCCATTTCAAAGCCACTTTTACACGTACGTACATCTTTGAAACTGACTCCAACCATCTTCATTTAAAAACACCCAAAGATGTTTCGTACTATCTTTTCCTAAACGTGTCACCCTCTGCTGACCCACAAGTAACCCTTCCCATATAGGCTCCAGGCATCCTATAGCCGTGATCGTCAATACATCCATGGTACGCGACGTGCCAACAAAAGGCTAGTCGCCACTTGAAATTGGATACTGTGTCGGGACAATGGACGAGCTCCCTTACTATTAGGGCTGCCAGAGACGCGAAACGATGCGGATTAAGGTTATTTTAGGCAGTTCTACAAGTTTCAAGAATATCGGCAGTTTTTCTTGGGCTGTGGAGATCGCTCCAAGATTTTCACTTACTATTCAGGCTGCCAGAGAGCAGGAATAATGTTTTATTTAAGGCAATTAATTATTCAAGTTTTAAGAATATCTGTGGTTTTTCTTGGGTTGTGGAAATCGCTCAAAAATTCTCATTAGTTTAAAATAACCTAGCGACCCCCGCCCCTGCTTCTTACGGTTTTTACTACTGGATAAAATATCGAGATTTCTTTAGTAAGTATAAGGCTAAGCGCGCACTGCAATGCGGTTTTTTTTTAATCGCATGTTCATGCGTAATAAAATCTCAAACACAAATAATTTTTCAAGCGAATTCTGAAGCAATTTTTTATCGCAGTGCCCGGTCTCTAGAATATTGGTATTGTTCACAGAATGGCGATTATTATCCGCAACTATTAAAATTCGTAGTGCGCGCTTAGCCTAAGTAATTTTAGTATTCCTAATTCTCTAAATGATGGTGGAAACTGCATCAAAATCTGTTGCATAGTGCAGAAGAACAACGCCTTCACACAGACAGACGCAAAGTGACTTTAATTTATAAAATGTGTACTTGTACGTTTTGACAGAACTTTCGAATCTTTTCGAAAGCACTAGGTACAGACGCCAGCACATCAAGCTACCCGAAACTGTCAAATTTTCCCAATCAATTTTGAACCTTATACTTTAGGTATAAAGTGGAAAATATATTAAAAGAATTTGACAGATTGTAATAGCTTGATGTGCTGGCGTCTGTACTACCAAAACAATAATAAAACATGAACTACACCCTAATTACGTAACACGCGTTCAATCTCAATCATTTTAAAGTATATTGATAATCCATTGCTTCATATGTTCAAAAAATTTGTCTGCTCAACAACGTAAATAACGCAATGAATGTTGTTGAACTGTCAAAATGAAAGCCTTTCCTACAGCTAGTGTTGCGCAATTAGGTACCCTTTTGGTAACAGAGCCGGGAAAACAATGCTTTCAATAATAATACACAAACAGCGTGTCATCCCTAGCCCATAGTCTAGGAGACAGTGCACCGACGTTGCGACACTATAGATTAGCCGGCTCGAGCCGGATTACATTTGATTAGTAGTCAATAGATGGAGCTTATGTCGATTGGACCGATAATTATTACTAAGCACGGCATGTAGGTACCTCCGGCGTCTGGCGTGAGTCTAATTAAGGTCTAGCACTGCTTTATATGCGAAAGTGAATTTATATGTATGTGTTTTTGGAATTAGAAAAGGGTTAGTTGTCATACTAATGAGGGCAGCTATGGTAATGTTGGTTTTAGCCATAGAGTACCTACTTCCAGTACGATAACTTTAATGTTTCGTGGGATTTTGACAGAACATCTAATGAGTAGTTAATAAACTGCATTATGGCTATGCATTCCTGGTACTAGTGCAGGTGGGAACTGTAGTTCCCACGCAGCAAAGCCTTGTAGTGATTCCAATTTAGTCGTTATTGCTTGCATTCAAAATTAGAATTCACCAATACGAAGGAAACCGGCATGTCCTAGAACCAAAAATTCGAAGACATTTGTCATCTACCAACCCACACTGGGTCCCTGGTGGATACAGCCCACTTCCTCTCGAAGAGAGGAAGTGGGCTGTATCCAAACATTGAGAACATTATAGGCTGATTATGTAATCCTAGTCCCGAATCACAGTACAGCAACTTGGGACGATCACTACTTCACCTAACTTAAGAAAACTCCCTAATACACTGAACAAATAAAGCAACAGAGAACATGTTTGAGCATAACACTCGAGACAACATGTTGAACAGCCATCATGCATTGAGGGATCTCGCATACCTCGTAGAAAATAACAATTTGCAACCGTATGGGGTGCTGTTAACAGCGTAGTGACAAGCGGGGCGGCGAGCGATCTGCTTTTGAACGATGTACGAAAAACTGCGAGAGACTTTACACACGTCGTTCATAAAATTCTTAAGTTGAAAATCTCGATTTAAAACCATGTAGATTTGACCGTAAAACTGACAGTTTGACGGCCTAATTCCCCACTCATTAATATTTTAAGTCGTCCTTAATTCTCATGCTGTTTCTGTCATATGAAGGTGACATAAATAACGACAGAAATAGTTTTTAAGAACGTCTTAACGTGTCTTTAAATTCGAGGGCTTTTAGGGCATAAAACGCAAGCCGCTCTACGAGAAAAAAGGCATGCGAGGCCCGCCCAATGTGTCACACTATATAAAGTTTCTACATTAATAAGTATCTGTAATTTGTATGGTGTACATAATAAAGAATATTCTATTTTATTATGTTCAAGAAGAGTTCTTTTGTAGTTGTCAATGCTTAGTTAATTACACCTTTGGGGCACAGGTAGCTTTTCCAGCTAGTCATGCAATTAATTTGCCACCTTGTACTACACTTCAACTGACTTGTTAACGATTATGGTAGCCTGGTTGTGCTATAGTAGAGATTTTCTTATTCTACCCGCTAACACAGCGACCCAA
The DNA here is from genome assembly GCA_947508005.1 of Amphipoea lucens. Lineage (NCBI taxonomy): Eukaryota > Metazoa > Arthropoda > Insecta > Lepidoptera > Noctuidae > Amphipoea > Amphipoea lucens. The sequence continues at coordinate 2,218,269 of OX382373.1, read as the reverse complement.
CCTCACAGCAAGGTGCTTCATAGCTCATATCGTAACAATGAAGTGTGTTAACTACTCATTGCGAGGGTCGTGGGTTGTGCGCCGTGCAGGTTATATGACAATTTTATTGCTATACGGCTTTGTCTTGCGTGCAAGTCATTTTAGAGGTAGCTACCGGTATGTTGCTTCTGTCTATTTCGTTTTTGTGCAAAATAAACGTTATTTATTTAACTATGCGTAGTTGAGGATGACTTTTATGTATGAGTTCTTCATACATCTCAGTGCATTCGTTGATAATAACATAATCAGCCTATAATGTTCCCACTGCTGGGACACGGGCTTCCTATCTTCGAGAGGGAGTGGCCTGTAATCTACCACGCAGGCCCAGTTGATATACCCGACCATAAATGGCAAACGAGTTTTAAAAAAAAGTTCGCATATATCTCTCGAATTATAACTACTTCGTTGGTCTAATGGTTGCTACTGCTGAGTTTGAGGACCTAGGTTTGATTCCTAGGTCGGGCAATGTGTTATTGGTTTATTTCATCAAGAATGTCTCAGTAGCAGCCCGGAATCTGGATTGGTGCCCGGTTGATAGCAATACGCTAGCTCCCTAGTACATGGGACTTGAACATAACTGGCGAAATGTGGGTGTACATAGGTACACCTCTGCATAGCCCTTAAAGGATTACAGGCGTGATGCTTTGTTATGTATATTATGAATTTAAAAAAAAAGTTGTTTCATATTAACAGAGAATGACAATTGCACTTCTCTGTGTACAACTGCTCTCCTAGTACTAGGAGAGCAGTAGATAAAGGAGCATTATGAAAAAGAAAATAAAAGATTTTTCGCTTATTTACAACAGCAAATGATGCCAAATGTCCTTTAGTGATGTCAAATTAGGGTTAGTGGCGAAACCTTCATAACTTCATAAGTATGCGTGTATTTACGGCAAGCACAACAGGTCCCGAAAACACTAAGTGGACGGGCCCTCGACCCTCTAGTGATGTGTTGACCGCTCCGGGATAGAATAGAATATTCTTTATTATGTACACCATAGATAAGTAGTCCGGGATTGAACATACCTAAGTTATTTTTAAACGCATTTTTCGGGTTTTTGCTTGATAATAATATCGAGGAGGCCTTTGCTCAGCAATGGGACAGCGTAGGCTACCTAAAATAAAAAGTAAAAATATTACATCTTAAGGAAGTTGAGTCCTTTTTATACCGTTTATCAAAAAGGAGATCCAGCTGAAGTTTTTCACGATCAAGCTCAAGTACCTAGACTAGGTACGAGTAGGTACGCATTTCATGAACAAATAAAAAAAATCGACAAACATCATCTATTATCCCAAATACGGCCATTACCTCCTCCGAATCGTCGTTTACACTTCAATCAACTATCCCAAAACTATTCCTTTCATCCCGTGCGTATCCCGGGTGATCCCGGCGGGTCGCAACACTAGCATTCCCCGTCAGTGCGGCACGCAATAACCCCGGCGTTATCCCGGCAATTACGCGTTACTCTCACCTGTGACGCGAAATGAAAATACCAGTGCCACGTTACCTCTACCAAGCTTCTGGCAGCCTGGTACTTTTGGAAACGTCTTCGGTGACTTTCGTGGAAAGATAGGGAAATTAAAAGCAATTAATACATAAAAAGTACCCATTCAAAGTGCCAATTTACTTACTCAGTTTTCAATAATCCTGCGTGTCGCAATACCTACGAAGTAATAAATAATTAAACCCACAACCTAATTATAATGTTCTACGCACAATGAAAATTAATTTGATATTTTCCGTCTCAAATATCAATTAAAACCGATCCCGTTTTCCGATAACCTACAAAAACACGAGCAAATAAAGTTGAAATAGCGTTACATGCTATAAAAGGCAAAGACAACCCATTCCTCCCGTAATCCTCTAAAGACAACCCGTAAAGATATTTAACAAAGATGCCTTATCAACCATCCTTACAAATTCACCGTCGTTTCATCCCCTTTATGAGGTCTTTCCCGACTCAAAACTGTAAAACAAATCCGCGGTGCTAGGAGGCGACCTTGATAACGTTCCCCGGGGCTTTAACTCGTCTTATGGCCGTTCGAAGTGGTACAAACTCTCAAATTGTCCATCAAGAATCACTGACGGACCGCGCCAACGGTTTACGACCCCTGAAAGGCCGCATAAAACAGCTTGTGAACGACACTTAGGTTTAATACCCCTGGATTTTTCTTTAGCGCCACAGTTTAGTGTTGTTTTTTTTTTTTTTTCAAAAAATGAGGAGGATTTCCTTGGAATGATTTTTTAAATCAGGAACTTTGGCGCTGGGTACTTTTACTGCTTGTGATTGTGATCTTATGATATCCTGGTAACTGGAGAGGCGGTTTTATTTACTTTCTGGGGTTTGCTGAAAAATCAATACCTATATTAATGTAAAATTTTCTTTATTTCTATTCTCTTTCTATCTTTCAATATCGTGATGCAAGTAGATAAATAACAACATGGCTACCAACCAAAAACCAGAATAAAACGCTATAAACATGCAAAAAAGGAGCATTTCTTTCCCGCATTGCCCTCTAAAATCTCTCATTCCAATTCAAAATCGTTTGAACACCGATACAACGCCATTGCAAACCAATCTCTTACAATCAAACGTCTGCTTCCCCCACAGATCTACATAGCGTGAAGACGCACTATGTTGTTCTTGGGCCGTTTAGTGCACTTATGGGTACCGACAGATCGAGATGTTTCCCTTTGGTAAGAACATACGGGCGTGAACTGTGAACGGTGCCGTCGCGTTTCTAAACAATGTCTAGGTCTTAAAAAAAAGTGTATTAAAAAAAATCAGGGGTGCAAAAAGGTATTCTGACCGACTTCACTTGAGAGGTGGTTATGCATTCATAGATAAACTCACGCCTTTCATGGGGATAGGCAGAAATTACAGAACGCCACCTGCTACGATCCTTACATACTCCTTGTTTACGTTCATACATCTGATTCTGGTCATACACGCACGACGGTTGCAAGTGAGTACTGTTGAGAGTCCTGTGGACTCAACGTAGGGTTAACTACAGAGGGGTGCTATTTTACTTAATGAAACTCCTATCGGCTTTCATAGGATATTATTTTAGGAGTATTTCATCAAATATATAAAATTAGCTCGACTTATGTATCACACGTCAAACCTACGACTCTCAAAGACACATGCTTAAACGTTCGAATGGAACATGCCTTCAAATATTATCGGCCAGTATCCCATTAGAGGACAGAAGCTCTACATGGCAGTGCCTACTACGCACTTGACCTTTCTGAGCATCACCAATAAGGTCATTTTGTTTCCTTCTAGAGCGTCCCACGTACAATCATCATCTGGCTAGGCCTTTTTCCTGTCTGTATTTCTATTTCTGCCTAGACTTTTTTAGGCACAGTCACAAGAGATAAGTAACCAGTGTCGTCGGATATAGTTGAAATTTAGTAAGAAACCGATGGATGTTGTCGACTGAAATTTAATTTGATAAATGAGCTGTTTGTTTTCTATTAATAAAATTAAATTTTATTCGAGAACATCCATCGGTTTCATACTAAACTTCAACTATATCCGACAACCGGATGACCGAACAATACGATGAAAAAAAAAACTTTTAGAAGGAACCCAAAGGAAGAGGTTCTACCAGGTGTCATGTTCTCTTCTCATTTATGTATGTATTTATTTGCAAAACTAACAGTTACGCATAGAAACAAATTATTACCAGTCTTGGAATGAAAATTATCCACTAACAAATATTTCTAATAATCCATAAGTCGGATTATGCAAATTTAATTGTAATTTAATCGATAACTTAAGCGAAGTCACGGTGTCAAGTAGACCTTGTGCTCGTAACATGATTCACGGATTAACGTATTAAAGTATTAATAAAGTATGTATTTGTCAAGAATAAAACTATAATAAATCCGTGGCGTGTCTTGTTACAATCAGTTGCAAGTGTGACAGATGACAAATAACGTGTTACCCATCAAATAGAATCATGGATATTTTTTAAACTTATTTTAACAACCATTTTCACCTCTACTCTCTGCCTCGCTGGTCTAGTAGTCGCAAACACTACTGCTGAGTATGATGTCCTGGGTGCGATTCTCAGTTATGGCAAAGTGTTTTTGGGTTCTTCCATATAAAAAGTAAGAGGGCGTGTGTGAGTGTGTTAACTCTTCTGTATTATGTTCCCCTAGTCTCTGAGGAGTCTGAGGGTACAGCAAGCGTATTGGTATTGATGGATACTAAAGTGTCTGAACACTGTTGGCCTATGACTGACCCCACGACATCTAAAGCCCCAACTCAATCGTCTGGAAAAGAAAACAAAAAACAATTTTAGGCCAAAATACTGTTTAGAAAAATGGTATATCCCACATCTATACCTAATTACTACTTGTTTTTGGTTTGTTTGTATGAACGCGTCAAGAGAAGTAGCAAGGGGGCGTGTCTGTGTCCACGCATCATGTTCAAAATGCTCATGTAATAGGTAATAGGTTCTTCCATCAGAAGTTTCTCAGCAGCAGCCCGAAGACTGGATTTGTGCCTGGTTAATGGCAATAGGCTCGCCCCCCATTCAGTGGTGAATTTACCAATAGGTTGAGTAGGCTGGAGCCTAGGGCGGCAGATTTTAGGGGCGGCAAAGAATGTACCATATTGTGTAAGTAGTAATTGAGGCAAAATATCTTACCCCACCTTATTAGTAGTACATAATTCGAGCTTTTATGAGTTCAGAAATATAGATAGGTAGGTAGGTACCCAATAACTATTTTTGGTGCAATCCAAACGACGTTGGGTTATAAATATTATCTAATAGAAACAGACACATTATTGTAGAGGTTGGTAGGGGTGGCAAAATTTGAATAGCCTACTGGCAGCAAATGTGTTAATCCGCCACTGCCCCTATTACGTAACTATCGAAATGTGGGTGTACTATACACCTCTGTCTAACCCTTTTGGGATTACAGGCGTGATGTTATGGTACTTTTCAAAGTACATCATTCACATAATAAACTATTTCTTCTATAAAATAGCTACGTGATTTCGTCCCCGCTCACAACCCCTAACCCGTATGTTTCCACCCCGCGCTGCGCAGTCGTTCCGTGATAAAACAGCCATTTCCCAGCCGTAATCGCAGCCTGAATTTTTACTGTCGATGCGTATCGCGGCTGAACCGCGCGGGAACCGCGTCAGTGTGTCCCAGGCCTAAGGAGGGGTCCTAGTTGATTCTTATGTCTTTTACGATTGTCATTTTAGGGTTATGTCCGTGTTCTGTGAATGAAGGAACGGGTAGCTGTTTATCTGGTGGTATGCCACGCGTAAAGGGGTTAGATGTTTTATTTTTGGGCATTGTTATGCGTGTGTTAACTCTTCTGTATTATGGTACCCTAGTCTCTGCAAGCGTATTGGTATTGATGGATACTAAATCGTCAGACCACTTTTGACCCTATGAATGACCCACACGACATCTAAAGCTCCAAGTCAATCGTCTGGAAAAAAAAAAAAACAATTTTAGGCCAAAATACTGTTTAGAAAAATTGTATCCCACAATTCCCACATCTATAACTAGAACTACTACTTGTTTTTGGTTGGCTTGTTTGAACGCGTCAAAAAAAAAAAAAAAAAATCAGCTGTTCCTGTTCCCTACATTTATATAAGTATGTTCGCATAACTCATCAAAATGTAGGGAAGAGCTGATTTTTTTTTCGCGATTTTAGGTTTGGTCCCATAGTAAAAGTTGTTCATAATGACGAGTACAATGACCCCCTAGAGTTATCTATACTGATATTATAAAGAGGTATTTGTTTGTAAGTTTGTATGTAGGGGGTAATCTCTGGAACTACCAGTCGGATTTGAAAAATTCGTCTTGCATTTGATAGCCCAATTCTTGGGGAAGGCTATAGGCTATTTAACATCACGCTATGACCCTTAGGAACCGAGCAAAAAGAACGAAAGTCAAAAAGAACGTTAAGTGATAGCGCGGGCGGGTGATGCGATACGACGGGGTGGCTCGGGGGAAACAAGAAGTTTCACGCGAACGAAGTCGCGGGCTGAAGCTAGTGGGATATAAAAAAAAACGCGTTGTTAAGGACCTTTTTAAGTAAAGTTTCTGCTGCGTACCGCAAATAAAGAAGGCTTATGTTATTTGTATTTAAGTTCCTCAAACAATTCATTAAAAATCACTCCAATAACTAACCACAAAGAACAACACAAAAACTGCTTATAATTAAACCGAAAAACAGCTTCGAATTACAAGGAAAACAATTACCTAGCCATAACGGTTCACCCTAGTGAAGTAGGGTTGTGCTCCATAGACGCGGCGCACTCGTCAAAATAATTCATTTTAATTTTCTTTATGGCGAAGTAAACCTTTATTTTATGACGTCAGTGGAGATAAGTCCCGCAGTGATCTGAGGGTTACGGTTCGCCCCCGTACTGAGCGAGGGTTCACTATGGAGCGTCGCGTTTGTACCTGAAGGTTGTGTCAGGGTTTTTTTTTTAAAGAGGTTACAATTCGTCTTACGGCTGATTTTTGAAACGCCAGATAGTTTTATCGGAGGAATAATTTTGAATTTTTGACAGTTCTTCCGTACAAAGTCTGTCAGACGTCGATTTTATTCAACGAATAAAAATAATTATCTGTCGATTGAAAAATTTGGCCCTAGACATAAATATAAGAAAGAGGTTGTTTTTTTTTTATATTTCTTTGGTTTTAGTGGTATAAGTTTAAAACAAAAGACGAACTAGCAGGGGATCGCGGAGGGGGGGTGGAGGAACTCTGTTATTTGCGGTTTTCTTTAGTTTTTGTGTTTTTTGGGCTCTAATTGCAAAATAGGAAGGGAGACTTTTGCTCAGCAGTAGGATACAACAGGCTGCATAATAAACTACCTGCGCCCGCAGTTTCACCCGCATAAGTCTCGATCTTTTGGGACTATCGGGATAAAAAGTACCCTATGACCTAATCCAGGTCATGGTCTACCCATGTTTCAAATTTCGTCCAAATTCGTTCAGACGTTTTAGCGTGAAAGCGTTGCAAATAAACATACAAAAAATCAAGTAATTTCTCTGTATAACTATACTAGCTGTATACTAGCTGCGCCCCGCGGTTTCACCCGCATAAGTTTCGATCCCGTGGGAATATCGGGATAAAAAGTAGCCTATGACCTTTCCCGGGACTCAAACTATCTCTATACCGAATTTCATCTAAATCAGTTCAGCGGTTTGAGCGTGAAGAAGTAACAAACATATAAACACACACACACACACACACACACACACACACAAACTTTCGCCTTTAAAATATTAGTGTGATTTTAGTGTGAGAGACAGAGAGAGAGTTATATCTTTCTTCTCTCTCATATCACGAAATATGCCTAAACGTGATGCATCCTTGAAATTTCACTCTCAATTTATTCTCGTCCAATTATCGGATCGCCACCTAAGAAGTTTTACATTAAATAATATGTAGTTTAAAAAACCTAAAAAAATACGCTTATCCAATCTATTGGACTCGTCAAAACAAATCATATGAGGTTAAACTCGAGGAGTTTACTAGTAGCGAGTTAATAGTTCCACTATCCACCTTCTGGCTCCATCATCAGATCAGCTCAAAAATACCAAATTATAGTTTTGTCATCCAAACTACATATACATACAAAGTTTCATTTCGATACGATAATTAAAAGTAGGTTTAAATGGACTTCTAAGATTTTACTACATTGTTTGTTAGTTACAAATGAAGCTAATAAAACCGTGTACAAAATTCAAAATACTTCAAAAGTTCCGTCTAACTAAAAACTCACGTTCATGACCCAGCAGCATCTGGGTACAGGGTCTATACAGATCTTAAGGTACGTAACGAGACGGGGCGAGCAATTTTTTCGCCTTGTAAATATTAATTATAATAAAAAAAAATGCTTTTGTGTAAATAAATAATGGCGGAGCACTTCTTTGTGCCTAATGTTAATTAAATTTCTCTTCCTTTGTTTTAATGCGAGTGCCTTTTGCTGTTTTTTGGCGCGAATTAATAAGTCTTTTTTTGGATTGACGTTTTGTATGACAAAAAATACGGTATAAAAATGATTGTTTTTCGATTAATTGAAATTTTTTTGCAGATTAATTTCAAATTCAAATTGATTTACTTATTTGTGACACGTAAATGAAATGAAATGTTTATTTCTGAACTTACTGATGTTTATTTATGATTTACTTACAGAAATAAACATTAAAAACACACATTTAAATACTTACATACAGGTCAAACACATAACCCTTTATGTGTTTGACCTGTATGTAAGTATTTTAATTTAAGACACTTTTTACACGTAAAAATATTGTGAGATCTTAGTCTCATAAGTCCAAACATTATCTATACTATACTATAATAATATTATAAAGAGGTAAAATTTGTAAGTTTGTATGTAGGGGGTAATCTCTGGAACTACCAGTCGGATTTGAAAAATTCTTCTTGCATTTGATAGCCCAATTCTTGAGGAAGGCTATAAGCTATTTAACATCACGCTATGACCCTTAGGAGCCGAGCAAAAAGAAAAAAAGTAAAAAAGAACGTTAAGTGATAGCGCGGGCGGGTGATGCGATACGACGGGGTGGCTCGGGGGAAACAAGAAGTTTCACGCGAACGAAGTCGCGGGCTGAAGCTAGTATTATTATAGAAAGAAAGAAAGAAAATACATTTATTTAGCACAGACTAAAAGACACACAATACACCAGATAGGTACATGCATCAGATAAAAATCGAATAAAAAGTGTAAAGTCCGATGTAAGAAATTAGCAGGAAAGTGTGCCTGACGCTGGTTTTCAACTGGACCTAATAGGATTTTATGTGGGTAACAATGCAGAGCATATGTATAGGTATAATATTGTGGTACAAACGCCAGCACATTAGGCTACTACAATCTGTCAAATTTCTTTAATAGATTTCCAACTTTATCGCTAAAATATAAATAGTTCAAAGTAGATTGGGAAAATTTGACAGTTTCGTGTAGCTTGATTTGCTGGCGTCTCTACATGATACATGACGCTATATTTAAAAAAATTAGGTCACTATGTGCTGCATATGAGCACAGATAGTATTGCCTAATGCACAATTAATTCCGAATGATTTTCTAGTGAAAAACATGATGATGAATCGAAGTTATTAAGGTTTTTACTGATTGGTCATAATTTTATTGATATTTTTGAAGTTGGTACTTTGTGAAAAATACTTTGTATCATCAGTGAAAACAAAGTTTTAACCGACTTCAACAAAAGTGATTCTATAATGTTTACACCTACAAAGCGGTTCCAGAAATGATTGCGTAGACCACAGATCATACATTTGGTTTTTTTCTTTTTTGTTACTTATATTGTATTTCTGTGGTGTACAATATAGTCATCATCATCTGGCTCACATAATCAGCCTATTATGTTCCCACTGCTGGGACAAAGGCCTCCTCTCTGAGAGAGGGAGTGGGCCGTAATCTAACGCGGGCCCAGTGCGGGTTGGTAAATGTCACATGTCTTCGAATTTTTGTTCTAGGACATGTCGGTTTCCTCACGATGTTTTCCATCACCGTTATTGAGAGTCATCATCTGCCTAGCCTTTTCCCAACTATGTTGAGGTCGGCTTCCAGTCTAACGGGATGCAGCTGAATACCTACCAGTAATATACATGGAGCGACTGCCTATCTGACCTCCACAACCCAGTTACTGGGTAATACGATATCCCTTGGTAAGACTGGTCGCTAGACTTTCGGGCTTCTGCCTACCCGTAACGACTGTCAAAAATCCACGAATGACAGCCGGCTCAATATTTAATGTACCTACTAAAAAAAAAAAAATTGCCACAGATATATTATGTAATACCTACTCATGAACATAAATATCATTAAAAAAATTGCCATAAACAAAACACCCCAATATCTTGCTGTAATAAAAACGATAAAACCAACCACATTATTACCTCAAAAAGTAATAAACATTTAAATTACAATTTCTGTTTAAACAACGCCTTATAATAGTTGTTTTAAGATAAATTGTTTACTTACAAACAGTAAAAATAACATTTGTACGCAGAAAAATATACTACCACGTAATTTTATACTACGTATACATAAATCCAGTTAATAATAAAAACAGCGTGTGTGAAAACTATAAAAAAAAACGTTGAAACATCAAAGAATTGCAGTGACACGACCTCCATAAAATATAGACTTGTGTTTATGGTTGGCGCCGCCTGCAGAATGCTGTAAACAGTCGTAAGACTGATGTCTCCATGATTTTTCTTGTTTTTAGTCTGTGGTTATTTTTATAATCGTATTATGGTTAGCCTAAAAGCTAAACAAAAAAATAAAACAAAATTGTATTTATAAAAAGTTTTTAAAACGTTTGTATTGTTGTCCCCATAGATATATGAATTACATTTCTATGGTTGTCCCACTGCAGGGTAAAGGCCTCGTCTCATAGAAGGCACAAGCAATCACCACGCTTGCTCAAGAAAGGTTGGCGATTTCTGACATATACGGGTTTTGATACACTGCAGTATATTCGACTCTAAAACACAAAATAAAACAACAACAATGTCAAAAAAGCCAACAAACCCTGACCCAGTGTGCTGCGACCCCTTTCGGGGCGTCTTTCCGCGCGGACGCGTCATCATTTTTCACAGCTCCTCCATTTATTTTATCTGCGCACCACACGCTCTGCCCAACGGGGCCCGATAGCGCTGTTTCGTATTTCGAACATCACTTGCTGAGACGAAGAGATTTATGAACGCACCCATTCAGCTAGAATCCCCGAATGTTTGAATTTCGAACGTATTTTTTTCTTCGCTTGAAGAATTTACCGTTTTCTGCTAACGTTCGTATTTTCGAGCGTTCCAATTCCAAATTCAAAACGCCCAATGAGTTTTCGGTTACTTTTTTTGCATTTGGAACGATTAGTTCGAAATACGAGGGAGAAACGCGAGAATCGTCAAACAAACGATGAGTTATGTCATAAAGTTTGAATTTTAGGCGAAATTGTGCAGATTTTTTTAACCTTATCTTTCATTGCACTTACTAAAAGCTATAAGCCAGCATTTCTGCAAAAAGTATGTCTACATTTAGCAAATTTTTACTAAATCAGTTAGCCATGCAGTAAAAAAGACGAAATCAATTCTTTTTTAAAGCATTAAATGCACAAATAATTAATATACATAATACACATTATTATCATACACGTAATGGGCCCGTTTAGTTTGTGTTAAAGTGAAGCGCTGGCTCGTTTTAATTAAATGTCAGCATTCCAGCAAAAGGGCAGCCTTTATTAGACTGTTTAATTAATTCTACACAAATGGACACTTTAATCACTATTTTAAACGGGAATGTATATCATTTTTGAGAATAAAGCCTCAGCTTTTGGAATTTAAAAACGTTTTGTTCTTTGTCTATGGAATTGATATTGGATTCTTTGTTTGAATTTGTTGGAGACGGTTTACCTGCGGGAAACCTGTCTGAACTGTCAAAATGAAAGGCATTGCGATTGATTGCCATTGTGTTACGCCATTACCCCGCTGGAAGTCAAACTTCCAATATAGTTTTAACGTTCCTTCCAAATTTGATAAGTTGTTTTTGTGTAAATAATTTCATCACCGCTGCTCTCAAAACGGTGAAGGAAAACATCGTGAGGAAACCGGCATGTCCTAAAGCCAAAAAATTCGAAGACATGTGACATCTACCAACCCGCACTAGGCCCGCCTGGTAGATTACAGCCCACTCTCTCTCTAAGAGAGGAGGCCTGTGTCCCAGCCGTGGGAAACATTATAGGCTGATTATGTAAGTTGGTTTTATTAAAAAATACAGCTATAAACCATAGACGAATAAAAAGAATGAACGAAATAGTCTGCGATGTCATTTTAAAAAGTCTTCGCACCCAAAATAAAACTAATCTAAGTCTTATTTAAAATCGTTTTTATGGCTACAGTAATAAAGCATCCCCGAAGTCGATCCCGTAGGGCGCCGCCGTCAGCGAAAAGGTCGCAAATTCAGCTTCTTCTTACACTTCCCTATCTTATTTTCCATTTGACAAACATCATTACATCTTCCTGTGCAGCCCTCTCGCCAATTTTCGGAAGCTTTCGGGCGCGCTCGGGCGCACTCGTCGCGTTTCCGGAGTCGTTCGTCGTAGCTTCCAATTTTGAATGTTGTTTGAATTTTGTATGTTGTAGGTATTGTAATAAACGTTTTATTCGGCGAAATGAGGATGTTAATAATTTCACTTTAGAATTAAAAGTTTTTGGCATCCTTATTTAACGCATTTTTAAAATAAAAGAGTTACATCCGGGAGGCTATTTAAATCTTTGATGAATTCACTACTTTTCCAAAGCATTCCAGTGCTTTCAATCCAAAAGACATTAACTCCAACAATTCAAAATCCAAGATATCTTCAAAATTCAAACACAAATAAATCTCGCACAAATGGAAACTGCTAATGACAAAAATACCATCAGTGCTAGCTACCAAAGAGTCTCTATCGGCGTACCCTCCCCGCGAGACAATTAATCATCCCCCCTCGACCCGCAGCAGCCCCCCGCAGCATCCCTTGTCGCAGCATTGTCACAGGATGCCGGAGAAGTACTGTTTTCAACCCGATACGATCAAGATTGTGGTGGCTTTAGAAATTGTAAAGTACTAGGTTATCATGGGTTGGAGGAGATGTTTAAATCAGGAGAAAATTTCACTGGAAATCTTGTTTTGCTAGGGCTATTAAGTTGGTGAAACTAAGGTGACAAAATCATGTTCTATCTTCTGTTTTTGCTGACAAAAATGTTTCGTTGAAAAGTCTTAAACAAAAAATTCTGAATGATTAACGCAAAACAAATAATTCAGTGACGCGAGAAAGGCACTGAAAAAACTGAAGAAAGTGTTTCAAGTATCATTTCAAATAAGTCATTTCAAGTTGATGCATCCAGAGTACACTTCAAGTCCATATTCATTTTATATGCTGGAATTTCGGATGAATATAAACTTAGCAAGTAAAGGATCAACTTAGTCCAGACAATAAAAAATATGACAGTACGCCAAAAACACTTGAATATAATACAACAATTACGGAAAAGCTCCAGAAATAACTGCCATCAAAGGTCCCAAATAAAACAAATTTTATTATCAATTTACCAACGATCTGCCAAATCCTTAATCATCAAAACCAAGATATCTAACATTTGTATTCAAATTCACACTTACACCACAAACAAACCGACCCTATTACAAGGCACTAGGGTTGTCTCTCCGTCAGAACTGAACTGTATAAATTCAACAAGTGAACATAGGTCTCTTTACGACATCGTAAAAGTCTTCACTGACATCTCACTAATACATCATAAAAGGAATTGAGGACTGTCACATCCCTTGACGAGATGTTATGGTGTCCCTTTAGATGTTGGTTTATGGTGTTCTCTTTATATGGTTAATAACCGTAAACATTATGTTGTGTACTCTTTCCTTATGGTACTTGTTAGATTTGTAGCAGCTGTGAACTCTGGAGAAGAAGGGTCGGGTCTTCTCACGTTTATCCTAAGTTGTTTACCTCTAGAAGTAAGTGAGGTCAGTTGTATTGTAACTAATTTACTTTCGATCAGTTAGATTATGTTGATTTTAGAACCGGTAATTACAAAAATGGCGACGATAATGTAAAACATCCCCCTAACAACCATAGGCCCTTGAAAACCCCATGAAAATACAATACAACAATCAAAGAAATCATCACAACTTACTAGGAGCACAGAGCCGCGAGGATGTTCACCAGTAGTTTGAACTCCCATGTGGCACATTAGGAGCAAGACGAGCACGGTCATTAGGCGGCGATATTAGCTATTAAGACACCAGGCGAGCATAAGTTACAAGAGGTACCGTTGCGCACCGTTGCCAGTAGAACCATTTGTCTTTTAACGGGAACGGGTAATTACTAAGTGCATACCCGTGTATTAGGCAGGGTTATCAATAAATATGGCAAAGTGACGTCATATTTGGATTAAATGCCTCCAGTCTGATCATCCTCTAGATAATCCTACTTTCCTACTAATGTTATCAATGTGAAAGTTTGGATGATTGTTACTCAATCACGCAAAAACGGCTAAACGGATTTGGATAAAATTTGACACAAAGTTTATAGTCTGGATTTAACATATAGGATACTTTTTATCCCGGTAGTACGTTCCCGTGGGATAATTTCCGACCTCCACACGACTAGTAATTTATATTTGCTTTAAGTCTCTCAAGATTTTCTGAAGAATAATTATCATGTCACAATAAACTGTCGATGAAACTACCTAAATTCAAAGCTGCTAAAATGAACGTGACAAAAAAGTCAAACGTTTTCAATCGACTGCTTCTATAATAAATCATTTTCTAACTTAGACCGGAAACATCATTCAGACGGCCATTTAAACCGAAAAACCAACTACTTAACAAATCGAAAACACAAAAACTATTGTATTTAGATACAAACGGTAAAAAAAAACTCGCAAATAAACGTCTAACGCATCACATAGATGTTGTAAATCATTCTAAAATTATGACCAAAAGCGGCGCCCGCGCACGCACGCGTCACAAACACAGACGTATACTTTTAAAACTTGACACTTTTATATCCCTAAATTTAATGGCCTATACTATTACAAAAGAATCATTGTTTTCACAAACCAACTGATTTATAACGACTTTAAAAAAAACTTTTTTTTCACTATTTCTTAGTTTCAAAGTTGACGTTTTCGTTTGACAGATATCAAGTTGTGAAAATATTTATTAACTACCGAAGTTCATGATATATTGTTCTTTATTCCGTTTGATATGTGATAGTTTAGTTTTTTTTTTTCATTATAGTTTTTCTCGATATTTAAAGTCGAATTATTTCATTTTGTTTATAAATCTTCCAGTGGAATGCTTTTGATAGAGATTTACTGGGACTATTATTTTTGAATGTTTTTATTGTGTTGGGCTATTAACGCCATCAAACTAAAGCTTACTTATTAAATTGTTAGGTTATTTTATAAATATTTGATAATAGCCAAGGACATAAAATAAAAGAATCTACATATTTATGTTTAAAAAAAAATGTAACCATAGAGATGACATCATCAACACAAACAAAAACTTCATTCCATTTTCAAATTACAAAAACTAATTCCAAATTCAAGCAGCTACGAAGTTCTAAGTCACATTCGATCTAGATACTAGTAGTGGTGTACAGATCGTAATCTTGCCCTTTCACGGTATCGGTACTGGTACCGGTACCGGATACCAGTTTGGAACAATGTGTTGTCGCAATTTGCAAGCGGACCGGGGCTCGCCATGTAAGGAGTCAGGTGACAGGGACTGTATGTGGTATCCAATGTCCCTATGAACTATTTGCTTTAGCCTGTTGGAAACCATAGGGAATTAGATTTTTATTCGATGATTATCGACTTAGGAAGGATTTCAAACTAAAAAAAAATGAAGAAAAAACTTTTTTTGACACTCAATGTCGTGTCGTATACTTATCGTTAAATATAGTTAATAGTTTACTGTATGAAAACAAAAATTAATACTGCATAAGAAAAGAAAATTACATGCCTTTCAAAAAAACCTAAGTACTTCCAGCTCTGTTTCAAGATTTTAAACATTAAAAACCAATACTACCAGGGCACCAGCTAACCAACGAGGTTTGGTAAAACCGATTTCTGTAAAACCAAACTCCTTTCTTCAGTATTTTCATGTTGGTCAATTTCTTTGAGCAAGTTAGTTTAATTCGCGCGTCCCGCCCTTAGATGGCCATTACCACGTCACAACTACGGAACGCCACGAATAACCACGAATGAGCCCGAATCGCACCGATTACAGGAATTATCCAGATTACAGGAATTACACGAAAACGCCGATTACGCGATTATCGCCGCTAGAGGTGCGTTATTACACGGAGATCGCATTCAATTCGCTTTTTAGTAACATTGTGCTCACTTTTTTTAGAGCAGCTCTAGCGATGTCTACTTTACTATTTATTTTATCTTATAATTCATTAAGAATTTATTATTGGTGTGAAATTAAACTCATTTGTACCTAATTAAAATTCTTCATATGGTACTTCTTCACGCTCAAACGACTGGACCAATTTTGATAAAATTTGGTATGGAGGTACTTAGCTGACACCCTGGATTAACATATAGGCTACTTTTTATCCCGATATTCCCACGGGATCGACATTTACGCGGGTGAAACCGCGGGGCGCAGCTAGTAATATTATAAATGTGAAAGTTTGTATGTTTGTTACTTAATCACGCAAAAATGGCTGAACGAATTTGGATGAAAAGCACACGGCTATTTTATTACGAGTAACACAACGATACTTTTAATCTCGGTAATACATTACTGGAGGATATTTTCCGACAACATCGCAAGCGCAGCCGCAGGCAAAAGCTAGTACATCTATTATAAGTGTTACTATAAAGTGCGTACGAGACTTGAATCAAGATGGCACGTCTAGCGTGATCGATTTGTATCTGATTCTAATATCAATTAATCGTCTGTTTATTGAAGTCGTTCTCATTAGAATTCTAGTTTGTAATTACCGTGTGTCAAAGTCTACTTAGATGTCTATTAAGACACGGTTCGGACAAACCAATCAACGTCAAACTTCTGCTAAAAAGTTGTTACAGTTGGGTCTCCCAAGACTTTCCTTTGTATTATTATTTTTAATATCTTATACCAAATGTGTCCTCCACTGTTTTTTATTATTTATACCAAACCTAACCACGTTGTTACCGCCGTAACAAGCCGGCCAGCCTCGAGATGATTGTCAAGATACCGCACACCGAATATCGCCAATTGATATCCCGAGATGAGATCCCTCGGGACCTCATAGATAGAAAAAATAACCGACCCACCCTTAGGTATACATATTTAATGGCGCGGGGCGTGGTCACAATATCTCGAGTACTAGGCGAACAGAAATTGAGAAGCGTTATCGTATCGAAATCCGCCGTATCTGGGCCGGTGGTCTCCGAGGAAATCATTGGGAAGGCATCCGGAAAATTTACCGCACATTCCGGCTCATGTGGCGTAACACACCTGCTTCTTGCTTATGCGAGCCTAGTACGTGATATATTTTGTTGATATTGCTTTTTGCGGGGGGAAAAGACTTACCTTTTTAATAGAGATTACTGTTGTTTACCTACTTAGATAGGTACCTTTTATTTTACTTCGTATTGAAATTGAACTAGCCTCAGAAATTAAAATAATAATTGTCGCCAATTACAATAATTAATTAGGTAATAACCAGTTAGCACTTAAATGTCATCGTAAATATCCATTGTCTAATTAATTATTTTAATCGCTGAAACCACAAAAAGGCTAAAACAGAAAAGTTAGCTTCAAAGAATCGTCCACTTCTTGTAACTTTTCCACGGTTGCGGGGAGAATTTTTGATTTTCTCATTATTCTGTCTCAAAACCCATTAGTGTTGCCATCGATTGATATTGAAATTATTCATGAAGCAAGGGTAGCCACGTCTGCCGTACGTAATAGCATTCTCTTTAATTATTCAAAATGTCGACACTATAATAGGACGAGCATTTATATAAATATTCAGGAGCCTATGCTTCGTGCGCGAGTTATTGTTACAGTACAAATTACTTTTATATAAATATCATTTTATTGTAACGTAAATCTGTTTAGTGCGAGCGGAGAAAATGTTATTCGAATATATAACTCTGTTTTAAAGGTTAATGATAAGAATGTAAGAAATAGTTATCTTCTCATTCCAATTTTCAGCAAAGACTTTTTATTTCCATTCGATTTGGGCCAGTATTACGTACTATTTTTAACCGACTTTAAAAAAGGAGGTACCGTATTCGACCCGTATGTATGTATATTTGTAGGTATGTCCGCGATTTTCTCAAAACCTAATGAACCAATATCGATAATTCTTTCACTAATGTGATCTATATACAGGAAGGTTTTTTCTCAATCCGTTGGTCTCGTTGTCGCAAGCGCGAATACTGAGCATGGGGTCGTTGGTTTGATTCCCAGATCGGACAGTGTTATTGGTTTTTTACATTAGGAATTTCTCACTAACAGCCCGGAGACAGGAAGTTGGCGGTGTGATACCCCCGTGGTTCGGAAAGCAATTTAAGCCGTTGGTCCTGCGCCTGATCTCTCTCCGGTCGTGTCAGATTGCCGTCCCATCAGACTATGAGAGTGAGGGAAGAGAGAGCGCACCTGTGTCTGCGCACACATTTTTGCACTATAATCACACCCCGGACACTTCATACAACGCTCGCAAAATAATTACCTACTACTACTACATTAAAAAATGACGTTTGTATACGTACGAATGTGTGCGTGAGGTACTTGTGTTTGCGAGCGCTCTTGTTAAAGAACTGCGACGAATACGCCGAAGTGCGGGGTGAGGTGCGGTAACTGATGTTAGTGCGGGGAAGGGAGTGGCCTTTCTGTACGTAGTACTTTAAGTATTCTGTGCTATAATATCTCCCGAGTAGATGGCTAGTCTCCGTTGACTAATAATAATTATTATTTTTCTCGAAACATTGGCGCCGATTCCCTTGATCACAAACTAAACTAAAAGACAATGTTCAAAATGGCCCTGTGCAATGAAGAGTTTTAGAATATACGATAATTAATCGCCTATTTTATTATATAAGTTGCAAATACTTCTGTATCACGGACTAGCTGTATTCCAAAATGTATTTTTAATAGAATTTAATGCGACTAATAACATTACATCGCCATCTTCACCTATGTCGTGTCAAAAGTGAAATAGGGATGTCCGATCAATTATAATCGATCGATTGAATTATTAATCGATCGATTGTGTTTTTTTTTTCTAAAGTGTAGTTTTAAAAACCTAATAAAATACTTTATGAATGCAGTCATACTCCAATTTAAATAGGTAGTAAGAATAATATTATACAATAATCAAAACTTCTTTATTTCTATACAATCATTCAAACTAATTCATTATTTACGACAATTAATACAAAAATAACGCTCCTTTTGCGGTTCATTAAACGAAAAAAATACTTATTTTTACTAAACACATCACAATTACTTACCTAATGTTTTATTTAAAAAACAATATTGCAAACTAGATACAGATGTTATTATATATTATTATTACCAGTATAGAAGAGTGTTGTTATATATAAAATAATTCATTGTCATACATACTTGTAATGTTTATATGACAAAGTAGATGTAACAGACTGTAATAATTTAAGACCACAGTAAATCATAATCGAAAAATCGATTAATGGTGTCGTATTACATCCCTAGTTTTGCCGGTGAACGTGTCATTGTTACCAATGGCACAAAGGCCAAAAAGCCATGCCATAAAATTATTAAAAAAAAGTCATTGTTACCACAATTGAGAGTTACAGTTTCTGAACGAATGCGATGAATTCAGTTACCTACCTATGTTGATTAGTTTAATGTATATTAATTTTGCACTTGCATCCATTTTTTTAGAAAAATAACTGCATATTTACCTAATTATCTAGGTAGGTATTATGATATTACTTTTCAGTTTCTTAAAAATTACTCAGAGCTATGAAAAATCATGGTAGGTACCTACATTTGATATTCGTTGTTATGGTTAGATTATAACCTCAAAATCTGATACTTTTTTTGAAATATATCTTTTCTGCAGCTAGTCCGCTATAAAAACAAGATCTTTTATGAGTCTCCAAATGATAGAGAATACAATACATAATTATCCGATGCTCTTGGCTCCAGGGCCAACAATGTATGGACGCAGAGCAATGTCCTTTAATTTCAGTGCATCTTTTTCTTTCTATTTCATCAAGAAAAGGATAGAAGATAAATATTAGTTTAGTCCTGTCAAATTAGTCCGTGCCTCACGTAAATTGACGTATTTTTAATAGCCAATTTTTTAATCACGTCTAAATTGTCTATGGAGTATCTTGATTTGACAGGACTAAACTAATATTTATCTCCTGTCCTTTTCTTAATGAAACAGAAAGAAAAAGATGCACTGAACTTAAATTTAGTTTAGTTTGTGAACAAGAGAATCGGCGCCATTGTCATTTTCCTAAAAATATAGGTATCCATAATACTATGTCTTCCAAGTTCTATAGAAATGCTGCTCCCCCCACAAAAAATAAAACATTCTTATCATTGGACAAGCCACGCTAACAACACAAATGAATCGAAGAAAACTGAATGAATCGCGAGCCACTTGTCCTAACAGAATAATTATAAATAATTGATACTTTTACGTCAATAGGTAATAATGTCTATTGTGTGAAATACAAAGAAACCCACTATTGTGAACCGGCCGTGTTAAATCGTGCGCAATTATGCTTTTTTAAAAAGAACTATACGATTAAGATTTACGATTATTTTCTTCGTTGGTGACAGACAAGGGTGACTAGGGGGCTATGCAGAAGTGTCCTATTTGTCTGTTTAAAAAATCCAAAAATTACCTCAGCCTATCGCAGTCTACTGCTGGACATAGGCCGCACAGCACCCTGTCTTCCGCCCTCCGCATCTAGTCCGTCCCAGCCTCCTTTTTGAAGTCGTCTGTCCATCTAGCTGGGGCACAACCCACACGCTAATTATGACCTACTAGCTTCTGTCCGCGACTTAGTCCGCGTAAAATGTCACCCTCCCTCCATTCACCCTCTTAGGGGTGGAATTTCGAATAACCCTTTCTTAGTGGATACCTACTCTTCACAAAGAAGACACCCTCCAAATTTCATGTCTCTAGGACCAGCGGTTGAAGCTGTGCGTTGATATATCAGTCAGTCAGTCAGGACTTTGAATTTTATATATTTAGATTAACATCACCAAGCCACATGTCAGGACTGGTGATAGTTGCAACTTTGAGCATATCATCATCACCATTCAGCCTTTATTATCCCAATTTATTTGAAGTCGGCGCCATGTCTTTTTCTTCCATTCTTTTCTATAAGTGCATTTATGCATATCATTGAAAATTGCTCTCATAACGGTGAAGGAAAACATCGTGAGGAAACCGGCATGTCTTAGAACCAAAAATTCGAAGACATGTGACATCTACCAACCCGCACTGGGCCCGCGTAGTGGATTATGGCCCAGCCCCTCTTGAAAAGAGACGGCCTCTGTCCCAGCAGTGGGAACATTATAGGCTGATTATGATGATGATTCAGCATTAACCATGATTATAACTATTGGGGCAAATTCCATAGAAAATTTTCCGGATTAAAATGTCCCATAGTTTTGAAATAAATTTCACCTCTATTAGAAGGTTAACAAACCTTCCTCAAAACATTTAAAATAATCACTGAGTCAAGGTTTAGCAGTCATACATGTAATATAAAATAATTTGGGGCAGCTCGGGCGCAGGTCTGCTAATGTCACTGCGTTTCCAAGTTCGTAACGCCGCAAATTGGGCCATGCCACGTTTGTGCCGACCACAACGTCTATTAACGGAATTACCGACCTATTTGATGCCAAATGTCAAGTTCTATCAGTTTTTAAACGCACCAAGTTGCGGTCGCCGTGATTCTCTGACAATGTGTTGTAATTGGTGCGTTCCGGTGACTCACTTTGTTTTTATATCTGGCAACTTCGGTGCGGTTTCGTGCACTCTCCTTGCGGTTTTTAGTCGTAATTTTAACAGTCAACGGGATGGTGGGTGGTTGGTCTAGATAATTGAGCTTTGGAGATATTTTTTCGGTAGAAGATGGATCGTTTTCCGGTTTTACATTTTTTTTTTTTTAGTTTCTAAGCGTTACCCAAACTCGTTTATTTATTTTTCTAACCTTTGAGTAAGTCTGCAGCTGATACAACATTACTAAACCAATATTAATTAACGCTATTCCTTATAAAAACGAGTAATACACCCACTAATTACGATTAAAAAATACTTTAGCACGTACTAACCCACCCACGTGAACCTGCTAATGTAAACCCTAGTCGCATATCAAGAAACTTCTGAATGTCATATAATTGCGCTTGCGTTTCGAATTATTCACAAATTGCACCCGCCGTTTGGCACGCGATGTGGTCAACTCCTCGCGTTTCTGCCACCCTAGTACTAGCTTACTCCTGGTACTTCGAGACCCTGGTACAATTACTTGCTGAAAACAACTTGGTTAAGGTAAAATTGGTAGTATTTTACTGGTTTCTTTCTTAAAATGGTAGAAAATATTTATGGTGGGGTCATTTGTTTTCCATTGTCCCAATTATGATAATGCGCATACCAATTATTGGTTCTAAGTTTGATATGTGCCATCTCATTGGCTATTAGACATTTTGCTTCTGTAAAGTGTTTAACAATGAATTATCTTCTCGTGTCTGCGTTCCATATCTGTCAAGGCTTGCATGAAGCATTTCAAACTACATAAATTATTTCAGTGATTTTATGATGATAGGGTTTGCACCTACTGCACATTGCAGAGGTTGAGAACCTTTTCACTGCAACTAGCGGTTCCGTTGTTATTCCTCATAAGATTAATATCACCTGTAATTTTATCAGTTTCGAAGTTATTCTGTTTAAAATAGAAAAGAAAGGTCATTATGAAAGTATTAGTTGGTTCTTGGTGGTCCCTTTGTCCACATATACTCGCGTGTGTGACACCACTTTCATTACCGATAATAATATTACAATATTTTAAGGTAAAAAGTACGTAATGCAACATAGGAATTGCACTCTTAATGAAATTAAAGACCATAAGAACGCGATGTCTCATCGCATTGTGGCTCTATAGGTCAGATAGCAGCAGAAATTACTAAGTACTTACTCTATTGTGCACACGAAACACGGATAGGTAAATGCCACACACGCATTTTATTATTCATTAGCACTCAGTTTATAGGGAAGGCTAATGACTCTGGCGTAATCGTTATAAATCGATAAGAGACATCTATTAACCGAACCTGGTTACCCGATGTTCGCCGAAAGGTGTTCGGAACATTCGCAATGACAGCCATCTCGGTACCGGTACCCCTTTTAGTGCAGGTGTAAAATATAATATTTATGGGGTAAAGAAAGGGTTCCAATGCTTGTTAGCGATAATGAGGTGCGCGCGCACCAATAAATTGGTTCGCCCGCTCGCCGCCCGGGGGCGCGGCTCATTTGCATATTTATGTATTTCTGTCCAGACAAGATTAAAACGTTTTTTTTTTGTTCCGTCAACGTGGTTAGTTCGTCTACTGGATAAGAGATGGCGCTAGCGGTCGCGGTCGGAGCCTTGCGTTGCGAAGGTGCGGAGTCACGCTGACGCGGCGCTCGCTCGCCTCGTTAGCCTGACGCGGCGCCTGTCACATTTTTGACAGTTTTTGACTGAGACATCGATAGTGCGGTTCGTTACAAGCGGGGCGGAGCGCGAGCCATCTCTTATCGTTTACACTGTTGGTTTATGTTCTTTTAGCTTCATTGTTATGCGGCGATTCATTTCTTTTTGTGATAATTTGATAATGTCCGCTTTTGAGAGCTTTAGTAGTAAGTATTCAATCTTCTTGTTCGATCGACGTGACATGAATTGGTTCATTTGATGTTAAGGCGAATGGGTAGTTGTAGCCCGCGAAATTCAATTTTTCTTACGTTTTTTGCAATTTTCAGGTCAGTGTCAGGTTGTATCTTGATCAAAATATGATTCGCGACAATAACAGGTACGTATTTACAGAATTATAATAATTAGAATCATTAATACATCTTTCTAAGTTAGATTTCTACCGTTAAGAACAAATCTCGTATGGAAAAGTGTTGGTGGTAGAAATCTAACTTAAACAGATGTATTAATGATTCTGATGATTATAATTCTGTGAATACGTACCTGTTATAGTCGCGAATCAAATTTTCATCAAGATACAACCTGACACTGACCTGAAAACTGCAAAAAACGTAAGAAAAATTGAATTTCGCGGGCTACAACTACGCATTCACCTTAAGTGGACTTAAGAACTTATGTTAGAACTTCGGGCGCAAATATCCATTAACAATTATTTTCGATATAAGTACCTAGCAGATGTTGTTTTAGAATTGTTACGAAACTGTCAAACATAAATCAAATTCCTCTCAGACTACATAAGATAAAACAATCATCTTTAAAAGTTACTTTTTATGTCCTTAGGGATCTCTAAAGCGAAAACACAACACAATATATTACCATACATAAAATATACAAAACAAACAAACTCCAAGTAGATAGGTACCAGGATATAATGACATCAAGAAACTCGCAATTTCGAATTCATAAGGAAGCGAGCAGGTGTCGCGATACATCCCATATTCATGGGCCGATATATCATAGCCACGCCGCGTTAAAAAAAAAACGACCAGAGACAAGGAAAGCGCGCCAAATGCCCCCCAGTTTTCCCGCCTTGACGTGCAATTATAAAGATAATAACGTTTTCACCTCCGCGCGCCGTTTTTATTTGTTCGCATTTTGATTTATAACAGTTTGTCGGGCTCCCGACACATGATATCGGAGTTTCGCGGGACGTGGAAGCTTGAAACGTGTAACGATTATTTTTTCCTCTGTTTCAGACAATGAATGTATGAATGGTAATGAAGCTGGCATTTGTTTTTACCTGCCGCCATTTAGAGCCGAAATGTTCGGACAAATTAAATCTTTTTACTTCAATCCGGAATGAAGGACTCCAAAACGATTTGGAGAGGCATCATTAAAAAAAACTCGGCTCGTTCCCACGATCGGGCAAACAAACGAATCTAATCTGCGGTACGGGCGACGCGTAAACTATTTTGATTAGAATGGCATTCCCGCCAAAAATAATCTCAAAAAACGGCCGCCATGACATTTCTCAACTTGTCAACGGGCGCGCGCTTTTTGCACGCCAAGCGCGCGCCTTGAAATCTTAATTCGGGACTTTTTGGAAACATGCAACAATCGATTTATAGTCCTAACACTATTGACGATTATTTGTTCGATCGTAAACAGCTTCATTATGTCCGGCGCGCAATCGAACAATAAGGATTACAGTTTCTTAGAATTGTTTCTTTTTTCTGTTCAGACTCGAGCGAGCGGAGAGGTTCCGCGTCGACTGAGTTAATCATTAATCACGCGTACCCGCGGCGTAGGTAGGTAACGTAACACCGCCGCGCGAGATAACATTATCGTAAATATAGTTTTACAAAACGGCGGTACCTACCGCGCAAAACAAAAAAGAAACCATGGCGTTTCCCACAAGGCGACACTCGAGCCTTAGGAATTCGCGGTCGCAATCTGTGCGCATTATCAGAATTTACACCAGGTAATAACGTATAACCTAATCCGAGGGTCAGTGCGCGCCTTTTTTCGAAAAACGAACGCCGTGTGACAGTTGAAGCGGGAAAACAAAGCATCGATCAAACCCGCTCACTCTCACATAAATCAGTCGGACGGGAAAGGGACAGGTGAACGGACGGCGCGGCGGCCAGTCGATTTTATAAATGGGCGGAGCGCGGAGCGAGACATCCACATCGCACAAACAAAAGAGTGAAAAGGAAATAATAGCTCGGTGCAAGGTGCAAGCGGAGAGAGTAGGATGGATTGGTAGACTTTTTTTAATGGGAAATACTAAGGCGGTCGGAAAATCTGAAGAAAAAGGCGCTATAGCGAGCGCGTTCGCTTCATCGTCAACTAATTAGGTGGAGTAGTTGTATATTATTTATGTAGCGTCGCAATTAGGGTGCTGGCTTTATGTTAATGCTCTCGTAACTATTAAAGCTAATTTATAAACGTTATTTTGATATAATAAATACGAACACGACATCTTAACAAATTATAGTAGATAACAGTTTAATACATTCAGGTTGATAAACGTGAGTATTGGGTGAAATGAGACTTTTTTTGTGATTGAAATAAATAATTAACCAATCTATTTACTTACAACAAAAGATTAAGAATACACAAAGACTATAAAATGAAAAGCAACAAAACTCTGGCAACATCAAACGCCATGTTGAAAAAAAAAACACACACACGACCTATTCACCAATACAAAATTACACTTAACATCACTGTGAAGCCCAAGAGCACAGTATAATACACGTACAATTTAGAAATTACTCAAATAAGCAACAACAATGGCTGGTCACATATAATACGGATTGTATTCACTCGAAACGGAACAAATTGGTTAATTAAACGGTTCTGAGCAATTTACGTATCACTTGATCATTTTTGAGTGACGTCCTGTAGCCTGGGTACACACGCAACCTAAACTTGACTCAAGATATCAGAGGGGCAATTCTCTAAAATTTTAAGAACGTTCACAGTCTGATCTCAGTCTCAATCTGTCAAAAATACCTCTAATTTCCCTACATTTTTGACAAGTCTTTGACATTTGTTTGTCGCCGAGATGAGACTGCGACTAGATTTTGAACGTTTTAAATTACGAGAAATGGCCCTCTGATAGGTATATATCAAGATATTTTGATCACTGTTCTTATTTTGAAATCTTGTCCTTTTTTGACGGGTTCTCCCACTGTTTATAGGGCTGGGACACATGTGCGGGATTAAAAGTTTAGAACCCTATTATGAATGTTTAATATTTCCGTTGATTTAGTGATGTAATATTTGAATAGGGTGATATTTTAATAAATATAACTTTTGTTGATTTTCTTTTTAATGACGACTTTACCAATGAGGTGTATACGTAATCTTTTCAATATCTACATTCTGATTGCGTAACACACTATCAATCGCAATCTGAAACATTTTGAAGGATATGGCTATGAACGTAAATAACGCAATGTATGTTGCTGAACTGTCAAAATGAAAGTCATTCGTACTGATAGTGTGTTACGCAATTACCCCGTTGAATTAAGTAGGAAAAAAATTGCAATGGCTATGTCAAAGGCATCGGCATTTTTGAAAAGTAGGAAGGCGGGGCTTACTTACGTACCATATTCACTACAACGTCTTACAAGTAGGTACCCACTTAAGTTCAATTAAGTCGTGTATCTCCCTACAATTTACAAATCAACAACTTAATTCGATACCTCTACAATAATAATTTGTGAATTATATCAAATTACACCGCACATGTATACGATGTATAATAACAGCCAATTTGAAAAAAGAACGCTTCCGCCATAATCGCGGGAAATATCACGTGCGAATCGCTATCGCCATTCTTATATCGCCTAATCACAACGTAATTGTCGTATCAAGTTAAAATTGCTATCAAATTACTGTTTTGCTCGCATGTCACCACTTATTATTAAACATTTCTGTTCAATTATCGCGTACTGTCTATTGTTAAACTTTAAATCACGCTTTTACTCTATAATTTTCAAATCGCTAGGCTAATTTTGAGGTTAGTCACCTCGCCATTCGTAGAATTATGTGAGGTTCGTGAAAGACCGTCAGTTCTCGGAACGATTCGGGTGTTTGATTTAAAAATGGAAGGATGGAATCTTGATATTTTTAAATCAAAGTGTGAGATGATTTTGGTCGTTAATGATGGGGAAGGGTAGAACCAGAGACAATTGATTGTTTCCGTTTTTTTAATTGCGTTTTTTGACAACTTAGATCTGATTGTTTTCGTTTATGGACTGATGGTTTGATTTTAAAAGAAATTCATTGATCCTTTCTTATATCTAACTATTTATTTTTTTGTTACAGGTAAGTTGGAGATTTTTCACAATATCTAGAAAAAATTAACTCCAGCCATACAGGTAACGTTTTCTCTATAACACAATGAAACGTGGTCATAGTGACTTAGGGCCTAGGTACTTAACTAAATAACTTTTAATAACAAACTTTTTAGACACCAAGGAATTTGGAAAAAAAATACAGAATATTGCTTTCCTCCATCCACGTAGGTAAGTACTCGTAGGTATAACTCAACTGACGGAACCAAGTCTGCAGCCCTCATCAGGGGAGTACATACCATCTATCATGTTTCAACCTCTGACCCTGAAGAGTAGATGCATCATGGATATACGTCAGTCAAACGCTGGTGGTAATACCGCTTCAAATACTAGGCATAGCTTTCAAATGACGGAGCTGTGAAAGACGTTTTTTGAGTGCCATCTTTGATCATACGGTTCTTGTTCAAGTTAAATTCTTTCTCATCGGGTTTTCCTGTCTTAAAAGGTAATGAAGTCAGTATTTGTAAACCATCTCTCATCATGACACTTGCGCGAGTAGACCTGACAGCGGCTGTCAAAATATTAACGTCATCATTAATGTCATAAGACAATGTGACTTTATGAAATTCTTTCTTATAGTCAAACAAACGGTTCAAGGGTTATGGGATAGATTCTGTTAATCCTGGTTTTAAAGGGTGGTTTATTTAGTGGTTTTGGCTTCTGATCCAGCTTTTAAATTATATTAAAGTGTATTATTTAGAGCATACTGTTAGAATTTGTCATAATTTTCAGATATAAAATAAGCAAGAAGAGCGTTTCACCCAACAATTCGTGTGTACCTACACCATGTAATTAATAATGCGTAGGTACCTACTTTGTAAGTCGCTCATGTACTACAAACATTTTTTTTATTTTCTTTCCTTCTTTCTTTCCGTAAAAAGAAAGAAAAAAGGAAAGGAAATACGAATTATTAAAATAATCGAGCGGTAAAGAAATTCTCGCGATCGTCACTCCATTCTCCGATTCTAAGATCACGAAATAATAGTACCAATGCCTTTTTATTTTTCCCATTGTGGTCTGATTAACCGTTGCGAGGCATCGGGGCTCGATACAAGTACATTGCAGCGATAACATCTCGATATATGAGAAGGCATTTGTCTCAGAGTGTGCCTCGACTAAAGTAATTGGTACCACGATACCACCGTTTTGAGAAAATTATGCCCATGTTCTGCCTTTTACCTTTTAACTCTAAGTTCAGTGTTCGGACTAAACAGTTTTAAATTACGAACGGAATCAACGGCCATTTCATTTTTAATGTCATCTGAATTTTTGATTATCGAACGCGTCCGTATTCGTCTCGTTTTCTATTTTTGGCTTATTAGTGGATTCGTGCGAATTTACTCGCTTGAATAGTGCGAATTGTCACTTTTAAATAATAATTATTAATTTTCTATAGGCGACTCGCACGAAGTTAATTTATTTGTTGACGAGACGACAACCTTCATTGCATAAAAGTCACAAATAAATTAACTTCGTGCGAATCGCTTACAGAATAAATAATATTATTTAAAAGTGACAATTCGCACGTTTCGGACAAGTAAATTTGTGCGAATCGACTAATAAGCCAGATTTTTGAATATCGAATGCATCTTTGTCATATCTCTATGAATGAAAGAGTTTGACAGATATATAATTTCGAAGTTAATCTTCTAAAGTATTACCTATAGTTTTCCTCAATTCACTGAAGTATTGAACAAACCGCTAATATAATACCTTTTGCAATCAATTTTATTTATAATTTATCTTAATTATATGCATAAGAAAGGTGCGTATTTCAAGTTTTGCATTAAAGAACTTCAAACAGGGTCTCGGAGTGAATACCTACAGACCCCACGCTGACTCGGCCTCACAGAGGTTTTATAAAAAAGATTAAAATAAAATAAATTATATTAATTGTTTTTACCGGCGTTTAATGACAGGACGTTAAACTTTTGGAATATTTGGGATGTTGCAGTTGATTGCGAGAATTAGACAATTTGAATAGTGACTAAGATTGAGTTGTAGCTTTTGAATAGGAAGTCATTGTGCTTTCGATGTTAGATGAAAATAAGTTGTTATCTCTCGGAAGTTATTTGTAATATAAATTCGGTTATCCAGAATTAACATTACCGTATCCCTATCTACGAAGCTTCACTTGAAATTATTACCATAAATTCTCTATTAAACCTATTTTAAAGTAACATAAAACATTTTTATGAGAAAGCACCGCTTCAATGACATTATAAATTGATAATCGTTAAGGGAATACATTCGTAAAATGACATTTGATTCCTTTTGATTCGAATTTACGCGGCCGGCACTCAGGGGTCAAGTTTTACTCTTTTTTTTTCGACTCCACGATGTTTTTTATCCCGCCCGGTTCTTTAAAGCTTAAATTTCTGATGTGAATCTCTGAGACGATGCATACCAAACATATTTGATGTTATTTTATTTTTTCAGTTTTTAACCGTCGACCAACGATATAAATTTAATTGTGGTACGTACATATACGGGTGCCGGTTTAAGGAACTTTTTAAGTGAATTACTACAAGACAGCTCAAGTGAGAATTACAACCTGCGCGCGTCTTTACATTAACCGAAATGGTCAAGGAATCTCTCGGATAAGTCAGAGTTACGTGCGCAATGTATCTGTTGTGACTTGTGACAAAAGAGATGTATATTTGACGAGTGCAGTGGTGTAGGGTATAGGTGTGGAGCAGCGGTCAGCACATCGCGCACGCGTCACGTCCCGCGTCCAGGCGGCCGGGCGCGCACAATGCTAGCCCGCCCCTGCCTGCGTTATTGTCCAACAATGCGTGAAATGCTCTGACAAACGATGACAGCCGCCCGGGCAGCCTGGTACCGCCGACCTCCTGCGATTTATGATATCCTATTACGAGATTTAATGACACTAAACGTCAGCCCACTCTGTTTACGTCGTCCGTCACCCGGACTCGTCCGGATACGCTTCCGATGTTTGAAATAAACTAAATGTAAAGAGAACAGAACGGAGCCGCGCCGTGAACGGAATACGCTTACAGCGAGAAACGAGGCGACTGAAAAATTACCATATCCCGTTGTGTAAACAGTTGCCGACAATCTTCCCGTTGTCAGCCGACAGTGAGCGTCCGAACTCGGAGCGCCAAATATTTGCTGGAGTCTCATAAATTCAGCGGCGCCCCGCGCGTCCTACCAGGATAACATACATAATGCGCCGCTCCACGGATCGGTAAACATATTGTAATGGAAAACGCCGTCATTGTTTACACTTTATGATGTCCTCGTGTTGTAAACTGATGCGGTGCAGATTCGCCCGCCCGCCGCGCAAACAAAGAATAATTTCCTCGGAATATGAGATAAGAGAGGGTGTAATGATATCGAGGAAAACTTTATCCCGTCGTACATCGCGCCTCAAGTGAAAACTAATATTAAATCGGCGGGTGTGTAACGGGCGGCGCAGCTGCTCACCATATCCCAAGACTAGTTTCACCCGCTTCTAAATTATCATCGTCTTATTAAAATGTAAGCCCACCCGGGCGACGATGTACGAGGTCCGTACGCCGCGTAACTCGGCCTAATCCCGAGACCTGCTGCTAAAATATTCGAAATCCGTCAAAACCGTAAATCGCACCCGCCTTTTGTATGTGGGTTGGGGTCCGTATTTACGACGCGGCGGAGAGCTGCAGATAGCCCGAATTAAACTTGAATTTAAAACCATTTTATATTAGCTAAGCTAGCTTAGATCGCGCTGGTGCCGCGCGCGTGAGATAAGAGAATTGGCCTGTCAGACGCCGGATGATATATTTGACCAACATTTCCATACCGCCCCCACCCTCGCTCCCTTTCCCCTATTTTCATTTTGTACGTGTCTGCTCCGCCGCGTATCTATAATGTATCCTTTCTGTTTAGGAGTTACATTGAATAAAAAAACTGCGAAGGTGAGAAGGGACGTTTATAATTTAATAGACTACATTCTGAGCTGTCAAACGGTGACGCGGGATGTTTAGTTTCGCCGGCGTACGCTTTGATCGTTATATTTTTATTGCGAGCTATGAGCTGGCCCGGCTGTTATTCATGCTGGTGTTTTGGTGCTCTCATTTGAATAATTAAAAATTTGGCAAGAGATCTGTGCATATGAAAATGTCTGCAGCGTCGGAGGCGTGGGCAATCAACCGTTTTTACTGCACTGCGCTTGAATACCGCCCGTAATAATTGTTATTCAGCTCATCGCATAATGAGGATATTATTTTACACTTCAATAATAACTGGCTTCCTTCGAGTTTTATTGCAGATTACTTCGACGATCACACAGATAGATTATTCTGAAGAGTTTATTGCTGATCGTCGGCCAAATCTGGAAACTTCATTAAGCGACTTTTTCTCGGTTTCGTGAAAAGTTTTGGCTCCGATAAAACTTTGTGGATGTATTCTTCGCAAATTGATCGTGGAACACAATTCTTAGCTTATCAGATAAATATAGAACACATGTCTAAATAATACTCCTCAACTCGTTTTTCTTACGGCTTATCGCGGTAATCGTGGAGGCTGAGTTGAATAAATTTTGTATTAACATTAAGATTATATAACCTTATCAAAACGGCCGTAATCATCACGTTGTAGCGTTAAGAGACCGGGCAGCTAATGTAAATTACCAAGCATAGGGCAATAAGCTTTTCTCTTTTTATGAACTTTTCAAAACAGTTCAGAAACTGAAAAACATGCAATAAGTAACTATTATGTCGTTGGAAAAGCCTGAGACTCATAAGATTATGCTTCAGTTTGTGTTATAAAAGTGTCAACTAAGAGAAAAAATAAGCTCAAAATTGTTTTCACCAACTCACTTTTATTTAAGAACGTATGTTTAAACAAATTAACGAACACATTAAAATGACAATAGAATCACAATTACATGTTTAAAATCTTTTTAAATCCATCAATGCCCCTTAAATTTATTCTCATTGAAGTTTTCCCCGGGAAAATCCTTTTTCCATTGGCGGAACGCCTTATTCGGACTGCGATAAATCAGCCCGCTCTATTGTCGCTCGTTCGATGGCTGGCTAATGTACACGAGGTATTATTACTCCATCTTGTTATGTACCCAGCTGATATTATACCTACATTATTTTGGAAGCCATGAAAAAGTGACATTTTAATTTTTGGATGTTACGGTCAAAGTATGGATTTGGACAGTTTTGAAATGTCTAGTTTGATGGATGTTTGGGTTTGGGATTAATAAAGTTGGTTTTTAATTTTATTGTATGGTTGTAAATAGGTTGTAAGTTACTTTGCAAGTATTAACACAAAAGCTTAATATATCTTAGGTGTTGTGTTTTAAACAACGAAAAATAATAAAAACGAGTACGATATGTATCTAGATAAAGTATTTAATTTGTAAAAACGCTCGTAAAGAACGGTGCACAGAACAAGCAAATAAAATAAATGCATTGCGTATCATGTCACGCTAAACGTTCGCGACGAAAGTTTAATCCTAAACGAAGTTACCGTACATTAAAGTGAAGCGAAAAAACTGCAAAATATATCACTAACAACAGAGTGCAAATTTAAAATTACACATTCCACCGTCAAATAGTATATTATCTGGTAGCATTAAAGCTAGGTTCATATAACTACGGCTGGCTCTCACGACGCCAAAGCTTTTAACAAAGCGCCTGGCGACGCGCCAGTAAAATTGACATGTCGCAACCCGCCGCTAGATGCCGCCCTCCAAGCACCAAGAAAAAAAAAACAAATATCACATCGGAACAAGCTAACCTACGTCTAATAAATCTACTACATGTATATTACTAGATTGGCACATGAGACAAACGATTACCGCCTTTGAGACTCG
Organism: Amphipoea lucens; assembly: GCA_947508005.1. NCBI lineage: Eukaryota > Metazoa > Arthropoda > Insecta > Lepidoptera > Noctuidae > Amphipoea > Amphipoea lucens. The sequence goes on along the minus strand of OX382373.1, from coordinate 2,184,801 downwards.
CCAATAAGTTTCCGAAACGCAATGCGTCAAATACATCTGTCACCCTCTAACGCAGAGGAATCAGTCAAGTGGGAGCGAGTGAAATATCGTATTGGCATCGCGGGGATGTCCACGGCAGTTTTCGGTTTTAGCAAACAAAGGAATTAGAGCAGTACCCGCAACTCCACGCGAATTTATGGACGGTCGCAGTGACCAAATTTTCCTTTTTTTCCCCAACTCGTGTATTTTGCCCGGAAAGACGGGAAAACGTTCTAATGTTATTCCGTAGTTATGGCCACGAGGAAGGTTTGAGTCACATTATGTAATAAAGTCTTAGAAATATGCACGGTTGTGCCGTGCGTGACGTCACATGCGGATGTTTACCGGCTACCCTCGCCAAAATATCACATGAATGCTAATTCATTAAATTACGTTAGGAATTGTGGTTCCGATGTCAGCGTTATTTCACGGTATTTTATTATAACGTGGCATTACTGTCAATAAGCTTGACAAACACACATTCCGACTGATTGTAAATGTTTATCGGACATAAATACAGCTGCAGCACGCAACAATTATCGTGGAATTGCAAAAAGCAAAAAAAAGCTAAAAGTTTCTACCTTTTAAGAAATACTTCGCGATAGTGTTAAATAAATATCTATCATTTGTAATTGGCGCTTGAATTAGTGCTTGTTTGAATAAAAATATAAAATACGCTGGCATATAATTTATTCTATCATACATCGTAAATTATATTAAACGTTTTTTAAAAGGGCAAAAATAACACATTTGCTGTAACAAAATGGCGGATAACCGACGTCACATTTCAAATACATGTCCATAATCGTTCGAATTGAGAATATATACCTAAGTACCTAATCTCAATTGAAGGTAGGCAAACAGAACAATTTATTTTAATGTATTTTCTCAAGATCTGATCGGGCCGAGTCTATTAAAACTTCGTACAAACTTGACACACCTTTAAATTCAAACGGTAAGCCATCTGATAAAGTCGAAAAAAGAACGAAAAAAGTTAGAGGCAGAGTGACTTTATCTATGCCCCGTTAATACTCCAATTAAATTACAAAAAAATAAAAGTGACGTTTCGTTTCTCCCAGTGACGTTATCTTTGTTGAACATTTTTTTTTTTTTGTTTTGTGGAGTTTATTGAATATCTTCTTTCTTGTTAATAAAACGTTGAAAAATTGTGTTGTAACGGCATTTTGCTTATTATCATTGGTTTGCGCCATCAATTCCGCGTGTATCCGCGCTGACTGGTCATTGATCTTGATGCCCACGCTGTTTCGACATTCTGTGGGAACTTACGACTTTTTGGACACTTCATTTACAATCATATTATCTCCTTAGTCAATCAATATACTTAAAACCTCAGAATGGTTGTCTGTTTTCATAAGCACACGAAGCAAATCATCAAAAGTTCTGTCAGGGGTCACCCAGGCTAAAAGTATGTAACAGACTTAGTGGATATTTTTTTTTTCTTTTGAATTTCAGCATCGATTCAAATACCACTGTATATTCAATCATAAAAGTATCCTAATTTCATATCTACTTATGTTCACATTTTCATGAAAACCTAAAAAAAATCGTCGAACCATCATTACAGCCCATACATACAATGACATGTAATTAACATTTTTCCTAATCGCACCTACGTCATCCATCATGGCGGCGTTTTGACTTGACAGATGGACATGTCGCGATACAAATCCGGCCAGATAGGTTTGTAAACACATATTATTGTGTTTTGACAGCCCGTCACTGTCCCGTGAGGCATTGTCTTAAAAAATACTGCTAGAAAACTGACAGGTCGGAAAGATTTCACCCATTTGAATGTTTTATTAGACAGTGCGGTTATTTTGAGATAGTTTGTCAAAAAATTCAGCAACTCTCTGGTGAAACCCGATCGCTACATCTAGCTAGCTATTTCTCTCTCGATTGGCCTAAAAGTTCATGGACCGTATTCGATGGACTTTAAAAAAAAATTGTTTATATTTCAAATGAGATATTTGAATTCTAGATCTCTTAATAAAATATGCTTTAACACATCTATATAATTTTCTAGAAATCAAAGAAAACGAACGCACCTTTTTAGTAAAACCATTCTCTAAATTAAAAAAAAAACGTCTCATCCCACAGACTACACACTATACCACAGACAATAGTTAAATTCGGCCACCGATTGGTTCCGCGTGCCCAATTGAAATAGATATTATTATCATTATACCAGGCCGTTACGGGCCACAATTACCGTAATAAGCTGTAATGATAGTTATTACATACACTAAAAACGGTATTACAGTGTAAAGCGTAGCCTTGCCTGTAATTTCGTATCAAATGCGTGTCGTTGCGTGACTGGTGGTTCTCTGTAATTTTATGTCATCATGAGCTGTCGTCCAATCAGCGAAAGAAGCCTCCTGCAATTATCTATGTGTAGGCTATGTATGTTTTGATTTGAATAGACTTTTGTACCTATACAAAGGAGACTAAATCAAAGTTTTGGTTGAAGACATTCTTTAAGAGTTGCAAATATGAAATGTTCTTTTAAGAAATGGCGTTGATAGAAGGGAATTTGTGGGTTCTCTTTGCAGGAAAGTTTCAAAGATAACTGTTTACAAATAGATGCGGCTAAAAGCATCTCACAATTTTCAAGCCTAGTGTTAGTTTTGCACAGCATTTAACTCCCAACAACGTTCAAAAAGAAAAAAAGCTACTCTTTGGTTCCTGGCACTGACATCAAGCAATGGACAAAATTGTCAACTTTTTATGGCTTGAGTCCGAGGGTTTTGGCTACTTTGTTTTTGCAGAATAAACAATTTTTCTTTCATTCTTTTTTTTATCAAGAACATTTGATTTTTGAGCACTGAGCATTTGATTTTCAATCTAACCACCTTTTTCCTAACCACTACATCAAGCCTCTCATTCATTTCACTTACCACCACTAGGTACCAACATACACAACACATGATTATACGAAGCAGAAGCGACCAACACTTCATTTGTCCCCAAAAAATCCCATTTGTTTTCCGGGTTAAAATTTTAAATGAGCTTAAGTCTGTAGGCAATTATGGGCACTTTAAATTTGCGAAAAATAAACAGGGGTTGGTAATACCCCTTGTGTACCCCTGCTTCCCTTATCAAGTAATTACGGGAGTTTAGGAATCGAGAGCTTCACCTGAGGCTGGGGAATGGGTCTGTTTGTATTTGGGCACTATTGGTGGTATAGTGGCTGGTAGCGCCTCTTTTGTGAGCTGTGGTCCTGGTAATCTTTGGTAGTGATGGTAAATTTGGCTCAGCTATAGGTCTTGGTTAAAGTTTAAGGTTGTTTGAAATGTAAGATCAACTGTAGCATTAGTTTCAGGAAAATTTTACTGGTATTTTTTTTTTTGCTTTTCTACTTAAGGTTTTGCAATGGTTAAGCTGTGTTTATTCAGAGATATTATCAGGTCCTAATTTGTAGGTTTAACAAATCTTTCAACCAAAAAGCGATACCGTAAACCTTGGAAAGGGAAATCCCCGATGTCAACCTCTTTTTTCCGCTTAAACTTTTTCACCATAAAACCTATCAGCCAATTTTCCTAGATCACAATCAAAACACGTATATCGAACGGGAAATTCCATTAAAACAAAAGAACGTATTACACAACAAGACAGAACAAAGATTCGTTGGTATTAAGAGACGAAAACAATAGCGGAGCAGCGAAAAACGGGCGAACAAAGGAGCGTGGAGCGCTTCCAACCCGAAATTTACGTTTAAAAACAACGTAAAATACCTAAAGCGGGATCCGTATCTATCCTATTTAGATATTAATCTAAACGAAAAAGCAAAAGCAATTCAAAATAGGCAACAAGCTAACAGAAGGGACGGGGCGGGCACAGTAATTGGCCATTTATCAAACTGCGAAGGGGTTAGGGAATGCTCCTGCCCGGCTCCGCCGCCCTGGTACGCGGCCGGGAGCGGCGCGGTACAAACTGCTTAAATGACAAACAAACATACAGATTTTATGTAATAAAAATGACTATTTAATTCTGTTTGGTTTGCCATGACTATGTTCTGAAAAAGTGTGATAAGAAAAGTTTTGAGTTTATCTGAAGAATGCTTGCACGAAGAATTTTTGCATAATATATTTCTTTACTTGCTGGTACCTAACTGTTGCAGATCTTGAGAGAGGCAACTAATGTAATTTTGCAAAAATGGCCTTCCCATTTCTTGTTTTCGATTTTGGCCTTAAGTCTGGTCCTTATCATAAACTCTTACACGACTTCAGAAACTCGAGAACCACCCGAAACCTCGCAACACAAACGTATATCAAAACAAACATTAATTTAAAAAGTTCCCCCAAAGCTGACACGACTTATGTCCGCAAAACGGACTCACCAAGGTCCTCTACCATAACTCGGAACAGGGAACAGAATTAATCTGAAACACCCGATACTAAGGTAATTTTCGCAAAGTAATCTAAACCTAAACACACAGGTGGAAGGTACTCGGCCCTGCTTGATTAAGCCCCGTTTTAAATTCAACATTTTCGGGTCCATAATGAAAGTTTCTTATCAGTAAGGCGCGTTTGTGAGTTATGGTCGTTTGTTTACAATCCCTCGGGTTTCTGTGCTCCTGATAGCTCGGCTTAATTATGTTATGTATTTATAATTATGATTAGGTGGATAATTTGGAAGCAATTTTATGTAAAATATATTTTAAATTACTATGTGTTAGTTAAGATTTAGCTTTCCTATATCTAACTAGAACTCAGTCCAAATGCGTAAGCTCATTGCATGTGTGCAAAGATTTTCTCTGATCCCTGCTGAATACGCCAAACCCACCAAACAAAAGTAATTTTAATAACCTAAATTCTATTTTTTTTAACCTCTTTTAAATACTAAAGTCAAAAGAGCCAGCAAACCCACAAAAAACTCTTCCAATTAAACAAAATGTAAAATCCAATTGGCATCAGGTGCTAAACACAAGCAGTACTAGAGGTTCATCACTCTGACGCGGACTCCCGGCTGTCAAACGAGTGGCCCTCGCGAAACCACCCGTGTGTAATGACTATTGTCTATGGTGTCTCGTCGGAAAACTTTACTTGTAATGTCTATGGCCGGCGCTTTGGCGCGTGAGCTTTCAAAATGGAATTAATTACGCCATTTTGTGATGGCAGGAAGTTATGAATATTTTGAAGCTGTTCTGATTTAAATAATTATGTTTTAAATGCGCATAGACATTTCAAATTAAAATTGGTTTGTATAGAATAATGTAGTGCTTCGTTAAGACATTGAAACATACTAAAGGCTGTAAAAAATATGATACACGTCCTCACAAATTAGTATTTGTTCAAAAATGTTGTTACAAGCTATAATTTAGAGACTGATAAAATTATAGTTATTAAACGTATTAATTAGACGTTAAAACGAAAACGCTCCAATTAAACTGGACTTTTATTACAACGTGTGTCGCTCGAGCACTGTGTACGACAAGTAATAAACGAAAAATTACTGCATCTAAAATGATAATTAACATCGTTGGGACGCATCAAAATGCACACTTGAAGCGTTTTCATGTTTTAATAAAGTACACGCAGCATAACCGGTATAACGAGAAAAGCAATAAAAAACATAAGCAACCATTACATCTTAGTTAATGGACACCCTCAGTTTTCTAAGAAAATGATAAGCGAGATAAAAACTAACTAAAATGGCGACGTTGACGTTCCCAAATGTCACCCGCACATCGCTACGCAAACAGCTCATAATTACACACGAAAACATTATCTCTAGAATGATCAAGTTAGATCGCTTACACGCGTTTCTTTCAAAACAATTATGTTAATATGTAACGAGCGTCCACCGCGCAATAATTCACAATTAAAACCCCGTGCCAGTGAAACGGAGCGTAATGGGCGCGTTCGGATTGTCAGAGAACGGGACGTCATAATCTGGGCGCGTTCATATTCGTGCACAAATCCCCGGCGCCGGCGCTTGGACGCGCTCAACTTCGCTTATAAATTCAGGCGCGTCTGTTTTGAACGCAGTCATACGTAGGTATTAGACGGGACTCAAATTAATACAACGGGCCGCAGTACACCTGCGCCTCGCTTGTTTCTTTCCTACAAAATTAACTCTGAGCTCGCAACAATGGAGCCGGGGGCCGCGCTCGACCAACTTTTGCGCTGTTATTTTTTTTTCTCGACCGACTGCGGTGGCTATATTTCAAACTGTCATACTTAATCTTTTTATCAAAGTTAGTTAAATGCCATAAGAAGTGCACCCGTCTGCCGTGAGCTCCTCATCTGCCCTCTAATTGCGTTTGGAGTTTGTTTGCAAACTTTTATTATGAAATTAAACTAGTTTGATGCTGCTTTTGGTTCTGTTGCTATAGCCGAGTCTAATAAAGATGATTAAATACTTTGAGATTTGGACGGTTTTATATTTTGTTTCGCGAAGTAGTTTGAAGAGCGACAGAAGTTGGTTAGTAAATAATGAGATTAAAAGGTTAACAAACTCATTTAACAGGTGACAGAAACGCCGCCATTTTGATAAAGATTTTTTAATTTTGTCAGTGTCAGTGGGCTTACTTTTAAGTTTTCCATCACACCAAAAATTCCGCTTTAGTTTCGTGTGGAATTATCTAGGAAAGTGAGCTGACAGACAAACATTCGGCAATATATTTTATTTAACGTCAACCCGGTTACATCAACTAACTATAACTAACGCCGCTCCGAAACAACTAAAACATTAGACAAAATACCAACAAAATCTTTACTAATTAAAACCCAACAGTTGTTTATTCAGCGTTTCGCCGTTCGCAATACCAGGCGAGCAGGGCCTAGGAGGCGAATAATTTATATTTAATTTAAACAAGACGACATTGGTATTCGGTATACGAGTGCGTAATTAAAATTCCCGCGGCGGTGGCGCGCCCCGACCCCCCTCCCTCCACCCCTCGCGACAGTTTTCGCGCCAATTTCAACGCGCCCGGAAATTAATTGTGACAGGAAGACGCGGCGGTCACATCCGGCCGCGTTCCGTTATACGCATTGAATTATCGGCCAGTGTGTCCCGCACAATAAAAATATTCAGAGCTGTCATAATAGTCCACAGGTCGTTCGGAACGCGAAGCTGATATAATTTCGCTTCATTAAACGTTATGTAAATTTTTCGTAGCTACAAATTAGAATGCACGGATATTATTTATTCTGCCAACATCGACTCAATCATTTTTTTCTAAACATCTTTCTGTAATTAACACTTATAAATCACAGCGCAATCATTCGTCGTGAGCAGTCCCAGGAATAACCGTGGGCGTGTCCAAAAACTAGATATTCGAAAACATCGAATTCCGAGTTAACATGATTTATCGATAACGATTACTTAAAATACCATGACATGTCACAAAACCGGTCGCTCGTCGATGTAATCGTGACCTGACTGATTATCTCCATCGTTATAAAACCTTATAAACTCGGTGACAATTAATAAGTGTCAAGTTTAACATTTAATTAAATATAAATCGATAAAATCATCATAATCCATAGTAATGGCGGCGCATTTACATAAGACGCGCGAATGTTTTGAAATTTTTCAAAAAATGGAATGTGTTCGAATTAATCCGTGATGCGTTATTACGTCATCGACAAATGTTTGGATTATTCTAATAAAATTCTACCTACTTATGTTCCAAAAAGTTTCTAAAGGGTCTGGTTCTACTACAGGTAGTTAATATAAACTTTTACGGCATACTGGGGGAAACTACACTAAACAATGATAGATGGGATTTCTCTCTCAAAGTTAACAACGAAATAAAATAGGTTTCATTACCCTCGAACTGTTGACATAAAAGGACATTATTTCACACGTGAGAATCATACAAAATGAAGACAACGTCCTTTTAAGGCGTTATAGCAATAACATTATGGAACAGTTGCAACTTCGCAGTAGAAATAACCCTTAACTATCCATAAACAATCTAATATACTTTTAACAGGCAAAGGTCTTACATTGTCAACGCCGATTATTCGAAAAAAGAAATCGATTTTTATAATCGGCTACGAATTTCACGCGGGTAACAATTGTTTGGTATCCGCTGGCATCTGGGCGAGAGTCGTTCGTTACCTACGTTAAGGGCCTCTAATGGCCTGCACTGAACTGGAGGCCCTTAAAATTTTAAACGTCCTTTTATTTATAGAGGCTCGACCGATATCGAGCCGTCGGATCTATTCGTTATGATTCGATTTTTCACTTTCTTATTCGGTTTAGTGTTCGGGGAAATATTGACACCTTTTATTGGTGAATGTCGCGAGAGTTGAATGCTGATGGAAATCCTCTCAAAGATCTTAAACCTGCCCAAGTGTGTCATCAAATTCAGTAAATCTTGCAACATTTTTCTTGAAATAAAGCTGCGTTTCTGACTGCCTTATCTAAAGCCCCATTCCCACAGCATCCCACAACCAACCAAAAGAATCATTAGAAAAAAAAAAACCAGCTGAGTTCCCGCCCACGAACCGAACCCGTCATAAATCGGTAAGTCGTTTAAAACGGTTAATTGCAGTCTGATTTATTAGTGTCGCCGTGTCTTATCGGCGGATCTGACGACACAGTCGTTAGAGCACGGTTGTATGGCTGGTATTTCATCAATTTGTATTGCTTGTAATTGCATTGGATCTGCTAGTACAGTGGGCTGCATGTCACTGACACAAAACTAGCGGGGTAAAATGACACACACACATATATAATCAGCTTATAATGTTCCCACTGCTGGGACACAGGCTTCCTCTCAGTGAAAGGGAATGGACCGTAATCCACCACGCGGGTCCAGTGTGGGTTGGTAGTTGTCACATGTCAAAGACAATTGATCGCAACTTCTTTAATTATGACAGTTCAAACACGTTCTTTGCGTTATTTACGTTGTTGAGCAGATGAATTTATTAAACTTATGAAGCAGTGGTTTAAAAATATCCTTCGGATTGTGATTTGAACTGTGTTTTGCAATTAGGGTGCAGTATTGGCTGGTCCCCTTATTCTATTGCTCAATGGTAAAGTGTTACCACCAATGCCTATTGTACCCACTAGATACTAGATAGACTAAATTAGGACCAGGTAGCTACAGTTGAGGAGAATTGCTATTAACAATGTACACTGCCAAGAGTAGAGAACATTTGGCAGGGTTGCACAAATTGTGTAGGGTTTTGGCAGTCATTGAGTGTTCTTAATTCGTCAGTGATTATATGCGTTATTAATTATGAATTATTGCCTGTTCATCATCAGAAGTCGGCATAATTTCATGCTTGTTGACGCTTGTGTAATTTAGTCCCACCAGGTGGACATACCTGGTAGAAGTTGCGGGAAACCATTGGATGCAGCCCAAATTAGCTGTGGAGATTTATGGACGAGGCCTTCGCCCAGAAGTGGACGTCTTCCTACTGATGTGATGACAAAACCTCAAAAAAAAAAAACAGTGGCACTCCGGGAGTGCCGACAGAAGTGAAAACAAAACGCAAGCAGAATACTTTGCCATCACTCACTGCCATATCGGATATACATTAAAACCGAGTACATCCCGAGGACAGCCGAACGCATCCGAAGCTGTGTCGGTTACGGTAACAGTGGTTTCTTCCCATCTCAAAAAATGCCCAAAAAAGAAGTTTTCTCTTAAAAAAAACTGTTCTTCTAACTGAACAGACAGCTTTGCTGCTAGACAGTTTGTTGCGCCACTTCTTCTTTCCACCTAAAGCACTAGGAAGTGATGGTGTTTTGGAGGACTGTCTTTGGCTCAGCGCAGACAGAACGGAGCGCAGCGGAGAGGATTTTATTAACGCACTTGAAAATAAACTTTAAAATTATTACAATAAAGTCCATAAATGCTTGAACCTGACAAAAAATGCTCGCGCGTCCTCGGATATACGCGGGAATCCCCACGCGGCGTCGAGTCGGCGCCCGCGTCGTACGCGTACTTCAGTGTTGTCTGATGCCTTATTTTATTAACATGTTCTTCCATTTCTTCGTCTTCCGCCAAAAGCACAATTATAATCATATCCCAGTCCACCATCGTTGACGAACTTTCGCGACAAAGTGGCATGTTTACTGTAGAGTGGTAACCCAGAACGGTTTACTCGTGCAGGCTCGCGAGGTCGCGCGCAAGCTCGAGCATACGCGATCCGTAAAGAAAAAGCCCGAGACCGCGCGGGGATTATTCCTCTCTGTCTGCGCTGACCCTTACGTAATTTTGACGTTCAAAAAAGTGCTGATTCTCAGCCTTTGCGATTTGTATGAATGACGTTTGATTTTGAAAGAATTACCGTTGAAAGCGCTAGAGCGTAAAACACGCGTTAAATACTAATATCAACATGACTTATAGATGCTACAGTGTGCCACCGGTACAATGCATTCAACACATAAATTGCACAACAACGGTACTGTATCCACACAGGTGCTATATCCACTGCCGCAGGATAACGACGCCCGGACACGTTCTACTTAGCTATTAGTCGAGGAACAATACTGATCCGCTTTATTATTGTTTTATGTCTGTAGACTAAAACATTTACTTAGGTAGGTACTAGTATTGTAAGCGTGAAAGTTTTTTGAAGTGAAAACTTCTTTAGGCGCGTTGGTTTTTGAGATGGGAAAAAACCATTGAATTCGCGCCACTGTAACCGTAACCGACATCGCTTCGGATGTGTTCGGCTGTCCTCGGGATTAAGGTACTCGGTTTTAATGTATTTCCGATAATATGTCAGTGAGTGATGGCAAAGTATTCTGTTTGTGTTTTGTTTATATGACAATTCAAGTTTTGATTTGATTTATATGACAATTCAAAAAATACACACGTAATTGTTCAAGTTTTCACTTTTGTCGGCACTCCCGGAGTGCCACTTTTTTTTTTTGTTTGTTAATCTGTCACTCAAAAACGGATGAACGATTTTATATGAAATTTGGCACATAGATAGTTTATAACGTGGATTAATACATAGAATGCTTCTGGATCCAATTCTGACGTCCACGCAGAAGAAGTCGCGGGTAGAACCTATTTTGATGTATTTTGTGAATGGGATGCCTGGAGTCAATTCTACTTATCTTTGAACCAACCTGTCCTAAGTGTGTGCACTAGGAAACAATATATCAACATCCATTCATATCTCCACAAAGTTGACCCATTAAGACCGCCTATCCAATAAATAAAACCGTAAACTCAAATGTCCCGAGACTTATGGTAGCAGCACTCCGTCCATTAATATAATGTATCAAACAAAACGTCCAGTTTAAAAACATCGGAAACGATACGCTCTGAGAGGCTTCTCGATCAAACTGTTTATCTAGAACATTCCCACTCGGACGTTATAAATTACGTTCTATATGCACAGGGTTGCCAATTGACAATGACAGTACCAGAGACGAATTAACTTTTTTTCGAACGACTCATTTGAATTCAAATTATTTTTAATTGGCAACCTTTAAGATACGGGAGACTGATGAATTGGGAGCCTTTTAAAGGTCCAGTTGCAAAAAGTGATGCCAAAACATTTAAATACTGCCGAAATGTTACGATTTTAATAAACGCAACACGATGCTAAATCATTTTGTGACATGTTTGATTTACGCAAAACACCAAAATGTTAGTTTTCGAAATAATTTATTCGACAGCAGACATTAACACTTTCACGCGAATTTTAATTGCAAATAAAAGTAGCGTTCCAAAATTCCATCAAACTGGCCGACCATTTGCGTTTAATCACTAACTTGATTAAAGACTGATGCACGCTAGAAACTGGAGGGACAATCAAAAGCCTTATCTGTCTGTAAAAAAGGCAAAAAGCCCTCGGACCGACCATTGTTAGCGTACGATTGCGACAACGCGATTAAGGTGAATGCGCAGTGGTAGACCGCGAAATTCAATTTTTCTTAAGTTTTTTGCAATTTGTAGATCAGTGTCAGGTTGTATCTTGATCCAAATATGATTCGCGACTATAATAGACATGTATTTACAGAATCATAGTCATTAGAATCATTAATATATCTCTTTAAGTTAGATTTCTACCACAAACACTTTTCCATACGAGATTTGTTCTTAACGGTAGAAATCTAACTTAGAAAGATGTAATAATGATTCTAATTATTATAATTCTGTAAATACGTACCTCTTATAGTCGCGAATCATATTTTGATCAAGAAACAACCTGACACTGATCTGTAAATTGCAAAAAACGTAAGAAAATTTAAATTTCGCGGTCTACCATGGCACATTCACCTTAAGCAACGTGCACAGCTAATTCGACTAAGGCTAACACGCGAACACACCATCATAGTATGCAATAAACCGAATGTAAACGAAATAGAGATGTTTTGAATTAGTTTCCCTGTTCTTGTCTCTGGCTGAGTGGGCTATTCAATGATCATTTAAATGGTGGTAAATATTTGCGGAGTTATTCAAGCTGTTCCAAATAAGAGTTGAATTTATTGTTTCTTTGTCCTTTCCAATTATCAGCTAGCCAAGGTAATGATGGTCGGAAAACGACCTGAGATTTAAGGTTATTGCGTACACCCCTAAGATCAATCCCTGTCTACACTTTTCAAGAAATAATTTGCGAAATTTCCGATATTTCTGAACCTTCTTGAAAACCGTGACCTGAACCACATGTCCGTGGAAATGAAGACATTTTTACGTGACGTCACCGCGCGTCAGGTGGCCGCTTAGAATTCTGATCCGTCCATCATTAATTTGACAAATGGGCGCACGAGGTGATGGCGGACGGCGGCGGCGCGCGCCCCATCGCGTTCCTTCAATTTATTTGAATTTAGCATTCTGTTTTTGCGATTATTCGCCTAACTTCCAATTAGGTTTTTAATATGACGTGTTGAAAGAACTTTCATTGTTTTTCTTGTTTGTCTATGCTTCTTTTATGTTGTTAAAACAATGGCTTTCTGCAAATAGAACGCATCGCTTGTCAAAATGCAAAATGGCGCGCTTTCATAATTCAATTTTAATATTTTTAATCCACATTATTCACGTTCAGTTATGGAAACAGAACATGACGCGTCTGTAAACAGATATATAAAAGTTTTTGTTATATTTATTGTGATTTCCGTGTTGTAAAATTGTATTTTATTTATCTAATCGAGCCATGAAATGTATGATGGGCGATTTGCTTATTTTGATTCAGTTTTCCGACTTTCATGTGGGAACGAAAATATCGCATGTTTATTGATCGTTTTTTTAATAAATGTATTTTTCAATTGTGTTTTTGCAATGTTGGTTATTGCTAGTAGGTGAGTATTCGATTTCTCATGTCTCCGTCGAAATAAGTTGTTCAATCAATGGACTATCAATCATTGTAAATTGTCTTCCGCTGTTCTGAGGATTTTCTAGTTTACAACTTTACACCTATGTAGCTTAAAGCCTTTCACATCGTGACTTCAACATTTGACGTTTCCTAAACCTCCAGTATACCAAATAATTGCGACAGCTTCTCTTTACTGTTATCTACAAATGGAAAATTACCCGAAATTATTGCAACAAGACATGGTAGAGCTTGAAGATAAATGAGAATGATCCGTAATTAGAGCAAGTACCAGGCGAGCATACAAGACGGGAGTATTTGGTGCGACCCGCATCGGCCACACGCAATCCATCACTGCACCAAATTAGTTCGCGCGCCGGCCGCAGCAGCCGCACCGGCGCTACTGCCGCACTCATTAGCGGTCGCCTGGAACCCTGCGCTCCTGGTATATAATTGTTATCATCATTAAAATATTGACGTTATTTTAGTGTCACCATCACGTGGCTTTATGGGAAAATCGCTATTTAATAGTACATAAAGAGCAAAACCACCAAATTGGCATATCCTGTCAACCAATCCAATCAACCCTAACTACTATTTAGGAATATAACCCAGAATCAGTTTTAGGACTTTTAAAACACCATACAGCCAAGTTTGGCACAGTGAATCCTCAAGTTAGAAGCAAAAGCTCCACCGGAAAATATCGTCTCCAACGCTAATTTGGCTCCAGAAAGCCAATCTTTTATTCCAGCCTTCCAACCTTACCTGTACCAACAAAATTCAAATTCTCCGCCAGATGTTGTCCATAAATAAACTGCGTTCGCACCTCAACCCTTCGAGTTGTGTAGTACAAAATAAATTCGGCGCACACGTCACCAATCAGAGCAATATGGCGCCGGGTCGGCTATTATCGCAATTGCATGTTATCCGCGACCCTGTCTTGGGATGCGGGCACGAAATTCGGGGGTTAGATATTTTTAGCGTTATTGATGATTTTACTGACAATGATTTTAGGAACAGCTCTTTTGTATTAGCAATGTATGGCTGAACATCAAATAAAAAAAGAAACTTAAGGTCCTTAAAAAAATCAAGTAAATGAGCTTTTTGGGTTAGCCCTGAAAATGTAGAAAAAAGATTCGTGGTATACCTACCCATATACCTCATTTTCTGATATTATAACAAAAGTGTTGATAACTGGGGATAAAATGAAAATATCACCCCTATACTTAATTTGAAAGCATGACCATCAAAACAATCTTCTCATCTATCGTTCTTGGTCCATATCTCTAGCCTGACAAGGAAGTAACACTAGTAATGATCTCCTCTCCACATGAAACATCTTCTTTCTTGTCCTACGATTCTGGTAGACTTTTAGAACCATGGCCAATAATTTCGGCTGTCCCCGCTCACCGCTAACCTCGGGGCCGCACGCAGCAAGCGTTTTGACACCATCTGCGACACTTTGAGATATTTACTGCCGATTTATGCCGCCTTGGTGTCTAATTAGTCGGCTGTTAATTGTACCTACAGCCTATTAAATTTGGAAACGCGTATATTAAAAGATGTTTATATTTAGATTTCCCACTGTCTTGCAGAAATGATAATAATTATGGATTTTATAAAAAGTAAATCAATATGTCTTTTCACCCATCACCGTCTACATCATCCATTCATTTATCTATCTATGGTCACTTTTCGCATTTCCTGAACCTAGAAAACAAGGCACACAACATACAGAAGTACAGCCTGTACAGCATGTTCGCATTATTCATGCTTCGTTGCACAAAATCATAAAATCAGAACGTCTGTGGAAACTCAAAATAAAATAAATCGATGGCGCGACACAGTCGGGTCCCCCTCGCAATCGCAGAATAAAAACAAATCCGTGTGCCCCGACAATTAACGCAGTACCATGTGTTACTCATTCCGTGTGATGAGGACCCAGAAACTCGGGGGGTCGGGAGGTCGAACTGGCGATATATTGCGCCCGGTAATTACACCCAGCGGCTACCAGGCTGCCATAGGATTAAGGAGCTATACGCCTTAAAATGAAGCATTTTCCGCTAACGTAATTTATTAGAGGCGATTTTTGCTTCTCCACTTTATGTAGCTCTGGTAAATTAATACTAGTGCGATTTATTGTTTCAACTTTTGTTGTTGTTGACTTTTATTTTTGTATGGATAATGCTTTTGAAATGGGCAGCGTGGAAAGTTAAAATTAGAGGCTTTTTCGCTTGTCAAAACGGCAACTTTTTAACAGTCAAAGTGTTCTAAAAAAATCCTGGTCCAAAGTTGTTCTAAAGCGTGGAGCTTCCTCAATTAAAAGGATGTAGGTTTTAGTATTCATTAGCAGACAAAATAAACTTCCCTGACCCCAACTTATACGGAAAAGACCCGTATTTTCTACGCAAGCATGACAATAACGCTAATTCACGCCTAATAACCAAACATTCTTCGAGCACAAGAGTCCATTACGAAAACAACATAGGCAATATCCTTAACAATCTCTATACGCCGTCTCCTGATCCCCTGGTTATAATATTTACTGGTCACACCTATAATTGCCTGATTTAAGGCCGTTTGTATGCGCTGGCGACGGCGGTGGATTTCATGAAAAATATTTATTGTCCGCCCGGACTCCGTGGATTAGACGTATTTGTACGTGACGAAGTTACTTGGGCCTTTTGTTTTTCACGACCGATATTTTCCGCGTTGTTTTTGTTGATATGTTTCAGATGCTTTGGCTAAGATTTCACATTTTGACAGATTTTAATCATAATATTGCACTATCTTATTTTACGTGTAAAAACAAACTAAAACAAAGATCTTACCTATGTACGAGCAATCAATCACCAGGGTAACATAGCTCCGGATATCTCAGACATCAAAACTCGATCCGTCCGTCGGACGGTATCCGCACTGGATTTGTCGGATCCCGTCAGCATTTGTTGCGGAATCCAAGTATTATTCACCCTTTTGAGTCCCTGTATCGTCTGCGAATGTTTAGCTAAGCTTACGGGGATCCTTTTTGTAGTGCAAATATCAAAACAAAGTTCTTGGATTACAGTTAATATTCCTCTAACAATTCCGTGAGAATATGTCATTAAAATAATATTTTTATCGTTTCATAATTCTGCCAAGTCGTTTTAATTATTCTCCTACTTCCAAATAATGAAAAAGCAATTTGGCACGTAAATAAATAATTACCCGGGGTTCATACGTACCGCGCAAGTTTGTATTTTGAACCAATTACTTGGGCAATATGTTATACGTCTGTTGAATAAGTAATCTCATCGCGAGTGGGATGGTGGGAGTGTGGGACCCGATGCGCGCACTGCATTCCCAAATTAACTGTCACTATGAATTTTGTACGAACGTTCGGATATTCTTCCGATTGCTTTGTGATTCGATTAGTTTTTGTGATAATTGTTGTGTAATTACCGTTTCGACACGCACCCGTAATGGTTTAATACGCAGCGGCGCTAGTGAGCTGATTGAAAATAAAATTATTTTGTTGGCAGCACTGCTTGCTGGTCAAAACTTTAATTAAAATACGTGTCGTTTTGTAGAAACGTACAATTGGCAGATGAAATAGAAAATATGAACTGATTTCTGTCAATTCCAAGTATTTTAATAAACATTAAAATTATCATAAATTAACCCTAAAGCGAAACATACGAAATTGACGCGGAGCATACCGTGTGAGGGTTGAGGCCGCACTATCCCTTGCAAGGGTCCCTGTAATTACTTGCGCGAAGCATGGCTGTGCGTCCGATGCGTCTAATGTGTTGTTAATATCAAGATTAGTTCATTAACTCTTCATCCGCCGGCCCGGGGTCCATAACACCCGGGGTCCCCGGTCCGCCGGGAGAGGGGCCCGGCGCAAAAACGGCAAATTTTACGACTCTTAAGAGGGTATCTGTTAAATCGCGCTTTGTATTAATTTTGACGGCGACGGTTACTGTTATTTTGATGTTTTAGCTGCAATTAACTGTGAGGTTTCAAGATTACATGGCCATAACTTTTGTTTTCCTTGCGTAAAATTACAATTTTGTAAATTAGATAGAAGTTTTATTTTATTAACATTTAATTTGAATGCGTATTGTAGATCCTTTGATTAGTTAATGCTGTAGAAGCAAAATATTGCTCTTAAAAATAAAAAGGTCATGCGGAAAACCCATGTTGTTCAAGAGCCATTTATCCCAAAAATGACATTAAATTCTGAATGCAATAAAAAAAACAGCGTTCAAAATACATTGTTTTCCACATCATAAAAGTAATAAATCACACAATTCATGAAATTCGAAACATAGTTCAACAATAGACCAACACACATCTGACATTACCGAATTTGCATTTCTATGTGTGTTTATTTTATTTGTGACAACGGTCGGTCCGATACCAGGGGCGCATAAATCATAAGCGATCTGGATTTGTTCGGAAGGGTTGGCGATACAATTGTTTGATGCACATTATTGCACATGCGCCTGATATATCTGTTTGGTATGCAAATGGCGCTAATTGTAATAAGATTTGGTACATTACCGCGTCATCTGACACTCGGAGGGGAAGTTGTTTTTATTTTATTAGGTGCTGTATGGTGGAGTGTTGGTGTTACAATTGTCTGAGCTGATTTAGTAGTGCACTTTGAAATAATTAAATTTTTGCTTCGAGAAAGGTTTTTGTTACTTTGCAAATATGTGCCCTAACAGATGATGAATGTGTATGATATCAACCATAGAATCGTTTGACTTTCAAAGCGTAACTTAGCTTAGCTCGGGTGGAAGACGGTTCAAGCGAAGTTTCTTTTTCCATACGACCAAAGGGAATCTGCCTTCATAGCACATCTTACCCGTTTCGCTACACCACTTAGCTCTGGTGGAGACACATAGTTCCACAAAAAACAACAGCAAAACAAATAAATAAGATGAAACAATATATGCCACATAATATTATAATTAGTAGACAACACATCCACCCAAGAGAATCACATTACGTAACGATAATAGGGGCGGGCCACTCGATCTCATGATGTCCTGGTAGCAACTTATTATTGCAATTGCTAGATTTCCCCGGCTTTTCCCTAAATAGGGAAAGTTAAAAAGGTGATTTGATCCGAGAAGCACGTCCCGGGCCAGGGGGGTAGAAAATAGGGATGGAAGTCCGCCAGCGTACCTACAGAGTATAAAATTTAATTTCGACTTCCAAGTTTTTGGATTTTAATTACCTGAAAGCGAATTAAATAATGAGTATGCGGGGTTGAGTGGAATTCCTTCAGTTAACGCTGAGAATTCTCCATTTTCCGTGAAGGCGAACGTCGAGGGGTTGCCGTAATTTATAATTTATCCTTCCTTGATTTAGAATTACAATATCACGTAAGATTACATTTAGCAAGACTCCGTTACATATTTGCTGAAGAACAAATTCAGTTGTTCTGGCACTATTTTTTTGTACTTTTGCTGATTTCGTGAGGGTTATGAGAATCTTGCAATTACTTCATTAGCATTTTGCTGCGTATCCAGCACTATAGACACTCCCATTTTTTTTTAATGTAGATTAGATTGATTAAATATGCACAAACAAGTAGCTTTTCTTAAGCCAAACGCAAAACAAACATTAGTCCGCTACAATTTACTCTGTCATGGCGTCGCAAAAATCGGTAGTGCGGGATCTTAAGCCCAGGGGGTGCTTCGACCCACCCCGAATTAAGCGTTAATTAGGGAAAAACGGTATTTATTACCCCCAGGTAATAGCTCACTCTACCACCTGCTGTTTATGTAACTAAACACGGGAAAAACTTTATTTCCTCGGCCGTTTCGTTTATTCCTTTAATCGTCTGCGAAAATTGGTTTTATGTTTTCTTTTTGAGATTTACCGATTCTCATATTTTGAGAAACATGTGAATGGTCGGCTATGGAGATATTTGAAGGTACATAACATGACAAAAAATATATAATATTTATTTAACAGTCCTCCAAGGTTCGGACTTGAGGCCAAAAATCGTGCAATTTTGATTGTAATTTACCTATGTATGGTATGTACTCGTAAATTATGATCCAGCAATATTCATACCCACGATAAGCTAGTTTCGAAACATTTAAATTACAAACACGAACTGAAATTTCCACAAAACTTTTATCGGACACCCCCTTGTCCGGGGTAAATCCCAAAATCGTAATCCCGAGGTACTAGGGCGACATAGCTTATCGCCGGTGGCCGGAGCCGACGCCAAATGAAGGCATTAGTTTTCATAAAGCCGGCCGAGATAGCCCCCGGTCACTCCCTTCTGAGGGATGAGTTCTCCTAGTGCCTAGCTTGATATATTGTCCGATGATATTTGAAACCTTTTTGATAAGCGAATCTAAAGTTATTTCAGTAGTGCGTACGGTTTCCAGATAACAGCCATACATACATATAAGTACGTCTTATTGTTTCCGGATAATTTTATGCCAGATAAAAATCCCGAAGTTCTAGGAACCGCCAGAATATTTTCAAAAAGCTAGGTATATGGCTTGACTCTGAGTCAGGAAATTCATTTTTAGATAGAACAAAAATGTTCAGTTGACTTTGTAACGAAGATCCTGGTACTCTATGCGATACTCAACCCTCGCAAAACACAGGCTCGGCAGAATTCGACATAATTCATTAAGATTTGGTTGTTTTTCTCGCCTGTTTGTGCAAAGAACCTTTGCGGAAACGGAAAACTAAGATTATGCTGATATGTTTGTAGATAATATAATTGAATAGCGTTATATTATGTGGTCAAATCGATGTGTGGATGTTAATCCTGTTCGTGAACGGGCGCGGTCAGTAGGGACTAGTCATCTCTTTGCTGCCATGACTTATTTTAATTTAATATTTTAATTGTTTTTTTTTTCATCTGTTCTTCATCTTTGATGGAAAAATTTAGTAACCCTAGTAGTAGTAAATTTAGTAAAATTTTGTAAATTTAGTAGACCCAGGTCGCAAGCCAGGTCGCACTAGACCAACTCGCGAATTTTTCGAATCAAGAGTCAGTAGGCCTTAACATGTTGTCTTTAGAATTGCCTGATGTGCGTGTAATTACACTGGTATCCATACCCAAACTGGAACACAGCAGCGCTGCCTGGTGGAGAAAATACGAATGGTGGTTGTACTTCCTAGGACGAGCTCCTACACAAAGACCTCTACTCATCAATACAAAGGAAAGTCGTTTTTCGTGGCTGCCTGTGTGACCGCTTAGATCTTGGAAACTACGCAGTGTGTAATTTTTATTGCTGAATGGGCCCGCTCTTGACCTCGATCACGTTTGATGGAAAGCGATGGATGAGGTCTATGATGGAACGAGCGTGAGCCTGTTGACTCTTCATTTTGATACGGTTTTCACCATCAGTTATTTATCATTTAGAGCATTTAAGGCTTGCGCACCGTCGCGTGACGCCTGTTTGCAGGAACCTTTATTGTGAAAGTAATTTTAACTTGGTTATAGTACAAAAATCTCCATATTTTGTCATATCGCCATTACACCAATGTGAAGCAGAGCCCGGTGGCTAATTATGACATAATTAAACTTGTTTTTTTATGAATATTTTGTCTGTTTGTTTCAGGTTTATCAACGCGAGACGTAGGATAGTGCAGCCAATGATAGACCAGTCAAATAGAGCAGGTAACATTTTTCTTATACAACAGCTGTATTTGTGATGTACTTTATTTTTAAACAGATTTCTTTGCAATAATGAGGTAAACTGACAACTTTCCGTGTAAGGCCAGGGACACTAATAAAATTGATGCACTCCGTCAATTTGCCGCGTTATAGGTATTTCATATATCGGTCAGAGAATGACAGTTGTGATTTGAATAAACGGCCAATTTAAGAAGGCCGTTTTATAAAAAAATAATACCCCTGAATCCGCTCTAGAAAAGGATGCCTGGAAGGATTTTGGGGAGGCCTTTGCTCAGTAATGGGACAATGTAGGCTAACAAACGATGAATCTGAACCTGACATGAGGAGGAATCACCATGTCATGTTAAAACCAAAAATTGTAGGACATTATAAGTACTTACTTAATCATAATTGACTTGTCTAAGCTTAAGACTAACTATAGATACAACAAATTGTCTAGAGACGTCAAATCATTTTCTTATCCCAAACACGCCTATCATTCCAAAACAGTCCCAACGGTAAAAAATAAAACTTCAAACGTCAATGCCATTAGATATCCAAAATTCAAGACGCCATTACAGGGACATTAACGCGTCCTGACCACATCACGTATCGCTTCGGACATTTCAAATTCTCCGCGCACGCCCGAAACGACTTTGAAGTCTAAAATCGAGTTTGCTGACCACAAAGTACGGAGTGGTTCATACAGTATGCAGGCCGTCGCATGCGGCCAGTAACGCCGCCGTCCCATGAGGATGTTCTAGCTTTTAGCGCTGACCGCCTGTGGAATTATGACTGCCTGGTACGCCCCAGCTGCGTTTAGAAAGTAGATTAGATAGAATTACTTTACTCTGAGTAAAATAGAGTGTATTGTTTTTGAATACCGATAGTTTTAGATCTTTGGAAGAACGTGCTGGAACATTTTGTTTACTGAAGATCTTTCCGTGTATGGGCTTCAAATTAGGTGTTGAAACTATCTATTTCCTCATCAAACTATACCACACAGAGACACCACAGTGTGATTAGAGATCTTCAAGTAATAAATTACTTTCAATTTCAAAGTGCAACAGGCAACAACTACAAGAACGATTTAAAACGCTTGCGAATCACAAAATCAGCCAAAATATCCGCCGATAAAACCTTTTTTTTTACACATCCCGTCGACAATATGGAATAGAATTACAAACGACCAATTCTATTTTTACTTTGTAATTGTAGCACAGTCCATAAAACGTTCCCGGGTCCCCCGTACGTAGCCAACAAAAATTCCGTCGGGGGAAAAAAAGGACGTCGCAGAAAAAGGGCTTACTCCTGCGAACGCAAGAAGGGTAAAAAAGAATAATGTCCGAATTCGTTGACCCGTCCCGAGCTATCCATCACTCGCCCCTCCGTCGACTATCGGCGATGTATGCTACCCTGGTACCTTTATCTAGATGTGTGGATGTTGCCCCCCTTTCTATTTCAAGATTAGAAACGGGCATTTTCTTCATTTCTTGTTAATTTCGTTTATGAGAAAGGAGACAATAGGTACATCAGAGGTTTCGATCGAATGATTCGGACTTTTCTTGATTAAAAGCTATCTTATCAAAGTGTGCTACGATTATAGGAGACCTACCTTGGCATTGTTGTGATAAAATAAGAGTTTTGGATTTGATTCATCCTGCTAAGTTTTCTTGTAGCAGAAGTAGATGATGCATCAACGATAATCTTCTTACACCCCTGCATAGCATCTTGCTGTTCAAAAACGTTACACCGAGTTATTTGCCTATTTGGAAAAGTGCATTCATTTTCTCAATACAAAATGCTATCGCATTAAAGTTACCAGGCTGTCAGCACTCAAATATCGCGACACCAAACACCGGGAGTACATAAACCGGGCACAGTTCTAAATCTCGCGAGCCAAACGGGCGGATGTGGCCGCCCGGCCAAGTTTGCCGACGACGGAAAATGGAAAAACCGGAGGGGTGGAAGGATAGATGGAAAATTGTTTTGGCAATGGACTAAAGAAAATGGCCACCGCATTTCCTGCGGTCAAGCCAAAAGGCGCTTTTCCAATCACTATATTATTTGTCGTGCGACCGCCCTGCGTTTATGTATTCCTAGTGCGTGCGATGTGCCTCCCGTGTTTCGTTTGCCAACCTTCCCTATTTGCAGCGATTCGCTTGGCTGATTTTCAGCTATTAAGTTTGCTGTTCAAAAATAATGTTTTCAGTGCATTTGTAATCTGAATCATCTCTGATTCAATTCGTGGATCGTTAACATTTTTAATGTCGCCACTCGCCAGTGTTGCCAGACCCAATACTAATCAGTAATCATACTGTTGGCTACCCAATGAAACGTCTCCCTTCCATTACCAGCCCGTTAACACAGTCTATCCCAGTAGTTCAGCATGTACACACGCCATGTCGCAGCGTTAATGAATTTATTATAAGCGCATAAATTGCCCTCTGATGCGACCCATTACGGGGCCTGACTGTAAATTACAATTCGTTGGAGCACCGAACGATCGTTTATTGGGCATTCGGCGAGGATTAAAATCCGTTCTCTCGTCACCGATGCATTTATTAAAAGCGAAATTAATATTCATATTTTTGGAAACTAGCGGCTGGGCTTTGTTAACTCTGTTCGTGGAAATGATTAAACGTTGAAGCGGCAATTAGACCTTGTCAATGTCCGGAAAAATTGTTCGGAGAATCTGAAAATGTCCGTTAGTACCTACTGTTTAATTAAAATGATGAATTTGGTTAATTAATAATATGAAACCAATTAACGTTTAACATTACAATTTTATTTTAAGAACATCAGATTTTTCTAGTGCTAGCAACACAAACAGCCAGCATTTAGTATGACGTCCTCAAGATGACTTCCTCCTAAATCATAGTATCCTGGTAGTTGTGCCCCTGTTCGGGCGCCCGTTATTGCTTCCTGCGGCCCTGGTAGGAGACACGCGCCACTGATCCGACTCAATCACCCACTTTTGCATTGTTTGCGAAAAAAGCAATAAAATCGCTCCGAAATAAAAAAAACAACGGAAAAATGTCGTAAATGTTGTACGGTTAAAAAACGTTGACCTTTTGATGTCATCAATCAAGTCATCAAGAAAACTCATGAAACTATAATATTTTTTTGAATTCCGAACCACCAACTTTTATTTAATTCATGGTCAAAAATTTACAAAACTTAAAATTTTTCATGTATGATTAATTATTTTCAAAATCCATTTTATAAAATGTATTTTGTAAAATTGATCATCCATGATTGGTTGTAGGCTGCAACAAAAAACAAAGTAGAAGTAAGTATGCAAGATGCAAGACATAAAGCTAGCCCTACTGTTAAAAAAACTTCAATTGCCCATTGTGAGAAACGCAATTGCAAAAGTCAAGAAATCCGCTCAATTTTACCACAAAACTGTTATGGCTTCCGCTCGCGATATATCCATGGGATTATCAATCGTGATGTAATGGTGTTCGTCCATTATAGACGTCGATTTCCGACATCCTCATGGGGTCTTTATGGTGATACGCACCATTGCGCCTTGAGAGCGCGGGACACATACAGAACCACTAATGTATATAACATCTCTATAGTTTTTGGATTACCTACTTCTACTTGAGATTTTGAACTGAACCTTTTATGTAAAGCATTTTGGTGAAAATGTATTCATGTGAAAATATCTTGCAAAGTAAATCCGCTTATTAAATGTTTTGCTATGCAAAAACTTATTATAACATTATTTTAAATACCTATTTACAACTCTCTATGTATTATTTGCAATTCTGTCAAAATTTAAAAACTACAAAAATATTGTAATAATACAGCATGATCTTAAAAAAATAACAATGAGTGACAGAACCTACAGCAAGATTTTAAAAACCTGAAAAGTTAATTTAAAAAAATACAGCATGATTTTAAAAAATTGAAAACACATATACAGCATGCTTAAAACTTCACCAAAATGTGTGTAACAACAATACCCAGCTAAAGCTGGTGATACAGCCAGCCTAATTAACCGGGCAGTGTTTTATCCTTCAGTATTCCCTCACGCGGGCCCCAGCGGTGCGTACAGCCCGGAGGCGACCATGGGCTATATGATGGATGGCCAGCAGATGATGCACAGGCCACCCACGGACCCCGCCTTCCACCAGGGATACGCGCATTACCCGGCTGAATACTACGGCCATCATCTCTAATGCAACCTGCACACTTGTACATGTGAGTATAGGTACAACATTTTCTTTTTGGAAGTTAAGACTTTGTCGAGCCCCAAGAGCTGGTTCTAGTAGGAGTTGGAAAAGAGATCTTTGTCCTATACCAGCTAAAATAAAAACGGTATGGGTTAATTATTGATGGCTGGTAACAGCTGTATGAGAGTTGCTGAAAATCGAGTTGAATGGTGTGCAATAGGAGAGGTCTATGTCCAGCAGTGAACTGCTATAGGGTGATGATGATGGGTTAATTAATATTCCTATACCAAGCAAGAGCATATTTATTTTATATTGTAATCTGAATTATAAGCAGACTTGAAGTTGTGATTATGTGTCTACCCACTACAATTTATCTTTTGAGTATTAAAGTTCATTCTTGTCCCAATTTATGAAATCTCCAGAACCGTGTCAAATATTCTTCATTGCATCTTTTATGCATTTTAAATTGTAATCGACCCATTTATAATTCCGACTCCACGAAAATATTTCAAAGAAAGTCGTTGATATACGACAGAATTATAATTATGCTGTTACGGCTAAAGCATAAAATGCATAATTAATGTTTAATATATTCAGTTGTAAATAACATAACGAAACGTCAATATATTTGTATTTTTATTTACAGATATGAATAACGTTGACATCGCGCGGGCTGGCTGTCCGCAAGCCGCTGTGCCGCACTCGCCCAGGCCGAACAACGCCTTATGTGATACTGGCACGTGATAATTACAGGAGAACGATGCTACATGTACATAAAAAACTAAAATAAAAAAAAACGCGACATTTTTGTAATATTTGAAACAGTATACGATCTCCTAAAATTAAGTTTTGAAGTCAACTTTAATGGTTAAACTAAAAATGTAAATGTTATACGCGAAGTGACATGGACGCTGAAACATAACTGGTGCAATCACCATTATAAATAACGGTTTTATCATTCGGAACAATAGGAGCAAAGTTGATGAATGTAACAATAATGTGGTTTGATAGTTATCGTATAAATATTTATAGCTAATTGTGTATTGTTATTACGTAAATATAAATAAATAATTGAATAGTTGTGTAAGTTGTAACTATCACAGTACTTGGGTCGCTGTCGACAGAAAGGTAGATATGGGACTTTTTTTGTAAAGGAGTTGTATTAATAGGTTTTAGGTTTTTCGAAGCAACTTTCTTTGTTATTTGAGGAGCGGTGTGGACTGCGGGTGAAGGAGCTCGGCGGCGGGGCAGGTCATCCGTCGCTGACCGCCCCAGCCGGTCGCCAGTAGCACTCGCCCAGTGTGCACCGCTCCTCACTAGTTTCAAATGTATAACTGTAAATTGCGTTTACGTGTTGCGTCTGTTACCTACCAACTAATTTATTAAATATAATTATCAAGCTCAAATTGTACATCTATAACGAATGTCAATTTCTTGAAAATTAATTGTCCGCGTTTAATTTACAGAAAACATTTTGAATACATATCTTTGAATTATATATTTATTGTAATGATATTGTATATCGAATATCGTTTCTCACCTTGCCTTGGTGTTCGATAGTGTAGCACAATTTGTAACCGATGTATACGAATCACAAAATGATATTTTACAATGTTAAAAAAATGAGATTTTTAGGTCTATTTTTTGTCTTGTGGATGATACCTGATATTGATTGCCTTCTATGTTACCAGGAGACCATACACTTGAAGATGTGCAGATTAATCAATAAGTTGAAAAAGTAAAAAGGCCGTGTTCGGCGAGAAGGAACCAGTCAGTTATTTATTTTTTAATCTGTAGATCTTACACACATATAATATTTATAATTGTGTGATTTTCATGACTGATGAGAATCTGTGAGCTTCTCCTAGATTACAAATAACTCCGTGGTGTGAAAATGAACTTTTTGCGTAAATGTAAACGAATAATTCTAAAATTTACTTATTGGTGTCACCACGGAATGACTTTACTGTGAGTGTTGATTATAAAATTAATGATGTTTTTCATGGAATTAATTAAAATTCAACGGTGATGCTAACCTTTACAATCACTGTTAAATAAAATAGATGATAAACATCAAAATGTAAAATTAGCAATTTACTGTAAAATGTCAAAAATATAAATATCAAAAATGTATACGAATGTCTAAATGATCGCTCACAGTACAGTAGTAATTTACAATGTTTCCAAAAATATTTCACGTGAACCACTTTATAGTAATGCGTTGCATTACGGCCTTATGTCATGTATACGAACGGGAGATATAAAATGTCATCATTGGTCCTAGCTACGATAAACTTTGATAGCAGACTAAGTTATCCAAGAACAAGCTTTATTCTAGGCTAATTAAGACCACCATATTGTCTTTTAAATTGCAATACGACTGTTTGTGACGTTATTTAAAAATATATATAAATATATCTAAGAATATTAGTGTATGTTTCATTTCTCATATTATTATTCTTTCAAATACCTGTTAGCGAAATAATATGAAGATTTTATTCATTCGTTTTAGTAATTCGAATTTTAAAATGGAATAGTAAGGGTTTCCGAAAGTCTTCAGACAGTCGTATCGCAACTTAGCGTCTCATTTTAGAAAAAGTTTGTTAACTTTTGTAAATAATAATCATCAAATATTATACATACGTCATTTTTACTTTGTATAAATACAGTTTTTTCCCCAATGAAGTCTCAGTATTAAATAATTTGGAAAGAAAATATTTTTTTTCTCTTGCAACACCGGACTTTGTTGATACACAATTATTATTGTTATTTGCATTGCGTGTAATATATTTTTATTAAGAGGAAAATCTTAAATAGTAGTTGTTAGGTATTAATGTATTAATTGAAGAATTTTATTTTGATTTTTCTCTTTATTATATATGTATATGTACATTATATATAATGATTTGAAAGTCATCCAGTTATTGTAAATATAGCTACTAAAAAATGGTGAACATGAGCGTCTGTCAGCGGTACATTTTCAATTCGATGAAAAAAGTTAATTATATATTTGTATTGTATAATTTCGGTGAAGTACATATTATAAATAAAAACTATACGATTAATAGTGAACTGGTTTATATAAATGATATAGTGACAGCTGACGCTGACGGGCCGTTGTGGAGGAAATCTGACGAAACTGTGTCGGCATTATGAATGCTACGAATTGTGTAAAAAATATTAAAACCTAAAAAAAATGTCTTGTTTCATTTTAACATAACCTCTTTCTAAAGCTGTGTCTCCACTTGTAACATGTTCGCCAACAAAACTTCGAACAAGTGAAATATGAGTAACAAAGGGTGAGCTTTCCATTCCAAACTCTCATAGAAAATCACGTTTTGCAGAACATACCTATTTACTCGTCCACTACACTTCGCAACTTTTTTAAAAATTTGTTTTTAAGAACCTCAAACCACCATGTTTGACACGATCTTCTTGAGGTTTCATCAAAGAAATTCTGTGAACGCGTCAGTTATTTCGCGTCTGTGTGTGTTGAAAACATTCACTGGTGTGATTACAGAGCCTATTGTTTCATTGGAACTTGGAATCCCATTTTTGAGATTTTCGCAAATATCTCAAAAACGACGTCCTAGTTCAAAAATAATATGTTTTTATGGTGACGTAGACGTGAACGTCAACGATAATATTGTCACGTGAGAAATTACAATTTTCCTCTGGTAACGCTGCCTGCGACATAACAAATAAGTGCACAAGAATAAAAGTAGGTATGATCAGAGTCTCCAATCGTTGCCATGTCACCACTTTGCTTGGACTGGTTCGGAGGCTCGTTGAGTAAAATGCTAAAATCCCCGTTCACAATATACGTAACATGTTGGTCGCTATGTTCGGAGAGTTGTTGGCGAGTTTGTTACAAGTGTGGACGTAGCTTTAGACCATTAAATGTACCAGCAAAAGTATAGGTAAGCAAAGTTTTCAGTGGATATTGATAAATGTTTAGGAAACCGACACTACTGATACTGATAGGTATCTTAGGAAACTTATACAATAGCTCTCATGCTGGCTAACAACTGTCATAGATGCCCTTGATTTTTATTTAAATCATAGTTGAACTTATCTTTAAAGAAGTCAAAAGTCCTCTCTATTCAAATCCATACACTATCCTACTAAATACTCAAACACATAACGTCAGTCCACCACTTTACCCACGAACTCATGGACAAAACTTTCAAACTACCCTACAAAACATAAAAAAACAAAAAGTTTCGTTTACCTCGCATGAATACGTTAAAATGTCTATAAATATCTTTGGAAACAGTCGTCGACAGAGCAAGGTGTTTGCCAACGGCTATAGTTTGCAACTTTCACAATTTATTCGAAAGGAGAGTAACTTTATTGTTGCCTGAACGGGTAACGTTTGCCTGAGTGATCGAAAATGTATGGGGAGACAGGACGTATGATAAAAACATACAGTTTGTATGGATGAATTATATTAATGGACATTATAATTTTTGACGTTCAAAAGTACCTTTTACATAGTATTATTTAAATCAGTGAAATTTCTAGAGGGATTGATTTTTCATAGTTTTAAAATTAAATTAAAGTTTTCAATATCATTTTTAAAACTATGAAAAGTCAGAAAACATCAAGACTTTGCATAAAATCATAAAGTAAATAATGACGATGACATATAAAATTACTTAATGATTAAAATGTTGGCCGAACAACGAATGTTTGCATTCATTATGGCTTGCCTACTAATATTTTTCTGTAATTTTCATCCATGACACAAAAATAAATCAATTAATCAACTTGGAAAAAATACTCTCATTTTCCACAACATTAAGTTTTTCGCTAAGGATTGTCTGAATTATCACAGTTTCTGGTAGTAGAATTCAACTGGAGGGGGAATCACGTAAAGAATCGTAAGTACATCCAAACGTTGAGTATAGAGAGGTATAAAATTCATGATTTTATGACACCAAATTAAGAGGACTAAGGTAGTAAAATTTAGAAAAGAAATTGAAGTAAGGTACCGGTTAGGTATTAAAGACTTTTTTGAAAAAATAAATACCCTAATATAAAAAAAAAACTAACATTTCCCTCATAATAAAAATCCGAATCAAATTAAACTAACAAGCAAAAAAAGTACTAAGACAACAGAATCTCGAGCGCTTGCTACGTAGCGGCAATGCTACGCGGCGTAGAGTTTCGTAGCGTCGTAGCGGGCGTGGCGGCTCGAAAATGGCGGACGACAGTGAGTAATGGCACACTGGGACGAGTCCAGTGACGCGTACCGCAGGGTTGCCCCGTGACAGATACTAGTTTTATTTTTTAAATAAATGTTACGGTCTTACATAAAATGGTGTAGGCAGAAATAACAACGAGCCTAATAAAAAAAAGGGGTTAAATATAATGATCACCAAAAAAATATTGAACACCAAAAAATGAAGTCTAAAATTATAATAGGTCTAGCTGGGTACCCCGAGGTTAGGTTTGGTTAGGTTACTTTAAACCCTTTACAAAGAAATAGGACCCCCCGAAGCGGGGCTCCGTCGATATAGGATGCAAGGGCGAGCAAATGAGAATACAAATACAAAGTTACCTAGGTATTTTACAAATTAAATCAAATCAAATTTATTCGTAAATGTAGGTTTCATTACAATAGGATGTTATAATAATATGGTCAGTTCGCTACATTTTACTCGAGAGTATACAAATAATAATAAAGTTAGTGGTGTCGAAACCACAGACACACAATTAAAATGGAGTTTTAATTTTGTTGATCATTTTACTATTTTTGGCAGTAAAAAGTGTTTTTTTGATGTTATATTTTACTTTATCTGGTGATAAGTTAAACATAAGCCTAAAAAAACATCAATTTGATTACCAATAATATAATAATATGAGCCGTGCTGTTGATGGGATCTTTTCTATTTAACTCCTTTAGAAGATGAATTTTCCAAAATCCTTCTTGAGTGCTCACTTTCGTTATAAAAGGAACTCTTGTACAAAATTTCATGCCCCTAGACACAGTGGTTTAGGCTGTGCGTTGTTAGTCAGTGAAGGAATGAATATAAGATTCTTTTCACAAGGTCGTCGGTCCATCTTGTGGGAGGCCTTCCAACACTACGTCTCCCGGTACGCGGTCGCCACTCAACCTTTCGGCCCCATCGGCCGTCTGCTCTGCGCGCAATGTGCCCTGCCCACTGCCACTTAAGTTTGCCAATTCTTCGGGCTATGTTACCTTGGTTCTCCTTGTGAAAGCCGCAGGAACCCGCTAGATGCGGGAAGCACAAAACTGGTCTAAGTGGAAGTGCTTGGGGAAGGCCTATGTCCAGCAGTGGACGTCCTTCGGCTTAAATGGTGATGATGATAATGAAGATTCTTTTATTCAGTAGATTCTGAACCGTTTGTAATGGTTTGTTTGGCTATAAAATTCACTTTAACATAACACGCCTGTACTTCACAGGGGAAAGACAAAGGTAACACCAGTTAAGTAGCCTATGTTTAAGTCCCAACGTCTCAGGGTCGAGCTGGTACACAAGTGTACCACAAGTGGTACAAATTTGTACCAGCTCGTCCAATGAATCGTGGTCGTGTGTGTAAGTTAAATCCAAAATAAAAACACGGTAACACTAGTGAAAAATCTATGTACTTTTCTTTCAGTTGCATTTTTTGACACTCGAGTATGTTAAAATAGTATGAAGAAGAAGCTAAATGGTTCTATAGCATGACACATGACATTTTTGATTGCATTTTCTACCATAAGAAGGCCTTTGCCCTGCAGTGGGAAAATACAGCCTGTATTGTTAGATAGAAAGATAGATAAAAACCATACCTTTTCAGTAAAAACACCCAAAAATCTTTAATTTTCAACCAAAAACCTCAATGAAAAACATAAATTCCGTGCATCACAACCCATTGAGCATACAATTTCCGCATAGATCCGTTTGGCAACCCTACCTTTTTTTCCTCGAACGGAGCACAGTAAGCAACGCACCGATTGTATCGTTCGCGGATGCTCCGAGCGGCCCATTTGTCAACCTTAGCCCCCTTCCCCCACCGCGCGCACCCGAGCCCCCGGCGACAAAAGAAAAGCTCCAGATGAACACTGAAACTATATCAATTTATGTTTGCCTGGTACGAGATGTGCAGGAATGCGCCCTTTGTAAGTATTTTTTGGGATCCGGAAAAGTCTGACTGTGTCTGGCAATGCCTCAAGGTTCTGAAAATCTGGTTATCTGGTCGGGATCAAAAATTCAGCTGTAGCTGGGTGTGAAAGGGAAAAGAAATCAGTAAGCTTTATAGTAAGGAATAGTGACTACTTTTCCTTGAACTTGCTCTTCGATTCTCCCTTGTCCGGATTCTTTAACTTCTTAGTTTTAATGA
This sequence comes from Amphipoea lucens, assembly GCA_947508005.1. NCBI lineage: Eukaryota > Metazoa > Arthropoda > Insecta > Lepidoptera > Noctuidae > Amphipoea > Amphipoea lucens. The sequence goes on along the minus strand of OX382373.1, from coordinate 2,152,357 downwards.
ATACAACTATTGGAGACTAACTGCATTTTGAACTGATGAACGATGTTGAATCTTCTTTTTGAAAAACACTTTAACAGAGGTGAAAGTAGAGGTGGTTATAGCATCAAACAACAAATTTGGATGAGGCCAAAAACAAATGAGTTTCTCAATCATCTGAACAAATATGATAAAGAGAAAAGATTTGATTTGTTGTATGTTTGTTTGTTACGCTTTCACGCTAAAACGGCTGAGATCAAATTTGACACATGGGTAGACCATGCCCTGGATTAGGACATAGGATACTTTTTATTCCGATATTCTTACGGGATCTAGACTTATTGCGGGTGGAACCGCGCGGCGCAGCAAGTAATGAATAATTTTCCAAGTTGAAAAACAAAACATCGAAGCTGGAATAAAATAAAATGGACCTTAAATAAGGTAGAATAAATACATGGACAGTTCTACAAACAATTGTTTTCTGTTAAATGATTATAAGTTCCATTATCCCCTCCCATCCCACCTGCCGTTGCCCTTAAATTCATAGGACAGTAACGTAGTGAATTTACAAGCAATTATAAACTTAGTTTCATTACGTCCAAGCGTAGGTACCAGGGCGTCATGACTGGTGCGGAGGCATCGAGCAATTTCCACTCAGGGCTAATTTAAGACGGGACCACGACCGACATGTTTATTGGTTAATTAAAGTTTTACTCAGAAACAAACAGTACCAGGGACGCAGAGGACGCTTGGAGGGATAGCAAAAACGCGGATTAGAGGACCTATGTAAAGCGTTAACTGTAACGTAGTAAAAATTAAGTTTTATGAATAACTTGATCTCAAAAGTATCGAAAATAGTTTTATAATTGTTAGTGAAGGGGGATGCGCTAGGTAGACCACGAAATTCAATTTTTCTTACATTTTTTCAATTGGCAGGTCAGTGTCAAGTTATAATATGTTGAACAAAATAGGATTCACGAGCGTAACAAGTTATGTATTTACAGAATTCATCATCATCATCTGCCTAGCCTTTTCTCAATTATGTTGGGGTTGGCTTCCAGTCTTACCGAATGCGGCTGAATACCAGTATTTTACATGGAGCGGCTGCCTATCTGACCTCCACCACCAATTACTGGGTAATACGATACCCCTTGGTAAGACTGGTTGTCAGATTTTCGGTCTTCTGACGACCCGTCAAACATCCACGAATGACAGCCGGGACCAACGGCTTAACGTGCTTTCCGAGGCACGGAGGGGTCTTGGTATGTAAAGATAGCCACCCATCCACGGATCAACCGCGGCAAGCGTATTTACAGAATTATAATTGTTAAACTCATCAATACAACCCACATATTATAAATCAGTTTAGATCGTAATCGTAGGAAAAATGGAGTTTCGTGGTCTACCTAGCGCATCCCTTAATCCAAAAATGATACGTGAAATCTGAAACTGTTGAAAAGTAGGCTTGCCAAGTTCTCCTAGCCAGTTTCAGTCGGAGCAGTATAGATGCAATAGCAAATGCAATATCTCCTTTTCTCCTTAACTTTTCCTCATCTGTTAGGATTTTAACAATTCTTGAACAAAGGACATCGTCCTTTTGCTTGGGGATGCCTAAAGATGAGTGCCGTGGCGTAGGTATGCCTAGAAATGCAGGCGTGATCAATTTGCCTAGCCTTTTCCCAACTGTGTTGGCGTCGGCTTCCAGTCTAACCGGACGCGGACCAATATTTTTGAAGTGAAACTTCTTTACGCACGCTTGACTTGGGGAGTAAGCTGGCGAACGCGTGACGTAAGCGTTACGAAAAGTGTGATCGGGCGAGGCGAACGGGAGTTGAGTGGGGGACATAAGCAAGAGAAAGCAGTGCGCGCGCACATTTTCTTTCTCTCTTCCTCTCATAGCCAAATACGTTTGAAGTTTCACTTCAGTCGTGTGGTCATAAGCATACTCGGTTTTTTTTACATGGGGTGACTGGTAATCTAACCTCTACAACCTAGTAACTATCCAGTAGTAGTAAGGTATCCAGTCTTACCAAGGGGTAAGACTGGTAATCAGACTTTTGGGCTTCTGACTACCAGAAACAACTGTTAAAGATCTACGAATGACAGCTGGATCCAACTGCTTAAACGTGTTTTCCGAGGCACGGGGAGAGGGGCCTCGGGATGTAACAGATGGTCACCCATCCACGGACCGACCTTAGCAAGCGTTGCTTAACCTTGAAGATCGACCCGCGGCTGTTAATCAGGTCACTCTTCAGTCGGAGTGACCTGAAAAAAAAAAATCCTAGTTAGATACATTTTATATTAAACCTAAATGATTCTGCAAACGGTACAATATCAAAAACACCTGAACAGGCCACGGTTGGCAAAACAATAATCCAAGTTTACAATTTATCCGAGCGATCCCGATTACTTGCGCCTACCGACTGGCACAAGTAGCTCTACTCAACTTTAGAGTAGGAATGAGAAAAGGTATCAAGTACACCTTATTCAACACTTTACACTTATACACCCTTTTAGCACTTCCCATCATCTTCACTTCATCTTTCTGTCCTTGCCCATGTTACTTAGCACCCTAATTGCGTCAACACTCGATCTCAATCTGATTAATTTTGAAGGATATTGCTAATCCATTGCTTTGTATGTTCGAAAAATTTTTCTGCTCAACAACGTAAATAACGCAATGAATGTTGTTGAAATGTCCAAATGAAAGCCATTGCTACTGATAGTGTGTTACGCGATTACCCCGCAGGTCAGCGCAACTCTATTTTTGAAGTGAAACTTCTTTACGCACGCTTGACTTGGGGAGTAAGCTGGCAAACGCGTGGCGTAAGCGTTACGAAAAGTGTGATCGGGCGAGGCGAACGGGAGTTGAGTGGGGGATATAAGAGAAAGCAGTGCGCGCGCACATTTTCTTTCTCCCTTCCTCTCATAGCCAAATACGTTTGAAGTTTCACTTCAGTCGTGTGGTCATAAGCACACTCGGTTTTTTTTTCTTACACTCTCCTCCGTCATCAGTCAGTCCTAATCCTATCCTAACTTCAGTCTCCACAATCTCCCAAAAATTTTATCAGATTTTTGAAATTGTCGCTGATATGAGATTGCGACTAGGTTATGAACGTTTTTAATAACGAGAACTGGCCTAGAGAAACTATTGTCATAATGTTATTACAGACACCGAATTACAACTCCGTTTGGCGCTCTACAGTTATTAATTCATACTTCAACGTAATTCGCCCACTCACCCGCCCCGTAATTAACGAAAAGGACAACTAAACAGTAATGAGTTCTACTAGGATCGCATAAATAAATAGATTCTGTTAATGTAAACATCGTCAGGTAATTGGTACTTAGGTAAATTAGAAAATTGGGCACTTCACTTTGATCTGAGGTAGATAAGCCGTCGAATGTGTAAATTAGGCCTAAAATGTGGTGATGTGCTTTGGGACGAACGCATTTTTGCTCTCTTGCTGACTGCCCGCGAATTTATATATAAAAATGAAACCCGTTTTCCGTTGTCACGACATAACATGAAAACGGCTGGACCGATTTCGCTAATTCTTTTTTTGTTGTGATCGGTATTGCCGGGACAAGGTTTGTATGAAAGAAAATTTTGGAAATTCGAAAAAAAAAATTGCACCCGTGCGAAGCTGGGGCGGGCCGCTAGTACTTAGATACTTATAAAACCTAAAGGTATAACCTAAATACACCTAATTTACCTCTTTGATATTACCTAAATATATATTGCAGAGTAAGCAAACTGAAGTGGCAATGGGCCGGCCATATTAGCCGTAGAACCGATGACCGTTGTCGTAGACATGTTCTTGAGTGGAGACCGCGATTCGGTAAACGTAAGGTGAGACGCCCTCAGGCTAGGTGGAGCGACGATCTTCGCAGGATGGCTGGTAGCAGCTGGATGAGAGTTGCCGAAAATCGAGTTGAATGGCGTGCAATAGGAGAGGCCTATCAGTGGACTGCTATAGGCTGATGATGATGATAAGAAAAAGGGCAGACTAAAGAAACTGTTAATGGATTTTGTGAAAGATGATAATAATATGGCTAGAAAGGAAGAGAATTCTGAGATGGCAGGATGACCCGTACCTCTTAATAACTTTAATTTAAAACGTGCCCTACATCTCATTAAATGCGACAGAGAAGGCAATGTTCATCAGCAACCTTCTAGCTCAACTACTTCTTTTCGTGTCTATGGTACTCTTCTTCGATATTTTATATTGTTTGAGCCCAGTAGAGGGCCAATTTGATTGCGGCATCAGTGACATTAAATCATCCAAGGTGCAGGGGGCCTAAAAAGGCCACTTTGGCAGAATCATAAAAGGATAATTTTATGAAAATGAATCATAATAAAAGTCGTAAAATGGTCACAAACTGACAATTCATAATATTATTTGACATTAAAGCAATTCATATTTTGTGGGCCATTTTACGAATCTCCATACAAAACTGTCAAACAGATGAATTGCGTGCGTGATATGAAATTGTACTCAAATAATATTATGAACTGTCAGTTTGTGACCATTTTACGACTTTAATTATGATTCATAATGTTATCCTTTTATGATTCTGCCAAAGTGGCCTATTTAGGCCCCCAGGTGAACTGGTACTTAGGGCACTCCAGCAAGTGGGGCATGGTCTGATTAGAGGCACTGCACTCGCACTGGGTATTGGATGGGTCAGTAAACCCCCACTTCGACAGATTGTGTCTGCAGCGCCCTACCTGGCGCAATCGATTGAGGGCTTTCCATATAGCACACTGCAGATCACGGCCGAGAGGCAAATGTTCCTGGAGTTTAATGAAGTCGAGAGGTGGTAGATGCTTTTCTTCTTACAAGCTGAAGCAAACCATTGGTGCTTGACGACAAAAACTTGTAAGTTTTAGATCTTACAACCAGACTTACTAAGGGGTATCGTATGACCCAGTAACTGGGTTGTGGAGGTCAGATAGACAGTCGCTTCATGTAAAATACTGGATTCAGCTGCATCCAGTTAGACTGGAAATCGTCCCAAATACAGAGTGTTACGGGAAGGGTATATCAATACAAACGGGTTGAAGAGTGTATCTGGTCTGGAATCTCTGTACAAAATTTCAGCTCAAAAGCATTAACTTTGAAAATGCTTAATATTTTTTTATTTCGACATCACGGCGCTGCACTGGTGCGCGGCGGCGTGATGTGCGTGCACTAGGCGCAAAGACACACTACATATAATGGATAATGACCCTCGTAGTGCGGTGACACGTTTGTTATGATTTCAAATTTAATAAACTATCGAAATAAAAAACACTCACACACTCTTCAACCCGTTTGTATTGATATACCCTTTCCGTAACACCCTGTATAGTTGAAAAAAGCTAGGCAGATGGTTGATGATAACATCTTACAAATTGATGCTACATGAATACTCGTATCTGCTGAAAACACGGCTTACCTCATGGACACTGAAACACGTTATTGAAAGCGCTTCAAGCGCCTTACAGCTATAAACATAACCTAATCACATTAGCTCTAACTTAAACACAGCTATATAGCCATAAATCGTATTTTAAAACCTCCCGCTGGCTCTGCGCTCCTAGTACTCGTCGACTCCAACTATTTCACGTTTAATGGACCAAATAACTGGCGTGATGGCCAGCAGTGGACTACGTCCGGCGTTTTGAACATTTTTCGCGGGGATATTTCCGTTTTTAGCTTAAATTATTGTTATTGTTTTGTAGGACTATGCTTTATTAAGACTATGTCGTCCTGGTAGTTATTTGATATAGTTGGGCTTGTTAAATGTTCTGTGGCAGTTGTTTTCTGCCTAGTTTTGGAAATGGCAATTGGCAAAAAAAAAATTATGGAAAATTTCATTTTTTTTAAACACAGCGAGCACAGAGAAGGTAAAGAAATCTTAGTTTCTAAAACTGACACAAACTCACGACTTCTTCCCATGTTAGGCAGAAAATACAGAAGGCCACCTGCTACGATCCTTACCATAGAGTAAGTAATGTTCATTATATAAGAAGAGACAGGAGTCCCATAGAAAAAGATGAAAAACGTCGCTTGTATGAAACTTGTACTAAAACTGAATACAAACATAACAAAAATGACACAGACTATGCACAGACTGCACATGTTAAAGCGAGACAGCGATAGCCGCCATTATGTTTAGTAGGTACACGTTTCATAGTTTCTTTTTTTATTAGACAATTGCGTCAGACTGATCCTTACATTTAGGTACTCCTCTTGCTTCACACGATCACAGTCTGCTCTCAGTCTCAATCTGTCAAAAATTCTCTTTTCCCTACATTTTTGACAAGTTTTTATATTGATTGTCGCTGTGATGAGATCGCGACTTGAACGTTTTTAACCGACTTCAAAAAAGGAGGTTCTGTATTCGACCCGTACGTATTTAATTACGAGAATTGACTTTCTGGTCAGATATGCACGCCGGTTGCGACTACTACCTACGCACCTGATCTTTTCGAAGAACAACACCAGTAAGGACCATTCGAAGATTTTTTTCATTCATAAAGAATATTTCAGGAATATGATTAGTAATTAAGCCAACCATTTTTGTCTTTGACAGAATCACTCTTTTAGAGTTTTAGGTGTCGTAAAGGTAAGAAAGTAGTTTTTCGTCACCGAAGGCATAATAGCATCTACTTGATATTTTTTTTTTGTAATGTATCCAAACAGGAGCAAATAAGCGGAATGCTTCATTAAGTTTTGATTTTAGAATAGTTGGAGCATTCGTTCTTTTTTTTTTTGGCTGTACATGATGAGCCAAGACTGTTGTTTTTTCTTTTTTACTTTCCTGTTTTATATTTTTTTAAATATACTTTTATAGAGTTGAATGCTGAATTTTATTTCCCACATTCATTCATTCATTGACGTGCAATTTTGCACAAGAGTTTCTTATTTAACGAAAGTGAAAGAAAGTATTTTTGAAAATTCCTTGCCTAAGGAGGGGGGGGGGGTAATAATTAGGGTATGAAAGTTTGCATGGATGTTCGTCATTTTTGCCGATGAATAATCCCATCGGGGGTATATGGGATATAAATTTGGATAAAGAGGATATATCCTGTAATACCTACAACGAATATTGATAAGTACGAAATATTTGCTATGCGGCTAGAGATTTATTGATCATGATAAAAACACTAACCCCCTAAACGTATTATATCGTGTGAATAGTTACACACCGATTTCTCTCTTTCAGTCGTCAGTAATTTGACTTTCGAAAGAAGAAGACAAAGCGTTGTGTAATTATACAGACGCTATACAACGTTTATTAGTAAGGCGGTTAGGTAATAAACTTGAAAAAACGCTAGATTAATAAACGATTACATTCTATTTCCTATGACTTCCACACCCAAAAACGTTCCCAAATTGTCGTACAAACAAATACAGCGAAATTAAGCAACAATTTAAAAACGTGCACGCATCTATTACGGTCTGACCGCTTCTAAATCGCGCTGTACATTGCGCGCTAGGTTAGGTAGGCCGCATCGAATTCATCACTCGCGCGGCAATGAAAAACGTTTGGTCGCGCGACGCGGTGCCGCGACAACTAACGGCCGTGTCGCTTTGACGCTCGTGCGACAAGTCGTGACGGCGTACGGTTGGCACAAAATGGAGTATAGTATACTAGTTTTCATTAACAAAATGTTGGATTTGTTTGAAAATACGTTATATATTTATTGTGTTACGGAATCTGAAGCAAATGCCGTACAATCTGGCAATCAGAGTAGTGGTGGCTCCTCTTAAAACGATCAAGAAAAACATCGTGAGGAATCCGGCATGTCCTAGAACCAAAAATTCGAAGACATGTGACGTCCACCAACCCGCACTGGGCCCGCGTGGGGCCCACTCCCTTTCACAGAGACGAAGCCTGTGTCCCAGCAGTGGGAACATTATAGGCTGATTATGTTTATGCTATGCTTATGCTGGTAATCAACCACATGATGCGAAAGGTTCCTGATTTCTACTAAAATTGTGAGCTTCTTTATGAAGATAGATATTTTTCACTTCTACTCCCATTTTCTCCTAGAAAAGTGAACATTCTCGTTTATACTGCTGCAAGGATATTTTTGCAATCGAATGACGTTGACAAGGGGTTGCTGTTGGTGTCATTTGTTCAATTGTTTTGGTGAAATGTCACTTGAAATGTACCTATACAAAAAAGATGGCAGCGTTAGTTCCGATTTTGGCCACACGCCAAATAACCTTGTAGCGCTGTAGCTTCTAGATGACACATCACACAAGACAAAAACAATCCTTATTTTATTCCTAAACCTACCCATTAAATCTGCTAACGCTACCCCAATAGTACGTACACCAACAATGATCGCTTTCCACACAGCGTAGGTACTGAAAAATTTGTCCAACAGGCGATGTCCGAAGCGAGAATATATCTTGTGCAGTACCACAACCCATGCCGGCTGTACCAGGCTATCATATAATACAAGCAAGTTGTTTTCCACTGCAAGGCAAAAGCCTCTTCGCAGAGCAGAAAAGGAACGAGCATGATCATCGAGCATATTTGGCGATTTTAGACTGATTGATATAACAATAGTTATTGAAAAGCCAAATTCTTAATGCAGCTGAGATGAGAACACACATACCTCATCCCCATGTGCGATACGATATTATGAGAAAGGATAAGATAAGGAATGAGTACTTTAAGAGTAAGCTGAACGGTCCACTCGCATCTACGTCTTGTTGAACTCTACATGTTTATGTGATCCTGGTAGTAGTTATCCATTTTACTAGGCGGTCAACATCTCTTTCAATCATTATTCGAATTTTCCAGGATGACATATGGACGGCATTGTTGCTGCCACGGGTAGAACGTGTATGCAACTGGCGCAGGAGCCACGGCACATAAAAAAGAGAGCCCTATATGCTCAGCATTGGGTTATAGTCAAACTGTGAATGACGAATAATGATTGAAAGAGATGTCGACCGCCTAGTAAAATGGATTACTACTACCAGGATCACATAACGATGTAGAGACAATCGTAACAAGACATAGATGCGAGTGGACCGTTCAGCTTAGTATATTGCATCAATTGTACTAGGAGCACAGGAATGCGGAGAAATGCCGTTTAGAGCTCTCGAGTGATATGTGTGGGAGGTTGAATAGCAAGACATAATTCTACCAGGCGCACAGACGGACGAAGAGATTAATGAAACTGCATGTCTATAGAGACAAAGTGCAATAAAATTTATATGAGAAATGATTGAATCACAAATTAATATGGACATAATAATTGATATTAAAATGTAAATAACTCGCCGTTGTTATAAAAGGCAATCATCATGATAAAACCACAACAAATTTAATTCAATTACTACGTACACAACCCCATAAAAAACTTAGAAATAACTTAAGAATCTTCCATAGTTGACAAGGCAAAATTCAAAGTACCTCCACATATCGAAGATATTTCTTCATTCTCAATACGACTCACAAATGGGGCGGTTCGCTTTCATCCGGATTATTCAATTAAGTCGCATTCATTATAGTGCACATCAGCAATGTTAAAAAGGTACATAAAAGGATTGCAATTTCTTTATTACCTCATTCCAATTCCGGTGACGGCGTTGTCAATATAAGAAACATAAGATAGATGCCACTTCACGACCATCCACTAACGAATTCTGCACTTATATCGTATCAACCATACAAATTACTATCCATTTTGAACTTTATTAGACCTAAATAGGACTCAAAATCATTTACGACAAAACGCAATAAACGCCAGCAACATTGTCCAAATTTAAAAATTACAAATGACAATAAAATATGGCACTTAAAATCACAGCAATAAAATCCAAAATGTTTCGAATCAGAATTAGAAATACAGCATTTCCGAACTGGCATGTATCCGATTGTTTACATCGATCATCTGTCCCTTTCGCCCTCGCCGTTAATCGTATGTGTCGTTTCGGTCGTTCGGATACGTGACTGAACATTTAGATGTTCGCTTGTGCCCAGATAATGGCTGGTAGGTTTGACAATAACATTAGTTCGGATACGAACCGCTTTGATTGGATTATTGAAAGATATCGACATGCCTGTGATTTATGACTGCCTGGTCAAATGTATAGTTGTCCGGAGTCTATGGTGGTATATAAATTAGTACCTAGCACTTGTGTAACATAAATAAAATAACCATTTGTTTCCTGGAGACTTTAAGAGGTAAAAATATAACTCATCATCTGACTAGCCTTTGTTGGTCTGTTGGGATCGGCTTCCAGTCCAACCGGATGTAGCTGAATACCAGTATTTTCCATGGAGCGACTGCCTATCTGACCTCCACAACCCATTTACTGGGTAACACGTTGCCTTTTGGCAAGACTAGTTCTCAGACTTTCGGGCTTATCCGTAACAACTGTCAAAGATCAAGGAATGATAGTCAGGACCAACCACAGGACCAACTGCTTAACGTGCTCTCCGAGGCACGGAAGGATCACGGTATGTATGTAACGAATTTAACTTTCAGCGGTTTAGGCGTGAAGAAAAGACAGACAGACAGACAGACCTCTGTAACTCTTTACTTTCGCATTTATAATACACACATCAAAAGTGTCTAGGGATCAACATATATTTTTGCAATAACTTTTCTCCTGATTGATATTAATTAAAATTTTCTTTAAGGATTCATCAAATAAAGTGTTTTCGTTTGTCACAGTAACGATAAACCAAGTCACCTTTGCATTAATAAAGAAATTTGCCATTTTCCTAATAAAGGGATTTTTGACATTTGAACCACTAACACAAAAGTTCGAAAAAAAGACTGAAATAACAGTTTTCTCTAAAATTTTATTGGGTAACTTAAACAATTAATAATCCGTGTTTCTACCGCGAACACTAACAACACAAGAACATCGGTTTGGCATACTCAAAATGAGTTCATCCAAATCACGCTGTGGAATGGCCGCCCATATTCGTTGCAACAACAAAAAAAGGTCTTCTTGCGACTGGATACCCTCCATATTCGGCAGAGCTCTTCTCTGTAGCATATCCCATGCATGCTCAAAGTCTGGCGACTGAGCAGGCCAGGGCAGGACATTGATGTTAGCTGCGGCGAGAGTCTGTCTTACAACTCTTGCGGTGTGCGGTCGTGCATTATCATGCATTAACTGAAATAAGGAACCGATTTGCACTTGTAGAGGAACGATGACGTCTGATACAATCGTCGCAGCATAAATTTGAGCGTTGAGGTTGCCTCTGATCCAAATCAACTCAGTTCTTCCGCCGATCCAAATACCCGCCCATACCATGATGGTTCCACCACTATAAGGATGGACTTCCTGGCAGGATTTTAATCGCTGTTGGCGTCCAGGGGTTCTCCAGTGTCGTATACGTCTTGTATCCGGTCTCATACCAAAACGAGACTCATCAGAAAAGCACACGAAACGCCATTGTTCTTCTGCCCAATTTCTGTGTTCAAGAGCCCATTGATATCGAATCCTACGATTGTGCATTGCTATAGGTGGTACCCGTAGCGGTCTTCGGGAATGAAGGTTCACTTCATGCAAGCGGTTTCTGACTGTTTGGTCGCTAATTAAGTTCCCTGAAGAGTGATGAAGCCTCACGGCTAACATCATGGCGGTTATTGTTGGAGCTCTTCGAGTTAAGATTTGAATGTATCGGTCTTGTCTCCGTGTGGTGCAGCGATACCGTCCTCCATGGCGCTCAGCCACGGTACCAGTGCTTCGGTAACGTGTCCAAAGTCGACTGATAACACTCTGACTTGTATTCAGAGCTAAAGCCACAGTACGTTGCCGGGAACCAGCTTCTATCATTCCCACGGCTCTGAGCATTTCTTCCCTGCTTAAATGACGTCGCCGCTCCATAATAACGTTGGTTTTAATCAGTAGTAGGGAAACAGTAGCACTAATAATGTCTTCAATGCGTTGTATGTTTCTATAGGGAAAATATTGACAGCTGATTTTCATCTTTTACTCGAATTTGATTCACAGTTCCTGATTCAAATTATGAAATGCACCAAAAAGGATCCATATAAATTTATAAAATCATAAATTTATTACAAAGCCACATCTCAATCTCAAGAAATCCGCATAAAAATGCTTGATCCCTAGACACTTTTGATGTGTGTATTAGTTTGGATGGCATTTCGCAGTTCAACCATGGAGGTTGTCGTCTGCTTAACCGGACTTGTCCCGATGATTCATGTCGGGCTGTTATATATAATTATGCTAGTCGCGCGGGAAACTCTGCTTGCGCGATGCAGGATTTTTGCGTGACGTCAGTATAATGCGTAGGCAAGACGCGACACACTTTTACACGATTACTGACAAATGCTTCAGCTGACTGGACAGGTCCACTCAAATCTGTGTGGTACTTTCCTCAAAAGATCATTTCAGACATCAATCTCATATGATCTGACCAAGATTATGTCTGCAGGACTTAAAAAAAGAGAGTGAGACCTCTGATTTTGTTTCGGCCTTCTCAGAGTAGTCAGATAGGAAACGCCGACTTATCAAGCTTTTTTATATAATACTAGCTGCGCCCCGCGGTTTCACCCGCATAAGTGTCGATTCCGTGGGAATTTCGGTATAAAAAGTAGCCTACATGTTAATCCGGGGTGTCAGCTACCTCTATACAAAATTTTATCAAAATTGGTCCAGCCGTGTGAGCGAAAAGAAGTAACAAACATATAAACACACACACACACACGCACAAACTTTCGCCTAGTGTGATGACGGAACCTTCACTGGCAGATAGCTGATGTATAAGGAGTATCTTAGGCTAATTTTATTTTAGAAAAATAATTTATAAAAAGACATATTATTGTTTTTCGATATCCACGCGAACGAAGTCGCGGGCAAAGCTAGTTTACAATAAATGGGAAAATCTTCAATAGTGAGTTTGAATTCAAGCCATGATCCTCGATGTTGAAGACATCGTTACTGAACTAACTGACTACCTAAGTACTTAGTTAGATAACAACCAAACTTTTGACAGATTGTTACGGAAAAGGATGACACTTGAACAAAGAAAGCTAGCCATCATAGCTACCTTATTAAGTATCACCTCTGGGGGCCTAAAAAGGCCACATTGGCAGAATCATAAAAGGATAACATTATGAATCATAATAAAAGTCGTGAAATGGTCGCAAACTGACAATTCATAAAATTTTCGTTCACTATACCAATGGACGCCCCATTGGTCTAGTGAAAGAACCATACAGATTGAGTGGACCTGTCAGTGTCCAGTCACTCTTCATAATCATCAGCAACATCTGAAGTCCGTATGCAAGTGCAAACGCTCACTTATGAGTTAGTAGTGAACAGGACGCGTTACTGACTGCCAGGCCGCGCTGGAGTCGACTTTAAGTACGTTTCCTTCATTTCGGAATTCCCTCTCACAATGATTGTAGCAATTTTCCGGGGCATCCGTCGTGAGAGGCCGCGGGGGCGAAGCGCTAGGAGATAGGGCGTGATATGGTTATGTCATCTTAAAAATGTGTTATTTATTTTATAGATAGATACATTATTTATTCATTGCGCTTAAAAGAAATAGCACAACACGCAAAAGCATAATCAAATGATAACAAATTGAAATAGAAGGTGCCAATATACAAAAAAAAAATTGAAAGAAATAAAGGCGTCATTATTTATTTCATATGTGACAAAACTTGCGAGTTCTCTCCTTACCCCTGTTCCAGCATCGTTCTAGTTAAAGTAGACCTCATAGTAAATATAAGGTAATTCAAGCAATTAACTATTGAGAACTGTCAGTAAGAATTAGAGTAGGTGGTCCAATCTGAAAGTTTAGACTCGAAATTCATAGCTAACTTTCGAGTTTTGAGTTTGAGTTTATGAATTTCATGTATCGGTGTGCTTTAAATAATAGGGACTTAAAAAAACAGAGATGACCAGAATTGTACTAATTTGTACTTATTGTTTTAATTGTAATTATGACGTGTTCTTTGTGTACTGTTATAGGACTTGGTACCTCAATAACTAAATAGATGACGATTCCTTCAGTCTGTCTGTCTCTCCGGCTACAAAGGGGGCGGCGGGCGGGCGAGGGTGGCGCCGCGGGGCGGGGGCTTCAGTGACGTCGCTTGAGCGTGTGAAAATTACATTCCAGGAGTGCCTCGCATATCTATCACTTGCAAATTTAACTTTAGTTTCACAACGCGGTAGTGTGCGGATTCCGTTGTATGTATTCGTCCTATATACTAAGTGTAGTATGTCTCGAGGGATGCAAGAATGGGGCAAGTCTCGTGGTTTTGGAACTGCATTATAATTTCAAACAATATAGAGGAATTTTAATCTTAAATAATCCGTCTAACAGATCAGTAAAGCATAAAGAATAATCGACCTATAATGTCCCCAGTGCTGGGACACAGGCCTCCTCTCTATGCGAGGGAGTGGGCCGTAATCCACCACGCGGGCTCAGAGCTGATTGGTGGATGTCACATGTCTTCGGATTTTTTGTTCTAGGATATGGATTTCCTCACGGAGTTTTCCTGGAACAGACAAAATAGATGGACCATAAAACCACAAAATGGAGGGGACTAGAAGAAAAGAGGAAAGTTGATAGACCCAATAAACGATGGATGACCGAATTAAATGGAAAATACTGGAGAAAGCCTTCGTCCATGATGGGATCCATATCTCAAACCCAAATGTTGAAACTTGAAACTAATTATACTAACAACCAGAAGACCAGTTCCAATTAAAAACGTTCAAAATCTTGTCGCAATCTCATCTCAGCGACAATCAATGTCAAAAGCTTGTCAAAAATCAAAAAGGGAAATAAGAGGTATTTTTGACAGATTGAGACTGAGATCAGACTGTGAACGTTCTTAAAATTACGAGAATTGCTCACTTGATTTTTTTAAGCAAATTATTCGACAACATAGGCATGCTAACATTTATATTATTTAAGCTGGCAACGAATATGTAAGATATGATTTTTTTTATTTTTAATCTGTGTCGTCCCACTGCAAGACATTTCTTTGTACTCCTCTCGGTCTTGAGCTAATGTGGACTAATCCTGTCTATAGGCATCAAGCTTGTCCTGCCACCTTCTCCTGGGTCTGCCTCAATGTCGCCGGACGTTTTCTGGATCCCACATGGTGGTAGACTTGGCCCATGACTCGTTCGACAAGCGGCAAACATGTCCGACCCAGTGCCACTTAAGCTGGGCTGCTTTTTGAAAAATAAATAAAGGCTTATTTGTTTATTTACTTCAAAAAATCATGGAAGAAGTGTCATGTACAGAATAGGCGGGACTAGGGCATAAGAAAATGCAAGCAGTTTTATGACCAATGAGCTTAACATTCCCATCTACAAGCTTAGGCATCTAAATAATAATCCGATTGGTCAAGGCAATGCAACTCACACAAACCCACACGATGGCCGGCCATTGGATCTGATATTACGAAAACAGTGCCTATCTGTGACATTATTGGAACTATGAGCACATTCAACTGCACTTTTGTCAAAATCAGCGTCGAGCATGCAATCAGAAACGCATTACGGTCTATGCTAGCCTGGTACATGCGATGGTGCAACGTAGCGTACATACTTAAAATTCTATTAATAATACCTACGTACGTAAACATCACGACTGTATTCCCAAAAGTGGTATGCAGAGGTGTAATAGCACATACACAGTTCGCCAGATAAGTTATAAGTCCCTTATAATTGAGGGCGAACTGATGGCCATATGAACCAGCGCAGGAACCCAGACTCAATTGGGAATTCCCTCCTGATAAAAATAAAAATAATACTCTCAGAACTCCTGTTTTGTCTGTTTCAAACTCAAACTCAAAGTATTTATTTCAATTAAACCATTTACAGGCACTTTTGAATTGTCAAATAGTCAGTCAGAAAGTTGAAGCTAGTTGCCCATTCCAAAACGTAGATCTCTATGGAGAAGAACGGGCAAGAAACTCCAAGGACACTCTTTTAAATCAAAATATTTCAAAATCCTGGGTACAATATTCTTGTTTCTATATGTGAGAACAATGTAAAAAAAATGAAATAAAGAAACAATTCAAAATATAACATTAAAATGTATCTACTGGCCAAATAAATGTATGTTTGGAAACAACCGACTACAAACGGATATACCAACTTGATAAGTGAAGAGAAAGTTTGCCCAAAATAGCCTACAAAAACGCAGAAGTGCAGAACAAACTAGCAAATAATAATGAGCTTGTAAAAATTTTACGCAAACGTTCCATTAATAATATTTAAAGTTATAGTGCGCCGACGTCTCTTTTTGGATAAGTAAGTCTTCAAAAAACAAGAAGGTCTAAATATTCCCCTGAAAAATTACACCAATAACTTACAATTAATATTAGAATACCTTTCAAAAAACCACGACCATGTGGAAACTTTATCCTCCGAACTCTACGGCTTCGTGTTGCTCAATACAAGTTTAAAAAGTTTGAATATTTAAATTATACGGAAACCGTGCCTCCAGGGAATGTCCTGGCAACTGAACAAAATCTCGGTTAATAATATAACATGCTGGTAGACTTTAAAATCTGGGTTTAAGACTTCTTTTCGTGGGCGTGACGTATTCCGGGCGAATTCGTTAAAAATTGGTGTACCTAGCTGTTGTTTATTCAGGGTAACACCTCTATCCCCTGAAGGCCAATTCCCGTAATTAAAAACGTTCAAAATCTAGTCGCAGTCTCATTTCAGCGACAATCAATGTCTATAACTTGTCAAAAATGTAGGGAAATTAGAGGTATTTTTGACTGAGATCAGACTGTGAACGTTCTACAAATTACGAGAATTGCCCCTCTGACTATGAACGTTCTTAAAATTACGTGAATTTCCCCTGTCTTCCTTTTCATCTGTTCAACGTTAAAATAACTAAGTACTTGAATAGTTTATCAAATAAACAATGATTTTTAATTTGCTAGACTAAAATGACATTTGGTGTTCCTGCAAATATTCCGTTTAGGTATTTTATTATTTTACTATTAACATTTTCGCGAGTTAAGCAAATTTACAACTGAATTGTTAAATAGGTTTGCATAACTCAACAAAATGTGAATAGTAAAGTAATAGAATAGTAAAAGACTGGACAGGTTCACTCAATCTGTGTTCTTTCCTCGAGAGACCATTTCAGATATCAATCTACATGATCTTCACATGATCTGAGCAAGATTATGTCTGGACTTTAAAAGGGACTGTGACCTCCAGAGTTTGTTTCAGCCTTTCTTTTTTGGAGTAGTCAGATAGGAAACGCCGACCTCATCGAGTTTTTAAAACATGATTGACGTGTAAAAGTGTTTGTACAAACCTACTTACAGAAATAAAACCATTATTTTATCTATCCTACTAATAATAAAGCCGAAGTTTGTTTGTTTTCAGAACGCGCTCTCTGGATCTACCGGTCAGATTTGAAAATAGTATTTTTGACTCGTAATCTTAGAAAAACTACCATCAGCATCATCGACATCCTACACATGGTGGCAGATTCATCGACGCGCAAATTGTAACCATGAATTCAGCACATGATTGTAGACCTCTAGAACATGATGATGATGATGATGGGGCTCCCTTTTCCGCACATAGACTCCCATTTGGTCCGTTGTGCGTAGGGATTCTGGCTAACAGAGCCAGCTTAGCTCCATCCAGAAGCACAGAAGCTTCCTGGGAGCTTCGCAGGCTTCACGGAGTGACCTCACTGTTCTGAGGATATTTTCGCGTTGTGAAGCCACAGCCTCGCATTCCAGGATGACGTGGGCGGCTGATACCTCTAGAACGTACCCACGTTGAATTTTTTCGTCGGTTCTTATACCTACGAGCTACGCGATCAAAATGTATGGAACAGCAAAATTTTTTTTTGGCGAAGAATTTAAACGCGTTCTTCAGAATCATGAACTGAATCTATGGTAACAGGTTGTGCGGGGAAGTCCCGGCCACCCTGTTTAAAACCCTTGTCCCAATTTACTTGTGGTCCGTTCAGCATGTCATCTTCTTCCATACACTATCAGCGGCAATCTCAATACTCACCCCGTTCCTAGATATATCATCTCATTCACACAATGAATCCAACGTTTTCTGGTATTCCTCTAGTATTCTTATAGCATCCACATTCATACCAAAAACTTTTTTCAAGACATGTCCCTTATTCCTCTCCATCTCATGCACCATACCATAACAAACAATGAATAAGACCAGAAATTATAAGTACTAGGTATTACCAATTACCAAAAACCACTAATAAGTAATTTGGCCTTTTGGCGTCGTACAGGACTGTTATTTTTTACTTTCTTTTTATATAATTTTGTTTTTTTTTTTTTTTTAGGAGCGTGTTTAATTTTAGCTTGTGATTTTCCTGTAAGATTCACTATAAATACCTTTTTCTTTCATTTTTTTTTCTAATTTATTACCGGTCTTACCAAGGAGGACCTACCGGTTTACCCAGTAACAGGGTTGCGGAGGTCAGATAAGCATTCGCTCCATGTAGAATACTGGTATTCAGCTGCATCCCGTTAGACTGGAAGCCGAGCCCAACATATTAGTAGTTGAGAAAAGGCTAGGCAAATAATGTTGCTGATGACTGGAGCTGCGGGGTAGGTAAACAGAAAAGGCAGGCAGATGATAAAATAATTTATTTCCGTCCATTTCAATTTCCCTAATACTTACTCCTTTCACAAGAGCCAATCCTAAGAACAGTATTAACAACTAACCAATACCTACTTCTTAAAACAATGTATTTTTACGTCGCAGAGACGTACAAACAGCAGGCTTATTACGTAAGAAAGAGCAATCAGCAATTATCGCGCAGTCATCGCGCGATCAATCGCTAAACGCAAAAAAAATCGGTATTATCTAAAAATCGTTCGCTGATCGCTCGCCAATTGCTATTATGCACTTATCGCTACGACACTAGCGCCAAAACAATCATGTAGCAAACGTCGGAACTAAAGTCAATTGTCAATCACATGAAGAATCTTATAAGTTTTGTTACGAAAAAAACTTACAAACCACTTAAACCCTCTTAAAATTTACCAAAAATAGCTTTGCGCCGGTTACAAGATGCATAAGTGGGTGAAAACAGTGTTAGCTTGGACTCGAAGCGACTTGGACTATTCGGCTGTTCAACAAGTAAGTTTTAAAATAATATTGATGTGAAACAAAGGTGTAAAAATTAACTTTGAAATTAACAATACATAATCTTGTTTCAGTATAAAATGGCAAATAGAGTGTCCAATGATCAGTTAGAAGAACTTAGATTTTCTAGCTGAGCATCCCAAGTAACCAAGATGACCTATCTGAAATTGATAAAAAAATCTTGGGGAACAAGCTGTTTATGGTGATACTCAGCACAGAGTACCTGTATTTGTACTCGTAAGTTACCTACTAATATGTATAATATTTGAATGTATATAAAATGTATTATTATAACACATTTTGTTTTTTAGAACATTCAACCTGCAGACCAACTAACAACTGAACCAGACAATATTGTTGTTTTGGAAGACCTTGTCATATCAGGTAAATAAAAATCATTACCTACACAATCATTCACAAATCATATATTTTACTATGTAATCCATCACATCAGAATCTGTGTTTTATAAGTACTACATTTTGCTTTGTAGTACCTATTTATTTTCTTTGTTTCTCTCTATATAATTAGATTTATATTTTTGACCAATAGTATACTTTTGTTTAATTACAGACGCTTCAGAATTTCCTGAGCCTGTTGCCAGTTCAGTAGAAGTTCAAACACAACAAGTGCCTGAGCCAAATCAGACAG
The DNA here is from genome assembly GCA_947508005.1 of Amphipoea lucens. NCBI lineage: Eukaryota > Metazoa > Arthropoda > Insecta > Lepidoptera > Noctuidae > Amphipoea > Amphipoea lucens. The sequence continues at coordinate 2,132,608 of OX382373.1, read as the reverse complement.
GTAATATACCTCAAATGCTTTAGATATGATAATGATAAGAATCTAGACGCTTCTGTACTGTATGGTATTGTCCATGGTGATTTTGATTGTATCAATCTTACAAGCAAACTTAATCATATTTTAGCAAACCTAATCATATTTTTCAGGATTAGAGAGTCCCGTGAGTCAGCCTCAGCCTGCTAGAAGTCATCCCCGCCCCAGACATAATAGAGATAGTACTACTAGTGAGTATGTTTTATTGACCCCAGGGATTCAATTTGTTTTATAGGTATTAAATATAACAATTATACATTTGTTGGTATTGTTTCACGCTTGTGACTAACACATTGGTTGGGTGTGTGCCTGGGTTCGATTCTCAGGTTGGTCAGTGTTATTAGTATCTTCTTGCGGAAAATTCTTAGTAGCCTGAATGGCTGGCGAAACAAGGCAGTGAATAGCAATAGCAGCCTTACCCCCTTTTGTATATATACATGGGAGATCTATCAACGTCTCTGGTAAACTGGGTGTACAAATGCACCTCTGCCTACCACTTCAAAGTTTATAATGACATTTTTAATTCTCATTACAGCTTCACGCACAAGAATCGACCCCGAATGGGTGAAGGAATTAGAGAGGAATAGAGTACAGGCGGAGAACAAGATGGCTGATGCTACTCACATCATCGCTGAAGCTGCAAAAATGATCGCCGAGGCGTCACTCATGAATGCTGAGACGAATCGCATGAATGCTGAGACGTCTCGCAAGCAGTTAGAGCTCATGAAGGCGATTAGCCAGGCAAACAGCGCGCCAGCAGCTATGGATACTAATTAATTAAAAAATGTGCCTATTAAACTAATGTATTTTATTTATAATGAAACTAATTTATTGATTGATATCTAGACATGTATTTATGATGGAACATATTAGTATTATTACTGAGTTCAGTTACACAATAATTTTATGATTGTTATAATAATATTTATCAAAAGTCAAAGCATTTATTTCAAATATCAAAAGCCCAAAAGGCACTTTTGATTGTAAAATTTAACAGTAAAATAGAATTGATTCTAGTTGCCCCTTCAAGTAGTTTCGTATGAAGAAGAATAGGAAAAAACTCCACAGTTACTCTTTTAAAATGTTTTCCAATATTTTTTATATATTAATTATATAATCAGGTATAGGTACTTAGAATACAATTACTATACCGCAATAGGTAAAAAGAATTAAAAGGAATCAATGGCAGATAAAATATGTGATAGATACAACGGTGCTCACATATTTACAAATATTGTAAAAGTACTTTTATGATTTTCCTGAAATTTTAACAAGTATTATGTCAGAGTGTGAGTTAAAGTAATCACAGAAAATAAGTCAATGTCATAAAAATAATAAGTATACAATTAAAATTAGCAACCACTTCGATTTTGTCAGTTTGAATTTTGAAGTTAGATATTAGAGTAGAATAGAATACTCTTTATTAGTTGTATTATAGCCTCCTAGCACAATCTTAGATAAAATTCTTCGAATTATAAGACTTTCTTTGTAATAAGCAATCAGCGAGCGATCAACAACAAGGGAAAAGGTTATCGCAATTTGACAGCCAAATTTGCTCGCCGATTGCTGTCGCTTTGCTGTCAAAAACCATGCGTAATACGAAATAGTCGCGATCACCGCGCGATCACTGTAGGAAATTGCACTGTTTAGTTAACTGATTGCTCCATAGAGGCAGCACTATCGCTTGTTTGCTATTCTATGGCTATCGCTGTTACATAATACAGATTTGCGAAATTTGCGCGATAATTGCGCAAATTTCGCTATTGCTAGGCTTCTGCAAGATACGTAATAAGCCTGCGGGTGTTACGTCCAACAGATGCATTTTATGTAACTCAGTAGTTGGGTTTACGGCCTCGTAAAACCGGGAGTACAATAACTAGCTATAGGAAAGGCCCTAAGACCGTTTGTGTACAATAAGCTTGGTTGGCGAGGCTTGCCGGAAATTAAGTCATTTTGCTTTGATTCATTTCATCGAACTAAGTTTTGGTTGATGTTTCACACGCATTTGTAAGTCAATGAACCTGGAAAAAAATGTATGACATGGGCGTCGATTCCCTTGTTTGTACTAAACTAAATTTAAGTTCACTGCATCTTATTTTTTCTATTTCATTAAGAAAAGGACAGAACATAAATATTTGTTTAGTCCTGTCAAATTAGTCAGCGCCTGACATAAATTGGCGTATTTGTAGTAGCAAATTTTTTAATCACGTCTAAACTTGTCTATGGAGTAGGTATATTTGATAGGACTAAACTAATATTTATGTTCTGTCCTTTTCTTAATGAAATAGAAAGGAAAAGATGCACTGAACTTAAATTTAGTTTACTTTGTGAACAAGGGAATCGACGCCATGGTCTATCAATGGTGGGCCAGTGGTATTAGCGCCGACTTACGAGTTTTAGGTCGTGAATTCGAACCTAGCCATGCACTTTACTTTGTGTATTTAATTTCATCACCACTGCTCTCAAAACGGTGAAGGAAAACGTGAAGAAACTAGCATGTCCTAGAACCAAAAATTCGAAGACATGTGACATCCACCAACCCGCACTGGGCCCGCGTGGTGGGTTATGACCCACTCCCTCTCACAGCGAGGAGGCCTGTGTCCCAGCAGTGGGAACATTATAGGCTGATTATGTATGTGTGTACGACTTCTGAGCGTCCCCTTGGGCACAGCGGCACAGCCGATCAATTTCGTAAGATTCGCTGTAAAAACTTAGGTAAAATTAAAAGTAAGTTGCTACATGACACCAGTCAGCGAAACACGACGCCGTTATTTCGTGTTTAGTTAGTTTGTAATTATGATGTATTTATTTATAGTATTTTTAAGTTATATTAATATTGTATTTTATGTGGTTTCTATGGGCCTTGATGCCTGAAATAAATGGATAAATAATAATAATAGTGGCAACCCCTAGCATCAGGTGGAAAGACACGTCACTTTAACTGACTTGACCTGAGTTTGAACAGTGATATTTTTACAGAAAAGGCCGCAATTTTTACAGAAAAGGCCGCAATTTTTACAGAAAAGGCCGCAATTTTTACAGAAAAGGCCGCAGTTTTACAATTCTGGGTTTGATATTGGGCTCCAGCAGTATTATCAGACCAGTCTGGATTTGTTGTAGGTTAATGGCAATAGGCTTAGGTACGAGTCTGAAACGATTGACCAACAGTCGTTTGGCCCATGAACCGTTGGTCAATATTATCTTTAACCCATGAATGTTTCATCCAAAGAACTTTTCACCCACCAACGTTTCGCCCACATAACTGTACGTCAGTGAATGTTTAACCAACAGAATGTTTTGACCAAGAACTTTTCACCCAAAGAACGATTGGCCAACAGACACCGGGACAAGACATATCAAGAACGCATCTCCCAGCACCTGTCAAAGAAAGAGGAAATTGACTTAAAAACTTATTTAAGCGGCTGGGCACACATTTGCCATTTACGAAAGTAATGTTTTAAGAACTGTTCACGTGTCTAATAAGTTATGATTACATTAATGATCTTGATTTCAGTATTATATTTTCTTTTGCAAAATGAATTCACCTGTCCCGGTGTCTGTTGGCCAATCGTTCTTTGGGTGAAAAGTTCTTGGTCAAAACATTATGTTGGTTAAACATTCACTGACGTACAGTTATGTGGGCGAAACGTTCGTGGGTGAAAAGTTCTTTGGATGAAACGTTCATGGGTTAAAGATAATATTGACCAACGGTTCATGGGTCAAACGACTGTTGGTCAATCGTTTCAGATTCCTTAGGTATACCTAGGGTAGATACGCAACTTACAAGAAAAAGACTAACTGGCGAAATATTGCTTTTGTATGGGCCAACTGGAATCAATTCTATTTTTTTCTATTCTATTTTTAACCGACTTCATCTTGTTAATTTTTGACGTTCAAAAGTGCTGTTAATGTGCCTATTTGAAATAAACGATTTTTTTATTCTGTTTTAGTCGTGATCAGAATGATATTAAATAAGCATTCCTTCTACGTTGATATTAAACAAGCATTCCTTCTACGTTGATATAAGCTTCAAATCTTATCAAAAACTAGCGTCCGTTTTACTGGGATATCAGGAAGTGAAGGCTATTTAAGTAATTTGGACTCCGTAGGGTGATTACTGGCAGGTCTTGTACGTAACCCTTGTCAATAGGTTGTAAGGTAGTACTAGGGTAACAGGGATCGACAGGATATTAATATGTTCTCGAAGCATGCCTCTGCCTCGAAGTGTGAAGTACTGTTAGGTACCCATCTAATTTACGGTAGCAAAGCAATGCTGCTTAACTCTGCAGTTCGATAGATTTACAGTGATCATGATATTCCAATTATTTTGTAACCAATATAACTTTTTTTTTTTTCAATTACCTACCGGCATTATTTTCTCAAAGTTATTGAAATAAAATTAGCCATGCACAAAAAAAAACATGGAGACAAATAAATAGATCATATCTCTGCACTTACGAAACCTAAATTATATTCTTCAATTATAAAAAATGACGTTTCGTTTAAACAATAAATAAACTGAAGCTAGTTGAAATATACAATGTACCAAGTTCTCAAGTTTAATTTTTAGAAACCGTAAAAAACGCTACAACTAGCGACATCTAGTATGCGATAGCGGCACTTCGCGTGAACTAAAATTACAGCGAGGATAAAGATAAAGCGAAAATGACGCATAAAATAATGTAAAACGTTTATAATGTCTCAAAAAAAATGTTGTAATGTTTTTTGTGGTTAATTACAGTTTATTCATTAATTTTGCGCTAAGATATCATTCAAACACAGACGAACCACCTAAAGACCCGAGGCTCGACAGTGAAGTCTAAATAAAAATAAAGTACAAACAAGTTAGTTAGTCATTTCATTTAATACCTAGTGTAAATAGTTGTATAATAACGCCCTTACTAATAAACGTTATATAGCGTTTGTATAGTTACACAACAACGCTTTGTCTTCTTTGGAAAGTCAAATTACTGACGACTGAAAGAGAGAAATCGTTGTGTAACTATTCATCTGACATAATACGTTTATTAATAAGGGGGTAGCTGTATAGGACATAATAATTGTATATACATACCTTTAAGCAGTCCATTCTTCATCTTCTTCGTGACGCTGGCAGGACGGTATTTTTCCCAAAACTTTGCGACTTCCACGGCGCCGGCGTTGCCCTTGTCGGTGACAGCTGGCAGCGCAGAGGTCACTTTGACTGCATGTTATGGGACACAGAGGGCAGGATAGGAGGTCGAGCATGGTTTGCGACATAGCTCCACAATCACATTCACATTATGCATTCCCTTGTTAATAAATTTTAATTCCATATAAAAGTACAAAAAACCAGTCTATCAAATATTTTTATAAACTCACACTAAGGAAAATCCGTTTTGTTAACTAGCGCTTAGGTTTAGCCACTCGTGAAGATACAGCCTGGCTTTTGTATCTGTACGATTTGGTGATCATAGGCTAGAAGATGCTGCTGCCCGTCCGGTTACGACAGCCAAAGATTGGTAAAAGACTCGCTCACTCTTTGCAAAAGAGCACATTTTTTTTGTACAGAAATAAATATAATTTATCACAGGAGAGCCCTGATAAAACCTTGCTAAATTTCTAATATTTTTACTACGGCGTCAGTATGAGCTATCCTCACCAGTGGCGTAACTATAGGGTGGCATTGGGGCAAAATGCCACGGGCCCCCAACCAGAGGGGGCACCGGCCTGACAGGACCATGAGCATAGTAGGATCCTACTCGTAACATAAGTTTATAAAAGCAAACTTTTTTTGAAAATGTGCAACAAAACACATCATTCAGGTTTCGAGCATTTTGTACCTTTTTCCCATTGTTTGTATAATTTTTTGGACAGGACCTCGTGCTCAGCAGTAGCGCTTGCGACCACTAGACCAACGAAGCAGTCAGGTTTTAAATTTTGTAGGGGAAAATATGAAATCTACGCGGAAGAAGTCGCGGGAGAACTGCTAGTAAAAAAAAAACTAACGTTGGTTGAGCTTCTTTATATTAAGGGAGGGCCCCATCCCTTGAATCTGCTATGGGCCCCAAACGGTATAGTTACGCCACTGATCCTCACTATAGTTCGCGCTGATGCAAGGTAGGTACTGCCTTTGGTGACCTGGTGATGCTTCTTCTCCGTGTCGCTGGCACGACTGTAAGTATTTTAAATCTTGTTGGACCAAAACTTCACCACTTCCTATGGCGTTGTCGGTGGCAGTGCAGAGGTCACCTTGACTGCATGTTTTTGGACACAGAGGGCAGGATAGGAGGTCGAGCATTGTTTGCGACACATTCACACCCTACTGCCGTTCCGTCGAGGTAGCCGGACTTTACCAGGTTGGAGTTACATCCATTAGAATGAAAAGTTTAAACTGTTCCCTATTAAGTGCATTAGTCCAGAGTAAACTTACTCTATTTGAATATGAAAGCAATATATAAAAGTACCGCAAAACGGGGCTACTTTGACTTCCAGGGTTACTTTGACAGGCGTTAGAACTACTTTAACAGAGCGCCAAAATCGGTTTTCACGTGTGCTCAGCAAGTGTGCGTGACCTCGAGTAATATTGCACGAGGCGCGGGGTGTGGGGAACGCGTCATAGCGTTGTGATCGGCCTTGTCAAAGTAACCCTGGAAGTCAAAGTAGCCCCGTTTTACTGTACCTTAGAATTAAGAATAAGTAGCGGTCACATTTTCTAAATCCTGAATCAAGATTTTGACAGCAACCGATCCTGCAACCTTTGACATTTCTTCAGAACTCAAAAAAATCCACGACCTCATCTTTAAAAAAATTACCTCTCACGTGAACAACAAAGTCAACACTATCATCTCAATAAAAAAACAACAAGTATGCATGTATTTTTAATGGCGGCACGATCAAAGCGCCGCCTCTTGCGCGTGCGCAGCGCACATTGTACGCTAATGCGCGCATTGACGACGGACTCCGACGAAGCCCGAAGCCCGGCCGAGTCCGTCGAATGGACGTGGATGGACCCGATTGTGAGCCAACGTAGTAAATTTCATTGTTTGACCCTTTTTCTTACTAAAGACTATTTAATAATAAATATCAATGGGCTTTTTACGTTTGTTCGGACTAAGTAGATGAGGTACAAACATAAAATACCAGTAGGTAGGTAGTATTCGAATCAACTGCATTCAGAAAAGAAATAAAAGAGTGATCGGGCATCTTCTGAGCACGCTCGTTCCATCATAGACCTCATCCATCGCTTTCCATCAGGCGTGATCGTCAAGAGCAGGCCCATTGAGTTTTCTTTTTTTAATAATTTATTTCCAAAAATAACGAGGTTTGAGATGAAAATAAAATAAGGATGAATGATGTTATTATAGATAGATAGATATAGTAGATAGAAATAAAATCGATGGCAGCAAAGTAGAAACGGACATGTACAAAATCACAATTTTATAGGATAGCTGATTTAGTAAAAATTAATTAAAAATTGTCCTTATTCACGTGGCAGATTTTCTTAATTATTATGAAATTTGAAATAATTTTAATACAGACTTGTAGATAGGGTTGAAATAAGCTCATTTTTGTTAAAAAAAAAAGCATTTTCGCAAAAATGTAGATGTCCGTTTCTACTTTGCTGCCATCGAAATAAGGATGACCTTGCTTGAACGCTGGGCTTTGCTCCAAAACTCTTCAACACTGACAAACAAGGCTGTAGTAATGTCAATTATTGCCAACACTCATCTCATTGATAGCAATGAGATAAGTCATGAGAGAGAGATAGTCATAGAGTCCTGTTCTCCACCGATTTCATTGTGAACCTTACCATCTAATGAAGCCCTGAGCAAAGCGCGAATCCAGATGCTAGGGACTGGGACCTGCGTTATGGTGCTTACATAAAGAAGCGGGTTTTCGGCCCCGATTCCCGGTACAGGTCTCTGCAGGTTGATCTTCGGAAGGAAACGGTTACATGTTTTAGGTACCTGTTTCTTTATGTGTGAGCGCATAAGTTGATGTGGGACTATTTCACCTGCACCGATCGGTACCGACCCGCACAGACTACAAGCACCCCTAGGCAACACAGGGTAAGGAAAGTCTTTCTTCAGGATCGATGGGAAATTACGAACAATTTTCTTTCTGGTTGCTCTTAGCAGTTTACATGGAAAGGCTGTTTAATATAGCAGAGGCTTCTGAACTATGGGACGTGGCTTTAATTTCTTCAGTAAAAAAAAAGATTTTCCGAGTCTGGGTGTTTGTGCATGTGTGATTTATGTTTGAAAAGGCGCCGTTGATATTTGTGCAAAACAAACGTGGGGCAATGTTGGTGTTGCTGGGTTGTGGAGGTTAAATAGGCAGTCGCTCCATGTAAAATACTAGTTTTAAGCACATCCGGATAGACTGGAAGCCGACCCCGATATAGTCGAGAAAAGGCTAGGCAGATGACGACGATGAAACGTGGAATAAAATACTAAGTACCTAATAGATTTCTAACCCAGCTTGCAGCTGTATCTAATTCTAAATATGTAAAAATAAGTATTACCAGACTACAAAACAAAAGCCCCACTAATAATTATTTTAATTTAAATAGCTCGTTTGGCTCGGAGCGATCATCTAAACGTATTACAAGATGGCCGCGGGGTATTTTATAATTATCGGCCGCCATTTCTGAGTGTCAACAAAAAATGTGATTATTAATATTTATGTAAATTTTTCAACGAAACGACTTTACTGGAGAAGAATTAAATATCTTATTGGAAGGGTGTTAGATATAATAATTAGCTGATGGTGTAGGTAAGCATGTAGGTCTCAAACATTAGATAATACTGCAGAACTAATTCCAAACTGCCTCGCTCTAGTGATCGCAAGCGCTACTGTTGAGCTTTGAGCATCAACTCAGCCTATCGCAGTCCACTGCTGGACATAGGCCTCTCCCAGACTGCGCCACAACACCCTGTCCTCCGCCTTCCGCATCCAGTCTACCCCAGCCACCTTCTTTAGGTCGTCCGTCCATCTAGCTGGGGGGCGTCCCACACTACGCTTGCCGGTACGCGGTCTCCACTCCAGGACTCGCCTGCTCCACCGGCCATCAGTCCTTCGACAGACATGGTCAGCCCACTGCCACTTCAGTTTGCTTACTCTGCAAGCTATGTCGGTAACTCCTTTGAGCAATGATCTGCTGGATTTCATTCCCAGGACGAGCAATGTTATTGGGTTTTCCATAAAGAATTTCTAAGAAGCAGCCCGTAGTCTAGATTTGCGCCGGTTGACGGCAATGGGTTCGCCCCCTATTAGCTACGCGGGACTTAAATAAAACTGACGAAATATGAATGTATTATAAGTACAGACGCCAGCACATCAACCTACCCGAAACGGTCAAATTTTCCCAATCAACTTTGAACCTTATGTTTTAGTGATAAAGTTGAAAATCTATTAAAGAAATTTGACAGATTGTAGTAGGTTGATGTGCTGGCGTCTGTACACTGCTACCTAACCATTTGGGGATTACATGCACAAGATAATCCGCCTATAATGTTCCCACTGCTTGGAGACAGGCCTCCTCTGTGAGAGGGACTAGGTCGTAATCCACCACGCGGGCCCAGTGCGGGTTGGTAGATGCCATATATCTTCGAATTTTTTGTTCTAGGACATCCCGGTTTTCTCACGGTGTTTTCCTTCCTCGAGAGAGCAGTGGTGGATGACATGCGCGTTACGTTAATTTTAAAGACTAAGCTAATGAGAAGACAGAATAATCAAGTACCTTGTAAGCTCAACTACACGCCTGGTGACTAGAGACCAAAAAAACAAAGAAAGAAACCGCATTTTCAGTAATATGAGAACTGGAGTGCTCGTGGCTATATAAGTACATATGTATAAAGCAATATAAAACAGCCGAACTGGTCGATGAAAGGTTAAGCTACATTTGCCGAGGTCAGTCCATGGGTGGGTGACCGTCCAAGAAATATAGGGACACCCTCGTGCCTCGAAAAGCCGTTGGTGCCGGCTGGATTTTGTAGATCCTTGACAGTCGATACGGGTAGCCCGAAACAAAACTGGTTGTCGGACTTTCGGAACTTTGCCAAGTGGTACGTACCGTATCACCCAGTAACTGGTCAAATAAGCAGCGCCTCTATGTAAAATACTGGCATTCAGCTGCATCCGGTTAGACCGGAAGCCGACCCCAACATAAGTAGTGGGACAAGTCTAGGCAGATAATGTTGATGAGAACTGGAGCTGAGGGGTAATTGCGTAACACACTATCAGTAGCAATGGCTTTCATTTTGACAGTTCAACAACATTCATTGCGTTATTTAGGTACGTTATTGAGCAGAGACACATTTTTGTGACATATGAATCAATGGATTATCAACATGCTTCAAAACAACATGATTCAGATTGAGATTCGTGAAAAACACATCTACTTATGCGTGAAAAACAGAGTCAGATATCCTAAAGCATGGCCTAGAATCATCACTTCGACTTTAAACCAGTTTATTTACTTATTAAGAAACATACTTTGACTCAATTCCGAACATCGATAACTCATACAAAAAGTGTTCAAAGGCAATATTGGTTCGTCCATTAAGCCGTCAAAACAAGAGAAAAAAATGCAATTTTAATTACTAAAAACAAACCGGGGTCGTTGAACTAAATAACAAAAGCGGCCAAATCTCGTCGAACCGGCCGTAGCCTATGTAACTCATTATAAGAATTCGTCTTAATTTTATATTATTTTTTTGAAGGCGTCCATTAAAACCTCCATTCAGAACCAGGCATCAAGACTACGCCCGTGCCTGAGTGCATTTAGAAAAAAAAGCAAGTTTAGCACCAGTGTTGCAACGTCAAAAATTATTTTCTTTAATTAGGGAACTATTAAAAAACATTTGAGCCAAGTATCAAATATGTCTGGACTCAACACAAATAATCTTCTTATTATAGAATATCAGGAATTACGATATAAAAAAGATCCCAATAATTACTAAAATGAACAATTCAACAGAAAAAACGACATTCTATTCTCATTACCGTCCCCCAATTTTCGATCAAATTTTCCAAATAATTTTCACGCGTTGTAACCCAAATCACTGCTATAGTTATGCGTCTGTCCTTTTCTAACGCCGTCATTTAGGTATTTTATCTCTTTCTATCTATAATAAAACTAAATTGGTTTTAAATGCATAGGATTGGTGATGGGGAAGGTAACGCAAGGAGCAATTTACTGGGTCGAAACCTCGTTATTACCTACTGTCTGCATTAATACAGAAATTGCTCCATGCATATTTATAAGATTTTGTGTAGGCATGTTAATGTATTTTTTAATACTTTGTCGACGTGTTGTATGATAGTTACATTTTGATATCCGATTCCGGTAGATAAGGGTGCGATTGACATTCAAGACCGCGAAATTCAAACTTTCTTACGTTTTTTGCAATTTGCAGGTCAGTGTCAGGTCGTATCTGGATCAAAATATGATTCGCGACTATAATAGATATGTATTTACAGAATTATAGTCATTAGAATCATTAATATATCTCTTTAAGTTAAATTTCTACCATAATCACTTTTCCATATGAGATTTGTTCTTATGGTAGAAATCTAACTTAGAAAGATTTATTAATGATTATAATTTTGTAAATACGTACCTGTTATAGTCGCGAATCATATTTTGATCAAGTTATAACCTGACACTGTCCTGGAAATTGCTAAAAACGTAAGAAAAATTGAATTTCGCGTTCTACAAACTTTCAAACATATTTATAACAACTTTCAAACATATTTGCAACCAGCACGCTAGTTGCGAGACAAACTGTCAATCTCAATCTGAATCATTGTGAAGGATATTGCTAATCCATTGCTTCTTAAGTTCCAAAAATGTATCTCCTCAACAACATAAATAACGCAATGAATGTTGTTGAACTGTCAAAATGGAAGCCATTGCTACTGATAGTGTGTTACGCAATTAGGTACCTGGCAGGAAACACCATAACTAAGAACTTGCTTGCTTCACTCAAGAAGAAAGTGCGACAAGAAGATGGCTCTCAAATCTCCATAGAAAAATCTAGAATCTGGTGCACCGACAAGAGCCGTAGCACAAGAAAAAAAATCCAGCCTTTATCGACCCACTGCCATGTGACCCCGTCTTTTTATTGTCTCTGATCACCAATTGCTATCCGGCTGGGCTTTCCTGCATTGGAGGGACGAGCACGAAGGGGTATCCTGCTGTCATATATGGCAAAGGTGTTGGGGTAACTGGCCCTGAGGACGATTACCCGGAGATGTGTAAATAAGTACGTCTAACACACACACTAAGCACAGCACAATAGCAGAAGGGGCACCGGTGCCTAGAGAAGCCCAGCAGCCCATCTGTATGTGCTAAGGACGTTCACCGTCGACCAGTAAAATTCATCATCAAAAACGCAAAGGTACAAAACCACGAGCCCATCACCTGCAACACACATACAATCGACAACAAACGAGTGTACGAACCTCACTCAATCAGAAATGCACCGATCAAAATGCAAATGGCGCTCATTTTATTCGTTTTGCGGCCGCAGGTACGGTCCACCATAAACTGCCAACAAATTATACATTGCTTTTATTTTTAATTGCTACGGACGAGCCACCGTCTTCGCCAGCGGCCTCCCTGACCCTTCTATTTTTGAATTATGGCGCGCCGACACGTGATTGGTCGGTGTAGAAGCGTTCGTTCAGTACTTGGTATTTATTAGCGATGCGTTCATATGGGGGTGGAGATAAAATCTAAAATGAAATACCTAATTGCATTCAAAGTTGGCTGCTCCGTATTTATTATGGCGTCATTCAGTGGCCGTCATTATTGCGGATCGTGACCGATTTTACTGATATGCTTGAGGTGTATTTAAAGGGTTTTGTTTTAAGTTTCTTTTGTGGTGTTTACCTCGGGGTTATAGTTATTTCTATTCAGTTCATCCTAGATGAGTGATAAAGTTTAACTGGGTTTCTGGATCTACTGTCAACGTAGACGTTCCTACTTATCATCAGCATAGCTATTCACAAACACTCGATACGCTTCCGTATCGTATCGAACATTAATCATTGTTATCGTAGGAGTCTTCTAAACGCTGTTCACAAGTCCAAAACCCGAAAATTTTGTCAGTTTAAATCAAATAGACGCCCGCTATTCTTCCAACAGGTATTTGCTGTTGAGGGCAAGTCAAATCAGGTTATCGAAATGTCATTATGTCAGGTTTTCGATACGATAGTCTGTCGTATGGTTGTGAATCAGGGCTCTGATCTCGTCTTCAACTGAAAGACGTCCACTAATGGACATATAGGCTTCCCCCAAGTATCGCTATTTCGATTGGTCCCGTGATTCTCGCATCCAGCCGATTCCTACGGCCACAAGGTCCAATGATTCAGGGGATTCTTAGCACCCCATGCTACACCATCGCCTTGACCGCTACCGTACCCAAGGGAAGGCGGGCCGCCGGGCACTAGGGGCCATTTATTCTTGGTGCTTGTCATTTGAGGGGGGGTGTTGCAATAATCGCCAATTAGGCAGGCGTTTTGGCGGTAAAATGCATAGGGAACGCTACTGCCCACTCTCCAGTAAGTCCCTTAGTCGCCTTTACGACATCCACGGCAAGAAATAGGATGGTGCTATACTTTACGCCCGGCACCACACGGACGACTTATCACCAGACTTAATTGCACACTTTTGATATGTAGACAATTCTTGATTTAGTACTTTTTTGACATGGGAATTTAATAAATTTGTTTAAATTGATTAAATTAGAATTATTATCACCTTTATTTCAATAAATAGTCATATAAATTATATTTTTAAATATTAGAATATAAAAACATTAAAAAATTGTCGACCACCGGTATCGGGAACAGGGTCCAAGCTACGCCGGGTCAGGGCAGAATAAGAATTAAGTATTATTATTGTCACAAAAGCATGCCGAATTTAGTAGGAGGAATATGAAGGGCTATTGTCTCTATGTGTTATAAAATCTGTAAAATAGGTACCATATTTCAGGCAAATAAATGAATCTATCTACTTATTGTATCACATGCTGATGCAAGAGGCAAGTGGCAAGTGGTACCTTCATTATGATTTTAGCAGAGCCTTAATGTTGGTAATGGGCAGACCGCAGAAGCTTACCTACCTAATCTGCATTCGCAATTTATTTGCCAAAAATATAAACAAATATAAGTTTATGGAAAAATAACTTTAAATCCTACACCATAAAGTTCAGTTTACGCTACAACTTCATACATTTATATAACTGTTTCAACAGTGCTAGTCACTCTGAAAATAACTTAATTAACATTTAAATAAAGTTGATATTTGTTTAACTTGAAATAGCATTAATTTGAAACACAAGTTTGAATAGACTTTATAACAAAACATCTAAGTATATTAATAATTTCGTCAAGGAGTGCGGTAGACTCGATCGAAGCCTTCTTACCTGAATAATAAAACATAAAAAAAAAGATTTCGAATCGACAACATAATTATATCCGCAAAATTCGGATTGTCGAGTATTTTGTTAAATTCTAATGGTGCTGACAGACAAATCGCAGTCGCCGTATTGGCCACTCCAGCTAAATGTCACTGACACCAGATGACATCTTTTTTTATAGGATATACATGAGTATATCCTATAAAAAAAGATCGACCGACCTGTGCGGCTGTTATTATGAAATAACAGCCGCACAGGTCGGTCGATCAGGTTAAGCTACGCTTGCCGCGGTTGGTCTGTGGATGGGTGACCATCTTTACATACCGAGACCCCTCCGTGCTTCGGAAAGCACGTTAAGCCGTTGGTCCCGGCTGTCATTCGTCGATCTTTGACAGTCGTTACGGGTAGTCAGAAGCCCGAAAGTCTGATAACCAGTCTTACCAAGGGGTATCGTATTACCCAGTAACTGGGTTGTGGAGGTCAGATAGGCAGTCGCTCCATGTAAAATACTGGTATTCAGCTGCATCCGGTTAGACTGGAAGCCGACCCCAACATAGTTTGGAAAAGGCTAGGCAGATGATGATGATACTCTGTTTTATTATTAAATAAACTCACGCTTTCATAGCATAGGTGTTAGCTGACTACAGAACGCTACGATCCTTATAATTAAAATACTGCTTGCTTTTACCTCCATACCTACTTATAGTCTGTTCCAAAAGGATCTGACGAAAATGTAAACATAGAGATTAGTCTTCGAATTTTGATTCTAGGACATGCCGGTTTCCTCAGGATTTTTTCCTTCACCGTTTTTGAGAGCAATCAAATGGTGATGAAATAAATTACACAAAATAAAGCGCCTGTCACGACCTACAACTCGTAAGTCGGGTCCGTTACCACTGGGCCACCACAGCACTCAAAATTCAAAAATTTAGAACAGCATTTTTTTTTATAACCGGCTAAAAATTTAGAACAGCATTTTTTTTTAATAACCGGCGAAAAATTTAGAACAGCATCTTTTTTTTATAACCGGCTAAAAATTTAGAACAGCATTTTTTTGTAATAACCGGCGAAAAATTTAGAACAGCATCTTTTTTTTATAACCGGCTAAAAATTTAGAACAGCATTTTTTTTTAATAACCGGCGAAAAATTCAGAACAACATTTTTTTTAATAACCGGCGAAAAATTTAGAACAGCATTTTTTTTAATAACCGGCTAAAAATTTAGAACAGCATTTTTTTTAATAACCGGCGAAAAATTTAGAACAGAATTTTTTTTTTAATAACCGGCGAAAAATTTCAACTCAGCCCCTGTTCACTGGTTCGGAATCATGTGCTGAAACTGTCACCCTGTAACTGTTTATTTTATAATAGATGGTGCTGCTTCATAAACTCACGCCTTATTCCCATGAGGGTGGGCAGAAACCACAGAACGCCACACGCTACGAACCTTACATACTCCTTTTGCTTTTCTTGTTGTTCCTATTGACATTATAATCGTAACTTAACGATTTATTTGCGCGACATAATATACAATGCGGGGACGACAATACAACAATAAATTAAAACAATGACACTACCAATGCATAATATAATTAGTAGTGTATTTTGAAACTACCAAATTAATCCTAACACTGAAATCACCAACCTTGGTTGACTGGTAGAGAATGCCTAAGGCAGTAAGTCCGCCTTTGTACCTTTTTGTGCGAAAAGTTTAAATAAATAAATAGGTAAAAATTTTTTTTTTTTAATTAATGTAAATAGTAGTGATGGGGCGACTATCAGCCGACTAGCTATAGTGATCACACTGATCAAAGAGCATGTAGGTAACACTAAAGTGACTAAACTATTGGATATATTAAATATATCCAATAGTTTAGTCACTTTAGTATGACGTTCCCGGGTTGCATTCAAAAATTTTCTGAATGCAACCCGGGAACGTCATTAGGCACATTCATTTTTTTTCATATTGTCATCAGTCTCCACCTTGTATACCGACCGGCCATAGGCTTGTTGGATGTAATTAAAGAAGGTAAGTATATTTTACGAATGAGAACTAAGTAGCAGGGACACCTAACCGTTTTGGGCACTCGATAACTATACCCTTCATAAGAAAAGTACACAATAACACAACCGACCAGCTTACTCGTACTAGTACATTTAAGTACCTACCTACCTACCTGCAAACCAAAAATACAGCCCGATCTAGAAACAAAACCAAAGACCTCATATTTGGCGGTCACGCTTACAACGTTACAACCACATAGGTCTATAATTTAGAAGAATGACGCAATTTCACAGTAAGTTAACAACAATATTCAGAATAATAACATATTATTTAACTTTTATTTATTTCCGGTCTGAGAAGCAGGTTAGCGGCACTAGCATTGAACAATCTAATTCTAATTCGTTCTGAAACGAAAACCAAATTATTATCAAATGATAAAATTGTCAATTTCAAATGAATAACTGTTTAGAACTAGACAAATACATTAAAGAATTAAATTATCAACACCTACCTTTAAAAAATATCAAAAGCTATTTTATAACGATCAAAAATATTTTTATTGTTGTTGATAATTCGCACCTTGGCGTTTAGGAATTCCTGTAGTTTCTGAACGATCCAAGGTAATGACACTAATGTCAAAATAAAGAATGACATAACCACTGTGCAGTGCGCGAGGTGCGAGTGTTTTTAAATTATATTTTACACTAAATTGTGTATAAGAGTAATTTAAATTAATATAACAATAAATTCAGTGATCATGTCGTACGCCCTTATCCGTCATTTACGCCGCACGGCGCTATTATCGCAACAAATTCGCCTTGAATCCACCATGACGAGTTTGACTCCGGAAGACATCGTATTTCGGCCTCCTCTTGCTCAATGGGGCAAAGTTATAAGAGAAGCAGAGAAAATAGTTGGATACCCGACCTCTTTCATGAACTTGCGATGGTTATTGAGCGACGAATTCGCCAATTTGGCCATGCACTTGCGGACTGTTGTAAGTTCCAATTATCTGTTGTTACGCCTAAAATATTGTATTTAAATATGTTTTATTATGTTGACAAAGCTCTAATGAGTGTACAAATATAACACAATGTTATTATCAGCTTAAATAATAAAGCTTTATGTCATAAAATTAAATATTATGTAACAATGTTAGTGTTTTGTGTTTGACCATGTGATGTGCAAGGTTATTTCCTGTAGAACCACTTATTAAATACATTAACGAATTAGACATGTTCTTGAGGTCTCAATGATAATTTAGTTCCTATTTTGAGACTCGCAATGACCTCGATTTGACTTTAAAAGTTTAAAATCAAGATTTGATCAAGTCATTTTTGTATTTTATATTACTTGTGGGTGTGTACTATTATTACAGTATCTATAAGATATTAAATAAGGCAAAAGACAGATAAATCGAAAGTGATACTGTAGTAAAAAAGCAATTTAAAACAAATTAGAAAATGTTTCATTATATCAACTTTTTTTTTTCTTGAGTAATTGAATAAAGTAATATTATTATGTTTTTACCAAAAGAAAATTTTATCATCAGGTTGGAATGAACCACCCCATCGTAAAGACAGCAAAAATGCTTCTGCACAACGAGCACAACAACCTGCAACCGTGGGGGCTTGTGATCTTACTACTGTCTAAAGCAGCCAACCCACCAACATCATTGCAAACCAGCACGGTAACACAAAACCAACGAATACTTGCCGAACTCACAGAAATGATCAGAACAGGACACTACGTACACAGAGGCTTACTCAACATACCACCAAGTGACCGAAACAAAAACCATGACACGGCCATATTCGCTAACAAAATTGCTATCCTCATCGGTGACTATCTACTTGTGACAGCAAACGGAATGCTAGCCCGACTGAAAAATCAAGACTTATCGTACTTAATATCAACAGCACTAAGAGATGTAAGCGAGGGAGAGTTTTATGGGCATCGAGACGCACAAAACATGCCAATACCTGGCAAACCAGTTGAAAATAAATCAGATATTTACGACATTTGCAGTGATACATTACCGTTAGAAGTGAAAGATGTGTCTGGTTCACCTGTAAGAGAGTGGACTTTACGTTCAATGTACAATGGTGGCACGTTGTTTGGCCGAGGCTGTCAAGGAGCACTGTTACTAGGCTCCCATGACAAAGAGAAGCAAGAAAACGCGTACAAATTCGGCTGCCATCTATGCTTAGCATGGCAAGCAGCAACCGAAGTACAAAAACTAACATCGGACAAAGATTCATACTCGTTAGTCAGTGCCCCTGTTTTATTCGCTTTAAATGAAAATCCAAGTTTATATGAATTAATTGGAAATGTTCAGAATATTACTGAGGTAGATTTAGAATTATTAAAAGCAGAAATTCTGAAAACTGATGCAATTGAGCAGTCCCGGTTGTTGTATACGGAGCATGCAAATAAAGCTAAAAGTTATGTCGAAGAATTTGGAGATTGTGAGTCTATAGCAACTATAAAGCAGATGATTTATACATTGTAGTAACAGTGCGGTGATAGTACAGTCGACCTCGTAAATACTTTACCACTTACCACATCCGCCGCGAAATTTTCAGGCGTTGCTGGCTTTCCTTAAGGAGCTAGGGTGGATCGAATAATCGACTTTCACACAAGTACGCAAAAAACGCGCTTTGACGTGGAATTGCGGACACCAGCCCGTATTACCTATTACCCTAACATTTTTCACAAGAATTCCTTGCAAAATGATATTTCACTAAAGATGAAACTAACTGTCACTTATACAAATAGACCTTGTCCTTTTATGATGTGCTAATAAAGTCCTCCAGAAGGAATTTCGGCCATAGCGACCAAGATGGAGAGGGATAGAGTGCACTAGTGTGTGCAGAAATCAGGTGAATACAATTACGAGGCTGACTGTACAGTTTATAGTTTTTTAAGATTATAAAATGCACAGATAGAAAATATTGGATCAGGAATTCCTATCTTCTGTGTCGAAACGATTTAAATAAGTATTTAGAGTTAAAAAATGATCAACTAATTTTAATTTCCAACAAATTTTAATTACTACTCCTTACAGGCCTCACCCCGTAAGGAGTAGTATTTCCGTTTTATTAAGTTATTTATTTAAAATTAAGTAAATCAACATATCATTTTTATTCGTTTTTATATTATGTGTTTGAATTGTTATTAACTTCTTTGTCTACAAAAGTTTTTTTTAACTTATTTGGATTATTACTTAAATATTTTACCAAGTAGACTGTAGATCTCATTTATATTGGGTTTTGTAAAAAAAATCTTGTTAATTGCTAAGGCAGCCCACGAGCAACTTAGTTGCCTGGCAACTTTTTTGTGTCTGTTCCTGTCTCCTCGCCGAGATTTGGACGATGCGCACATGGGAGCTTTAGCAACGCTACTTTTTTGTAAAATTTTCGGTTGAGCGGCAACTTTTTTTATCGCCGTTCGCGCACTTGTATTGCAATAGACGGGCGACAGTTGCGTCCAAAGCCTGGGACAAAAATGTCTCCCAGCTGTCGCGTCGCTTTCACACAAACCCGTACACTTGATGTGAGAGACGTTACGGAGACAAAAGTTGCTCGTGGGCGCTCCCCCTTAGTCTACTTATTGTTAAAAAAAAAAAAATTAAAATGATGATGTGATGTTATGTTTTGTAAAACTGTTTTCCTTAAATAAATTGTAAACAATATAAACACAAAAAGATATGTATAAGTTAAAGCCATTTATGTAGGTATAGTACAGTCAACAGCAAAAGTAGATGATGAATTGAGTTTATAACTTTTGGAGTCAAAACTGATCACGAATATATGGCAGCTGTACTAGTAGTAAATGTTTGGTATAATTTACAATCACATACTTTTGAATCACTTCGACGCCACAGTTCTGACGCGAACTCCGTTCATTAGTATTGAATTTTTGATTTTCATCATCTACTTTTGCTGTTGACTGTACACACGAGAACATATCAAGCTATTACGTTTCCAGTTTTAGCTGACCTAGCATTGTATTGGCTTTTCTTACAATGAGGAGGCGGCTTATACTGGAAAAATATAGCTTGATATGTCGCCGTGCATACTTATACAGGGTTATTGGAAAAACACCAACCACCCCTTAAGAGGTCATTGTACTCATCATTATGAACAACTTTTACTATGGGACCAAACATGAACTCGCGAAAAAAAAATCCTACCCTACATTTTGACGAGATAAACGAACATAAATGTAGGGAACAGCTGATATTTGTTTCGTGATTTCAGGTTTGGTCCCATACTAAAAGTTGTTTATAATGATGAGTACAATGACCTCGTTAAGAGGTTGTTGGTGTTTTTCAAATAACCCTGTATAATTATGCAGGCAATTTTTCAAATGACCGTCAAAACGTTCTAAAAGTCAGAATGAGAAAACACAAAGTATCTGACAGCTGGATGCAAAAAACAAAGAATACATTTTTTTTTTCATTGCCTTCGTTAAAGGTAATCTATGTATAATCTATAGGTACTAAAAATATGGCTCAAACTCGTTTATTGTACAGACGCCAGCACATCAAGCAACCCGAAACTGTCAAATTTTCCCAATCAACTTTGAACCTTATGCTTTAGAGATAAAGTTGAAAATCTATTAAAGAAATTTGACAAATTGTAGTAGCTTGAGGTGCTGGCGTCTGTACCTGATAACACTTCTGACAATACATATTCGTAGGTACTAAGTTGCTGAACGCTTCTAAGCCCTTTGTAGCCTAAGCCCTTAGTACGGGCAATTTTTATCGCTCATTGGATTTTCATCGCACTGCTTAGCGACGAGAGTCGAAAATCCAACAGCGTCTTTTTTCACGCGCTGAGATGCACCACGTTGGATTCTCAATGCTCTGCTCAAGACCGAGAGTTCAAAATCCAGTGCGCCAAAAAAAATCGTCTGTGCGTACTTAGGCTAACTGTTACAAAAGATAGGGCTAAAAATAATGTATCCTAACGACTTTAACCATACTGGATGTATCTTTATATTTATTTTTTGAACTCATTTGAAAAATTCACGCTCCGTACAAAAATACAACCTGTATCGTTCTTTTTTTAAAAGCAAAATGGCGCTAATAAATGTGATTTGTCCCAAATCCCGCTTAGAAATAAGTAGATTCAGTGTCCAAGCATTTATATGTTAATTTTTCTAGTGAGAGTGCCGCGTTGGTCTAGTGGTCGCAAGGGCTACTGCTGAGCACGAGGTCTTGGGTTCGAGTCCTGGGTCGGGCAAAGTGTTATCGGGTTTTTTCATCTAGAATTTCTCAGTAGCAAACCTGGAGTCTGGATTGGTGCCCGGTTGATGGTAATGGGCTCGCCGCCTATTCCATGGGACTTAAACATAACTGGCCAAATGTGGGTGTACTGGTAACATCTCTGCCTGACCCATCGGGAATGCAGGCGTGAAGATATGTTAAGTTTTCTAGTTAATTGTTGCTTCATGATTGTTTTAAACAGTGTTAGTTGTAAGACAAATTAAATAATGAATGTTACCTATAGCTGTTACGTTTTGTGAGAAGTAAATGGATTTTAACTTTTGTACGTTTTTGTTTTATTTAGTAGTAGCACACCCCGGACACTCCATACAACGCTCGCAAAATAATTACCTATTACTACTACATGAACAAATGAAGTTTGTATACGTGCAAATGTTTGCGTGAAATCTAGTAGGGTTGGCTGTCGTGCGTAGCGTAAAAAAAATGGCGCGGAAAGCGATTTGTGTCGGGGAACCGAACGACGACGGCGCTGCCCGAACGTGTACATTATTGTGAAGTGACCTTGTAGTTCAATTGTGTATTTATATAGTCCGGTTCGTAATGAAATAAAAACACTAAAATAGTTTAGTTTAAATGACTTATCTGTAAATAATCGGTTATTAAAATTAAATCGCATGGTATTAAAAATGCGAAATCTTACAAACAGTTTATGTAAATACGAATTCGGAAAAGTATCACAATATCCAACCATCGTGATTAAAACTCAAATAAAACTTTTAAATACCAAAATTGTGTGTTCGTGTCAGCAGTACAGCGGCAGCGCTGCGGTTCGTGAGCGCCCTTGCTAAAGAGTCGGCGACGAATAACTCGAAGTGCGGGGTGAGGTGCAGTATCTGATATGAGCGCGGGGATGGGAGTGTCCTTTCTGTACGTAGTACTATTAAGTACCTATTCTGTGGTAGTAGTTAGTAACTGCCCCGTTGGTCTTGTGGATGCAAGCGCGGAATGTTGAGCGTGGGGTCCTGGGTTCGATTGCCGTGTCGGACAAAGTGCTATTGAGTTTTCCATTAGGAATTTCTTAGTAACAGGGAGAAGTTTGGAAGTTGGCGGATTAATACCCTTTGCCTCGGAAAGCACGTAAAGCCGTTGGTTCTGCGCCCGATCTCTCCCCGGTCGTGTCGGATTGCCGTCCCATCGGACTATGAGAGTAAAGGAACAGAGAGTGCACCTGTGTTTACGCACACACTTGTGCACTATGATATCTCCTGCGTACCTGGCTAATCTCCGTTGAGATTGGCCACCGTGACCGAAATGGGTCGTAGTAGAACTTAGTACTTCGTTTTTGTTCATAGCTGATTTTGAGCGGCGTAAATTATGCTGAGTTTACTCTTTGTCTTTTACGTAATGTGCGCGTTCATAATTTATAACGTAACGATATATTGTGGACGGAATTTTAAAGGCGTCTTCATATGTTTTTATACATTTTCCTTCCCTGTGTTGTGACGACGCGCGACGCGGCGAAGGCATCAAGATATGACGCTTAAATTTCCTTACACGTTAACGTTCTTGCACGTATTTAAAATTCCAATTTTCGATACATATTATTATGATATTACTTCCGTGTTAACGTCATACCCTAGACGTCCTCGATAATAATAGTCACGTTAGAAATTATAAATCGCTCAATACCACGACCACGCCAAAAAATAGCAACTATTTTTAAATCATTCATACATAAATGACGTGGCGGCAACTGCATCACATTCCCGCCAATAATATATTCGGCGCCATAATAGTACGGAGATCATTCTGCAATATTTGCGCGAAAATATTAATTTAATTCTGCAATAACGCGCCGCGATCGGGAAGCTCACATTTGACATTTGAATGACATGCGCTAATGTTGTTATTAAAATAATAATTTCTATAAATATCGGACTCGATTTTGCCGCGAGATAATTTTGCGAACATGACTCTCTGATTTATATTTAAGCCCAAGTAGAAATGCGCATAGTATAATTATCTACTACTAGATTTTGCCCGCGACTTTGTCCGTGTGAATTTCTTGTTCCCCCTACCCACCCCGTCGCATCGCATCGCCTGTCCGCGCTAATACGGTGTTCTTTCTGACTTTTTTTTGTTTTTGTTCGGTTCTACTCCTAAGTGTCTTAGCATGATGTTATAAAGCCTATAGCCTTCCTCAAGAACTGGGCTATCAAATGCAAAAAGACTGGCAGTTCCAGAGATTAGCGCATTCAAACAAACAAACTCTTCAGCTGTATTATTAGTACAGATTGTCACAGGTATTTCTAGTAGTTACAAATACCTACCTATACGGGTAATAAGGGTAACCTGTAAGTATCACCCTTTATTTCAAGTACGTAGAACAAAAACCAAAAAATAAAATAATGGAATCCGTTTATAAATACCTTTATTTATTTCTCGACATACTGAAGAGCTTCCCCGTGTATGGTGAGGGCCATCTTCTGCAGCGCTGTCCTCGCGTCCTCCACGGGGAACCTGTTACTATACTCCAGGACCGCCGTCAGCTCATCATCCAAGACCTTCATGAAATAATCCATAGACCTCGTACTTCGTACAGCATAATACAGTTGCTTGTACTCAATGGGCGTTTTCTGTACTTTCGACTCCCAAATGTGACCATAAATCTGAGGATACTCCCATAACGCTATAGTTGTTGGCGCGCCAACCAATGAGAAAGAACATGGATGCGTGAAAAAGTCTTTGACATCTAAATAGAGTTGCCATAATAGTGCCAAATGACCACCGAGGATGTAGGCGTTTTTTTCCATCTCTGGGCCACGTTTTGCGAGCTTCATGGCGCCTTGGCAGCCCTTGCCAAGTATGCTGCCAGACATGAGCAAGGTCCGTAATTTCCACTCAGCGATACCTCGACCGAGGAAGTCGTCTGAGCCGAGTTTCTTTAGGTTATCTTCATTTTCCCAGTCGTAGTTAACTGGTTGGCTGTCGTCACCTGAAATTATTTAAATGTTGTTTAAAGTTCTTATGGTACAGACGCCAGCACATCAAGCTACCTACCCGAAACTGTCAAATTTTCCCAATCAACATTGTAACCTTCTGCTTTAGTGATAAAGTTGAAAATCGATTAAATTTTGATAGATTGTAGCAGCTTGCGTCAGTAATTATGATTTGTTCTTGTGCATCAGCTTTCAGACCACGAATGTTTATAATGAACTGACTGATTCATAAGCTACTCTAGACAAATCATATGCAAATTTAGTGAGGCTCCTCGCCTACGTTTATTGTTTATACGAAATTGTGTTATGTTGCTTTCGATATCTAGACAATAAAGCTGATGAGTTGGTTTGTTTGTTTTTTGAACGCACTAATCTCTGAAACTACCAGTTTGAAAAATTATTTTTGCCTTTGATAGTCTTGAGGAAGCCTATAGGCTATTTAACATCACGCTAGGACTCTTAGGAGCTGAGCCAAGAGAAAAACAGTCAAAAAATAGTAATTTAAAAAAACCCGACTTCAGTAGAATAACTTCAGTTAAAAAAAAACTGAAAAGCTAAAAACAAGCCTATTTTACATGAAATAAAAGTTGGAAGCAGGCGGGCCCATATCATTTATTATATTTTCAAACTCAAATGGGACCCGCACCCTAATTGCGTAACACACTATCAATCGGAATCAGAATCATTTTGAAGCAAATTTCTAATCCATTGCTTCATAAGTTCGAAAAATTTGTCTGCTTAAGGTGAATGGGTAGTTGTAGCCCGCGAAATTCAATTTTTCTTACGTTTTTTGCAATGTTCAGGTCAGTGTCAGGTTGTATCTTGATCAAAATATGATTCGCGACTATAACCGGTATGTATTTACAGAATTATAATAATTAGAATCATTGATACATCTTTCTAAGTTAGATTTCTACCGTTAAGAACAAATCTCGTATGGAAAAGTGTTAGTGGTAGAAATCTAACTTAAAGAGATATATTAATGATTCTAATGACTATAATTCTGTAAATACATGTCTATTATAGTCGCGAATCATATTTGGATCAAGATACAACCTGATACTGATCTGCAAATTGCAAAAAACGTAAGAAAAATTGAATTTCGCGGGCTACAACTACCCATTCACCTTAACACGTAAATAACGCAATGAATGTTGTTGAACTGTCAAAATGAAACCGATTCGGATTGATAATGTGTTACGCAATTGCCCCGCTGCATGCCCATCGCATCACATTGGTGGGTCGGGTGAACAAAAAACCTCTCATTGTAATGAAAGGTCAGCTTAAATTATCGTGTCGTCGTATGAACTCGTGTATTGAAGAAAAGCGGTGTTGCCAAACCTAATTAATTCTTCCTTAGCATAGTCACAACCCGGGACCCCGAGAGTATCTAATCGTAAAGAACCTTGCAACATGAATCACTGGGAATCCCTTCGTCCTTCCGTATTTACCTTTAGGTTTCGTCGGCAATGGGTTGTGGTTGTTATCATGTATTCCATAGGCGTCTCCCTCCACCAGGTCCCGGAGGCCGGTGGAGATCAGCTCCGTCACCTCATTGTTGCGAAGACCACCGAGGTGTTGCAGACACGTCGCCAGGAGAAAGTCGCCTGTCATATAAAACATGCTGTGAAGCTAGCTAGGATATGTGCGTGGTATACCAATACTACATTACTCGGGAAATGGGCGTTATGGATATGGTACAGCTAGTTTTAAAAGGAGAGGCTCGTGGCCAAGTAATAACAGCTGCACGGGTCGATCGATCAGGTTTAGCTACGCCAAAGTCAAAGTCAAAGCATTTATTTCAAATAGGCACATAAAAGGCACTTTTGAACGTCAAAAATTATCTTAAAATAGAATTGATTCTAGTACGCTTGCCGCGGTTGGCCCGTGAATGGGTGACCATCTTTGCATACCGAGACCCCGCCGTGCCTCGGAAAGCACGTTAAGCTGTTGGTCCCATTCTATATGATATATGTAAATACTTTATACTTTAGAGTATTTGCTTTAAAGTCTAAAGCATGGTGAAAATCGTAGTTTAGAAAAACA
Source organism: Amphipoea lucens (assembly GCA_947508005.1). NCBI lineage: Eukaryota > Metazoa > Arthropoda > Insecta > Lepidoptera > Noctuidae > Amphipoea > Amphipoea lucens. Next base: position 2,105,881 of record OX382373.1, on the reverse strand, counting down.
ACGCGGGCAAGTGTCCACGCGATGGGTGCCTGAGGAAGGACGGCACCGCCATGTCTGGCCCAGGAAGACGAGGAGAGACGACCGCAAGGGTTGGAAAAGGATGTCTGGAAGAATTCGGCCGCCTTTGCTTAGCAGTGGGACAGTGAACACTAAATTTAAGAAAAAACAGATTATAAATAGATATCTTACCGGTTAACAACACAATCTTATTCCCATACAGCAGGTCCTTGAACTTGTCTCCATGGCCCTTCTTATCCTGAAGGTTCACCATCGCTTTGTGTATCATGTGCCCTGTCCTCTTCATCTCCACTATCTCCGCCAGCCCTCTTTGTGAGTGCAACACTCCAGAATCGTAGTGCTCCCTACCAAACTCGAAGGAGTCGAAGCCAGCGGCTTTGGAAGCCAGCAGGATGATCAGGCCGACGGATTGAAGGTTGCTCTTCGATCCTACAAGGAGGTTCTTGGCTGATTTGAGGACTGGGTGGTTGCTGCCAACCTAAGGAGCAAAGGTTTGTGTCAGGCTGAGGAATATGCTTTGCAGAAAATTGAGATGAAGTGGATATGACATAGTATTTTGCTCTAATCCAACAAACGATCTGTATGCGGACGAATGGACGAAGATTTTATCGGCATTTCAGAATTACTGTGAGAGGGATTTATGAAAGTGTTGTTAATTGTTACCTGAACTTGATGTTTTTATGTTTTCTCTTGTAGTAAAGGCAATAATTTTGTGAAACAACGCTATTTTGGTTTGACAATAGGTAGTTAGCGCCATTTTTGACGAATACGTGTGCACTGCCAGTGGACGTAAAACAACCCGCCCTATGTCCATGGAATCCTATTTTGCCCTCATATTTACTAAGGCTATCAAATCAGATGTAATTTATTTTACAATTGGTTGCCTTAAAAACTAACCACGTTTATAATGGACTATATTTCGCTATTGTAAGAAACTGGTACAGACGCCAGAACATCAAGCTACCCGAAACTGTCAAATTTTCCCAATCAACTTTGAACCTTATGCTTTAGTGATAAAGTTGAAAATCTATTAAAGAAATTTGACAGATTGTAGTAGGTTTTAGAAAAAAAAAACTGTGTTACAGGTCACCAGGCTTTGCGCATCGTACGTAGTTATACAGACACGATAGTTAGTTGGAACTGACCAGCTTCCTCAGATGTATGGCAGAGCTGGCGATTTCATCGTTGAACAGCCAGCGAAGGTTGAGGAAAGAGGTCGGATAGCCGACGATCTGTTCCGCCTCTGTGATGACGTCACGCCAGTCTATCTCCTCCTGGCGGCCCAGGCCGAGGCCGCTGGAGTACATGCGACATGGGCTAAAATACAACAAAATAAAATAAGTAAAACGTTCTCTGAACCATTTTGGCGGGAAAAGCTTGATGCTGGATTGGTCCAGACTAGCTCAAGACAGAGAGGTCTGGAAAGGAGAAATGGCATTTTCCTTGTAGTGAGACAACAAAACTGCCAAAAATAATTTTGAAAAATTGTATAATTAATCTTTGCCTGACCTAGCTGGCTAAAAAACTAAACTCTAGCAACGATATGCTTGTTGAGTTTGCCGTGGCAACTCTTTTGGACTGTCTAAGGGCCTGTGCACACCACGTTTTTTAAACGCGCCGTTGACGCGCGTTTTAGAAACTTGTGTCGAGGGCGCGCTTTTATCCTACAGAGCAGGTGCAAAGGTCTACAGGCTGCGTCTGACTCGCGTGCGTATCACGTTTGTATCGCTACAAACACGCGTCAACGGCGCGTTTAAAAAACGTGGTGTGCACAGGCCCTAAGGTGTCTAAGGTCTAAATAATGTCATTTGCAAGTTGCTGAGTACTGAAACCTTAAGTAGGTGCCTTAAATAGGTACTTAAGCACCTGTCTCACCGCCAACGATTAGAAAGAAGCGAGTAAAGATAGCTAGAAACGAGTTGGCGAGCAGTGAGCAGCGAGTCTGTTGTTCGGATAGTTTTGTTGCTGGGCTATGAGCGAGGGGCAAGTTCGGCTAGTAGAATGACTGCCCAGTCACTTGCTGGTATGCACACCACTCTCGTTTGTCGAGAAAAACACTCGCTGTGCGACTCTCTCTCAGTGAATGTTCTGCCTGTCAAACGAGTGTCGCTAAGCGAGTATTTTGTTTGATAGCTCTTGTCGCTGCGACAAAATAGTGACGATAGACGTTCTCGCCTACATTATGAACAGTCAGCGATCAACTATTCATATATGCATCTCATTATTTTACCCTCCAGGGAACTACATCTATTACACGTTTCTTCAGAGAGAAAATAGTCGCTTCCACGTCGACTAATGAGTTTTAGGGACGGTTCACATCTAACGGAAGATGCATCGCGTATTATCGGTCGCGTAACGCCAGAACAGACAATTATATGAGAAAACATTCAACCTTCCACACTTAGCCGATGATGCGTTAGTGCGTCGAGCGTATAAATAGACGCAATCGAAGTTACGCCCGACGCATCTTCCGTCAGATGTGAACCGTCCCTTAACACGCCAGCGTTGCTTGCGCTGGCCTGTTACTACTCATTTAGGTTTGCATCATTTCTAATCAAGATAGATAAGATGAAAGATTAACACGATACAACAAACCTTTCAAAACTCCTAACCGGAATCTTTATACTCATATCCCGAAAATATTGAGACTGGCCCTGCTTTCCTTCACATTCAAATCTTGGAATCCCTTTTGATTTAATTTTCATTTGCAACAATATCTGCGGCAGGCAACAGATACTCCTTTCAGTAATACTGAACGATGTTTGTGGAACATTTATTAACAATTTTGGTGAGAACATTATTAAATGAAATAATTCACAGGGCTAACGGACTAACTACAGAATGACAGAATAGGTTATAAATTGGCAAAATCGAATGTCAACTATCCCGAAAGAAAATTCGAACGTCATTTTCTAAAAAGGTTTTAATGTGAAGGTAGGTATTGGCAGGGTAAGAGAGCACCGAAGACCCACGTACGGTTAGCGAAAAGGTCGATCAACAAGCTTATGTGGATAATACACTAGCTTCTGCCCGCGACTTCGTCCGCGTAAAATTCACTGTCCCCCCGATGCACTCTGTCGCATCGCATCGCTTGCCCGCGCTAGTTTGATTTCGCTTAGTGTTCATTGTGACTTTTTCTTTTTGCGCGGCCCCTAAGGTTGCTAGCGTGATGTTAAGCCTTCCTCAAGATTTGTGCTATCAAAAGCAAAAATAATTTTTGAAATCCGACTGGTAGTTCCAGAGATTAGCGCTTTCAAATAAACAAACTGTTCAGCTTTATTATTATTAGTATAGAATACATAGATATCACTCTTATCAAAAACCATTTACTTACAAAAAAATGTAGATATTGAGAATCAAAAGATACTTAGAATTGCTGCCAAGAAAATTGAAATAGAATACGACAAATTACAAAACGTCACGGTATCACGAATAGTCAGGGAGTGTGAGACTGCAATATTAATTACATGAAACAACCATATTGTACAGCACACATTAGGTGTACATCAAGTGCAAGCATCGTCCGAGTCCAACAAGACACAGTTATTGCCGATGCCCCGCTGCGAACCTGATTAAAGTTACCTTCGCGATGCCAACTCCGGGACTATAAGGACTTTTTGAAGGGATTATACGACGTTTCGCTAAAATATGTCGTTATTTAAATTGTAGATAAATGTTGCTGTGGAGTTGCTTGTATTTTTATAAAGCTTTTATTTCATTTTCTTACAGGTTTTGAGAAATAATTTCGTTATCAGCGACTTACAAAAAAAACTTAGTAGACCTCTCGAATAAAGATAAAAAAGAAGATAAATATTATTATTATTTAAAACCATATAAAATTTTAATGTCTTTGTTTAAAACCAACTCTACAAAAAACCAAAAAATAAATCGACAAAATATTTTTCCCTCGCATTTTAAAATGTCAAGTCAACGATTAGCGCGAATCATTTCAGCGTGTATCCGAACGCCAGGATCGTTTCCCGCGCACGCATCGCCCATTATACAGGGTCGCATGTCACTTCCGCTGACATTTCGAAAAACGAACGCACTTTTAAATTGACTCTCTAAAGTTAACGGCCAGTGATTTCCTTGCGCTTGTTAAAATAAATCAAAATAATGGAGAAATGTTAAATTTTAGTTTAGTTTGTTTATTTAATTAAGTCAGTGACATCTACCCAACGACCATATTATGGTCGTTGCATCTACCAGTAACAACCCGCACTGGGCCTGCGTGGTGGGACAGTCACCTCACCACGAATAGCGGGAAACGGCTGAAGGTGAAGCAGTACCAGCACGAGAGGCTTGGTGTGGTGATGAGCCAGTCAATCTGCCTAGCTTTTTCCCAAATATGTTGGGTTCAGCTTCCAGTCTAACCGGATGCAGCTGAATAGGTAGATACCAGTATTTTACATGAAGCGTCTGCCTATCTGACCTCCATAAGATCCACAACCCACTTACTGGGTAATAACACGATACCCCTTGGTAAGACTGATTATCAGTCTTTCGGGTTTCTGACGAACCGTAACGACCATAGATATATTATGAAAGAAGTAACGACTGTCAAAGATCCACGAATGACAATGACAGTCGGGACCATAGACGGACGTACCCATGACGTACCCAAAGGGATCTCCATATGTAAGGGATGGTCATGGTGTCGGGAAAAGCCAGTGTAGTGATATAATAAGCTTACATACGGGATCAACAGGATTCTACAAATAGGATCGCTCCTCATTGCCACGTGAGACTGAAACATAACTGGCGAAGTAAGGGTGATGCCACACGGGCGTTGCCAATGCGTTGCGTCTGCGCTGCAACGCCTGAACGGTGACGTCATCCCAGCGCTCGTGTAGCACTCACTGCGTCGAAATCACTGCTCTGCGACGACGGAAAGCATTGGCAACTCCCCGATGTGGCATCGCTAGGATGCTCTGCCCACGTCGCACGGACGTAAAGATATCGTGGCGGGATTTTATCACGCACTGGATTTTCTACTCTAGGTGTTGAACCGAGCATTGAGAATCCAACAGAGCGCATTCCAGCGCGTCGAAAAAACACACTGCTGGATTTTCAACTCTCTTCGCTGAGCAGTGCGTTGAAAATCCAGTGCGTTGAAAAAAATCGACGCGGGGAAAACGCCGTGTGAACTTGGACTAACTGGTGAACTGAGGGCGCAAAAGGTACAGACGCCAACACATCAAGCTACTACAATCTGTCAAATTTCTTTAATAGATTTTCAACTTTATCGCTAAATTATAAGGTTCAAAATTGATTTGGACAAATTTCTTTAATAGATTTTCAACTTTATCACTAAAGCATAAGGTTCAAAGTTGATTGGGAAAAGACAGTTTCGGGTAGCTTGATGCGCTGACGTCTGTACGTTCTCAACCCTTCAGGAAATAAAGGTGGTCTCGTTTTAAAAATTTTAAATTAATGCAGTAATATTAACTTCAACCCGACAGATGCACCTTCATTCAATACGACTTTATTCTTACTGATTACTTATTATTTACGATGTGTCGACTCGATCATAATTGCAAAATGTCGTTACAATATAATTGCAGTGCGAGGAGGTAATAATTGTCAGTTTGCCGCCATAAATTAAAAATGCATTTATTATTTAAAATGAATTGAAACTAGGCGCTTGACCTTTTGAAGATGGTTACATGTTATTATTATAATACATATATACATATAATAATAACATGTAACCTATGTATAAGGTGTTTCAAAATGGGATATAGAGGTATGAGGAACATGGTATAAAGTTCAATCAACCTCCATAGAAAAGGGAGGATCCTCCGACCAGACGGGTGTTGTGTCTGGCGGGCAACTGCCCGATGATTCATGTCGGGCCGTTGTATCTATGCTAGTTGCGCGGTAAACTCTGCTTGCGAGATGCAGGATTTGCGTGACGTCAGTATGACGCGTTGTTCGCATGTGGCGTTGTAGATGCCGCTACAGGGAAATTCGAGGATTTTAGATTTTCGAGGTAGCGCCATTTGCGAAATATGTGTGTCAGTACCTACTAAGTATAGGTACCATAGACAGCGCTTGTGACTCATTTTGGGCCTCAAAAACTTCTAATTCGGAAAACTACACCGATCTGTAGGTAAAACTAGACAAAACCACCATAGATAAATAACTAAAACAATGTCAAATTTAAATTACCTAGCGAAACTCTGCAGACGATATGGTATCGATATCTCTGTCTCATTTGCTATCTAATACCTATAATTTACATAATCAGCCTATAATGTTCCCACTGCTGGGACACAGGCCTCCTCTCTGTGAGAGGGAGTGGGCCGTAATCCACCACGCGGGCCCAGTGCGGGTTGGTAGATGTCACATGTCTTCGAATTTTTGGTTCTAGGACATGCCGGTTTCCTCACGATGTTTTCCTTCACCGTTTTTGAGAGCAGTGGTGGTGAAATAATTTACACAAAGTAAAGCACCTGTCTGGGTTCGAACCTACGACCTACAACTCGTAAGTCGCGGCCTTTACCACTGGGCTACCACTGCTCCTATAATTTGACCCTGTATAATTATGAAGCAGCTGAAACTCTGCCATCCCTAAATTATAGCAATTATTTAATTTAATCATCTACCTATCCCTAAACTTATAAGTTTTTCTAAAAACAGTAATTAAGTATTGGAACACAAAAATACGTAATAGGTAGGTACCCGGGTTATGGAACTCGCACTATCCAATTCGAATTTCAAATTCAAAACAGAACTCAGTGTTGCCGTAATTAAAAAAGTGCACACTATTATTATGTTAAGGGTTTAATCGCCGGTTTTGTAATAATTACACTGGTGCAGCACATGCGAACGGAAAATGGAGATGGCAAGTATTATTTTGTTATTAAAAGATACCCTTATAAACTATGGTAACTTTGGTTTTTTATTGAGAATGTGAATGATAACATTTTAACAGAGGGCTAACTTTTTTAAATTAAAGAACTATGAGTTGTTTTAATATTTTATTAGTAAATAAATCCAACAAAGATTTGAAACTTTGTGTATAAGTTTATCTGTGGTAACAGACATGCTAGAATAATTAAAGATTTAATTTTTATTGATTAAAAAAAAATGTCTTTGGAAATCGTTTGGATATCTTAATGAGAGTTACTAATATTATTTTAATCGTTAAAAAGAAGCAATTGAATTCCTTAGAATAGCAAGGATTAATGAGACTGTAGGGCCAGGTAATCGGTTGTAGGTACACTCGGCCCCATGCTGCGTTCACCCGCGCAACATACTTATACCGGATTTTATCGTTGTTGTAAAATGTAAGAATTTATCGACGTATAATCGAGTGCGTAGCTCGTTCTGTAATTATTATGGGAATACTGTATTGTGAGATAATTTTCATGTACTTTTTTTGTTCTAGACTGAGAACAAATAACTAATCTATGCGACATTTACGATATTTCATTCTCCATTTTCCTTTCCGCCTGTGATCTGCCAATCTAATGTTGAAAACTTAGGTGAAGTAAGGTTAAAATAAGCTGTCATGCAATGGCAATGTCATGGGGGCAATTCTCGTAATTTTAAGAACGTTCACACTGTCTGATCTGTGTCAATCTGTCAAAAACACTTCTAATTTCTTTACATTTTTGACAAGTTTTTGACATTTGTTTATCGCCGAGATGAGACTGCGACTAGATTTTGAACGTTTTAAACTACGAGAATTGGTCTTATACTAGGGATTGCCACTATTGACAGCTCTGCACTTCATTCGCCTTAGTTTTATTTACGGTGAGATTTATACAGAATAGACCGTCTGGGCCCGGTCTACTATTATTTGAGTTGGAATTTGGAAGTTATGACTTTGTAACCACATTATTTTGATTTAAAAGAGTGTCCATGGAGTTTCTTGCCCGTTCTTCTCCATAGGTACCTACGCTTTGGAATGGGCAACTAGCTTCATTTTTTCTGACTGACTGACTTCTTGACAATTCAAAAGTGCCTGTAAATGGTTTAATTGAAATAAATGCTTTGAGTTTTGAGTTTTGATGAAAAATAATCTGCTGAGAAATCAAATGAAAAAATACGCGTTGTCCGAAACACGGAGCTGTGTGAAAATTGGTTCCTGCGTCACTCATTTCCAGTCGAAACCTCCTGATGAACCAAGTAGAGTTGTTCTTGCATACACCCACCAAAGAAGCCCATACAATTTAGTTTTTGGAACATAATTACAAAATTGGAACGGGCGCGTTCGATTTACGGCCGCGCACGCCAGTAGGCGCTTAGCCACGCCCCGCTATTATCTCGCCAACTTTTTACCAAAACTTCCAACACGGGTGGCTATTAAATAGAAATAAATATGTACATAATGAATAATACATTAGCGCGTTATTTCGAACATAGTTTATTGTGTATCGGCATCTCAGCAATGTTTTCAAAAAAATTTGGGCGACGATGAATTCCAGTGATGGAATACTTAATTGTAGTTATTAGTGTAGATAATTTTTAATAGGCTCATGGAATTGCGCATCATCATCTTGTCAGTCTTATTATACATTGAAATTGAAAGGAAATGCCAAAGTTACAACAAGAAAAAGGAATTCTTAAAACATTTTAGGTCGCGAGACAAGAGTAACCTATGTCCTTTCTTTTGGTATTGTCTGTCGAGTCGTTGAGCTCCTTTCGATCTCAGTTGAGCTACACGATTACTGACAAATGCGTGCACTAACTGGACAGGTCCACGTCCACTCAAATCTGTGTGGTTCTTTCCTCAAAAGACCATCTCAGACACAGACTCTAATCTACATGGTCCTCATATGACCTGACCAAGATTATGTCTGGACTTTAACCTTTTAAGCGCTTGGCTAAATATCAATTGCCGTGCCCCTAGCGCGCGGCTACAAATCGATAAAATAATACCTACAATAAATAAGGAGGAGCAATCGTTGTATCGATAAAAAAATTGTCAAAAAGTTTTTATCTCTATTTAATAATGGTTTTAGTTGTAACACGCAGTTAATAGGATGAAAATAGAACGAAAAAACTCATGCTTTTCTCTGTCGCAGAAATACGACCCGAGCGGTAGGGGTACTGAAATGTGTCGCATAAATGCGACACAAGCGGTCAAAAGGTTAAAACAGACTGTGACCTCTTGAGTTTGTTTTAGTCTTTCTTCTCAGAGTGGGAATAAACACCGAACTCAACTAACTACTTCGTTTTAAAACATACTTTATTTTAAAAGTGTTTTTTTGAACAAAGCATAAATAAATATAATAATTATCATTTACCTACGTATGATTGACACAGAAACCAATAAAAACAAGTTTAGTGTTATCTTGATTTAATTCGTAAGTAGATTTTAATAACATTTTTAATGTTAATTAAAAACTAATGGTGATCATACTATCTAAACTTTGAAAAGGTTAATTGCGTTAAGGTAGCTGTAGAAATAATTAACTAACAAGTAATTAAGTTCGTATGTGTTTAGTATTAATAAATTGTTTTTATGACGGTTTCACACTTTAACGTTTGTCTGTTTTGCCATCATTGGACTTTAAAAAAGACGTCAAGTTTTTATCGACCCTTCTAGCAAAATACAGCACAAGTTCATAAATTGACTTTTGCAACTGAATTCCGTCGAGGAAACAGCAATAAAGGTGGCAAATGTACCTATTGTAGCAAGTACCTACTTAATTATCATCTTTGCGATGTTTTGTTCTTTGACTTTTGGAAACACTTGGGTTTTTTAAGTTTAACCGGTCAAGCGTCGCGGTTCGCCGATCGGCGACGAAACAATAGAAAATCAATGGTGTCTCATTAGCGGCGCTTGACAGAGTAAAAATTAAAAGACTACCATGTTAAATAGTTAGGTAAGTATAGGCCAAAGAGAATGTAAACACTAGCGTTATAGTATAGACAGTATGGCCATCTGACATGCACCTAGCTTCTTGCGCTAGGGCCGCGGGCTCGTTAACCGCGTGGAGCATTATGAATCATGGTGATTACCTATATTGTAAAGGCACCTCGGCTTCACTGGCACTGGCAAAGAATGCGTTCCTGACTCAGACCAAATAAAAAAGTCAAGACATAGTGCTGCGAACAATACAGTGAAGCATGCCAAAACTACATCCGCTCTGTGCATACACGCTCACACGCACACATTTACAACGATTTACAATCAAACTACACCTCACTAGATAAGTGCACACATGTTTACGAAACCGGCTTCATTTTATTGTTGACAGCCCTCTGTCTTGGTTTTTTATTTGGTCTGAGGTTCTTGACACTTGTCAGTGCGAAAATTCTGGTAGGTACCAACCAAGCTAATAAAGATCAAATTTGCAAAATCGTAAATGAGACTGACAGGTGTCAAGAAGGCATTCTCTCGTAGGCCAATTCAGGCTTAGACCCTCATCTACATACTTCGACTAACCTACATAGTTCTAAAATTAATAGGTAGGCAAGTAAGTAGGTATATGTGTTAGAGACTAAATTAAAAATTGTTACAAGTATCGTGTTTGTAGGTATTTAAGTCATAATTAACAATCCGCAAAGATACAAGCTAACCATTTATAACGACAATAAAATGCGCTACTTCATCACATTTTAATTTATTGTTTAATGAGTCCCTAATAAGAACACACCCGGTAATAACTTCACGTCACTGATAAGCAGGTGTTTGCTTTTATCGAAAAATTGCAAATGGTTCATACGTTAAAAAATAATGTAACCTGGCAAGCTTTGCAAAAGATACACAAAGATAAGCAACATGCAACAGCTACATCGATTATTTGAAAAAGTTTAACAAAATGGCGACTGTGCTGCAAAAACACAAATAAATCACATAATAAAATACCTTATCACAACTTACTAAAGTTTAAAACCATATAAAACGAACGCATTATAAAATATGTTGGTATAAACATGCACCCTTGATTACCGTAAACAAAAACTAACTTGCTCGACGCTGATTGGTCGTTTCAAATTTCTTTGGAAATTACAGCCAATTACAGGAAAGTGGTCTGTTTTATGAGAGGTTTTTTTATTATTTATTTTACGTAGGTGGTTTGAGAAAAGGAAACGCGGAAACTTGCGTGGTCATGCATACGTTCGATATAGGTACCTACCTACTTTATACTTTCATTGAAAAAGTTCATCATATAAAGGAAGTTCAACCATTTAACACTCACGTATTTCTGGCGCCAAATAGTTTACAAGTTTGTTGAAGTGAAAACTTCTTTAGCGGCGTTGAACACTTTTTGTACTGGGGAAAAAATGTTAAACTCGCGTCAGGACACGTGACCGTCAGGAGAGATTTCCCCCCCCCCCCCCACCCCTCTTTCTACGGCGCGGCGGCGCCAACCGAAGTGAACCAAGTGAGACACGATAATGGATGGGTGGATGGATAGATGGATGGACGGACGGACGGACGGACGGTGACGGTGACGGTGACGGTGACGGTGACGGTGACGGTGACGGTGACGGTGACGGTGACGGTGACGGTGACGGTGACGGTGACGGTGACGGTGACGGTGACGGTGACGGTGACGGTGACGGTGACGGTGACGGTGACGGTGACGGTGACGGTGACGGTGACGGTGACGGTGACGGTGACGGTGACGGTGACGGTGACGGTGACGGTGACGGTGACGGTGACGGTGACGGCGACGGTGACGGTGACGGTGTGACGGTGTGACGGTGATGACGGTGACGGTGACGGTGACGGTGACGGTGACGGTGACGGGTGACGGTGACGGTGACGGTAACGGTGTCGGTGACGGTGACGGGGACGGTGACGGTGTCGATGACGGTGGCGGCGACGGTGACGGTGACGCACAGTGGAACGAATGTATGGGAGCGGTTGGACGTAGACATGTCCGAAAAAAAAGAGTAAAATTATGCCAAACTAATGATGCCATCTTATTCGATTACTTAATGCCTTCATAACTTGTGGTGATGAATTTCTTCATAACTCCCATATTTCGGGAGTAATTTGAGAAAATGTGAAATTTTACTATGAAAATGAGTGTATCGAGCTCTCTCCCTCCTGATTCCGGGCTTGTTTCAAGTAGCGGTCTCTAATATCATAATGCTTATACTAAGAGCTATATTTAATACTAAGACACATAGTGCGCCAAATGTGCACTTTCTGGGATAAAGAGTGATGTTTATTTTATAACACAATTTTTTTATTTTTTGTTTATTTTGTTGATTAAAACCGTTTTTCTAAAGGTTTACCTTATTACAATAACATTTCTGAGCAGCCAATTAGAGAAGATATAAGCTAATTAGGATATATAATTAGGGACTTAAGGTTTACATATAAAACTGATGCACTAATGATTACTGATAAGAACATTGCTATTATTTAATTACTAAATGGCTCTTAATACACTAATTTAGCATGCATCATTTACTAATTATCACAATAACTAATTACCTTGCAATATTTAACAAAGGATACCTGGGATACCTGGATTTTATATAAATAGGTCACTATTAGTAACTTTAAAATCAGTGTTGATTTACACCTCGTTGTATCCAAGCTAATCTCGCAATGTATTTTCCAAATTTTAATACAAATCTTGATATTCACGTTGCTTTATGCGCACGCGCACATAAAGATTTACGCGACTTTAACTATTTGTTCAGTGTTTTAAAAGATAACAGTTGTGTTCAGTTATGTGAAAGTGCTGAAACAAGTTTAAAAGACTGGTGTCGTCGATTTTGCTACCGCATTTATGCAAAATGGACACAGTCTGGAAGAAGCACAGATAAGTTTCGGAAGAAACATGAGATTTGGCTACAGGCTGCAATTCAATGGCCGGAATTACAGAATGAAAATATGGAACCTTCTACAGAAAATATAAGTGACGTCATCGAGCCCATAATTTCTCCTGCTAAATCTGATGCTTCAACTTGTACACATCCTAGTCCTCGTAAATCTTTTGAGGACCTTAGTAACCGGCAAAAAAGAAGACGCACTGAAGATAGTCTTTCATGCAGCAGTAGCAGCGCTGAAATTATGTTTTCGGCCGAAAGGGCGCTTCAAAAGGCAGGACAAAGCGATACAGCTTATGTTATGAAATACTTGACGGAGAATCCAGAAGAGGCCTCAAAAATCAAAGCCTTCATTGAAGGTAAATCAATTCAGGTACGGGAAATATCCCCTTTGAAGGCATTGGCTCTTTATGTATCGATGAACTTATCGAAATGGCGCTATAACACTCTTCGGGATTTCAACACTCAAGAAGGAGCTCTTCAATACCCGAGTTACTACATGTTGGTTAAAGAAAAAATTAAGTGCTATCCGGCCAAAGAAGATCTCACAGTTACAGAGAGCTCTGCAAAAATCAAATTACAAGCCTTGATGGATTTAACCTCAAGAAGACTTATTAGGTCGTTAGAAACCCCTGTTGATCCCAATCAACAGCTCGTATTGACCAGCAAATGGGGTTTTGACGGATCATCTAGCCAAAGCATTTATCATCAAAGGACGAGTGAAGATGAGCAAATCGATCTTGCTAGTAATTTTATGATTAGTCTTGTACCACTGCGGCTCGTCTCAAAAGGTGTAACAATTTGGGAAAACGAGCGACCATCTTCCACTTCATTTTGCCGGCCAATATTGTTTAAGTTTATAAAGGAAACCAAAGAAAATGTGCAGAGAGAGATGGCTGAAATCGAAGCAGAGATTGAAGCCTTAACTCCATCCACCATCACTGATGGAATTAGTGTCAAACACCAACTGCTGTTGACAATGATTGATGGTAAAATTCATTCCATTATATCCAATACAGCAGCTTCAGTGTGTGACATATGCAAGGCTTGTCCTAAAGAAATGAATAATTTAGAGTTAATCAAAGATAAACACGCAAACGAGGACATGTATAAATATGGCTTAAGCACCCTTCACGCTTGGATTCGCTCAATGGAATGCTTATTACACATTTCCTACAAATTAGACATAAAATCATGGCAAGTAAGGGGTGATATAGCAAAAAGGCAAGTTGATGACAGGAAGAAAAGAGTTCAAGAGGCTGTAAGAAGAGAAACGGGCTTACTTCTCGATGTTGTGAAACAAGGCAGTGGATCCACCAACAATGGCAACTCGGCAAGGAGATTTTTTGAAAACTACACTAAATCTGCTGAACTGACCGGAATAGATGCTATGCTTTTAAGAAAAATCTGTGTGATCTTGCAGTGTATTTCATCAGGAGAGAAGATCAACGTAACTAAATTCCGAGAGTTCTGCTTTGATACTGCTAAGCTTTACGTGGAGTTATACCCATGGTATTATATGCCTTCTTCACTTCATAAAATTTTAATGCATGGGCCAGACATAGTTCAGAACATGTCAATTGTGCCCATTGGTTTTCTATCCGAAGAGGCATCTGAGGCTAGAAATAAAGATTTTAGAAAATATAGAGAGGGGCATTCTCGAAAGCATAGCAGTATCTCATGCAATGAAGATATTATGCACAATCTTTTACTGTCTTCTGATCCACTTGTTACAAGTATCCGTCCAAAAGGAAATAAGTTTGTAAAAAAATCTTCTTTTAAGGAATTTTATGAGCTTACGGATTCTGAGAAAAGTGATATCGAATTTGTTAACATAAATGATTTAGCGGACATCGATTCTGAATTTGAATTAATTGATGATGATGATGATGACGAAGATAATTAAATGATGTTATTGTTTTAAAATGTGTAACTTAGTAAATTAGAGCTTACATCTTAATTATTTATTGTACTTTTAATGAAACTAGGTAATTTATTATCAACTTACTTAAAAGTCATACTCTCATCAGTTCTTGTGAATATTTTTGTTAATATATATTTCTGTATATATATAATATATTTATAGACCTCTTAATAAGTCTGTCTGCGGTTTAAAGTAAATACAAATGGGGAAAAAACGTTTTTTTTTTTTAAATTTTCATTTCCTTTTATCCCAGAAAGTGCACATTTGGCGCACTATGTGTCTTAGTATTAAATATAGCTCTTAGTAATAGCATTACGATATTAGAGACCGCTACTTGAAACAAGCCCGGAATCAGGAGGGAGAGAGCTCGATACACTCATTTTCATAGTAAAATTTCACATTTTCTCAAATTACTCCCGAAATATGGGAGTTATGAAGAAATTCATCACCACAAGTTATGAAGGCATTAAGTAATCGAATAAGATGGCATCATTAGTTTGGCATAATTTTACTCTTTTTTTTCGGACATGTCTACGTCCAACCGCTCCCATACATTCGTTCCACTGTGTGACGGTGACGGTGACGGTGACGGTGACGGTGACGGTGACGGTGACGGTGACGGTGACGGTGACGGTGACGGTGACGGTGACGGTGACGGTGACGGTGACGGTGACGGTGACGGTGACGGTGACGGTGACGGTGACGGTGACGGTGACGGTGACGGTGACGGTGACGGTGACGGTGACGGTGACGGTGACGGTGACGGTGACGGTGACGGTGACGGTGACGGTGACGGTGACGGTGACGGTGACGGTGACGGTGACGGTGACGGTGACGGTGACGGTGACGGTGACGGTGACGGTGACGGTGACGGTGACGGTGACGGTGACGGTGACGGTGACGGTGACGGTGACGGTGACGGTGACGGTGACGGTGACGGTGACGGTGACGGTGACGGTGACGGTGACGGTGACGGTGACGGTGACGGTGACGGTGACGGTGACGGTGACGGTGACGGTGACGGTGACGGTGACGGTGACGGTGACGGTGACGGTGACGGTGACGGTGACGGTGACGGTGACGGTGACGGTGACGGTGACGGTGACGGTAACGGTGACGGTGATGGTGGACGTGGATGTGGATGGATGGATGGATGGACAGCTGATGGCTCGACCGTCTGTGTAGCTACACTGCTGTGTATTCGTAAAATTCGTGAATATAAAGTGTTTCAAATATGGAAATTGAACAAAGTGCATCGATTTATAAAAAAAGTGACGCAGAAATAGTGGAAAAAAATTAGTTATATTAATTCAATTCATAATTGATTTATTTCAACGTTAATATTCATGTTTTCACTTCTGCCCGCACTCCCGGAGTGCAACCCGTCTTTTTTTTTTTTTTATTAATTACCTACACAGGCTCTTAAGGAGACAGATCAGATACAATCCATGGTGCGCATCAATCTTAGACAGACGAGTCACAAGGCTTTCTCTAGGAAGGACTTGTCGAGCTGAGGCCAGCGATGTCATCCCAAAGACAACGCTGATACTCGTATGGCGCAAGTGCCTGTAGTTACACTCAAGTCAATTCAAAATATATAAATAACTATTAAATAAATAATTAATTATGATGTGAAAAAAAAAAAATTTCACATGAAACGTCAGAAGCTGGGTGCAGTTCTGATAGGTCGTTTCCTATGAAGAAGAGCCGGCAAGAAACTCCATGGTTACTCTTCTACACACTGGCTCCCATAGAAATGTAAAAAACAGCTGGCTCCTTATACCGTCTTCAAATCAGAACACTGCTTGGCGGTAGAACAGCCCCCTTATTCACAAACACACGAATGCTTCCGTATCGTATCGAACATTAATCATTGTTATCGTCGGAGTCTTCTCAACGCTGTTCACAAGTCCAAAACCCGAAAATGTTGTCAGTTTAAATCAAATAGACGCCCGCTATTCTTCCAACAGCAATTTGCTGTTGAGGGCAAGTCAAATCAGGTTATCGAAATGTCAGGTTTTCGATACCCTGTCGTATGCCTGTCGTATATGATAGCCTGTCGTATGGTTGTGAATCAGGGCTCTGGTCTGGATTACCTACTTCCCTGGCCGAGCTCCTCGAGGACTACCAAGAAATATGTACAGACGCCAGCACATCAATCACACAATGATGAAACTGTAGCTGAGGTAGCAAATACAAAATTTCTGGGAATCCATATAGATTCGAATCTGTCATGGAAAACACATGTAAATAGTGTATGTACCAAATTGAATCAATTTTCTTACGCTCTATATATGCTTAAAAAAGTATCCAACCAGACCGCGCTTCTTACTGCTTACCATGCGTATGTGGGATCCACTCTGTCGTATGGGTTACTATATTGGGGAAACTCGACGGATAAAGAAATGGCGTTCAAAGCCCAAAAAAAGTGTATCAGGTCTATATGTGGGTTGCGCCAAATTGATTCATGTAAACCACATTTCGTAAATCTCAAGATTTTAACACTCCCTGCTCTATTTATCTACCTGGCCTCAATTTTAGTTAAATCAAACATCACAAGCTATGATACGTTAAAAAGCAGAAGACTTAAAAATACCTTAAGAGATAAAGCGTCCCACACTAGAGCGTACAGAAATAGTGTTTTCTGTATGAGCACAAAGATTTATAACAAGCTACCTATGGACATTAAGATTATAAATTCAATTATTATTTTTAAAAGAATGCTGAAAAATTTCTTAATTAAAAAGGCCTATTATTCAATAGCAGAATTTCTTGAGGAAAAATAATTTTGTTCAATAAAGTACCTATCACTAAACTGAATATAATTCAGTAAAATATTTTTTTATAAGGATTATGATAATTAATATTAAATGATTACAATACTATGACATAATTGAATTAATGAATAATGATAATTTTTAAATCAGGTAACTCATGACATGTGTATTTTTATTTGGGTATGACTTTAATAATTTATAATTAATATGATGTAAATGATAAAATTATATAATGTAATTAAAACGATGTCCTATCTAAAATTTAATATTTATAACTTTTTTCTTTTTAATCAATGAATGTAAATCAATTTAATGCATGTTTTAAAATTATAAGCATACATGCATGTTGAAATTGCAATGCCCTGACAGGGCCACTATGTTCTAAGAACTGGTATCTTTTGTTAAGAACTTTATTTATGTACACATAGTTAGCAATAAAGAATTTGAATTTGAATTCAAGCTACTACAATCTGTCAAATTTCTTTAATCGATTTTCAACTTTATAATTAAAGCATAAGGTTCAAAGTTGATTGGGAAAATTTGACAGTTTCGGGTAGCTTGATGTGCTGGCGTCTGTACAGTCCTTTCGTAGTTATTTTACCTCTGACAGCAATAACACAACAGCAACCATTTTGTAACGAAAATAAGGATATAACTGTGATTTTGACAGAGGCTGCAACCCAACAGGAACCTTATTTTAACAGAAATAAAGATCACTGCGACTTTGACAGCGATTGCAAAATCAGAGGTAAATAACGGTGACTGAATTTGACCGATTTTTGACACCTTCTATTTACTATCACGTTAATTTACACTCTGTCACACACTGTGTAAAGTTAGGGAAATTCATTGCTTAGCAAATTGACCATCCACTTAAATAATGTCCTTTTAAGGGTACTTCTCTTCTTAGTCTGTGGTCCGTTTATTCAAATGACAGCGGCACAGAACATAATTATATATGTACCCTGGGACTTATTAATACAAATTAATGTGTAGGTAAATAATAAGTCAATATGCCCTGATGACCTTTGACAGCTGTACGTCAATAAACAATGAACTTGCCTATACCTACGTACCTACAGCTGCAGCGACAAAGATCTTTGTTGGAATAATACTACATCTATAGTCCCGAGACATCCCATTAGTAATTTCGCTCACATTTTTACACACAGCTACATAACAAGCACAAATGCTGGTTGTCTTCCGTGCTATCCATCATGGGTGTCCCGCGGGCCGTGTCTGCGGGTGGCTCTTAGCTTTTAATTGTCGAATGCGTTGTGCCCGTAACTCTCTGTTGTGCGGCCCTTCCCTACGGAGTGTAGGGACAGCATATCCGGAGTTAAAGCGCGGTGGTTAGTAGTTAGGACTTGCATTATGGGTTGCCGATGCAAATAGGAAAGTGTTCTTAATGTATGTGTAAAAGATATTATAATAATAATAATAGTCCACTTTACGTCACTATGTGCTAGCGACCGTTTCCGGGAGCCCATTATTGAGTGTGCAAGTCACCCCCTGCTATTTTATCCGTGTATATATAAAACATTGATTAGGCAGTGGTCATAGTTCTTCCATAGTTCTTGGTAACCAGTCTACTTTAGCCACCCAAACCCTTAGTCCAACTTTTTATTTTTCCATATCCTGCAACAGGCCTACCCAACCGAGGGTTGTTCTTGGGTGCACTTGCATAGTGCATACAAGGAATCTTCGGTTGGTGCCACATTTCATTGAAATTTCCTAAGGGGCCTCTGCGAGTTGGGTTCGGCCCCTCGTACGCCTTCCAAAGGACCGGGATCCCATGGTCCCGAGATATGTAAAATCAAACAAAAATAGTCCTCCAAACCGAATTTCGGTCATGACGACCAATCTCAACGGAGACTAGCCTTCGACGCGGGAGATATTATAGAGCACAAGTGTTTGCGCAGACACATGTGCACTCCCTCTTCCCTCACTCTCATAGTCCGAAGGAACGGCAATCCGAGACGACCGGAGAGAGAGCAGGCACAAGACCAACGCTTAACGTGCTCTCCGATGTACGGGAGTAGGTATTTCAAACTCCGGGCTGTTACTAAGGAATTCCTAATAGAAAAACTCAACAACACTTTATAAATTATTAACTTTGTAAGTTTTCACCCACTTCTTGCCAAAAAGTTTTGAAGATTTAAGTCAACCTTTTCCTATCCTTAAAATTCTCATTAAAAAAAAAACTGATCGTACACCAGTGCCTTTATAACGCCAATCTACCTACCGAAATTAGTCTCACCAACCTTCCTCTAATTTAACATCCTCATCCACCAAGCTGAGGGGCAATTCCTGGCGTATTTTTAAGTACGTTCAGTCTAATCTCAGTCTCAATCTGTCAAATCAAAAATACCTCTAATTTCACTACATTTTTGACAAGTTTTTGACATTGATTGTCGCTGATTATTTATTTATTTATTAAAACTTTATGCACAAGTAAAAACTGTACAAAGGCGGACTTAATGCATTATGAGATTGCGACTAGACTTTGAACGTTTTTAGTTACAGGAACTGGCCTTCTGTTTTGCGGACAGTACAGTCGCCCGCGCATATTGTATCATGCACCTTGTAATTTCTCATGCTAATAGCGAGCTACTGCGCCGTGTACCGCTGTTCCGATGGTACTTTATGACAATCGCCAGCCACTCGGTACTTCGGTAGCCAGGTATCATGCTCAAAATGCGATACCGTGTCGATGGTGTATTTTTTGTATATACAGGGGATGCTGAAAAAGAAACTACTGTAATTTTAACATAGCAAATACAGGGACTTAGTTCTAAATTCGGAATTATTATTAAAACTCGGAATTTAGAACTAAGTCTAAGTTTTGAAATACGGTATGGAGGTCTATTGTCCTCCATACCGTATTTCCGCCATGGCGGCCAATCTCAACGGAGTGTGTGCGCCTGCGCAGACACAGCTGTGCACTCTCTCTTCCCTCACTCTCATAGTCCGATGGGATTTGCAGGTGTACCTACCTACCTACTTTATTCACCACTACCTAGACCTACATTCAGCTTATAAGTCAAGTCGAAGGCATCGTAGTTTTTTTTTTTAAATAACCGACTAATTTCAACGCAGCATCATCAATCAGCCTATAATGTTCCCACTGCTGGGACACAGGCCTCCTCTCTGTGAGAGGGAGTGAGCCATAATCCACTACGCGGGCCCATTGCGGGTTGGTTAATATCACATGTCTTTGAATTATTGTTTTCAAGGACCTGCCGGTTTCCTCACAATGTTTTCCTTCACCGTTTTGAGAGCAGTGGTGATGAAATAATTTACAAAAAGTAAAGCGCCTGTTTGGGTTCGAACCTACGACCAACAACTCGTAAGTCGCCACCGTGTCTACTGGGTCACCACTGTTAGAAGCTTGCTTAGTGATTGATAAAAAATAGAGTATGTAGAGGTGCGGAGTGTGCTAGTGGATGCTTTTGTCCAACCAACCCAATAACAGCAGGTGCCAGAACATGTTTTCAACCGTATTATTTCGACTGGAATCTGTCCCAGAATCAGTAGACTTGACAATACGAAAAATATCCACAATTACTACAATACTTACTTCAAAGTTTCAAAACAAGTACAGAAGTAGGTAGTTTAAGATCTTGCACGCACATCTATAGTTATGAGCACGAGGCATCCGATCATACTCCGCTATTAATAGCAATTTACTCATTAATATATTTAATTTAGTCGGCAGCTACAGTAACTTGATCGGGTCCCACCTGTTGGGTAAGTGATCGCTAGGCTGAACGTTGGGTGCCTTTAGCCTTACTCAGTTGCTTGACAAGCTCAAATATTGTCACACGTTTTGACATCTGTCAAGATGTCATGTTGACAGATGTCATTGTGAGTACTTTTAAGTATAAAAAAGGTCCTGGACATGAGTAAAGTGCAGTTGGTGCCATATAATAACAACAATGTTATTTTCTTATGAGTTTCCATGTTTGTAAATTAAGTTTTATAGATATTTGTAATTGTAATATCCAGATATATGCATGTAGATAATGTGGGGTGCCATATAGAGATGTGGTTGATATTATGTTTCAGGGTTTCTTTTTTCTTTTCATCATCACGCCTTTATTGCCCAAAGGGTTAGGCAGAGGTGTACCACAGTACACCCACATTTTGCCAGTTAGCGCTCCTGCACACGATGCCGTCACCGCGCCGTCGCCGTCGCCGCGCCGCCGCCGCGCTATTACACTGTAGATACGAGTCGCGCGAAGCCCGCCGCCGCGCCGCCACCGCGCGCATTCCCCTCCCTGTCTGTTCCATTACCGGCCGCGTACGAACCGCGGCCGGTAATGGAATGAATCAAACAGAGGGAACGCGCGCGGTGGCAGCGCGGCGGCGGCGCGGTGGCGGGCTTTGCGCGACTCGTATCTACAGTGTAACTGCGCGGCGTCGCTCGGCGCGGTGACGGCGTCGTGTGCAGGAGCGCTTATGTTTAAGTCCCATGTAGGGAGCAGGCCTATTGCCATGTCAGCCAGTCTAGATTTGTGCCCAGTTGGGGCACAACTCCTCCAGGCTACTGAGAAATTCCAGATGGAAAAAACCCAATGACATTTTGAACCCAGACCCTCATGCTCAGCTCAGCAGTAGCACGTGCGACCATAGATTAATATACTCTTGCGACCACTAGACCAACGGCAGTTCCCAATTTGTTCTAGTGAGGTTTCTCCAAGGTCAAGGGCGTTTTGCAAAAAGTAGCTGTGAAATGTAAACCACGTTAGTAATAAAAGCGGAGTAAAGTTATGTCAAACTTATTCTTCGGTTAATACCTTAAAATATATAAATTAATTAATTAACTCATTTGGCACCATAGTCTGACTACGTCTCATCTCAAATTGTTTTGAGGAAGGTTCCAGAATACATAAAGCCGCATTAGAGAATAATGAGTCTTCCACTCTTCATGGCTGAATAATAAAAGCATGGACTTAGTAGGTATATAGGTAGGTACTAATTAGTATTCTAAGGGCGATTTCTTAATCAACAGATCATTATTATTCGTGGAATAAAATTGACGTCTGACATATTTTGTGTGGAAGAACTGTCAAAAATTCAAAATTGTTCCTCGGATAAAATTATCAGGCGTTGGAAAAATCACCCCTTAGAAGATGATGATACGTAAAGAAAGAAAATACGTAAAGGAAAAAGGAGTTGCTATTGTATCGATACTGCTGATTGAACCTGCACAGCGTTTATGAATAAAGGGGTTAGGCAACCATCCATCTCGTGGATGGGTAGATTTTCGTTATTTATCGTCATTTACAGGTGTTATTAATATTATAGATATTATTTATAATACGGCACCGCACCACAACCGCGGCACGTGTCACATCCCAACATATATTGTGTCAAACGAAATAACAAACGAATACCAATATACTATATTTTCAATGTAAGTGAAAAAACCAATGTAAGTGAAAAAAAAACCAAAAAAAAATTTGTGCGATGAATGATGAAATGATGATAAATAACGAAAATCTACCCGGATCTACTTTCTTATACAAAGGCATTACATCAGGAAAAAAGCCAAGCCATGGTCAATCATTTCACATAGTCAATTTCACGCATTAATAACTTTCCGAGTTATCTAAAGACACAAAACATCGATAAAGTGGCTCCACCTGTCGGTTTGGACACGAAGCATCAGATCAGCACGACTTATCTTCAGTTTAGATTGATTGAGTACTGACACACGGTGAAATGTATCCTAGATGACTATCTTATTTCTCACGTCATAAATGATAAGGTTTGGTTGTAGGTTAGGCAGGAGAGCAAGTAGGTAGGTATGTAGATAGTGGCGTAACTATACCGTTTGGGGCCCGTGGCAATTTGAAGGGATGGGGCCCTCCCTCAATGTAAAGAAGCTCACTGCTCGACCAACGTTATAGGTAGTTTTTTGAAGTGAAAACTCCTCCTGGAAACTCTTCCTTGGTAGACAGCCGGCGCGGCGTATGAGAGGAAGTATCCCCCTCTTTCTACGGCGGCGCGGCGAAAATGTATGCCTGCTGTTTCGTTTAGGCGGCGCAGGGCGCTTGCGCGAATGTTCGTGTGTTATGGTTACAGCTGCATGCCACGCGCATCCATGGATGGTGACAGCTGAAGGCTCGACCGTCTGTGTAGTGGCCACACTGCTGTGTATTCGTAAAATTCGTGTAAGTATATAAAGTGTTTAAAATATGGAAATTGAACAAAGTGCATCTATCATGAAAAAAGTGACGAAGAAATAGCGAAAGAAAATGAGTTACCTATATTAATTCAATTAATAGTTGATTTATTTCAACGTTAATATTCAAGTTTTCACTTCTGCCGGCACTCCCGGAGTGCAACCCGTCTTTTTTTTATTAGCACTTCTCCCGCGACTTCTTCCGCGTAGGTACATTTCATAAAGTCAAAGCATTTGTTTCAATTAGGCACATAGAAGGCACTTTTGAACGTCAAAAATTACAATAAAATAGTATTGATTCTAGTCGCCCATATTTTCTCCTACAAAAACTTTAACACCTGACTGCTTCTGTCCTTATGTTAGGATCCTCCTGTGCTCATGGCCCTCTCGAGGCAGGGGCCCCCTCTGGCTGGGGGCCCGTGGTATTTTGCCCCAATGCCACCCTATAGTTACGTCACTGTATGTAGATAAGTATGAAAAGTCTGGATATTTTGTGGGTAGGTACTGTGATTGAGAAGCTTCTCAAATACAGATAGCGCCATCCACAAAGACGCGCCCGACTCTTCTTCCTAATCGCGTGTGCAACATTCCGCTAGTGTTTTAGTTTTGTCGATACACAGTAATTACTTATTAGCGGGTAATTAGTGTGTATCAAAAAACTAAAACACTAATGGAATTAACTAGTGATAACCAGTAGCGATTAGTAAGAAAAGTGGGGCGCGTCTTCGTGGATGGCGCTATCTGTAACTATAATAGGTAAGATTTTTTGGGAAAGTATTTGAACAGGCGAGGCGTTTTGTGTGGTCTGTTCCAAAAGGATTTGATGAAAGTGTAAACAAACCCGCGGGGCAATTGCGTAATACATTATCAATCGGAAACGGTTTCATTTTGACAGTTCAACAACATTCATTGCGTTATTTACGTGTTGAGCAGATTTTTTTTTTCGAACTTATGAAGCAATGGATTAGAAATTTGCTTAAAAATGATTCAGTTTCCGATTGATAGTGTGTTACGCAATTAGGGTGCGGGTATAAAAATAATAAAATGAAAGCACTCAAATTATAAGTTACACTACAATTTAAAGACATCACACGGGTACGTGTTTTGATCCCTATGTTTATATTTCCATGTAATACTTTTGTACCAGACTATTATAAATATAGGTGTATCTAGATCGACCCGAATCATATTATACTTATTATGTAAAAAATGGGGTGTGGCTGTGTCATGGACACGGCCGTGTGAGCCCGTGTGTTGTTACGTGAATACGTTTACGTAACGGGGTTGATTCTCTCGGCCTTATTCATTATTTTACGTTCCCAGCACCGCTTGACTCGGTCATATGGTGTTTTATTGGTACCATTTGATTGCTCTTGAGAAGCCCTTTCCAACCGTATACGATCTCTGTATTTGGATTTGGCTTTTTGACGCGTATAGGCCGACATTACATGTATATTTTTGATACTTATTATTTTTCCTTTTATTTTAACACATTATATTCACTGTCACTATTTTACACTAATGTTTTGTATACAATCGATAGATTTAAACGAGAGCTGACGATTGAAACTTAAACGAACGTCGTAGCTTTTCTGAGTCAAAAGTTATACTAAGTGGAAATCTCGATAAGCAGCAAAATTACCTCAAAATGGCGGCGCTTCCCCATCCATCGCGCGCGATGCGTCACAGTCCTCACTTGGCGTAATGAATTCTTTGATTTTTTAGGTATCCAATGGTGTAATTGAATTCAGGATGGAAATGATAGATATGAAGCTGCAACACCGAACTGTATCCCCCGATTTTGTTATCATTGGTTTTTTTGACTTGCCTCCCACTAAGCAATTTAAAAAGACGTATTTACGTCAAAACCCAACATTTGATCTTCAAAAACGGCAAAATGTCACACTATTAGGTGACACGTGGAAATAGGACGGTAGGTATGTCGTAATAAAATTATTAGGAGTGAAAACGAGACAAGACGAAGAAAAGACGTGCCACTTGCGGAGTGTGGTATAACATATCTATCTAGTTCATTGCTCGACAACCTGATAGTGAGAAAGGGTCTCATTGACCGAGTATTTGAGGCTTGTGCAGCTCTCGTCAATCTTGCGTCCTTACAAAATCCATTAATAATTCAATATTGTATCATACACTTATAGGTATTAAGCATTAAATTAAGACGTGTCTGACCGTGGGAATGTCGCACGGAGACGCGAAATGCTAAACTATGTAAATTGCGCGGGAAAGGATGAATGTCACTTCGCCGGCCATATTTTATCCACAACGGGCGCGTTCTTCGCGCGCGCTATTTATGTCGCGTTCACGTATTGAATTAGATGAATGGGTTGTTTAGCTATTGATAAAAGGTACGTTTTGCAAATGGATGATTTTGACCGCAAGATTTACTTAGTCAACAATATTATTTGACTTTTAAAAGAGTTCTTTTGATGTATTCAGAAAACAAGTTGGAGGTTTATAATGTTATGTTCACTTATTCAGCTTGGTTTGCAATGGACTCCACATTTTGGTAAATTGACAATTCACACCCAAAAAAATATATAAAAAGGGTAAAAGGCTTTAAGACCACACGAATACAGATGTGAAAACTTACGACTGGAGTTGAGCCGATTCAGCGTCACGGATCCGAGCGTGACGGTGCACTATCAAACACAATCTGAATCATTTTGAAGGAAATTGTTAATCATTTTGAAGGAAATTAATATAAATAATGTTAATTGTCTGCTCAACAATATAAATAATGCAATGAATGTTATTAAACTGTCAAAATGAAAACCATTAGATACTTACTAGTAATTACCCCGCTGGTCAAAAATACTATTGTATAGCTATTGTACCCACGCTAAGGCCTTCCGATACATCCCAAGGTTGATCTCTCATGAAGATAAACCAGTTTTGCAAAAACTGCAGCGATCCAAAAGTCAAAAATCTTCGCTATTTCAAGGAGGTGCCTACTTAACTTTCCGAATTACGTGCACAAGTTCCTAAAGAATTTCTCAAGCAATGTTTTCACTGGGAACACGACAAAGACTTAATTAGATACTTCAATGACCAAATTAAGTCGAAATTACGCAGAAGACGCAAACACAAGTAATCTTATCAACATATCCGAGGCATCCATTCAGGCATTCCGCCACGGAGTACAATTGTTTGATTCACAGGGGCACAATGTCGGGCTTTTTAAAATAGAACAAAAATCATTCGAGGAGGAATCAGCATCAGTTTGCGACATTTAAATGTGCTGGCGGCGCTTTTGGGCCCGCCATTTGCATCCGAGATCGCGTTGATCGGCCATCTTGCTGCGTTTTTTTTTGCCGCCAACGCGTTGTCATAAGCTTGGTATGCACCGAGTTTTTGTTTCGTGTGATATTATTTATTTTTTGTCTCGCATCTTGCTTATATATTATGTGTAGCCTTGATTATTCGTACTCAATTTTTATATTTTCACGACTCTCCCGGGTGTCAACTCTTGAATAACACCAAAAAAGAATCAGCAGGTTTTTTTTTTAACAAAAATGATTGAATAAAATTTTAAAGCAGCTGGAAAAATTAAACCACTAAAGATCGATTAAAGCTTTCACAATCCAACTGCGCTACGCTATAATTAAGTAATAAACGGATCATTGATTCGGGCGTCTGCGAATATTCGAGCTCTCTCTCTTCTCTTGTGAATTAAATCGTAGAGATTTCAATGAGTTGAAAAATAAAACCCCATAACTTCAATTTCCGTACGCTTGAACAACAGGATCAACCAGAAGTCTTCCAAAAACGGTGACAGAGAGACAACAGTCTCTCTGTCACGTTGAATGAAAAATATTATTTAAAAAGATGAATTAATGAAGTTGAAGATTATTATTATATTTCCCTACTTAAATAGTTACACTTTTAAGGGTCACCGAAACGATAAATTGCAATTGTCAACGTTTACGTGATTGTTACACATTGATGCGCAAATTGGTCGTCTACAAAATGCAATTGAAGCGATTGACAATATTACTACAGTTGCATTGCAGCCCTTTGCAGGGGTTTATTTATAAACGACTAGTTAACCCGACTGACATTTTCCTGTCCAATAAAAAATCCCATAAGGACGTTCAGTTTCTTGCGGATTTGGAAATGAGTTTCCAATTTTTCTTTCCATAGAAACCTAATTCGGACTACTAAGAACGTTTTAAATTAAAAAATACCTAGTCAGACGAACGAAAAAAAAAAGTATTCAAGCCGTTCTCGAGATATTATTTATCAAAAAAAACCGTTCCATACTAAATGTATGAGAAACAAAAATCTTCATAATTTTTTTTTTTCATAAATTTTCCCATGTGTTGATAGTTATTCTGCTATTTGAGGCGGAGAGAAATCCAACAAATCAAAGATCATCAAAATCGGTCCAGCCGTTCTTGTGTTATAAATGGTGTAACTAACCCGACTTTTTATGTATATAGATATGCCGTTTACGTCAAAAATGTATGGTTAAACAGTCGCTAATCACTACTTAACTTTAAGCAACGTTTATGAATAAAGGGTGCAATTGATTGTTTCGGGGACCCTTAATTACTTTCAAATCTATGCAAAAGTTTATATAAAAACTTTTTCCGCCCTACAATGTGCGCTTGGTGTGCCCCCAGCTCACCTCACGCAACATTTCGTTTTACTCTTGCACCATCTTTATATTCGGTAGCGGCGTACCAAAGGGACGCATTCAATTATTTACTCGTATTATTCTTGTTTATAACTGGTGTACGAATGTCGTACGTGATGCCTATCATCATCCTCGCTAATTGGGAGCGTCCAGGAGACAAAAGTAGAACTTAAAACTAGCGCAAAAAGCATGCAAAAAGTTTTTAATGTGATAGATGTTTGCCGCTTTTCGTAAGTGGGAAAAAATGCATAGGTAGGTAGTTAAATAAATGGAGAAAAAATAACCCGTATATTAAGTATGTTAACTGACTTATCTAGGTACATTAAGTACTCACCTTGATGCGTTATTTTAAACTAATTTTTTTGACTTTGAAAACGGTTTTACCTGCTTTGCCACTAGAATATTGATACATTTCAAACATCAATCAATCTGCCAAGCCTTTTCCAAACTATGCTTTGGTTGGCAGACTAACCGGATGCAGCTGAATACCAGTATTTCACATAGAGCGACTGCCTATCTGACCTCCACAGCCCAGTTACTGGGTACCTTACTCCTTGCTAAGACTGGTTGTCAGACTTTCTGGCATCTGACTAGCCGTAACGACTGTCAAAGATCCGCAAATGCCAGCCGGGATCAACGGCTTAACGTGGTTTCCGAGACACGGAGGGTCCTCGGTATGTAAAGATGGTCACCCATCCACAGACCAACCGCGGCAAGCGTAGCTTAACCTGATCGATCGGCCTGTGCGTTTGTTATTATTTAGCCACGGGCAATGAGCTAGTCGATATTCTATCATAGAATTATAAATTATGGAATTAATATCTAGGTAGGTATGTTATAAGAATTTTCCTACGCAGGCCTTGGGAGCATGTGCTGAGAAACTTTCAGATTTTATAAAATAACGATGGTCTGGCGTTCATGGGATCTTTCTCTAATACTATTCATCCGTTTGCAATGAAAGATGTGACGATTTCGGACTTGATAAAACCATCCTTCACGAGCGCTTTGCCGCGGGCAAACGCTAGTATTAAATAAATATTGGCTAAGTATTTCAAATTATTTTTACCAACGAGATTTTAGTGGCTTCTTTTGAATGACCATTGCCTTTAGAGTAAACTGTAGTTGCCTCAAAACCTTAACACGGATTTACTTTACTCAGGAATAATAAGAAACCGATGAGTTAACTTGGATTGACTTACTTACTTATGGATAAATATCAAACTAATGATTTTAACTGGATATACCTTAGTTATCAAAAATAAACTGATGAATTGAACTAAATTCTTGAAAATCCTGTGCACCATGGTACTGATGGCATTTGAAGACGACTAGTATTCTTTCAAAAAGTTCAGGCGGCTGCGTCCATCTCAAAAAAAGTACGAACTAACTGATGACTAGGCAGTATGGTCCCTGACCTTAGCCTGTTCCGCAAGGAACAAAAGAAAAAAAAAACACATTTTTTACGTCATCAGTCGATGTCAACTTACTGTTAAATTGTCAAAATTCAGTGTCATTCGATTCGCACTTAAGCGCGCTCTTTTCAAAATAATTTCAATTGTATCTAATTCTTGCAATATTTGAAGAATAAACAACAAAAACATGAGGTCACTTACTCAGTACGCTCATTTGGCAAGCAATTGGGCTATCTGAGTAATAAAACGTCTAAGTATAATGTTTCATCCTATGGTTTTTTCGAGACTCCCCCAGAATTAACAAGTTGGGAGAGGGACCAATTATTTAAGTACCTACTTAAAATATCATTGAGGTCCACCATATTATAAATTACGGGGATTGGATGAAAGTGAGTCAGTATTGTTTCATAAATTTTATTATAAGTACGTACCTGTTAGTAACTTATAACTAGATAGGTACCTGAAGTAGGAAGTGCAAGGCGGCGGCCAGTCAGCCTTAGTATAGTTAATAGGTAAAAAAAGTAATAATAAAACTTTATTTTAGTCCATAATTTTGTTAGTATTTTGGTGTTAGTAACAATGATGCTTATGTAAATAGGTTAGTATTGTTACTTTTCAAAAACAGTACTTCATAAAGTGATTAATTCAGACCTAGTACTGTCCTCACCCAGAGTCCTAGTTAAAAAAATGTAAAATAATTTAGAAGGCGACCCCAACATATTTGGGAAAAGGCTAGGCAGACAATGAAAATAATGTTCCCCTCCATGCTTGTAACTGTAGGTATTACTAGGCAGTTTCCTCGTACAGAGACGAATCTAGCAGCAGCATTGGGTCGCCTGTATCCTCTATCTCACCATCAGTCTTAGCTAGGGTTGCCAACCGTACTCTAAAATAGAGTATTGTACTCTATTTCTTGTAGATGTACTCTATAATCTATAACACTAATAGAGTACGCTAAAATACTCTTTTTACATAAACTGAGTTTTAAAATGGATGACGAAGATAATCTCCTAAAACTCCGCCCCTAAGACGACCCACTGACCAATATTTTGGCTATACAACAATAC
Organism: Amphipoea lucens; assembly: GCA_947508005.1. Lineage (NCBI taxonomy): Eukaryota > Metazoa > Arthropoda > Insecta > Lepidoptera > Noctuidae > Amphipoea > Amphipoea lucens. The sequence continues at coordinate 2,075,086 of OX382373.1, read as the reverse complement.
AGAAATTAAAACCCATTGAACAATGATCTTCGAAAAAGTCAGAAAACTCTTTGAAAAAGTTAGAATTTTTTATAGACAAATATGTTTGGAGTCCTACATTTCTTCTAAAAACAATAAAATTTGTTATGTACCGCAAAAAGTGCTAAAAAATATATTCCTTTAAATTAAATAAATGGTACTTACTCTTTTTTATAAATCTGTACTCTTTATTTACCCTCTCTGAAATCAGATATACTCTACTTCTTCTAGAAAAAGTTGGCAACCCTAGTCTTAGCACACCTGAATTTTGCATGCCTGAATTGGTGCAACACAGTGGACTGCGCATAGGTTTAGGTTTAGGTTTAAAGAATCTTTATTTCTCATAAGAACATGATACAGTTCACTTAAATGAGATTTAACTTTTAACATAAATAAATAATCGTCGTCTAATGACGGAGCATGCAGATGTAGAATATGTAAAACTATAACAACAACGTACGAGATCAACAGCAAACAAGGTAAAAGTGAAGGTAGTTACATATAAAACAAGTTCGTACTGCTGGCCAATTTGACACCAAGGTACCCTCATATACTGATTATTCACTTTGTGAGGAACACAAACAACGATTAAGTAGTGAACTACTGTGTTAATGTGTTTGTGTGCTAGCATAGTGCGTGCACGCGTTTGTTTGCTTGTGTGCGACCAGTATAGTCTCGCATTCACATGACATCTAGAAATGTATATAATATTATGTACTGTGTTTGTTTTGAAATGAATTGAATAAAATATTGTATGGAGGTAGCTGACATCCTGGATTAACATATAGGCTAATTTTTATCCCGATATTTCCACGGGATCGACACTTATGCGGGTGAAACCGCGGGGCGCAGCTAGTTGTTCAATAATAATGATTATTTTTCAGATCATTCATCAATTATTGACGAACACCGACTGGCGACTCGGAAAAACAGCTTATCTGCCTTGACACACACACACACGCACACAAATACTAGAAGCAAACTGAATAGGAGCCCAGGATAGTACGAGCCATGGAAGGAACCAAGGACATAGAAGAGTCCAGAAAAGGTTGCGATGTCATAGATGACAAGAATATAGAACCGGAGAAAGGTTGCGATGTCATAGATGACAAGAATATAGAACCGGAGAAAGGTTGCGATGTCATAGATGACAAGAATATAGAACCGGAGAAAGGCTGCAGCTGCTTAGTAACAATCATAGAAAACATCCAGAATTGCATCGTGCGAACCACAGAACAGGCCAAGAAATCCATTGAGCAGTGCAAAAACGGCTTCATACATACCATAGAAACGATTAAGGAATTCATCTTGAGAATCATAGAGGCGGCCAAAGACACCATCTTAAAAGTCATAGAAGAGGTCAAGATATGCATTAAGAAAACCATAGAACAAGCCAAGACATGCATTCAGACAACTATAACGGAAAGCAAGAAATCCATAGAGGAACACAAGAAAGCCATAGGAGAGGCGTTAAAAGCCATAGTGAAAGCACTAAGAGAGAGCATGACAACCATACAGGAATGCCTGAAAAATATTTTGGGGAAAAATCAGGTCTCTGACTGCCAAACATAATTTATCATGTACTTACATTTTTTTAATAGATACGTAAATACTTTCCAAATTTTTTTTGTTATATTAATAGGTCAATAAGTATAATTATTATGTTAATGGAAATTATAATATAATAAGTGTTGTGTAGTAAATAAATAACTATCCCCATGTGTCCCTTTTGGAAAATAAACATAACAATTTTTACAGTAGTAATATTTAATGTCACCCAATTACGTTTGAGTATTTGCTAACAATATCCTTATAGAAATCGAATACTAGTTGGCTGGCGGAGCGACTTCGTTCTAATGCTTCGTTGTACGCGTCTTCGCTGAAACTACCGTCCGTGAAACCTATGGAAAGAAAAGAAAGAAAAATTGTTTATTCTGCAAAAACAAGAAACATATTACATAGAAAAGACAAAAAAGTAGCCAAAATAATAAAAAATAAAAATTTTATTTATCAAAATCATGTAAATAATATTATTAAGTTTGGAGTCCCGATTTGCTTGTATTAGGTGGCTCCGCTCCTCCAGTTTACATTATACATATTTTGTGAATTTTAAACAATAGATCATTTTGAAAGGATACCAAAAGTTTTTAACAATCAAATTTTAAAAATTATATATAAATAAGGAATGCGCATCGGGTTTTGTGTGTGTGTGTGTGTGATGTAGGGGTGAGTGTGGATCAGGTTAAGCTTCTTCCCGTGGTAGGTCTATGGATGGGTGACCATCTTTACATACCGAGACCCCTCCGTGCCTCGGAAAGCACGTCAAGCCGTTAGTCCCGGGAGTCATTAGTGGATCTTTGACAGTCGTTACGGGTAGTCAGAAGCCCGAAAGTCTGACAACCAGTCTTAAGTCTTGTTGGGAAAATGCTAGGCAGATGATGATGTATTCTAATTGTAAACCAACCAATGTGCGCGAGTTTGGAAAAAGATCCAAGAAATAAAAACCCGTGCGCTTTTCGAGGGAGCGCTGAACATGGTAACATAAACCTAATCTGCGTTCGCAATTTATTTCCCAAACATGTAAACAAATATGAGTTATTGGAAAAATAACTTTAATACCTACATAATAAAGTTCAGTTTACGCTACAACTTCAAACATTTTTATAACTTTTTTAATAGTCACTCTGAAATCAACTTAATTATCACTGAAATACAGTTGATATTTGTTTAACATGAAATAACAATTGGAAACATGAATTTTAATAGACCTTAGGGATCGAAGCAAGTACCTTTTGCTCAACTAGACAGGGTGGATTTTTAAGACGGGGCAGTAAGAGCAAGTAGCTTAAGAGGACTACATGACCTAAAGCGCGATCACTGTCGGACTGCATAGAAAAGAAAGAGAAGCGCGATGACACAACGCTGGTAATTTATTTCAAAATATGAAGCAATTATCTACTTACAAAAAATCTATTGTTTGGACTAAAAAATTAAAACACTAGTGCTTTAGTATATTGGTTGTAGAATAATCTGACAAAAAATCATAATTATTGTATGTATATTAGTATGTTTTTATTGTAAAATCAACACACTATCTACCTACCATATATCCTGAAGAATATCATATATTTTTATGATTTTGTTTAATGTAGTCGATCGTATTATACTTTTATTGTTTCTAAAAGGGGTTTGAAGATTTTTGTATGGAGGGTGGCCCGAAGGTCGGCCGCCATTTTGATTTTTTTTCAGAATCGCGGTGCACAACAAAAGTTATATATTTAGATAGAGGACACTTATACAAACAAAAATGTAATATAACATAATATCCTAAAGCGTCAGGTTTCGGTGTTATTCACCAAAATATAAGTCGAAAACAACAAGGATTTTTTTTTTTTTTCCTTTCAGGTAAGTATATCGAACTATTGAGGTAATAGAAACATTATGAAACCTTCATGGAGAAGAAACAAATGTAGAATAGACATTTTTTAAATAAGTAATTAAACACGGCAATTTATAGTTCGTTTTTTAATCCCAGAGACTAATCTGACATTTAAGTCTTTTGTGTTTTCGCTTTTTTTAGTATGGAAGTTTGACATTACACTTGTCAGATTAGTCTCTGGGATTAAAAAAACGAACTATAAATTGCGGTGTTTAATTATTTATTTAAAAAATGTCTATTCCTCTTTTGTTTCTTCTCCATAAAGGTTTCATAACGTTTCTATTACCTCAATAGTTCAATATGCTTACCTAGAGGGAAGAAAACAAAAAAATCCTTGTTGTTTTCGACTTATATTTTGGAGAATAACTCCGAAACCTGACGCTTTAGGATATTATGTTATATTACATTATTTGTTTGTATAAGTGTCCTCTATCTAAATATATAACTTTTGTTGTGCACCGCGATTCTGAAAAAAAATCAAAATGGCGGCTGATTTTAGGGCCAAAACCTTCAAACCCCTTTGCGTTTTTTTCGTTTAGGTCCTGTAAGCCTCTTAACCATTGTAGCTACAGGAAAATGTATAGGAAACGTTTTTTTTTATGATTTGTAGCTTTTCTAGTACATACTCTAATCACAGTTGGTACCAGCACCCTAATTGCGTATCAATCGGAATCTGAATCATTTTGAAGCAAATTGCTAATCCATTGCTTCATAAGTTCGAAAAATTTGTCTGCTCAACACGTAAATAACGCAATGAATATTGTTGAACTGTCAAAATGAAACCGATTCCGATTGATAATATGTTACGTACTTGCCCCGCTGGGCCCTTATTCACTATGACCACTTAATGATTCCTTACTTCTAAACCACGTCAATTCTGCTTATTCACGACATCCGCTAATAACGTATTATCTATGACACAATGAACGAAACCGCGCGAAGTTGTCTAAGAACGGTGTGATTTAAACTGTCAAAATACCACGCCTGACAACCGTACCTACGTGGTTTGCACTTGGTAAGATTTCGCGGGGAATAAATCTTGTCAACTTTTTTAAACAAATAAAATCAAATTAAAGTTTTGTGTGTAGTAATAATAACTTTGTAAATATATATTATCTAGATTTGTGATGTTTCAAATGTATATGTATATAATATATATTCTTCTTTTTCTTCGTCCTTTTAGCTACTATTTTTTGTAACTAGTAAACTACCACGGAATGCAAAGTTCGACGGCTCACCTCGCTGTACTGCCGCACAGATTACTAATATGTAGCAATACTGCCGTCACCACATGACGTTGGCAGAATAGTCGCCATCGGCTCAGGTGCCAAAAAAAGTTTGTTACCTACCATAGAGAGGTCCTGAACAGTTTTTAATCCTTATACGAAACTGCATCGATTGGCCAAATTTTTTCAAAATCTGTGAATGCACCTACCCATTACTAACTGTACAGACGCCAGCACATCAACCTACTACAATCTGTCAAATTTCTTTAATAGATTTTCAACTTTATCACTAAAGCATAAGGTTCAAAGTTGATTGGGAAAATCTGACAGTTTCGGGTAGGTTGACGTGCTGGCGTCTGTACATTTTGAAATAATCAACGCATCCATAACTTACCACTGACTAACGCCTTCTCTCTACTATCGAACACGAAGGTCATGGTGGCCCGAGCTGTGGCAAGCTGTGTCGGCTCGGGATCAAGCTGTATGTTGCCGTGTTTGTCGATAGCGCACGAGACGGCTGCGAAAGTGTGCCGCATCGATAGACCGGCGTTTAGCAGCGCGAGACAAGAGCAGTTTATACAGCATGCTAAAAACTGGAATGAGAAAAAAATTGGTTTATAATTATAATCCCCAAAGCCAACCTCAATCATAAAAACGTAAATTCAGCGGGCAAATTGCGTAACACACTATCAGTAGCAATGGGTTTCATTTTGACAGTTCAACAACATTCATTGCGTTATTGGAGCAGACACATTTTTCGAACATATGAAGCAAATCCAAAATGCTTGGAAGACCTACTGGGCTCTTAAAGAACACATGAAAGGCAGTCTTCCTATATCTCTAAAAAGGAAACTCATCGACATGTGCATCCTGCCCGTCCTAACCTACGGTGCACAAAGTTGGTCACTTACTGAAGAACAGAAGTCCAAACTCAAGATTTGCCAACGGGCAATGGAGCGCAGCATGTTAGGTTTTAAGCGTACAGACCGAGTTAGAAACACCACGCTGCGCTCCATAACTCAAGTAGCGGATGTTGGAGAAAAAACAGCCAGGCTGAAGTGGGAATGGGCCGGACACGTCTCACGAATGCACCCGGAGAGATGGGCAAAGATCGTCACTCACTGGACGCCTGAGGCAGGACATCGCCGTCGAGGTAGACCAAGAAGAAGGTGGCGTGACGATCTAATATCATTCGCAGGGCCAACATGGCCAGAGATCGCACAAGAGAGGGAGGTTTGGAAGAAAAAAGGGGAGGCCTTTGCCCAGCAGTGGGACACAATATAGGCTGACAAAAAAAAAAAAAAAATGAAGCAATGGATTAGCAATATCCTTCAAAATGATTTAGATTGATAGTGTGTTACACAATTAGGGTGCAGATTTGAGGGCTTATGATCATCATCATCATTTCAGCCGAAAGACGACCACTGCTGGACATAAGCCTCCCCCAAGCACCGACCGGTTCTGTGCATGTCGTATACAGAGTCAAATTAAATACGCAGGCGAAACTCAGCAGATGTGGTGGATATCAATATCTAAACATGATAAAAAAAAGAAATCAATTTGATGTTGTTTTGTGTGGTCATCGACCGCAGTTATGACCGGTTTCTGAGGAATTCTTAAACTTTGAATAGCTGTTGATTCGACATAATTAGGCATCTATTTAAGCGAATTCCATTCTTATGCTCGGTTTTTGAGGTTCTCAGATAAACCCTCGATTCACTCGACTTTTAAGCTAAATTCTTCCTTAATGGCGTGTTCAGAAACACGAAACATGGGCACGCTCGTTCCATCATAGACCTCATCTATCGCTTTTCATCAGGCGTGATCGGGGTCAAGAGCGCGCCCATTTAGCAATAAAAAAAATATAAAAAAACAATATCGAACCAATAATCACTATCGAATGGATAAACTCCATTTAAAAACCTCAATAACCGGGCATTAGCGCAGTTACTTGTGCGTTATATCAGTTTAAAAATTCAGTAACGTTTTATTTAAACTGACGTGGTCGGTATCGGGATCTAAACACGATCAAACCAAAGAAAACAGATTTTCTCAACTCGTTTTTAAGTGGTAACACCACAGATATACATACCTAGACAACGCAAGAGCAACTACTTCGCGTGCCAAAAATCGCACCAGCTTACGTACAAAAATCGTAAGCCGCCACTTTCGCGCTCAGTCCTATGTAGGTACTGCTGGGTTAGCGTGAGCGCTGGCGGTAGGCCCCGGGGGTGGGGCGAGACGGGTGCCGCACGCGGCTTCGTCTCTGAATCGATTTGATTTTCCCATCACTAAATAGTGCTTGTGACGTCAAAGTAGACAGTCAAAAATGGCACACTTGGTTTTCATAAAGATCGTAATACTTGCGTTATCTAGGTCTTTCTATATCTGTGGGTAACACTGTCAGCGGTTGTTGGCCCCCAAAAAAAACATCAAATCTTTTTATTTCAATTTCCTCTAAAATAAATTATGCTGAAAACTGCATCAAAATCTATTGTGTAGTTCGGAAGAACAACACTCTCACACGGTCAGTCACGCGAAAGCGACTTTATTCCATACTAATATTATAAATTCGAAAGTAACTCTGTCTGTCTGTCTGTATGTTACCTTTTCACGCCTAAACCGCTGAACTGATTTAGATGAAATTTGGTATAGAGATAGCTTGGGTCCCGGGAAAGGACATAGGATACTTTTATCCCGATATTCCCACGGGATTGTGACTTATGCGGGTGAAACCGCGGGGCGCAGCTAGTGTATAATATGTAAGATGATTACTACTCCAGGAGTGTTTCTACTTACACTTCCATAGTCTTCCAACTCTTGGATGGTGACGGTGATGCCAGTGCGGGGGTACAGGCTGCCCAAGATAGCAGTCTCACACGTCTGCCTGATCACATGCTCCTTGTACCTGAAATATGATCATTGTTATAATTACAAAAAAATTAAAGTGTATGCCTATGTATGAGGTATGAGGAACAGGGTGTAAAGTTCACTCATCCTCCATAGAAAAAGGAGGGTCCTCCGACCAGACGAGTGTTGTGGCTGGTAAGCTACTACCACACATTGTTCTAACATTCCTATTCAAAACAAATAAACATTGTGATTACCTGTCTCCAATAGCTGGTTTCCCGCCTTTACTGCTGAACAGCACCTCAAGAGTGGCCTTCTCTATGCTCTGACTTTGCATCTTGATGTCTAGGGGACCGTTCACACTTACCAGGGCTACAGTTTGACCTGAAACATTGTTAAAAGGATTCTTATACTTTATTACTATTTTTTTTTCCTTTTCTGAGTCTATCGTGATTAAATAACATAATGTTAAGGTAATATAATGTGTGAAATTGCTATAGTAACTACGATATTAAGTATGAATGCAAGAAAATAGATTGAATAGTAGATTTTATACCTTGAGATAAAATTGCTGATCCGTCCGATTTACTGAGGAAGTTGCACTCGCATTTCATCGGTCTTAACTTGAAATCTTTTAAATCGGTATTGTCAACTCCCATTGTAGAAAATTTTATAGACTTTTCCTTTAAATCCGGATTATTTTGTTCTGTGTTGCCCAACAAGCCGAACATGTGCAAGTGACAAGACAAGACTGACAGTAGTGACAGTAGTGGCAGACTGCCACTACTGTCACTACTGTCAGTCTTGTCTGCCTGAACTCGAACTGCCGTGGGCGCGTTCCGAGTTAGGAATGTAATCGATATAATCGATTTGAGCGTGCTTAAACCCGTACCGAATTAGCGTGAGCGCGATAACGATGTCCCGTGAATCGTCATAGATGACGTCATGACATGCGCCATCTTGCGATAACGCCGACCATGCCTTCTAATAATATCACCGTGAGCGCTGTCAAAAATGCGAGTGTGTGTGCGTGTGTGTGTCAGTGTATGTTTTGTTATGAGATGCATCATATCTTTAAAACTAACGTGGCATTTTCGAAATTGTGCTTCTGGCTGACAGTCGCCACCTAAATAAAGAAAAGGAAGAAATGTGGTGTTTATACAAAGAAATACTGCTGTAATATCGTTTTGACATTGAGTAAGCACTGTGATCGCGTTCACGAGCGTTCCGAATTGCTGACAGCTATCAGCTGTCATAATCGTGATATCTAAATCGGAACGGAAATTATCGATATGAGCGCTGTGAGCGCTATTGTCTTAAGGTGAATGCGCAGTGGTAGCCCGCGAAATTCAAATTTTCTTACGTTTTTTGCAATTTTTAGGTCAGTGTCAGGTTTTATCTTGATCAAAATTTGATTCGCGACTATAACAGGTACGTATTTACAAAATTATAATCATCAGAATCATTAATACATCTTTCTGAGTTAGATTTCTACCGTTAAGAACAAATCTCGTATGGAAAAGTGTTTATGGTAGAAATCTAACTTAAAGAGATATATTAATGATTCTAATGACTATAATTCTGTAAATACATGTCTATTATAGTCGCGAATCAAATTTTTATCAAGATACAACCTGACACTGACCTGCAAATTGCAAAAAAAGTAAGAAAACTTGAATTTCGCGGGCTACCACTACGCATTCACCTTAATTCGGAAAGCGGCCAGTATTGGCTTGTGCCGCGTTCCGAGTTAGGAATGTAATCGATATAATTCGGTACGCTCAAATGGATAATATCGATTACAGTCCTAACTCGGAATGCACCCTAGATTGATTCTTTGTCATTACACAATTCGTTTGGGACCCGAAACCTTCTGACTCCAAATTCACAAAAAAAAAGTGTACAACGCCGCTAAAGAAGTTTTTACTTCAAAAATTCGGACTCGCGCACCGAGGATTTCGTACTGTAAATAGTTTATCATGGGAAAGAATATTTTTAAAGTCTAATGCTACTGCTCCATCTGCGTTAGCGTTAAAGTTAATGTCAATGGCCAACTACACGTTAATTAGGGCATTAAAAATGCGCGTTGGCTACACTTAGGTTACAATGCTAAACTACGCACTAAAACCCTTTGATGTGTCCAAAAAACCGACACTCGAGTTATCGCTTAACGTTTAATGCCATTAATAATGCTATTTGTATAAAATGCCATTAAAACGTTGGCCACATCTACGTAACGCCTAAATTAACGTGTTAATTTGCGCGTTAAGACGCAGATGGAGCAGTAGCATAAAAGAAGCAGGGGCGGACAGTACCGGAAACGTTTTTCATGTCACTATAACTCGACCAAATATAAAATGTTACCTATTCCCTTCATAAGTTGTGACAGCACGTGTTTTTATTTAATTTTGTCGGTTTATATAAAATAAGTTGCAGGAAATATTTTGATCCAAGCGTCCTCACGTCTGGGGACGGCTAATGAAAATTGGAAGTCGGAACGCGCCCTTAAATATCACCGTGAGCACTGTAAAAAATTACAGTTTTGTTTTGAGTCGCAGTCGTTATCTTTAATGTGGCATTTTTTGAAATTGTGCTTCTGACTACATTCGCCACCTAACCAAAGAAAAAAAAAATGTGTTTTATACACAAAGAAATACTCTAATCCAACCATGAGTAATCAAGTGGATACAGTTTTGACGTTGAGCGATCACTGTGAGCGTGTTCACGAGCGTTCCGAATTGTTGACAGCTCTCAGCATAATCGTGATAATTATCTAATTCGGAACGCAAATTATGCATGGAAGCGTTTATCGCATAATTCGGATTCATCTGTCAAATGGTGACCTGTCAAATGCACCATTTGACGGGTACATTCCGGGTTTGGTTTCTGATGTTTTTGTCTCTTTTGCTCTTTAGAGTAGTTGTCTTATGAGACGGAGATAGTGAGTATAGTGACTTCAAGTCAAATACAAGTTAGTGACGTCGGCGGTTACATGCTCTGTGGTGACGTCGATTACTTCTGTCATCTTCACCGTTTTCGTCATAATATTTTTATGAATTTGGGGACAAATATGATTAATTGAATGTTGTGAAAAAGTGAAAATAAACCGCAAACATGAAGAACAGATTCAATACTTATGATATTATGTGCATGGTCACAGAATTGCAAAGGTAATTTATTGATGTCTTTATCAAAATACTGCAAGAATTTTTTGTTGACGAAATCAAAACATCACCATTTCATGTTTTTGTAATTGATTTCCTAAATTATGTAATCCACTCTGTGTTGTTTAAGAATTTATTCTAATGTTCACATATATTTTGAGTACAATTTTAATAAAAAAATAGTACTTATTCAAACATGAATTTGGTAAATAGTAACCTATTTTGGTTATTGTTTATTTCACATCTTATTCTAATAAGTATTTCCACATGTCCCATGCCGATAAGAAAACACGCTTATAACCATATTCTTAGATTTGAATAATAACTTAAACCTAGTTTAAAAAATATTAACTGCCCTTTGTTATATTTGCGTTTTTTTTTTTTGTATTATCACGAATAATAAACTTTGTTTTCTACATGCAGGCTGATAGGAATGCGTGTAAATCAAGTCTACGACATAGACAGCAAGACATATGTGATCCGTCTGCAGAGGTCCGAAGAAAAGAGTGTGTTGCTACTGGAGTCTGGGAACCGGTTTCATACAACACAGTTTGAATGGCCAAAGAATGTTGCTCCATCCGGGTTTACCATGAAGGTATGTCATATACAGGGTGGAAGGGACATGACACACACTAAAACCATGGATTCTAGACCCGCAGGCGACAGCTAGGCATAGACATTTGTCATTGGTTATAAAAAAACAGCCCTTTTAAAGAAAAATACAATACCTACGCAGTCAAAATGTATGGAACAGCCAATTTTTTTTTATAACCAATGAAAATTTTAACGCAAACCAGAGAAACAGAGAAATATTAACCAATAGGATTGCATTAAATCTCAAATGTCATTTTCTATTGGTTAATGTTTCTCCGCTCCGTAGCCTCGCTCGCCTTATCAGCGGCAGCTTTGTTCCACCCATTGGTGAGTACAGGCCTCCTCCCTTTTTTGCCATGCTTCCCTGGTATGTGCGAGTCTCATCCAGGTGTTGCCCATGATCTTTTGTAGGTCTCTTGAAACATCACTACCATGCTAATAATATACTTTCTTTTACAGCTCCGCAAACACTTAAAAAACAAGCGCTTGGAGAAGCTATCCCAGCTTGGTATAGATCGTATCGTGGACCTGCAGTTCGGTAGCGGGGAGGCTGCGTACCACGTGATATTAGAGCTGTATGACAGAGGCAACATTGTGTTGACCGACTACGAGTGGACTATACTTAATGTATTGAGGCCACACGTGGAGGGAGATAAGGTTCGGTAAGTTGACTTATGTATACTTATGACGAAGACTACCGAGATGATGGCTAATAGAGAAGCATGGAAGAAAAAGACATGTTACGCTGACCCGAAATGAATTGGTATAAGGGCAGGAGAATGATGATAACGCCATACATTAAATACATTTTATGGACGTGGATGATGGATGTTAACAGTAATATCGTCCCAATAGAAATGATAAAAACGGACATTCTTATCTACTGAAGAACAGCTAAATCAGTCCATAACTCATGTACATTACAATGATTTCTGACAGGTTTGCAGTAAAAGAGAAGTATCCATCAGACAGAGCTAAGACGAGCTACGCAGCGCCATCTAGCGACGCGCTAAAAGAAATATTAACTAACAGCAAGCCGGGAGATAATCTCAAGAAAGTGCTCAATCCTAAATTAGGTGAGAATTTTATTGATAAATGTGATATGAAGACATAAAAATATCAACTTTAAGGTCATCTAACCTAACAGACCAATTTCACTAAAATCAGATGTATTTTTTGTTACAATACTTGAAAGTGGCTGTGTCCCGCGGTTTCACCCGCATAAGTCCCAATCCTGTGGGATTATCAGGATAAAAAGCTTGTCCTAATCCAGATCATGGTCTACCCATGTGCCAATTTCATCCATTATTATTTATTTATATTTAATTAAAATGGCCATTAATCCATATCTGTTCAGCCATTTTAGTGTGTTTTAGCGTAACAAACAAACATACAAAAAATCAAATCTTTTCTCTATACGCCGTGAAATTTTAATCACCGTTTTTCTCTTAAGGGGTCATTGTAGTATTCTATTCTATTCTATTCATTGTACTCATCATTATGAACAACATTAACTATGGGACCAAACCTGAAATCGCGAAAAAAAAATCAGCTGTTCCCTACATTTATGTTCGCAAAACTCGTCAAAATGTAGGGAACAGCTGATTTTTTTTCGCGATTTCATGTTTGGTGGGACGCGGCTTATGCCAAAAAACAAAAAAAAAACTTAAAAAAACTTTCTTATCCAGAATACGGCTCAGCCATCATAGACCATGTGCTCTTAGAGAATGGTCTAGCGGGCACCATGAAGCTGTCCGCGGAACCCGGCAAGGGTTTCAACGTTGAACAGGACCTGGAGAAGTTGGTGATAGCGTTGAAACAGGCTGAGGAACTCCTGGATGTTGCCAAGACACAGGTGGCGAAGGTACGTGGGTGAAAGAGGGGTAGACTAGCTGTATTGACCCAGAACATGGCCCTACAAGCAGTGGTGGCCCCGTGGTAACAGCCGCGACTTACGAGTTGTAGGTCGTAGGTTCGAACCCAGACAGGCGCTTGACTTTGTGTAAATTATTTCATCACCACTGCCCTCAAAACGGTTAAGGAAAACATCGTGAGAAAACTGGCATGTCCTAGAACCAAAAATTCGAAGACATGTTGCTTCTGTGTCTTCTACCAACCCGCACTGGGCCCGCGTGGTGGATTACGGCCTACTCCCTCTCACCGAGAGGCCTGTGTCCCAGCAGTGGGAACATAGGCTGATTATGCTATGGCCCTACCATAATTATTTGAAGGGCAGTTTAAGGGCAGGGCAATTTGAAAGCAGTACATAGTTGCACCTCAGCCTCACATGGTACTTACAGAATCCCTTGTAACTTCTTATTACATTTTACTGGTTAAAAGTAAACAAAAAGTTTATTATCACAATAGAAAACATTACAATTTTACAAATATGGACCGTAACCCTAATTACGTAACACACTATTAATCATAATCTGAATCATTTTGAAAGATATTGCTAATCCATTGCTTCATAAATGTTCGTAAAATCTGTCTGCTTAACACCGCAATGAATGTTGCTGAACTGTCAAAATGAAAGCCATTGCTACTGAAGGTGTGGTACACGTTACCCCTGCTAGAGTCTGGCAAACGAAAGTAGACACTCGAATTATTTGCAGACTTTTTATATGGCAATGTTAGACAAAATGTCAAAATCAATTTTTCAAAACAATTGTACATGCTCTGTGAAGATGGCGTGTTGTTGTGATCTTGTTGAGCATTTTTCTAGCTCAAAAGTCTCTAGTCAAGCAGTAGTGTAAAAATAATACCGTTTTTCATCAAAACAAATTATTATAAAGTATCAAATTAGGTTATTCCAGGTATGTCATACTAATTTTAGGGTTGCTATACTGATATTTTTTAAATTTGCCGCGCGTTTTCAGTCTCTACTTTCGTTTGCCAGACTCTATGATGGTAATGCGACAACTATTACCATTCTAGCCGCTCAGCTCAGACTATGTAGAGAGACACCAGTGGCGTAGCGTGCCTTGGCGGAGCCCCGTATACAAATTTGTTTGGGGGCCCTTAGAAAGGGTAAAGATTTCTCGCAAAAGAAAAAAAAAATGTTTGCATAAAATTAAAAGAAATATTTATTCATCATAATTATCTATGTCACTTTTTCCAAAAATTTTACAAACAATTCAAATTAAATATACACTCTCCTTGCCTTTTTTTCGGCAAACTCATTTATTAAATCATCTATAGTTGATTTGCTTTTTTTGACTTTTATCAATTGTGAAAAAAAAGAATTGGGAAGTTTTTATTAATTTTTGCTTACGCACGTTGGGGGCCCCCGTGGCCCGGGGGCCACGCTAACGGGCCCGGGACGCGGGGGGGGGGGGGGGAAGCTATCTCTATCTTGAAATGAAAGGGATTTTGAATCTTACGCCCACCGTTTAGAGAATATTTGTTTCGTCATAATAATTTGTTTATTTTGCTACTTTTAGCTATTATATCTTGTATTTATCATCTTCCTTGTGTTTTATACTAGGCGCAAGTAGTGAAGGGCTCTTTAAAAGTACTGATTTTCGACGTAATGTCAATAAATCATTCCTAATTTTATACGCTACCAGGGCTACATAACCCAGAAGAAGGAGACTCGACCCGACCCCGAGGGCGGCCCCGGCACGTTCCTGCTAACGAGTCAGGAGTTCCACCCGATGCTGTTCGCGCAGCATCGGGAACTGCCCCATGCTGAGCATGAAACCTTCGACAGGGCTGTTGATGAGTTTTTCTCCACGTTGGAAGGGCAGAAGATCGATATGAAGGTATGGTTTAGCTTAGTTTTTTCAAATTCTACTATTATTTTCACGTGAAGAAATATCAACTTTATGTTCATGTAAATTAAGTTTATTTTAGAATGGCTATTGTGACGACACACACAATGATAAATGATTTATTTTCTGTAAGTAGGTTTGTACAAACACTTTTACACGTCAATCATATTTTTTTTAAAGCTAGATGAGGGCGGCGTTTCCTATCTGACTACTCTGAGAAGAAAGGCCGAAACAAACTCAAGAGGTCACAGTCTCTTTTAAAGTCCAGACAAAATCTTGGTCAGATAATGTGAAGAACATGTAGATTGGTGTCTGAAATGGTCTTTTGAGGAAAGAACCACACAGATTGAGCGGACCTGTCCAGTCATTGCACGCATTTGTCAAAAATGACGCAGTGACTTGACTTGGTTGTCATAGAAACGTTATATACACCATGAAATTTTAATCACCGTCTTCCTCATAAGGGGTCATTGTACTCATCATTATGAACAACTTTTACTATGGGACCAAACATGAAATCGCGAAAAAAAATTAACTGTTCCCTACATTTTGACGAGTTAATAATAGAATAGAATATTTATTTGTAAATGTAGGGAGCTGATTTTGTTTTTCAAGATTTCAGGTTTGTGTCCCATAAGTTGTTCATAATGATACAATGACTCCTTAAGAGGAAAACGGTGATAAAAATTTCACGGTGTATAAATAATGTGTGAGCTCACTCTTCTCAGTATGGACAATTTTTCGCGTGACGATGTACGGTGGGGGCCAATCTAGCGATAAATATTTGGGCGCTTTATGGTGTCAGAAACGCTCTCTAGTAAAACAAACCAACTTACATTCATAAGTAACGTTTCAGTGACATAATTCACCGATAAATTGCCGACACTATGTGGCGGTTACCGCTTTTCTAGAAACCCTTGCTTAAGGCGCTCCACACACTGCACCGCGCGCTGCCGCGGTGAGCAGATAATGCGCCCGCGCGCGTGATTTTTTACATACAAATTCAAATTCCGCGCGTGAGCGCGGTGCAGTGTGTGGAGCGCCTAAAAGGCTTACAGGACCTAAACGCAAAAAACGCAAGTTTTAGAAACAATAAAAGTATATGATCGGCTACAGTAAACAAAATCAAAAAAATATTTTTTTTTTCAGGATATGCTAGGTAGATAGTGTGTTGAAAACATAATGCTACTTATTTGGTACGATAGAAAAAAACCATGAAGATACAGTAAAACGGGGCTACTTTGACTTCCAGGGTTACTTTGACAAGGCCGATCATAACGCTATGACGCGTTCCCCACACCCCGCGCCTCGCGCAATATTAAGCGAGGTCATGCACACTTGCTGAGCACATGTGAAAACCGATTTTGGCGCTCTATTAAAGTAGTTCCAACGCCTGTCAAAGTAACCCTGGAAGTCAAAGTAGCCCCGTTTTGCGGTACATCTAAAAACTTTGTTTTTACAATAAAATCCATAGTAATATACATACAATCAGATTTTTTGTCAGATTATTTTACAAGCAACATACTAAAACTGTAGTGTTTTAATTTTTTTGTCCAAACAATAGATTTTTCGTAAATAGGTAATTGCTTCATATTTTGCAATAAATTACCAGCGTTGTGTCATAGCGTTTCTCTTTCTTTTCTATGCAGTCCGACAGTGACCGCGCTATAGGTCATGTAGTCCGGAAAATGTTAAACAAACCTTAATTCACCGACTAACATAATCTCCCCTTCCCCACAGACAGTCCAAGTAGAACGTGAAGCTTTGAAAAAACTCCAAAATGTCCGCAACGACCACGAGAAGCGAGTCACGGAGTTGTCTCGCGTGCAAGACGTGGACAAACAGGCTGCCGAGCTCATCTCGCGCAACGAGCCGCTTGTGGAGCAGGCCCGGCTCGCCGTGCAAGCGGCCATCGCTAACCAGGTCAGAATAATATAGTACAGCATCCAGCATCTCTCTCGCGCGTAAGACGTGGACAAACAGGCTGTCCGCGTGTACGGATGACACTCAGCCATTTTACTTAGAGACTCTTGATTGAAATTTGAAAGGATGTGTATCTATTCTGTGGGTCGCTAAACAATACATACATACTCAGCCTATAATGTTCCCACTGCTGGGACACAGGCTTCCTCTCTGTGCAAGGGGGTGGGCCGTAATGTACCACGCGGGCCCAGTGCGGGTTGGTAGATGTCACATGTCTTCGAGTTTTTGGTTCTAGGACATACCAGTTTCCTCACGAAATTACGAAAAAAATGTTTGTCCATCAGCCCCGCTCCGATGATTTTCGCTCCAACTATCTTAAGACCTTTTAAACCTGCCTAAAACCTTTTTTCCCTCCCCCAGATGTCCTGGAACGACATCCAACTCCTGGTAAAGACCGCCCAGGATAACAAGGACCCCATAGCCTCCTGCATCAAACACCTGAAGCTGAACACCAACCACATCACCTTACTGCTGACCGACCCTTACGGAGAGGAGGATGGGTTGAAGCCCAGGATGGTAGATATCGACCTCTCGCTTACGGCTTTTGCTAATGCTAGGAGGTAAGAGATTTAAAACTGTTTTTTTATTAAACTACTAGCAGTGCCCCGCGGTTTCACCCGCATAAATTTCTAACCCGTGGGAATATCGGGATAAAAAGTATCCTATGTGTTATTCTGATGTATAAGCTATACACCGTGTTCTTCACGATATCCGTAAACTTTGTCAAACGCTTCTATAGCTTTTACAAATTAAATGTAACAAAGAAAGTAGTACTTGAAAAGGCTTCGTTACAAAGATATTGTAAGTAATTTCATTTAGTGAAATTTAATTGAGCTATGCAGTAAGAAAGCGTCTTAACTCAGTTTTGACAAGTTTCAGTCCGCCAAATCTTATAAATGACAATACGTCATCATTGCCAATTCGGATAAAGAGGCATGCATATCGGGCGATTTACGTCAAGGTATTTAGTTTGTATGAAAATTAACAAAAAATGAAAAATAAGAATTCGTTAATGTGTCCATAATGAAAAATACTTATTTACATGGTCTGAACTTCTGGTCGCAGTTTATGTATATCATCCGGAACACGGTGTATTACTGTAAAGTTTCATTAAAATCCGTTCAGTAGTTTTTGCGTGAAAGAGTAACAAACATCCATCCGTCAATCCTCACAAACGTTCGCGTTTATAATATTAAGTAAGTCACCCTCGTAATTGGTTTACCGCTTTTGACAAAAACTGCCAGTAAATTGAAACTATCTATCTGTCACACTGGTCAAAAGTAGACGTTTACATTATTTTTATAACGTGCAAAGGACGCTAGTGTCACTGTCACGTTGACCCTGCACGTTATTGTAAACTTGAATTCAGAATCCTAGATCGTTATAAAAAAAAACCGAGTGTGCTTATGACCACACGACTGAAGTGAAACTTCAAACGTATTTGGCTATGAGAGGAAGAGAGAAATAAAATGTGCGCGCGCACTGCTTTCTCTTGCTTATATCCCCCACTCAACTCCCGTTCGCCTCGCCCGATCATACTTTTCGTAACGCGTTCGTCAGCTTACTCCCCAAGTCAAGCGTGCGTAAAGAAGTTTCACTTCAAAAATTACCAAACAAACAGTCCGCTGCATTTGATGTTTCACATCAATAGTCTTGCACGACAAAGTTCAAACTCCTTTGCAACCAACATTTGATTACACAGAAAAGGACTTTTTCATAACAAATAGTGACTCAAAAATCTACTTAAACTACATAACACTAAAGTACATAGCTGAGTAAACGGAAATGAAATATTGAAAAAATTAATTATTCATAGATATTACGATCAAAAGCGCAACGCAGCTAAGAAACAGCAGAAAACATTGGAATCAGCGGGAAAAGCGCTGAAGAGCGCTGAACGCAAGACGAAGCAGACGCTGAAGGAAGCGCACACCGTCAGCAACATCATCAAGGCGCGGAAGACTTACTGGTTCGAGAAGTTCTTCTGGTTCATCTCTTCTGATAATTATCTGGTACGTTTCTCTTCTTCTGTTTCTTGCATCTTTTCTCGTGTTAGCATGAAGTCGAAGCATATTTTACAGTACAGCAGGTATTACTACCTTTATTTCATTATAATATATAAATTATATTTTTAAATATTTGAATATAAAAAACTTTTTAACAAAAATACAACCGACTTCCAAAAGAAACACTACAAAGTGAAAAATAACTTTAATTTCGGAAGTCGGTGTCTTTGGTTTTGTATTTACGTTTTTTGCAACCGACTTCCGAAATTAAAGTTATTTTTCACTTTGTAGTGTTTCTTTTGGAAGTCGGTTGTATTTTTGTTAAAAAGTTTTTATTTCACGATTTTTAGTGGGTCTGCTTATAATTTAAATGTAAGTTACAATAGCCAGTGTCAACATGCTCATCGCCTTTTACAAAATATTGCTTTTACCGATGCAGGGAAGTTAATTGTTGAGGAGTTCTCCTGTTCCACCATCAGCTCCATATTACCATTCACATCGTGGCGAGCATAAATTGCTTAGCAACCATATTAAAGTAATTGAATCGCAACCCGTGAAATACTTAGATATTATTGAGTAGTTCCGGTGTCCATCTGTGGTCTTCATCATCAGTTCCACTTCACCAAATGGTGCTTTCCGAGAGCAAATGCACGAGTTACTATAAAAAATACCCAAATCGCTATAAGTGTGCTTATAATATTTGAAGAGTTCCTTCGATTTCCCCAGGATCCAATCATCAGATCCTGACTTGGTGACTATGGGACCACTTCAGAAGTATCTCCTTTCGAACAAAAAAATAATTTTGAAAATCGGTCCACAATTGACGGAGTAATCGCGTAACAAACATAAAAAAAAAAAAAAATACCGTCGAATTGAGAACCTCCTCCTTTTTTTGAAGTCGGTAAAAAAAAAAATATATACAAACATTTAAAAATATAAAAAATAGTAGCCCACCGGTATCGGGAACAGGGTCCAAGCTACCGGCAGTCAGGGCTCCAGAGAGAGGAACCTCCTGACAATGCGAGCCGTGTCCAGAAGTACCGCTTTCTGAATCTACTACTATTGTTATCGTGTTAATATAGTTTTAATAATAAATATTTTAACAGATACGTCACTTCGTGAGATCTTTGTTTTTATTTTGTTCAGAATACATGATCAGATACTGATATCTAACCTAACTATAGTAATTTGATACATTTTCCAAGTCGAGGAAAATGTATCAAATTACTATAGTTAATACGCGTAAGATTGGATGGACCTCCATAAACAATGATGCACAGACTTATTTGATCAAGTTTGAATATAGCAACATGCTAAAATACTTATATTTTTACGAATTGACAAAACATCGAGATTTTATTATCGATAACAGCCGCACAGGTTGATCGATCAGGTTAAGCTACGCTTGCCGCGGTTGGTCTGTGGATGGGTGACCATTTTTACATACTGAGACCCTTCGGTGCTTTGGAAAGCACGTTAAGTCGTTGGTCCCAGCTGTCATTCGTGGATCTTTGACAGTCGTTACGGGTAGTCAGAAGCCCGAAAGTCTGACGACCAGTCTTAACAAGGGGTACCGTATTACCCAGTAACTGGGCTGTGGAGGTCAGATAGGCAGTCGCTTCATGTAAAAATATACTGGTATTCAGCAGCATCCGGTTAAACTGGAAGCTGACCCCAACATAGTTGGGAAAAGGCTAGGCAGATGATGACAACGCGTAAGAAACGTTAAGCAATTTTTTTTTCTCTGTACCAGGATCGATAACAGAATCGATCGGTGAGGGAAAAATCTTTTTTCTTGAATTATTTTGTTGTAATTTATTCCCGGTTACTTCAGGCAGGACGGGCGCGATTTCCCCGCGGCGATTTTTTTTCGCGCACTGGATTTTCAACACACTGCTTACCGCCGAGAGTTGAAAATCCAACAGTGTGTTTTTTGACGCGCAGGGATGCGCTGTGTTGGATTCTCAATACTCGGTTCAACACCGAGGGTTGAAAATCCAGTGCGCGATACAATCCCGCCACGATATTTTTACGTCCATATGAACGTAGGTTTACTCTAAGAAAAGTGAATGACCTTACGTTCACGCTAGCCCGATGATCGCGACGATAGGTCGTGGTGGAGCAAAATGAAAGTAGCGGACTGTATAACAAGATATAATGAAAAATAGAAAGAAATTACAACGGTCGGTTAAAAGATGAAAATAAGAAATGGTAATTTAAACGCGGGCGCGCAGCCGTGCATGAAGGTGAGCAACAGCTGAGTGTCGTGGCGGTGTGGCGGGGGGCCCGCGGGGCCCGCGCTCGGCTGGCCCCCGCTGTCCCCGCACCCCGAGCTCACTGCCGCCAGCGCGCCAAGATGTTGAGTGAAGCGGTCTCAACACCCGAATTATCGCAGTGTAGGTTTCTAATGCGCACTCGCTCACAAACACACAAGTACACAGGACAGATTAGGCGTGGAGAGCGAGGGGGAAAAAAGATCTTTTATTAATATATCTACATATTTGCTCGGTCGCAGGTGATAGGCGGTCGCGACCAACAGCAAAACGAACTCCTCGTGAAGCGCTACATGCGCGCGCGCGACCTGTACGTGCACGCCGACGTGTCGGGCGCCGCCTCCATCATCGTCAAGAACCCCGCGCCCTGCGACGTGCCGCCCAGGACGCTGGCCGAGGCGGGGCAGGCGGCTGTGGCCTACAGGTATGTACCTAGTGAAGCGGCATCGTCAAGAACCCAAATTCAAAGACATGTGAAATCTACCAACCCGCACTGGGCCCGCGTGGTGGATTACGTCTCATTTCATCCTCACAGAGAGGACGCTTGTATCCCAACAGGCTGAATTTTATAAGTTGATTCTGCATAACCTTTTTTACCTAGACTATGGCAGAGCCAAAAGTAATGGTCATGTTTTAAAGTATGTTTTTTTTTTAAGAAAGAAAGTAAGAAAATGTATTTGAAACAGAAACTCCTATACGAGGCCAAAAGGCTCCTATCTCAGCATGATGCTGCGACATTTAAAAAATAAATGTCGCAGCGCTGGTATTCTAATAGGGCCCGCCGCTGTGGTGTCACGTACAGTTACAGAAATAAATAAATATTAGAATTGATTTAATATCATGTAAAATATTAGCAAATGAAATAAAATATTAATGTTTAAATCCGCGCCAGACGTAACCTCATTAGTTGTCTATGCCTTGAGTGTCACTGGCACTCCGGTTTAAATATTTAATGAGAGATAATACGCTAATGCTTTAGAATATTATGTCCACAGCGTCGCATGGGAGGCGAAAGTCATGACCCGAGCATGGTGGGTGCATGCGTCACAAGTATCCAAGTCAGCGCCGACGGGAGAGTACCTCACCACCGGCTCCTTCATGATCCGCGGCCGCAAGAACTACCTCCTGCCCGACCAGCTGCAGTTCGGCTTCAGCTTTATGTTCCGGGTAAGAATAATAAGTACCCTACAGCCTTCTATAGAAAAGTACGCGCTTCGGGAATCATCGTTTATCTTCGGAAACACGAACGCGCGATGATGAGATCTAATATAGAGCTGTTACAACCATGGAAGTACTTGCCTATTTTGTATTACCATGTTTACAAAATTATAGATTAACCACTCTATGCAATTCCAAAAAACTTTTCATAACTTTATTGACAGATGACGAAGTGCCACCGGAGTAGGTAACTCGACAGAGAGAAAAGTTCATAGAAGCACGCAATAATTGGTGCACTACTACTACAAAGCGCGGTAGTCCAAAACTTAGAAGCATTACTTCTGTGGGGTTTACTCTGTGGCGCGACGTTCGTGCTTATTCGGAAACACGAAGCTTACCGAAGCGCATACTTTTTTGTGTAAAGCTGCACATAAATGTTTCTTATTTTCTTCAGTGTCACCATAAACTTTTGTTAAATTACCTTGTAATGACGACAATGACAATAGGCCCGAAACAAAGACAATATACAAATTGCCAATGAACTCAGGCAAAGCCTCTATTTAAATAAAAACAAATAAAATCGTTTGGATGTAATTTATTAGTTGGAGGACAGCTGCATCGAAGCTCACCGCGACGAACGGAAGCCCATCACTTTGGAGGACGCCTCTGACGTCACATCCGTGCAGGAACTTGAGGAGGACCAGGAGATACTCGTGTCGGATGATGGTGAGGGGCTAGCTAACTATTATTTTATCTAAGATTCATTTAACCCATTCGCTACAGCGATAAAAATTACGATTATTAGCCAAGTGCTGGACTTTTCGTCGCGAACGTCGATGGGCGTCCTCCGCACCTCATTAGGATAATATGGAACGCCGATTTACTATATATTTGTATTTAAAAAATAATGTGCATATATTGCAAGTATCATTTTTTGTGACTTGTTTTTGCCAAGATAAAAGCAATTAAAGAAAAAACGCCGATGGGCGTATTTTGCACCAAAATATTAAATCAAAAACACCGAAAGGCGTCCGCGTAGCGAATGGGTTAAAATACGTTATGTAAGGCTTAATACATATGACTAATGTTCTTATAATCTTCAACAGACGAACCATCAGATAAAGAAGATGAGAAGCCAGACTCCAACAAGTTAGATGCAAAAGAAGATGAGAAGCCAGACTCCAACAAGTTAGATGCAATCACAGAGGAATCGCAGCCTGGCCGAGAAGTAGAGGAGACAGAGCAGAAAGAGAATGAAAAGGAGAGAGAAAATGAAAAGGAGAATGATGCGCAAGAGCAAGAGGGAGACGCGACAGACAGTGAGAGTGAATCCACGGAGGACATACTTGATACTCATATAAAGGTAGGAAATAGATCATTGTTTTGTTATATTTCATTGTTTTTTTCGCTACAATGGCGACATTAATTAACCGTCGAAAAAAAGAAAGGGGTTCTCAAGTCGACGCGTATTTTTTAACACATTTTAACAACATATATAATTCGTAATTAGAAAACTACCGCCTGCGCCGCTCTCTTTCCTTCAATTCGCCTACTCTTTGCACGTTTTTCGTTTTAATTTCATTGGTGAGTGTTACGATCTGTGATCCCGGCATGTTATTGGAGAAAATTGT
This sequence comes from Amphipoea lucens, assembly GCA_947508005.1. Taxonomy (NCBI): domain Eukaryota; kingdom Metazoa; phylum Arthropoda; class Insecta; order Lepidoptera; family Noctuidae; genus Amphipoea; species Amphipoea lucens. Next base: position 2,050,971 of record OX382373.1, on the reverse strand, counting down.
AAATTAATAAATAATAACGATACCCCTGACCTGACCTGAGACCTGTGCGGCTGTTATTAGTTAGCCACGGGCCTCTCTCCCTTTTATTATGCGTGTATAAAGCATTTTGGACTTTGAGGGTCGAGAAGTTGGAGTCGCGTCACAACACGAACTTCAAGTCGTTCGTGGTGCGTGTTCCGACACATCATCTCGAGAAGTTCCTCAAGGAAGAGTTCTGGTCGAAGGGTGTTGTGTACCGCCGGTTTTGTGGCCGGCTACATGACACCAGTCAGCGAAACACGACGCAGACACTTCGTGTTTAGTTAGTTTTTAGTGTAATTATAATGTTGTATGTATTTATAGTATTTTTAAGTTATATTAATATTGTATTGTATGTGATTTATATGGGCCTTGATGCCTGAAATACATGGATCAATATGAATAAATAAATTACTGTGAAACTGTTTTCAGGTTGACCACGGAACCGGAGAAGTTATCGTCCAATCAAAGTCAAGAACATTTTCTGAGACATCTGACAGAAGTAAGTGCCATGCCATCTACATCTATCATCATCTGCCTAGTCTTTTCCCAACTATGTTGGGGTTGGCTTTCAGTCTAACCGGATGCATCTGAATACCAGTATTTTACATAGAGCGACTGCCTATCTGACCTCCACAACCCATTTACTGGGTAATACGATACCCCTTGGTAAGAGTCCATCTTAGACCCTTCTCTCTCTTCTTTTCTTCTTCCTAGACTTGGTAAAATGCCATCTACATCTATACGTATATTATAAATAATTAAAGTCGGTTTTCGTGTCTGTGTGTGACCGCGTTTTCTTTCTAAACTCCGCAACGGATTTTGATACGGTTTTCACCATCGTTTAGTGAATTTACTCTGTAAGGTTTATGTTTATACAGGGTGTCCCGTAATTAATGGATAACCTCTTAAGGGGTCATTGTACTTATCATTATGGACAACTATTATTATGGGACCAAACCTGAAATCACGAAAAAAGAATCGGCTGTTTCCTACATTTTGACGAGTTGCTGCTTCGTACAAGTGCCTACGCGGTCAAAATGTATGGAACAGCAATATTTTCTTTTATAACCAACGAAAAATTTCAACGCAGGGTTTTCAGAACAGCCAGCACATCAAGCTACCCGAAACTGTCAAATTTTCCCAATTAACTTTGAACCTTATGCTTTAGCGTTAAAGTTGAAAATCTATTAAAAAAAAATTGACAGATTCTAGTAGCTTGATGTGCTGGCGTCTGTACTGAATCCATGGTTACAGGTAATGCGTAAAGAATCTAGATGTTTTGTCAAGGTATGCAGTCCCTAATTATCAATAAGTTTACCATTAATTTCAGGCGAAGTCCCCACATTCCCATCCCTACCAAAGAAGGGCGGCAAGAAGCCGCAGAAGGAGAAGCAACAGAAGCCAGAAGAGAGGAAAGAAGAGAAGGGAATGAAGCGAGGACAGCGCAGCAAGTTGAGGAAGATTAAAGAGAAGTATAAGGACCAGGATGATGAAGACAGAGCGATTATGATGGAGATACTTCAGGTATACATGACATATCGCACACCTAGATCTAAAGTCAAAGTCAAAGCATTTATTTCAAATAGGCACATAAAAGGCACTTTTGAACGTCAAAAGAGAGCTAACTAAAATCTAAATATTTGAGGTATGCATACCATCGAATTCCTTAACCTCTCGTCTGTCGGAACGTAGATCTACGCGAGACAATGGCTTTTTAATTGTGTCTGTAATTACGACATTCAATGGGTTAACACTACCTAGCAACCAACAAAACAGATGCAAAAACTTATAACATCATTGTTCTATCTGCATTTAAAAAGTATTAATATACAGCAAACTCCTGTAGTTCACAGGGAGATGGTAATCAGTTTTACAACTTTTCAGAAAAAAGTGTTTTTTTGAGTTGATCGCTGTTTAGATCTAGGTGTGCGATATTATAACAGAAATTTTTAAGTTTTTGCTTTTTGCTCCTATGAAAAACCTTCACATAATTTAAACGGTATTCAGTGGCTTACAGGGCTATTTTATAAATTACAACTATTTTATTAAGATAAAAAAAAAATAGTTCTATGATTTTTTTGTGAGATCATTATTCTAAATTTTTATTAATTCTTATTTCCAGTCAGGAAATCCCGAAAAAGAATCAAAGAAAGCACAAAAGAAGGCAGCGGCTGCGAAAGCCAACAAAGTGAAGACCGGTCCTCGCGGCGTCAAGATCCCTGCGCCCGCGCCGCTCATACTGGAGGCCGACTCCGAGCCCGACGAGCCTGAGGCGGACCTTGATGTGAGTAACTCAGACCCCACGAAAAAAAAAATCAGCTGTTTCATACAAAAGTTCAATACCTACTTGACCAAAATGTATGAAACGGTTGAATTTTTTTTTTTTCGTGGCGTCAGAGTTGGTCCCATAGTGAAAGTTGTTCGTATTCATGGGTAGAACATCCTGTAAAAATTTGGAACCGGTAAAAAAACCATCCTGTATAATAAACACTTAATTCCGGTCCACAGTCAGAACAACAAGGTCCCGACGCGGACACAGAGCTGCTGAGCCAGCTGACGGGCGTCCCGCACAGTACGGACGAGCTCCTGTTCGCGGTGCCCGTCGTGGCGCCCTACTCCGCACTCATCAACTACAAGTGAGTACTAATAAATCTATGTACTGTCAACAAGAGAGATAAGTATGCGGGATCGTCGGATATACATAGTTGGTGAGACCGATGGATATTGTCGACTGAAATTTAATTTGATAAATGAGCTGTTTGTTTTTGTATCAATAAAATTATTAATAACTAGCTTCAGCCCGCGACTTCGTTCGCGTGAAACTTCTTGTTTCCCCCGAGCCACCCCGTCGTATCGCATCACCCGCCCGCGCTATCACTTAACGTTCTTTTTTACTTTTTTTCTTTTTGCTCGGCTCCTAAGGGTCATAGCGTGGTGTTACATAGCCTATAGCCTTCCTCAAGAATTGGGCTATCAAATGCAAGAAGAATTTTTCAAATCCGACTGGTAGTTCCAGAGATTACCCCCTACATACAAACTTACAAACATACAAACTTACAAACTTTACCTCTTTATAATATTGAGTATAGATTTGAATTTAAGATTTTTATTAAGTAGTCTTCAGACTTAGATAAGATTATGTAAGTACATGTTGTAATGTATCCCCTTCACCACCAGATACAAGGTGAAGCTAACTCCTGGCACCGGCAAGCGCGGCAAGGCAGCCAAGACAGCTGTGCAGGTGTTCCTACGAGACAAGGCCGGCACTCCTCGGGAGAAGGACCTGCTCAAAGCCGTCAAGGAAGAGAACGTCGCAAGAAACTTCCCCGGGAAGGTCAAACTATCCGCGCCACAGTTACATAAACATAAGAAATAGGATATGAAGTAATACGGGGATACAGACTTAGTATGTGATATTGTTTTATTATAAATACCCGTTTTCCGAATTAAGAAATTGTTATTAAGAACTTCACTTCAGAGTCTCAGCATTACCGAGTTAAATGATTTCATCACGACTGCTCTCAAAACGGTCAAGAAAAACATCGTGAGGAAACCGGAATGTCCTAGATCAAACATTCGAAGACATGTGAGCACATGTGCGGTCATCGTTTTTTTAAGAAACCGTAACTATATACAGGGTTATTGGAAAAACACCAACAACCTCTTAAGAGGTCATTGTACTCTTCACCACCTGAAATCGCGAAAAAAAGTCAGCTATTCCCTATATTGACGAGTTATACGAACATAAATGTTTTTTTTTGGGATTTCCGGATTGGTCCCATAGTAAAAGTTGTTCATAATGATAAGTACAATGACCTTTTAAGAGGTTGTTGGTGTTTTTCCAATAACCCTGTATAGGTCCTTAGAACCTATCCCCCTTATTCATAATCCTATTTTATCTCTATTTTAGCTAAAATAGGTTTATAGAACGTTTGTCTTTATCTGTCACGTTGTCATTTCTGTGTGTAAGAAAGAGACAAACCCCATTTTAACTAAAATAGGTTTGATAAGTTTTATGAATAAGGGGGTTGGTCTTTAACCGCAATTTTAACATTTCTGTAAATAAAAGTTACCTATCCAAAACAATGTAAAACATTGTTATTCCCAAATAAACAATAAACAATCATAAGTTTTCGTTTTATATTTATATATCAATAACAATCATAATTATAATGGAAAACCGCTGTTGAAGCGTTACATTCAAATTATAAAATAATATTGCAAACAAAAGTTGTTCGTAAGTAAAATAAAGCTAGGGCGAGATTTAACCCTTCGTATGCTTAAACGTGGATCCACGCGAGACACAATTGTCTGTAATTACGGCATTCAACCGGTCAAATCCCGCATTTACGTTTCATACGAATATGAAACTTGTTCTCAAGAGCAGAAAGTTCATATTCGTTTAGGGGCATATGAACAAGTATTTCATACAAATAAGAACGTTATTCATATGAACTGAAGGTTCATATTTGTATGAGGAAATTTGAAAAAGCGTTTCATACTAAATGAACCTTATTGTAAAGCTGGAAAGGTTTGTTGTTGTTGTTACCTTTTCGTACCCGTACGCAAGATACGTGCTTGGACGTAGAGTTGCGGACACCAGCCCGTTATACAATACAATACCGCTTCATACGAATATAAACCTCATTCTTATGCGAAGAATGGTCATAATCATCTTAAGAGAACAAGAACAAGCTTTTCATAATAATATGAATATGAACCTTAATCTTTTGAGAATAATGCTCTCCTTCAATAATAAAGCTAATCGTCCTCTTCGTCGATTTCTTCCCCGAAACCCTCTCCTTCTCCCATGATCTCCGGCGGAGGGGGAGGGGGGAGGTGTGCGATGCGGAACGCCTGGAACACGAACACGATATCAGCTCCTAAGAGTATACGGAGACTACTACTTTTTGTGAGGTGTAATACTTATTCGTAGGGTGTAAAAGTATTTTTACAACACCAAATAATAATACAATGAAATATAATTTACTATACAGTGTGGCATCGACGCACAACCTGTAACTCTAACTTTAATTCATGTATTTGAATTATATTTAGGATTCTCAAACCAACCGTTGTATCATACATTAACATTACATATAATTCGAATACATGAACTAAAGTTAGACTATTTATTTCGGGATTTCACGTGACAACCCCGAAAATTTGGTAATTGCAAGTTTAGTTAAAAAAATAGCCTTTACCCATCTTAAATAAAGCTTCTTTTCAACTTATTTAAGATTTTTCCCGAATTCCGCGAAAAAAAATGTCGTCGTAAGGAAGTCTCCACTTTCTGTCTCTGTTCTCCGAAGTTAAGGTCAACCTATTACGATCACTGGTGATAAGGCACTAACTCTATGAAAACGCTTCCAAAGATGGCGACATTGCCGCCTATAACCGTCTTTATAGAGTTACATAGACCATGCCATATTAATAAGTGCCAAGTACCGTACAACTATAGGAACAAAAACAAAGCATCTCCGCACCTCTTCATCAGCGAAGGTGGGGTCAGCCATCTCCATAACCTCGGGCCCGATGACGTACTCGTCCTGCGGCGAGGGCAACTGCAGCGGGGTCATGTTGGGCGGCTGGAACTTCAACCCCCAGCCTACGTACAAACACTCCGATTTCCTGGGCGAAGAAAATGTGCAATCAAAAGTTTTTCACGCAAAAATTACGCTGACGAAAAAAGAGAAATAAATCTTATAGTCTTACTGAGCTCTTAAATTAATATAACTAAGGGCTGATTTTTCCAACGCCAGATAATTTTATCCGAGGAGTACTTAATTTTGAATGTTTGACAATAATTCTTCCATACAAAATCTGTCAACCTTCCAGACAGTTCTCCCATACAAAATCTGTCGATTGAAAAAAACCGGCCAAGAGCGTGTCGGGCCACGCTCAGTGTAGGGTTCCGTAGTTTCCCGTCCGTCACAATAAGTGTTCCCACGTACAATTCGATAATACCCGACCCAATGTAATAAGTACCTACAGCGCCATCTCTCGGGGAATTGGGTTTCTAATTAATATATACAACATTATTTTTAGTATATGCGAAACCCGAAACACGTGTCTAGTATTTTTATGTAAAGAATCTATGTACAAAATTTCAAAACTGTATCATGAATAATCACCAAGTTATAAGCTTGTTATGTTACCTGTTTGTCCGTCCAAAAAAATGGTCTCCCCCACCGCGTGCCTAAACGTACCGCGCGGCGATTGTATTGTAATTAACTGGTGATAACATTTTCCATCACACTTGCAGGCTTTGGACTGTCGTAATGGTCAAGTGTAGGTAGTTATTATAATGTACTTTATTCGTAAATAAATGCAGCCGTAAGCTACGAATAAGTAATTACTTATTCGTAAGCCGTAAGTGATACAATGTAGTCAATGCGATTTGTTCAAAGTGGATGAAAAGTGTTAAACATCGCATTACTTAACCACAGCAGGCTGTAGGTACAAATAATAACTTTCTACAATTAACCATCTTGGCGTGTTTAAAAATGTTAATCATCACGGCAAAGCATTGTGTTCCACGATACTCTGATTGCTCCTCGTACCGCCGCACTGCCAAGAATACGTTATCACTGTTATCGTTGTTTCTGTGTACTGGACGTTTGTGTATGAGAAAGTCATGGTTACACGACACTTTTTACATACGATAGGTAAGTACACGATCAACCGAAACACAACTCGGCGGCCGCGCGCTCGCGATTATGCAGTTGGACCCACGCGACACGTGCGCGCCAACCAGTGGTACCCGGGTGACTGAGGTTGCTGCACCCCCGCCCCGGTCGCCCCGCTCGCTGTGCGTCCGCGCCGCGCCATTGTGCGCGTATGGTAGATAACTACCTACTTAGTCGCTCCTCGCGGGGCACAGTATAATATACTCGGGGTGTCCAACTATTAACCTTTTTTAAATATTTTTGGGCCAAAATATAACATGGAGTAAAAATTATTGGAATCGATTCAGTTACTTATTCTGAACAAACTATATTCAGGTTTCGCATATACTAAAAATAATGTTGTAGACGTGCCAGAAGTTTTCGGTGGTAATTTTGGATTGCGAGAACCGATTTTAATAATTCTTTTTTTGTTTGAAAAAAGATACGTTCAGGATAATAAAATATGTAAACGAAGTTAAAAAAAAAATGCTTGCATATACGATTATACTACGAACTTAATCCAGAAATGATTTTGTACAACTTTTTGTCTTTTTTGTACAAAAACTGTTGTTTCTATCGAGTTCAAAATAATTTTCCTAGAAAGTCCTTATAAAGTTCTACTTTTCAGATTTTTTTCATATTTTCTAAACTTATGGTTTAAAAGTTAGAGGGGGGGGACACATTGTTTTTTACTTTTGGAGCGATTATTTCCGAAATTATTGACATTATCAAAAAATGATTTTAGTAAACCTCTATTCATTTTTAAATACCTTTCCAACAATATATCACACGTTAGGGTTGAAATTAAAAAAAAAAATCACTTCCCACTTTACATATAGGGGGGCTACCCTAATAAAACATTTTTTTCCAATTTTTATTTTACCACTTTGTCGGCGTGATTGATATACATATTGGTACCAAATTTCAGCTTTCTAGTGCTAACGGTCACAGAGATTAAGCGAGGACGGACAGACGGACGGACGGACAGACAGACATGGCGAAACTATAAGGTAGTTGACTACGGAACCCTAACAAGCTGTCATCATTTTTGTTGGCGCCTTTTTTGTGTGGTTCCAACAACTTAATTAATTTAATTTTTAAGTGTACTACAATATCGCATTGGGTCTAGCCTGTAAGGATATTTTTATGTTTGGAGTGAATAAATAAATAACAACTACATAATTATTATGTGTGCCAAGTTTCAACAGAATCTGAAATCTAAAGTTTTAAACTCTTAGCTTCAACTCTAACGAAAAAATCTACATTATTAATATGCCAAAATATGTGAAGTTACACCAGGGGGGCACAAATATCCAAAATTCACGAAATTCGTGTGACGTAATCTATGGATAGTCCCCTTCCATATTTTGTGTCCTTATAACAGAACACAAAGGTCGCTCAGCGCGCTATGGAGCGAGCTATGCTCAAAGTTTCTTTGAAGGATAAAATCAGGAATGAAATTATCCGGAAAAGAACCGAAGTTACCGACACAGCTTGCAGAGTATACAAGCTGAAGTGGCAGTGGGCTGGCCATGTTTGTCGGATGACCGACGGCCAGTGGGGCAAATAAGTCCAGAGCCCTGATTCACAACCATACGACAGGCTATCGTATCGAAAACCTGACATTTCGATAACCTGATTTGACCTCCCCTCAACAGCAAATAGCTATTGGAAGAATAGCGGGCGTCTATTTGATTTAAACTGACAAAATTTTCGGGTTTTGGACTTGTGAACAGCATTGAGAAGACTCCTACGATAACAATGATTAATGTTCGATACGATACGGAAGCATATATCGAGTGTTTGTGAATAAGGGGGCTAGAGTGGAGACCGCGTATCGGCAAGCATAGCGTGGGACGCCTTAAAAAGGTGGCTAGGACAGGACGCGGAAGACAGAGAACAGAGTGTTCTGGCGCAGCATGGGAGAGGCCTATGTTCAGCATTGGACTGCGAGCCGAGTTGATTGATTGTGAAGAGAAGAATACTTACTTGCCATTCGTAGCATACGCAACCGCTCCAGGCCAGACATTACTCCTGATGGTGGCCAGCGCCCGGTCAGAGCACATGAAGCTGCTGACCCTGGTGGTCCACGCACTCAGACCCTCGATCCGCGCGTCTTCTGACAGTGGAGAGAAGAGTGAGGGTCCGACTTCTGGCTCCACGGGAGGAGGGCCTTCATCCTCTTCCTCTTCTAGGCCTTCTTCCTGTAAGGAGTGGTAAGTTATGTACAGTCAATCCGCAATGATATTGTAACAACAGCGCCTTGTTTTCGCAGGTATATAAGGGCGGCTTTTGTACCTCAAGGGATACTTCTCATATGCTTTAATAAGCACTTAACACGTTTTCACGTTCACACGTTGGGGTAGACGTGTTCTTGAGTAGAAACCGCGAATCGGCAAACGTAAGGTGGGACGCCCTCAGGCTAGGTGGAGCGACGATCTTCGCAGGGTGGCTGGTAGCAGCTGGATGCGAGGTGCCGAAAATCGAGTTGAATGGCGTGGGATGGGAGAGGCCTATGTCCAGCAGTGGACTGCTGTAGGATGATGATGATGACGTTTTCCGCTGGAAAACACGCACTGTTCTCCGTGTACTGTAGGTTTTGCTGTAAACGTAAATTATCTGCTCGATGGGCGAGCTGCTGTATAATTCGACTCACAGCGACTCAAAATGCGGCGTCTTGCGATTTTACAATAGCGGGCTAACAGGCCCATAAGACAAGTGCGTCTGAAGACCCACGATCATCTTAGGACCGTGCTAATTCGTCCAGACAGAAAAGTAGAAACTCGCATGTGTTGTTCTTCAACAAGTGTTCGTTTTGAAAAGAGATTCCCCACCATCCCCACGTTAGGGTTCCACCATAGTGTCCGGCCCTGCTTCAGGATGTGTCGTCCGTGATGCACCCAGTACGTCAGGTTCGAGTCCAGCAGGTCCTTCAACGTGTGTCCCTGGTAGTACGGGTTCACGTTGAACTCCATGTCACCTGAAAGTGATGATTTTTTGTCACCGATAAGGGAACCGTTTTTGGTGACGGATTATTATCATCCTCCTGCCCTGATCTTATTTTTTTGGGGTCGGCACAGCACGTCTTTTTATCCAACTTCAAAAAAAAGGAGAAGGCGTTATTCATTCGGGTGTTTTTTTGGCAATTTAGAGGTAAGACGAAACGAACAGGGTGTAAAGTTCACTGATCCTCCATAGAAAAGGGAGGATCCTCAAGATCCGACCAGACGAGTGTTGTCTGGTGGGCTACTACCCAACGATTGATGTCGGAAGTTCTATACGTGGAAGTTGCGCGGTAAACACTGCTTGCGCGATGCATGTTTGCGTGACGTCAGTATAAAACGTAGTTCGCATGTGGCCATTTAGATGCCCCTACAGTGCAGTCAAACGTATGACCATGGTAAAAAATTGTTAGTGGCTTTATTCTATAACAATAAGAATAGCGTTTTTTGAAGTTTTAAGTGTTACATATAAACGGTTCACCACACCTACTCCTAATCTTAACTAAAAGCCGTTATCCAAGACTACGTTTTTTTTTTAATGATTATTCAGATACAGACCAGCCCCTTCTTCCATGTCCAGGTCCTCCTCCTCTTCACCAGAGCCGAACGTGAAGAATCCTTGGGGTGAGACACTCGTAGCGGCGGCGATTCGAGCAATCTGAGCTCGCAGGTAGTGTCGCTCCAAACCCTCGAACGGTGGGAAGGTTATCACCTGCAAGAATCAAACGTCGGTTGACGTCATCACGTCAACGCCGGCTGTCGCTGAAAACCAGAGCTGGGGCTCCTGTCTCGCATAGGGGCAAAACGGTCAAGGAAAACATCGTGAGGAAACCGACATGTTCTAGATCAAACATTCGAGCGGTCATCGCTTTTTTAAGAAACCGTAGCTATATACAGGGTTATTGGAAAAACACCAACAACCTCTTAAGAGGTCATTGTACTCATCATTATGAACAACTTTTACTATGGGACCAAACCTGAAATCGTGAAAAAAAATCAGCTGTTCCCTACATTTATGTTACGCATACAACTCGTCAAAATGTAGGGAACAGCTGATTTTTTTTCACGATTTCAGGTTTGGTCCCATAGTAAAAGTTGTTCATAATGAGTACAATGACCCCTTAAGAGGAAAACGGTGATTAAAATTTCACGGTGTATAAGCTTTAAGCTACTTGCAAGAGTACCTCTGATTCCAGGTCTCCAGTCATACACCGCACGGTCAGCCTGGCTACTTTGATGTGGTTTGGACTGAGGTCTGGCAGACAGATCCATGGCTCACCAGGATTGTTGCATACCCAGTACACCTGCGTTTAGAACAGTTTGTGTGATAATGATAAATGCATGTTGACCTGCAAATAGTTTAATTATATTAAAGGAGCCTCTTGAATTCAGGCTGTGTGTTTGGACTGCCCCGTTGGTGTCGTGATCGCCAGCGCGACGCTTGGGATCCGAGTCCGATTCCAGGGTCAGGCAAAGCGTTATTGGGTTTTTCCATTAGAAATTTCTTAGTAACAGTCCGGAGTTTGGAAGTTGGCGGTGTGCCTCCGAAAACACGTTAAACGTTGGTGCTGCGCCTGATCTTTCGCCGGTCGTGTGAGATTGCCATCGCTTCGAACTATGAGAGTGTTGAAAAAGAGCGTGCACCTGTGTCTACGCACATACTTGAGCACTATAATATATCCCGCGTCCAAGGCTGGTCTCCGCTGTGACTGGTCGCCATAGCCGAAATTCGGTCTGGAGGACTATGAATGAAGTCTTATCGAGGGTCTTGGCAGCTGGAGCATTATTTTCTATACTTAATATAGTATAGCATCTATGATCTAAGGTCCGACCGCGCCAAATTTGCCAAAGATGTAAACAACAATGGCCGCTCGAAGTTGAATGTTGAATAAAATCGATAAGCAAGAGTTTTTATTTTAAGTAATGTTACTTTTCGTCTAAATCTCCGAGCTAACTAGACGAAAACAAACATTACTTAGGCCATTGTTGTTTACATTTTTGGCAAATTTGGCGCGGTCGGACTTTACATATGATGGAAATAAGTTATGTGATACTGAAGCTTGAGAATCATGTAGTGAGGACAGTTTTGAATATAAACATGTATGTATACATGCCTTTAAGAGTAGAGGAATCAGAAGGATTAATGAGGGAAGGTGGTACAACCTTCTTATTGACTCCCTGCCCAGGTCTCTCGACCGGCACGGGTGCGGGTGTTGTCCATGTAGACACCGGTTCTGGAGGTAGCTTGGGAGGAACTAGTTCCTTGGACACCAGTTCCTTCCCCTCCCCTTCACCAACTGTTAGGAGTTGAAATAAGGGCTAAACTTACCATGGCAACTGTCTCACAGTCTACTTAGGTAGGGTTATTGGGATTGTGTTGTGACGGTAAGATGAGATTATGATGATGATGAACGTTAAGATTTAAATCCTTTATTTTTTTATTTACTCGTCGCAAGAGCTACTGCTGTGCATGAGGTCTTGGGTTCGAGCAAAGCATTGGGTTTTTCCAATCTCAAGAGCAGTCCGAAGTCTGGATTTGTGCCCGGTTAATGTAATAAGTTCGCCCCGTATTACATGGGACTTATTATCTGGCGAAATGAGGGTGTCTATAGGTACAACTCTGTGTAACCCTTAGGTGAAAACAAGCGTGATGTTATGTTATGTTATTTAATAACCGAAAGAAAGAAAGAAAGAAAATAAGTTTATTTGACCCAGGCACACAATATCACAAAATAAAAACACTTAAAACAGTATTGTGTGCCTCACGGCACGGCTGCGCCAGATAGGCCCAGTTAACCGACAGTGGACTGTAGGCATTGCGGCAGAGTGAGTCGATTAAAAACTGATATTGGTTAGCATATTAGATTTTACCATGCTGCGAATCAACATCATCAGAATCGCGGTGATTATATCAATATTCTCCGACCGAGGGCCAAATTTTTGCAGGCTCTTATAGTGAGGGGCACAACTTACGCATTTCATTCTGTTCCTCTAACGGGGGCTTCCCCTCTTCCGCCTCATTCTCGCCCTCTCCCGGCATGTCCTTCAGATCAAACTCCTGAGGATTTTAAGTTAAATAGCGCATAAGAGCTTGCAAACGTCGAAAGACTCGACTCGGAAAGCCGTAACTAGGTAGTATTAGGAGGATTTTTAAACACAGTTTGGGCTGCAACATCTTCGTCTCAGAAAGACAAGATAATACAATTATGTTTAGGCTGTTGTGAAGGCCTCTTCCATGGATTACACGTAGGTAAGTACTGAGCACTCGGCCAAGAGCCCTGTCTCGCCCATCTACTCGGTAGGTACCTGCTACACGCAGGTACCTGCGTGTGATCCAAAGCACAATACCTACAGACGGGACAGTAATTGAACTAACCCTGATCCTTCTGTCCAGCTCGTCCATGGTAAGATCTGTTTCTACGACGTAGTAATTCGCTTTGGTTCCAAAGATCTTGCCGAAAAATCTGTAAACACGACGGTTTCGGCACAGCCACAGAAAATATAAATTAGTGGGTAAAGTAGGTATACCTAGCTACCAACAATAAATTTTTCTATATTTAGAAATTAAACGCTGGGTTTATCAAGGGACCAAGGTGCTCTTCTAAACTCTGCAAAGCTCCCCGCGCTTACATTGATCCGGCTCGAAGGACCAATGTTAGCGCGAAGACTGGACTGTATAAATAGGCAATGGTTTAAATGCCGTTCTTCTTGATAATAATTATATTAATTTTCTCGGACAAACAATAATAATAGTTAGGGTAATAATAGTTAGGGTGCAACTTTTAGGGTAATAATAGTTAGGGTGCAACTTTTCGCGAGCTCGATTTCAAAGATGGAGAGGAGTATCGTCAGTCGCGGTGGAGTCCGTGGAAGCGAGCGGTCGCTGGGCCGAGCCGTGTCGCCGCCGCGCCGCGTCTCAACTCACCGATGACGCGCTGATCACGCAGCCTGCGCGTGCAGGCCGCGCGCAATGTATTGTGTTGGGTTCGATTCCCAACAGCGAGAGAGTGAAAGTCGCATGGAGGGGACATAACGCTTTTTCGTTACTGGACGGTTTATACCCTTTGAGTTAAATAAACAAACATTATATATCCATGTTTCTACCAGATTACTCCTATCGCAAGCGGCGTTAGAACTTCATTCCAAATATATACTGACCGGACACTTGCAACCGGCTCCTTGATGCCCAACATGATCATAGCGATGTAGATCGCGTAGCATTCACTGGTTGGCAGACCATACCCGCCCTAGACGAAGCATTGAAATTAGGTAGGGGTCAACCGTTAAGGTGAATCTATTCATACACGAAATATTTTAAAAGAAACATATACGTGGTAACCATTGATATATCACATCAATGGTAGCAACACGTTTTTTTTTTAAGTTGCAAATTATAAAACTTCGCAACGCAAACAGCAGCACACTAATTGCGTAACACAGCGTAACACACTATCAATCGCAATCTGAATCATTTTGAAGGATATTACTAATCCATTGCTTCATATGTTCGAAAAAATTGTCAGCTCAACGTTATACATAATGAATGTTGTTGAACCGTCAAAATTAAAGCCATTGCTAGTGTGTTACGCAATTATTAGGTACCCTGCTGGTATACGGGGGTACTTATTAAAATTATATCACCTCTCTAAAATAATAGTTGTGGTCAACCAGATCTTGTATCCTCGGCTTAAAGTTGTCTTCTTCCAGGTCTAGTTCCTGCTCCTCCTCGCCCATGTCATCTAGCTTGGTCGCTTTGCTTGCCACCAGCTGTAGTTTAGGAAAACATTACGACTGAACGATCATCTAAACTAAGGTGCAGCACAGACGACAGACTATCCGTGACGCACTTTTTAGTCTGTGAAAATAGAACCTATGCAATTATATGCAGTAACGCACACGACGCGCAAAAACTCCGGCGCACAAAAAATCCGTGTAATTCGGGCAGACCGCACCGCGCCGCGCCGCGCCGCGCCGCAATTTTTTTCACACACTTTTTGTGCTGAGCGGCGCGCCGCTCAGCACAAAAAGTGTGTGAAAAAAATTGAACGTTTGCTTCAACGCGCGCTAACGCAGACGGCGCACACTTTAGTCGGCAATCTGCATTTGCTAGGGGTGGACGTAACGCACGCGATCTATTATCAAATCAAATCAAATCAAATCATTTATTGGTTTGCAAACATGGGTATTTAGTACATAGATGTTTTATTAAAAGAGTCCTCCATGCTCTACCGTCACATGGGCATGCAAAACATATTATTATTTAATTTATACAAAAGTTATTATAATTTTAAATCACAATTACGAGAATTAAATAATAGAAAATACAAATTCATGTCAAATCGTTTGAATTACTGTAAAAATGTCACAATAATATAATAATGGCAAATGTCAACTAAGGTTACACACATATAAAAAAAAAAAAAAAATAATATAAAAAAAATGTTAAATGTCATCAAAGTTACAATAAAAAACAAAATAAAAATTGTCAAACGGCATAATAGCATGTCAATCAGTCAGTGATTCATCATTAAGGAAGTCATCAATTGTGTAATAACTTTTTTCAATCAATATTTCGATTAGTGCCCTTTTAAATTTGAATACAGTCATAGTTTTAATAATATTAGGTACTTTGTTATAAATGCGTGGGGCAATGCCAAAAAAATTTTTTTGCATTAGTGCGGTTTTACATTTAACTTGACACAATTGATGTACATATTGAGTTCGTGTTGGATTGCTTCTGACTGCCGACAATTTTTGAAATAGATGTGGATTATTTTTCACAAATAAAGCCGATTCCAGTATGTACAAAGACGGAAATGTTAATATTTTCAAAGATTTAAAATAAGGAAGACAGCTATCTGTGGTCTTAAGACCGCACATTGACCTTATGCATCGCTTTTGCATCCTAAATACAAGCTCCCTATCAGTAGACTGACCCCAAAAAATAACACCATACCGCAAGACGGACGCAACTAGTCCATGATATGCCGTTAAAAGAGCCTGACTGTTGACTTTCTTTGACAGTTGAAAAAGGGCATAAGCGGATTTACTCAATTTTTTACACACTTCCTCAACATGAGGTTTCCATGTCAGTTTGTTGTCGATTACTATACCTAAGAACTTCGCTTTATTTGCTTCCTCAATGTCAGAGCCTTGGTAGTTAATACGAACGTTTGGGTTTTCGCAACGTTGATTAAAGTGCATTACTTTAGTCTTACCTAGATTTATTATTAAATTATTATTATGTAGCCAATTTATAATGTCACCTATGCAGGTATTAATGTCATTCTCATAGTTATTTTTATTTGTACACTTTATTACAGCTGTACTGTCATCTGCAAAGAGAACCATTTTGTTTGATGTTACTTTCGGGAGATCGTTAATATATATTAAAAAAAGTGGTGGCCCTAGTACGCTACCCTGTGGGACACCATATCTAACGTGTCTCGGTTTTGATACATAAATGGTTTCTAATTTCGTCTTTGGGCATATTCGAGCAATTTCTGTACATTGAAGCCTATTACTTAAGTACGATTCTATTAGCTGTAAAATGTTCCCTCTTACACCATAACTATATAATTTTTGTAACAGAATTTTATGGTCTACAAAATCAAAAGCTTTTGTCATGTCAGTATAAATTGCACAGACAGGATTCCTCTTATCTACAGATGACATGACATTAGCCAATAGATCAAATAGCGCCATATTAATCGTGGTATTCTTACGAAATCCCTTTTGTTCTTTACAAAATAATTCATACTTTTCGAAATAGGCGTATAAAGAATGATAGATGACTTTCTCAAAAATTTTTGAAAAAATTGAAATTTTTGCAATTGGTCTGTAGTTTTTAAAATCGGTTTTGTCATCTTTTTTATATAAAGGTTTTATTATAACCTTTTTGAGATTATTTGGAAATATGCCATCAGCAATACACAAGTTAAGTATATGAGCTAACGGTGGTGCTATTACTTCTTTGACAAATTTTATTACTTTTGTAGAAACACCATCATATCCAACAGTACTTGTATTTTTTAGGCTGCTAATTATTTTTATTATATCGTCAATGGTTACGGGTTGCATGAATAGTGAATTTAATGTCAGATTATTTAAATTAATATTATTCATCGTGATGTCAGTTTTTACGTTATTTTCAATTGCATCAATAAAATAATTGTTAAATTCGTTTGCAATGTCCATTGGGTGTGTAAACGACCGATCATCTCTTTTTACGCACATAATCGGCTCCTGGGGTAAACACATCTTAGATGTATTTATTATTTGCCATGTAGCTTTTGATTTATTTTGGGCGGTATTTATAAAGTGATTATTTTGAGCTTTTTGTGTTAGCTTTATAATTTTCCTATAAAGTTTGGTGTAGTTTTTAAAAACTAATTTATTTTTTAAGTCAGGATTTAACCTATGGACCCAGAGTAACTGCCTTTGCTTTTTACTACATATTTTTATTCCATGAGATATCCATTTCGTTTTCATGCTTGTTTTTATAGTTATCATTTTTTCGGGAAAACATAGTTTATATAAAAGAGAAAAATCTTCCATAAAATTGTCAAAAGCTTCGTTTGCGTCTGTGGCATCGTGTACTTTCATAAAAGATAGACAGCTTAGATGCGTTTTAAAAGTAATTATGTTTGCCATGCATATATCCGGCTTTTTAGTTTTCCAATATTTAAGTGTGCAAGTTTTGTTAATGGGCACTTTAAGTATTTGAGATGTATGATCTGAAAGGGCCAGATCTACAACTTCAGCTTTGCAATCTTTCCGGTAGTTGTGCGCAAAATTGTCAATACATGTGTGACTACTTAACCTAGTGGGCGTATAAAGCGCTAGTTTTAAATTGTAATTCATAAGAAAATATTCCAGATCTAATGTAGTTTTGTTTCTTTTCAAAACGTCAATATTAAAAATATCTCCACACAAAACGATTTTCTTATTTGAAGGTAGACAAACTTTAGTTAAAATATAATCTAATTTTTCATAGAACACTTCGTAATTATGTTTAGGAATTCTATATATACAAATAATGATAATATTGTAAGCTATTATCTCTACAGCGCAGCATTCAAAGATGCCCGAGACTGATTGTTTTGCTATGTCCGATAATTCTCTAAACTGAAGACCTATCCTAACGAAAATGCATGTTCCTCCTCTCTTTGCATTTCTAGAAAAGAAAGCCGCTGGACAAAAATTTGTGATGTGTAATAAATCCTCATAACCAGTTTGTATAAAATGTTCTGTAACACAAATAACGTCTATAATGGTTCCTTTTTCGAATAATTCTACTAGTTTTATAGTCAGTAAATCAGATTTATTCATTAGTCCTGCTATATTCTGATGTAGAATGTGAAGGTAGTTAAAGAAAAAACTGAGAATTGATCTGTTGCGAAACGGTGGATAGGTGGTTTTGGCTTTGATTTTGAGGGTGGCAGTCAACTTCTGAGTGCGTAGCATTTAGGTCGCTTAAACTAAAAATTAATTCTTGCAAATCTGATACAACAATCTCCAAACCATAGTTATTTAAATTTCCGTGTAGTTTACTATACGTATTATAGTCATAAGTTAGATTAAGATTTGAGTCTAGCAAATACGCGTAGTCACATGTATTAACATCCAACCAAAGAAGGTTATTAAAATTTTCTATGCGACTGTTATACAGTATGTTAGCATTTGTCATGTATTTAAAAGTTGGTAGACAGATTATAAAGTTTGTGTGATTAAATTTTTGCAATTTTTCTCTAATAAACATAACAAGTTCGATATAATTACGTGTTGTCCGAAAATCTTCCTCGCCAATATAAATAACACAATAGTCTGAGTGCGTAAAGTTTAGCACTTTCGTTTCAATTTTGTCAAGAGTTTGCCGCAATCCACATGTTGGTTTACGATAATGACAGATTTCATAATTGCATAAATTAGTCCTTTCAGCAATAGTGTATAATCTATTCGAAGTTTCACTGCTTATTAGGCATATCTTGTGTTTTGTGGGCGGTTGTCCTACAGCTATTGTGCAGGGCTGTAGCTAGAGTCGAATTTGAGGTAGGGCAGCATTGGTTACAGGTAGGGCGAAAGTAAAAAAAATATCACTATTGATCTGCCCTCGAAGCACGGGCTCCTAAATGAATCACCATGTATATCATTGACCTCTGGGTCAGTGATGTACATTAAATAGCTATTCGTAGACAAATAATTTATGTGACAGAGCATGAGCATGGATCTAAGAACTATTGAATCTTCAATGACGAAGAACAAGCGAACAAGATGGTTGAACTTCTAGATTTGGATGTAGAGATCCACGTCTGAGTGAGAGTGAGGTAATAATTAATTGTTGGGTGGGGTGATACGAGTAAATAGATACGACCAAAAATACCATTTAGATCATATTGTTTCTGCAAACGTATTATAATAATTAACATAATCCAAACTAATATTATAAATGCGAAAGTAACTCTGTCTGTCTGTCTGTCTTTTCTTCACGCCTAAACTACTGAACCGATTTGTGTGAAATTTGGTATAGAGATAGTTTGAGTCCCGGGGAAGGACATAGGATAGTTTTTATCCCGATATTCCCACGGGATCGACACTTATGCGGGTAAAACCGCGGGGCGCAGCTAGTAATCTATACTTATAATAAATTTGTAGAAGTGAAAATTCTGTACATTGAAAATATCAAAAAAATAAATGGCAGGGGGTGTTACTAGACCGACACCTAACCCAAAAATGTGATAAAAAAAAAATTGTCTGTTTGTCTGTCTGTCTGTTTGTTCAGGCATCACGCAAACTACCGGTTCGATTACGACGAAACTTGGTATAATTATTCTTTAATATCCTGGGCACCACACTGGGTACTTTTTATCCCGGAAAAGTATCTATCTATCTACCTATACAAATAAAAACAAAAGGCCTGACTGACTGACTGACTCATCAACGCCCAGCCCAAAACCCTTGGACCTAGAAAGCTGAAATTTTACACAATGGTTCCCTTTATAATGTAGACAAGGCCTAAGGAAGGATTTTTTGAAATTCAACCCCTAAGGGAGTTAAATACGGGATGAAAGTTTGCATAAAAGTCCGCCAGTTTTAAAGTTAGGATCTTTAAATTTTGTGTCTAGGCTGACGACTAAAAATTAATTTATACGTGTCTCAGCGTTTTTGATAATTCCACCCCCAAAGGGTTAAAAAGGGGGATGAAGTTGTGTATGAAAGTCCGTCAGTTTAAAAGTTAGGATCTTCAAATTTTGTATTTAGGCTAACGATTGAAAATTAATTTATACGTGTCTCAGCGTTTTTGAAAATTTCTCCCCCAAAGGGGGATGAACGACCAGACTGAAATATCAACGCACACTCTAAACCTCTGGTCCTAGGGACATGAATTTTGGAGGGTGTGTTCTTTGTGAAGAGTAGGTATCGAATAAGAAGGGGTTTTTGGAAATTCAACCTTTAAGGGGGTAAAAAGGGGGGGTTTTGTTTGTATGAAAAATCTTATTTCTTGAGTTAATAACCTTGAAACTTGACACGAATACTTATCTAAGTAGTTAAGAAATTTCGTTTTTCAAAAATACCCCCTAAAGAGGTATTGGGGGGTGTCAAAATTTGTATGGAAGCGCCCTATCCGATTAACTTGAAACTCAGTAGTTAAATACTAAGGACTAAAAATAATTAATAACGTGTATCAGGGTTTTTCGAAAATCTACCCCTAACTGTGTGAAAAGAGGTACTTAGTTAATTTTAAAAGGGAGGATTTTACTGCGTGGCTTGATTAGCTGAAAATTGGCATAAATAAACTTTGAGTCAAGTTATGAACACATTTAAAACGATTTTTCAAAATGGGATACAGTTTATTTGAAAAATCTGATTCCTTTGTTCCATAAACTTAAACATTTGCCCGAATACTTATTTATCTAAATTAATTATAAAGATCATACCAACATACATTTTCGAAACTTTTAGAGAAATGTACGAATTTCACGCGGACGAAGTCGCGGGCAGAAGCTAGTAAAAAATATTTAAAGCATCTGAATTCTACGATTCGCCATGTTATTATTAAAAATGCGAAGAACTTCGTTCAGATCAACTGATTTTGTTCTTTTTTTTTCAAAGGCCAGAAATACCATACCAGCCATTCTCTCGTGACCCATTGACAGCCTTTGAGGCCTATTGATTGCAGTTAAAGTTGAAAACGTACATTCGCACCCTGCAGTGCTATCCTATCCTATACCTATCGCTACAATTATTTTTATCTCAAACTATGAACAAACAATTTAATTATACTAATTTATCTTAGTTTTTGGTATTTTTAAGGTAGGGCATTATGATTTCAAGGTAGGGCATTGCCCCACAATGCCCCCCCCTAGCTACGGCCGTGCTATTGTGTCTTGTGTATATTGAGATGTGTTGGATGAGTTGACGTTGACATTGCTGACTTTGCTTCTAGTTTCATTTTTATTAGTAGATGAAGATTGTTCTTTTTCTATTGTTGGAGTTGTCTGTGTATGTTTTGATTTCTTATTTTTAATGGGCGACATTATTGGTGTCTTAGTTTTAATTTTTGCTGGACTGTTTACAATTTTTTTGTAGATATCATTTTTTTTATTAAATTCTCCATTTATTTTCTTTAAGGTACTGTTTTCTATAGATAATAACTCAATTTCTTTATGTGCGCTATTTAGTTGAGATGTTAGTTTGGCGATTTCATCTTTTAATGTTTTTATTTGAGGGACGTCTTCGTCTTCGGAAATATCGGGTAGACTACTCGTCGTACAGTTTCATGGCGCCAGAGGTCGATGTAACGATGTTAATTCAAGAAATACAAAACAGAACAGCAATTTATGATACTTCTAAGGCAGAATATCATGATAGACATAGTATACACATAACAGACATTTTATAAAATTTGAAATTTTTTTCCGGATGTTGTTTCAGAATTTAATGTTTAGTATGGAACTGTCCCTTCAGTAATCTTTCCGAAAGTATAGGATGTACCCAAAATTCTCTATTTCTTCTTCTTTTTCTGTACTTCATGTTCAAAATAATACTTCGCGATCTCTGCACGATTTCCATAGCGTCTACGTCCCTACAGCTCTGCTGACGGAATGATCGAAAATGTGCGTCGTGTGCGTTGAGTCTGTGAAAAATCCGCGACCGAATTTTTGCGCGCCATGCAGACTTTTTGTGCGCCGCAGACTCGATCGTACAAAAAGTGTGCCGTCTGCGCTGCACCTAATTAATATAAAGAGAAAGGATTTGATTTTTTGTAGGTAGGGTAGGTCTGTTTGTTTGTTGTGAAGAAATGAGTACAGACGCCAGCACATCAACCTACTACAATCTGTCAAATTTCTTTGATAGATTTTTAACTTTAATACAAAGTAATAAGGTTCATATTCAATTGGTAAAATTTGACAGATTGGGGTAGCTTGATGTGCTGGCCTCTGTACAAACGCCAGCACATCAACCTACACCAAACTGTCACATTTTCCCAATCAACTTTGAACCTTATGCTTTAGTGATAAAGTTGAAAATCTATTAAAAGAAATTTGACAGATTGTAGTAGGTTGATGTGCTGGCGTCTGTACATAAGAGGAAGTCTGAATGGTCTGAAAGTGACACCGGTAACTGAAAAGTTGTGTGGAAATCAGAGGGGCAATTCTCGTAATTTTAAGAATGTTCACAGTCTGATCTCAGTCTCAATCTGTCAAAAATACCTCTAATTTCCCTAAATTTTGACAAGTTTTTGACATTTGTTTGTCGCTGAGATGAGACTGCGACTAGATTTTGAACGTTTTAAATTACGAGAATTGGCCTTCTGTTGTCATGGTATGGGCATGTGTTACGGAGGAATGAGGAAAATGTCGTGAGGAGAGTTTTGAGTATGAATGTCGATGGCTATAAGAGTAGGGGAAGACCTAAGAAACGATGGATGGACTGTGTGAATGATGATAAATGGTTAGAAAGGGGATGATTGTCGAGATAACGGCTAATAGAGAAGTGTAGAAGAAAAAGATATGTTGCGCCGACCACAAATAAATTGGGATAAGGGCAGGGAATGATGATGATACAGTGACGGATTAACCCTTAATCAAATTAAGCAATTGCCTAGGGCATCACGTCTGGGGGGGCACCAGAAGAAGCACAAAAAAAAATCCGTCCTTAGGGCATCACGTCTCACTCTCACGTCACCAAAAACCACACCAAAAAAAGTTTCTAGGACTAATTTAAAAATTCGCGCGTGTTAAGTTGACATAGAGTCCGACCTAGAGTCATAACCAAGGCTCGGAAACCGGTTGAAATTCTTAACCGGTTATGGTCATTGACCCCAAACCGAAATCGATTTAGGTTAAAGGTTGCACTTTACCGGTTTTTACCGGTTTATGCGGCAAACCGGTTTTTCATGAATTTTGGTTTTGATAGTGAAAATTAACCGGTTAAAACCAAGTTTGAACCCCCCCCCGGCCCCCGCCACTCTCGCGGGTACGGTCTGGACGTTGCGATGTCAACTCATTGTCACTAGAACTTGTTGGAAGTGGTAAAAAGGTAGACGAACAAAATTTACGAATTACGGAATTAACCGGTTAATTTGGGTGTCAAAACCGTTTGAGAATTGTAACCGGTAACCTTTATCTTTTGGGTTACATAAGAACAGTTCACTTGTTTAACCGGTTAATGAAGGAACGATATATTTACCGGTATTTAATCGAAATTAACCGCTCTTTTTAAACCGGTTCAGAGCCCTGGTCATAACCCCGCTCCCGCTTGCCCACTCGCTGCCCGCTAGTGCATTCGGCAATTTGAATGTACCGGAATTGCGATCAGCCAATCACAAACCACCCCTTTCCGCGGGCTCCCCGCCTGGCGCCCCCGCAAATCTGTGTCAATCAAATCTTTTTGTGGAATACAATGACATCCGTCAAAGACGAATAAAGAAAATGCCCTATGATGGTTCAGCTCCTGAAGTAAGTTTCAGCCCAAGAGAATAATTCAAAATAACGTGTTATTATAACATCATTGATAAATTAAATGCAGAGATGCGAAAAAGAGGAGAGATATACAAAGAAACAGCAGACAATTTCTCATTCTTGAATAAAATACCCGATGCCGATAAAAATATGTTTCCCGATTGTGTGATTATGTGTCCCGATCAAACTGCAGAATACAGTCAGCACAGTACAAATCTAGTAAACACATATCCAGAAGACCTTAACACCGAATTAATAACAGAAATTCAACAGTTTAATTTATATTTCATAAGTAAAATAAGTTCCAGACCCAGTGATTCGGCTCGCACAAGTTTACATCAAACTCACGCACAATTGTATAAAATAATACATGATGATAAAATTGAACCAGCTTTCCCTAATGTGGAAACAGCCCTGCTTATATTTTTATCGCTTATGATTACAAATTGCTCAGCGGAACGTTCTTTTTCAAAATTAAAAATATTAAAAAATGAAAAAAGGACAAAGATGATACAAGAAAGGCTCGATAATTTATCGATATTATACCGAGCCTTTTCAGGAAGAAGATCGTAACCGCCATTTTGCATATTTTACAGGAGAAGGTTTTTTTTAAACATTTTCAAAATATTTATAGCATCAATATGAAATTTTTACTTAGTGTTTTAAGGGCACCTCCCTATTAATTCAAATGTTAAGATCTGGCGGTTAATATATCTATACTAATATTATAAAGAGGTAAAATTTGTAAGTTTGTAAGTTTGTAAGTTTGTATGTAATGGGTAATCTCTGGAACTCATAATCCAATTCTAACAATTTTTTAACTGGCAGAAAGCTACATTATTCCTGAGTGCTATAGGCTATAAATTGTTTCTATAGCATGTATATTAACCGAGCTATCACAACTTTTGTCTAGCAAGTCGGAAAAAAATACCACATAAAACAGAATTATTTGCGTGCGCTGCCTAAACAGTTGCTTAAAATTAAAAACAATGTATGGCTACCTGGTTCGTCTTCATTATTTCTACAAAAAAGTCCGCGATACCATATCTCTATCTTTTATATTTTATCTTTTATACTTCTTTTATTGCATTAAAAAAATTTTTTTTCGGTATACTTACGTTTGGTTGATTATTTGAGCAACAAAATATTAATTCTTATGACAATAAATTATTTCAGTATCACAAGAACATCATACAGATAAGATTTGCCATTTACAGTATATCAATTGGTCATACAGTTTCGGAGATAATATAAAATTACTAAAACGCAAAATGCCCCTAGCATAACTTTCATTGTGCAGACGTTTTACCTGTTTGCCCATAGATGGCGTTCTGCAATTACGTCATTTTTCTGAATCGCGGTGTTAAGACTTTCCGTGGATTGATGACCCTCTCGAATTTTTATGCCCACGTTGTCGTTAGTTGGATTGGAGTTCCATACGAACGACGATTCGATTATGAGGTATCTAATCGTAATTTCGTTGTACGATAGTGATGGGTCGTTGAAGGATTTTCCGTCAACGAAACGTTAACGTTGAATTGCGTTTGTCAACTAGTTGATCAACTAGTTAATTTCGTCAACGAGTTAACGTGTTACGAACGTCAACTTGCATGAACGATAAACGCCTTAACGCTTTTATTAACGTACGCTGTTAATTTACGAACAATTTGATACAATTTACCAAATGAAATTGGATAACATTTTATGATGACTACCTACTACCTACCTAGGTTTCTAGATGATCTCACAACACAAACTACATTTCATTCGTATTTGTAAACAAACAAACAAACCAGTCTAAACCTGTTTATCACGGGCAGGGCGCGCGAGTCGAACGAGTTGTCCGGCCAATCAGCTGCTTCGACCAGTCACAGGCCCGCCGCCGGCGCGGAAAGTTTTCATTCCGCGCACGAATAAGATAATTTAATGTCATCGTTTACTTTATTTTAAAAATAATGATCAAATTACTAAATAAATACCAAATCTTTTATTCGTTATTTAGAGTTCAAATTATTGTCATGACTATCGCGTCGTAGCGGGAGTTTTGTAAATATAAATACAATTTACGTACGTTGAAAATAACAAAACGTTGAGTTCATATTCTCGTTTCGTTAAACGAGTTGAATTCATAAACGTCGTTGTCTCGTAACTCGTTGACGAATTCAACGAGTTGATTTGTTTATGGTCAACGTTAATCCCGTTGAAGAGACATCAACGTTGATTCAACGCCCATCACTATTGTACGATTGTTTTCATTGTTTTGTGTGTTCGTAGTTTCGTACTTCGTTCTATCGTAATAATCGATACGGGTTATTCGATATTACGATTGTTTTGTTTTGTAAAGGCGGACGGTGTTCGAGTCGCTCTCCCTTTGTTCGTAATTGTTTTCAAGTCTGTGCGTAGTTTGTCGAGAGCATGCCTAAAAGGAAATCTCAACTGTCCCGGCAGACATCACAGACAAGAGCCGCTCGAGTACGCCGTACGGAAGAATCTGCCCCTGAAAATGAGCAGCGCCTCTCGAGAAATAGAGAAAATATTTCGCAAGCACGCGCTAGAGAATCTAGCTCCGAGCGCTCACAGGGCCTCGCTAGCCAAAATGTGAGGACGTCGCGGGCCCGTGCTCGAGAATCTAGCGCTGAACGTGCGCAGCGTCTATCTGAGTTAAGGCAGCATGTCTCTGAGACAAGGGATAGGGAGACTAGCGCTGAGCGCTCGCAGCGGCTCGCTAGGCAAAATGCCATAACATCACAGGCCCGCGCTCGAGAATCCAGCGATGAACGTGCACAGCGTCTATCTGTTTTAAGGCAGCATGTCTCTGAAACAAGGGATAGGGAGACTAGCGCTGAGCGCTCGCAGCGGCTCGCTAGGCAAAATGCCATAACATCGCAGGCCCGCGCTCGAGAATCCAGCGATGAACGTGCACAGCGTCTATCTGAGTTTCCAATAAAAACATCATTTGCCCTGACTATTAACAAGTCCCAGGGACAAACATTCTCTTTGGTTGGCTACGAAAAGAATGTTTTTCCCATGGGCAATTATATGTTGGTCTATCAAGAGTGGGATCATCCGAAAAGCAGATTATTCTGTTACCGGAAAATAAAACAACCTCAAACATTGTATATAGAGAAGCTTTAAATTAAATAGATACCTAACTTAAATAAATAAAATAAGTAAAAGGCGACCAAGGGTTAAGTTACCTTGAGCAGAAAAGAGAACTTAGGTAATCTTTGAAGTTACTGATCTGATTCCAAACAATATTTTACTAATAAAATTAAATACAGTAATATCAATCGAGTGTTATCTTATGTTAAAACAAGAAATTTTCCGCGGACGAAGTCGCGGGCAGAAGCTAGTATATATATAATCAGTTGATCTGGCTGTAAATATGAAAACAGTTTTTTGGGATTTTTGGCGCTTAGGTACGATGTTCTTCCTGAAAAGGCTCGAACATAGAGTCCGATATGTTAAAAACATTAGACGTTAATATAATCTTGCGTGAATTCAATGCCCGAAAAAGTCGCAAGGCGCATTTCGATAAATAAAAACATAACCCTCCTTCTGGCGCAGTCGGGTAATAAATTATGCTTTGGTTTTTATTGTTGTAGCACCTACTCCACTTCTAAGGTACGTTACATCTCATCATCTTATTTTACAAAAAATAATGTTTTTAGGCGGTAAAGGTTTAAAGACCGATTCTAGTTGGCATACGGATAGGGGCCTAGGGGGCCCACAGGCGTGGATTGCTTAGGGCATCAAGTAGTCTTAATCCGTCACTGTGATGATATGTTTGTTTTTTACGCTTTCACGCCAAAACGGCTAAACGGATTTGGATGAAATTTATGGGTAAACCATGACCTGGATTAGGACAAATAGGGTAGGTACTTTTTATCCCGATATTCCAATCGAAACGAGACTTATGTGGGTGAAACTGCGAGGCGCAACTAGTCAAGAACAAATTGTAAATCAAAGCGCGGCGTGCATGTGTAGGCGCTAGCGCTTCAGAGAGGCAATAATTTAGTCAATCGATCAACTCAGACTAAAGCAGTTCATTGCTGGATATGGGCTACTCCCAAGTTGCGCTAAAACACCAGGTTATCTGCCTTTCTCTGAACCGCCCATCTTTTAAAGGTCACCGGCCCTACTAGCTGAGGGCGTCACACGCTAAACTTGCCGATAGGCGTAAAATTTTGTATTCATTCCGAAAGGAACTCGCACGAATCTGATCAGTTGAATAGAGACACAAAAAGAGCAGTTAGGTCCCTGTGCCTTCCTTCCCTTGCTTAAAAAGCCAAAGAAGATCGCGTGTGACGTATGAACTTGTTATTGAGGAGTGCAAAAGTTCATAACAAAAGATCAACATGCTATTAATCCGATCCTGCTTCTGTCGCTTGCTGTCGTCCCCCTAGCGATGCCCTAACCCTAAGCTGAACCCTCAGCCCTCACACCCCCTGGGCGTATAGTCGCTTTGTTTTTAATTAATGCCCTGGCTGGAGGCCTCCGGTTAAGCAGTCGAAAACCTCCTAGGTTGATCAAAGAGATGCCGTAAAAAAACGTAACATTTTATAGGTAATATTCTCAAACTTTCATACCCTGAACATTTCATCAACCCTTCTCACACTGGCCAGTTGTGGGGGAGACAAGTATATGTCATTAAGTGCGTCGAAGTTCGGTCGGAACTTCTCCTGCTTGACTTCCCATGAGTACTGCTCAAAATTGTCCACCACGTCCGGTGGTTTCTGGGTCAGTATCTTTTGGACGATGTCTACTAAATGATCATATCTGAAAGATTGGAGACTGCTCAAATTTCTCGTAACGCTAATTTGTTGATTGCCTCGTTGGTCTAGGGATCGCAAGTGCAAATACTGAGCATAGGGTCCTGGGTTCGAGCCACAGGTCAGGTAAAGCTTGATGATTTTTCCATGAATGATTTTTCAGGAGCGACCTGTAGCACGGAGCCTGGATTTGTGCCTGCACTGCCCGCCCGATTTATGGCAATAAGCTCGCTTCATATTACGAGACTTATAACAGAGCTGGCGAAATGCTGGTACACTAAATACCTCTGCCTAACCTTTAGTGAAATATAGGCGTGATATTATGTTATTTATGTTAGAATATCTTACAGGGAGTCTCCGGTAGCAGCACTTTGCCGTTTCAAAAAGTTCTTTGCCAGAACCAAATCGTTGTTGAGATCTGGCAGAACTTTTTCCGTCGCCGCTATTATATCCGGCTCCATTAAAAATGTTTGCGACATTTTTAGGCCTTATTTTCATGTAAATTACTTAACGAAAAAGTTATAGATTGTTGTCAGCTGGCGTTTGACGCTAGATTTTGATAATTTCGTAGTAATTTTTTTGAATGGCATGTTTGTCCGTGCAAGCAGGTGTAATATTTATTTTGCATTAGGAAAGTATCTGAAAGTATGCTACCATCACAAATAAAATTATAAATGTCGACGTAAATCACATCATAGCAGCAGAAGAAATATTGTAAAAAATCATAATTTCTTCATAACAATCAAAATAAAAACTTCAACGCCTCAAAGATTCAGAAGTTTCTAAACGTTCTCACTGTCAGTGTCAATTTGACTGATCTTATCAAATGTATCTGTCAGTGTCAAGTCAAATATCGCGCTTTTTTCTTAATTTTCCGCGGAAAGTTATTTAATTTATTAATTTACTAGAACTTAGGTGAAAAACATAGCTAATAAGCAATTATTTTTTTGCTGTTCAGATATTACTGTAGACGCAAAATAATTTTATCATTTCGTAACCACAACATAACCTCAAAATAATCAATACAAACAATAAGAAATGGCTACAAAATTCGACGTTGCTGCGTATAATTTCCGGAAAAAATGTCCGTTTGTGAATAAGGACCTACTGCGCTGGTTCCCTGGACACATGAACAAAGGCTTGAAGCAAATGCAACGTAAATTAAAAAGTGTTGACTGCGTGATCGAAGTCCACGATGCCCGGATTCCTTTTACGGGTCGAAATCCAATATTCACCAAGACACTGATAGGCGCGAAACCTCACATACTTGTGCTAAACAAGAGGGATTTAACAATACCTGGTCTAATACCAAAAATAAAAGATAAGTTGAAAGCGGAACAGAATGTGCAGAATATTATGTTTACGAACAGCAAGAACGAGCACTGCAGAGGTTTGAAGAGTCTGAAGCCGCTCATGGTGAACCTGATTAAGGACTCCAACAGGTAAGCTACCGCCAAATTAAGAAAAACAACTTCTTCTTAGCGTGTCGATAGCAATCTAAATGTACTCGGCCCAGAATTCGGCCACTTGTTTGGCGCCATCACTAGCGTCTTGTAAACGGAAGTGATGGTGCAGTTACCAACATCAACGGTGATGATTTCTATGCTGTTCTTGTTTGAGCACTTGGTGGATAGTATGCTTACGCCGGGAATAGCAAACACTGCATGACCGTGCTTCGGGTGACAGATCTCGGCAATAAGCGTAAGTCCAGGTATGTGTGGCCGGCTATGGGTTTCATTTCAGAAAAACAACTGCATATTATACTTTTACAGAAATGTTAATAGGTAAGGCTAATGTTTGTTTGTTTGAATGCGCTAATCTCTGGAACTACCGGTCGGATATGAAAAATTCTTTTTGCATTTGATAGCCCAATTCTTGAGGAGGCTATAGGCTATTTAACATCACGCTATGGCCCTTAGGAGCCAAGCAAAAATAAAAAAAAGTTAGAACTCTTAAGCGAAAAAGAAGTGATAATTATAGCGGGCTGGTGATGCGTTGCGATAGGGTGGGTTGGGGGAACAAGAAATTTCAGCAGAAGCTAGTTAGCAAATATTTTGAAAAATCCCAAGAATACACTTCTACCTACTTCCTTTCTATCTTTTCCATATATCAGAACTAGCTGCGCCCAGCAGTTTCTCCAGTGTAAATGCCAATCCCGTGGCAATATTGGGATAAAAAGTAGCATATATGTTAATCCAGGGTGTCAGCTACCTCCATTCAAAGTTTTATCAAAATTGGTCCAGCTGTTTGAGCGTGAAGAAGTAACAAACATATAAACACACAAACTTTCGCCTTTATAATATTAGTGTGATTAGTGTGATACTTCTTGTTCATAGTTTATATTCAGTGTTTCCTATCAATGTTAGTTTATTCTTTTAATTTATTTTCTTATGGTGTAGAGATATTGTTTAATTTTTTCAAATACTTAGGGTTGCACTCTCTGGGAACAGTGAAAAATCAAATTTCTAAGTCAATGCAATCAAAAGATACGGGTGTTTATGTTCCAAAATCAAAACGTATAAGGGTACTTCCTGTTGACCGTTGCCACATTGTATGGCGATGCTGATTCTTTGGCCATACTTTATTTGTACAACCTACAAAAACCAATATTCTGTTCTATTCAGGTACAACAGGAGTGAGGAGCTGGATTACAATGTGATGATAATGGGGGTGCCGAACGTGGGGAAGTCTTCTCTGATAAATATGTTAAGGTCGAAGAATATGAGCATCAGACACGCGTTGCCGGTGGGAGCAGTGGCTGGGGTGACGAGGAGTGTCATGACTAAGATCAGAATTAATAATGATCCTGTAATTTTTATGCTAGACACACCAGGTAACATTTCTCATAACTTTTGAACTCGGAATAGAACATTTACCCCCTTACTAATAAACATATTATATCACATGTATAGTTACACACCGATTTCTCTCTTTCAGTCGTCTGTAATTTGACTTTCGAAAGAAGAAGACGAAGCGTTGTGTAACTGTACAGATACTGTACAACGTTTATTAGTAAGGGGGCAATTTTGCAAACATGGGCAATACATTAAAACTCAGCTATATTTCACCATTTGGCATGCAACATTTATATTATTAACATTCACTTTTAAAGTTTAACCAAAAGCCAGATCCACCATCAATTCAGGCAATTATTTTCTCCAATTAAAACTCAGTGACACTGTAGTATGTTTTATCTATTAAAAATGTATAGACGCCAGTACATCAAGCTACCCGAAAATTTCAAATTTTCGCAATCAATTTTGAACCTTATGCTCTAGCATTAAAGTTGAAAATCTATTAAAGAAATTTGACAGATTGTAGAAGCTTGATGTGCTGGCGTCTGTACTTATACTTTCTTTTCCTTTGTATAGTCCTCCAGCCCAAATTTCGAGACTAGCCATCTCATCATCATCTGCTGAGCCTTTTCCCAACTATGTTGGAGTAGGCTTCCAGTCTAACTGGATGCAGCTGAATACTTACCAGTATTTTACATGGAGCGACTGCCTATTTGACCTCCACAACCCAGTTACTGTGTAATACGATACGCCTTGGTAAGACTGGTTGTCAGACTTTCGGGCTTCTGACTACCCATAACAACTGTAAAAGATCCACGGATGACAGCCGGGACCAACGGCTTAACGTGCTTTCCGAGGCACGTAGGGGTCTCGGTATGTAAAGATGGTCACCCATCCACAGATCAACCGCGGCAAGCGTAGCTTAAACTGATCGATCGACCTGTGTGGCTGTTATTATTTAGCCACGGGCCCCTCACCGGTCCCTTAGACTAGCCATCTATGCAGGAGATATTATAGTGTACAGGTGTGTACAGACACAAATGCGCTCAGCAGCAAGCCGCAACAGCAGCTGATTGGGCAAAGTGTTATAGGGTTTTTCATACATAGGAATTGGAAGGAATTTCTCTGTAACAACCTGGGGTTTGGAAGTTGTGCCTCGGAAGGCATGTAAACCCGTTGGTCCTGCACCTGATCTCTCTCTAGTTGTGTCCTTTGTAAAGAAGCCATGGTCAATGGAAAATAAAAGACCTCAGCATGATAAGCTAGGATAAGAATAATAGGAAAAAAACTAAGATAAAATTTATTTATTTATTGCAGTGATTGAAAACTTTTAACTTCAAAATCTGGGTAGAGACTTTTACTTCTAATAATAAATACAAAAAAAAAATTGTGAAAGTTTGTATGTTTGTGACTCAATCATGCGAAAACGGCTGAATGGACTTGGATGAAAGGCACACTGAAAGTTTATAACTTGGATTAACACATATGATACTTTGTAGTATGTTCCCGTGGTATATTTTCCAACATCCACGCAGGCCATTGGCAATTTGGCAAAAGCTAGTTAATTATGATGACCCCCTAATGAACATTTTCCAGGTATTCTTGAACCGTCTGTAACAGACGTTGAGATGGGTCTAAAGCTGGCGCTCTGTGCGTCTCTCCAGGATCACTTGGTCGGCGAAGAGATCATTGCAGACTACCTGCTGTACTGGCTCAATAAGCATGGACAGTTTAATTATGTGGACTACATGGGGTTACCAGAACCGTGTGATGATATTAATAGGGTAAGTTTATGCTTCCAGTTGTTTTCTAGCAAAAAAAACTATTTTTTTGTTTACTAGTCTATGCTGTCCCACTCCTGGGCAAAGGCCTCCCTTCACTCCTTCCATCTTTCGTCCTCCTTTCAGTTTTGACGGAACCTATCCAGCTCGTCCCGCCATCTCTAAAAACCAAAAAAATTAAAAACTTAGAATTTTTGCTTACTTTTGTGATCTTCCCTTCCCACCCCCACGTAAGAAAAAATAAGACTTGTTCGGACCCCCTCCCCCCTCAAATCTTCTTACGTAATAAATGAACAGCCCCTTACCTACATGAGTTTGCATAATTTTTGGGGACACAAATAGTAGTATTTAATATTCATTATTTGTAAAGAATTCAGAAGAGAGCAGTGGTGGCCCAGTGGTAACGACCGCGACTTACCGAGTTGTAGGTCGTAAGTTCGAACCCAGGCGCTTTACTTTGTGTAAATTATTTTGATCACCACTGCTCTCAAAACGGTGAAGGAAAACATCGTGAGGAAAGCGGCATGTCCTAGAACCTAAAATTCGAAGACACGTGACATCTACCAATCCGCACTGAGCCCGCGTGGTAGATTATGGCCCATTCCCTCTTACCGAGAGGAGGCCTGCGTCCTAGCAGTGGGGACATTATAGGCTGATTATTTAAAGAATTCGTGAATATTTTGAGCTAGTTTGTTGTACCCATACACATGTACTCTGCCTACTTATAAGGTGAATGACTCACGAATGAATGTTTTGAAATATTAATGGTTTAACCTCTTAGGCTGACCTTTGTATTTTGAATTCTAATCAGTAATTGTGAACGTTTTCCGCCTAAAAACATGAAAATAATTAATTTGAATGACTGATTTGTCATAGACCTCTTTCGCTCTCAAAACGGTGAAGAAAAACATCGTGAGGAAACCGGCAAGTCCTAGAACCATACATTCGAAGACATGTGACATCTACCAGCCCGCACTGGTCCTGCGTGGTAGATTACGGCCCACTTCCTCCCACCGAGAGGCCTGTGTCCCAACAGTGGGAACATTATAGGATGATTATGCAAACCTCTTTCTCTTTCTTTCTCGTGCAAAATGTCATTTGCCAGTGTATTATAGATTTTTCTTAAGGCGCAGATATACGACTTCTAATGATTTTAAATTCAACATCACGTCTAATCGACCGGACTGATTTCTTTGAAAAAAATAAATGTTATACTAGACCATTTGCTTCATAATTTGATATGTGAATATTTGCAATTATATTTTTTTAACATAGTGTAATTAATTTGTAAAGTAATGTCTACCGCGGACATAAAAACGATAATCGCGCAAACACTATCGGGTGTATTTTCATAAAACTTTCACCATCTAAAAGACAATTTAATTCCCCGAATTTTAGTATACGGTTTTTATTTGTTTGGTGTTTGAGAGTTTTTGTAAATAGATAATTGCTTCATATTTGCAATAAATTACCACGGTTGTGTCATCGCGCTTCTCTTTCTTTTCTATGCAGTCCGACAGTGACCGCGCTTTAGGTCGTGTAGTCGCCTTAAATAGATATTTTACTATTACAGGTGCTGATAGCCGGCGCGATAAAATACAACCGTGTGCGCCGGACAAGGGACTTCGACGGCCGCGTCCGAGACGTTCCGGACCTCACCGAAGTCGCCCGGACAATGATCAAAGCATTCAGAACTGGAGAACTCGGGAAGATACTGCTGGACATCGAATTACTAGACGAGAAACATGTTGAAGTTGATAGGTCTTTAGCGTGATGTGGAAATGGTAGTTGTTTTGAGCGTAGCGCAACATTTTAACCGATCAAGCGGCGCGGTTCGCCGATCGGCGACGAAACTATAGAAAATGAGTTGTGTCTCATTAGCGGAGCTTGACAGATTAAACAACAAATTGGCATTCAATGGCTTTGTCAATGCATCTGCTATCTGAGGGACAATTCTCTTAATTTTAATAATGTTCAGTCTCAATCTGTCAAAAATACTTCTAATTTCCCTACATTTTGACAAGTTTTTGACATTTGTTTGTCACCAAGATGAGATTGCGACTAGATTTTGAACGTTTTAAATTACGAGAATTGGCCTTCTGGATCTCTGTATTAATCTGTCAAGCTCCGCTAATGAGCAATTGATTTTCTATTGTTTCGTCGCCGATCGGCAAACCGCGCCGCTTGACCGTGATCAGCGGGGTACCTAATTGCGTAACACACTATCCGTAGCAATAGCTTTCATTTTGACATTTCAACAACATTCATTGCCTTATTTACGTTGTTGAGCAGACATATTTTTCGAACGTATGGAGCCTTGGATTAGCAATATCCTTCAAAATAGATAGAAAGTATGTTACGCAATTAGTGTGCCGATTCAGGTTTGCCTGTGCCAGTTGGTGTGTCCATGCCATGGGTAGGTTTTACCATAGTGTATTTTGAACATAGATTGATTTTCTCAAAATGAGACAGTCATGTTAACATTTGTATAGTTAAGAGATTTCAGATAATTATTAAAAGGATTTAATAGTTTAGTGAAATGTAAATAATTGTACAGATAGTTATAGTCGTTACATTTAGGAAATATAATATTGAAGACATTATTTATATTTTACTGGCTGTGCCCGCGACTTTGTTCGCGTGCATGACGGAAAAGATTTTAATTTTTTTGTGCGGAACCCTAATTCTTTTTCTAAAATAAAAGTTCCGTCAAATCGGCCCAGCCGTTTCAGAGATTACCCGGAACAAACAGACAAAAATTAAAAAAAATGTTATTTTGGTATATGTAGCGGTTATTTTAATATTACAAACAGACACTCAAATTTTATTGATGTGTATACAGGGTGAAATTAAACTCATGGGCATCCTTTTAAGGGGTCATTGTACTCATCAATATGAACAACTTTTACTATGGGACTAAACCTAAAATCGCGAAAAATATCAGCTGTTCCTTTCATTCATGTTCACATAACTCGTTAAAATGTACCCTGTAGATAGATTGGGTCGACACCCTTGCGCCATCCCATCTTCCTAGTACGACGGGCTGTGCTGGGCCGGCTGTTGCAGGTGTAAATACCTCAAACGGTGGCAATATTCCTATCTTATTGGGACTTATAATTATGTCCGAACCGTTTGGGGTTGAAACACTAGGGCTGTGGGGTCAGAGCGCCCCCTTAGTTTTCGAGACATCGTCAAGCGATTGGTCAACTCTTCACGTGACCAGAGGGCGGCCTATTTTTTGGCCAAAGAATCGGCATCGCCATAAAACGTGGCAAAGCCGCCAGCCTTTTGGGCACTGTTCCTGTTGACAGCGATGCGGGCGAATTTTTGATGCACTATGATTTTTTCCCGCTTATTTTATATAGGTACCTACTTACATCTACATTTTAATTTTCTGGCTGTTAGCTTATATATTACGTAAATTAATAAAATAAAAAGTTATTTCTGGTTATTAGGACTACATTATTATATCCCGATGTATAAAAAGATTATCAGGAATTTAGTAAATTCGCTGCAACAATCATCTAAATACGGCACAGTTTCAATTAAAATCGGGACAGAACAGCACGAAAGAATGGCTTCTAATTAAAATGTCCATAAACTTAACATTCAACCTCTATTCATGAAACTTCGCTAATTTAAAATTCAAAGACAATACGTCACTGTCAAATCGATAGTAAATAAAAAATAATGAAGTCAAATTAAACCTTAGTGAACTCAAATTCTTACAAAATTTAAATAAATAAATATAAATAATAAGTAAAAATAAATAAAAATATACACTTACCTTCAAACACACTCGGTACAAAATTGTACGAAAGAAAATAATGGTAAGCTTGTATTCTACTTCATCAGGGTGAGCAAGTCTCATCCAAATAATAATAATGGATCCCTTGCAATACATCCAGACATTCGTAAGTTCTATACAAGAATATAGATGGCTCATCGACATAGCTAATGAATGCTACCCAATCGCTGTAATGGCGAAAATACATACAGCATGAGTGAACATAAAAGACAAAACAGCATCCATTCCTTTAATAATGTAATCCCCAAGCGTAGAGTTTTAAAGAGAAAAAGAAAAAAAGATCCTATATCTTTTAAATCGGGACTCTCGCTGAGGACTAAACGTTCCACAATTTCGTTTACCAACTCAGTAGACGCGAACAGGTCTAATGATGGCACAAATGACAACACTTTGAGTATGATCAGTACGCCTTGGAGTACGGAGAGTGGGTTTACTTCTAGCCTGTCTACCTTGTCCTGGACGACGGAGAATTACACAAGTTCATCGAGTGTAGACCCGCTGACCACCACCGCCTCCAGCCGCCTGCCGAGCCCGGGTTCCAGCAAGGGAACAATAACTTTATACAATACGGCGTCCACTCCAAGTAACACAAGTGAACTCCTGCGTTTGAAGAAGCATCCGTCTCTCGCAACTCATGCGAGCTCATGGACAATGGAGACGTTTACAAGTGTGGGGCTGATTTCGAAAGTGGGTAGTATAAAGCACCCGTGGGGCCCTGTCAGTAGTGGCACGGATTATTACCCGAGCAGTACGGACACCCTCGCATCGAGGAAGGGCAGCAGGATCAGTGTAACGCCTATGTCTTCAGGGAAGTACTTCCCTATCAACTACATCAAGTTCATCACACTGGATTCTACTTCACACATCGGGTTAGATTGGAGTTTTGCAAAAGAATATGGGGTCCCTATCGTCGTTTCAATCCCAATTAGATAGGATATATAAAAAAATAGCAAAAACGATTAAAAAATTTATTACCAACAAAATATATTTTGTTTTACATTTATTTATTTATTACTTAAAATGAGGTATTGGTTGGCGTTTACCCACGTAGATATGTAATTGGATTTACTTTTAAAAATATACAGCACATGGTTTTTACTAACAACATTATCGAGACAGCAGAGCATTGTAAATATTTTGTATGTATACATATACCCTCATTTCATAACACGATACCAATCAGAATAATTTTGAAGGATATTGCTTATCCATTGCCTGCTCAACTTTTTTTTTTGTCTGCTCAACAACGTAAATAACGCAATGAATGTTGTTGAACTGTCAAAATGAAAGCCATTGCTACTGTTAGTGTGTTCAATTACCCCGCCAGTCAATATAAATAACAAGTCGACATCTACAGAAAAAACACAATATTTCACATAGTGGAAATGAAATGAAGAAAATAGCATAAATCAATCAAAATTAAAAAAATATATATATTTTTTCTACGTGGCATGTCCACAATACGTACTTAAATGACTTTACATAAATGGAAAACATGATTACCTATACGGCAACAACAATGTAGGTATATTTCAATTATCATCAAGTACGTATTTATGTCAAACCAAGGTTTCGTGTAAAGAACTTGAAATACTACCATGATACACATTCATTTAGTTAGGTACACATCAAGCTATAATTTTCCAGTTTTAGCTGACCTCGTATTGTATAGGTTTTTGTACAGACGCCAGCACATCAACCTACCCGAAACTGTCACATTTTCCCAATCAACTTTGAACCTTATGCTTTAGTGATAAAGTTGAAAATCTATTAAAGAAATTTGACAGATTGTAGTAGGTTGATGTGCTGGCGTCTGTACAATCAGAACTCAGCTTATACTACCCCCCCTTACTAATAAACGTTGTATAACGTCTGTATAGTTACACAACGCTTTGTATTCTTCTTTCGAAAGTCACATTACTGACGACTGAAAGAGAGAAATCGGTGTGTAACTATTCATCCATGCTGTAATATTATAAATTCGAAAGTAACTCAGTCTGTCTGTATGTTACCTTTTCACGCCTAAACCGCTGAACCGATTTAGATGAAATTTGGTAATAGAGATAGTTTGAGTCCCGGGAAAGGACATAGGGTACTTTTTATCCCGATATTCCCACGGGATCGAGACTTATGCGGGTGAAACCGCGGGGCGCAGCTAGTCTGATATAATACGTTTATTAGTAAGGGGGGTTGGTTAAGTATAGCTTGATGTGTAGCCGTGCGTACTTACATATCTACATTATTTCTCCACAAAAAATACATTGCACCTATATAACTATATTTATCACCGGACTAAGAATAATAATATAAAAAAAGGTAAAATTATTAATACAATACAATAAACTTGTACAGACGCCAGCACATCAACCTACTACAATCTGCCAAATTTCTTTAATAGATTTTCAACTTTATCACTAATGCATAAGGTTCAAAGTTGATTGGGAAAATTTTACAGTTTCGGGTAGGTTGATGTGCTGGCGTCTGTACATTATATTCTGCTGAAATCACACCACTGTGCAGTAATCGTGTCATGAGCTCAACTGTCACTAATGAGACACAATGACTTTTTCCATTGTTACAGTCAGCGCCAGTAGCGAAATTATAGGGTGGCATTGGGGCCAAATGCCACGGGCCCCCAGCCAGAGGGGGCCCCCGGCCCGATAGGGCCATGAGCACAGTAGGTTCCTAACATAAGTTTATAAAAGCAAACTTTTTTTGAAAATGTGCAACAAAGAACATCATTCAGGTTTCGAACATTTTGTACCTTTTTCCCATTGTTTGTATAATTTTTTAGACAGGACCTCATGCTCAGCAGTAGCGCTTGCAACCACTAGACCAACGAAGCAGTCAGGTTTTAAATTTTTTTGGGGAAAATATGAAATCTACGCGGAAGAAGTCACGGGAGAACTGCTAGTAAAAAAAAAAACAAAAACGTTGATTGAGCTTCTTTATATTGAGGGAGGGCTCCATCCCTTGAATCTGCCACGGGCCCCAAACGGTATAGTTACGTCACTGGCTAGCGCCACGAAGGATGAGACTTGACACACCACGTGGTTTGAATTGAGCAGTACAAGATTTTAGGTCTCTATAGCGGTATGAGGTCTGAGCGCGGGACGGGACCGGACGTCATAGGGGCGGCGGAAAGAGCGCGGGAGGGAGGTCAAGTCTCATCTTTCGTGGCGCTAACTGTACCGAACTTAATAGCTTGCCTAATAGACGAGGGGTTAAATCACTATGTTTCGTTTACAGTAATAAAATGATTAAACGATAAAGATAATTTTTGGATAATCATTATCATTTTTAACCTATAAAATAAAATAAACTTACTTACCGAAATGAACGCATAATCTTTTAGTATAATTAGCCTTACTGATTTAATCAAGAAAGCCTTTAGGCTCATGTCTAAATACCTATATGAAAATGGACAAAATCATAAGCAGTTTG
This sequence comes from Amphipoea lucens, assembly GCA_947508005.1. NCBI lineage: Eukaryota > Metazoa > Arthropoda > Insecta > Lepidoptera > Noctuidae > Amphipoea > Amphipoea lucens. The sequence continues at coordinate 2,010,716 of OX382373.1, read as the reverse complement.
AGTTATTTAGGCGCACTTTGGGCTCTTACTGAACAGTGAACGAAACTGAACCGTCACGCTCGGGTATACTCTGCTCCAGTCGTTCGGTGACGCTAAATCGCGTATACTCTGCTGATACAAGTTTTCACTTCTATCGTGAGGACATAAGGACGCAATCTTTTTTTTCTTTTGTTTTATCGGGTTATACCTACCGTTTATCCACCCTTGTCCGAGATTTCACCTAAGCTAAGTATCCAACTAGGCCTAGGGTGGATTCTTGGGCATGTGTTTCCGCGTATCCAGCTTAGGGTGGATTTTTTGCCTAGATAAACGGAATAATCGGTTTTATCGTCATTAGATATTGATACCCAGAACTTCTGTGATGTCTCGCTAGCTAGTTCAATAAGGGTAGGTCAGTTCTATCTAAACATAGATCAGCAGAGCGAACCGTTTTTGTAGATATTATGGAAATTCTAAACGAAACAAGTTTTGTTAACGCTCCAAGATGTTGAAGGACATTTTCTTCTTACATTAAATACGAACAAGTTTGTGTTTAGTAACAGTTAAATGTCTCGGAGACTGTTTTTATTTTTAGGACCAGACAAACAAGTTTTTTGTAAAAAAAAGAAAACCGTAATCTTGGGACTATATTTACATGTTTAAAACATGTTTTCTTCGCGGATCAATGTTGATTCAAGGATGCACTTTTTAACTAAGAACTCCCTGTGAATTTATCACGCGCTAAAGGCACTTTATATAAAACTAGCTTTTGCCCACGACTTCGTCCGCGTGTTTCTTGTTTCCCCGACCCATCTCGTCCCATTGCATCACCTGCCCGCGCTGTCACTTCGTTTTCGCTTAGTGATCTGTATTTTTGCTCCTAAGCTATGACCTAGCGTGATATTATAGCCTATAGCCTTCCTCAAGAATTAGGCAAAAATATTTTGAAGTGAAACTTCTTTACGCACGCTTGACATGGGGAGTAAGCTAGCGAACGCGTGACGTAAGCGTTACGAAAAGTGTGATCGGGCGAGGCGAACGGGAGTTGAGTGGGGGATATAAGCAAGAGAAAGCAGTGCGCTCGCACATTTTCTTTCTCTCTTCCTCTCATAGGTCGTGTGGTCACAACTCACAAGCACACTCGGTTTTTTTATAATCCGTCTGGTAGTTCTATTGGTAGGTAACTTTATTGTATATAGATGTAGGTATTATTTTAACAGAACAGTCATTTTTCAAAAGGACACACATAAAAACGTGGCTAATAGCTAAAAAATCACTTTGAAAACATTAAATGGCACTTAAAAATTACTCATTCTTAGTCCGGTTCATTTTGAGCCTACTTATTACAAATGCCGATATCTTTCCTGAAGTACTTGGGCTCAGTCAGGCAGTCGACGAGGAAGGTTCCCAGGTCCCACTTCGAGATAATAGGGCCCGGAGATTTGGTACAGTTCTCGACTATTGTGTACTCGCGGCTGGGGATATCTGGAAAGTGGAAAGTATCTAGTTCAGGGCCCGACCCATAATCATGTTTTGTTACAGGGCGGTTTAAATGCAGGACACATGGTTTACAATCACGAATATATACAATCGTTTCGTCGTTGTATAAACGTATTTTCTTTGTTTGAGTAGTTTACGGTATACAGCGTGGCGCTTTATTGCGACATTTTAATTAAACACACGTATATGGTTTCGCGTTTTCGTTCTATGAACATATTTTAATTCCATTAAAAGTTATTATTTATTAATTTATTTACAATTTTCTAAAATAGCATCTGATATAAAGAAGTGAACCGCAGGGGTCATTTGAAGTCTGTGCCGTTGGTTCTGCATAATCTGAATTTTCGTTAGTTTGACACCGACTTCCGAAATTAAAGTTACTTTTCACTTTGTAGTGTTTTTATTGGAAGTCGGTTGTTTTTTTTTTTGTAAAAAAAAGGGTTTATTTTCATTATTTAACATTACTTGCTATGTAAATATCAGTGACAGGAAGTAATTAAAGCATCATCAATATAAACTAAGTGAAAAAGAATTTGATTATGGAAGCTAACTCAAAAACTACCCAAACAAAGTTAATCAAATTTATATGGGACACCTTAGGCATACCTTATCCATTAAAAAAAACTGTCTATATATGACGGAGTTATACCCGATAATGCATAAAAAAAATGATAAACATCCGAATTGAGTACCTCTTCCTTCTTTGAAGTCGGATAAAAAAAGGGATATTCAGGGGCATAATACAGTCGAAAAAAAAGTCTTACCATCAATCCTCGGCGGGAACACGGCGACATAATTCAGAGGGCTCTCTTTCAAAACATCCCACATCCTCTGATGGTCCTTAGTGATATCCACGAACATCTTAGGGACCTTCTCTGGCTCGTAAAGCAAGAAGGCGGACAGACAGACCGACACTGGTTTTACATTCTTAGCCCTCATAGCTTCTAGAATGTTCTTCGTTCCTTCGGACATGTCTGAAGTGGGAGCTAGGCTACTAGGAATCGCGTGCCCAGTTCCCAGAGTAATGACGACGCCGTCGACACCCTCGACGGCTTCTGCTACCGAGTCAGGCTCTAGCACGTTACCCTGAATGATTTCCACTTTGTTCTTGTATTCATCTGGGATCTTTTTCGGGTCCCGGACAAAGGCGCGGACTGAGTAGCCTGTACGGACAAAATTATAATGATTAGTTTCTGGGAAGCTGACATTTCTAATGATGCGAAGACCAACACACTAATTGCGTAACACACTATCAGTCATATTCTGAATCATTTTGAAGAATATTGCTAATCATCGCTATAAATGTTCGAAAAATTTGTCTACTAAACAACGTAAATAACGCAATGAATGTTATTGAACTGTCAAAATGAAAGCCATTATGTTTTACGCAATTACCCCGGTGATTTTAAAGTTAAGTTTATCATTAATTATCACATATTAAAAACGTTCAAAATCTAGGTACTCGCAATATCATCCCAGCGACAATCATTGTCAAAAAATTTACAAAAATAGAGGGAATAAACTGACAAAAAATAGAAGGAAATTGCAAGCATTTTCGATAGATTGATAATTATGAGAATATTAGAATGCGAACGATTCTAAAAATACGGGAGTTGCTCTTCAGTTGTCATGGTATGGATGTCGCAGCTAACTGGTTAAAATAGGTAGCCGTTTAGTTCCCGTTGTACCGTATGCAAACCGCCTGGCCTTTGGAAGTAGTGCTCGCCTCGCTTCGCTCTCTCGGCTCGCACGCGGTTGATCACAGTTTTAACCTAACCCATTTGGTCGGGGTGCCCTGGCTTAGTTACTGCGACCAATTCAGCTCGCGCGTTATTGGTTACAGACTTCAAACCTAAACTATAATTGAATATCATTCAGGCCGTTAGTTGAACGGCCGCCGTTTAGTTAAAAGGCTAGGCGGTTAACTAAACGACTAATTAAACCAGTTGGCTGCGACATGGACATGTGATGCGGGGGAATGAGGAAAATGTCGTGAGGAAAGTTTCGAGTATGAATGTGGATGGCTATAAGAGTAGGGGAAGACCAAAGGAAACGAATGAAACGATGGAAGGACTGTGTGAAGGATGATATAGCTAGAAAGTGAGTGACTACTGAGATGACGACGCCAGCATGGGAGCAGACGCTAAAACGCGCGACTCCGATACTGCGTCCGAACGCAGGAAGTAGGGAAATCGCGATGTAGCGTCCATCCAACATCTGAGCAGTCACTAAAACGCGCGATTCCGATACTGCGTCCGAACGTAGGAAGTCGGGAAATCGCGATGTAGCGTCCATCCAACATCTGAGCAGTCACTAAAACGCGCGATTCCGATACTGCGTCCGAACGCAGGAAGTCGGGAAATCGCGATGCAGCGTCGATCCAACATCTGAGCAGTCACTAAAACGCGCGATTCCGATACTGCGTCCGAACGCAGAAAGTCGGGAAATCGCGATGCAGCGTCGATCCAACATCTGAGCAGTCACTAAAACGCGCGATTCCGATACTGCGTCCGAACGTAGGAAGTCGGGAAATCGCGATGCAGCGTCCATCCAACATCTGAGCAGTCACTAAAACGCGCGATTCCGATACAGCGTCCGAACGCAGAGTCGCCAAAACGCGATCCAGCATCGATACAGCTGCAAAATTGCCGATCGCCGATGCTAAAAGTAGCGTGTGTGCTTTGGCCCTTAGAGAAGCATGGAAGAAAGACACAGGGCAGGAGAAAAAGAATGATGAATTGATGATACTTATGTATTCAAAATGATAAAAAAAACAACTAATATAGGTATTTAGATTTTACCTTCATATTTTTAAATGATGAAGAATGATGATTTTGAAACACACAACTTGAATCTAACAAGAGGAACAGTAGGCACCTACCTAGAACGTCATAATTTATACAATGGTAATCAAAAACTTACGAAAATATGTCAAAGATCATTATGTAGATCTAGATAGATACCTTTCAATTAAATTGCATAATATTTAATTCTACATTACAAAGCGTGTCAGTGCTTTGTAGCTGACGACAATTTTTTAGTACCTAACCTACCTGTTTTTGCGTTTAGCGATTTCTTGATTCAAAGGTAACCGGCATAAACCGAAGCATTGCCGAATTTAAGTGGCAGTGGGCAGGGCACATTGCTCGCAGAACAAATGGCCGATGGGGCCGAAAGATTCTGCCGGAGTGGCGACCGCGTACCGGAAGACGTAGCGTTGGAAGGCAAGGCGGGCCGATGAACTTGTGAAGGCCGTAGGAATACGCTGGATGCAGGAAGAGAATCGGTCGAAGTGGAGGTGCTTGGGGGAGGCCTATGTCCAGCAGTGGACGTCTTTCGGCTGAAATGATGATGATTTTATCATTATCTAGTGGTTACACCTACTTCTGAAGGTGGGCCTCGCAGCCTTCTACAAAAACTTGAGAGCAAAATCACGACTATCATCATCTGCCTAGCCTTTTCTCAACTATTTTTGGGGTTGGCCTCCAGTGTCCGTTGGTCTCGTGGTCGCAAACGCGACTGGTGAGCGTGGGCTCCTGGGTTCGATTCCCAGATCGGGCAGTGTTATTAGGTTTTTCATTGGAAATTTCGCAGTAACAGCCCGGAGTTTGGAAATTGGCGGTGTGATACCCCCATGCCCTCGGAAAGCACGTTTAGCCGTTGGCCGCAGAGCCAACTATGTTAGGGTCGGCTTCCAGTCTAACCGGATGCAGCTGAGTACCAGTATTTTCAGACTGCCTATCTGATCGCCACAACCCAGTTACTGGGCAATACGAAACTTCTTGGTAAGACTGGTTGCCAGACTTTCGGGCTTCTGACGACCCGTAACGGTAATGACTGTCAAACATCCACGAATGACAGCCGCCGGGACCAACGGCTTAACGTGCTTTCCGAGGCACGGAGGGGTCTTGGTATGTAAATATGGTCACCCATCCACGGACCAACCGCGGCAAGCGTAGCTTAACCTGATCGATCGACCCGTGCGGCTGTTATTACTTGGCCACAAGCAAAAGAAATGCACCCACGAATCTCATAACATCTATAGCAGAATTTGAAAATCTTACAATCAACATTGTAGGAAACAATGAAGATACAATGGAGTTGAACTGGATTTGTCAGAATTACAAGTTGTTTTGCATAATTATATGGTACAGGCAACCGCGCAAAATGTCTCACTCGCACCAAAGCAGGTGACGGCGCGGCGGGTTAAAATGGTTGAGCTGAATGAAGCTAATACATGCGTCATGTTCGTCAACGGGCGCCGTCATTAGGGACTGTTCATCTCTTTGCTGCCATGGCTAATTTTATTTTATTTTAATATTTGAATTGTTGTTTTTTCTCATCATTTAATTAGGTATGGACGCTTTTAACGTTCTACATCGTTCTCACATGTATAATTTTTAACATGAATGATTTAACCAAGACTTTGTAACCATATTATTTTGATTTAAAAGAGTGTACATGGAGATTCTTGCCCGTTCTTCTCCGTAGGTACCTACGCTTTGGAATGGGCAACTAGCTTCATCTTTCTGACTGACCGACCCCTTGACAATTGTGCCTGTAATTGGTTTAGCCGACAGATTTACACCTCCGCCCATGGGCGACACCCGAATGCTTTGAGTTTGAGTTAGACCACGTTCACATCGGACGTAAAACTATCGCGGCGGGATTTTATCGCGCACTGGATTTTCAACTCTCGGTGTTGCACCGAGCTTTAAAAACGCAACAGAGCGCATCCCAGCGCGTCGAAAAAACACACAGTTGGATTTTGTACTCTCGGCGCTAAGCAGTGCGTTGAAGATCCAGTGCACGAAAAAATCCCGCCGCGATAATTTTACGTCCATGCGAACGTGGACTTAGAGCGATGCCACACCATCAGACGCCGGCGCCGTCGACGCGCGTTTCACTATAAACTTGAATAAGGCAGATTACTTGCGATTGCATCGCTGCAAACTCACGAGAAACGCGCTACAGACGCGCGTGAGCAAAGTAAAACGCGCGTAGCACTCGCGCGAATGAGCCACAAACGTGCGCGTATCGCGCTGGAAACGTGCGTGCGCTGTGTGATCGATTAAAACGCGCTGCACGTGTAAGTTTGCAGCTAAACAGATGCGCTGTGCCAGCGCGTCTGTATCGATGTAACTCCGCGCTAGTAGCGCGTTGATAGCAAGCGGAAAAGGTAAATTGGTTGCGATAACATCGCGCTTGCAGCGCGTTACAGTTGCGAGCGACGTGCGTCGACGGTGCTTGAAAAAAACGTGGTGTGGCATCGCCCTTAGCCAGTTTCAGAACGTCGCGGTCGCAAGAACGTTGTTTGGGACGGCGCACCGGGCTCATTTTGATTATTTTGCTTTCATTTGATTATTTGAATACTTAAACCCATTTTTACAATTAGGGTACAACCTCAATTTCCGTTGACGATTTTACAATTACAATTTAATCATGTTATTCAAACAACAAGTGTTTGAAACAGTTGTCCGGGCCTACTAATTGAGTGATTGCGTAAGATTTTAACCTGGACAGGGTTTTTTACTTTCTTCAGGTACTTTTGGAACAGACAATACAGTGTATTTTTTTTTTTAGTTTTTCAAATGAAAGTTCATGAACTTTATTATAATTCAAATAATTTTAAGCAGCAATACCTCAACTAAGACGCAAGGCTAGCAAGAGAGGTCATGAGTTCAAATACCTCCTCAATAATAACTACCTTTTAAATTTTAAAGAGTAATGTATCAATGTATTAATTAACAAGCGCTTCTCACCATCAAACTAGGAAGTTTGGCGAGTAAAATTGTAATACTTAACAAAAAATTATGCATGTTTGTGAATAATAAATAAAAAAAGTCTGTATGAGTTGGCAAAATGTGGCGGCTATGGCAACCTGTAATTTAGTTTTTTTTTTTTAACATTTTTTAATTTAGTCTATGATCACATTTAGCAGTGGATGCTATGATGATCACCCAGTTCATCAGCATCATGTATTATATCTGGAGGGTAATCTTGGGAACCTTAGCTCTTATTTGAAAAATTGTTTCATAATTTGTAAGATAGGTACATCATTCCAGATGGACATATAAAAAAAAGTTAAGCAAGACATGTTACTGCTCAGAACTTGCTTGTACACAACTTTTTGAGAACAGAATACAGTCTTCATCTGTAAATTGCACCCGTGGGAAGTCTGGGCGGTTCGCTATTATGCAATAAAGAAATAAATTGAATTGGAACAGCTAAAGTTTTCCAAAAACTTCCAATTATTACCTACTCTTTTTTTATAGGTAATCTATTAGTCCAGGAGTTACCTAACTGTGTTCCCAATGTTGTCCCAGGGACATCGCGGACCGGTATACTCATGTATCCAGCACACAACGTAATGAGAATTTGTAATAGAGCTTTAAAGATTCTTTTTCCTTTTGTATCGACATACTTGTGCGAAACTGTCTTTAAATCAAAAAACGGATCATCACAAATCAATTTAGAAAGAAAAAAAGAAATGCTATTTCAAAACTTTAGGCCCCTTTTAAGAAGCTATGCTCAGATAAGCAGGCTCATTCGTCTCATTTATAAACCTACTGTTTTTCCTATAAGCCAAGTAAATACTTTTTTTTTTCTAATAAAAGTTAGATTCTTTATTCTTTGAAGTTTTCATTAAATCTAGCTAGACTGGATTATTCTAATGAGTCTAGCTGCTAGATTCTAAGATTCTAAAGCTAAACGCAAGCATCTTCTTGGAATCTTCTCCTACAAGGGGGTCACAAAAAATTACATGTAAAGAGTCAATCATGTAAAAAGATTGGGAACCCCTATATTAGTCCATGAGGTACTAACTCAATAACTTATTATAAAAATAAAAACTAAGTAATTTACCTTTTTTCAAGGCAGCGGCGATGGCGCAAAGGCCAGACTGGCCGGTGGAACCAAAGATCACGATTTTCATTTTCTGCAAACGAAAAAACACAAATATGATGTAGCACTTTACACAAGTCTACTTAACCGGTAAAACGAGTTTATCTCAGTACCTACGAACTGATACTAGATATAATTCCCTTTATATCTTATTGGAATTAGTTATCAAAACATGTAAGTTCGCACAGAAAAATCCACTTATTATCAGTCAAAACTACACATATTGTTAGATAAATATTGAGTTACGCTCACATAAGAATATTTTCGGCGCACTCTTATCCTATGCAAGGGTTTTTATCTCATAAAAATAATCAATTTCAATCGGTGTCAACTTACCGATCTAAGTACTTGTTACAAAATGTGTTTCTGTATTCTGAGGTTTTATACTAATGTATTTACAATGAAATTGACAATTCAACTGACATTAGGTACGAATAGCAACAATTTATAAAGCTGGCAAATATTTTGATGATAAATAATTAGATCCGTAAACAATTATCTACCTACCGGTGTATAGCGTGATGTAAGTAAAGTAAGTAGTATTACAAATTACAATTTACATGCTCTCATGCTCTGTGTTGCAAAGTTGTCAAAGTTATGATGTGACAGGTGAGTGAGCGTGACGTGACAGCAACTTATCAACAACCGACTAAATTACAGAGACGGAGAACGTCGCGTCGGTCGTATCACTCTTTCTTGTCTTTCATCACGCCTGGAAAATGGCTTGCCCGGATACAGATCGGCCCGCGAACCTATCTTCCCAGAGGCAGTGGGATGAGCGGCTCTGCAGGTTGGTATGGAATAATCTTACGTCCACCAATACTGCTGAGCGTGCCCGCCTAGTGTCTGTGGGTGAGTGGGAGTCGGGTCTCTGGCTTCAGGCACTACCGTCACCCAACATAGGCACATTGCTGGGTGACACCACCTTCCGGCTCGCTACTTGTTTGCGTCTAGGCGCCCCTTGCGTGGCTCCGCATCGCTGCCAATGCGGTGAAGGTGTCGACTGCCTCGGACACCATGGCTTATCCTGCAGTAAAAGCGCAGGCCGGATAGCACGGCATGCCAGCATTAATGACATCATCCGTCGTGCTCTTGTGTCACCGCTGGGGTGCCAGCTGTTTTAGAACCCAATGGTTTGGCACGCGACGATGGTAAGAGACCAGACGGGATGACCATAATGCCTTGGAAGGTAGGTAGGCCTTTGGTGTGGGATGCAACGTGTGTCGACACCCTTGCGCCATCCCATCTTCCAAGCACGGTAAGCTGTGCTGGGGCGGCTGCTGCAGGTGCGGAAAACCTCAAACGGCGCAAATACTCCAATCTCTTTGGAACTTACATATTTGAGCCGTTTGGGGTTGAAACACTAGGGCCATGGGGCCCGAGTGCCCACTTAGTATTCCGAGACATCGCCAAGCGGTTGGTCGACTCATCACGTGACCAGAGGGCTGGCCTATTTTTTGGCCAAAGAATCAGCATTGCCATACAACGTGGCAATGCTGCCAGCTTTTTGGGCACGTTTCCCGTTGACAGTGATGCGGACGAATTTTTTGATGCCCTTTGATTATTTTCCCTCCCTTTTTATATACTTGTACATATTATTATTACATTGTTAGCTTTTTAAATTATGTAAATACCTATACAAAGAATAAACGTTTCAATTCTTGTCTTTATCATACACGATGTCACGCTATCTCTTTCACTCTTACCAAGATTTTAGTAAAAGACGTTGTCAGTATTGTCAGTCGACACTATTTTTGATTTTACCGTATTGTAATTTCCAGCAATTTTTGGGATGTCTCTTGTAACACTGTCACGTCTGTCAAGTGTCAAATGTCAAATTGTGGTAGGAGGAGGACTTGGTGATCCACAGTTTTTCTAAAATAGTAGTTTTTATCTCAAATGTAGATAAGAAGGGCTCTTTGACCCCCAAAGGCCGCATTCGTGTCTCATGATTCGTGATCGTGAGCTAAGTCCGTGGAAAAAAAATAAAAAAAAAATGCAGAAGAAAGTATTTTCCTGTGGTATTTAGTACTAAGTACCTAATTACAATTTGACCTCAGGGAGACACGCTCACGGGTGCTGTTGTCTGGCCCTTCATGGCTTTATGGATCCGGTTTCAATTTCTTAGTGTTGGTATCCTGGCAGCATTTTTGCGAGCTCTTCGAAAACCGAAGATTTTTTTTTTTATCCATGTCGTCAAACGGTATTACGTTAGGTATGCCGCACTAAGATGCAAGTTGACATGTGACATGATTCTAAAACGAATGCATGTTGGTGCTACTTCTGGCGAAAGATTTAAACAGTACAGGACTAAACATGGGTGCTCTATTTCGGAAATTCAAATCAGGAACTGCATTGACAACGAAGACGTCACGTTCACAATGTAGTAGTTATTTAAAGTCGATACGTGGCAACATTTTCGGATTCTCTTCGCGTTTAGTCATTACGTTCTATAGCTATTATCTAGCTATTTGGCAGAGTATTTATGTATTTAAACATTTTCACATTTAAAATTCAAACATGAATACAAACTCAAAACTTACAGTTGTATGTTTTAATAGAAGTCTTATAAATTTCTAATATTTTTGTAAGTCAACACGAATGGAATATAAAAAACGTGTGTCAAAAAATCACCACGACAACAAAACGAAGATAACCTATATTTCTCATGCGTAAACAGTTGTGGTGTGATTTAAATTGTTATTTTGATACTGAAAACATTTAATAACAATGGCAGACACAGAGGAATACTTTCCTCGTGGAGGAAAGAAGCCCACAACAACATACTTCAAACAAAGTGCAAACGTAAGTCTTAAAAATTGGAGTTGAACTTTCGTGCTTGAAAATACTTAGTTTAATTTTCGATTTTATAGTTTTTAGGCGCTCCTGAGAAGGGAGAAAAGAAAAAGAAGAAGCCGAAGAAGAAGTCCGATGGGGACGATGGATATTTATCTGACGAGGGCACGAAAGAGATCGACCAGTCGTTTAAAAATTGTGCATTTGGATTAAGCTATAAGGTTTGTTATTTTCTATAAAACATCATAAATTATGATTTATTATCATTGTATTCGCAACAACAATAAATTACGGTCGGATTTCCTAACTATTCATAATTTCTGTTTGTTGTGCAATTTATAATAGGTACTTGAAACTCTTTCATCAACCCATGATAGAAATAAATAGTAATAATTATCACTATCTCCTTAACAAACACTGTTTATATTATATTTATATTAAAAGTAAAATTGGTTTTATTTCCCTAATTTAGTTGCTTTGCCCATTTTGCTATGTTTTAAATTCTGATAATCCAATGGCCTTTCACACCCTTTAAATAATATTATGGTTTCTTCCTCCTACTAGTTGTTTATGATTACACGACAATATGCAAAATAATGTTTTGGTAAAAATAGTTAATGTTTACAAAAAAGATGGCTGCAATAAAATTATTCTCGGAAACAATTTTCTTTTAAATTTTATAAACTTCGATCAATAATACAGTACATAAAAGTACTAGATTCCCGATGAACCCATCAATCACAGTCGGAAAAATAAGACCACAAATAATGTTGTGGTCTTATTTTGCAACCTTATTCCTTAGAAATTATGTTTTATTTTTCCATAAATATTTTTTGGTCTTATTTTTAAATACTCTTCTAGACATAGTATAAAAATACATTGCAAACAATAATAAACTTTATGTATGAGTGTTAAAGTTTATAATTAAGCTATATGCAATCGTGGCCACTTGACCAATGTGTTTTTGTTCCTAATCCTTAATCTAGTGCTATTGTTGATGGAAGTTTATAAGAATAATCGATTTTTTTCCCTTTTCCACAGACAGTAAAAGAAGGTTTATTGATATTGGGCAGAGTGAAGAATGTCCTAGAAACTAAGTTAGTGGTCAGCCTGCCATGTCGACTGATTGGCTCGGTGATGGCATGCCACATCAGTGAACCGTACAATAAGGAACTTGAAGCTTATGTCAACGACAAGGTTAGTATTTAATTTTAAAAAGGAAAGATGGAAAAATAAATGGTTTCATTTGTCACAGATATTTAATTAAATGGTTGGTCTTTTGGTTGCAATGGACGTGTCGCAGCCAACAGGTTTAATTAGCCGTTTAGTTAACCGCCTAGCCTTTTAACTAAACGGCGGCCGTTCCACTAACGGCCTGAATGATATTCAATTATAGTTTAGATTGTGGAACTGTAACCAATCGTTCTTGGAATTGGTCGCAGTAACTAAGCCAGGGCACCCCGACCAAATGGGTTAAGTTAGGGTAGAACTGTGATCAACCGCGTGCGAGCCAAAAGAACGAAGCGAGGCGAGCACTACTTCCAAAGGCCAGGCGGTTAACAAAACGGCTTATTTAACCAGTTGGCTGCGACAGATGAACTGTGTGTAAGATAATACGGCTAGATAGGGGATGACTGACTACCGAGATGGCGACAAATGGAGAAGATTTGAAAAAAAAAAATAGATGTTTTGCCGACCCCAAACAATCTCAAATGATGTCTAGTGGTTGCAAGCACTAGTGTTAAGTGCGAGTCCGATTCCTGGACCAATAAAGTATTGCTGGGTTTAATACGCGAAATCCTCTTTGGGAATATCTCTACAGGGTTTATTTTCAAAGACCAGCCTAATTTAAGGGTGTGGTACAGACCATCAAACTGGACAACTTTCTCCATGGAACCAATATCGTATTCTTTGTATGCAACTCCCTACTGCAACGCACACTAATTGGAATCGTAACGTAATCGATTCGCCTCGGGACATGCTCACGAACCGCGGTGCGGGGCGTTTCGGCTCGTCGTCTCCGCGCTTACGGCTCGTCCTCCCCGCGCTTACGGCTCGTCGTCCCCGCGCTTACGGCACGTCGTCCCCGCGCTTACGGCACGTCGTCCCCGCGCTTACGGCACGTCGTCCCCGCGCTTACGGCACGTCGTCCCCGCGCTTACGGCACGTTGTCCCCGCGCTTACGGCTCGTCGTCCCCGCGCTTACGTCTCTCCGTACCCGAGCTTACGTCTCTTCGTCCACCCTTCCCCTCTCACCCCTCCGATCTGCCTGCTGCACCATCAACCAGCGGTCGGCGAGCCGTAAGCGCGGCATCGCCTCGCCGTAGCCGAGTCGACGTATCGGAGCTTCTGATCCGCTTTGGTTACGTGCTTACATTAGGTTGACGCCTATTTGACGACGAGGCGAAAGGCGATATGGTGCCGATCCCTTTCCGATTTGATACGTGTGCTATGACCTTAATTCTGTATAGTGCATTATGTGCAACTGTTCATTTCAGTCTTCGTATTGTTTCCGGAATGGTCAATTGCACTGCTAGTTGGTTTGGGTGGACTGCAAGTCGTGTTTTGTATTTGGAGCAGGATGATCTCTTCCTTGATGGTCCTGGTATTTAAATGTTCGTGTACTTCCGAGATCTTTAAGAACCACGGTGATTTGGAAATTTGTTTGAACCTCAATCCTTTCTTTTTTCAGACAGACAAAGTGTTAGAACTGGGTCAGATGTTCCGACCCGGACAGTACGTCGCCGTCAAAGTGCTGGAGGTCAAGGAACTGAGTCTCATGCTCTCCTTAATGCCGCAGCATGTCCACGGGCAGACCGCACACAATGATCTACAGAAAGGTGCGTGTTTACCTCATCATTATCTGCCTAGCCTTTTCCCAACTATGATGGGGTCGGCTTCCAGTCTGACCGGATGCAGCCGAATACCAGTATTTTACACGGAGCAACTGCGTATCGGACCTCCACAACCCAGTTACTGGGTAATACGATACCCCTTGGTAAGACTGGTTGTCAGACTTTCGGGCTTCTGACTACCCATAACGACTGTCAAGTATCCACGAATGACAGCCGAGACCAACTGCTTTCCTAGACACGGAGGGGTCTTGGTATGTGTGGATGGTCACCCATCCACGGGCCAACCGCTGCAAGCGTAGCTTAACCTGATCGATCGACCTGTGCGGCTGTTATTACTTAGCCACAAGCCCTTTAGCTATTTACTCAAAAAATAATTCAAATTCAAATTTCAAATTCAAATTCTTTATTGCTAACTATGTGTACATAAATAAAGTTCTTAACAAAAGATACCAGTTCTTAGAACATAGTGGCCCTGTCAGGGCATTGCAATTTCAACATGCATGTATGCTTATAATTGTAAAACATGCATTAAATTGATTTACATTCATCTATATATATAAAAATGAAACCCGTTTTCCGTTGTCACGACTTGACATGAAAACGGCTTGACCGATTTCGCTAATTCTTTTTTTGTTGTGATCGGTATTGCCGGGACAAGGTTTGTATGAAAGAAAATTTTGGAAATTCGAAAAAAAAAATTGCACCCGTGCGAAGCTGGGGCGGGCCGCTAGTTGATAATAAATATGAAATTAATTATAATTAACAAATAATAAATATGAAATTAAAAATAATTATGAATATTACATTCATTGATAATAATGTAACACTATTATTAAAATGATTATTTTGAGTGATTATTTCAAACATCTTTGCAACAAGATGTGAGCAAGTTCAAAAATATGGATGACATGACACGTGATCAACTGTGGACGTTAATATCTCGGAAACGTGACATTTTACGGGTTTTGGTCTTATTATGTTTTCTGCTTATATTGATGTCTGCTATCGATTTCGAGCGATCGAGTGGCGACCGCGTACCGCTTCCAAACACCCTATCCTAACTATCCAACAATGAGCTCCTCAGTGACCACCAGTATGGCTTCCGTCATGGTCGTTCAACTGGGGATCTTCTTGTGTATGTTACGCATTGCTGGGGCGAGGCCATTGAGAGACACGGCGAAGCCCTTGCTGTGTCGCTTGATATCTCAAAGGCCTTTGACAGGGTCTGGCACGCCAGTCTGCTGGGCAAGCTTCCCGCTTTTGGCCTCTCTGCTGACTTTTGCAACTGGATTTCAGACTTCCTGAGTGATCGATCGATCAGAGTGGTCATTGATGGCTGCTCATCGAAACATATGGGCATTGATGCCGGTGTTCCTCAGGGGTCTGTTCTTTCTGCAACTTTATTTCTGCTGCACATCAACGACCTGCTTCAGCTTGGTGCAATCGGGTACGCAGATGACAGCACAGTCGCAGAAAGATACCTGTCCAGTGCAAAAGCCAGCAGAGAGGAAACGGCTACTCTTAGAGAGGCCATGGTGGAACGAATGAATTTGTCCTTAAATCTCGTTTCCCAGTGGGGTGACGAAAATCTGGTCAAATTCAACGCCTTAAAAACACAGGCGTGTCTTTTCACTGCGAAAAGGAGCCAGTTCCAGTTATGCCCTGCTTTCCGAGGTGCATCTGTACCGGTTACCAACCGCCTTCAGCTTTTGGGCATGGAGTTGACATCAGATCTCAACTTCGGCTCAACCATCGAGTCAAAAGCTCAGACCGCAGCCAAGAAGCTGGGCATCCTAAATAAGGTGAGGCGATACTTCACACCAGGACAGCTTTTAAGTTTGTACAAAGCTCAGGTCCGTTCCTGTATGGAGTATTGCAGCCACTTGTGGGATGGCTCAGCAAAATACCAGCTTGCTGCACTTGACTCGGTGGAACGCAGAGCTAGAAAGCTTATAGGCGACGAGACGTTGGTAGCTACGCTTCCCAGCCTGGCTCATCGGCGTAATGTCGCTTGCCTGACGGTCTTCTATAGACTGTACTACGGAGAGTGTGCGCAGGAGCTCCACGACCTGATCCCACCATCGCCCTTTTACCACCGGACAACCAGACGTACTGCAGCGTACCATCCGCACTTGGTTGATATCCCGATGAGTCGTACTCGGCGCTTCTCCTCCACTTTTATTATGCGCACAGCCAGTGTGGAACTCTCTGCCGGCATCTGTGTTCCCTCCCACATTTAACCCGTCTGCCTTCAAATCAAGAGTGAACAGGCATCTTCTGGGCACGCTCGATCCATCATAGACCTCATCTATCGCTTTCCATCAGGCGTGATCGGGGTCAAGAGTGCGCCCGTTTAGCAATAAAAAAAAAAAAAAATCCATACTAATATTATAAATTCGAAAGTAACTCTATCTTTCTGTCTGTCTGTATGTTACCTTTTCACGCTTAAACCACTGAACCGATTTAGATGAAATTTGGTATAGAGATAGTTTGAGTCCCGGGAAAGGACATAGGATAGTTTTTATCCCGATATTCCCACGGGATCGAAGCTTATGCGGGTGAAACCGCTGGGCGCAGCTTGTATCACATCACACTAATATTATAAATGCGAAAATTTGTGAGTGTGTGTGTGTGTGTGTTTATATGTTTGTTACTTCTTCACGCTCAAACCGCTGAACCGATTTAGATGAAATTTGGTATAGAGATAGTTTGAGTCCCGGGAAAGGACATAGGCTACTTTTTATCCCGATATTCCCACGGGATCGGCAATTACGCGGGTGAAACCGCGGGGCGCAGCTAGTAATATTATAAATGCGAAAGTAAGTTTGTTTGTTACCTTTTCACGCATAAACCACTGAACCGATCATCCAGAAATTTGCATATACGTTGTCAAGTGTACAGAAACGGACATGAGTACCTATCATCCCGAAAAAAATGCTGTTCCCGAGGAAAACAACAATAACGTTATTATGATAATAGATGGCGCCACGTGTCTTTCGAAACTTATGCGAATGAAACCGCGGGGCGCTGCTAGTATATTACAGTTTTATGAACGGTGTTACAGGTAACCTCTTGCAGGCGGCCGTGTCGTCAGTGGAAGACCACGGCTATGTGATGGACATTGGCGTGCCCGGGACCACGGCTTTCCTGCCCAAGACCAACACGAACCCAGAGATTGAACTAGGTAAGTGCCTTGCTATGTAGTAATGTTTCCACATACCTAGAGAGCTATACCTGTATAGCTCTTTGGGTATGTGAATTTTTGAGACAACGCCTTGTCTCGAAGAATCATCAATTTATAAGGGCCTTTAACCATTGTCGCTACAGGAAAACGGTCTTAGGAGACTGTTCTGTGTTTTTTTTCGAGTTGTGACCTTTCTAGTACTGTAACGTCTGTTGGTCCAGATTTTATCCATTTAACTCTTATAAGAAACAGCACCGATTGGCATCATAAAGCAAATGTATGTTTTGCTAGCTGACTGTACCTTTTTTCCAAAATCTGTGAATGCAGATAGCAATTACTCAAAAACTTAAGGATGATCTCCTAAGAACGTTTTCCTGTAGCTACAATGGTTAAGTGTCTTACTGCCTCATCTCAAAAATAAATAACAAACAAATAAAAATTAAACTTCGAAGTTCGAAGGAATACGTATCATTATTTTATTTAAACAAATTCTTGATTGTTTTGTTGCATGCGGTACCTAACAACCACTCACGGAGTAAATACAGACTAAAATCTCCTCAAATAACTTGGAACGTTTAGACTTGTTAAAAAATATTTTTTCCCATGGGCAAAAATGACGAACTTTCAATCAATCAATCAGCAATCAATCAATAAGCAGTGGTGGCCAAGTGGTAACGGCCGCGACTTACGAGTTGTAGGTCGTAGGTTCGAACCCAGACAGGCGCTTTACTTTGTGTAAATTATTTCATCACCATTGCTCTCAAAACGGTGAAGGAAAACATCGTGAGGAAACCGGCATGTCCTAGAACCAAATATTCGAAGACATGTGACATCTGCCATCCCGCACTGGGCCCGCGCGGCCCACTCCCTCTCTCCGAGAGGAGGCCTGTGTCCCAGCAGTGGGAACATTATAGGCTGATTATGATGAATCAATCAATATCTTTACATAGGTAGGTACATAATACAGGTCTTAAATAATTAAATTAGTGATGAGCTATTTCCCGCCCTTAGGGCATTCTATAGTTAGGTTCATTCCTTATTTAAACCCCTTAGAAGATGAATTAAAAAAATATTTCCTTAGAGTTCACTTTCGCTATATTATAAGTCACTTGTGTGCAAAATTTCATGCGTCTAGAGTCTAGACCCAGCGACTTAATCTGTGCGTTGTATGTCAATAAATTAACTTAAGATTTTTATTAAGTAGTAGATTCTCTTGTTTATAATCATGTTGTATGTGATAGATTATAGGCATAAAGAAAAAACTAATATGGACGACTAACGTGGATTTGTTGCAAAATCAATCAGAGCACAGTACGTACATTCCTAAGACCAAAAATGGAAGAGACAGTGACATTTGTTATTTGACGTTTGACAGCTACTAGATAGTGTTTACAGAGCTAGATAGATTTTATTGTGTTTACAAAGACGGTTTTCCAACAGTATGATACCAGACGGCCAATTCCCCTAATTAAAAACGTTCAAAATCTAGTCGAAATCCCATCTCAGCAACAATCAAATGTCAAAAATTTAGATTGAGACCGAGATCAGACTGTGAACATTCTTAAAATTACGAAAATTGCCCCTCAGATGTCGGCATGGTATGCTGGTGTTGCATCAAGTCGCCTCCCGCTCCTGGGGGTGGCGTGGTGACGCTGTCCAACGAGCTGGTGGCGCTGCAGAACTCCTGGCTGCGACACAAGACCAATGGACCCATGATGCCGGGATCCAATCTTGACTTCCTTGTTGAAACGGTATTATTAATTTATTTATTAATCCATTTATTTCAGGCCTCAAGGCCCATATAAAACACATAAAATACAATATTAATATAACTTAAAAATACTATAAATACACTAAAGCTGTTAGACATTAATGATTCTTTAACTCCTTCCTGAATTGTGTTAAATCCCTTCTCTAAACTGATTAGGTGCTGATTGAACACCTTGTGACGTCTGTCCATCGCATTTTCTACTCTTTTGATGATGTTGTTCTCTGCTCGCTATAAATACATACAACATTATAATTACACTTTTTTTTTATGGATGGGAAATCATCAAATGACCCCTCCCGCTCTGGGTGGAGCGGAAGGGAGTGTCAGACTCTTACAGACTAAAACCCATCCGTGTCCCTTCCTAGCCCTTTATGTTCCGGGGTAGCGGTAACCCTTTCGGACAATCCCACACCCCCGGCAGGCTTCGGCCCTAGCAGGCCCCTTCCTTTTTGCTGACATCTCTTTGAGGCGCGCGTGGAACACATACGCGCCGTCCGGCACGGGCCTAGTCCTGATCGGACGGTGAGCTACCCATTACTCTCCGTCCGCAGGCCCGCGATTATAATTACACTACGAAACTAACTAAACACGAAATGACTGCGTCGTGTTTCGCTGACTGGTGTCATGTAGCCGGCCACGAAACCGGCGGTACACAACACCCTTCGGCCAGAACTCTTCCTTGAGGAACTTCTCGAGATGGTGCGTCGGAACACGCACAAACCAATGTTAATGGCGGCAAACCAACAGCAACCTTATTTTAAACGATTATAAAGATCACTGATTTTGAAAGACTTGTTAATGGCAGCGACCTATTTGCAACCTTATTACAATGGCGATAAAGATAAAGATCACACTAATATTATAAAGGCGAAAGTTTGTGAGTGTGTGTGTGTGTGTGTGTTTATATGTTTGTTACTTCTTCACGCTTAAACGGCTGGACCGATTTCGATGAAATTTGGTATAGAGATAGTTTGAGTCCCGGGAAAGGACATAGGATAGTTTTTATCCCGATATTCCCACGGGATCGACATTTACGCGGGTGAAACCGCGGGGCGCAGCTAGTATAATAATAATAAGGTACTTTCCGAGCAGGTATAGTATAAACGTATATTTACACCTGTTATAATGGTGATTATTTCCTTGCAGCCATTGGACAACGGTATCGAGGGCCACGTGTTCGGGGACACCACAGCGTACGTACAGCGACAGCATGCTGACACCGTGCGGGGCAAGAAGCCGGCGCTGGGGCAGAAGGTAACCACAACCATCACGCTTGTAATCCCCGAAGAGCTAGGCAGACTTGTACAGTCAGCATCAAAAGTCGATTAACACTATCATTTTTACATGTTATTAAATTGACAACAACTTTTTTCAATAAACTGATTTTTAGCTTTTCACATAATAGACACGAGTATACAGGCTGAATTTTTCAAGTGGGCGTGGATGGCCAAATTCTAAACTATGAGGAATAGCGAAAAGTACTCAAAGGAGTCGCGGGCTCGATTTTGATGAAAACTAAAACTGCATCATTAGATTTTTGAAAAATCAATATTTCTAGCCAGGAATCGAACCTGTTGATTTTGAAAAAAAAAAACACACGCTGTATTATTACACCATTCGATAGTGTCCCTAATAAGGATCAAATTCTGGAATGTAATGACATACGGCAAACTAAAGGAAAGAGCTCATTTTTAACAAAATACTTTTTTATTTCTCATTTGTTACCTACCTCAATGATGAGGTAGGTAACATGGATGATGACATCTGCCTAGCCTTTTCCCAACTATGTGGGAGTCGGCTTCCAGCCTAACCGGATGCAGCTGAATACTAGTATTTTACATGGAGCGACTGCCTATCTGACCTCCACAACCCAGTTACTGGGTAATACGATACCCCTTGGTAAGACTGGTTGTCAGACTTTCGAGCTTCTGATTACCCGTAACGACTGTCAAAGATCCTGGAATGAAAGCCGGGACCAACGGCTTAACGTGCTTTCCGAGGCACGGAGGGGTCTCGGTATGTAAAGATGGTCACCCATCCACAGACCAACTACGGCAAGCGTAGCTTAACCTGATGGATTGACCTGTGCGGCTGTTATTATTTAGCCGGGCCCGGGTTATGTTACCTACCTACTAAACCTTAACTGATTAATTGTTCATAATGATGACCATTGTTTTCAATACATAGCTGGATTCGACGTCTCAAGGATTGTGTACTGCATTCAGCATTACAATATTATTGATTCCATTAGAATATTTTCCAAAGATCGTAATAGACATTTGTAATTTAGAACATAATGTTGTGAAGGTAACTACGGGTTCCCTATCCATTTGCATAAAATTTTAAGACCTAATATAACTTAGCATAACTTTGTTTGGCATAATTATATTTTCGCATAATATAATTACGCATAACAGCTTACGCATAATTTTTTAAAGCATAATTTCTCTAACCATAATAATGATTAAGCATAATATTATAAAGCATACATTTATTAAGCATAAAGTTCTAAAGCATAACTTTTTTAAGCATAATATCCTAAAGCATAAATTTATTTACGCATAATGATATTAAAACATATTTTTATTTTTTCGCTGTAGAAAGCATGAAGCAAGCAAGCATACAGCATGCAAGCAAGCATGCAAGCAAGCATGCAGCAAACAAGCAAGCATGCAGCAAACAAGCAAGCATGCAGCATGCAAGCAAGCATGCAGCATTCAAGCGCTCGCTCTTGCATCCTATGTCGACGGAGCCCCGCTTCGCGGGGCCCCTATTTCTGAGTAAAGGGTTTAAAGTAACCTAACCAAACCGAACCTCGGGGTGCCCTTCGCTCGTTCTTGCATCCTATGTCGACGGAGCCCCGCTTCGCGGGGCCCCTATTTCTGTGTAAAGGGTTTAAAGTAACCTAACCAAACCGAACCTCGGGGTGCCCTTCGCTCGCTCTTGCATCCTACGTCGTCTATTGCGTTCATTGAGTTCGGGTGCGGTAACGGTAACGGAAATAATTCGGAGTATTGAAAATCGGAATGTCGTTTTTTCTTTAGATAAAAGTTATCTCGCGATTGAAAAATCGTTTAAGTTACATATTGTTATGTATAAATTATATTAATTATATGCCTAAATATTATTATGCTAATAGTCATTAGGCCTACTAACGTTATGCTAATAGTCATTAGGCCTACTAACGTTATGCGAATCAAATTTATGCCAAAACAAATTAGTCTTTAAGATGATTATGCCAACATAAAATGTATGCCTAAAAAAATTATGCCGAAGTATTATTATGCCAGAACAAATTGTGCCAAAATCGTTATGCCGAAGTATATTAGGACAAAGAACATTATGCGAAAAGAAGGGATCCCGTAACTACGCTGTGGGTGTGTTAATAAAATTATTGAGCATCATTTCGAACAAGGTACGTAATGTAGGTATGAATACTATAAAATCAGAAGCAGTTTATTAAGATTCAACATTTTCCTTAAGTTTGCCGTATGTCATTACTTCCCAGAATCTGATCCTTATTATGGACACTATCGAATGGTGCAATAATACAGCGTGTGTTTTTATTTTCAAAATCAACAGGTTCGATTCCTGGCCAGAAATATTGATTTTTCAAAAATCCAATGATGCAGTTTTAGTTTTGATCAAAATCGAGCCCGCGACTCCTTTGAGTACTTTTCGCTATTCCTCATAGTTTAGAATTTGGCCATCCACGCCCACTTGGAAAATTCACCCTGTATATTCTAAAAAAAAATCTTCTGCTGCAATTTTGAACAAATATTTTGCTCAATAACTAAGATTAAAAAAACTGAAGTGTTAATCAACTTTTGATGCTGACCGTACCTACGGTACACCCACATTTCGCCAGTTATGTTTAAGTGCCATGTTCCATGGGGACACAAACCCAGCGACACGCAACACACGACACGACGTACACGTCGCGTGTACGCGTGGCGTGACG
The DNA here is from genome assembly GCA_947508005.1 of Amphipoea lucens. NCBI lineage: Eukaryota > Metazoa > Arthropoda > Insecta > Lepidoptera > Noctuidae > Amphipoea > Amphipoea lucens. The sequence continues at coordinate 1,987,767 of OX382373.1, read as the reverse complement.
CGTGGCGTGACGCGTGGTCTGCTACTGAGAAATTCCTGATCTTAACGTGTCGATGGCAAAAATAGGAAAAATAAACATAGTTTTTTTAAATTTGTTTATCCCAAAATTCAGCAACGCGGATACCATTCGATGACGCGGCAGTTTTTTTTTTTCTTCTAATACCATCGGGTGGGATATCAAAATGAAGGGTTTTAAAAGGTGATTACAAAAATATATACAACTTATAAGGTTAAAAGTAATTCGAAGTGACAAAACGTAAAAAACGAAATAATATAAAAAAAAAAATCTTTCACATTTGTTGTAAACTAAAAAGCTGGAAATAAAAAAACTAAAAAACCCGATTGCAATAAAAAAATTAAGTAAAAAAAAAAAAACTGAAAGCTGAAAACAAGTCCATTTAAAAAAAAAAGGTGGAAGCAGGCGGGACCCATTTGAGTTTTAAAACATGAAAATGGAATGGGTCCCGCCTGCTGCCAACTTTTATTTAATTTAAAATGGGCTTGTTTTTAGCTTTGCAGTTTTTTTAACTTAAGTTTTTTATCGCAGTCGGGTTTTTTAGTTTTTGTAATTAGGGACCATTCAAGTATTACGTAAGTACTACAGGGGGGTGGGGGGTCTTTGATTTGCATATTTTTGATGACATGGGGGATGTGAGGCTCTGGATGGTGATTACGTCAGCAGTATTTGTTTTTTTACTTTTCGGATTTTATACAAAATTTAGTCGATTTTGGTTTGAATACATATGGCAACCCTACTTGTCTATGCTTGAAAACGAAACGCATTTAACTGCTGATCAATAAAGAAACCAGCACATTCAAAAATGCATGTACCAATGTTTACGTAAGCATGGGCGGGGGGTAAGCGCTTTGCTTACTTTTGCTGACGAGGGGGAGGGCGGGGTTAATAATTGCAAAAAATCTGCTTACGTAATACTTGAATAGCCCCTTACTTTTTTTGATACTTAGTTGTAGTAAAATGCGCTATTTTGTCTGGATATCTAAATTGTACAGGCTCCTCCAAAAGTTCATTGACATTTTTCCATTTCATCTGTCACACACCACACCTATACGAATAAATTAAAAAAAAAAACAGTGACACTTCGGGAGTGCCGACAGAAGTGAAAACAAAACACACACAGAATACTTTGCCATCACTCACTGACATATCGGATATACATTAAAACAGAGTACATCCCGAGGACAGCCGAACACATCCGAAGCGGTGTCGTTACGGTAACAGTGGCGCGAATTCAGTGGTTTTTTCCCATCTCAAAAATGCCCAACTCGCCTGAAGAAGTTTTCACTTCAAAAAAGCCGAAGAGTTTTTTTCTTTGACCGCGCTATCAAATGCAAGGAGATTTTAAAACCCGACTGGTAGTCCTAGAGATAAGCGCGTTCAAACAAAAAACAAACTTTTCCGCTTTATTATTAGCACAGAATACTTAAAGTACTACGTACAGAAAGGCCACTCCCTTCCCCGAACTAACATCAGTTACCGCACCTCACCCCGCACTTCGAGGTTACCGTCGCAGTTCTTTAACAAGAGCGCTCGCAAACACAAGTACCTCACGCACACAGTCATACGTATACAAACGTCATTTTTTAATGTAGTAGTAGTAGGTAATTATTTTGCGAGCGTTGTATGGAGTGTCCGGGGTGTGTTATTAGTATAGATTATAAAGATGACGATTAATAGAGAAGTATGGAAGAAAAAACCGAGTGTGCTTATGACCACACGACTGAAGTGAAACTTCAAACGTATTTGGCTATGAGAGGAAGAGAGAAAGAAAATGTGCGAGCGCACTGCTTTCTCTTGCTTATATCCCCCACTCAACTCCCGTTCGCCTCGCCCGATCACACTTTTCGTAACGCTTACGTCACGCGTTCGCCAGCTTACTCCCCAAGTCAAGCGTGCGTAAAGAAGTTTCACTTCAAAAAGACATGTTGCGCCGACAACAAGTAAATTCAAATAAATTGGGATAAGGGCAAGAGAATCATGATGATAATATTAGTCTTCATCTGCTAGATAAAAAACATTTCTGACTCAAAAGGAAACGTGCTTGCACGTGCCGTCTGCCTATGAACCGCCATGATATCATATCCTGTACATAAGTACTACAATGTAAATAATATGCTGAACTATGTAACTGCGCATTCAATCATTTCTATTTCAGTTATTCGATATCTTGGAATGTATCAGTTCTATATACGATATCTACCTAACCTGTTGGCATGCCATTGTTGTTAAAATAATAATAATAACACATTTATTTCAGATTAAAAATCCATATGTTGTTAGTAAAAGTCTTAACCTAGTGTTAGTAAAAAACACAAAACCACAAAATTGATAAATTGTAAATTGGCGCTTCTCCTCCACTTTTATTATGCGCACAGCCAAAGTGTGGAACTCTCTGCCGGCATCTGTGTTCCCTCCCACAATTAACCCGTCTGCCTTCAAATCAAGAGTGAACAGGCATCTTCTGGGCACGCTCGTTCCATCATAGACCTCATCTATTGCTTTCCATCAGGCGTGATCGGGGTCAAGAGTGCGCCCATTTAGCAATAAAAAAAAAAAAAAAAAATGATACGACTGACACCTAAGTGTGCAGCCGTATCCAATGAGCCAGCATGGGGCTGTCCCACCTGTCACACAATACACTCAGGATGCTGTGGGAGCTAGCACGCAATCTACCGAGAATGGAAGCGCATCGTTAAGAGGGTACTATACAGGGTGTTACAGAAAGGGTATAACAATACAAACGGATTGAAGAGTGTATCAGTAGGCTTATTCACAAAGCTACGATACGGCTTGGTACCGTATCGAACGTCAATGTTATCGACGAAGTCCTATAATCGCTATTCACAAATCGGAAACCGTACAATTTTGACAGTTCATATACGGTATGAACACATCAATTCTTCCGACAGATATTTGCTGTCGGAAACGTTATCGAAACGAAGAATTATTGTTTATTAAAAAGTAATTAGCAGTTAAAGGTATAGTTTTGACCGCTGCATACCCAAGTTAGTATATTTATATAATTTTAAGTGGTTACATACGTATCTACGAAACACTTAAACTCGTTCTAGACATTTTTTAATTATTTGGTAGATGGAGTACGTGATTTTAAGATCAAGAGATATTTTTATAACACGCACTCATCAGCCGCAATCCCAGTAGAATTAAAAGTAAGTATCTAAGCAAAATTACTTCTTAAGTACTTGCCATCATCAAAACATCACTCTTGAGAAGAGTTACGAAGAGGTGGTTTAATACACCCACTATTACATATACTATTGCCATCAACCAGGCACAAATTCAAGGTACTATTCTAACCTTTTATGCTATCTTTAATTTTTATGTGTGATAGAGAGGATCTAGGTAAACCTTCAATAATTAACAATAGGTACCTAGCAGCGTTTATTCACTTCACAATAATATCTTTTTAGTTCAAACCAAAATGTCGGAAAAACAATTATTATTCCCGCTTTCCAGGTTTGACAGAAACTTAAGTTTACGAAGCAAGTTTAATAGAAATCAGATAAATTTTATTTATTAATAAAATCATTGTTTACTATATTTTATTTGATAAAAGTTACTCAATGCATAATTTATAGTCGACCTTAATGAAATACTCGAAAAAAATCATTTATGTACCACTTAAAATTTTCTACCACGAATATCTATTTACTACCATTTTGTAGCGTTCCCCGTACACACACCTATAATCGGTTGGAAATAAACCCTGCCACACGGATCTCTGAATAGCGTTTTGCCAGTCCTTCGGTTCAGAAATCAGGTTATCGAATAAGTGTCATTGTCGATACGATAGTGAATCGTATGCTTGTGAATAGGGGGGCTGGTCTAGAATCTCTGTACAAAATTTCAGCTCAAAAGCATTAACTTTGAAAATGCTTAATATTTTTTTATTTCGATAGTTTATTAAATTGAAATCATAACAAACGTGTCACCGCACTACGAGGGTCATTATCCATTATCTGTAGTGTGTCTGTGCGCACACACATCACGCCGCCGCGCGCCAGTGCAGTGCCGTGATGTCGAAATAATAAAATATTAAACATTTTCAAAGTTAATGCTTTTGAGCTGAAATTTTGTACAGAGATTCTAGACCAGATACACTCTTCAACCCGTTTGTATTGATATACCCTTTCCGTAACATCCTGTAGATTACAATTAAAAAAAAAGTATTTCAAAGGGGTTAGAAGATTTTTGTATGGAGGGTGGCCCTAAGGTCGGTCGCCATTTTGATTTTTTTTCAGAATCGCGGTGCACAACAAAAGTTACATATTTAGATAGAGGACGCTTATACAAACAAAAAATGTTATGTAACATAATATCCTAAAGCGTCAGGTTTCGGAGTTATTCACCGATATATAATTCGAAAACAACAAGGATTTTTTTGTTTTTTTTCCCTCCAGGTAAGCATATTGAACTATTGAGGTAATAAAAACGTTATGAAACCTTTATGGAGAACAAACAAATGAAGAATAGACAATTTGTAAATTAATAATTAAAAACGGCTATTTATAGTTCGTTTTTTTATCCCAGAGACTAATCTGACATTTAAGTCTTTTGTGTTTTCGTTTTTTTTTAGTATAGAAGTTTGACATTACACTTGTCAGATTAGTCTCTGGGATTAAAAAACGAACTATAAATTGCCGTGCTTAATTATTTATTTAAAAAATGTCTATTCTTCATTTGTTTCTTCTCCATAAAGGTTTTATAACGTTTCTATTACCTCAATAGTTCAATATGCTTACCTGGAGGGAAAAAAAACAAAAAAATCCTTGTTGTTTTCGACTTATATTTCGGTGAATAACTCCGAAACCTGACGCTTTAGGATATTATGTTGTATAACATTTTTTGTTTGTATAAGTATCCTCTATCTAAATATATAACTTTTGTTGTGCACCGCGATTCTGAAAAAAAATCAAAATGGCGGCTGATTTTAGGGCCAAAACCTTCAAACCCCTTTAAATATTCAACGTGCCGTTAGTATGGCGACATTAAATTACCACACGGGTAGACCTACTGACCAGTAACCATAAAATTTTTAACAACATAAAATAATTAATTCAAATTATCATCGTCTGCCTAGCCTTTTCCCAACTATGTGGGGAACGGCTTCCAGTCTAACCGGATGCAGCTGGATACCAGTATTTTATATGGAGCGACTGCCTATCTGACCACAACCCAGTTACTGGGTAATACGGTACCCCTTGGTAAGGCTGGTTGTCAGACGTTCAGGCTACTGACGACCCGTAACGACTGTCAAAGATCCACAAAAGACAGCCGGGATCAATGACTTAACGTGCTTTAAGAGGCACGGAGGTTGTGAAGATGTTCACCCATCCATGGACCAACCGAGGCAAGCGTAGCTTAACCTGATCGATCGACCCGTGCGGCTGTTATTACTTAGCCACAAGCCCTTCACTGCAATTTACCTACAATACTAAAATGCCTCTTTCTCCTATAGATTCGAGCTCGTCTGTTGTACGTGATGCCAACAAGGAATACTCCATTCCTGACTATGAAGAGCATCTTCGACTCCACATACCCTGACCTTGGCTCGGAACAGCAGCTGAAGGATGGCCAGATCATCGAAGAGGCGCAGGTATGTGTCTGATCAGTATATCTGTTTTCAAATCCTCCACTCCCTGTTTTCCAATCCACACTAATATTATAAAGGCGAAAGTTTGTCAGTGTGTGTTTATATGTTTGTTACTTCTTCAAGCTCAAACGACTGGACCAATTTTGATAAAATTTGTATGGAGGTAGCTGACACTACTTTTACTTTTGCTGATAGACTACTTTTTGTGCCTATATTCGCACGGGATCGACATTTACGCGGGTGAAACCGCGGGGCGCAGCTAGTAATATAATAAACGTGAAAGTTTATTAGGATGGATGTATGGATGTTTGTACTCTTTTACGCAAAAACTACTGAACGGATTTTGATGAAACTTTATAGTAATACGAGTATATGTACCTTATACATCAGAATTAGACATAGGATGCTTTTTATCCATCACATGGACAGCGCCATCCTGTCAACGTCAGTCGATTCTTGTACCAGGAAAAACCGTTCAGTCATGTAAAAAAAAAACACGATTTTTTGTCAAATTATTTATTTGTTCTTTAGGGTAACATACAAATAGTGAAAACTTTTAACACGAATACACGGCAGTGCATGAAATCTTAGTGCAAGACTAAGATTTCTGAAAAGAGACTTACTGAAAAAAAAAATCTTTTTGAATGCAGAAAAAAAGAACACGGTTTTTATAGAATTATTTATTTACTCTGCAAAGAGACATACAAATAATAAAATCTTACAAATCTAAAATTATAAGTACACACATTGTCTTGTAAGTACTGGATTTTTTTTTGGAGTACAGTAAAAATAAAAAAACACGGTTTTTATAAAATTATTTATTTGTTCTTTAGAGTAACATACAAATAGTAAAATCTTATAAAACTAAAATTATAATAGTAAAATATTATAAAACTAAAATTATAAGTAAACAAAATCTTATAGTATTTTATTGATAAAAAAATACGAATTATTGGATAAAATTATTTATTTGTCATGTAGAGAAACATAGCAATCTATTAAAACTAATAGGTACATTCAAGTACATGTAATCTTATAGCCTAATTACGTTGCCATCCTTCTTAGCCGCTCTGTGAAAGAGATGCACCCGCGCTTTCGTCGCCATCGGATACAATGCACTGGGCAAACAGTTCACATTATTTTGATCGTGTGATCGACCGTATAAAATTCTCTTTACTTTTTTTTCTCTCTTTCTCTCACTCTTTTCTACCTCTTTTTCTCTTAGTTTGTGTTCTACCTGCGCGAGTCCCAATAAACGCATTTTATTTCTTTCTTTCAAACTATCAAAGCGGAAAAGAAGTTTGACATCATTTTGCTTAACAGAAAGGCCTAACTGCATACACAGGGTCCAATTAAACTAGATGGACAAATAACACAGCGCTCAGTACGTCTAACCAAAGATATCTAAGCAAAAAAAAAAGAAAAACAGTGCAATTTATTAAAATAATAAATTGCAACATTAGTGTATTTTCGTTAGCTGATTATTTTTCTTGAAGTATCTAATGCGTCTTTCTTATATATTTTTTTACCATAGTCCTTATTATGGTGGTCTGAATGATTTCTAAAAGTTTATCTATCTATTTTAATGGGACCTCATATACAGGGTGATTTTAAGATGGGTGCAAAGCTTTAAGGCGAAGATATTACAGAAAATTTAGGACCAATTTTAAGCCATGGTTGTCTTAGACGGTCTTACCAATTTTTTTTTAGTAGTCTTACTAATTCCCAAAATTTTAATTAAACTGTTTATTTATGGCCAAATTGAATGATCAATGAATTAGTTTTTATTTTATTTAATTAAAGTAATGTCTAAGCATTCTAGCAAAACATGTTTTAGGCCTCTGTGCCATTCATTAGACATAAAAAACATAAAAATTAGGTAAAAAAAAAATTGGTAAGACTTCGTCTAAGGCAACCATGGCTTAAATGGTTCTAACTTGTCTATACTATCGTCGCCTTAAAGCTTTATACCCATCTTCCAATCACCCTGTATTTCGTCTGGTCGACCAAACATTTAACATTTAAAACACACATTGATATTTAAATGATTCTATCAAGAAGTCATAGAAAAGTCTTGCACCGAAATTGGGTTTAAAACCTTGTCATTTTGACACTAACAAGTAACGCGTACGAACTATAAAATGCGTGCAACAACCACAAGCTGGTGTTGCGTTCTTACTCCTAATGATTAAAAAAATGCAAAAATAGTCTTAAATAACATTCTAACCATATGAAGAAAAATTAAGTACTATAGGAAAATTTGAGGTAGTACATGTTGCCAACAAAATGCTTTGAACGTGTCTAGAACGCTCATAATATATTCCGTATGCTACTTTACTGAATGACGAAGTTGAAGAGGTTCAGGTTTCTGTCATAGCTTCGTCATCAACAGGTGCCTTGTTCTCAGCTACTTGAAACCTGTCCTTATCTCTTTCGTTAAAACCCTCAATTTTCTCGACAATATTATTTTGACTTTGTAGTGTTTGGACTCATCGCCATTACGTCAGGGTCTCTCGCCTCTTCTACGGTAGTTGAAACGACTATTACATCAGAAGGCCAATTCTCGTAATGTAAAACGTTCAAAATCTAGTCGCACTCTCATCTCGGCGACAAACAAATGTCAAAAACTTGTCAAAATGTAGGGAAATTAGAAGTATTTTTGACAGATTGAGACTGAGATCAGACTGAGAACGTTTTTAAAATTACGAGAATTGCCCCTCAGGTGTAGTGGTCGTTAATAGCCGACCGTTTCTAAGGATTCTTACCCTCAGTCCCGGTCAGAACCGGATCACTGCCAGAAGCGAGGCCACCGGGAAGTAGAGGCCGCGTTATTGGCACTGTTACTCGGAAGTTCAGTTTCTTCGTTAGTCAAATCTATCGGTCCAATGTCACTGCTAGTCGATGGTCTGGAGAAGTGAAGATCTCTTGGCAGCTCTCGGGTGTAGAGCACGGAGGATGTCCCACCAATTGATACTCCCTCTTCGTTCAAAGCAAACTTTTTATGCAGTGCCTCAATATTCTTCTCCATATGTTCTTTCTTTTGCGCATTAATTTCATTCTTTTTTTTAAGTTTAGCTTCAATTTCTTCCTCTTGCTGTCGCAGAGCTTCAATATCCTTTTCAAATTCTTCTTCAGTCCTTGCTAACAAGTTTTGTAATGTTGCAGTCTTCTGCGCAATATTGTCTTTCTTAACGGACTTAATGTCATTCATTCTTTGAATTTCAGCTTGAATTTCTCTTGTCTGTTCGTCCTCGCACTGTCGCATACTTTCAAGGCTCTTTTGAAATTCTTTTTCGTTTGTAGCTAACATGGTTTGCATTGCCTGAATATTTCTCTCCATTTCAGTTTTTGCCTGCGCTGCAGTTTCCTCGAGTTTTGTAATTTCGGCTTCAATTTTCCTTTTCTGCTCTGCTTCACGTTGTTGCATAGCTTGAATATTTTTCTCCAATAGGTCTTTTTGAATAGCAAATGATTTTTCCATTTCTTCAATGTTTTTATTAGTATTGTGTTCCACCTCGTCCTTCTGTTGTTGTAATGCTCTAATATTGTTTTGAGTTCTGTCTTTCACTTCAGATTCAATTTCTTGCATGTTTTGGATTTGTGTTTCAAATTCAACTCTTTTCCCAGCCTCGAATTGTTGCATTGCCTGAATATTTCTCTCCATTTCAGTTTTTGCCTGCGCTGCAGTTTCCTCGAGTTTTTTAATTTCGGCTTCAATTTTCCTTTTCTGCTCTGCTTCACGTTGTTGCATAGCTTGAATATTTTTCTCCAATAGGTCTTTTTGAATAGCAAATGATTTTTCCATTTCTTCAATGTTTTTATTAGTATTGTGTTCCACCTCGTCCTTCTGTTGTTGTAATGCTCTAATATTGTTTTGAGTTCTGTCTTTCACTTCAGATTCAATTTCTTGCATGTTTTGGATTTGTGTTTCAAATTCAACTCTTTTCCCAGCCTCGAATTGTTGCATTGCCTGAATATTTCTCTCCATTTCAGTTTTTGCCTGCGCTGCAGTTTCCTCGAGTTTTTTAATTTCGGCTTCAATTTTCCTTTTCTGCTCTGCTTCACGTTGTTGCATAGCTTGAATATTTTTCTCCAATAGGTCTTTTTGAATAGCAAATGATTTTTCCATTTCTTCAATGTTTTTATTAGTATTGTGTTCCACCTCGTCCTTCTGTTGTTGTAATGCTCTAATATTGTTTTGAGTTCTGTCTTTCACTTCAGATTCAATTTCTTGCATGTTTTGGATTTGTGTTTCAAATTCAACTTTTTTCCCAGCCTCGAATTGTTGCATTGCCTGAATATTTCTCTGGAATTCTTCTTTATTGATAGCCAACTGGGTTTGTAATGTTTCGACAACCTTGTCAATGTTGGCCTTTTTCTGAGCTTCAATTTCTTTCATTTTTTGAATAACAAGTTCAATTTCATTCTTTTTCTCAGTTTCCAATTGATGCATTATTTCAATATTCTTTTCTAACTCAGCTTTATTAATAGCAAGCGTGTTTTCCAATACTGCGATATTCTTCGCAATTTCGTATTTCTTTTGTTCCTCAATTTTTTTAATTTTTTGGATTTCAGCTTCAATTTCAGTTGTCTTCTCGGCTTCATACTGTTCCATAGTTTCAACATTCTTCTGTAATTGATCTGTATCCATTGCTAAAGAGTTTGGCATGGCCTCCAAATAGTTTTGATCTTGTTTCATAACTAAGGTGTTTTGTAAAGCTTCAATATTCTTCCTGATATTATCTTTCGTCTGAACCTCAATTTCTTTCATTCTTTGAATTTCAGCTTCCATTTCTCTTATTTTCTCAGCTTCATTTAGTTCCATTTCCTGAATATTCTTCTTGAATTCGAGTTTATTCATAGCTAACGTGTTTTTTAATGATTCAATATTGTTGTTAATAGTTTCTTGCTTTTGAGCTTCAATATTTTTCATATTTTGAATTTCAGCTTCAATTTCACTTTTCTTGTTAGCTTCATTTTGCTGCATTAGTTTAAAGTTCCCTTCCATTTCCTTTTTAATGTCAATTATCTTATTTGTCATTGATTTAATATTATCATCCATGGCTTTTTTCTTTTTATCCTGAATTTCCTTCATCTTTTCAATAACTTTTTCAATTTTAGCTTTTTTCTCGGCCATGGCTTTTTCCAATGCTTGTATGTTTTTCTCAAACTCGTCCTTTTTCATTTTATAAGTTTCTTGCAATTTTTCAATATCATCAACTATGTTGGTTTCCAACTGGGCTTTCTTTTTTTTGATGCTTTTAATTTTAGCTTTGATTTCATTTTTTTTCTCAGCCCTGAATTTTTCCATTTCCTTAATACATTCCTCGTGCTTGGCTTTTTTTTCAGCGAAGTTGTTTTGCAATGCTTCAAGTTTTTTATCAATTTTGGTTTTCATGAGGGCCTCTGATTCTTGCATTTTTTTAATATTAGCTTCAATTTCTTTGTTCTTCTCAGCTTCGCGTTGTTGCATTGCCTCAATATTATTCTTTATTATTATTGCCTGCTGGGCCTCGTATTGTTGCATACTTACAATTCTGTCTTCGGATTCTTCTTCATCCAAATGTAACTTGTTTTTCATGTCTTTAATATTCTTTTCAATGTCCATTATTTTCCGAACCTCATTTTCATTCATGTTCTGGATTTCCTTTTTACTTTCATTTTTCATCGCAGCTTCTTTTTGTTGAATTTCCTCAATATTCTTTTCTACTTGTTCTTTATTGATAGCTAACGAGTTTTGCCAGGCTTTAGATTTCTCCCCCAGATCGATTGTTGCCTGATTCTCTCTTTCTTTCAATGTTTGAATTTCAGCATCAATTTGACTCTGTTTCTCAGCTTCAATCTGTTGGATAACTTGAAGTTTTTTCTCAAATTCTTCTTTACATTTAGCTAATTTGTTTTGCATTATGTTAAGATTTATCACCATATTGAGTTCCTGCTCAGCCTCATTTGCTTCCAAATTTTTTATTTCAGCGTCAATTGCTCTCTTTCTTTCAGTCATGGTTAGTTTCATAGCTCGAATCCTTTTCTCAGATTCTTCTTTTGCCACATTTAAGGTTTTTAACCTTTTTTCATTGTCCTTTTCCATTTCTCTTTTCTCTGCATTCTCTAAATCTTTCAGTTTTTGGATTTTTCTATCAAAATAAGTTTTCTTCTCATGATCGGTTCTCTCCATTACTTTGAAGTTCCTTTCCATTTGCTTTTTAATTTCAGCTAGCTCTGTGCGCTTGGCGGCGATGTTTCTATCTGTCTTTTCTTTCTCATTCAATTCGGCATCCTTTAACTTTTGAATTACCGCGTCAAATCTGGCTATTGTCTCAGCCTCTTCTTCTTTCTTTTTTTGTATATTCTTTTCAAATTTTTCTTTTTTCTTCACTAATTTATTTTTCTTTGCTTCAATATTCTTATTAATATTGCTTTCTTCCTTAGCTTCTGTGTCTTTTATATTTTGAATTTCGCGGTCAATTATATGATTTTCCTCAGCCACGTGTTGTTTCAAGGCTTCGATACGCTCTTTCATTTGCTCTCTAGAGTTGTTCAAATTCTCAAAACTTTTCTCCAAATCAGCTTTCGCCTGCGCTTCCTTATTTTTCCATGTTTTAGTTTCACGGTCTATTATATTTTTATTGGTCTTGGCCAATTCATTCATATGATTAATGTTATTTTTAAGTTTCTCAATTTCCCTTGATGTTGCTGCCACCCTCTCTTTACAATTCTTGTCCATTTGAATGTTTTTTTTCTCCATAGATGCCAAAACATTTTCTAATAAATTTTTATCTTTTTCAATCCTATCCAATATGTTTGTGGCTCTTACCATCGTCCTCTCGGTTTGTAACTTTTTGTTTGTTTCCTGGAATTTGAATTTGTGTTCGTTTACTTTTTTCTTCAAAGCTTCTATTTTCGGACTGTGTTTTGGTTTATATTCCCTTTTCTTAACTGGTGTTTTCGTCACCTGAGGACAAACAAAAATGCTTTATAATAAGGCTTAATATCATTTATTTGTTAACATGTCTGCAGTTTCCTAGCAACTGAACGATTAGCAATTCCATACATTTTGATCGTGTTGTTAGTTTTCACTTTTGTATGGAACAGTAGATTTTTTATTTCTGACTTGGTCTTATAGTAAAAGTTGTTTATTTTAATGAGTACTGCACTACAAAGAATGTATCGACCTGCCATATTAAACTACCATACCATCAATTTAGTACATGATTCTGGACCGCCTGCGTTGACAATTTTGACCGCATAGGTATTGCAGGTATTGCAGTTTTGTACGCAATAGCTGATTTAGACACTCTGTATCAATGGGAGCTAGCTACTAACAGATTATGTAATGTTAATAGGTTCTGAAGATCACAGGCCGGTCGATACACTTCCGGCTGAGTGGGGGGTGTTTCGGCACCATGAGCCTGAAACGAATCCAAGTGGACGAAGACCTTACAGATGAGGAGGTGGTCGCCAAGTCTTACCCTATAGGTAAGTTAGAAGTAACCCTAATGTCTGGGCCATGAGAATACCGCTTATCCGTAGGCCACGAAACTCTCGTTTAGGGAAATTTTTCGCTACACGCGTGATTATAGGAAGGGTTACCACTTTTCTACCACGCGGGCCCAGTGCGGGTTGGTGGATGGTATATGTCTTCGAATTTTTGGTTTGCCTATGTATAAGTTATTTAAGACAGTTTAAACCGGTCAAGGACCGCGGGACACCGATCGGTGACCAAACAATAGAAAATCAATTGTGTCGCATTAGCGGAGCTTGACAGATTAAGGACCACACTACCGTATTAGGAATTTACTGCAATGATAGCAGTGTTTGTATTAAATAAATAATTTATTTGTGTTTAGGGAGCAGTCATAAAGTGCGGGTGCTATGTTACAACTTGTCTGACTACGTGTACTCCGTGACGGACCAGCCCGAAGTGGTCTCCGAGAAGTACTTCAACATGGAACAGCTCAAGTGTGGCGACCTTGTCGACGCTACTGTCAAGGCCGTTGCAGATAACCACGTGCTACTCAACGTGGGGAGGGTTTCAGGTGACAATGATTATTATTATTATTTCATTTTCTTACACATTAAATACATATTTAAATTTTTCTAATCGGCAGATTTTTTTCATGTTCTCATGTAACATATTTATTAAGATATTTGTCATTTTTATTTTTATACATTATAATGCGCCGTATTCTGAAACAAAAGCTAAGCAACAGTGTTTCAGCAACATTTTCTGTTGCAGGTAACAACGTTTCAGAAACACTTAATGTTGCATGTAACAATATTTTGAAACAGTTGCTTTACATTGTTTCCAAAGAATGGGGCGTAATACATTTTGTTCACTTTTAAGAACCGGTCATTAAGATATAGAAATAGGTCAAAACCTATTGTTAACACGTTATTACCTTTGTAGGTTACGTATCGCAAGCACACTTGTTCGATTCTGGGATCCTGGTCGACAATAAAAAAGCTACGACATCAAAATTGCCAAAGAAAAAGTACAGGGTGAGTGAGCATCCTGATCTTGAGGCGCAAGCGCCAGGATAGACAGAATAAGGCCTTTTATACACTCACGTTATTCTTGCCATAAAAACCAACGGTTTCTTCGCCGTGTGTAGGCAAGGTTCGTCAGTGTTGTGTGGATTACTATGGGAAGTTGTTCACAGGCACGTTTTTTTCTATGACGCGGTTTATACGCCGTACCGTAAAGAAACCGTGCTGTGTATACAGGATGTTACGGAAAGGGTATATCAATACAAACGGGTTGAAGAGTGTATCTGGTCTAGAATCTCTGTACAAAATTTAAGCTCAAAAGCATTAACTTTGAAAATGCTTAATATTTTTTTATTTCGACATCACGGCGCTGCACTGGCGCGCGGCGGCGTGATGTGCGTGTACTAGGCGCACAGACACACTACAGATAATGGATAATGACCCTCGTAGTGCGGTGACACGTTTGTTATGATTTCAATTTAATAAACTATCGAAATAAAAAAATATTAAGCATTTTCAAAGTTACTGCTGTTGAGCTGAAATTTTGTACAGAGATTCTAGACCAGATACACTTCAACCCGTTTGTATTGATATACCCTTTCCGTAACACCCTGTATAGGGCCTTATAATCATCAATACAACTCAAATGTCAAATTACACAGTTAAATGACTATTTCATAAAATCATGAAATTTTGGTCAATTGTAACTAAGAGAATTGTATTGATGATTCTAATATTGTTATAATTCTGTAAATACATTTTTGTGACGTTAGCGAATCATATTTTGATCAACATTATCGCAAAAAACGTAAGAAAATTTGAATTTCGTGGACCTTCTGTGTAGTATTTTTTAGGGTTCCGTAGTCAAATAGAAACCCTTATAGTTTCGCCATGTCTGTCTGTCCGTCCGTCCGTCTGTCCGTCCTCCCTTAATCTCTGTGACCGTTAGCACTAGAAAGCTGAAATTTGGTACCAATATGTATATCAATCACGCCGACAAAGTGGTAAAATAAAAATTGGAAAAAAATGTTTTATTAGGGTAGCCCCCCTATATGTAAAGTGGGAAGTGATTTTTTTTTTAATTTCAACCCTAACGTGTGATATATTGTTGGAAAGGTATTTAAAAATGAATAGGGGTTTACTAAAATCATTTTTTGATAATGTCAATAATTTCGGAAATAATCGCTCCAAAAGTAAAAAACAATGTGTCCCCCCCCCTCTAACTTTTGAACCATAAGTTTAGAAAATATGAAAAAAATCTGAAAAGTAGAACTTTATAAGGACTTTCTAGGAAAATTATTTTTAACTTGATAGAAACAACAGTTTTTGTACAAAAAAGACAAAATGTTGTACAAAATCATTTCTGGACTAAGTTCGTAGTATAATCGTATATGCAAGCATTTTTTTAACTTCGTTTACATATTTTATTATCCTGAACGTATCTTTTTTCAAACAAAAAAAGAATTATTAAAATCGGTTCTCGCAATCCAAAATTACCACCGAAAACTTCTGGCACGTCTATGTATTAATTAGTAACCCAATTCCCCGAGAGATGGCGCTCTAGGTACTTATTACATTGGGTCGGGTATTATCGAATTGTACGTGGGAAAACTTATTGTGACGGACGGGAAACTACGGAACCCTACACTGAGCGTGGCCCGACACGCTCTTGGCCGGTTTTTTAAAAAGATATTTTGCAAAAACAATGAACACGTAAAATTAGTTCACTTCTGATCTATGCCTTTATCTATAGTAAAAATGCGCAGTGCTGCACTGCACTGCCCAAACCTATTTCAAATTAAACAAATATCAACTTTATTTCAATGATAATTAAGTTGTTTTCAGAGTGACTAACACTATTGAAAAAGTTATAAAAATGTTTGAAGTTATAGCGTAAACTGAACTTTATTGTGTAGGAATTAAAGTTATTTTTCCATTAATTCATATTTGTTAACATTTTTGGCAAATAAATCCCGAACGCAGATTATATTTTTTCTGATTTTATGCTGTAACGTTGTATCAGGTGGGCCAGTCAGTGAAGGCTCGTGTGTTGTTCGTGGACCCTAGCAGACATACCCTATTCCTGACGTTGAAGCCATCGCTTCTAACCCCGGAGCTGCAAGTCCTGGACAGTTACGAACACGCTGTCATCGGGAAGGCCTATACTGGAGTTATTAAGGTGCAGTGGTACATACATCATCTGGTTCCCTATCCATTTGCATAAAATTTTAAGACCTAATATAACTTGGCATACTTTTGTTTCTCTTAATTATATTTTCGCATAATTTTTTTAAGCATAATTTCTCTAATCATAATAATGATTAAGCATAACATTCTAAAGCATAAAAGCATGCTCGTTTTATTTCTTATGACGTGTGTGGGGCTCCTCTTTCTGTCTGCAGGGTTTAAAGGAACCAAACCAAACCTCGGGGTGTCCCTGACGTCGTTTAGTATTATGCGAATTAAATTTATGCCAAAACAAATTAGCCTTTAAGATAATTATGCCAATATAAACTGTATGCCAAAAAAAAAAATATGGCAAAGTATTATTATGGAAAAACAAATTATACCAAAATAGTTATGCGAAAGTATATTAGGAAAAAGAACATTATGCGAAAAGAAGGGATCCCACATCATCTGCCTAGCCTTTTCCCAACTATGTTGGGGTCGGCTTCCAGTCCTAACCGGATCCAGCTGAATACCAGTATTTTACATGAAGCGACTGCCTATCTGACCTCCACAACCCAGTTCCTGAGTAACATGATATCCTTTGGTAAGACTGGTTATCAGACGCGATTGATTAATTCAGCTGTTCTTACCAGCCCATCTCAATATACCAACCTGTATATTGTATACTCACAATTTATGATGGGCTTGTTTCCTAATCTGTTTGTTTTATTTCAGACCATAAAGGACTACATATTAGTCTCATTTTTCAACAACGTGACGGCGTATATTCCGCGACAGTTTATCAGCAAAGAGCCCCTTGAGAACATCGCACAGGCTTTCCACATCGGACAGATTGTAAGTACACACGGCCTACGACAAGGTTCTAAGTCAGGTTACGTTTTGAGCTTACTTAGAACCTTTTCATATAACGGCTAGTGCCCACTGAGCAGCAAAATACTTGGGTAGTTTTCATTCATAATTAACTAAATCACAACCAAAATAGAGTTGAAAATAGCGTGCATGAGATCATTCCCTGTGACAAGTGATGGCGTAAGCTATTTTCAACTCTATTTCAGTTACTGTTAAGTTAATTTTCAAATGCCTTTTCCGTGATGTTATGTTAGTATAAAGGATTTGGTGCTTTCAGGTAACGTGTACGATATTGCGAGTGAATGCGGATGAGAAGAAGATGTCGGCCAGCCTGACAACGCAACCATTTACGCCGACTGTGAGTATACTTTAATGTCTAATAGTATACAGGGTGAATTTTTCAAGTATGCGTGGATGGCCAAATCCGAAACTATGAGGAATAGCGAAAAGTACTCAAAGGAGTCTCGAGCTCGATTTTGATAAACACTAAAACTGCATCATTGGATTTTTGAAAAATCAATATTTCTAGCCAGGAATCGAACCTGCTGATTTTGAAAAAAAAAAATAACACTATAATTACACGATTCGATAGTGTCGCTAATAAGAATCGAATTCTGGAAAGTAATGTCATACGGCAAACTAAAGAAAAGAGCTCATTTTTAACCGACTTCTAAAAAAGGAGGAGGTTCTCAATTCGAATGTTTGTATGTTTTTTTTTTTTTTTATGTTTGTTCGCGCATAACTCCGTCGCTTGCCAACCGATTTGAAAAATTCTTTTTTTGCTGGAAAGGGTATACTTCCCAAATGGTCCCATGAAAATTTTATCGAAATCGGACAAGCGGTTTTTGAAAAATCAACAAAAATCTAAAAATTTATCTACATTGTCTACATTAACGATTTTTTTGTTTACTTATTTGTGGGGTAGGTACAACTAAAAAGTGAAAAATAAAAACTTTTTTACAAAAAAAAAACAACCGACTTCAAAAAAAACACTACAAAGTGATAAATAACTTTAATTTCGGAAGTCGGTGTCAAAAAACGAAAATGCGGAACCAACGACACCGGCTTCCGAAATTAAAGTTATTTATCACTTTGTAGTGTTTTTTTTGAAGTCGGTTGTTTTTTTTTTTTGTAAAAAAGTTTTTATTATTAACAAAATCCTAGTTTTATTTTTCTTATGTTACCTAGCTATTAAACCTTAACTGATTAAATTGTTCAAAATGATGACCATTGTTTTCAATACATAGCTGGATTCGACGTCTCAAGGATTGTACTGCATGCAGCATTACAATATTATTGATTCCATTCGAATATTTTCCAAAGATCGTAATAAAAATTTAAATTTAGAACATAATGTTGTGAAGGTGACTGCGCTGCGGGTCTGTATGTAATAAAAATATTTCAGTTTATTAAAATCCAACATTTTCCTTAAGTTTGCCGTATATTACTTCCCAGAATTTTGATCCTTATTAGGGACACTATCGAAGGGTGTAATAATGCAGATTGCGTTTTTTTTAATCAAAATCAACGGGTTAGATTCCTGGCTAGAAATGTTGATTTTTCAAAAATCCAACGATGCAGTTTCAATTTTCATCAAAATCGAGCACGAGACTCCTTTGAATACTTTTCGATATTCCTCATAGTTTCGAATTTTGCCATCCACGCCCACTTGAAAAATTTACCCTGTATAATCTACATGTATTGCAACTTAATGAACTATCTACTTTATCAGCATTTAGACTAAGTTGATTATTGAATGACCGTTTTAAAAAATATTTGCATTGGAATATGAACTTTGTCATGTATGACATTGAGTTTGTTTTCTCAAAACTTGATATTGTCTGAGACGTATACTACTAGGTCTCTTTTTATTAAAAAGTGACCTTATTTTCAACTTTTGACCCGTATCGAATGGTAGAAGTAAACGAGAAACTTAGGCAGATGATCTTATATAAATGGATGTCTGTTTAAAAAAACAAAACAACTATGATCTCTACGTGACGTTTCACTTTTTTTGTCTAGGAATTTGCACATAATTTAATAATCCATCACACTTTATTTTCACGCAGATTCAAAAACAAAAACCCAACAAACGGAAGTCAACACAGGACGATGAAGTGCATAAAAAAACTAAAACGGATGATAAGAAAAATCATTTGAAAGAAGAACCCGCAGAAGAATCCGACACAGAAGTTACAGACGAACATGACAGTACAAAGAAAAAGAAGAAAATAAAACTTGAGCAAACAGACGAAGTTCCAGAAGAGCCAGCTAGCAAAAAAGATAAAAAGAAGAAAACAAAACTAAAAACAGAAGAAGACGAAACACCAGTGAAAGAAAAAAGAAGTAAAAGGAAACAGAAAGAAAGAAAAGAATCAAAATCAGAAGAAAGTGATGCTATAGAGGCAGATATTGACTTGGAAACAATACTGGACCCGCACGACGCAATGATAATGGACATGAGCGAATGCACAACGCCGAAACATTACAAGAAAAAAGTCAGGTCCCTACTAAAATCCATAAATAATAGATCGAAACGCATAGCTAAGATAGACAGAAAAATTGCCAAGTTGGAAGAAAAAGGTTTAAACTCAAAGACGAAACTCTTCCATACGGCGATGCAAACTGACAGGATTATAGTGAAAGAAAGGATTTCTAGATTGATGCAAGCCTTAGACGTTGCGCAGGCTAAGTTAAAAAAGTTTGGAGTAGAGTTTAAGCAGGACTTTAAAAAGGAGAAGAATACAGCAGAAGAGAAGAGGAGAGATAAATTAGAAGTTAAGGTCGTGGAGAGTTTAGAGCCGGCTTTGGAGGCGCCCAGTGTTCAGGAGTTCTGGTCTGCGGGCGTTGAAAGTCTGGCGAAGACTGTGCAAGATGAGGAGGATAGCAGCAGTGAAGATGAGGTCAGTGTACTCTTGCTTCTGTTTTTTGCTCTACTGCGGGGTAAGGCACTTTTGGATTGTCAAGGGTTCGGTCAGGCAGAAAGATGAGGCCAAATTCAAGCTAATAATTATTGTTGTTTGGTCATCTTTATTGATAATATGGAAAGCAATTTATATTTAAACCGACTATCATACATTTAAGATATGAAACAGATGATTTTTTTTTCGATAGTCCCATAGTAAAAATTTTTCATATTAAAGAAAGGGTGATAGTGCATCATCTTTTATTCTACAATGCCATTTTATTACGTTAGCCGTAATTAATGAAATCAATTATCTGGTTAGGCCGCAGTTAGACGGCGCGAAAAATTTCTTGCGGCCACCGCACGGCGGCCGTGCGTTGGCCGCGTGTTGTGTTCAGTCATAGCAATTTATGTTTTATTAACTAGGACACAACATTGAAATTCTTTGTAATTAAATAAAAGCGCGGCGGCCGCGCGATGTCGATGCGGTCGATCTTGCTGGAATGTTCTCGATGTACGCCCCGCGCTGCGACCCCGCATTCTCCTTTCCTCCAATCAGTCACTTCAGCAGTCAGTTTACAAATTTGCACACGCAGCCTGTGCGGTGAAGGCGCGAAATAATTCCTGTCATTAAAACGCGCCCTTACTGTTAGCCTGCATCATCCCACTGCTGGGCAAAGGCCTCACCCCACGACTTCCAGGTCTTTCGATCCAGGTCTAAAGAGGATTAATTACCTAATCAAACAAATGAACTCAACAGGGCAAAGACGTTCCAAAGAAGAAACGCAAGAAGTTATCAGTAGCCGAGAAGCTAGCCAAAGTGCGGGAAGAAGAGGAGCGAGTGAGGGAGATGGAGCGACGTGCGACAGAGAGCGAGAACCAGCCGCGGTCCAGCGAGCAGTTCGAACGGGCCTTGCTGGCCAATCCTAACTCCAGCCAGCTCTGGATCGCTTACATGGCGTTCTACCTTCAGGTAAATACTTTTAAACTCATAGCATTTATTTCAAATAAACCAATTACAGGCCATTTTGAATTGTCAAAGGGTCAGTCAGTTAGTCAGAAAGTTGAAGCTAGTTGCCCATTCCAAAACGACGTTACGTTCGTGTTTTCTCTTAATAAATGGATAAATAAATAAATAAAACGTAGATCTCTATGGAGAAGAACGGGCAAGAAACTCCATGGACACTCTTTTAAATCAAGATATTACAAAATCTTGGGTACATTATTCATGTTTCTTCTATATGTGAGAACAATGTAAAATATAATTAAATAAAGAAACAATTCAAAATATAAGATTAAAATTAAAAAACGCTTTCAGCCATGGATTCTAAATCGAGGATTTACTATATTACAATTTTAACCATTTTTACCCAAGGGTTCCGAAAATATATTTCTTTTGTTTTTTATTTACGGGTTGTAGTTTCAACAAAAACGATAATTTTTCTCATTTTGATTTCTGTTAATTACTGCTGAATACGAGAGCTATCGTGTAAAATTATGGTTTTTTTATGTAAATTTAGAGCTTTTGAAGAAAAAGTTAGTTCTTCTCTATTTCAACCATAATTTTTAAGACATCATGCAAATTAAAGAGCGATTTTTATAAAAAAAATTACTTATAAAATGGTTAAAATTGTAAGGGCGCGTTCACACGAGCGCGATTTTTTACGCTCCCTCTAGAAACATTGGAATTAAATGCTTCTTTTTTGAGGGAGCGATGCGTACACGAAGCGCGCACGAAAAATTCGCGTTCGTGTGAACGCGCCCTAATATGTTCTAGTAAATTATCAGGTATATCAAATCCTTAACCGTGGACTACTATTTAAGCCACACCCTGTTTAATAATAAACAAATATTATAATATCTTACTTTCTTCCCTTCGGGCAGGCTACCGAGGTTGAAAAAGCGCGCAAGACCGGGAGGAAGGCCTTGGCGACGATAAGTTTCCGCGAGCCACTCGAGAAATTCAACGTGGGGATCGCCATGCTCAGCATCGAGTGCCGCTTCGGCACCCAGGTCAGTCATCTGCGGGGACAACATATTTATATTGCAACACTATTTACATCATAATAACATCGTGAGGGAACCGGCATGTCCTAGAACCAAATATTCGAACACATCGCTCATTTGGAGAAACAACGTAACTACTACCTACTTTTTTTTCAAGTCTTTGCTTTCCTAACATATTTAACTCATTTTTGGAAAAAAATACATTTACGTCGGCGTCGATGATTCTCCAAATGAGCGACATCTACCAACCCGCGCTGGGCCCGCTTGATAGATTATAGCCCATTCCCTCTCGAAGAGAGGAGGCCGGTGTCCCAACAGAATAATCTTAGAAAGTACTAAATTTGAAAAAATGTAACGCATTGATATTGTAAGTGTGTAATTCCCTGTTGGACTTTAAGGGGTATAATTTTATAAACGTTGCTTAAAGTTAATGGTGCGTTCCGAGTTGGGATGTTATCGATCTGAGCGTGCTTAAACCAGGACCGAATTAGCGTGAGCGCGATAACGATGTCCCGTGAATGGTCATAGATGATGTCATGACAGTAGCTGTCTTGCGATAACGCCGACCATGGCTTCTAATAATATCACCGTGCGCGCTGTTAAAAATGTGTGTGTGTATGTGTATGTGTCAGTGTGTGTTTTGTTTTGAGTTGCATCATAATCTTTAAACTAACGTGGCATTTTCGAAATTGTGCTTCTGGCTGACAGTCGCCACCTAAACAAAGAAAAAAAAAACCGAGTGTGCATATGACCACACGACTGAAGTGAAACTTCAAACGTAATTGGCTATGAGAGGAAGAGAGAAAGAAAATGTGCGCGCGCACTGCTTTCTCTTGCTTATATCCCCCACTCAACTCCCGTTCGCCTCGCCCGATCACACTATTCGTAACGCTTACGTCACGCGTTCGCCAGCTTACTCCCCAAGTCAAGCGTGCGCAAAGAAGTTTCACTTAAAAAAGAAATGTGGTGTTTATACAAAGAAATAGGTTCTGCTGTAATATCGTTTTGACATTGAGTAACGAATTGTTGACAGCCCTCAGCTGTCATAATCGTAATATCTAAATCGGATCGCATGTGAGATGATGTGAGCGATGACAGCTAATTCGGAATGCGGCCTAAGTAATGATTAGCGACTGGTTAACCATACATTTTTGACGTTTAAATGTCTCATAGCTTTAAGCAGTGGCGTGCATTGCATATAGGCATATAAGCAGTGCCTACCTCGATATATCAACATAAGCCTGTCAATTACATTTTAGTGTGTGTGCCCCACAATTAAGAAACTCACTAAATTATCATACCTAACAATAAACAAAATCTTCATACAAACAAACACGCGCAGCAGTAAGCAGTCGCCGGACGGCCTACTCGGCTCCCGTACTATTCGCAGTCGCACCATTGATGTATATGTTACCGGCCAAACCCGATTTCAGGACAAACTAGTTTAGCCTAGGCTAAACTAGTTCTTCCTATACGCGATAGGGGGTGCCCTTCGCTCGCCCTTGGATCTTATGTCGACGGAGCCCCGCTTCGCGGGGCCCCTATTTCTGTGTAAAGGGTTTAAAGTAACCTAACCAAACCGAACCTCGGGGTGCCCTTCGCTCGCCCTTGCATCCTATGTCGACGGAACTAGTTTAGCCTAGGCTAAACTAGTTTGTCTTGAAATCGGGTTTGGCCGGTAACATATAATTATATCAATGAGTCGCACACACATTTTTGACCTCACTTTTTTTTCCTGATTAGTGACCGCGTTTGTCTAGACTAGACCCGGCCTAGTGCCTACCTATTCTGAAAACCAATGCACGCCACTGATCTTTAAGCAACATTTATACACAAAGGAGCTTAAATGCAGGTGTTACATCTTATGCCAAATTATGAAACATGAGACCTCATACGCACGGTAATATGGATAACTAGCACTTTGCCCGCGACTTCGTCCGCATGTATTTCATACTTTCCTCTAAAAATTTCGAAAATGTATGTTTATGAGTTAATCAAGCCACGCAGTAAAATCCTCCCATGTAAAATTAACTACCCCTTTTCACCCCGTTAGGGGTAGATTTTCGAAAAATCCTGACACACGTTATTCTTTATTTTTGGTTTTAAGTATAAATACTGAGTTTCGAGATAATCGGACCGCGCGTTAAAATTCCCCCATACAAATTGTGGTACCCCCCAATCCCCCTTTAGAGGGTAGATTAGAAAAATCAAAAAGTGCCAAACTTCATAATTTACTTAGATAAGTATTCGTGCCAAGTTTCAAGTTTATTAACTCAAGGAATAAGATTTTTCATACAAACAAAATCCCCCCTTTTCACCCCCTTAAAGGTTGAATTTCCAAAAACCCCTTCTTAGTGCTCCCCTACTTTATAAAAGGAAGCTGTGTGCAAAATTTCACATTCCTAGTCCCAGTTGCAGTAGTTTCGGCTGTGCGTTGATATGTCAGTCTGTCAGTCAGTCAGTTTCTCCTTTTATACAGGATGAAATTGAACACATGCGACAAATCGAAATGGGAGATTATACTCATCATTTTGAACAACTTTTACTATGGGACCAAACCTGAAATCGCGAAAAAAAAATCAGCTGTTCCCTACATTTTGGCGAGTTATGCGAACATAAATGTAGCGAACAGCTGATTTTTTTTTCGCGATTTCAGGTTTGGTCCCATAGTGAAAGTTGTTCATAATGACGAGTACAATTTCCCGTTTCGATTTGTCGCATGTGTTCAATTTCACATAGATAGATATTACCGTCTCATCGGTGTCTTATCGGACGCGCCGATTAACTTTTAACACAAACAAGTTTCAACTTGCAAACAATCATTTGGGATGTGAGTAATAGCTTTAAGTATTCTGTGGTAATAGGGAACAGAGACTTGGTATGATAAGTACCTACCTACTATGAGGGCCTGTTTCAACATGTCCGACTACTCACTAAAATAGAATAAATTCGTCACCTGCCTACCTTTTTCCTCTTTCCCATCTATGTTGGGGACGGCTTCCAGTCTAACCGGATGCAGCCGAATTTAATATTTGACATCTAAATGTAGGTACTAAATATTCTAATTAAAATTCCTTAGTTGTGTGTTTGGTCGTTATGAATAAATAATGGTATCGTTCGCTCGGATTTAATTTTTACCCGACTGCAAATAAGGGTTATGTTTTCTACTGCGCAGTTTGTTACTTGACACTGTAGGTAGTAGGTACTATACAAACTTTAGCTTGCACCCTAATTGCGTCACACACTAAATCACAATGAATGTTATTGAACTGTCAAAATGAATGTCATTGCTATTGATAGTGTGTTACGAATTTACCCCGGCGGCGGTACTGTTAGCGCGTCCGGCGTTACTAGGTTACCTTGCAAAAGTTATGGCACATGACCCCCGCCTTCTTATCAAAGCGTGTTAATTCCTAACGAAAATAAAACGATAGCAAATATTACTAGTTTCTGTATTGTTTTTTATCATAAACTAGTTGCGCCCCGAGGTTTCACGCGCATAAGTGTCGATCCCGTCGGAATATCGGGATAAAAATTATCCTATGTCCTTCCCCGGGATGCAATCTACCTCTCTGCCAAATTTCATCGAAATCCGTTCAGTGGTTTAGGCGTGAAAAGATAACATACAGACAGACAGACATGAATAATTATGCTAAAAAGATAAAAAAAGTATCTTGTAGATAATAAAATTGCAGGCCTTGTGTCTACAATGTTCTTATCTTTCTTTTCGTTTATTTATTGTCCAATCTAAATACCAAATTCTTGAATTTATTATTTTTATACCTAAGGCTGATTGAATTTGCAGATTCGACACCAATATGAAAAAAATGTGTAAATAAAAAAAAATCCCCTTCATTTATTTTCAACAGAGTAGAGTTTTGTCTCACCGTTTTGTTTGTTATTTCTATTTTATTTTCACCTCAGAAACTAAATAAAAAATCGTCTACTTTTTACATAAATGCGAAATACACGCGGTAACAATAACACTGCAAAATGCGATGTTTACAATATTCTAAAAATAGCCGTTTCGACCAGACGGACACGACAAAGTCAAATAAGTACATACATATACATATATGAAATACATAACTTGTACCTTTGAATAAAAGTTTTCCAAACTTCACCATAAGTTCACATCACAAAATTGGTTAAAAGCCTTGGGCACGTCAGGCGTTTACAACCAGTAAGCGTCACCAATGAAGCTCAACTTTTGATCACAATACACAGAGGTAGTTTTGTGCAGAGGTTATAATATCGTCGGCGCCTGTATGGCGCGCTCGCTGAATGCAGACTAAGGCGCTTACCGACGTTGTGTATGCCGGCCGGCATGAGGCACTCGTGTCATAATAACATAACCTACTATATGCATTATACCTAACCTAAAGGACCTACCTACTTGTATTTTTCCTACACTCAGGATAAGTGGGTATAAATACAACTGCGTAGTTTTTACCAGAGCCTTATCAAAGTGACTAACGACACTTATTCAGCCCTGTTCAGCTTTTGTCCATAGAAAACAACGATTTTGTATGGAGATGCGTACGCATCCGTTCAGCTTTCTGCGTCTATTCAGATGCGTACGCATCTCGATACAGAATCGTTGTTTTCTATGGGCAAACGCTGAACAGATCTGAAATTCTGAATAAGTGTGGTTAGTCCCTTTACCCTTTGTATGTTTAAACGTGGATCCACGCGAGACACAATGGCTTTTTAATTGTCTGTAATTATGGCATTCAACCAGTTAAGCTGTGTTTCAGAACTATTTGCATAGTCAGCCTGTCAGCCTATAACGATCCCACTGCTGGGACACAGGCCTCCGCTCTGTGAAAGGAATTGGGCCGTAATCCACCACGTGGACCCAGTGCGGATTGGTAGATGTGTTGGCACGTCATGTCTTCTAGATGTCGCATGTCTTCGAATGTTTGGTTTTATGACATGCCGGTTTCCTCACGATGTTTTCTTTCACCGTTTTGAGAGTAGCGGTGAAGAAATAATTTACACAAAGTAAAGCGCCTGTCTGGGTTCGCATCTACGACCTAAGGCCGTTGCCGCTGGGCCATCACTGCTCCTATGAAACTATGTGTGCGTCATTGTTTTATTATGATTAATAATTAATATTCTACAATGAAGTCCGTGCTTATCTCTTAACAATGGCTTCTGTTCTAACTGATAGTGAATTATTAAGCAAATGGGATTTAACCACGAGTCAGTCGAATTTCGCGCGGACGTAAACATATCGCGGTGGGATGTTATCGCGCACTGGGTTTTCAACTTTAAGTGTTGAGCCGAGCGTTGAAAGTCCAACAGAGCGCATCCCAATATCCCAATTTGAAATAAAGTTAGGCATTTAAATAAACCTTTTTACAGTCCGTTCAACCGACTTTGAATTCTATTGCGTTGGTGGCATGACATATGGCAGCTGCAGAAAACAGTTGGTATTGTAAACGCTTTTTTGCTTTTAATACCATCCTTATGCCTACGGTATAGAAGTCAAAATCGGTTGAACGGACTGTAAAAAAGGTTTATTTAAATGTCTAATCTTATTTCAAATGGAGTATGGAGTTGAATGAATTGTCAAGGGGTCAGTTGTTCAAGTACAGTTTACACATAGCTGGTAGCGTTACGTATTGGATTGGAGCAAACGCGAAGGTCTGGGTTCCAATCTCGATATGAGACTCTTATTTTTACCCGCTGAGGAACAGCAGGTCGAGGCCAGTCGGGGGAGCGGTGAATGCTTATGCTTATGCGAATCCCGCACCCCCGGCCATAGGTAGAGGTGGAACACCGCGGTAGTTTTAGCCGGTAAGAGTTCGGCATGCCCCTCTATCACCCCCACGATGGAGGAAGTCTACGAGGATTTCTATCGAGCACCAAAAAAAAAGGGTCATTCAGTCAGAAAGATGTGGCACCTATGAAGAAGAACGGGCAAGAAACTCTATGGACACTCTTTTAAATCAGTTTTTTTTTTTTTTTACAAAATATTAATTATATCATTCATGTTGAAATTATACATGTGAGAACGATGTAGAAAGATGTGCACGTTAAAAGTGTCCATAATAAAAAAGATGAAAACATAAAAAAGAAACAATTCAGAAATTAAAATAAGCCGTGGCAGCTAAGAGATGACCAGTCTCGACTGACGCTGCCCGTTCACGAACATGACGTATGAATCAGCACCATTTAGCTCAAACATTTTGATGGGAACTTAATGATCCAACACACGCCACCAAAGGCTAGACGTAGACATTTGAGTGAGCATGACATTCTCTCAGCCGCCAGCACATTCGAGTCAATGAATGACGTAATCAGAAAATGAAAGCTTTATAGTTTAGGTACACGTGTGCTACACACGCTGTTTACAATCACATGCTGTTTATACGAGTGCGAAAAAAATAGCCGCGAGGAAAACGCGCCCGTGCCAACATGGGCTCAGTCATTCATCTAGCAATACACGACATTAAAATTTGGATTTAAAGTCACAATTGTGGCCGGGTTTTGAGTCACCCAGTGTTCAAAAAGTGGGCCGTGAGTGGGCCCGACAGTCCTGACACAATTAATATTATCTATTGGGCCTACAATGGCGCCGATTCCCTTGTTCACAAACTAAACTAAATTTAAGTTCAGTGCATCTTTTTCTTTCTGTTTCATTAAGAAAAGGACAGAACATAAATATTAGTTTAGTCCTAGCCAATTTTTTAATCACGTCTATACTTGTCTATGGAGTATCTTGATTTGACAGGCAGGACTAAACTAATACCTATTTATGTTCTGTCCTTTTCTTAATGAAACAGAAAGAATAAGATGCACTGAACTTAAATTTAGTTTAGTTTGTGAACAAGGAAATCGGCGCCACTGTCCTAACATATCTATCAATATATTTTTTAAACATTGTTGACCGTGGAGTTTCTTGCCGGCTCTTCTGCATAGGAAACGACCAATTGGAACCGTGCACCTAGCTTCTGACGTTTCATAAGTGCCCATGTAGATTTATGTGCAATAAAATATTTAGATTTTGATTGAGTTTTAACAAAAGCATCGTAATAGCTAGATGAACCGACGACTTGAAGGTGGCTAGGGCAGACGGCGGGGGACCAGCACCCTAATTGCGTAACACACTATTAATCGGAATCAGAATCATTTTGAAGCCAATTGCTAATCCATTGCCTCATATGTTCGTAAAATTTGTCTGCTCAACACGTAAATAACGCAATGAATGTTGTTGAACTGTCAAAATGAAACCGATTCCGATTGATAATGTGTTACGCAATTGCCCCGCGGGTGTTGTGGCGCTGCTTAGGAAAGGCCATGTCCAGCCGTGGACTGCGATAGGCTGGGATTATTGATTTAGACTTTATAAGGTACGAACAAGACATAGTTTAGCATACTACATAATGTATGATTGAAGTTCGAAATAAATGCAAGCTATTATAAGGCGATTCTCACACTACTGCGTTAACGCAGCGGTGTGCGGGAAACGGAGCCAAATTCCACGCGCGTGAGTGTGTTTTTATAAGCTTTTATTTAAGTTGACTTGTATGTACGAGTATGTGAAGGTGGACTCTAGCAAGTTAAATTTGACCCACTTCCCGGTATCCGATTGAGCTGAAATTTTACACACTGGTCCAGTCCCGATGACAATGCATGTTTATGACAAGCATGACGTGATGCTGCAGCCAGGATTGGCTCCAGACGAGGGAACTCCTCAACGGTTAACAGCAGGGACATGAAATTTTGCACACCCATTAGGATGACAGTTAGCGGGTCCACCATGAAATTGCTGCCACCTTCAGAGTTGGCTCCAAACCAGAGAATTCCTCAACGGTCGGCAGTAGGGACTTGAAATTTTGCATACCCGTTCGGATATGATAGACGGTTGGTGGGTCCACCTTGAAATTGCTGCCACATTCAGGGTTGGCTCCAAACCACGGAACTCCTCAATGGTCAACAGTAGTAACAGGCATATGAGGTATACCATGACTTGTAATTTGAAAAATGAAAATAAAAATAGTTTTTAAAAACAAGCTTTTATTTAAATAAAAACGAACTAATACTACTAATTTATTTTTCTCTTATTATTATTATCGCGTTATTCTTTCTTTTTTATAGGTTACGTTATTATTTAAATAAAAGCTTGTTCTTAAAAACTTTTTTTTATTTTCATTTTATTTATTGAATGTGTATGTAAAAAAATCACGCGCGTGGGTGCGTTATCTGCGCCCCGCTGCGTGATGCGGTGCTGTGTGCGAATCGCCTTAGTATGTTTACTCCCGTTTTCCTCATTGTGGCCTTGAATAGATCGTTTCTTTTTTTTATTATTTGACATTACTCTTCTATCCCAACCTGCACTTGGCCCGCGTGGTGAATTACAGCCCACTCCCACTCACAGAGAGAGGAGATCTGTGTCCCAGCAGTGGGAAATTTATAGGCTGATTATGCTAGTTTTTCATCAAGTAAGTTATAATATGGTGTATGGTGTGACGACCTGGTAACGTTTGCAGGCCCATCATGGCCAGAGATCGCACAAGACAGGGGAGGCCTATGCCCAGCAGTGGGACACAACATAGGCTTACACACAACACACACAATATAATATATTATATTTAAGTATGTATATAAGTACTTGCTACTAACATTAGATTATTTTATTTCAGTAAGTAGGTAGCACAAACACTTGTACACGTCAATTATATTTTAAAAAGTAGATGAAGTCGGTCGGCGTTTACTACTGAGAAGAAAAACCGAAACAAACTCAGAGGTCACAGTCCAGAAATAATCTTGACATTAAATTTAATTTATTATGACCATAAAAATGTGTTGGGGTGGTATGGAATGAATATGGTCTTGTTTTGACAACTACGACGAAAAAACGCGTTATAAAACTTTTGTTTATCCTGTTTACAAGAGGTGTTTTGATAAAAAAAAGTATTTCACACATACCTACCTACGAAGTGTATAAGTAATATATTTTTATTTTATTCATTTATTCAGTACTAGCTGCACCCCGCGGTTTCACCCGCATAAGTTTCGATCCCGTGGGAATATCGGGATAAAAACTATCCTATGTCCTTTCTTGGGACTCAAACTACCTCTATACCAAATTTCATCTAAATCGGTTCAGCGGTTTAGGCGTAAAAAGGTAACATACAGACAGACAGACAGAGTTACTTTCGAATTTATAATATTAGCATGGATAAGTCGTTATTTATTCTAGGTACCAAAATTCCATTTTAGTTCTCTTGTCACGCTCCTAAGTTTTTTCATGATACACAGTGAGCGAAAATAAACAATACATGTAAGTATGAGTCATGACACTGTATTTTGCTGGGTGAGGTTATGTTCAAATAAACATATTTATCACGTTGTTTACTAACTTGCTGTGATAAAATGGCCGGCCGATGCTAAGATTATACTTACAAAAATAAATTATAAGTACACAAAAACAAATCCGCGAACTTTTAGAAAACAATTTAATGAAAAGTGAAACTAACCTCAAACGGTCCGAAGTATTGCCGAATATCTCACACAAAATATTTAATCACAGGAATAACTTTTAATAATTTGGTAGTGTTGTCGAATCGAGGTCCAAAATTACACTGGACAGTCCGGGCCACATCCCATCGAATAAGTTTAAATATTTAATGGATAAAAGTGCCTCACCAAACTGCGAAGTTTGTGGGGTGATTGAGGATATTTACCACGTGCTGATGGAATGTGACCGGAACATACACGATAGACAGTATTCGCTTGGTGTGGGATTCGAAGCGGGTGCATGTAACAGCATCCTAGCGTCCCCTTTGTCGGAGGAGGCTAGGATGTTGTGTCGACTGTTGTTTGTTATCTACCAAAACGACTAGGGACAACATAATTAAGTAGGTCATAATTATAATAATTAGTAAGTAGGTAACTGTTTATTACTAATTGTTTAGTTTTGAGTTGTTGAATGTTTTCTGTTACGAGGGTGAAATTATCACTAAGTGATAAAATCCTTTCTAATAAAAAAAAAAGCCCGAACGATCGACACGGGATTTCATCTTCTTAATAATATCCAGATATTTCGTCATTAGCGTGGTATCAACTCATGTCTATAGCGATTTATAATATTATAATGGTACCTAATTCCGAGATTCCCTGAATTTTATTCGGATTATCGGAAGTTGTACGGCCTATCAAAATAGGACATACGGAATTTGAAATAGGAGAAAATATTGGTGCATTAATAACAAAACGCAAATAACACGACACGTGCACACAGACCGATAGCGAACAGGGACTTGCCGAAGTGAATGCGAAAATTTTGCCAATCAAAAATGTTTTCGGCGGAGTTCGTGGAATCGAGGCGACTCGATGCATTGAATGAAGTCGGTAAAAAAGATACCAAACGTCAAACCAGTTTAAGATGACGGAGATATTATATGAATCGTGTACCTATGTTAGTTTTGTTAGATTGTCAGAGTTACCAACGAAGGATGCAAGTAGTGCAGGTAAAATTATCGATGATAAATTATTTGATAGGTACACGATCTTCAATCCTCCGTTTTTTCTGTTTAGTAAACAAATCTACAAAATATGGTTTACAACTGATACAAATTGGCTGGCTGAAGGTGCTTGGTACTCTGTAATGGCATCCTGCGAGCTTGTTGCGGAACAGCACAAGATGGCCAATCCACTGTAAGCGCCAACCAGTCTCCGTATTGTTTCTTAAATGTTTTCAGAGTTTCCTTTGGCATTCTTCCAACTTTTTATGGCAGCTTGGCTGAATCTTCGACAAAATTCCTTTAAAGTGTCGCTGTCTTCTTTCGAAAGATTTAAATTTAACTGAGACGCAACAGTTTGCAGCAATGCAAGGTATTTACCCAGCTTGCCAAACTGCTTTAAAACAACATACAAGTCAAGGTTATATTATAAATCGTGTGCATAAATGCACAAGATTTAATACATTTTTGAAGTGAAAACTTCTTTAGCGGCGTTGAACACTTTTTGTAATGGGTAAAAAATGTTAAACTCGCGTCAGGGCATCGCGTCAGGACACGTGACCGTCAGGAGAGATTCCCCCCCCCCCCCATCTCTTTCTACGGCGGCGCCAACCGAATTGAACCAAGTGAGACACGACAAAGATGGCCGAAGAAAATGACATTTGACGTACAAATGTTTGAAAAGTCAGTTTCACAGAGTACTTTTTGGTTTCCATGACGACCATGACGTTGTCGCGTCAAAACGTAGATAGAGAATGAACCATAGATTAGACACTAAAATAACAATAATAATCAGAGCGGGACACATTTATTAAACCAGTAGTAAGAGTAAGCAAGACAGATATAGGGTTTTTCTATCCCTTTTTGCGACTCACCTTTTTTTGTTTGGAGCCAGTTTAGTTTGGCTCCCAACAAACAACAACTGTCAACTGTCAGTGCTATCGTGATAAAATTTCTTTGAAAAACTGTGTTTGCGACGCTTTCCATTTAATTGTGTGAATGTGTAATTGCAGAACATAATATATATTACCTATATTATGGGGCGCTGTACTGTATTAGGTTGTACAAATCGACCAGAACAAAAAAATGAAGACATAACCTTTCATCGGTAAGTTGAGTTAGTTTTTCTAATATAATAGTAGGTAGTATTTACGATTTAAAACGTTTACAGAATTCGTCATTCATTATATTAACACGTAATTCTCAGAAGTAATGAAAAATTAAACGTGTTTTAAACGGTTTTATTTCATTTGTTTTGTATTATTATTCTTGTAGTGTATTTTGATAAGAGTTAGAGGGATACCAGAGCTCGCCCGGCAAGTTTACCCATAATTCCAAACTCGTATCAAATATTTATTATAATAACGCTATTTCTTTTTTACCAGTTTCCCAAAAAAACCAAGAATACAAAATCTGTGGATTCTCCTTACTGGACGAAAAAATTGGCAGCCAAATCAAAGTGCTCGGATATGTTCCAAACATTTTGAATCTTCTTGCTTTCGCAAGACAAAAACCCATTTAACTTACTTGAATCCAGATTCAATTCCAACACTTTTTATTCCTGTAAGTAACATATACATAATTATAATATTATGTTGTAGTATAGTCTTGTGTTTAATAATGCTGTTGTACTTCTGGAATAGTTCTAGATATCTTGTCCTTTTCCTTTATTATGTGCTTGCCCGCCTTCATCTCATTACAAAAGGGGCCTAAACGGGGATTGGCTTTTTAACCGATTCCAAAAAAAGGAGGAGGTTCTCAGTTCGTCGGAATCTTTTGTTTTTTATTTATGTTCCCCGATTACTGGCTAGACCGAATTGATTTTTTTATTAATTTGAAATGGTTCGATGATATCATATAGAAATCCCATATGATATCTACATACTGAAACATTTAAAATGGGCAAATTTAAATATGGGTTTTTCACGTTTCACTGTCCGCTATGGCATTTACAAGAAATTCATTCAATAATTTTTACCATCCTTTCCTTTTTAGCCTCCAGAGAGAGAAGACGACTCTATCATACTTGAGCAACCTTGTAGTAGTAAAATGAATCAAATTAAATTATCGGTAAGTTTATTGCTATAAATTCAAAGTGTGGCAAAAAACATCACTTCCATTAAAAAATATGAATAGTTGCCTTATAAAGTTCTGATTTTCACGTTTCCAAAATTTTGTCTAGACTTTGTTTTAGGATAAATTAAAAATACTTTGCAATCAATCAAGTACAAAATATACCTACAAGTGTATAGATGGAAGTGGCAATGGGAACTTCTTTGGCTAATTATTTTTTTCACATGTTTTACAGGGTCTGCGTCAAGATATTTTAAACACATCTTCTTGTACACCATCTGGAGACATTGAAGCGCCTATGGAAGTTGAAAGTTCTGTTGTAAGTTAAAAATAAAATAATCAGCCTGTTGTTACCATGCAGCAAACACATAAAATATTTCTTTTGTTTCTCGTATGTATTTCAATATGGTACATATTTTGATTTCAGGTTGAAGGTGATGTATCCATTGCTGTTCCTACACCTTTGACATTGTTTGAAACACCTCGGAAACGTAAATTAAGAAAACAATTAATCCGAAGAACTCTTCTAGCCGAAAGCAGGAAAAAGCAATTGGCTAGTATAAAATCAAAAAACAGGAGGTTGAAAAAGAAGACTGCTGGGTTATCACATATGATAGCACAACTAAAGGCTCGTTCCATGATAAATGAAGAATCTGCTGCTATTTTAAATTATATTGAACCGGCAAATAAGGATTTTTTTAGAAGGTATCTTTGTAAAGACATCAGTGAAAGAAAATATTCTCCGGAGTTACGGAAGTTCGCCTTAACTTTAAATTTTATAAGTCCTAGGGCCTATAATTATGTTCGGGAACAATTTAATACTTGTCTTCCTCATCCACGGACACTATCGCGCTGGTATCAGTGTGTAGAGGGTAATCCGGGGTTTAGCAGAGAGTCTATAGAAGCTGTCAAACTTCTAAATAAAGCCCATAGTCAGAAAAAAACAACAAAATTACTTTGTGCGTTGAGCTTTGACGAAATGGCTATCAGAAAGTTTATAGATTTTGATGGAAAAGATTGTGTTGGATTTGTCAATTATGGCAACAATTTAGACAGTGACCAATTAGCTAAAGAAGCCTTAGTTTTTATGATGACGTGTGTCAATGGATCATGGAAGATACCACTCGGCTATTTTTTAATCGATGGTATTTCCGCTGAACAAAAAGCTGCCCTAGTAAAGATTGCTATTGAAATGGTTACTCGTGAATGTGGAGTGGATATCATATCCGTAACGTTTGACGGTTGTCCGGCAAATTTTGCAATGGCCAAATTGCTAGGGTGCAATTTAAATATACACGAAATAAATCCTTGTTTTAGCCTTGGAGATAAAAAAATTGTTATATTCCCGGACCCATCTCACATGTTAAAGTTAGTAAGGAATACGTTGGCACAAAAAAGTGAAGTTACTGACGGGCAAGGTAGAATAATATCTTGGGAGTACATTGAACGTTTACTAGAATTACAAGAAAATGAAGGATTGCACCTTGGCAACAAATTAAAAAGAGCTCATGTTAATTTTAATAAACAAGTAATGAAAGTAAAATTGGCAGCCCAAGTTTTTAGTGAGTCGGTAGCCGATGCTATAGAATTTTGTAAAAATGAATTAGATCTTGTTAGCTTCCAAAATTCTGATGCAACTATTGATTTCATTCGGAAAATAAATTATTTATTTGATGTTATGAATACACGTAATATGAATGCCTATACGTACAAAAAACCTTTATTTAATGGAAATTTTTCCAGACATCAACTTTTTTTACAAGACATGTTTAAATATATAACGGAACTGAAAATAAATGGAAGAAATATCCTAGATACTAATAGGAAAACTGGATTTTTGGGTTTCCTAATATGCATAAAAAGTGTTTTGTGTTTGTATGAGAACTATGTTAGAAGTAACTCTCTTACCTTTCTCTGTACTTACAAATTGAGCCAGGATCATTTGGAATACTTTTTCAGTGCCATCCGAGCTAAGGGCGGTTTTAATAACAACCCCACGGCGAGGCAATTTAGATCTGCCTTCAAAAGGATGCTAGTGCATGGGGAGCTTAAGCATATTACGACAGGAAATTGTATTCCTTTACAGGAAATAAATATTTTAACCTATACTAAACCTGAAGTGGCAATCAATAAAACAGTCGATCGGAATATATTAATTCAGGATTCCGATGATAACTTTGGGGAAAACCACAGCGGAGAAATAGATTTGATAAAAAATATGAATGATCATGATTATTTGGCAGATCCAAGTAGACTCACCGAGTTTTCTAAACAAGTCGTGATCTATATTGGTGGTTTTGTTGTCCAAAAACTCGAAAAAGATTTAAAATGCCAAGAATGTTTGTCTGTCTTAATTTCTGAAGAAAAGTACACAAGCTTACAATTAAAAAAAGATAAGGGAGGCTTGCACTATCCCAGCAAAGATGTTGTAACAATTTGCGAAATATGTGAAAAAACATTCCGCCAAAACAAAAGCTTTAGCGAGAAAAACATTTTTCACAATATTTTGCAAAAATGTCTGAAGAATTGCTTGTCCGTCAGATTATTTTGTCAAATTGCCCAACATTTCCAAAATCAGTCATTTCTGGATTGCCATTTTCCACTTCTAATTAAAGCAATCTGCATGAAATACTTGAAAGTTAGAATGCATTTCGCAACAAAAAAATTGTCTGAAAAGGATGACAAGGTCCGTAATTTTTATAACAAATTAGTCTTATTCAAGGGTCAGTGACTAGTCAAGTTCGATTGTACTGAAAAACGAACGAGATCTAATTACTTGTTAAACAGGTTAATTGGGTACTACCGACCTTCTAATTTATTTTAAAATTTTCTGACCTTATAAAGCTTTTTAGTTACATCTATATCTCGTCATAGCTCACTTTCGCAATTATTATTATTTTAAGAGCATGTCTACCTTTATTCTCTGTCTACGGTGACTATGTATTTTGAATAAACGTTTTTTTCTTTTCACTGTCTTATGTTATTTTTACCCAACTGCGTCTAAGCATAAAAAGGTTTTTTTTTTTATTATACATACAGATCTTGTTTTATACAATCATGGGTAAAAGGTCGACTACCCATGAATATGGGTAAAATTATTCAGCTGGCAACCTCTATTTAATGTCACAAGACTATAGCCATCTCATGTAGGTGTACGCTGATAGCGAATCTATAGTTCATTCTCTATCTACGCGTCAAAACTATTGAAACTGTAGACAATAAATTAGTTTTTCATAAGTAATAATGTCTATGGACACAAATAATCGGTTCATAGACAGATATTCTCGTATGCCGATTTAATGTGCTGGCCAATTTGTTGGATGACTTCATTATAATGGCAACATTTAGAAGTTGTAGGACATTCTTCATCATTCATTCATGTAGTTATAGAACGTTTATGAAGCGTTTATGAATACAAAATTTTATCGAATGTTTTAAAGGCCTATGTAGCATTTTAACTAATGAATGGTTTAAACCTTCAATAGGCTTTTTTTATGAATAAGACCGAAAGTGTTTAAAATATGGAAATTGAACAAAGTGCATCTATTAATGAAAAAAGTGACGCAGAAATATTGAAAAAAAATGAGTAATATTAATTAAATTAATAATTGATTTATTTCAACGTTAATATTCAAGTTTTCACTTCTGCCGGCACTCCCGGAGTGCAACCCGTCTTTTTTTTTACAATTTTTTTCAAGATACTCCATAGACAAGTAAAAATTAGCTACTAAAAATACGTCAATTTATGTCAGGCGCCGACTAATTTGACAGGAGTAAACTAATATTTATGTTCTATCCTTATGAGATGCACTGAACTTAAATTTAGTTTAGTTTGTGAACAAGGGAATTGGCGCCAATGGCGTACAAAAGGTTAAGGTGAATGGGTAGTTGTAGCCCGCGAAATTCAATTTTTCTTACGTTTTTTGCAATTTTGAAGTAAGTGTCAGGTTGTATCTTGATCAAAATATGATTCGCGTCTATAACCGGTATGTATTTACAGAATTATAATAATTAGAATCATTAATACATCTTTCTAAGTTAGATTTGTACCGTTAAGAACAAATCTCGTATGGAAAAGTGTTAGTGGTAGAAATCTAACTTAAAGAGATATATTAATGATTCTAATGACTATAATTTTGTAAATAAATGTCTATTATAGTCGCGAATCATATTTGGATCAAGATACAACCTGACACTGATCTGCAAATTGCAAAAAACGTAAGAAAAATTGAATTTCGCGGGCTACAACTACCCATTCACCTTAATATGTAAGTAGTTATTCTGCTATTCGGGACGGAGATAAATCTAACAAATCAAAGATGTAAATTGGTCCAGCCGTTCTTGAGTTATGGTGTAACTAACCAGACTTTGTTTTATTTATATATAGATCACGATTACAACAATGTAAATGACAAAAGTATAGTGAAATAAATTCAATACTTGTTATTTTTTCGTCAAGTATATACCTAACATTGATTCTTCGAGCATAGAGAACAATTTGCGCAAGAATTGTATCACATTACAATAATAATTATATACCTACGTAATATAAATCGTGGGTGGTTGAACGTTTACGCACATGACGTGCCTCGCTTATCGACCGACCGGCGACCTCGATGACCTCTAAAATCTTTGTGATTCCCCGACCATAGAGTTTCGCATGATAATTAGCTGGATCCACACCAGACGACCCACTGCGCTCCGATCGCGCGCGGCATCTCCACAAGTCCACATCGACCGCAAATTGTTCTTGCCGCGCCCGATCGGAGCGCACTGGATCGTCTGGTGTGGCTATTAAGGCGACTAAATGACCTATAGCGCGCTCACTGTCGGACTATATAGAAAAGAAAGAGAAGCGCGATGACACAACGGTGGTAACTTATTGCAAATATGAAGTAATTATATATTTACAAAAACTATTTAATAATAAATAATCCATCACTGAATGCAGTTTGGCATTAAAAATGTAATGGTATATTTTTAATTATAATTAAAATGGTAAATGAAGGGATAAACTGCTTTTAAATACAATTTGAGAAGTGTATTTGAACATTTTTTTGATGCATTAATGTATATTTAATTATGATTTGAGTTCCATCACTGTATTAAAATAAGACTTAAAAATATCTTCACATACCAAAAATATCTCTCACTCCAGGAATCCTTACAAAAGACGTTGGAAGAAGTTATCCAGATGAACGAGCC
Source organism: Amphipoea lucens (assembly GCA_947508005.1). NCBI lineage: Eukaryota > Metazoa > Arthropoda > Insecta > Lepidoptera > Noctuidae > Amphipoea > Amphipoea lucens. The sequence goes on along the minus strand of OX382373.1, from coordinate 1,947,947 downwards.
GTTCGACGTTCACTCGAAGCTGCTGGACATTTATGTGGAGACCAGCAAGCACCAGGAACTGCTGGCGCTGGTGGAGCTGATGATGAGGAAGTACAAGCGGCAGACGAGCATGTACACGCTTTGTGGCGCCGCGTGCTTCAAGCTGGGACTCGTCGACAAGGCGCGGCAGGTACAGGCAACCAAAAGCGCGAGCTCCCCAAATTCAAATTTTTCTTATGTTTTTTGCAATTTGCATGTCAGTGTCAGGTTACGGAATTGTAATCCTACTAATATTATAAACGCGAAAGTTTGTGAGGACAGATGGATGGATGAATGTTTGTTACTCTTTCACGCAAAACTACTGAACGGATTTGGATGAAATTTGGCACACAGATAGTTTATAACCAGGATTAACACAGGACACTTTTTATCCCGATATTCCCACGGGATCGAAACTTATGCGGGTGAAACCGCGGGGCGCTGCTAGTAAATAATAATCATTAATACAACTCTTTAAGTTCAAATTACCCCATTGAAAGATTATTTCATGAAATCATGTCATTTGAGGGCAATTCAAACTTTTTACGGATACCATCACATAACCTTACTGCACATAGCCTGCAATTCCCGAAGGGTTAATCTAATAATTATAAATACCCCGTTGTCATGTTCGCGATCATATTTTGACCGCCATACAACCTCACAATGGCCTGCAAATTGCAAAAAACGTAAGAAAATTTAAATTTCGCGGGGTACCTTAGCGCGTCATCCTTAACGGCCCGGCCACGACCTTGCCGCAATCAGCGGCATCTTAGCGCGGGGCGGCGAGCGGTAAAAACAAATATACGAAAATGTATGAACCATGCCACGACGCACCGCTCGCAGCGTCAACGCTAGCAGTGCATTTTACAAAGACACCGCGCCGCCCGCCGCCACTTGCCGCGCCGCTGGTCGCTAAGCCAAAAGTTGTGGCCGGGCGGTCGAATTTTTATCAGACGTATCACTATTTACAATTTTACCTTTGACAGCAGCAACGTAACAGCAACCTTATTGTAAAGGCAATAAAGATCACAGTGATTTTGACAGAGATGCAAAATCAGAGGTAAAATAACCGGAAGGACTGTACTGCTATCTCTAGACGTTGCCAACGCGGCGGTTCCTGCTCTGTGCTTAGAGCCCTATATCTAGGTTTTTGAAAGGACTTTAAAAAACCGGTAACCATGGCAAGGTAGCCATGGCAAGGCTGCACTCTTATAAAATAAATAAGCCAAAGTGTAGAACTCTCGTCTTAGTTCCCTCCCACATTTAACCCGTCAGCCTTCAAAGCAAAAATGAACAGGCATCTTCTGGGCACGCTCGTTACATCATAGACCTCATCCATCGCTTTCCATCAGGCATGATCGAGGTCAAGAGCTGGCCCATTCAGCAATAAAAAAAATACTGATTCCTTGTTTCTACGACAAGACATTTTTGTCCTTCAGTAGATTTTAAAGGTTTCAATATTCTAATGTATTGTATTTTTTTTTATTTTTCAGGTTATGCAAAAAGCAATCTCCGTACTTGAGAAGAAAGAACGTAAGTTATTTAGTATTATAAAATGGAACTAGCAACGCCACGCGGTAAGTTTCGATATCGTGGGAATAACAGGATAAAAACTATCCTATGTCCTTTCCCGGGACTCAAAATATCTCTATACCTAATTTCATCTAAATCGGTTCAGCGGTTTAAGCGCGAAGAGGTAACAGACACACACTTTCGCATTTAAGTATAATATAGTATGGATGTATTTACTTTCATGCATGTTAGCTCTAAATGTATATAAAATATACCTACCCTCCTATTGGGCTTCGCCGCAGTTGCGTGAAAAAACACATCGTTAAATTAGAATAAACACAGAAAACATGAAGTCTGAAGGCCCTCTTGTAGTGCGGTGTGTAGGTATGATAACGTTTCCTCATTCCCCGCTTTTAGCGATAAGACCGCCCATTGTGTCATCCATTGTAAAGTTTCTATATATATGTCTGTAATTTATATGGTGTACATAATAAAGAGTATTATATTCTACGTATCGGGACATCTCTCTCTCGCAGGCACTGGCCGGCAGGCGTGAGCGCTTGAACTGCTCAATATCGCCTAATTTTTGTTCTTACAAAAATAAATAACCCAGTGGCGGATTTACACATTTGCCGCCAGTAGGCTATTCTGCCGCCCCTACCGACCTCTACAATAATGTCTCATGTCTTTTGTATACTGCTTCACCTTTTCTTCAAAATACTTAAAATGTTCTCGTTCATCAGCTACGAAAAACTTGCAAAGAGATTTGTAAAGATCGGCAACTGTGATAAAATCTACGGTAGAAACCTGAATTTGAGCATTCACTTTGTTTATTCTTTCCAAAAAACATGATAGGTATATAAATATTAATCTTTTTAATTTCAGTAAGAAAATTTAAAACTCACATTAAACGTACACTTTGTAAACAAGCATACTATAAATTAGAAGATTATATCCAAGAAAAGAACGCTTGGAAACATGCTGGTCCTGCTCCATAGGACAATCTAGAGTCTAGACAAAATCAAACTGGTTGCTAATTTAATTGTAATTTTTTTTTTATTCGTTTTTACATTCATTACTCACACCCTGACTTATTACTTGTATTTTTTTTTTTATTAAAATCGTTTTGCTTGTGCCATGTTTGTAAATATGTGAGCACCATGTATCTATCAGATAATTAATTTATATGTCATGGTTTCGTTTTTAATTCTACATATTACCTATTGTGGTATAGTAATTTTATTTAAGGTGCATCGTCCTCACATGTTATTATATAATTAATGTACCCATGCAAAATATTGTACCTAAAACATTTTAAAAGAGTAACGGTGGAGTTTCTTGCCCATTCTTTTCCATACGAAAACTACCTTTTGGAATGGGCGACTAGAATCAATTCTATTTTATAAGATAATTTTTGACGTTCAAAAGTGCCTTTTATGTGAATATTTGAAATAAATGCTTTGACTTTGACAGTAAGACATTTAAAAAAAATATTAGCCCCAAATTTGCCGCCCCAGGCTCCAGCCTACTTAGCTTATTGGTAAATCCGCCACTGAAATAACCTCTTATACAAATAAAAGTCTTCCTTACCTAGCGCTAGAAAATATTAAAACCTATCTTTTGATATATTACTTAGATCGTTTCGTAATATAATTCTTTACTAGGAAATACGTTCGAAATATCGATTTAGTGTCATCTTTGCGATTTTTTTTATCGAGCCAACTATTAGTAATTACGTTTCCGGCTTTAGTCAGCGCTTGACCGTATGTTCAATTTGTTTTTAATGATTTTTATTTTGCGCAACATTTACAATAATTGGAAATAAATAGCTTCAAAAAACTTAAAAACTAGGTACTACAACGGACTACCAGACGTACTGCAGCGTACCATCCACACTTGGTTGATATCCCGACCAGTCGTAATTTTTATAACAAAAACTTTGGGCACTGTTCCTGTTGACAGCGATGTGGACGAATTCTTTGATGCCCTATTATTATAGTTTATATGTTAGCTTATATTATGTAAATATCTTTAAAAATATAGGTATGTACTACAAAATAAAAGTAGTTTCCCAGCTCATTAATACTTAGTTTGATATCCAGAATGCTTGGTATGTTTGGTTAATGTAGGTATCAGTGAAAGAAAACACCGTGAGGAAACCTGGACTTTATAATTAATACCTATTATAAGTCTGGAATTGCTATCCGTCTTGAGAAAGCGAGATGAGCAGAGCAATACTCATGCCTGCTCGCTCTGTGTGAGAAGAGGTTTCAGCTTTGCAGTTAGCCCAGGTATAGCCCGGTTCAAACTTTAGTGCGGCTCTGAAGTGCGCAACACGCTGCGCAGTACCTCACCCCTCGCCCCCGCTGACACGTGAATTTGTTACTGCGCAGCGACACGTCTCTTTTTCCGATCCGCCATAGTTTGAATCTGTCTGTACGTAAGGGCGATCTTTTTTTATCGCGCACTGGATTTTTAACTCTAGGTGTTGAGCCGAGCATTGAGAATCCAACACAGTGCATTGCAGCGCGTCATAAAAATAATTTTCAACTTCTTGCAGGCTGGTATTATAATGTGGGTTTGTTTTTCGACAGATGTGCCGGTGCTAGTCCAGTTCGCGCTGCTGGAGAGCCGCGGCGGGGCCCGCGAGCGCGCGGAGGCGCTGTTCGAGCAGGTGCTGGCGGTGTACCCCGCGCGCGTCGACGTGTGCGCCGCATACGTCGACATGCTGCTCAAGAACAAAGACACCGAACACGTCCGGTCAGTTTATTTATTTATTTAAAATAGGCTCGTCAGCAGAGGGGTCCGTGGCTAAATAATAACAGCCGCACAGGTCGATCGATCAGGTTAAGCTACGCTTGCCGCGGTTAGTCTGTGGATGGGTGACCATCTTTACATATCGAGACCCCGCCGTGCCTCGGAAAGCACGTTAGGCCGTTGGTCCCGGCTATCATTCGTGGATATTTGACAGTCGTCACGGGCCTGAAAGTCTGACAACCAGTCTTACCAAGGGGTATCGTATTACCCAGTAAATGGTTTGTGGAGGTCAGATAGGCAGTCGCTCCATGTAAAATACTGGTATTCAGCTGGATCCGGTTAGACTGGAAGCCGACCCCAACATAGTTGGGAAAGGGAACTATATTTTCTATCACCAAAATTTATATTTGTCATCAAGTTGTATCACCTAATAAATAGATCTATCGCCACGAAATATTTTCGTTCTCAGATAGCGGGGCTCCGTCGACATAGGATGCAAGAACGAGCGAAGGGCACCCCGAGGTTCGGTTTGGTTAGGTTACTTTAAACCCTTTACACAGAAATAGGGGCCCCGCGAAGCGGGGCTCCGTCGACATAGGATGCAAGAGCGAGCGAAGGGCACCCCGAGGTTCGGTTTGGTTAGGTCACTTCGAGTGACGTTTGACGTCTCTATCGGTGTGGTTCGCTGTCAAATTTTTTTCTAAACAATAATAGAAATCAAAGTCAAAGTGCATTGGAATCCGTTTATTAGTGTTTATAGTGGCAATCAGTATTACATACATTGTAGTGAGCATTAAATAGTGCGTTTATGGGCCGTAAAATCATAAAAACATTTACCCAAATTGGTGAAATTATAATATAGTTACCCACTATTATCAACAAACCTTCGCCGTCGCCTTGCCATCAGAACCATCTGTCTTGGTAGCCGCAAACAACCTATCGACCTCTGTCAGGTATCATCACTGCCATCTAGCGAACATCCTCGACACCACCTGCTAAGTAAGTTCATTTGACATCGATAACCATGCCGGGTGTCAAATGTGGAGGTTGCGGTCGTTTCATATCTACGCTAGAGGGCGCTAGGTGTGGGAAGTGCCAGGTGCATTATCACAGAGCGTGTGTGGGCGTCCCAACAAAGGCCAATGTTACAATTAACTGGCGTTGTCCTGATTGTAAAAAGAACATTGCTCGAGACAATAGGACAGAAACTCCGGTTAGAGGTGCCACACAAAGCCCCCCCACAGATAACACAGGGACTCCAAGTATTACGGGCTCTAGTACGCCCAATAGTCCTGCGGCAAGTTCTAGATGTGAGCTCACGCAGACTGTGAGCCCCATTAATGCAGCCTCGACTCCTCCGCAGCCTGAGATCTCAATTGTCGACGTCACCACTCGGGAATTATCGCCTGTATCGCCTGTAGCTGGAACCGACTTACAGGTGATCATTGAGGAGCTGAGGATGGTACGTGCAGAAATTCAGGAGTTTAGAAAGGAGATGGAGGTGGAAATGGCAGAGCTCAAAACCACCATAAATTCCTGCAGCACGCGTATCGACAGTTTGGAGGACAGGGTGGATGCGCTGGAGCGACGTGCTGCTTCGGGGTCCACGAGCTCAGGCAACGTGGACAAGATTGTGGAGGAATTGAAGCGAGAGCTCAATGATAGGGACCAGGATCTACTGGCAAACGACATAGAGGTGTCAAATTTGCCAGAGGGAAAGGCGGAAAACCCAGTTCACATAATTAAAGCCATTGGCCATAAGCTAGGGGTCAGTCTTGACGATCGTGACATCGTCAGTGCGGAACGGGTTGGTGGAAGGCAGCTCAACGCGACAAGCTCAGCAGGACCGACTGAATCTCGTCCACGGCCGATTGTCGTGCGCCTTGCTCGTCGGGACCTGCGCGACCAGCTTCTGGCAAGCGCGCGTGTACGACGTGGTGCGACCACTGCCGATCTCGACTTGCCCGCCCCAGCGCAGCGGTTCTTCCTTAACGAGCGACTGACGAAAGCCAACCGTCTGTTATTTCGTAGAGCGCGGGATGCAGCCAGTCTACTTGACTGGAAGTTTGTGTGGACCAAGCAGGGCCGCATCCTCGCCAGGAAGATGCCAGGAGACAAGGCGCAGAGGATCCGCACTGACGAGGACTTGTCCCGTGTTTTCGGAACTGAAAAAGACACGGCTTAATTATGTTTGTGCTTATTTCTGTGTGGATAGTATTTTTGTTTTTTATGCTTGGGGAAATGTGCGTCCAAACCGTTTACTTTGTGAGCTCAGCCGTAGATCAGAGGTATATGGAGCTTATGTACCCACATTATACTTATTTTACCCATATACTACATTTACTTTTAATATTTATGTGCTAAATCTATTTATTCAAAATGATGTACAAGCAGTATTCTTAATCATTGTATTTTTCTCAATTAGTACTATATACTCTTACTGTGCCCAACGGAACCACACATACATACACTCACACATTCATTACTCATACTTTCATTTGTGCCATATCATCACATATCCACATCTAATACCTACAGCTATTAGCATTGATGGCTCCCAGTAAATGTATTAAGTTTGGTCTATTAAATGCGGGCTCTCTTGGGACAAATCAGGATGAGTTCTTGATTGCCATGGGTAACCACTCTGTGGACCTCATGGCTATCAATGAGACATGGTTACGCAAGGGGGAAGAGGACCGCGCTCCCAGTGTACCTGGGTACAAATTTAGGCACGTGCCCCGACCTGTGACTACACGGGGTGGGCGTGGCGGGGGAGTTGCTTTTTATATAAAGAATGGCATTAATGCGCGTGTAAGGGCTCATCCTGACCACCCTGACGTGGAGCAGCTCTGGCTGGGCCTGACCATAAACAAAAAAAAACTTCTTATTGGGACTGCGTACCGCCCGCCTTGGCAGGACTTGGAGCTCTTCCTTGACGCCTTAACTGCCAGTATTAGTGCATTAGCCCCATTTGATAATCTGGTACTGTTGGGTGACCTAAATGTTAATCTCTTGGATGCAAACAGCTCAAAATCAAAACAGCTTACGGACTTTTTTAAGTGCTTGAACCTAGCTCAAATAGTTCAATCGGCGACACACTTCGTGGGTAACAGTAGCTCCCTTATCGACATCATATGCACTGACGCTACAACGCGGAATGTTGAGGTGAACCATATCAGTGAGCTCGGCCACCACTCCTTCATTACGTGTGAGTCTATTTTTAAGAAGCCCAAGGTTAAACCAAGGATGGTTGAGTTTCGCTCTTTTTCAGACATCATGCCGGATCACTTCCAAATTGATTTGAACATGATACCATGGTCTACTATAGGAGATATGTGTGATGTCGATGCCATGGTATACACTTTTAGCTCATACATGCTACAGCTTTTTGATCTTCACGCTCCTATCAAGAAAAAGACCTTTTATAAGCGGCCTACGCCTTGGATCACTGACACTATTCGTCTGATGTCCAGGCTGCGGGATGAAGCTAAGGATAGATGTCGTAATACCAAAGAACCGCATCATAAGCAGTACTACCTGGACCTTAAGCATGAAGCAGCTGCCGCATTAGTGAGGGAAAAGACAGCATATTTCACAAAAAACGTCAATGAGCAAAGTAAGAATCCCAAACTACTGTGGCGAAATTTGAAGTCAGATGTACTTCCGGACCATAAAGAAAGGTTACTGCCGAGTCATTTTGACAATCCGGATAGTATCAATGCGGCTTTTTTGGATGTTCCAGGAAACTGTAATGATAATGTCTCACTGATGTCCTCCTTCGAGTCTCGCAGGCATGGTCCGGCCGAGTTCTCGCTCACTACAACAAACCAGGAGACAATTATGAAGATAGTCAGGGATTTACGGTCAAACGCTCAGGGTGTTGATGGTATCAGTCTGGAAATGTTAACACTCACATTGCCAACTACCTTGAAGGTCATTACTGATATCATCAATAGGTCCATAGAATCGCGCACTTTCCCTAGTCTCTGGCGACGCGCAATTGTTCGCCCTATCCCTAAAGTTAGTGATCCAGCCAATTTGAAAGATCTTAGGCCAATTAGTATGCTGCCCTGCCTGTCAAAGATTCTGGAGCGTGTAGTGTATCTACAGGTAATTGAATATTTGGAGGCTAATAACATTCTCCCTGAACTCCAGTCAGGTTTCCGTAAGGGCAGAGGCACTGCAACCGCTCTGATAGATGTAGTGGGCAATATCCTGGAGGCACGTGATAGGGGGGAGGGGTCGATCCTGGTCCTGCTGGATTTCTCACGGGCTTTCGACGCTATTAATACCAATCTACTGCTGTCCAAGCTAAAATACTATGGCTTTGACCGTGACGCTGTGGATTGGTTTACTAGCTATTTGACTGGTAGGTCACAGTACGTGCAGATCCAAAAGGAAGACGGATCGACTGTATCATCCCTTTCACTCCAGGTGTCTAGGGGAGTCCCGCAGGGATCGATTTTAGGCCCTTTGCTGTACATTCTCTACAGTGCTGATGTTACTGAATCTTTTGTAAACTGCAAGTATCATATGTATGCTGATGATATCCAGTTGTACATGTCCTTCAAAGGGGGTGATACAGCGTTGGCAGTGCAAAGGGTGAATGAAGACCTACATAGAGTGGTGTCATGGTCTGAAGAGAACTCTCTGGTTCTGAACCCACTGAAGTCCAAGTTCATGGTGCTGGGTACAAAAAAACAAGTTGCTGCAATTCTGTCTGCCAAACCAGAGATTCTGATTAAGGGGGAGATAATTGAGCGAGTGGAACAGGCATGTAGTCTGGGTCTAATCCTAGAACCAGAGCTGCGTTTCGAGGCTCATTTAAAAAACCAAGTCAGAAATTGTTTCTATAGGCTAAAGGTATTATATGGTATACGTAATTTTCTTAGTGTACCACTTAGAAAACAGCTGGTTGACAGTCTGATCCTATCTAAGCTCAATTACTGTGACACTGTCTATGGGCCCTGCCTGCTTGGTAGGACGGATAGGTTAATTCAGCGCATTCAGAATGCCTGTGTCCGTTTCTGCGTTCATGTCCCTCGCAGGGAGCATGTGACGCCATACATAAACCAGCTCAAGACACTAAAAATGGCTGCCCGGCGGAAACTTCACTTGGCGAGTTTAATGTTTGGCATTGTAACAACCCATAAGCCACACTATTTATATGAAAAGCTCACCTGGCGACAAGCTAATTACAAGTATGGTCTTCGTTCTGTAGTTGGCCCGCTAAACATGACGCGACATAAAACCGCAGCTTTCAGGGGTAGCTTCAGGTTTGCTGCCACGCGCTGCTGGAATGACCTTCCACTACCAATGCGAGGCCTAAAAACAATACAGTCGTTTAAATTTCATCTTAAGAGGTTATTGTTGCATGCACAGCTCTCTGAGTAATACATTTTTAAAATTTTGCTCACCTCATGGGTCGTGGCCTGCGGTGTTTGGTTTAGGATCTCCAGCAGCGCTGCAGCATGGCCTTCGGTCCCCTGCTTGCCAGTTCTACCTACTGGCAGCGTTTCTCTTGTCCACATTAGTTCTATGTTGAAAACCTATTAATTGAAATATATTTTGATCATATTACTTGTCCATGTTTATTTATTATTTGTTATTATCATATTATTTGTTAAATATTTATTTTTATAATCGCGCATCTACAATCTAATTTCAAATTACATTCCAATAATCATACCAATTATTTATTTAAGTTGTGTTGTTCTACTTTGTGTTGCTATTCGTGGCTCTAGACTTCCATATTTTACGTACCTTCCTGTTTTATTGTGGGAAGTCGCGGCGCCAACGTCATGGGGCGTGACGAGTGGCGTCAGGGCTTCGCCCTCTGGCCGTTGATTGCCTTACGGTGGCTCGCTAACACGGGCCTCTCACTGGGTTCGCGTTCAATGGCAATTCGTGTGCGTGCAATTCGCGTTCAATGGCATGTCGGGTCATCCTCCAGTTTCCAAGGATTTGTTTTGTCCGTTTATTGGGTCCATCTCATCTTGCACATTCACTCACAAACGCATAAAACATTCACAACAGTGACACATAACTATTGCATAATACTAATACATCACATTACATCATTTTGGCCATTTTGTAATTTCTTACATCATACATAATTACTTTGGTGCACGTTGGGTACACATTTTACGTCAAATTCATAAGGACGCTTCGAAATGTTGCCACTTCATAATGTGTAAAACGTTTATTGAGGATGACATTCTCATAGCGTGTACTGTACCTATGTCTATTTCCTGTTTAGTATAATATTCTATCACTTTTAAGTTTTAACCGATTATTTTTCTTTAAGTACACTGTATTTTAATAATTGTTTGCTGCACCGGACGACGTCATTACGTCAGCGCCGGCTGTCGCTGAAAACCAGCGCTGGGGCTCTGTCCTGCATAGGGTCGCAGCATAATGCTGAGCGATAGCCGTTTTGCGTGGATGTGACGCATGTTTACCTACCTTTTTATTTTATTTTTTGTGTTTTTGTTCTTTTTGCGTCATTTTCACCGCAAATAAACGTATTTTCTTTCTTTCTTTCTTACTTGCATTGTTTGGTGACTACATTTTGGTGACAGATCTACTATTTGGAGGACAAACCCTATTATTTAAGAAACACAAAACTAATTAAATTGGTGATAGCTTAAATGATACCCGTTGGGAAAAGGCTAGGCAGGTGAAAGTTCGCTATCAAGCCACATTTTCTGATGTATGTTATTTGTTTCATAGGCAAGTAATGGAACGTATGACATCGCAGAAGTTGCCAGCACGGAAGATGAAGATTCTCTTTAAAAAGTGGATAGAAGTAGAGGAGAAGATAGGAGATCAAGAGCAAGTGGACAAGATTAGGCAGCGAGCGATGGAGTATATAGAGAAAGCCAAGTTTTAATCTACAATGTTAATTAAATAATCAATAAAATATTACGAATTATACTAGTCTTTATAAGTATTTTGAACCCACCTGACTGATTAAGAGTGCTAATACACTGGGACGCCATGGCGACGTCGCCGGCTACGTATCCAAACAATTCGTATTGAAATGTATGACAAGTAACACTTGGCTACGGTCTGGCAACGTCGCCAACGACTCCACATACCCTGACCTTGGCTCGGAACAGCAGCTGAAGGATGGCCAGATCATCGAAGAGGCGCAGGTATGTGTCTGATCAGTATATCTGTTTTCAAATCCTACTAATAATCACACTATATCACACTAATATTATAAAGGCGAAAGTTTGTGAGTGTGTGTGTGTTTATATGTTTGTTACTTCTTCACGCTCAAACGACTGGACCAATTTTAATAAAATTTTGTATAAAGGTAGCTGACACCATGGATTAACATATAGGCTACTTTTTATCCCGATATTCCCACGGGATCGACACTTATGCGGGTGAAACCGCGGGGCGCAGCTAGTAATATAATAAACGTGAAAGTTTGTTAGGATGGATATGTATGGATGTTTGTACTCTTTTACGCAAAAACTACTGAACGGATTTTGATGAAACTTTACAGTAATATATGTAGCTACATCAGTACGCATACGGCTGTGGCCTTATGACAAGTGGCAACGCCTTGGCGCGGTAATTACTGATCTAGTGTAACATATATATCAATGTATTTAACATTGTACGCGTCTGTACCGAAATTGTAAGGTGTATTATACTAAACATTTCAAAAGATAGCATAATGTTCTACGTTTTCGCTTTTTCGTAACCACCTAAACTTGGTCGGGTTACCACGGTCATTCACTTCCTAATGACTTTAATCGTATTATCTCATTAATTATCTAATATATTACGCTGAAATTTTACTGATATACAACTGAACTAAACAACTAATAATTGACATAAACATTCAGTTCATATATCCATAAACAGGCTCATCCGTGGCCAAATAACACCGCGCGCATCATGACAGTGCTCGTGAAGAACTGAATATCATCATAACTTGTTAAATACTTACAGGATACTAATGAAACTTCAAATACATTTGAAGGCAATTACAAGCTTCAAAATAACGTTTAAAGTAAGTCTTTAAACCTCTTATTGAGAGTGCTGGGACCAATTGAAGTGTTTTTCTATTTAATGAAATTTAAACTAATTCCTAAGAAGTCATGTACAAAATATGATAAGAATCCGCTAAACCGTTTCAAAGATCTAGCAAAACCAAAAACGATACTCCAGCAAAATCTCGAATAACTTCGCAACCGAAGAAAGAACAAATACAAAATAAGGCACAACATTTACTTCATATAGACAACTAATTCTATAGCTAGTATTTATTTAAATATTCCCATTAGAAAGGAAAAGGTCTGGCTGGGGTAACGTTACCCCAGCAGGATATGTTTTTGTGAAATAATTAAAAAAATATAGGTAAGCGCAACAAATTTAAAAATGTGTGCAAGAATTACAGAAGCCGCAAAACTAATTATCTATAAGATTCAAATGACCATTTTCGACAACATCTGGCTGGGGTAGGTAACGGACCCCAGAATAAGACATAGGATACTTTCTATGCATCACATGGACAGCGCCATCCTGTCAACGTCAGTCGATTCTTGTACCAGGAAAAATCGTTCAGTCATGTAAAACAAAAACACGATTTTTTCTCAAATTATTTGTTCTTTAGAGTAACATACAAATAGTGAAAACTTGTAAAACGAATACACGGCAGTGCATGAAATCATAGTCTTGTACTAACTGCAAAAAAAATCTTTTTGAATGCAGAAAAAAACACGGTTTTTATAAAATTATTTATTTACTCTGAAAAGAGACATACAAATAGTAAAATCTTACAAATCTAAAATTATAAGTACACACATTGTCTTGTAAGTACTGGATTTATTTTGGAACACAGTAAAAATAAAAAAACACGGTTTTTGATAAAATTATTTATGTTCTTTAGAGTAACATATAAATAGTAAAATCTTATAAAATTAAAATTATAAGTAAACAAAATCTTATAGTATTTTATTGATAAAAAAATACGGATTATTGGATAAAATTATTTATTTGTCATGTAGAGAAACATAGCAATCTTTTAAAACTAATACATTCAAGTACATATATGTAATCTTATAGCCTAATAACGTTGCCATCCTTCTTAGCCGCTCTGTGAAAGAGATGCACCCGCGCTTTCGTCGCCATCGGATACAATGACCTGGGCAAACAGTTCACATTATTTTGATCGTGTGATCGACCGTATAAAATTCTCTTTACTTTTTTTCTCTCTTTCTCTCTCTCTTTTCTACCTCTTTTTCTCTTAGTTTGTGTTCTTCCTGCGCGAGTCCCAATAAACGCATTAGGTATATTTATTTCTTTCAAACTACCAAAGCGGAAAAGAAGTTTGACATCATTTAATTTTGTGCTTAACAGAAAAGCCTAACTACATACAGGGTCCCATTAAAATAGATGGACAAATTTTAACACAGCGCTCAGTACATCTAACCAAAGATATCAAAGCAAAAAAAAAAAACACTGATTAAAGTGATTTTATTTTGACCTAAAATAATAAATTGCAACATTAGTGTATTTTCGTTAGCTGATTATTTTTCTTGAAGTATCTAATGCGTCTTTCTTATATATATTTTTTCCATCGTCCTTATTTTGGTGGTCTGAATGATTTCTAAAAGTTTGTCCATCTATTTTAATGGGACCTCATATACAGGGTGATTGTAAGATGGGTGCAAAGCTTTAAGGCGAAGATAGTACAAACAATTTAGGACCATTTGAGCCATGGTTGTCTTAGGCGAATTCTTACCAATTTTTTTTAGTAGTCTTACTAATTCCCAAAATTTTAATTAAACTGCTTATTTATGGCCAAATTGAATGATAAATTAATTCATTTTTATTTTATTTAATTGAAGTAATGTATAAGCAATCTAGCAAAACATGTTTTAGGCCTCTGTGTCATCCATTAGACAAAAAACATAAAAATTAGGTAAAAAAAAATTGGTAAGACTTCGTCTAAGACAACCATGGCTTAACCTTTTAACCGCCGGACTTTATATCAGTTGTCGTGGCCCCAGCGACCGACAAAAAAAAAAAAAAAAACGAAAAATATATACCGATGAAACGAGCTGTGATGATGTAATAATAATACAGTTTAAACGAGCTGTGTTATTTTGTCGTATATATACGAGTCTGGCGGAATGGACACGAAAATATTTGTCGGATTAATCCGACGTAAGCGGTTAAATGGTTCAAACTTGTCCGTACTATCTTAGCCTTAAAGCTTTGCACTCATCTTCCAATCAGCCTGTATTTCGTCTGGTCGACCAAACATTTAACATTTAAAACACACATTGATATTTAAATGATTCTATCAAGAAGTCATAGAAAAGTCTTGCACCGAAATTGGGTTTAAAACCTCGTCATTTTGACACTAACAAGTAACGCGTACGAACTATAAAATGCGTGCAACAACCACAAGCTGGTGTTGCGTTCTTACTCCTAATGATTAAAAAAATGCAAAAATAGTCTTAAATAACATTCTAACCATATGAAGAAAAATTAAGTACTATAGGAAAATTTGAGGTAGTACATGTTGCCAACAAAATGCTTTGAACGTGTCTAGAACGCTCATAATATATTCCGTATGCTACTTTACTGAATGACGAAGTTGAAGAGGTTCAGGTTTCTGTCATAGCTTCGTCATCAGCAGGTGCCTTGTTCTCAGCTACTTGAAACCTGTCCTTATCTCTTTCGTTAAAACCCTCAATTTTCTCGACAATATTATTTTGACTTTGTAGTGTTTGGACTCATCGCCATTACGTCAGGGTCTCTCGCCTCTTCTTCGGTAGTTGAAACGACTATTACATCAGAAGGCCAATTCTCGTAATGTAAAACGTTCAAAATCTAGTCGCACTCTCATCTCGGCAACAAACAAATGTCAAAAACTTGTCAAAATGTAGGGAAATTAGAAGTATTTTTGACAGATTGAGACTGAGATCAGACTGAGAACGTTTTTAAAATTACGAGAATTGCCCCTCAGGTGTAGTGGTCGTTAATAGCCGACCGTTTCTAAGGATTCTTACCCTCAGTCCCGGTCAGAACGGGATCGCTGCCAGAAGCGAGGCCACCGGGAACTAGAGGCCGCGTTATTGGCGTTGTTACTCGGAAGTTCAGTTTCTTCGTCGGTCAAATTTATCGGTCCAATGTCACTGCTGGTCGATGGTCTGGAGAAGTGAAGATCTCTTGGCAGCTCTCGGGTGTAGAGCACGGAGGATGTCCCACCAATTAATACTCCCTCTTCCTTCAAAGCAAACTTTTTATGCAGTGCCTCAATATTCTTCTCCATATGTTCTTTCTTTTGCGCATTAATTTCATTCCTTTTTTTAAGTTTAGCTTCAATTTCTTCCTCTTGCTGTCGCAGAGCTTCAATATCCTTTTCAAATTCTTCTTCAGTCCTTGCTAACAAGTTTTGTAATGTTGCAGTCTTCTGCGCAATATTGTCTTTCTTAACGGACTTAATGTCATTCATTCTTTGAATTTCAGCTTGAATTTCTCTTGTCTGTTCGTCCTCGCTCTGTCGCATATGTTCAAGGCTCTTTTCAAATTCTTTTTCTTTTGTAGCTAACATGGTTTGCATTGCCTGAATTTTTCTATCCGTTTCAGTTTTTGTCTGCGCTGCAGTTTCCTCGAGTTTTTTAATTTGGGCTTCATATTTCCTTTTCTGCTCTGCTTCACGTTGTTGCATAGCCTCAATTTTATTATTTATTATTATTTTCTGCTGGGCCTCGTGTTGTTGGCTACATACAATTCTGTCTTCGGATTCTTCTTCATCCAAATGTAACTTGTTTTTCATGTCTTCAATATTCTTTTCAATGTCCATTATTTTCCGAACCTCATTTTCATTCATGTTCTGGATTTTCTTTTTACTTTCATTTTTCATCGCAGCTTCTTTTTGTTGCATTTCCTCAATATTCTTTTCTACTTGTTCTTTATTGATAGCTAACGAGTTTTGCCAGGCTTTAAATTTCTCCCCCATATCGATTGTTGCCTGATCCTCTTTTTCTTTCAATGCAGCAATTTCAGCATCAATTTGACTCTGTTTCTCAGCTTCAATCTGTTGGATAACTTGAAGTTTTTTCTCAAATTCTTTACATTTAGCTAATTTGTTTTGCATTATGTCAAGATTTATCACCATATTGAGTTCCTGCTCAGCCTCATTTGCTTCCAAATTTTTTATTTCAGCGTCAATTGCTCTCTTTCTTTCAGTCATGGTTAGTTTCATAGCTCGAATCCTTTTCTCAGATTCTTCTTTTGCCAAATTTAAGGTTTTTAACCTTTTTTCGTTGTCCTTTTCCATTTCTCTTTTCTGTGCATTCTCTAAATCTTTCAGTTTTTGGATTTTTCTATCAAAATAAGTTTTCTTCTCACGTTCGGTGCTCTTCCTTACTTTGAAGTTCTTTTCCATTTGCTTTTCAATTTCAGCTAGCTCTGTGCGCTTGGCGGCGATGTTTCTATCTGTCTTTTTTTTCTCATTCAATTCGTCATCCTTTAACTTTTGAATTACCGCGTCAAATCTGGCTATTGTCTCAGCCTCTTCTTCTTTCTTTTTTTGTACATTCTTTTCAAATTTTTCTCTTTTCTTCACTAATTTATTTTTCTTTGCTTCAATATTCTTATTAATATTGCTTTCTTCCTTAGCTTCCTTGTCTTTTATATTTTGAATTTCGCGGTCAATTATATGATTTTCCTCAGCCACGTGTTGTTTCAAGGCTTCGATACGCTCTTTCATTTGCTCTCTAAAGTTGTCCAAATCCTCAAAACTTTTCTCCAAATCAGCTTTCGCCTGCGCTTCCTTATTTTTCCATGTTTTAGTTTCACGGTCTATTATATTTTTATTGGTCTTGGCCAATTCATTCATATGATTAATGTTATTTTTAAGTTTCTCAATTTCCCTTGATGTTGCTGCCACTCTCTCTTTACAATTATTGTCCATTTCAATGTTTTTTTTCTCCATAGATGTCAAAACATTTTCTAATAAATTTTTATATTTTTCAATCCTATCCAATATGTTTGTTGCTCTTACCATCGTCCTCTCGGTTTGTAACTTTTTGTTTGTTTCCTGGAATTTGGATTTGTGTTCGTTTACTTTTTTCTTCAAAGCTTCTATTTTCGGACTGTGTTTTGGTTTATATTCCCTTTTCTTAACTGGTGTTTTCGTCACCTGAGGACAAACAAAAATGCTTTATAATAAGGCTTAATATCATTTATTTGTTAACATGTCTGCAGTTTCCTAGCAACTGAACGATTAGCTATTCCATACATTTTGATCGTGTTGTTAGTTTTCACTTTTGTATGGAACAGTAGATTTTTTATTTCTGACTTGGTCTTATAGTAAAAGTTGTTTATTTTAATGAGTACTGCACTACAAAGAATGTTCCTTATCGACCTGCCATATTAAACTACCATACCATCAATTTAGTACATGATTCTGGACCGCCTGCGTTGACAATTTTGACCGCATAGGTATTGCAGGTATTGCAGTTTTGTACGAAATAGCTAATTTTTATTAATAACTCGACGACTGAATGACTGACTGTGTTTTTATATGTTTGAGTACGAGGCTTTTGACTACTTTGTATGTGTATATTTTATGTCTTTATTTATTTTGTAATGTGCGTTTTGTTTGTGCAGATTTGTTTTTTAATTTCGTCGCTGACGGATCCAGTATCATGTACTGTATCCATGGTAACGTGTTGCGCGCCGGTGTCCCTGCCACCCTGTATCAATGGGAGCGAGCTACTGGCAGATTATGTAATGTTAATAGGTTCTGTAGATCACAGGCCGGTCGATACACTTCCGGCTGAGTGGGGGGTGTTTCGGCACCATGAGCCTGAAACGAATCCAAGTGGACGAAGACCTTACAGATGAGGAGGTGGTCGCCAAGTCTTACCCTATAGGTAAGTTAGAAGTAACCCTAATGTCTGGGCTACGAGAATACCGCGTATCCGTAGGCCACGAAACTCTCGTTTAGGGAAATTTTTCGCTACATGCGTGATTATAGGAAGGGTTACCACTTTTCTACCACGCGGGCCCAGTGCGGGTTGGTGGATGGCATATGTCTTCGAATTTTTGGTTTGCCTATGTATAAGTTATTTAAGACAGTTTAATTAAGGACCACTCTACCGTATTAGGAATTTACTGCAATGATAGCAGTGTTTGTGATAAATAAATAATTTATTATTAATTTTTCCTAATTCGCTAGGCCCGTCCCCCGCCCTGCAACAGATCTTTTGTATGTGCTATCAGGTTCATAAAGATCTATAAAAAGACTAGCAACCAGTTTTAACTTCAAAATCCATGGGGCTTAGAAATAAAATGAAAATTAAAAAAACGTTTCATTAATTTTTCTAATTCGCTAGGCCCGTCTCCCGCCCTGCAACAGATCTTTTGTATATGTGCTATCAGGTTCATAAAGATCTATAAAAAGACTAGCAACCACTTTTAACTTCATAATCCATGGGGCTTAGAAATAAAATGAAAATTAAAAAATCGTTTTATTCATTTTTCTAATTCGCTAGGCTCGTCCCCCGCCCTGCAACAGATCTTTTGTATGTTTTATCAGGTTTAGAAAGATCTATAAAAATACTAGCAACCAGTTTTAACTCCGAAATCCATGGGGTTTAGAAATAAAATAAAAAATCGTTTTATTTATTTTGGGATAAAGTAGTGTCTTGTTGTCGCGGGCGCTATTTTGAATCCTGAACGCAACGAAGGATTCTAGGTTTGAGTTGACTCCTGAGCTAAGCGAGGGAGTTAAGACTTGAATCCTGAGTGCAGTGAGGGATTCAAGCTCGCCCAAGACGAAGACACCCGCGTCTCCGTCGTGGACGAGCATATGGCAGTTGTCCCACCGCCGGCGAGGAAGCGACTAACTGTCGGCTGTTTTCTCGCTCAAGAAACGTACAATAGATATACATTCCGTGTAAACAAAAGGGATGCATATATTAACAGTTGATCGCTGACTGTTCACACTGCCGGCGAGGACTCGCTTCACTGGTTTGTCGCTGAGCGACAAGAGCTATCAAAGATAATACTCGCCTAGCGATACTCGCTCAGCGATGGTCGCTTGGTGGTCAGAGCTCACGCCGAGAGAAACCCCTGTGAGACTAACCGCCCCGAGCGAGTGGTGCGAATAATCGCCCGTCGCACTCGAAAACTTGCTGATAGCCCAGCGACAAAACTATCGGAACTACACACACGCTGCTCGCTGCTCGCCAACTCGTTTTCAGTTGCTAGTTCTACTCGCTAATCGTTCATCGTCGCCGGTGGGACAACTGCCTGCCTATAGGAATAGAAAAAATTGGACGAGTAACGAATGACGTTTTCTGTTTTTTAAATGGCATCACCTAATTGATCTTGAGAGGTTTGAAAATCAAAGAATATGGTTTACTTACAAACTCTTAACATTAAAACATGATTTTTCTCGGAATATCCTGCACTTTTGAGAGATGTCGTCGTAGTAAAAATTGATTACCTTGCTAAGACGGTTCGAATGAGATACATTTTAAGTCTGTTGGTCAATGTAAGGGTTGGGGGGACGTTGTGACGAAATTAACACTAAAACATGATTTTCTCAGAATATCCCGCACTTTTGAGAGATGTCGTCATAGTAAAAATTGATCAGCTTGCTAAGGCGGTTCGAATGAGATACATTTTAAGTCTGTTGGTCAATGTAAGGGTTGGGGGTCGTTGTGACGAAATTAACACTAAAACATGATTTTCTCGGAATATCCCGCACTTTTGAGAGATGTCGTCATAGTAAAAATTGATCAGCTTGTTAAGGCGGTTCGAATGAGATACATTTTAAGTCTGTTGGTCAATGTAAGGGTTGGGGGGACGTTGTGACGAAATTAACACTAAAACATGATTTTTCTCGGAATATCCCGCACTTTTGAGAGATGTCGTCATAGTAAAAAATGATCACCTTGCTAAGACGGTTTGAATGAGATACATTTTAAGTTTGTTGGTCGATGTAAGGGTTGGGGGGACGTTCTGACGAAATTAACACTAAAACATGATTTTCTTGGAATATTCCCGCACTTTTGAGAGATGTCGTCATAGTAAAAATTGATCAGCTTGCTAAGGCGGTTCGAATGAGATACATTTTAAGTCTGTTGGTCAATGTAAGGGTTGGGGGTCGTTGTGACGAAATGAACACTAAAACATGATTTTCTCGGAATATCCCGCACTTTTGAGAGATGTCGTCATAGTAAAAATTGATCAGCTTGCTAAGGCGGTTCGAATGAGATACATTTTAAGTCTGTTGGTCAATGTAAGGGTTGGGGGACGTTGTGACGAAATTAACACTAAAACATGATTTTCTCGGAATATCCCGCACTTTTGAGAGATATCATCATAGTAAAAATTGATCAGCTTGCTAAGGCGGTTCGAATGAGATACATTTTAAGTCTGTTGGTCAATGTAAGGTTGTAAACAAATTAGCCTTATGCCAATATAAACTGTATGCCAAAAAAAAAATATGGCAAAGTATTATTATGGAAAAACAAATTATACCAAAATAGTTATGCGAAAGTATATTAGGAAAAAGAACATTATGCGAAAAGAAGGGATCCCACATCATCTGCCTAGCCTTTTCCCAACTATGTTGGGGTCGGCTTCCAGTCCTAACCGGATCCAGCTGAATACCAGTATTTTACATGAAGCGACTGCCTATCTGACCTCCACAACCCAGTTCCTGGGTAACATGATATCCTTTGGTAAGACTGGTTATCAGACGCGATTGATTAATTCAGCTGTTCTTACCAGCCCATCTCAATATACCACCCTGTATATTGTATACTCACAATTTATGATGGGCTTGTTTCCTAATCTGTTTGTTTTATTTCAGACCATAAAGGACTACATATTAGTCTCATTTTTCAACAACGTGACGGCGTATATTCCGCGACAGTTTATCAGCAAAGAGCCCCTTGAGAACATCGCACAGGCTTTCCACATCGGACAGATTGTAAGTACACACGGCCTACGACAAGGTTCTAAGTCAGGTTACGTTTTGAGCTTACTTAGAACCTTTTCATATAACGGCCAGTGCCCACTGAGCAGCAAAATACTTGGGTAGTTTTCATTGATAAATTGATAATGAACTAAATCACAACTTAAATAGAGTTGAAAGTAGCGTGCAAGAGATCATTTCCTGTGACAAGTGATGGCGTAAGCTATTTTCAACTCTATTTCAGTTACTGTTAAGATATGAAACAGATGATTTTTGTTTCGATATAGTCCCATAGTAAAAGTTTTTCATATTAAAGAAAGGGTGATAGTGCATCATCCTTTATTCTACAATGCCATTTTATTACGTTAGCCGTAATTAATGAAATCAATTATCTGGTTAGGCCGCAGTTAGACGGCGCGAAAAATTTCTTGCGGCCACCGCACGGCGGCCGTGCGGTGGCCGCGTGTTGTGTTCAGTCATAGCAATTTATGTTTTATTAACTAGGACACAACATTGAAATTCTTTGTAATTAAATAAACGCGCGGCGGCCGCGCGATGTCGATGCGGTCGATCTCGCTGGAATGTTCTCGATGTACGCCCCGCGCTGCGTCCCCGCATTCTCCTTTCCTTCAATCAGTCACTTCAGCAGTCAGTTTACAAATTTGCACACGCAGCCTGTGCGGTGAATGCGCGAAATAATTCCTGTCATTAAAACGCGCCCTTACTGTTAGCCTGCATCATCCCACTGCTGGGCAAAGGCCTCGTACCCCACGACTTCCAGCTCTTTCGATCCAGGTCTAAAGAGGATTAATTACCTAATCAAACAAATGAACTCAACAGGACAAAGACGTTCCAAAGAAGAAACGCAAGAAGTTATCAGTAGCCGAGAAGCTAGCCAAAGTGCGGGAAGAAGAGGAGCTAGTGAGGGAGATGGAGCGACGTGCGACAGAGAGCGAGAACCAGCCGCGGTCCAGCGAGCAGTTCGAACGGGCCTTGTTGGCCAATCCTAACTCCAGCCAGCTCTGGATCGATTACATGGCGTTCTACCTTCAGGTAAATACTTTTAAACTCATAGAATTTATTTTAAATAATCCAATTACAGGCCATTTTGAATTGTCAAAGGGTCAGTCAGTTAGTCAGAAAGTTGAAGCATGTTGCCCATTCCAAAACGACGTTACGTTCGTGTTTTCTCTTAATAAATGGATAAATAAATAAATAAAACGTAGATCTCTATGGAGAAGAACGGGCAAGAAACTCCAAGGACACCCTTTTAAATCAAGATATTACAAAATCTTGGGTACATTATTGTAGAAAGTTGTGCGTAGTGGATAGTATAGATAAAAGGAAACAGCCAGTTCTTGATCCAGATTGTATTTCAACCAAAACACGTGGAGTTAAGGTAAGCGCAAGGTCGGAGCGTATGTCCTATCGCGGATGCGGCTTGTGAGGAAGTGGAAGAGACGAAATGTTTAGTATGGCGACCAAACTAGCGTTGTTCGCTAGTGTTGTTACCACAGACATTAATACTATTTTAGTGTTGGGATTCCAACATGCTCCGGCCTTACGAGAGGATACAGATAAAGTTAGAATCTAAGTAAAATTATTAATAAACATTATCATCTATGGGTAACATACAAATTTTTGTAACAGACCGCACATGGGTATTTCCCTTTGAATTTGTGACTTCTACTGCTCTTACATGACCATCATGGCCTGGAAATGTTTTCGTAACTCTGGCCATAGGCCATGACATTATGGGTACATTGTCTTCTTTTAATATTACAATTGCTCCTATCTTAATGTTAGGCATGACGTCTATCCACTTAGGTCTATTTTGTAATGTATTAATATACTGTTTGTACCACATTTTCCAAAATGATTGTTTAATTTGATTACCTACATAATTGCCAAAACTTGAGTCTATTTTGAGGAACAGTAGTTACATCATTTTCAGGATACATTGTTAGTGAATTTCCTATTAAAAAGTGACCTGGTGTTATGTAGCTAAAATCATTGACATCAGATGACATAGGAATCAGAGGTCTGGAGTTCAATATGCATTCTATCTCTATTAATACAGTGTTTATTTGTTCATAGGTTAACAATTGTTTTTGTAACACTCTTCTTAGAAAATACTTAGTCATTTTCACAGCAGACTCCCACAGCCCGCCAAGGGTCGGGGAATATGCTGGTATAAAATGAAAGTTAATGCCCCTCTGGGCTGCAAATTGATATATTTGTTTTTAGTGATTCTGTGAAGAATGTAATTGGTAAAGTTCAGTTAATTGGTTCTTTGCGCCTTTAAAGGTACTAGCATTATCGGAGTAGATTTCTTTGCGCAATCCTCTTCTAGAAATAAATCTCCTAAGGCAAGCGAGGTATGCATCTGAAGTAAGATCAGATGTGATTTCGAGGTGAACTGCCTTTGTAGCGAAACACACAAATACACAAATGTAGCCTTTTCCTACCACGTAGCGTCTTACGCGCGAGAGTTTAATATCAATAGGCCCAGCGAAATCTACACCGACTTTCTCAAAAGGGCGACTCATAGCAGTCACTCTGTCTGCTGGCAAAGAACCCATCAGCTGTTTAGAGGCCTTAGCCTTTGTCTGAAACACATTACACATTTATGGATTATTTTTTTGACATACATTAACCCATTTGTTATCCAGTATTTTTGATTTAAATTACACAGTAATAATTTCGGACCTGCATGTAAGCTTTTCATGTTCAGATCTTATAATACAATTAGTAACATGTGATTCTCTTGGTAAAATGACCTGATGTTTATGAGCATATGGAATGTTAGAATGATGTAGCCTGCCACCTACACGCAGGATACCTAAACTATCTATAAATGGACATAAGCTTTGTAAAGGACCTTTTACACTTTTATTATTTTTTAAACATTCAATTTCGACTTTATAATATATTTCTTGTTCATTCTTAATAAGCAACATCAAAGCATTATTCAATTCAGAACTTGAGAGATATTTGTCAGGTATTTTGCCACCTTTTATGTTATTAATAAACCGCATTACATAAGCTAATGTACGTACCATTCTGTGAATGCTAGAATATTTATGCATTTGATCGAAAACATTGCTAATACCTGAGGACACTTGGCTGGCGAGAAATGCTGACCCGGGTTTTGCTTCAGGTAAGTTCGTAGGTAAGTCTAATTTAAAATTAAATTTATATTCACAGTCATGCAAAAATTCAGGACCATCCCACCACAGGCTGCAGGCACTAAGCAAACTTGGCGCAACACCCCTACTGATATAGTCTGCAGGGTTATTTTCAGTGTTGACAAATAGCCACTTACAGTTAGGCATATTTTTAGCGATTGCCTTTACCCTATTTGCAACGTAAGCGTTAAGTTTCAAGGGTTCTGTGTGCAACCATGCGAGAACAATTTGTGAATCAGTAAACAAGTAAATATTGCTTATGTTATACTTAACTTTTAGCGTGCAATAAACTTTTGCCATAAGCATCGAAAGAAGCAGAGCAGCATTAAGTTCTAAGCGCGGTATAGTTTTGTTTTTATTTTGAAGCGGGTTTATGCGCGATTTTGAACACTACAAGTACATTTTAACTTTACCATCGTGATTTGTAACACGCAGATACACGCAGCATCCATATGCAGTAGTACTGGATGCATCTGAGAATCCTATTAGTTCAAGTTTACTTAAATCAGTCATATGTATATTCCTACTTATAAAAATTAGCTTCATTTCAGCCAGACTGGAAGAGAATTCAAGCCATGCTTTCCTAATATCATCATCAGGCATGGAATCCCATTCAGTCTTGGAAGACCATAGCCTTTGCATTATATCTTTTGCTTGTACAATAATGGGACTGACAAAACCCATGGGATCAAACATTTTCCCAATATAGGAGAGGATATCTCTTTTTGAAAAATCATGCTTATTGAAAGTTTCTGGACAAGACATTTTAAATTTATCGTCTTTAACCATCAATTGTAAGCCCAAGGTCTTTAAATAATACTCATCGCTTTGTAGCTCTAAATCGTCAAAATGCTGTTCAGCTGAAGGAATAATAATAATAATAATCTTTTATTTCGACCAACAGTGGATCATATACAAAATTTCAAAATAAATAAAAAACACAAAATAAAAACACAAAAACAAAAACACACAATAAAAACACATACAATATTAAAAAGACAAAACATATTACATATCTCGATTGCCTAGTATGTGAACCATACAGCAATGAATGTCAGATAATATCCTATTATCATTTGATGACCACTTATGTGTGTAAAAATTACCTAACTTTAAAAGTTGACGAATCTGTGACTTAGCCTCTAAGATAATATTAAAGTCATTTTCTGCATAAAGAATGTCATCTACATATGTAAAATTTTCTAAAATGAATGAAGCTAGCGGGAACTTGTCCTTGTTTTGTGCTGCTAGTTCTTTAAGACAACGAGTAGCCAGATAATTCGAACTCTTCAACCCATATGTAACTGTGTCAAGCCTTATACATTGGATTGGCTCATCGGGGCTATCTCTCCACAGTATATTTTGCAAAGAGGTAGCCCCGATGAGCCAATCCGGCTCGAAGGACCATGTAGAAAGTTGTGCGTAGTGGATAGTATAGATAAAAGGAAACAGCCAGTTCTTGATCCAGATTGTATTTCAACCAAAACACGTGGAGTTAAGGTAAGCGCAAGGTCGGAGCGTATGTCCTATCGCGGATGCGGCTTGTGAGGAAGTGGAAGAGACGAAATGTTTAGTATGGCGACCAAACTAGCGTTGTTCGCTAGTGTTGTTTTGTTACCACAGACATTAATACTATTTTAGTGTTGGGATTCCAACAATTATTCTTGTTTCTTCTATATGTGAGAACAATGTAAAATATAATTAAATAAAGAAACAATTCAAAATATAAGATTAAAATTAAAAAACGCTTTCAGCCATGGACTCTAAATCGAGGATTTACTATAATATATTACAATTTTAACCATTTTTACCCAAGGGTTCCGAAAATATATTTCTTTTGTTTTTTATTTACGGGTTGTAGTTTCAACAAAAACGATAATATTTCTCATTTTGATTTCTGTTAATTACTGCTGAATACGAGAGCTATCGTGTAAAATAAATGGTTTTTTATGTAAATTTAGAGCTTTTGAAGAAAAAGTTAGTTCTTCTCTATTTTAACCATAATTTTTAACATATCATGCAAATTAAAGAGCGATTTTTGTAAAAAAACTTACTAATAAAATGGTTAAAATTGTATGGGCGCGTTCACACGAGCGCGATTTTTTACACGCGCGTGTCGCGTACGTATCGCTCCCTCTAGAAACATTGGAATTAAATGCTTCTTTTTTGAGGGAGCGATGCGTACACGAAGCGCGCGCGAAAAAATTCGCGCTCGTGTGAACGCGCCCTAATATGTTCTAGTAAATTATCAGGTATATCAAATCCTTAACTGTGGACTTCTATTTAAGCCACACCCTGTTTAATAATAAACAAATATTATAATATCTTACTTTCTTCCCTTCGGGCAGGCTACCGAGGTTGAAAAAGCGCGCAAGACCGGGAGGAAGGCCTTGGCGACGATAAGTTTCCGCGAGCCACTCGAGAAATTCAACGTGGGGATCGCCATGCTCAGCATCGAGTGCCGCTTCGGCACCCAGGTCAGTCATCTGCGGGGACAACATATTTATATTGCAACACTATTTACATCATAATAACATCGTGAGGGACCGGCATGTCCTAGAACCAAATATTCGAACACATCGCTCATTTGGAGAAACAACGTAACTACTACCTACTTTTTTTTCAAGTCTTTGCTTTCCTAACATATTTAACTCATTTTTGGAAAAAAATACATTTACGTCGGCGTCGATGATTCTCCAAATGAGCGACATCTACCAACCCGCGCTGGGCCCGCGTGATAGATTATAGCCCATTCCCTCTCGAAGAGAGGAGGCCGGTGTCCCAACAGAATAATCTTAGAAAGTACTAAATTTGAAAAAATGTAACGCATTGATATTGAAAGTGTGTAATTGGCTATTTGACAGTTGTAATGATAAAATATATAATATGTTAGATATAGTAGCATATAGGTTCACAATAATCATACAATAGGTTTTATGCATTAAAATAAATTGTAAATATTTTATTTTTGAAAAATAAATTAGTAATTTTTTATCTGTGGATTACAAAAACTGAAACGCGAACGGCCATGATCGAGCATCGTATGACGTCACATCACAATAAATAAAACGTTGTGTGTTACTGTGTTTTATCATCGTTGGCAGTTTGCTGATTTTCCACACAAAATATACTTTTTATGCAACTTTTTATGCAAACTTTCCACACAAAATATGTTTAAGAGTTGAAGCGTCGTAGTTAGCTTTACTTAGTTTATTGAAATGTGACGTCACAGCCATAAATGTCACGTGATCGGCTGTTTCCGCGCGAATTTCAAAATACGGAATGAAAAAAAACATTTTTTTTCGAATAAACAACGCTTTTTTAAGAAAAAAAATAATTGTAAGAGGTATAAAATAAACCTACGTATATTTAAAAATATCTTTTCGAAAACTGTCAAATAGCTGTTGGACTTTAAAGGGTATAATTTTATAAACGTTGCTTAAAGTTAATGGTGTGTTCCGAGTTGGGATGTTATCGATCTGAGCGTGCTTAAACCAGGACCGAATTAGCGTGAGCGCGATAACGATGTCCCGTGAATGGTCATAGATGATGTCATGACATGCGCCGTCTTGCGATAACGCCGACCATGGCTTCTAATAATATCACCGTGAAGCCGGCTTTTGATTAGGTATGGGATGTAATATATATTACATCTTGAGCTATATATTACATCCCGCGATTGCTGTTCACACTGTAAGCTATATACACTCCTTTGCAAAAAAAACGGGCACTTTAGATTTTTTTCACTACTTCAATGAAGAAGAATAAGAAAGAAGTTTTATTAATTTGACGATGAATTGGTATGTTATTTGAAGCATCCATGATTCTTCACGTTCTAAATTTAAATTTTGAAATTAACAAAAGAAAAGTAATGATTATTGTGGATTATTGTAAAATTGCTTTACTACTGGCGCGAATTGTTGAAACGATTTTTTTACTGATTACTAAAATTTTTAAACTTTTTGTATATTTTCTGCAAATTAAACAATTTAATCTTTCTTTTTACATTAAATACCACTTTTTGATATGAGTGATAAAGCGATAAGGGCCGGTAAAATTATAGCCCTACTTGAAGAAGGTTGTTCGCAAATTTACGTGTCTCAGCGGCTAAATGTGAGTCGTTCAACTGTCCAGAGGACTTGGCAACGGTATCAAGAGACCGGCTCGGTCAAAAGAAGACCCAGTTCGGGAAGAAAACGATGCACAGAACCAAGAGATGACCGCTTTTTGGTGAGTCAGGCGTTGCAGAATCGTCAGGCGTCAAGTGTGGACCTGAAGAAGAGCCTTGAAGAAGTAAGAGGAGTAGAAGTTAGCTTGTGGATGGTCAAGAGGAGGCTTTTGGCTGCCAATATCAGGAGTTACCGTCCGGCTCGGGGCCCTAAATTACTCCGTGAGTACCGTGTTGCTCGACTTCAGTTTGCTCGAAACTGTGCTTTATGGACACTGGAGGACTGGAATAAAGTATTGTTTTCTGATGAAGCTAGAATCTCTTTGTGTGGAGAGAACCGACGCCGGCGAGTGCTGCGAAGACCACGGGAACGCTATGCGGTAGTGTGTTTCGAAGAAATCACTCCTTATGGCGGAGGCTCCGTTATGTTTTGGGCAGCAATTTATTTGACGGAGCGTACGGAGTCAATTTTCAGAAAAAATGGAACATTAAATGCATACCGGTACATAATGGAAGTCCTAATTCCATATGCGCAACCCGCATTGACTGCACTTGGGGAAGATTCCATTTTTATGGACGACAATGCTCGCCCGCACCGTTCTGGCGACGTGGAAGCATACATGCAAGAAGTTGGGATCCGTCGTTTAGATTGGCCAGCTCGAAGTCCTGATCTCAATCCAATTGAGCATGTCTGGGATGTTCTAAAAAGACGGGTTAGATCAGTGCAACCTGCTCCACAAAACATCAGGAAGCTAAAAAGAGTCATTGCAGAAGAGTGGGAACGTATTCCTCAAAACGTTATTAAAAACATCGTGGAAATCATGCCCAGAAGGATTCAAGCTGTGATTTTGGCAAGAGGAGGTCACACTCTATTAGATTTTTACATTTGTTTTAAAAAAGTAAAAAAATCTTCTTGTCTTTATTGCCGACCACTTCTTATTGTTTGGCCGTGTACATCGGCTTTAAAGAATTCATCGAAAATTTAAAAAAAAAAATTGCCAGAATTCACTTCACGTGTATTAATTTACACGATTATTAGTATACCTACAGATTACAGACTACGTTAAAAAAATAAATTTCATTTAATTAACTCAAATCGACCTGAGAACGTAAATTTCCTTAGGTGCCCGTTTTTTTTGCAAAGGAGTGTATTTTGGAACAGTTCAGCTTCGGTCATCACTGTGTCATTACGTTCTTTTTTAATTCATTTAATGCGTAGGTAAGGATTCCGTACTTCAAATATCTATAGGTGATCAGTTGACACGTCTGCACACGAACGTTACCATTCAAAATTCAAACTGAGGGCGAGACAGGAGGAGGCGAAGTGTCCGGGGACGTGAAAAATATACATCTTCAAATGACCTATAAATATCGCTCGAAAAAATATTTATAGTTTGGGATGTAATATATATAGCGCAGTATGAACGGTCTCGTACAAAATGTATGACGAGCGATAAAATATTATATCTCAAGATGTAATAAAATACAGGGTGAATTTTCCAAGTGGGCGTGGATGGCCAAATTCTAAACTATGAGGAATAGCGAAAAGTACTCAAAGGAGTCGCGGGCTCGATTTTGATGAAAACTAAAACTGCATCATTGGATTTTTGAAAAATCAATATTTCTAGCCAGGAATCAAGCCTGTTGATTTTGAAAAAAAAACACTGTATTATTACACCATTCGATAGTGTCCCCAATAAGGATCAAATTCTGGGAAGTAATGAATGACATACGGCAAACTTAAGGAAAAGGTTGAATTCATACCTAGGTACATTACGTACTTTGTTCGAAATGATGCTCAATATATTTATTAACACACCCGCAGCGCAGTCACCTTCACAACATTATGTTCTAAATTCAAGTTTCTATTACGATCTTTGGAAAATATTTTAATGGAATCAATAATATTGTAATGCTGAATGCAGTACTTACAATCCTTGAGACGTCGAATCCAACAAAATTGAAAACAATGGTCATCATTATGAACAATTAAACAGTTAAGGTTTAATAGGTAGGTATAGGTAACATAACCCGGGCCCGGCTAAATATTAACAGCCGCACAAATCAATCCATCAGGTTCAGCTACGCTTGCCGCGGTTGGTCTGTGGATGGGTGACCATCTTTACATACCGAGACCCCTCCGTATCTCGGAAAGCACGTTAAGCCGTTGGTCCCAACTGCCATTCCAGGATCTTTG
Source organism: Amphipoea lucens (assembly GCA_947508005.1). NCBI lineage: Eukaryota > Metazoa > Arthropoda > Insecta > Lepidoptera > Noctuidae > Amphipoea > Amphipoea lucens. The sequence continues at coordinate 1,917,135 of OX382373.1, read as the reverse complement.
ACAGTCGTTACGGGTAGTCAGAAGCTCGAACGTCTGACAACCAGTCTTACCAAGGGGTATCGTATTACCCAGTAACTGGGTTGTGGAGGTCAGATAGACAGTCGCTCCATGTAAAATACTGGTATTCAGCTGCATCCAGTTAGACTGGAAGCCGACCCCAACATAGTTGGGAAAAGGCTAGGCAGATGATGACGAGGTAGGTAACATAAGAAAAATAAAAAAAGTATTTTGTTAAAAATGAGCTCTTTTCTTTAGTTTGCCGTATGTTATTACTTCCCAGAATTTGATCCTTATTAGGGACACTATCGAATGGTGTAATAATACAGTGTTTTTTTTTTTAAATCAACAGGTTCGATTCCTGGCTAGAAATATTGATTTTTCTAAAATCTAATGACGCAGTTTTAGTTTTCATCAAAATCGAGCCCGCGACTCCTTTGGGTACTTTTCGCTATTCCTCATAGTTTAGAATTTGGCCATCCACGCCCACTTGAAAAATTCGCCCTGTATATTATATTATATCCCATAGTCAAAAGCCGGCTGGAGCGCTGTTAAAAATGAGTGTGTGTGTGTATGTGTCAGTGTGTGTTTTGTTTTGAGTTGCATCATAAATCATAATCTTTAAACTAACGTGGCATTTTCGAAATTGTGCTTCTGGCTGACAGTCGCCACCTAAACAAAGAAAAAAAAAATATGGTGTTTATACAAAGAAATACTGCTGTAATATCGTTTTGACAAATTTTTACACAAACAAGTTTCAACTTGCAAACAATCATTTATGATGTGAGTCATAGGGAACGGAGACTTGATATGATAAGTACTGTGGCACCTAGGCCACGGGGGGATTAAATCAAACTCCCTTTTGAGTTTACTAGGATATTTATATTAGGAGTCTTTTATCATATTTTATAATTATATCGACTTAAATATTGGATTTATTTCCGTTGGATCCCGTTTTTGAATCCCATTTTAATATTTTTGGCGTTGGATCCTGCAAAACATTATTATGTATTTCCGTTGAATCCCGAATTTAAAAAATGTAAGATAATTACGTTTTATTGTCGTTGAATCCCGAAAAGTATTTTCCATAGGTATCAAAAAGTACTCTGTGGTATTTTCGCAAACCTACGACTCTTATATGACATATGTTTGAATGTTCGAAAGGAACTTACTTCAAATATAACCAGCGGCCTGACCCGCAAGGAGGTCGGAATCTCTGAAAGAGGTCTCTACAGTACCTACCTACTATGAGGGCCTGTTTCAACATTTCCGACTACTCACTAAAATAGAATAAATTCGTCACCTGCCTACCTTTTTCCTCTTTCCCATCTTTGTTGGGGACGGCTTCCAGTCTAACCGGATGCAGCCGAATATCACTATTTTACATGAAGCAACTGCCTATCTGACCTCCACAACCCAGTTACTGGGTAGTACGATTACGATACCCCTTGGTAAGACTAGTTGTCAGACTTTTGGGATTCTGACGACTCGTAAAGACTGTCAAAGATCCACGAATGATAGCCGGGCCCAACGGCTTAACGTGCTTTCCGAGGCTCGGAGGGGTCTTGGTATGTAAAGATGGTCACCCGTCCACGGAAATCCACACCTTTTTGTATAATGCGCTGGTGCCGGTGACTAGGAAACATAAAAGAACGCCGTTTTTCCAATTACAACGTTTTATTAAATAAATGATTACAGGAGAGTAATATTAGACGTCCTACACGTATTCGTTTTTCACGAAAAACCAAAAGCAATCTGCCTACCATAGACATTCTATGTTATGAGTATTGGTCATAAACACACGGACTAACCGCGGCAAGCTTAGCTTTAGCTTTACCTGATCGATCGACCCGTGTGGCCTTTATTACTTTGCCACAAGCCCCTGTTTGACTTCTAAAAGTACTAAATGTTCTAATTAAAATTCCTTAGATGTGTGTTTGGCCGTTGTGAGTAAATAATGGTATCGTTCGCTCGCATTTAATTTTTACCCGACTGCAAATAAGGGTTATGTTTTCTACTGCGCAGTTTGTTATTTGACACTGTAGGTACTATACAAAGTTTAGCTTGCACCCTAATTTCGTCACACACTCAATCACAATGAATGTTATTGAACTGTCAAAATGAATGTCATTGCTATTGATAGGGTGTTACGAATTTACCCCGGCGGTACCTACTGTTAGCGCGTCCAGCATTACTAGGTTACCTTGCATAAGTTTTGGCACATGACCCCGCCTTCTTATCAAAGCGTGTTGATTCCTAACGAAAATAAAACGATAGCAAATATTACTAGTTTCTGTATTGTTTTTTATCATAAACTAGCTGCGCCTCGAGGTTTCACGCGCATAAGTGTCGATCCCGTCGGAATATCGGGATAAAAATTATCCTATGTCCTTCCCCGGGATGCAATCTACCTCTCTGCCAAATTTCATCGAAATCCGTTCAGTGGTTTAGGCGTGAAAAGATAACATACAGACAGACATGAATAATTATGCTAAAAAGATAAAAAAGTATCTTGTCTATACTTATAATAAATCTGTAGAGAGGTCAATTCTGTACATGAAATATATTTTCAAAATAACTATCAGGGGGTGATTAGTGATCGATACTGATGCCAAAAATGCAATCAGTAAAATTTTTGTCTGTCTGTCTGTCTGTATGTTCCTTATAGAAACAAAAACTGCTCGACGGATTTTAACGAAACTTGGTACAATTATTCTTCATACTCCTGGGCAGGTTATAGTATACTTTTCATCACGCTACAATCAATAGGAGCAGAGTAGTGAAGGGAAATGTTGGGAAAACGGGAGAAGTTACTCCATTTTTTAAGCTTCCGTCGCGTGTGCAGCCTTAATGGTTAAAGTTACATAGAAATCATATACGACGGAAATATTCTACATAAAATTGTCTAAAAAATATCCCGCAACAGCATATGTCTATCTTTTATGGTTGACTCACAATAACACGTGTAACTCCTGATAGCTTAGCAGTTCGGATCATTCTGATTATATTTGTTTACTCTTACGTTTATAATACTCTCACTCATCCCTAATTTAAAAAAGTTAACATTATTACCTATTCAATAAAAAAAAAATCATAGAAATCGGTATAGAAACACCAAACTTATACATGAAATAAGCCATCGCGCCGTCGCACGTGAATACTGAAGGAATAAGGATTATTTTTGTGTAACGGTTGCCGCGCTCAACACGGGGCGCGGCGCGAAGGCGGGAGGTCCGAGCGGTTAAGCAGACGACAACCTCATAGGTTGAACTGCGAGCAGCCATACTCAAAAAAAAAAAAGAGCGAGCTTCGTTCAATATTTGGCTGTTGATGCGTTCAGAGCGTTCGACCCACTGACCTCTATTTAATAGAGGTCAGTGGTTCGACCTTATTGACAGACAATAATTGATATTGAGAAACCGTGCTTATCAGCGCGACTTTTAGTCTTTAAATAGTTTATTTGAATTTCTTTTGTTGTTATTTTGTAAAATAGGTATGAGTTGTTTTGGTAGTGTTTAAATATTCGTTCAAATTAAAAATTATTAAGCGTAGGTACTTTTATTAATTAAAGTAATTATAAGTATTTATTTTTAAGTGAAGTAGGTATAGGTAGATAGTATTGCACAGGCGTTTCAGCTTTATTTTCATTTCTTTTTTGTTGTGAGTTGTATATATTTCTAGTTATAATTCTATAAGAATATTTTAGTTTAAATAGTCACTTAGATTTTAAGTGTAAGGTAGCTAAAGTTATTATTCATAAATTCCAATCATAAAAACTGTCATTCTTTGACATGTGGCAATCGTATAAATTGGCAAATAACACGTCAAATACGACGTGTGACAAACTGCTCAAATTTTTATTTACCTGACTGAACTATTAAGTAATTTTAAAATTTTCGATTCTTTATCAATTCACTTTAGACATTGGCTTGGCTGAATGGTCGACATTAGCTTTGCTTGCCATAATAAAAACAGAATAGAATAAAAAATTACGATTTTTTCCTCCCAAAAAACACGAATATTTAAAAAAAAAAATAGCCACATCGCTTCAGGTTGAGGAAGGCTATAGGGTCTTGAATATCACGTCGAGCAAAAAGAAAAAAGTCAGAAAGACGATGCGATGCGACGGAGTAGGTCGGAGGGATAAGAAATTTCACGCAGACGAAGTCGCGGGCAGAAGCTAGTAGATAATAAAATTGCAGGCCTTGTGTCTACAATGTTCTTATCTTTCTTTTCGTTTATTTATTGTCCAATCTAAATACCAAATTCTTGAATTTATTATTTTTATGCCTAAGGCTGATTGAATTTGCAGATTCGACACCAATATAAAAAAATGTGTAAGTAAATAAAAAAAAAAGTCCCCTTCATTTATTTTCAACAGAGTAGAGTTTTGTCTCACCGTTTTGTTTGTTATTTCTATTTTATTTTTCACCTCAGAAACTAAATAAAAAATCGTCTACTTTTTACATAAATGCGAAATACACGCGGTAACAATAACACTGCAAAATGCGATGTTTACAGTATTCTAAAAATAGCCGTTTCGACCAGACGGTCACGACAAAGTCAAATAAGTACATACATATACATATATGAAATACATAACTTGACCTTTGAATAAAAGTTTTCCAAACTTCACATCACAAAATTGGTTAAAAGCCTTGGGCACGTCAGGCGGTTACAAGTAAGTGTCACCAATAAAGCTCAACTTTTGATCACAATACACAGAGGTAGTTTTGTGCAGAGGTTATAATATCGTCGACGCCTGTATGGCGCGCTCGCTGAATGCTGACTAAGGCAGGGGGTGGCTGGCACTGGCAAGCAGGGTTGGATTTAGGTACGTTGAAAAAGATAGTACAAAAAAGTGAAAAGGATAGTATTTATAAAAAATTATAGTAGGTACACTTACATTATTTTTAATTAACCGACGAAAAAACGGAGGAGGTTATCAATTCGACGCGTATATTTTTTGTTTTCGTTTTTTTTTTTTATGTATGATCACGCATAAGTTATGCGTGATCATACCTACATAAAAAAAAAACAAAAAATATACGCGTCGAATTGATAACCTCCTCCGTTTGTTCGTAGGTTACCGCTTTTGATAGCGTCACAAGACAATAAAATGCCGTTTATGGATTGTGTTCCCAGTTTGTTTCGTATTGTAGTCTTGGTAAGGTTCACTTTACTGAATATTCGTTCGAAATCGTGTGGAAGTACAGACGCCAGCACATCAACCTACACCTAACTGTCACATTTTCCCAATCAACTTTGAACCTTATGCTTCAGTGATAAAGTTGAAAATCTATTAAAGAAATTTGACAGATTGTAGTAGGTTGATGTGCTGGCGTCTGTACCTACTAAACAATCTAGGACAAATTTTTATTCGGGAGCAAACTTTAAATTATAGTATTTTAGCGTACTATTTTTTTTATTTTTTTATTTTTTTTATTGCTAAATGGGCGCACTCTTGACCCCGATCACGCCTGATGGAAAGCGATAGATGAGGTCTATGATGGAACGAGCGTGCCCAGAAGATGCCTGTTATCCTTAGATGTGGATAGTATATAGTACAAAGGGCGAAATTATAGTATAAATACTATAATTATAGTACAAAATCCAACCCTGCTGGCAAGTGCTATACATTTTAATTTCTTAGTATTCAGCGCCATCTATCTACCAGGACATACATTATAAATGAACAGTATTGCCAGCGTAAATCCATAAAGCAATTCGTAGTGTATTTTAGCACAGAATACTTAAGTACTACGTACAGAAAGGCCACTCCCTTCCCCGCACTAACATCAGTTACCGCACCTCACCCCGCACTTTGGCGTATTCGTCGCAGTTCTTTAACAAGAGCGCTCGCAAACACAAGTACCTCACGCACACATTCATACGTATACAAACGTCATTTTTTAATGTAGTAGTAGTAGGTAATTATTTTGCGAGCGTTGTATGGAGTGTCCGGGGTGTGATTTTAGTAGAAATGTAAGCATATAATTTTTATTTTTGATCGATTGTGAGTTAGTTATTATTTTTTGTATTTTTTTTTATGTTTGTAAAAGTTCCCGGATTATAGTGATTTGTTAATATTTTGTTCATATTGATAAAAAAGAAACTTTTAGTAGAATTCATAACACAAGATAAGCCCACAATATTGACATTTCATTGCAAAAAAAGTGTCCTCGGTTACGCTTAACCACAGATATAGAATTCCGTAGATTGGTAATGTCAACAATCAAACGAGACCAAAAACCATTGATCTAAGTGTGCGTAAAATGTAAGTGTGTGCGTAATACATATATCTATATTTTATTTTGTTTGTTACAATAAGTACTTAAATATAATCTATTTTTCTAAGATTATGCATTTGTATGAAGCTACCTATCTTAGCTGTTGATATCAACAAAAATTAGGCTATCGTATCACTAAAAAGTGAGGTTATAACTCCTTCGTATTTCTCTATTTGTTATTTCTTAAATACGGTGGTTTTAGGCATGCTAATTCATCTAAATCGTAAGTATAATAATGTTCTCATCATATTTTGCTTATAGCCGGCTTATTAGTGCATTGTTAATGCAGAAATAACGATCAAAACACATTGTAAACTTACTGGTGAAACGAGTAATCCTGGGGGTTTTTCTTTTTGGAAGATTCACATCCTGGTACTGCACAAGAAACCATCGTATTATGGTTATTTAATCACAGGTTATCACTCTAGTTCGCTTAAATAATTGCCGAAACGCTCACGTAAACAGTCACCGGGGCCGGTATGGGCCGGTAGCAAATACGTGTTTGGCCCTGTTAACAGCATCACTTTCTCTCTCTTTCTAACACAGCAAAGTTCCGTTAAAGCGGGAGCTCTCATTCACTCTCATGCCCAATCTACGGTAATTCTATATCTATGCGCTTAACCGTATAGTTCGGTAGCGCCCCCTTTTGGAGTAGGACCCGAACACGCGAACCTCCGCCGGCTCGGTAATGCCCCCTTTAGGACCCAAGAATTACGACATATCTACATTGATTATGTAACTATTTATTAACCTACCCATCAAATCTTATGAATGTGCGTTAATCAAGAGAGTTGGATAAAAAACTCATATGTTAACGCCATTAAATATTTCATATTTAGCGCGCAAGCTTATTACTTTACCTTTATAAAATTCAAGTCTGTAAATGCGATAATCGCCATTTTGTTGACAGTAGTGGTCGAGGCTAAAAACATAAAAATTGGGGATTTCGAACATCCAAACTCCACCACAGGGGCAGTGAATAATACATAATTTAATTATTTGACGAATTCATCCATTGTTCAAGTATAAGTAAGTAGTGGTAATGATGTTTTATAACCGACTTTAAAAAAGGAGGTTCTGTATTCGACCCGTATGTATGTATGTATGTACGTATGTATGTATGTATGTTTGTATGTCCGCGATTATCTCATAAACTACTGAACCGATTTTGATAATTCTTTCATTACTGTGATCTACATACTTTCAGGAAGGTTTTAGTATATAATACATTAGGTAACTATTCTTATGTACGAAGTTATATGCATAAATGTACTGCATCTCCGGCATTTCTATGGGAATTTTGATGATTCTTCGAGTCGTGTCTTCAATTCTTCAATGCACTAGTGTTAATTGAATTGGTGTGGGGTAGGTACAACTAAAAAGTGAAAAATAAAAACTTTTTTACAAAAAAAAAACAAACGACTTCAAAAAAAAAAAACAAGAAAGTAAAAAATAACTTTAATTTCGGAAGTCGGTGTCAAAAAACGAAAATGCGGAACCAACGACACCGACTTCCGAAATTAAAGTTATTTTTTACTTTCTTGTTTTTTTTTTTGAAGTCGGTTGTTTTTTTTTTGTAAAAAAGTTTTTTGATATCTAATGTCGAAGGTTCGCGCCAATCGTGCGTGTTTACATTTTTACTTTTTACAAATATCACACACACACAAGTAGATAAGATTTAAAATGTGACAAATGTTATTGTAAATGTTATTAACAACACGAAAATGCCCAAATCTTAACGTAATATTGAAACACAAGTCGAATAACACGTATTATTCATTACCACTACTCAATTTGTGTTCAAAATCGCCGTCCATGATTGTTTTTTTTATCGTAATGATGTGCGAAAGCGATTATGCCAAACGATTTTTTTTTAAATTTCGATTGACTCGGGTAATTAATATGTCGAATATCGGAAATCGATACTCAGAAATTGAAATAAAATTATTTTAAGCATTAAATACAATAAGCATTGTTTATAATAATGATTTATGCTTTTCTAATGTAATTTTAATAGTTTTTTGGACATTCAATTGAAATTGAGTCAATAACTCAGTGTTATTGACTCAATTTGGACCTTAGAGCATAGTAATTTATTGAATTTCGCGCCGAATTGTTTCTATATTTGAATCTATCTTCAAATGCGCTCGCCGTATAAAATTATTTTTATTTATTTTACAATTAAATATTTATTTTTGATACTTTTCTAATAGTTTGCTACAGAATGCCCAGTATACATTTTTTAGGTAGGCGAGTAGAAGTTTGGGAATGATGATAAATTAATTGTATAAATTGCGTATTCCGCAATCACTTTACATTTCAATATGTGTTGTTAGTTCTATGAGCTCGGTAGTTTTTGTTTCTATTTGTTTACTTGAGAGTAATTGTTTGTTTTTGTGGTAGTTTCCCAACGAAATTTAATAAAAACTTTCCATGTTTAAGTCGGACCACGCACAGTGAAAGGTTCCGTAGTTGGTTGAGTTGGTTTGAATATTCACGCATGCACAATGAACATCATCATTAATTTGATCGACTGCAAAAATAAGTTTGTTTTTCATAAACTAATCGTTCATAAGTTCATAAGGTAGGTACTCAAAAATTAAAGTGCCGGCCAGAAAAGAAAAGTCCTAATGTTTTCTTATGGGGAATAACATCTTGAGCATTTCTTACTATTACAGCGAAAGTCTGCAATTACCCCCCTTGGCTGCTATTTGAGATTTAAAATGCCAAAAATCTTATTTTTAACCGACTTCTTATAAGAAGTGTTTTTGTCATCATTTTGTAATTATTTCGTTTGTTTTCCGATTTTATGTGTAATTTACGTCGAGTTTGTTACTCCGTATTTACAAAAAATCTTGGAAGATAAACTTTTCCATTGTGTCTCTTCTTTCTAAATCACGTGTAGTTGAGCCCCCTGTGTTCCTCTGTGATCGAATAGAATTGCTTAGGCCCTCCGTAAATTGCCTAGTCATAAAAGATGACGGTAATTATAATAGGTATGTTCTTTTTATACCCTTCCTATGTGTATCTATTGTATTTGCATTTAATTAGCTGAAAATCGCACTAATATTATAAAGGCGAAAGTTTGTGTGTGTGTGTTTATATGTTTGTTACTTCTTCACGCTTATACGCTGGACCAATTTTATATGATATTCCCACGGGATCGAAATTTACTGTGCGGTGAAACTGCGGGGCGCTGCTAGTATTATATAATTATGCCAAAAATCTATGTTGTTATTAACAATGTATTTACTGCGTAAACAATCAAGCAATTAATAAATAAACAAGAGTCAGTGGGACGTCTTATGGGTGGAGTTTCCATCATCTGGACCCTGTTCCTCATTCCAGTGGGCTATTTTTGTGTTTTTTTACCCACCCTGGCTTCGCACAGTTGCAATCTACCCGACGTTCCCAGTGGATTTTCCCAAAATTTTCTTTCATATATTACCATATCCTGATAATTCCAAACATAAAAAAGGTCCAGATGTTCTCAAGTGATAATCACACTAATATTATAAAGGTGAAAGGTTGTGCGTGTGTGAGTGTGTGTATTATTATATGTTTGTTACTTTTTCACGCTCAAACGGCTGTACCAATTTTGATAAAATTTTGTATGAAGGTAGCTGACACTAGTGATGGGTCGTTGAAGGTTTTTCCGTCAACGAAACGTTAACGTTGAATTGCGTTTGTCAACTAGTTGATCAACTAGTTAATTTCGTCAACGAGTTAACGTGTTACGAACGTCAACTTGCATGAACGATAAACGCCTTAACGCTTTTATTAACGTACGCTGTTAATTTACGAACAATTTGATGCAATTTACCAAATGAAATTGGATAACATTTTATGATGACTTTACCTACTACCTACCTAGGTTTCTAGATGATCTTCCCTTCATACTTTTTTCAGGCTTAGGACTGACTGATTAATTTGCTATAAAACACAAATAAATATCAAATCTTTTATTCGTTATTTAGAGTTCAAATTATTGTCATGACTATCGCGTCGTAGCGGGAGTTTTGTAAATATAAATACAATTTACGTACGTTGAAAATAACAAAACGTCGAGTTCATATTATTCTCGTTTCGTTAAACGAGTTGAATTCATAAACGTCGTTGTCTCGTAACTCGTTGACGAATTCAACGAGTTGATTTGTTTATGGTCAACGTTAATCCCGTTGAAGAGACATCAACGTTGATTCAACTAGTTCGTTGATTCAACGCTCATCACTAGCTGACACCCTGGATTAACAATTAACATATAGGCTATTTTTTATCCCGGTATTTCCACAGGATCGACATTTACGCGGGTGAAACCGCGGGGCGCAGCTAGTCTTACCTACATGTGGCCATTGATTTAAATAATAAATGAGATAATAATATATATTTATGTTTGTGTTTCAGGTATTCCTTTACATCGTTTTCCAGATCCACAAACCAATCCTGAAAGATACTTGACATGGGTTTCAACTACATATTTGTGGTCTACATCTGCAGGATAAGATGTATGTTTACAACAATCTACGAGTATGTCGTAAACATTTCAAAACAGTTTACCTCTACCCGAACCACCAGCTTTGTAAATTAGCAATTCCAGAACTACAACTATCAGGTAAATTATTATTTTATTCTGGTCTATTTTAATTATTTAACAATGAATTATTATATGAATACAAAAGTGTTTTTTCACAAAAATGCATTTTTTTACCAGATATACCTCTGCTTTTAGCAGTATATAGTAACAGATATAATTATTCTGATCGTCATATCTCCTGAGCCATAAAGCCTATACTCAAAAGGTTTAGGTACTTGACTAAATGTGAACAATCTTGTTATGTCTTTTTATCAAAATACAGTTTATTTATTTGGAACACTACTAGTTATTGCAATGTTGTCACTGAACTCCTAAACGGCTGCATCGATTGTGATGAAACTTTTTGTGTGCGTTTGAGTGGGTCCCTGGATGGTTTAGATTTACAATTCGATCAAAGAAAGAAAGAAGAAAGAAAATACAGTACCCGGCAATATTGCACATCGACCTTTGGAAAGAAACAATCGGCTAATTTCGGCTTCGTAGTGCGTTATCTCTGTCGCACACTACCTATGTGACGTTAACTGACGTTTTGTCAGTCGTAGTTCAAGTGCGATAGAGTGCGGTCGCGTCCAGTTCAAAATATATATCTAGAGTTGTTAACACCCCCAAATTTAAATAATTTAAAGTTGTACTATGGCATCTTTAGGAAAAATAGGGGAACCTTTTTATTTTACCCCAACCTAAAGCCATCATTTATAGAAAAATTGGTGTATTTTATACAAAGAATAAAAAGAATTATCAAAAGAAGCAAATCATAATTGTTTTAACAGCTCCTAATAGATATCGGACTGTTTGTATTTCGTGCGACAGAGATAACGCTATACGAAGCCGAAATTAGCCGATTGTCTCTTTCCAAAGGTCGATGTGCAATATTTATCGCCGGGTACTGTACATTTATTTGGCACAGACTAAAAGACACACTTGTACACCGGATACATACGTCAAATAAAAACAAAAAGTAAAGATTTAAATTAAAAAAAGTATAAAGTCCGATATAAAAAAAAAAATTAAGCACACATAGTAAAATAAGATCACATTGCGGTCGTTTATTATAACAAAATTTACTCGTAGGTAAATATAGATGATATTATAGGTCCCAGAATAGAAAATATAGTGTGAAGACACCACATAATTTATGTTATATGAATTTCAAGACAAGTTTCACATTTTTAAGCCTTAATGAATTTCACATATTACTTACAGCTCAAGAACGAGAAAGAGCACCTGAAAACCTTCCATCAACATCTGCATCGCAGTATCAATCCAATCCTATAAGCGTTGATCCAGTCCCAGTAACCGGACCTCAGTTACATCAAACTAGCATGGGTAAGATCCTGCTTATTACATAAATTATTTTCGTTAATTATAACATAATTTAGGTATATACATATATTTGATGATTAGATCACAGAATAGAAAATATAGTGTGAAAACACCACATAATATGTTTTTCAACACACTTGCTCGTAAACTTTTAGGACCATAATGCAGTGTATTACAAACGCGTGCTTTTTCTTTACGTTACGGTACTTATGCTTTATTTCCACAGGCACAGATAACTATTTAATTTACTAGTCGGGGGTCGGAGAAGTGCGTTTTTTTTTTAATCTCTTCAAAGAGACTTCATGCCAAAAGGAATCCGCGAGCCATATTTCACTTTTTTTTTTAATAGTCTGAATTGTCTTTGGTCCCAAAATGAACTAAAATGTATTTACCTTAAGATTAATGCGCAGTTGTAGCCCGCGAAGTTCAATTTTTCGAACGTTTTTTGCAATTTTCAGGTCAGTGTCAGGTTGTATCTTGATCAAAATATGATTCGCGACTGTAACAGGTATGTATTTACAGAATTATAATCATTAGAATCATTAAATACATCTTTCTAAGTTAGATTTGTTCCATAAGAACAAATCTCTTATGGAAAAGTTCTTAGGGAACAAATCTGACTTAAATAGGTATATTATATTAATGATTCTAATGACTATAATTCTGTAAATACATATCTATTATATACATTTTGATCAAGATACAACCTGATACTGACCTGCGAATTGCAAAAAACTTAAGAAAATTTAAATTTCGCGGTCTACCACTGCGCATTCACCTTAGGGTGCATCCAGACATAGCGAGGCATGTGCCGCAAATTATTTTTTTATTAAATGTACGGTTGCCTCAGGCTGAGGCATCTAACATACAAAAAAAAGCACTTGCGGCGCATGCTTCGCTCTGTCTGGATGCACCTTACAATTTTCCGTCGTCCCTCCCGTAACCAAACGGGAAAGACCACTGGCGTTCTATTATTGCGGATTCTCACTGAATTAATGTATATTTCTCTATGCCGATAGTACTTTCTAATTCCATACTAACTAAACTACAATTTGACATACGACAACACTACGATCAGTCTAAACCACTGACCTCTATTATTACCACTGGACTGGCGGCTGTCAAAGTGCTTTTGTGCCTAATTGATAATCGCCATTTTGGCGCTGTTAGCCGTAGCGAGTGTCTGTGGTACTAAAACTAGTGATGTCGATATCAGCGAGCAAATATCGATAACTTTTGATAATATTTTTACATTTAAACGTATCATCATAATTACTACTTATATTAAGAATTTACAGGGAATAATGAATAATAATAATGGAATAATGAATGTATTAAGTAACAGTCGAAAAGGTAAAATAAAACACGTTTTATATATTTAATTTATATTTTTCAAAGTCAAAGTCAAAGCATTTATTATAAATAGTTCCCTGAGAGATTCGTGGCGCCGTAGATTATAAATGGCTCTGACAGCTCTCTTTTGCAAAATAAAGATGGATTCAATGTCAGCAGCTCGACCCCATAGTAAAATGCCGTACGACATAATGCTGTGAAAGTAGCTAAAATAGACTTAAACGCGCGGTTTCTACATCTGTTAACTGCCTTATCTTCCTAACAGCATAAGCTATTTTAATTACTGACGTGCCCAAATTATTTGACGGGTTAAGAAATTTCGTATACTTTGACCTGTAATTGACAAAGAGTAATTTTTCGTTGTTGCGAAAATTCTAACATCGATATACTTAAATACAATTTGTTTAATTAATACATCATAATGACTATTTAAAGTTTCAAACATCATTGTTTCCAAAAAATGAACGCGTAGTTCTGGAAACAAAGTATTTTCCACTAACAAACGACATAGCCGCCAAACCAAACATAGAAAGAACGATGCTTTGTGATGGAATAGTTAGTCCACCTCTATTTTTTTGAATAATTAGTGCGATACCGTTTCGTCGATCAGATATGGCATCGGACGGTATTGATTCACAAGCGCTCAAACAATCAATACATGTAATTTTGTTCTTGATAGATCTAATCACATAACCTGCTATGTATCCCACACATTGCTTCGATGTTTCGTTTACATTGTTTGGAACAGCCCAACCAAAATGTAATATATGTCAAAATTAGTTCTCTGGACACTCGCTAGTGGCGCTTCAAAAAGACACAAAAAAATTGCTGTCAAACGCTTGGAACAGCCTGTCCAGTGGTAATAATAGAGTTCAGTGGTCTAAACATTATTTTGTGTTTATTATATTTTTTCTATAGGCTGTTTATCGGTTTTGTATGTGCCTTTAGGAATAACCATTACTTACTCTATGGGTAAACCTGCGCGCGCACGCTAGCGCGGCGAGCGGAAAAACAAACCCAGACCGCCATTATCCATACAAGTTAATATTTAACAATACAAGTCTGTTTTTTTCCTCGCAAATGTGTTGAAAAACGTCGTATGATACGCGTGTGCATTGATCATTATAGCACACATGTATCATAATGTACCATTGTAAACTAGTGTTAGGTATAGATTACGCTACTTCACAAGATATTAAATTCAGTTTTATTCCCCCTTACGCTCCGCATTTTGGTGGATTATGGGAAGCTGGGGTAAAATCATGTAAACATCACTTGCGCCGTGTTGTAGGGAATTCGCACTTAACGTATGAGGAGTTCAACACTGTTTTGACACAAGTGGAAGCAGTCCCGAACTCCCGTCCTCTTAGTCCTATGTCCACAGATCCCCATGATTTTCAACCTCTATGCCCAGCTCACTTCTTGGTTGGCCGTCCACTGACAGCGCCGGTCTGCGAGGACCTGATAGACAAATCTTCACATCGTCTCTCACGCTATCAACGAGTGGAGCAGATTCGTCAACACTTCTGGAGCAGATGGTCCACAGAGTACGTTTCCAAGATGCAGACCAGGACGAAGTGGAAGGCAAGGCAAGCTGATCTGAAACCAGACACACTGGTACTCATAAAAGATGATCACGCACCGCCGCTAAAATGGTGTCTTGGCCGTATTATCAGCACTGTTCCAGGCAGCGACGGAGTTGCACGAGTGGCGGATATCCAGACCGAAAAGGGGGTCATAAGAAGGGCATTCTCCAAGATTTGTCCACTGTGGGATAACGAAGCTGAGTGAACACGTTGAAAGACCATCTTTCAAGGCCGGGAGGATGTTCACGCATGATGTTGTCAACCTGCGTGTTGCTATTACAAAAGCTTTAGGCGCTTTCTTCTTTGGGGTACCTACTTACGCACCGAGAACCAAAATTGTCACGTCATCTTCGGATACACAACGAGAGGTCCTCAAGGAGGTCATCAACGAAGCACAAATAAGAGCAGTTCACGAAGACTTCCGAGTGCTCCTTCGGGGAACGTTATAATCGCTCGGTTTTTTTCTACGATACTAACTTTGAATTGACCTTGCTCTGTATAGATTCATATTCTCGAACCTCAAGCTCCGACAAGTCGTTATTGTAAAATTACTAGGTAACTCAAATTGCAATAAATAATTTTCTATTCTGGAGTAACCAGGAAGTTATCATTTACCTGCTCTCAACCGCAACCACAACTAAAAGAGGAAGACGCATAACGCATGAACAATAACCATAAAATTTAAAAAATTGCTAAATAAACATACAACCCATGGGGGGTTGTATGTTTATTTAGCAATTTTTTAAATATTTAATACATTTTTCGAACTCGCAATCAAAATTTTAAGAGGGCTAAGCCTAATTTTTTAATTATTTCTCAAATAAATTGGTTTCTTAATAATTACAAGTTAGAATTCATTATTCAGTCTTCAGTTTGATGACAATAATAAATTACTAACTATTTAATGAAAAACATTTAAATTTCTTCAAAAATGGGCTCCTTAAATTAAAAGTACCTCTCTGGGCGGAGCGAGAGGGCGTGTCAGACTTTTACTGACTAAAACCCACCCGTGTCCCTTCTGTTGCCTGTGCCAGGGGCCACGGTATCTCTTTCGAACAACCCGCGACTCTGGTAGGCATCGGCCCTAGCGGACCCCGTCAGTTAGTGCTGACATCTCTTTGAGGCGCGCGTGGAACATAACGCGCCGTCGACCCGGGCCTGGTCCTTACCGGACGGCGAACTGTCCATTGCTCGCAGTCCGCAAGCCCGCGCCTACAGTGGCCGGGAATCAGCTATCGATTCCCGACACCCAGGGCGTCTCCTGCGGCGACTAGGGGCGTGAGGGCGCATAGATTTTCTCTCCCTCACGCGCTTCACCTCTTCCTTCGCGAGCATTACTGCTTCGCAGAAGGAGGCGATGGTTTCCCATGCACTCTCGCTCCATACCATGGCCTGGACTAGGGCCGGACGCGAGAGATCGCCACCGCCGATTGTCGCCGTGAGGACGCGGTGGTGCTCTGACCTCTGAAGGTGGGCAGACCTCCACCGCGCACTGTATCTTCCGTGCGATCTATACAATGGTGACACCCGGGCGTTACGTCCCGCCTTATCCGGAGTAGGAATAGAATAGAATAGAATACTCTTTATTATGTACACCATATAAATTACAGACATAAATATAGAAAACTTTACAATGGGTGACACAATTTGCGGTCTTATCGCTAAGAGCGATCTTTTAAAGACAACCTTTGGATGGATTAAAAACGGGAAGGACAGACAAATACTGTAGGTAGTCTGTAGTGTACCATTTACACAATACAATAAATACATACATAAAGTATTATTAATCTATACAGGGTGTTACGGAAAGGGTATATCAATACAAACGGGTTGAAGAGTGTATCTGGTCTAGAATCTCTGTACAAAATTTCAGCTCAAAAGCAGTAACTTTGAAAATGCTTAATATTTTTTTATTTCGATA
This sequence comes from Amphipoea lucens, assembly GCA_947508005.1. Classification (NCBI taxonomy): domain Eukaryota; kingdom Metazoa; phylum Arthropoda; class Insecta; order Lepidoptera; family Noctuidae; genus Amphipoea; species Amphipoea lucens. The sequence goes on along the minus strand of OX382373.1, from coordinate 1,900,071 downwards.
GTTTATTAAATTGAAATCATAACAAACGTGTCACCGCACTACGAGGGTCATTATACATTATCTGTAGTGTGTCTGTGCGCTTAGTACACGCACATCACGCCGCCGCGCGCCAGTGCAGCGCCGTGATGTCGAAATAAAAAAATATGAAGCATTTTCAAAGTTAATGCAGACCAGATACACTCTTCAACCCGTTTGTATTGATATACCCTTTCCGTAACACCCTGTATAAATATATACATATACATAATAACAAACATGAAACAGGAGCAAAGAAAATACAATGACAATGTTTAAGGAGAGAGAAAGTGCTTTTTTATCATAGTCTTAAAAGTGGACAAAGATTGAGCACGCCTTATCGACACGGGCAAGTCATTCCATAACCGTACTGCTTGCACAGTAAAAGATTTATCATAGAAACTAGTGGAATGCATCGGCATCTCTAGTCTCACGTTTTCCGATGACCTCAGATACCTATTATGTGTGTTATGAAGGAACTTGAAACGTTCTTTAAGATAAGTGGGGGTTTTAGGATTAAACAAAATACTGTAGAGCTGAAACAAGATATGGGAATTCCGGCGAAGACGTATGGGAAGCCACTTGAGCTTTGTACGAAATTCAGATATGTGATCATATTTGCGCAGGCCAAATATAAATCTTATGCAAAAGTTTTGGAGTCGCTCAAGCTTATCTAGTTGTGCCTCAGTAAGATCTGGATAACTGACATCAGCGTAGTCAAGGATGGGAAGTAAAAGGGATTGTGCTAGCGCAGTTTTAGTGGCAGTTGGAAGAAAGTTCCGCAATCGTCTCAGTGACTTACCAGATGCAAAAATTTTGCGACTTACGTCCTGTAGCTGAGGATCCCATGATAGATGTTTGTCAATCCAAACCCCAAGGTTCTTCACCTTATCGCTGAATGGAATAGCAGTTCCGTTAAATTGAACCTGGGGTGGTTGAGTCCAGTTTATCTTGGGGATCATCCTTGAGCTGCCAACAACAATGACCTGAGTCTTCGATGGGTTAACCTGCAAACCATGCGCCTCACTCCACTCACAGATTGAAACCAAATCCTTGTTGACAATATGAACCGCATCAGCCAAATTCGAGTAGTCAGCTTGCTAATAAATTTGCAAATCGTCTGCATAAAGGTGGTAAGAAGAAAGAAGTTTTTTGGTAATGGAGTTTATAAATATTGCGAAAAGTAAAGGAGATAAAACGCCACCCTGAGGTACACCGGCAGAAGTATTACAAGAGCAAGACTCTTCTATGCATATACGTTGCTGGCGGGCGGCCATACAGGTAACTACGAAACCAGTCAATCGCCGTTGGAAATATGTTAAGCGAGCGAAGCATGCCAAGCAGGATATCGAAATCGACAGTATTGAATGCATTACTAAAATCTAGTAAGCAGAGAACTGTCAGATTTCCTCCCTCCATGCCTAACCGTATGTCATCAGTGACGTTAACTAAGGCTGCAGTGGTGCTGTGACCAGGACGGAAACCGGATTGGAAAGGATTCAGTAGACTATTCTTACAAAGAAAAGTACTAAGCTGATTGTGGACAAGGCGTTCTAGGACTTTGGAGAGGAAAGGCAAGATGGAGATAGGACGGTATTCTGAAAAGGAAGTAGGATTGGATTTTTTGGGTAATGGTATAACTTTGGCCTCTTTCCACATCGATGGAAAGGCACCATAGGATATAGAGTAGTTCAGGATATAGCATAGGATAGGGGAAGGATTTCGTCGAGGACAGGAAGTATCATTTTTCGACTCACACAATCACTACCAACTGCGTTAGACGTGATTGAAACTATGCTCTTCTTAACATCACAATCAGAGAATTGACTAAAAACGAACCTCCCGAAGCAGCCATGTCCGTGCGTGAGGCGGAAGGTAAGGACGCCGTGGCGCCTCTCCAGTCTCTCCTCAAAGAGGGGACTTATCGCCGCTATTGTGGCGTGCCCAAACCCAAAAGTAAAAGTACTTAACACACTTGTACATCAAACTTTCTAGATTCTTTTGTACTATCAACACATAGTTCACTAATAAAGCACTGCTAAAAAGTATGAGCAGATATTGCAAGTGTATATAATACGTTTGTGTTTTGAAATTTTCTTCAGTGAACATAAAATCAGTTAAAGTATGTCTTGTTTGGATTTATAAAAATAAAGGTCATTAGTATAGTAGAGCATTCATGGAACTTATTTAATACCACTGTGAACTACGTTTATGGTAGAAAGAGACGGGCTATCGGTATTTCGATACGCGCAAACGAAAGAGCACGACATTTAGTGAATTTGGCACTAAAAAAGTGAAAATTGAAAATTTTGCAGTTAGTACGATTGTGAACTAAAGCATCGATATTAGCTTTACCGAGTAGAATAATGTAGAATGGTTGGAAATTTTGCTGTAGTTAAACTAAACCTAAAAAAATAAGTTTCTAATTTTTTATCTTATATATTTTTTTTTTGTGTATCGGAGGTATAGTATGTATGTAATAGATAGTGTATGTCCTGGTAACTAGATGGCGCTGCCTACGAAATTCATAAGTTGCCAGTCTATCTCTAGTTTAAAATAGTGTAGTCTATGGACTAAGGCGCTTACCGATTTTGTGTATGCCGGCCGGCATGAGGCACTCGTGCCATAATAACATAACCTACTATATGCATTATACCTAACCTAAAGGACCTACCTACTTGTATTTTTCCTACACTTAGGATAAGTGGGTATAAATACAACTGCGTAGTTTTTACCAGAGCCTTATCAAAGTGACTAACAACACTTATTCAGCCCTGTTCAGCTTTTGTCCATAGAAAACAACGATTTTGTATGGAGATGCGTACGCATCTGTTTAGCTTTCTGCGTCTATTCTGATGCGTACGCATCTCGATACAGAATCGTTGTTTTCTATGGACAAACGCTGAACAGATCTGAAATTCTGAATAAGTGTGGTTAGTCCCTTTACCCTTCGTATGTTTAAACGTGGATCCACGCGAGACACAATGGCTTTTAATTGTCTCTAATTATGGCATTCAACCAGTTAAGCTGTGCTTCAGAACTATTTGCATAGTCAGCCTATAACGATCCCACTGCTGGGACACAGGCCTCCTCTCTGTGAAAGGAATTGGGCCGTAATCCACCACGTGGACCCAGTGCGGATTGGTAATGTGTTGGCACGTCATGTTTTCTAGATGTCGCATGTCTTCGGATGTTTGGTTTTATGACATGCCGGTTTCCTCACGATGTTTTCCTTCACCGTTTTGAGAGTAGCGGTGATGAAATAATTTACACAGAGCAAAGCGCCTGTCTGGGTTCGCATCTACGACCTAAGGCCGTTGCCGCTGTGCCATCACTGCTCCTATGAAACTATGTGTGCGTCATTGTTTTATTATGATTAATAATTAATATTCTACAATGAAGTCCGTGCTTATCTCTTAACAATGGCTTCTGTTCTAACTGATGATGAATTAATAAGCAAATGGGACTTAACCATGACTCAGTCGAATTTCGCGCGGACGTAAACATATCGCGGTGGGATGTTATCGCGCACTGGGTTTTGAACTTTAAGTGTTGAGCCGAGCGTTGAAAGTCCAACAGAGCGCATCCCCATATCCCAATTTGAAATAAAATTAGGCATTTAAATAAACCTTTTTTACAGTCCGTTCAACCGACTTTGAATTCTGTTGCGTTTGTGGCATGACATATGGCAGCTGCAGTAAACAGTTGGTATTGTAAACGCTTTTTAGGGTTCCGTAGTCAACTAGGAACCCTTATAGTTTCGCCATGTCTGTCTGTCCGTCCGTCCGTCTGTCCGTCCTCGCTTAATCTCTGTGACCGTTAGCACTAGAAAGCTGAAATTTGGTACCAATATGTATATCAATCACGCTGACAAAGTGGTAAAATAAAAATTGGAAAAAAATGTTTTATCAGGGTAGCCCCCCTATATGTAAAGTGGGAAGTGATTTTTTTTTAAATTTCAACCCTAACGTGTGATATATTGTTGGAAAGGTATTTAAAAATGAATAGGGGTGTACTAAAATCATTTTTTGATAATGTCAATAATTTCGGAAATAATCGCTCCAAAAGTAAAAAACAATGTGTCCCCCCCCCCTCTAACTTTTGAAACATAAGTTTAGAAAATATGAGAAAAATCTGAAAAGTAGAACTTTATAAGGACTTTCTAGGAAAATTATTTTGAACTTGATAGAAACAACAGTTTTTGTACAAAAAAGACAAAAAGTTGTACAAAATCATTTCTGGACTAAGTTCGTAGTATAATCGTATATGCAAGCATTTTATTTTAACTTCGTTTACATATTTTACTATCCTGAACGTATCTTTTTTCAAACAAAAAAATAATTATTAAAATCGGTTCTGGCAATCCAAAATTACCACCGAAAACTTCTGGCACGTCTATGTATTAATTAGTAATTCAATTCCCCGAGAGATGGCGCTGTAGGTACTTATTACATTGGGTCGGGTATTATCGAATTGTACGTGGGAACACTTATTGTGACGGACGGGAAACTACGGAACCCTACACTGAGCGTGGCCCGACACGCTCTTGGCCGGTTTTTTTGCTTTTAATACCATCCTTATGCCTACGGTATAGAAGTCAAAATCGGTTGGACGGACTGTAAAAAAGGTTTATTGAAATGAAATATAAGAGTTGAATGAATTGTCAAGGAGTCAATTGGTCAAGTACACATAGCTGGTAGCGTTACTATTGGATTAACAAACGCGAAGGTCTGGGTTCCAATCTCGAGATGAGACTTATTTTTACCCGTTGAGGAACAGCGGGTCGAGGCCAGTCGGGGGAGCGGTGAATGCTTATATGCGTATCCCGCACCCCTGGCCATAGGTAGAAGTGGTTTTAGCCGGTAAGAGTCCGGCATGCCCCTCTGTCACCCCCACGATGGAGGAAGTCTATGAGGATTACTATCGAGCACCAAAAAAAAAAGGGTCATTCAGTCAGAAAGATGTGGCACCTATGAAGAAGAACGGGCAAGAAACTCTACGGACACTCTTTTAAATCATATTTTTTTTTACAAAATATTAATTATATCATTCATGTTGAAATTATACATGTGAGAACGATGTAGAAAGATGTGCACGTTAAAAGTGTCCATAATAAAAAAGATGAAAACAAAAAAAAATAAACAATTGAGAAATTAAAATAAGCCGTGGCAGCTAAGAGATGACCAGTCTCGACTGACGCAGCCCGTTCACGAACATGACGCATGAATCAGCACCATTCAGCTCAAACATTTTGAAGGGAACTTAATGATCCAACACACGCCACCAAAGGCTAGACGTAGACATTTGAGTGAGCATGACATTCTCTCAGCCGCCAGCACATTCGAGTCAATGAATGACTCGAATGTGCTGGCACACGTGTGCTACACACGCTGTTTACAAACACATCGAGCCTTTTCAGGAAGAAGATCGTAACCGCCATTTTGCATTTTTACAGGAGAAGGTTTTTTTTTAAATATTTCTCAAAATATTTATAGCATCAATTTGAAATTTTTACTTAGTTTCAAGGGCACCTCCCTATTAATTCAAATGTTAAGATCTGGCGCTTAATATATATATATGTCGGATCAGGAGTAGGTTACAGGCGTCTCGTTATCATCAGGCATATTTGATTAACTATTGTGGGCATACTGTGGGTAGTGTTGGTTATTGCGCAATAGAAAAACCGTTTGTAGTTCAAATTATAATATCACGAACAAATTAATCACACTAGCAAATCACTCACTGTAGGTACACGACACAACTAGATACACAGTAAAATAATTATGTACAGTAACAAAGTAATTGCGAACAAATCGTAGGATCGATTACTGTTCGTATAGTGACAGAGCCACCCTAGTAAACCGACAGGTTTGTCGGGAGCTAGTGCTCTGTCAGGAGTCGAGTCCGAACACCGACTGACTCTCACTGACTGTCACTGACTGTGACCGACTGTCACTGACTGTTATTGACCAAATGGCGTACGGAAATACGTCATCGTGTTTACTTGATACAAAACATTAAGATGTGCTAAGACTCACATTATAAAGTAATCGAATAATTCAACAAGAATAATTGTCTTAAATAAACAATAGTGATTTCACAAAGTACTTAAATCATTTTAAAATAAAAGTAACATGTCATCAATTGTTTTGAACAAAACCATCGGTTACAACTATCAAAATAAGTTGCTAAAATCAATTAGCGCGTACACTGAGTACTCAATAAATTAAGTTCCGATTTATTAGATAATAATTGATAGCAAAATCTTAATAAGAAAACAAATCATAACAAATTCCGTTGACTATCCCTCAAATTTAATTGACAACTGTCTCCGACATATATATAATCAGTTGATCTAGCGGTTTATATAAAAACAGTTTTTTGGGATTTTTGGCGCTTACGATGTTCTTCCTGAAAAGGCTCGACATACTGTGTACACGAGAATTACGTAGACTGCTGCCGGAGGACTAAAAAAAACCGAATTTATTACAAACTTATTTATTTTAATAAAAGAAATTACAATTATTGAAATATGGAATTGACTCGATCGATGGTGGATGCGAAGTGCGCGGGCGCGGTCACGTAGTCGGTGTCTTCGGGCCTCGTGTCCTGTGTCAGCATTTTCCCCTCGTAGCAACTGAGTCGATGACGCGGCGCGCGCGTGGCTCGATGCGCGTATCACGAGTGCGAAAAAAATAGCCTCGGGGAAAACGCGCCCGTGCCAACATGGGCACAATTGTGGCCGGGTTTTGAGTCATCCAGTGTTCAAAAAGTGGACCCGACAGTCCCGACACAATTAATATTATCTAGTGGGCCTACACCACTGTCCTAACATATCTATCAATATATTTTTAAAAAGTTTCTTGCCGGCTCTTCTGCATAGGAAACGACCATGGTAGATTTATGTGAAATAAAATATTTTGATTTTGATTGAGTTTTAACAAAAGAATCGTAATAGCTAGATGAACAGACGACTTGAAGGTGGCTAGGGCAGACGGCGGGGGACCGGGTGTTGTGGCGCTGCTTAGGAAAGGCCATGTCCAGCCGTGGACTGCGATAGGCTGGGATTATTGATTTAGACTTTATAAGGTACGAACAAGACATAGTTTAGCATACTACATAATGTATGATTGAAGTTCGAAATAAATGCAAGCTATAAGGCGATTCTCACACTACTGCGTTAACGCAGCGGTGTGCGGGAAACTGTGCCAAATTCCACGCGCGTGAGTGTGTTTTTAGGGTGCGCCAAAGTTCACCTAAATTTTCAACTCCGATAATTGGAAATCCGAAAATGTTCTTCCTAACATTTTTCATCCTAACAATCACAATTCCTAACTACTCTGTCTCTAATGTTCATAATTCCGAATCATTCAACTTCATAATGTCAGTAGCAATAAACATCTATTATACTTTTATTTGTTTTCCTATATTTTCTCAACATAACCATCTTTTACACTATTATTCAAAGTCATATCTTTTTTGTTTAGATCGTCAACATAGGATGCAAAAGCGAGCAAAGGGCACTCCGAGGTTCGGTTTGGTTAGGTTACTTTAAACCCTTTACACAGAAATAGGGGCCCCGCGAAGCGGGGCTCCGTCGACATAGGATGCAAGGGCGAGCGAAGGGCACCCTGAGGTTCGGTTTGGTTAGGTTACTTTAAACCCTTTACACAGAAATAGGGGCCCCGCGAAGCGGGGCTCCGTCGACATAGGATGCAAGGGCGAGCGAAGGGCACCCCGAGGTTCGGTTTGGTTAGGTTACTTTAAACCCTTTACACAGAAATAGGGGCCCCGCGAAGCGGGGCTCCGTCGACATAGGATTAAAAAGAAAGTTTTTATCATATTAGACTAAATAGGTATTATGTCTATTGAGTGGTATATCAAACAATTTTATATTAATTGTCTGTTATTCTTATAGAAATTAGTTACATTAAAATTATATCAATCGTTTATTATATACTGATCATTATATCAAATAAATTTTATAGGTTCAGTTGTTATATCTTGTAAATATTAGAGGTTTTGTAATTATATCATATATTACTTACCCGTATAAACTCCCAGGCAATGAAAATATTATGGTAGTTATGTTTAGGGATAAAAGCGTTATGATAAAAAACAGTAGGAGTTTAAAATATTTACATTAATGATATTATTAATTACAATTTTCGGAAACATGAGTGTTATGAATATCGCCGGTAGCACTACAAATAGTATGAATGAAAACTTTAGGACGAAAAATTTTAGGAAGAGTGATCATTCGGATTACAAATCGTTAGGAAGAACAATTTCGGGTAAAGAACTTTAGTTGAGCCAATATGGACCCGTGTTTTTATTGAATTTGTATGTAAAAAATCACGCGCGTGGGTGCGTTATCTGCGCCCCGCTGCGTGATGCGGTGCTGTGTGCGAATCGCCTTAGTATGTTTACTCCCGTTTTCCTCATTGTGGCCTTGAATAGATCGTTTCTTTTTATTATTATTTGACACTAGCTGCGCCCCGCGGTTTCACCCGCGTAAATGTCGATCCCGTGGGAATATCGGGATAAAAACTATCCTATGTCCTTTTCCGGGACTCAAACTATCTCTATACCAAATTTCATCTAAATCGGTTCAGTGGTTTAGGTGTGAAGAAGTAACAAACATATAAACACACACACACACTCACAAACTTTCGCCTTTATAATATTAGTGTGATTACTTTTCTATCCCAACCTGCACTTGGCCCGCGTGGTGAATTACAGCTCACTCCCTCTCACAGAGAAAGGCCTGTGTCCCAGCACTGGGAACATTATAGGCTGATCATGGTACTTTTTCATCAAGTAAGTTATAATATGGTGTATGGTGTGACGACCTGGTAACGTTTGCAGGGCCAACATGGCCAGAGATCGCACAAGACAGGGGAGGCCTTTGCCCAGCAGTGGGACACAACATAGGCTCACACACAATATAATATATTATATTTAAGTATGTGTATAAGTACTTGCTACTAACATTAGATTATTTTATTTCAGTAAGCTTAGGTAGCACAAACACTTTTACACGTCAATCATATTTTAATAAAAAGTAGATGAAGTCGGTCGGCGTTACTACTGATAAGAAAAACCGAAACAAACTCAGAGGTCACAGTCCAGAAATAATCTTGACATTAAATTTAATTTATTATGACCATAAAAATGTGTTGGGGTGGTATGGAATGAATATGGTCTTGTTTTGACAACTACGACGAAAAAACGCGTTATAAAACTTTTGTTTATCCTGTTTACAAGAGGTGTTTTGATAAAAAAAAAGTATTTCACACATAGCTACGTACGAAGTGTATAAGTAATATATTTTTATTTTATTCATTTATTCAGTACTAGCTGCTGCCCGCGACGTCGTCTGCGTGAAGGCTCTACAGCACCAAAAATACCTAAGATGCCAGTGTCGCTATAGCATTATAAGTATACAAATTTTAAAATAGCATTAAAATATATTTTTTTTTGCAAGCGAAGCAAGTGAAGAGAGTTATATGGGAATCCTGCCGAGTTCAGTCATAAGATGTGACTGAAGGAAATAGAGAAAATAATTCAGGAATACATTCCAGTACACAAAAGAGTAAAAATACGTTCAAAGGTATCATACCTTACAACACTTCCCTATAAACTACGTTGGTAGTTAGGCTGCCAGGTGCCAAAATGTAAAGAGAGTCAGGACTGGTGACGCGGGAGCAAGGGACGTACAGTTGCCCGTGTGAGAAGCAACTCGTCCTGAGGGAGGTCGACACCCGCTGCCCTCAGTGTCTGCCCCTGCGACTTATTGATAGTTATCGCGAAGCAAACACTCACGGGGAACTGTACGCGCTTGAACTGGAACGGGAAGTTATGAGGTATGAGGGGAATGCGTGGTATAAATACTGCCTCGCCGACGCCACAACCCGTAAGAATTTTCGCCTTAATGGTGTGTCTGTGGAGCGAGATGACTTCAAGGCGGGTCCCGTTACACAACTTCGGAGGAGGTAGGTTCCGAAGAAGCATAATCGGGACACCGACCTTCAGCTTGATGGTATGCGCTGGAAGTCCACTTGCTGACAGGGAGTTCAGAAATTCCACGGGATAATGTGTGGCGTCATCTTGCTCGACAACAGTGTTTATCGAGGTGTAGACCACTTCATTCCCCTCAATTTCCGAGAGAATGCATTCGTTACTTGCTGCAGCCTGATCATTTTTGGGCGTCAAAATGGCCCGCTCACACACCCAAGAATTCTGCTGGTGCGGTATATGACTAATGTCCCCGTACAAACAGCGAATGAGTTCTTCTAAGCTGGATACCACTCTACCGAGAGAGTCTGGAAGCACCACCTCTTTTGGTAGAGTTCCTTCGCCAAGACTTAGAAGGACATCGGAGAATTCTTGAGCACGTGCATTGCCGCCGAGCCGAGCTCTCATATTAATGGTCAAGCGCGGCGTACGAACTCGTGACCACAACAAAGCATTCACCTCGTCAGTCCTCGATCCCCGTGTCACCACGGGAATCGTTTGCCGGAAATCGCCACTGAACAGAACTGTGACAGTGGTGGTGTGATGGGTGGCCATCAAATGTTCGTTCCTGCGGATGTTCTGCAGGGTTCTGTCCACGGCCTCAACTGCCTTCCTATTGGCCATCGTACACTCATCCCATACGATCAGAAAGCAATCCTTGAGCACGTGTCCCTTATCGCTGTTACGTGACACACCACAAACAGGCGTTTCGGCGATCTCTAAATCGATGGGAATTTTAAACATGGCATGTGCTGTCTTGCCACCCGGAAGCAGTGTGGCAGCGATTCCCGACGACGCTACAGCAATAGCAATTTTGCCTCGCCTCCTGACCTCTGCAAGTATGTCAGTGGTAACAAATGTTTTTCCTGTTCCACCAGGAGCATCCAAGAAAAACATTTTACCCTGGTTATGCCCAACGCTTTCAAGGACGGTGTCATAAATTTGTTTTTACTCTGAAGAGAACAAAGCGACATGGTCATTTCGTATGGTGGTAATTTCGCCCGGATCGTAATTTGTCGTAGCGTTATACTCCCGATTTCCACGGTCTTGATGCGGTGATGATTGGGGAGCTGGGAACACATATTCGATCAGTGGATTGCCGCCGATAGAAATGACCACATCTTGAAGTGAACTGAGACAGGTGTTCAGCACGCGTTCATCAGTTACTTCGACTTCGTCTCCAGAAGGAACATAACTTTTTTGTAATAATTAACACCACGTTTTTTTTTTTAATTGTCTTCCTCAACTCTGCTCAAGATTTTGAGGGTTTTGTTGGTACTCGAATTTATCAAAACGAACTATCAACTTTTATGAAGAAAATGAACATTGCCATCTATGAATTTTAAGAATAACTAACTACTAACCTCGCCAACATGATCAAATTTAAATTATTAATTTCCAAAAAGTGTCAACATGTAACTTGATTTGATTTTTATGAAATCTCATAGATGGCGCTGCTTCAAAATTTTCTTTATACTACTAAAATTTTTATTTTTTTTTAATTTATGAATTTATTTTTTTTAAACTATGTTTTTTCTGCCCAAGTTACTTAAATGGCGTAGTTTTTTATAGTGTAAAGCTCGATAATAGCATGGCTTACTGAAAAACAACATTTAAATATGCGTCGTTAGATTACACGCTGTCACAGAATGCGTAAGAAAAATAAAGATTCACAGCTCCTCCCCCATAGGTGATAGCGTGATAATATGTAGCCTATATGTTGACCCGACCTCTTAGTAATATTCATGCAAAATTTGAAGTAAATCCATGCAGTACTTTTTGAGTTTATCCCGGACATACATACAGACAAACAGACAAAAATTCTAAAAACTATATTTTTGGCTTCGATATCGATTGTAGATCACGCCCCAAGTATTCTTTTAAAAAAATATTCAATGTACCGTTTTGACTTTCCTACGATTTTATTATATGTATAGAGAAGACTAGCTGCACCCCGCGGTTTCACCAGCATAAGTTTCGATCCCGTGGGAATATCGGGATAAAAACTATCCTATGTCCTTTCTTGGGACTCAAACTACCTCTATACCAAATTTCATCTAAATCGGTTCAGCGGTTTAGGCGTGAAAAGGTAACATACAGACAGACAGACAGAGTTACTTTCGAATTTATAATATTAGCATGGATAAGTCGTTATTTATATAGGTACCAAAATTCCATTTTAGTTCTCTTGTCACGCTCCAAAGTTTTTTTATGATACACAGTGAGCGAAAAGAAACAATACATGAGTCATGAGACAGTATTTTGCTGGGTGAGGTTATGTTCAAATAAACATATTTATCACGTTGTTTACTAACTTGCTGTGATAAAATGGCCGGCCGATGCTAAGATTCTACTTACAAAAATAAAGTATAAGTACACAAAAACAAATCCGCGGACTTTTAGAAAACAATTTAATGAAAAGTGAAACTAACCTCAAACGGTCCGAAGTATTGCCGAATATCTCACACAAAAATATTTAATCACAGGAATAACTTTTAATAATTTGGTAGTGTTGTCGAATCGAGGTCCAAAATTACACTCGACAGTCCGGGCCACATCCCATCGAATAAGGCTGGGCGCATACGTCCGGTTTCCTGATTCGGAATTGACAACATTTCAAACCTGACACGACCTTAAAACAAAAATACTATTTCTTTATTTTCGTATCCTGAGTTCAAATATATATATATTTTTTTTTTATTATTTCTAAATTTCTGAGAAAAAAAAAATAAAAATCAAAAAACATGTGATGACGTCACATAAACGGCGGAATGAGGTAGTTACCTTTGCGCATTCCAATGTCTTTGATTGAAAACATCATATCAAACAAGACATGTCAATGTCACCTAAGAAGTGTAACTAGAAAACAACTACAAAACCTGCCATTGATGTGTGTGGAGCTCGCCTCGGTGTTCTGAGTTAGCACGTGTGTCTAGAATTTTTTGTTTTTATTGTGGTATTGTTGATACTTTTGTGACTTGTGTTATTGTTTAAGTGTGTCGTTAGTGTTCGTAAATAGGTTAGTATTGTGATTGTTTTGTTTTAAGTCTCGTTTTATCCAAGATGGATAAGAATAAACCCCCTGATCCTGATCCCCCAGATATTCCAGATCCTTCAACTCCTTTTTCTCCTTTCTTTCCGAATCCACTATCTCAATTCCCGGATGTTGTTTGTAGTGTTACAGAAATGGATGTAACACAATCACAATTAAATTCACGCAAACGCCCTGTTAGCGAAGAAGTTTTGACTCATACCCCTCCAAGCATCAACCAAAAAGCCAAATTGGTCGTACTAAATACTCCGTAATGGATAAGGCTCCCTATATTGTCCACGTTTCTCATATTGAGAATCAACCAAATGCTGGCACGACCCTACATCCTGTTAATTTTGGTAAATTTCTAATGAATAACAACATTGCGAACATTGTTCGTGGTGGTGTTAACAGAGTCGGTAGAAACCGTGTGTCAGTGGAGTTTACTTCCCCTCAGGACGCTAACTCTTTCTTGGTAAATAGCCTGTTATCCAAATATAGTTATACTGCATCAATCCCTACATTTAATGTCACAAGGATGGGTGTTGTTACTGGTGTTCCCTCAGATATTACGGAAGAAGAAGCTTTAACATATTTGATTGTGCCCTCAGGCTGCGGGCAAATACTGAAAGTTCGCCGTATTAACAGGAAAACTCAACGAGACGGGGTTAATGAGTGGAAACCCACTGAGACATGTGTTCTGACATTCGATGGACAAGTTTTACCAAATAGGATTTACTGTTGTTACACATCCCTCCCTGTTGAGCAGTACATATACCCGACAATTCAATGCCGTAAGTGTTGCAGATTTGGACATGTGTCGAATCTATGCAGGTCTAAACCACGCTGCAGTAAATGTGGCCACGATCATCCTGGTGATGGTTGCAACATTTCTGAGGGCGAGGCCTTCTGTGTGCTTTGTTCGGGTAATCACTTCGCCAATAGCAGGTCATGCCCCGAATATGGTAGACAAAAGGCTATTAAAACTGTCATGGCTGAGAAATCCATTCCCTATGCCGAGGCTAGTAAGATTATCCCAACAGCTTTACGCAATTATGCCAACATTGCCAAAACTCCGATTTCACAGTCCTACCGCAAAACTGTGACACTTAAACCCAAAACTCATGCCCCTCTTTCCCCATCTTATGACGAAGTTGCTCATCAGCAGATAGTTAGTTCTCCCCCACCTTCACAGCCTAATGGTTGCTCTCTTAATAACAATAATGTGTCTTCCAATAATACCGGTTCTATTATTGAACTTCTTATAAAGCTGTTACCTATCGTTATTTCTTCTTCTTCTTCTAATATTCAATCACCGTCCAACGTTGCCGACCAACTTATAACTCTTCTTCTAGACATTAGAAATGGCGTCTCGCCAAGTATTCCTTCAGTGGAACGTGAGGAGCGTGTGGCATAAAAAGCACGACCTCATATTCCTTTTAAATAAATACAAGCCATTGGCTTGTTCCATAGCTGAGACTTGGCTTACCCCAAGTCTTAGCTTTCGTATGCCACATTTTAACATTCTCAGATGTGACAGATCTGATGGCTACGGAGGATCGGCTCTCCTCGTCAACAATCGGGTCCCTCTTTTGCCCTTCTCTTTGCCTTCGCTCACAGGTGATATGAGTATTGTAGCAGGAAGGGTGGAAGGCATTACAGTGTTTTCAATTTACATTGCTCATCCTCATCAAGATTTTTTGGCTATTTTAAAAAACATTTTTTCCAATATTCATGGACCAATTTTGGTCATGGGTGATTTTAACTGTCACCATTACAGATGGGGATCGGAACGCTGTGATGCCTTTGGTGTAGCTTTGGTTGAGATCTTGGACGATCTGGATCTCTGCATTCTTAATAATGGTTGCCCAACTCGCAGATCTCCTCCTGGTCAACAAAAAAGTTGTGTGGATTTAACTTTTTGTTCGGTTGAGCTGGCAGCTTCGACCCATTGGGAATGTACGACCTTGTCGCATGGTAGTGACCATTACCCTATTATCATATCTTTGGTTAATAAGACTTATTTAGAGAAAACTTCCCCTCCACTTTTGAAATATAACCTGTCCAATCCAGATTGGGCAAAATTTGTATCATTATTGGAGGGCAAAATTGATGTTCTTCCAAATTTGAATTCAAGTTTATTAGATCCTTCTGGTCACTGCCATGCCAAAAGCTGTTCCTTTCAAAAGCGATTCCTGCTTTCCGCTGAAAAACAGTGCCCGTGACAAAATACCTTCTCCCCCGTAGTGGGACCCAGAGTGCACTGCGGCAGTCAGGGATAGAAATGAGGCCGAGCAGTGTTATAATGCAGATATGAGCACCGAAAACCTATTGGCATATTTGCGAATAAATGCTCTGGCATTTATTTGGCGTTTTTTCTTGCGAAGGTGACGCTTGGATCTGTCCAAGCGTCACCTTCGCAAGAAAAAACGTGTGGGTTGGGTTAAATTCTGTACTTCCTTATCTCCCTCTACTCCGGTCTCGTTAGTTTGGAAAAGCATCAACAGGTTTAGACGTGGGTGCTCTCCGTCAGTCTCTTCACCGATCACTAGGGAAACAGCTGACCTTTTTTTTGACAAAATTGCTCCACCATATGTTCCTCACTCTTCTGAATGTTTTAATAGTATGTCCCTGCAAAGTGCTTCAGAGGATCCTTTTGATGTGCCATTTACTTTGAAAGAATTGAATGTGGTACTCAAGCATGTTCGGGACTCAGCCCCCGGTATTGATGGTGTGCCATATTCTTTTATCGTTCATTCTGGAGCCAAGGCTAAACTATACTCCCTTGACATCATTAATTTTTGTTACTGTAATGGTTGGGTTCCTGATCAGTGGAAGTTACAAATTATTATTCCCCTATTGAAGCCAGGCAAACATGTAGATGATCCGAACGGCCTTAGACCAATTGCTTTATCCTCAGTCTTGGCCAAACTATTGGAACACCTTATCAAGAACCGACTTGAATGGATAGTCGAATCGAGAGACTTGCTGCCGAATTACCAATTTGGTTTCAGGAAAGGGCTCGGCACTATGGATAGTGTTGGCGTTTTAGTTGCGGATATTCGCATAGCGTTTTCCAAAAATGAATCCGTTGTTGCCGCCTTCCTAGACATCTCCTCTGCATACGACAACGTTCTTCTTCCCGTTCTCAGGCAGAAACTGCACCAGCTGAGTCTCCCGGGTAAGATGATCGAATGTATCTGTGCTCTTCTCTTGTCTCGTTCTCTGGTTTTGAGGGTCCAGGGGGAGGATTTCGATGAAAGGCAGACTTGGAAGGGACTTCCGCAAGGCTCCGTGCTGAGCCCCCTTCTTTATAACTTATATACAGCAGACATTGGCTCCTGCCTAAATAATAACTGTCACATCCTCCAATATGCCGACGACTTAGTCTTGTATGTGACAGATTCCTCCATTGTAGACGCTGCGTCGTCTCTATGCCTCTCTCTGGACTCTCTGAACCAGTGGCTTTTAAGCCATGGTATGTTGTTATCCGCACCAAAAAGTTCGGCAGTAATTTTCTCTCGCAAAAGATTGATCCCACACATCTCAGTAGACATTTCGGGTTATAATGTTCCGTTAGTTAATAAAGTAAAATTTTTAGGCGTTTTTCTAGATTCAAAATTAAATGGTAAGCATCATATTAATTTATTAATTAAAAAATGTGAAAAAATTGTTTCGATTTTAAAAGCTCTCGCGGGTGTCTGGTGGGGTGCCCATCCTTACACTATGAAATTGGTCTATAACGCTTTAATTCGTAGTGTTTTAGACTATGGTACGTTCCATTTAGTTCCATGCAACAAGGGTGCTTTGGCTGGGCTGGATAGGATTCAGTCAAAATGTCTTCGGATTATTTCTGGTTGTATGAAGTCTTCTCCCATTAATGCATTGCAGGTTGAGTGCGCTGAACCTCCCCTGGCCTTAAGACGGCAGTATCTGGCCTCCCGTTTTCTGGCTAGGTTAATATCTAGATCTTCACATCCCCTTTTAGCAAAACTAAATGAGTTAGATGCCTTATGTAGAAGCTCAAATTTCTGGAAAAACAAAGAAACTCCCTTAGTCATAAAAGCATTTCGTCAAATTCATAATTTAGGATGTCCAATAGAACAGAGTCCCCGATTACCCCTTTTTAACTTTCCCTATGAAGCCTTATGTTTCTCCCCAAAAATTCTCTTTGACATCGGTATTTCCAAAAAGTCCCCTTCAGCGAATTCAGCCTTCAATGCGGCGGTGGGAGAACGATGGTCCGGGTTTCAAAGGTTTTTTACAGATGCTTCAAAATTTAATGATCTCAGTAACACTGGCGCTGCGGTTTATTACCAAAGCTCCAGAATTATTTTACAGTTCAAATGCCCTAAAGAGTCTTCCGTGTTCACGGGCGAGTGTGTGGCTTTATTGGAAGCTTGTCTTTTCATAGAGTCACATCACAATATTGACAGAGCCGTTATTTTCACTGACTCTCTTAGCTGTCTGCAGGCCATAGTACAAAACCCTTTCAAAAGTAAATTGCACAGTTCCCTTGTTTTAAAAATTAAAAATTCTTTATTTTCTTGTGCTAGTAGTCAAAAGGAAGTTCAGTTAGTTTGGATACCTAGTCATTGTGGCATTAAGGGCAATGAATGTGTTGATGCTTTGGCCAAAGATGCTTGCTCTTCAGCAACAGCTGACCTCACCTACAATACTCATCAGGGGTATGACTTACTGAGCCTTCCAAAAGCTAAGCTCCAATCCTCATGGCAGGAACAGTGGAATATCACTGGAAGGAAAAAGGGCAGATTTTACCATGCTGTACAACCAATAATAAAATCAAAACCTTGGTTCTATGGCTTCAAAAAAGCCTCCAAAACAATTATTTCTACCCTTTGTAGAATTCGCTTAGGTTTCTGTTGCACTCCGGTTTTTCTGCAAAAGATTCGTGTTCGAGACTCCTCTCTCTGTGAATGCGGGTTGGAAGAGGGCACTCTGGATCACATCTTCTTTGAATGTTCGAATAACGCTCCACCTTTAGATTTATATAGGTGTCTCCCAAAATTGAAGATCCCTCTTCCGATTAATTTCCCGTCTCTACTAACATACTCCTCTCCAGATCTGCTTGTGGCGCTGATGACCTTCATCCGTCACAATAACATAAAACTATGAATTATTCTGTATGTGTGGGTGTGGTATGCGTGTATTTTATGTTTTAACAATTATAATATTTATTTATTTCTATTTTTTGTTTGTTTCAGTCCCGTACTAATCCAGCGAGATCTACATTGTATCAACTAGATTAATCAAATAATTTTATTCGTTTATAACCGTTTTTTTTTTCGCACACTTGTTCTTTCAGCTCACTTTAGACATTGGCAGAATAGTCGACATCGGCTTTGCTTGCCATTTATTAAAAATAGAATAGAATAGAACTACAAAACTGAATTGAATTCAACAATATTTTTTCCTATCAACTCGACACGCTGCTTACTGTTAATATTATAAATTTTTGATTGATATTTCGCCAATAAAATGGATCCCAATGAAAAATATACGCCAATGACGGAACCAAAACAACGACTGAGACAAGTGACATCTAACAGATTTTTTGACGGGTCACAATAAAGCAAAGGTAATATCGCCATTTTACCGTCATCTGGCACTTACGTCTTTTTAGAATACACCTAATTTCAAAGTTAAAATTATGAATGAAAAGTACATAATTTCGGAAAACGAAAAAATATGGGTGCCCTAGATTTGAATTTACTTTTATATAACGTAATAATACATGCAGGTTAAAAATATGAAATGTTGTCAATTCAGTTTCGGAAACCCCGAATGCACGCATTTCATACAAAATGTTCTCTCCAGCGCACACGTACTTAAATTTTCCGTCCGGGTTTCAGAACGGAAAATTTAAGCACGTGTGCGCTACTGAGAACATTTTGTATGAAATGCTTGCATTCAGGTTTCCGAATCTGAATTCCGAAACTGAATTCCGAATCAGGAAACCGGACGTATGCGACCTGCCTAAGTTTAAATATTTAATGGATAAAAGTGCCTCACCAAACTGCGAAGTTTGTGGGGTGATTGAGGATATTTACCACGTGCTGATGGAATGTGACCGGAACATACACGATAGACAGTATTCGCTTGGTGTGGGATTCGAAGCGGGTGCATGTAACAGCATCAAAGTCAAAGTCAAAGCATTTATTTCAAATAGGCACATAAAAGGCACTTTTGAACGTCAAAAATTATCTTAAAATAGAATTGATTCTAGTCGCCCATTCCAAAAGGTAGTTTTCGTATGGAGAAGAATGGGCAAGAAACTCCACCGTTACTTTTTTAAAATGTTTTACAGTTTTAGGTACAATATTTTGCATGGGTACATTAATTATATAATAACATGTGAGGACGATGCACCTACAATAAAATTACTATACCACAATAGGTTAAAGAATTAAAAACAAAACCATGACATATAAATTAATTATCTGATAGATACATGGTGCTCACATATTTACAAACATGGTACAAGCAAAACGATTTTAATTAAAAAACAAAATACAAGTAGTAAGTCAGGGTGTGAGTAATGAATGTAAAAAAAGAATAAAAAAATTTACAATTAAATTAGCAACCAGATTGATTTTGTCTAGACTCTAGATTGTCCTATGGAGCAGGACCAGCATGTTTCCAAGCGTTCTTATCTTGGATATAATCTTCTAATTTATAGTATGCCTGTTTACAAAGTGTACGTTTAATGTGAGTTTTAAATTTTCTTTCATTTAATTGCAATGTATCACAAGGTATTTTATTGTAACATTTAACACAGTACCCCATAAAAGATGTATGTACCTACTTTGGCTAATCTGAAAAATGGTTGATGTATTTTATCTTTATTTCTTGTATTAAAGTTATGTCTATCGCTTATTTTATTAAAAAGATGTAGATTTTTTCTTACATACATAATATTTTCATAAATGAATTGGCAAGGTACCGTCATAATATTAATCCTTTTAAATAGTTCCCTGAGAGATTCGCGGCGACGTAGATTATAAATGGCTCTGACAGCTCTCTTTTGCAAAATAAAGATGGATTCAATGTCAGCAGCTCGACCCCATAGTAAAATGCTGTACGACATAATGCTGTGAAAGTTGCTAAAATAGACTAAACGCGCGGTTTCTACATCTGTTAACTGTCTTATCTTCCTAACAGCATAAGCGGCCGAGCTAAGCCGCCCCGCAAGAGATGTTATGTGAGGTCCCCATTGTAATTTCTCGTCTAGCGTGATTCCCAGGAAAACCGTTTGATCAACAAATTCTAGTTTTTCTCCATTCAGTATGATGTCACATTCGCTACTTCTAACATTAGGTAATTTAAATCTAATGCATTTGGTTTTCTTTTCATTTAGTACCAAATTATTTACCGTAATCCAATCTTGGACCTGAAGAATAGAGTTATTCACGTCGTCAAGATGTTGTGCCCGTCTGTCTATCTTAAAGATCAATGATGTGTCATCTGCAAATAACACCATCTTCGGTTGATTTTGAAGTAATTGTGGTAAATCATTAATGTAAACTAAAAAGAGGAATGGACCCAATATCGAACCTTGAGGAACGCCCATTGCCATTTCAGACCCCAATGAGTTTACGCCGTTTACTTGAACTTTAAGCTTTCTATCTTTTAGATACGAATTTAGTAAATCAAGAGCTAAATTCCTAATCCCATAGTGCTCAAGTTTCAGCAGAAGTGTCTCATGGTTGACGCAATCGAACGCCTTTGAGAGGTCGCAAAAGATTCCAATGGCATCTTGTGCTTCTTCCCAGGCGTTAAAAATGTTCTTTATTAGGGTGACACCGGCGTCAGTGGTACAACGCCCTTTGGTGAAACCGTACTGTTGTCCATAAAAGATGGAATTTTATTAAAGTGGCGTAACATTTGATTGAGCATCAATTTTTCAAACACCTTACTGAGAACTGGCAGAATTGACACAGGCCTATAATTGTTGGGTTCTTTACTATCACCGGCTTTAAATAAAGGAACTACTTTACTGTGTTTCATGAGATCCGGAAAGACTCCTTGGTCTATATTGATGTTAAATATGAAAGCTAAATAGGGCGCAATCGTTTCAATGATAGATCTACAAACTTTTACAGATATTCCACGGAGATCTTCTGTTGATTTAATTTTAAGATCCTTAAAAGCTTTTATAACAGCCTGGGGGTTTGTATGTTGAAAACTAAACTCCGAGGGTCATGCCTTAACATTCTTTCTAAGTAAATCAGCAGAACGCGCGGGTGAGGAATTTAAAGCTTCAGTAGTTTTAATGGGAATATAAGCAAAAAAGTTTTCAAATTCCTGAGCAATTTCTACATCTGAGTTTATGGGGCCATGTGCAGTTTCTAAATTAAATTCAGTATTACGCTGTTTTTTCCTATCTGTTTCATTATTTATTATTTGCCAGGTATTTTTTATTTTATCATCGGCTGATTTTATTTTATTGCTAATATAAAGAGCTTTAGCTATTTTGCATACACTTTTAAAAGTCTTAGAATATGTTGCAACATACTGATGAAAGCTTGTGTTATTCATATGTTGCTTTAGGCCATAAAGTTCAAAAAGGTTTTCCCTGCTTTTACGAATACCTGGAGTCGCCCAATCACTAAATAAGAACTTTGTGTAAATACTTTTAGTCTTTAGTGGGAAAGTGTCATTAAATTGCGTGTTCAATAGTGAAAAGAACTCGGCGTAGAACTCATTCGGGTCACATAAATTATTAAAACTCTGAACACATAATTTACTTGCCAAAGAATTATTTAATTTCTCTAAGTTTTTAGATGTAATTGGCCTAAACCTTATTAGAGTTTTTTGTAAAGGCATGTAGGAGCAAAATGTTATTGTTTGTCCGCTGTGATCAGATGGCAACTTATTTACAATTTGTTTGTGTAAATAAGCACAGTTACAGAAGTTATTATCTATACAAGTGGCAGAGGAAGCTGTCACTCGGGTGGGTTCAATGTAATCATTTGACAAGTCAGATGACCTAAAAAGACTTAATAATCTCATAGTATTTGAGTTATTTTCTAGTAAATTAATATTAAAATCGCCACGTATGATTATTGACTTACTACTAGCAGAAAGTTTCTTTAGCACATCTTCCATTACAGAATCAAACACAGATAGATTCTGGTAACTTTGAGGTCTGTATACGCATACTATTACATGCTTATCGAGCTCAACACAGGACAATTCAATGGTGTGTTCAACAGACAGCCCGACGATGTCTTTTCGTTCCTTTGATTTAACAGAATTTTTAACTAATATTAATGATCCACCATGTATCATACATGTTCGGCTGAAATGGCTAACTACACAATAATTTTCATAGTTAATTGACATTAATTGATGAGCTTTTAACCAATGTTCTGTTAAACAAATGACATCAAACTTGGTATTTCCTAAAAAACAATTCTATTTCCAGTAATTTAGAAGAGCAACCTTGAATATTTTGGTTAAATAATTTTAAAACATGTTGCCCTCCCTTTGGTTTTTTATTATTCTGAGTAATATTGCCAGAAGATACCTTTTTATTATTCTCTAATAGTAATAGGTTATTTGAAGGGGTAACTTCTGTTGTCTTACTAACTAGTTTAAAGAGTTATCCGGAGAGACCTCCACAACTACGACTGAAGTGTCTAGGAAGCCCGTATGAGTTCCAGCAGGAAGAGAATACCCTATCTGACTGGTAGTGGCCTCCAAAGATGTTGGTATTGTAGGTGGACCCTCCTTCGTACAACATGAAGATTCATTATTAATCATCACTATGTTGTTAGCATGACTAGACAACACAGACTCGTCCCTATTAGTAGAATTTGTTATATTAGCTATAACACCGTTAATATTATATGCTATCAACATAGCAATCATATGTTTGTATCATATCACAAGACAGAGATAAAGTTCTCTGAGTTAACTTAAAACCACTAACAAACTTATTAGTGTCAAAAAACAATAATTTGTCACTATGATAACATGTCAGCATGTGAATAGTGTTATTCAACATATATATATATAAAGGAGAAGGCATGTGTGTCTCGTTATTATCAGCCATATTTCAACTACTGTGGGCGAACTATGGGTATGTGTTGGGTATTGCGCAATAGAAAAACGGTTTGCAGTTCAAATCAGATTATAATTTCACGAACAATTTAATCACACTAGCAAATCACACACTATAGGTACACGATACAATACAACCAGATACGGAACGCGGGACAGTTCCTAAGCGCATGTTGTTCGTTTGATGTCCGATGTCCAAGAGGCTCCACATCGTTCTGTCGCGCTGTTGTCGACCCCACACGAACTCAGGCTAGACTCTGTCAAGCGCCACCAGATGGCGCTGGCGTTCCGAATAGTCAAACGAATGACCGGTTGCGACACGGCCATCCTGCGATGCACACGTCCTCGTGTGTTAATCTGTAAACAAACGTATCCGCAAAGTATCACATAGTCGGTCACTCCTGACCTTCATGGTTTCTCACGAAACCCCATCGACCGCAAACCCCGGAATTGAAACCTCCTACGTTCCAACCTCACGCTGCTTCTAGAACCCCTGCTCTTGAAGAGAGTAAAGCCGAAGGCCTCTTTAAAAAGAAAGCTACCAACTTTAAGGCTTTCTTGAGAACATCTTCCAATATCGACCTTGATCTCGTCACGGCAAAATGCGGGTTTGAAGACATCCTGAAGACGTTACAATCTCGCGGTTACGTTAAAATGCGTCTCGTGGTTACGAAAAAGCGAAAACGCAGAACATTATGCTACCTTCTAAAATATGTAGGATAGTGTTACAAATTTAGTACAGACATGTACACAAGTTTAAAAAAAAAACTACATGTTTATTAAAGAATTTTTATTAACAGGTAAAATAATCAATTTAACATTTTCGCTTTTTCGTAACCACCTAAACTTGGTCGGGTTACCACGGTCATTCACTTCCTAATGACTTTAATCGTATTATCTCATTAATTATCCAATGTATTACGCTGAAATTTTACTGATATAGGTACAACTGAACTAAACAACGAATAATTGACATAACATTCAGTTCATATATCCATAAACAGGCTTATCAGTGGCCAAATAACACCGTGCGCATCATGAATGTGCTCGTGAAGAACTGAATATCATCATAACTTGTTAAATACTTACAGGATACGAATGAAACTTCACATACATTTGAAGGCAATTACAAGCTTCAAAATAACGTTTAAAGTAAGTCTTTAAACCTCTTATTGAGAGTGCTGGGACCAATTGAAGTGTTTTTCTATTTAATGAAATAACCTTTAAGCTATGCATTATTTTGGTTTTTTTTTTATTGCAGAACAAATTTTAAACTAGTTCCTAAGAAGTCATGTACAAAATATGATAAGAATCCGATAAGCCGTTTCAAAGATCTAGCAAAACCAAAAACGATACTCCAGCAAAATCTCGAATAACTTCGCAACCGAAGAAAGAACAAATACAAAATAAGGCACAACATTTACTTCATATAGACAACTAATTTTATAGCTAGTATTTATTTAAATATTCCCATTAGAAAGAAAAAGGTCTGGCTGGGGTAACGTTACCCCAGCAGGGATATGTTATGTATATCAGAACGTTCGGCCAGTCGAGATAGGGAGCTGGCTGCTACTCCAGTTTTTAGTGACGATTATGTGACGCTTAAAGATGCCAGTCAAAGAATTTGTGACGGAACAGTTCGAAAGTTAGAAGCATTTATTTATGGCCGAACGACCTGATATCAGGTCGTTCGGCCAACCTGAATCTCCATAACTGAGGACCTTAGAGAAACTGTTACTGAATAAAGATTTAGTGACGATTTGGTGACAAACAACCAATGCTTTACTTTTACTCGTAATGCCACCGGTTAAAAGTAAAATGAATTTTGCTTCCTGCAACATCAGGACGTTCGGCCAACGTAATCTCCATAACTGAGGACCTGAGAGAAACCGTTAATGAATAAAGATTTAGTGACGAGACTGAAACTAATTTTTATTGCTTTATTTTTTTTTGTGACGGCCCCTTTAAATAGTGAATTGAAAATTTAACATATATAACCTCAAAACATTGGGATTATCGATTCCTCCACAACGAAGAAGCCCAGAGAAACCGTTAATGAATAAAGATTTAGTGACGGCACTGAAACGAACTTTTAGTGTTTTTTTTTTTTTTTGTGACGGCCCCTTTATATAGTAAATTGAAAATTTAACATATATAACCTCAAAACATTGGGATTATCGATTCCTCCACAACGAAGAAGCCCAGAGAAACCGTTAATCAATAAAGATTTAGTGACGGCACTGAAACGAACTTTTAGTGTTTTATTTTTTTTTGTGACGGCCCCTTTATATAGTAAATTGAAAATTTAACATAATATTATATAACCTCAAAACATTGGGATTATTGATTCCTCCAAAACGAATAAGCCTAGAAGACTCGTAAAACCCCTGATGTGTTATAGGTTTTCAGTGCAATGGTGTCAGTATTTTTGTTGATTCACTATTCCGCAATATGGCGGATGGCGACTGAAATAGGGTGACCATGTATTCCAACGAAACAAGTATTTATCAATTAATTACCTACCCTACCTAAATAATAAAGCAACACACGTCGTAATATTAAATTACTAGCTTCTGCCCGCGACTTCGTCCGCGTGAAATTCGTACTTACCTCTAAAAATTTCGAAAATGTATGTAGGTATGATCTTTATCATTTATTTAGATAAATAAGTATTCGGGCCAATTTTTATAGATCAAAGGAATCAGATTTTTCAAATAAACTGTAGCCCCACTTTCCACCCCCACAGGGGTGGAATTTTGAAAAATCGTTCGTGATCATAACTTGACTCAAAGGCCCATACCCATTTTCGAGTTAATTGAAGCAAGCATAATATCCACCCCTTAAACTTTACTTGCCCTTTTCCACCTTG
Organism: Amphipoea lucens; assembly: GCA_947508005.1. Taxonomy (NCBI): domain Eukaryota; kingdom Metazoa; phylum Arthropoda; class Insecta; order Lepidoptera; family Noctuidae; genus Amphipoea; species Amphipoea lucens. The sequence goes on along the minus strand of OX382373.1, from coordinate 1,874,053 downwards.
GTAGGAGTCGATTTTTGAAAAACCCTAAAACAGATAAGTACTTGTTTTATTTTTTGTTTTGGTAGTACCTAGTTTCGAGTTAATCCGATAGCGAGTTGTACATATTTTTCTAACCTATCAACTTTGTCACCCCCAAAATTCTCTGTAAGGGGTTTTTTTTTAACTAAAACTGACAATCGTTATTATTTACTGACCCAAATATTGCCAAGTTTCATGTTTATTAACCAAATAAATAAGATTTTTCATATAAAATGTATCCCCGCTTTTCACCCCCACAGGGGTGGAATTCATTACTTGACTCAAAGATTTTCTTATTATTATCAGCCATTTCTGTCCCACTGCAGGGCAAAGGCCTCCCTTCCCTTCTTCCACTTATCCCTATCCAGTGCTGTTACACGCCAATCTTTGTCGAAAGAGTCGAGTTCGTCCCGCCATCTCATTCTGGGCCTGCCGCGTTGCCGTTTGCTGCTGTTTGGGACCCATTGTGTGGTTATTTTAGCCCATAGCTCCTCCGGCATGCGACAGATGTGACCAGCCCAGTTCCATTTTAGCTTGGCAGCCGTGTGACCTACATCGGCAATTTTCGAGTTAATCAAACCACACAGTAAAATCCTATCCTGTAAAATTAACTACCCCTTTTCACCCCGTTAAGGGTAGATTTTCGAAAAACCCTGATACACGTTATTCTTTATTTATGGTCTTAAGTATAAATACCGAGTTTCGAGTTAATCGGACTTCGCGTTAAAATTCTTCCATACAAATTTTGACGCCCCCAATCCCCCTCTAGGAGGTAGTTTAGAAACCAAAGATAAAGAAAGATAAAGATAAAGATGTATTTATTTGTTTAAACATGTGTAACATGATACATAGCTGATATGCACATATGGATGGAAAAATATTTCTGGTTCATCATGTTTTGCCATATTTGGCGTACAAAATAGTATTAGTAGTAATTAGTTGGAGTTATAAAACGAAAAAATCAAATTATAGTCAAAATATAGTCACAAAAATATAGTCAAAAAAATAATTAATAATAATATAATAATTAAAACAATAAAATTAATAAAAATCAATACCTACATATTAATTCATTCAAAATTTGTCAATTAAAAACTCCGTAACATTATAGTATCCCTTATTAATTAGCAATTTTTTTAGCTCTCTCTTGAATGAATTGATATTCATTTCCTTAAGGGAATTAGGAATTTTATTATATATTAACGGGGCCATGCATATTACACTTTTTCTTAGAAATGCTGTTTTGGGGGAGAGTGATTGCACCCAAAGTCTATACTTCTCGCGTCTATTTCTATCTGTATTATTAATCCGAAGGGGCAACAAATGAGGATTAATTTTTACAAACAGCGATATTTCTAATAAATGCAAAAAATGCCAAACTTCATAATTTACTTAAGTATTCGTGCCAAGTTTCATGTTCATTAATCAAATGAGTAAGATTTTTCATATAAACTGTACTCCCGCTTTTCACCCCCATAGGGGTGGAATTTCAAATAATTGTTTGGGATGTGTTCATAACTTGACTCAAAGATTATTTATACGAATTGTTGAGTTAATCAAGCCACGCATTAAAATCCTCACCTGTATAATTAACTACCCCTTTTCACCCCGTTAGGGGTAGATTTTCGGAAAACCCTGATAAACGTTATTCTTTATTTTTGGTCTTAAGTATAAATACCGAGTTTCGAGGTAATCGGACTGTGCGTTAAAATTCTTCCATACAAATTTTGACGCCCCCAATCCCCCTGTAGGGGGTACTTTAGAAAAACAAAAAATGCCAAACTTCATAATTTACTTAAGTATTCGTGGCAAGTTTTATGTTTATTAACCAAATGAGTTAGATTTTTCATATACACTATACTCCCGCTTTTCACCCCCATAGGGGTGGAATTTCAAAAAATTGTTTGAGATGTGTTCATTCAAAGATTATTTATACGAATTGTTGAATTAATCAAGCCACGCATTAAAATCCTCACCTGTATAATTAACTACCCCTTTTCACCCCGTTAGGGGTGAATTTTCGGAAAACCTTGATAGACGTTATTCTTTAGTTTTGGTCTTAAGTATAAATACCGAGTTTCGAGGTAATCGGACCACGCGTTAAAATTCTTCCATACAAATTTTGACACACCCCGCCTTAATCCTCCTTTCGATTGTCGGGCCACCACCGAAAGAAATCCGATTTGACAAGTTTCAAGTCAATCACCTAGCAGTAAACACAAGAAGCTGCCAAATTTCTCTCGTGGTGAACCAATTTAACTGTAATTCTAAAAAGTACAAATTATTATGTACCTAACAACCTACCGCTATTTTTGGATGATTGATTACAAATAAAGCATTTTTTAATTTGTGTACCTATTTATTTAAGTATTCTTGTACTTAGTCAAATTTCCCAATCTCCAATGTCAGTCACCTTTCCACTTTCGTTTGATAGCCAAAATAGACTCAAGTAATATAACAAAACCTCACAAGTGGACACTGGTATGCAGGCATCAGCTCAACGTTGCTTGTACTTATATAATTTAATATTACGACGTGTGTTGCTTCATTATTTAGGTAGGGTAGGTAATTAAGTACTTGATAAATACTTGTTTCGTTGGAATACATGGTCACCCTATTTCAGTCGCCATCCGCCATATTGCGGAATAGTGAATCAACAAAAATACTGACACCATTGCACTGAAAACCTATAACACATCAGGGGTTTTACGAGTCTTCTAGGCATATTCGTCTTGGAGGAATCGATAATCCCAATGTTTTGAGGTTATATAATATTATGTTAAATTTTCAATTTACTATATAAAGGGGCCGTCACAAAAAAAAAATAAAACACTAAAAGTTCGTTTCAGTGCCGTCATTAAATCTTTATTGATTAACGGTTTCTCTGGGCTTCTTCGTTGTGGAGGAATCGATAATCCCAATGTTTTGAGGTTATATATGTTAAATTTTCAATTTACTATTTAAAGGGGCCGTCACGAAAAAAAAATAAAGCAATAAAAATTCGTTTCAGTGCCGTCACTAAATCTTTATTCATTAACGGTTTCTCTGGGCTTCTTCGTTGTGGAGGAATCGATAATCCCAATGTTTTGAGGTTATATATGTTAAATTTTCAATTTACTATTTAAAGGGGCCGTCACAAAAAAAAAATAAAGCAATAAAAATTCGTTTCAGTCTCGTCACTAAATCTTTATTCATTAACGGTTTCTCTCAGGTCCTCAGTTATGGAGATTACGTTGGCCGAACGTCCTGATGTTCCAGGAAGCAAAATTCATTTTACTTTTAACCGGTGGCATTACGAGTAAAAGTAAAGCATTGGTTGTTTGTCACCAAATCGTCACTAAATCTTTATTCAGTAACAGTTTCTCTAAGGTCCTCAGTTATGGAGATTCAGGTTGGCCGAACGACCTGATATCAGGTCGTTCGGCCATAAATAAATGCTTCTAACTTTCGAACTGTTCCGTCACAAATTCTTTGACTGGCATCTTAATGCGTCACATAATCGTCACTAAAAACTGGAGTAGCAGCCAGCTCCCTATCTCGACTGGCCGAACGTTCTGATATACATGATATGTTTTTGTGAAATAATTAAAAAACTATAAGCGCAACAAAAAAAATGTGTGCAACAATTACAGAAGCCGCAAAACTAATTATCTATAAGATTCAAATGACCATTTTCGACAACATCTGGCTGGGGTAACGGACACCAGAATAAGACATAGGATACTTTCTATCCATCACATGGACAGCGCCATCCTGTCAACGTCAGTCGATTCTTGTACCAGGAAAAATCGTTCAGTCATGTAAAACAAAAACACGATTTTTTCTCAAATTATTTATTTGTTCTTTAGAGTAACATACAAATAGTGAAAACTTGTAAAACGAATACACGGCAGTGCATGAAATCTTAATCTTGTACTTACTGCAAAAAAAAATCTTTTTGAATGCAGAAAAAAAAACACGGTTTTTATAAAATTATTTATTTACTCTGAAAAGAGACATACAAATAGTAAAATCTTACAAATCTAAAATTATAAGTACACGCATTGTCTTGTAAGTACTGGATTTATTTTGGAGTACAGTAAAAATAAAAAAACACGGTTTTTATAAAATTATTTATTTGTTCTTTAGAGTAAAAGTTCTTGAAAGAGCATGGCAGTTGAGAATGTGTCATGCTCACTTATATGTTTCGCTGATGGTGGCGCGTGTGTTGGATCATTCGGTTCCCTACAAAATGGTTGAGCTGGATGGTGCTGATCCATGCGTCATGTTCGTGAACGGACGCCGTCGGTTGAGACTGGTCATCTCTTAACTGCCAAGGCTTATTTTTAATCTTATTTCTTGTATTGTTTCTTCACTTGTGTGTTTTTTTTTACATTGTTCTCACATATAGAAGCAACAAGAATAATGTACTCAGGATTTTGTAATATCTTGATTTAAAAGAGTGTCCATGGAGTTTCTTGCCCGTTCTTCTCCATAGAGATCTACGCTTTGGAATGGGCGACTAGCTTCAACTTTCTGACTAACTGACCGACTACTTAATTTTGACAATTCAAAAGTACCTGTAATGGTTCAATTGAAATAAATGCTTTGAGTTTGAGTTTGAGTTTGAGTAACATATAAATAGTAAAATCTTATAAAAATTAAAATTATAAGTAAACAAAATCTTATAGTATTTTATTGATAAAAAAATACGGATTTTTGGATAAAATTATTTATTTGTCATGTAGAGAAACATAGCAATCTTTTAAAACTAATACATTCAAGTACATATATGTAATCTTATAGCCTAATAACGTTGCCATCCTTCTTAGCCGCTCTGTGAAAGAGATGCACCCGCGCTTTCGTCGCCATCGGATACAATGCACTGGGCAAACAGTTCACATTATTTTGATCGTGTGATCGACCGTATAAAATTCTCTTTACTTTTTTTTCTCTCTTTCTCTCTCTCTTTTCTACCTCTTTTTCTCTTAGTTTGTGTTCTTCCTGCGCGAGTCCCAATAAACGCATTATATTTATTTCTTTCAAACTATCAAAGCGGAAAAGAAGTTTGACATCATTTAATTTTGTGCTTAACAGAAAATACAGGGTCCCATTAAAATAGATGGACAAATTTTAACACAGCGCTCAGTACATCTAACCAAAGATATCAAAGCAAAAAAAAAACACTGATTAAAGTGATTTTATTTTGACCTAAAATAATAATAAAATAGATGGACAAATTTTAACACAGCGCTCAGTACATCTAACCAAAGATATCAAAGCAAAAAAAAAAAAAAACACTGATTAAAGTGATTTTATTTTAACCTAAAATAATAAATTGCAACATTAGTGTATTTTCGTTAGCTGATTATTTTTCTTGAAGTATCTAATGCGTCTTTCTTATATATATTTTTTCCATCGTCCTTATTTTGGTGGTCTGAATGATTTCTAAAAGTTTGTCCATCTATTTTAATGGGACCTCATATACAGATTGATTGTAAGATGGGTGCAAAGCTTTAAGGCGAAGATAGTACAAACAATTTAGGACCATTTGAGCCATGGTTGTCTTAGACGAATTCTTACCAATTTTTTTTTAGTAGTCTTACTAATTCCCAAAATTTTAATTAAACTGCTTATTTATGGCCAAATTGAATGATAAATGAATTCATTTTTATTTTATTTTATTGAAGTAATGTATAAGCAATCTAGCAAAACATGTTTTAGGCCTCTGTGTCATTCATTAGACAAAAAACATCATCATCATCATCATGATGATAGACAGACAAAAAACATATAATTAGGTAAAAAAAAAAATTGGTAAGACTTCGTCTAAGACAACCATGGCTTAAATGGTTCAAACTTGTCTGTACTATCTTAGCCCTAAAGCTTTGCACTCATCTTCCAATCACCCTGTATTTCGTCTGTTCGACCAAACATTTAACATTTAAAACACACATTGATATTTAAATGATTCTATCAAGAAGTCATAGAAACGTCTTGCACCGAAATTGGGTTTAAAACCTTGTCATTTTGACACTAACAAGTAACGCGTACGAACTATAAAATGCGTGCAACAACCACAAGCTGGTGTTGCGTTCTTACTCCTAATGATTAAAAAAATGCAAAAATAGTCTTAAATAACATTCTAACCATATGAAGAAAAATTAAGTACCTACTATAGGAAAATTTGAGGTAGTACATGTTGCCAACAAAATGCTTTGAACGTGTCTAGAACGCTCATAATATATTCCGTATGCTACTTTACTGAATGACGAAGTTGAAGAGGTTCAGAGCCCTGATTCACAACCATACGACAGGCTATCGTATCGAAAACCTGACATTGCGAAAATCTGATTTGACTTGCCCTCAACAGCAAATAGCTGTTGGAAGAATAGCGGGCGTCTATTTGATTTAAACTGACAAAATTTTCGGGTTTTGGACTTGTGAACAGCGTTTAGAAGACTCCTACGATAACAATGATTAATGTTCGATACGATACGGAAGCGTATCGAGTGTTTGTGAATAACTATGCAGGTTTCTGTCATAGCTTCGTCATCAACAGATGCCTTGTTCTCAGCTACTTGAAACCTGTCCTTATCTCTTTCGTTAAAACCCTCAATTTTCTCGACAATATTATTTTGACTTTGTAGTGTTTGGACTCATCGCCATTACGTCAGGGTCTCTCGCCTCTTCTTCGGTAGTTGAAACGACTATTACATCAGAAGGCCAATTCTCGTAATGTAAAACGTTCAAAATCTAGTCGCACTCTCATCTCGGCGACAAACAAATGTCAAAAACTTGTCAAAATGTAGGGAAATTAGAAGTATTTTTGACAGATTGAGACTGAGATCAGACTGAGAACGTTTTTAAAATTACGAGAATTGCCCCTCAGGTGTAGTGGTCGTTATAGCCGACCGTTTCTAAGGATTCTTACCCTCAGTCCCGGTCAGAACGGGATCGCTGCCAGAAGCAAGGCCACCGGGAACTAGAGGCCGCGTTATTGGCGTTGTTACTCGGAAGTTCAGTTTCTTCGTCGGTCAAATTTATCGGTCCAATGTCACTGCTGGTCGATGGTCTGGAGAAGTGAAGATCTCTTGGCAGCTCTCGGGTGTAGAGCACGGAGGATGTCCCACCAATTGATACTCCCTCTTCCTTCAAAGCAAACTTTTTATGCAGTGCCTCAATATTCTTCTCCATATGTTCTTTCTTTTGCGCATTAATTTCATTCCTTTTTTTAAGTTTAGCTTCAATTTCTTCCTCTTGCTGTCGCAGAGCTTCAATATCCTTTTCAAATTCTTCTTCAGTCCTTGCTAACAAGTTTTGTAATGTTGCAGTCTTCTGCGCAATATTGTCTTTCTTAGCGGACTTAATGTCATTCATTCTTTGAATTTCAGCTTGAATTTCTCTTGTCTGTTCGTCCTCGCACTGTCGCATACGTTCAAGGTCCTTTTCAAATTCTTTTTCGTTTGTAGCTAACATGGTTTGCTTTGCCTGAATATTTCTATCCGTTTCAGTTTTTGTCTGCGCTGCAGTTTCCTCGAGTTTTTTAATTTTGGCTTCAATTTTCCTTTTCTGCTCTGCTTCACGTTGTTGCATAGCTTGAATATTTTTCTCCAATAGGTCTTTTTGAATAGCAAATGATTTTTGCATTTCTTCAATGTTTTTATTAGTTTTGTGTTCCACCTCGTCCTTCTGTTGTTGTAATGCTCTAATATTGTTTTGAGTTCTTTCTTTCACTTCAGATTCAATTTCTTGCATGTTTTGAATTTGTGTTTCAAATTCAACTGTTTTCCCAGCCTCGAATTCTTGCATTTTTTTAATACTAGCTTCATATTTCCTTTTCTGCTCTGCTTCACGTTGTTGCATAGCCTCAATTTTATTCTTTATTATTATTGCCTGCTGGTCCTCGTGTTGTTGCATACCTACAATTCTGTCTTCGGATTCTTCTTCATCCAAATGTAACTTGTTCTTCATGTCTTCAATATTCTTTTCAATGTCCATTTTTTTCCGAACCTCATTTTCATTCATGTTCTGGATTTCCTTTTTACTTTCATTTTTCATCGCAGCTTCTTTTTGTTGCATTTCCTCAATATTCTTTTCTACTTGTTCTTTATTGATAGCTAACGAGTTTTGCCAGGCTTTAAATTTCTTCCCCATATCAATTGTTGCCTGATTCTCTTTTTCTTTCAATGCAGCAATTTCAGCATCAATTTGACTCTGTTTCTCAGCTTCAATCTGTTGGATAACTTGAAGTTTTTTCTCAAGTTCTTTACATTTAGCTAATTTGTTTTGCATTATGTCAAGATTTATCACCATATTGAGTTCCTGCTCAGCTTCATTTGCTTCCAATTTTTTTATTTCAGCGTCAATTGCTCTCTTTCTTTCAGTCATGGTTAGTTTCATAGCTCGAATCTTTTTCTCAGATTCTTCTTTTGCCACATTTAAGGTTTTTAACCTTTTTTCGTTGTCCTTTTCCATTTCTCTTTTCTCTGCATTCTCTAAATCTTTCAGTTTTTGGATTTTTCTATTAAAATAAGTTTTCTTCTCACGTTCGGTGCTCTCCCTTACTTTAAAGTTCTTTTCCATTTGCTTTTTAATTTCAGCTAGCTCTGTGTGCTTGGCGGCGATGTTTCTATCTGTCTTTTCTTTCTCATTCAATTCGTCATCCTTTAACTTTTGAATTACCGCGTCTAATCTGGCTATTGTCTCAGCCTCTTTTTCTTTCTTTTTTTGTATATTCTTTTCAATTTTTTCTTTTTTCTTCACTAATTTATTTTTCTTTGCTTCAATATTCTTATTAATATTGCTTTCTTCCTTAGCTTCCTTGTCTTTTATATTTTGAATTTCGCGGTCAATTATATGAGTTTCCTCAGCCACGTGTTGTTTCAAGGCTTCGATACGCTCTTTCATTTGCTCTCTAAAGTTGTCCAAATCCTCAAAACTTTTCTCCAAATCAGCTTTCGCCTGCGCTTCCTTATTTTTCCATGTTTTAGTTTCACGGTATATTATATTTTTATTGGTCTTGGCCAATTCATTCATATGATTAATGTTATTTTTAAGTTTCTCAATTTCCCTTGATGTTGCTGCCACTCTCTCTTTACAATTCTTGTCCATTTCAATGTTTTTTTTCTCCATATATGCCAAAACATTTTCTAATAAATTTTTATCTTTTTCAATCCTATCCAATATGTTTGTTGCTCTTACCATCGTCCTCTCGGTTTGTAACTTTTTGTTTGTTTCCTGGAATTTGGATTTGTGTTCGTTTACTTTTTTCTTCAAAGCTTCTATTTTCGGACTGTGTTTTGGTTTATATTCCCTTTTCTTAACTGGTGTTTTCGTCACCTGAGGACAAACAAAAATGCTTTATAATAAGGCTTAATATCATTTATTTGTTAACATGTCTGCAGTTTCCTAGCAACTGAACGATTAGCTATTCCATACATTTTGATCGTGTTGTTAGTTTTCACTTTTGTATGGAACAGTAGATTTTTTATTTCTGACTTGGTCTTATAGTAAAAGTTGTTTATTTTAATGAGTACTGCACTACAAAGAATGTTCCTTATCGACCTGCCATATTAAACTACCATACCATCAATTTAGTACATGATTCTGGACCGCCTGCGTTGACAATTTTGACCGCATAGGTATTGCAGGTATTGCAGTTTTGTACGAAATAGCTAATTTTTATTAATAACTCGACGACTGAATGACTGACTGTGTTTTTATATGTTTGAGTACGAGGCTTTTGACTACTTTGTATGTGTATATTTTATGTCTTTATTTATTTTGTAATGTGCGTTTTGTTTGTGCAGATTTGTTTTTTAATTTCGTCGCTGACGGATCCAGTATCATGTACTGTATCCATGGTAACGTGTTGCGCGCCGGTGTCCCTGCCACCCTGTATCAATGGGAGCTAGCTACTGGCAGATTATGTAATGTTAATAGGTTCTGAAGATCACAGGCCGGTCGATACACTTCCGGCTGAGTGGGGGGTGTTTCGGCACCATGAGCCTGAAACGAATCCAAGTGGACGAAGACCTTACAGATGAGGAGGTGGTCGCCAAGTCTTACCCTATAGGTAAGTTAGAAGTAACCCTAATGTCTGGGCTACGAGAATAACGCGTATCCGTAGGCCACGAAACTCTCGTTTAGGGAAATTTTTCGCTACATGCGTCATTATAGGAAGGGTTACCACTTTTCTACCACGCGGGCCCAGTGCGGGTTGGTGGATGGCATATGTCTTCGAATTTTTGGTTTGCCTATGTATAAGTTATTTAAGACAGTTTAATTAAGGACCACTCTACCGTATTAGGAATTTACTGCAATGATAGCAGTGTTTGTGATAAATAAATAATTTATTATTAATTTTTCCTAATTCGCTAGGCCCGTCCCCCGCCCTGCAACAGATCTTTTGTATATGCTATCAGGTTCATAAAGATCTATAAAAAGACTAGCAACCAGTTTTAACTTCAAAATCCATGGGGCTTAGAAATAAAATGAAAATTAAAAAAACGTTTCATTATTTTTTCTAATTCGCTAGGCCCGTCTCCCGCCCTGCAACAGATCTTTTGTATGTGCTATCAGGTTCATAAAGATCTATAAAAAGACTAGCAACCACTTATAACTTCATAATCCATGGGGCTTAGAAATAAAATGAAAATTAAAAAATCGTTTTATTCATTTTTCTAATTCGCTAGGCTCGTCCCCCGCCCTGCAACAGATCTTTTGTATGTTTTATCAGGTTTAGAAAGATCTATAAAAATACTAGCAACCAGTTTTAACTCCAAAATCCATGGGGTTTAGAAATAAAATAAAAAATCGTTTTATTTATTTTGGGATAAAGTAGTGTCTTGTTGTCGCGGGCGCTATTTTGAATCCTGAACGCAACGAAGGATTCTAGGTTTGAGTTGACTCCTGAGCTAAGCGAGGGAGTTAAGACTTGAATCCTGAGTGCAGTGAGGGATTCAAGCTCGCCCAAGACGAAGACACCCGCGTCTCCGTCGTGGACGAGCATATGGCAGTTGTCCCACCGCCGGCGAGGAAGCGACTAACTGTCGGCTGTTTTCTCGCTCAAGAAACGTACAATAGATATACATTCCGTGTAAACAAAAGAGATGCATATATTAACAGTTGATCGCTGACTGTTCACACTGCCGGCGAGGACTCGCTTCACTGGTTTGTCGCTGAGCGACAAGAGCTATCAAAGATAATACTCGCCTAGCGATACTCGCTCAGCGATGGTCGCTTGGTGGTCAGAGCTCACGCCGAGAGAAACCCCTGTGAGACTAACCGCCCCGAGCGAGTGGTGCGAATAATCGCCCGTCGCACTCGAAAACTTGCTGATAGCCCAGCGACAAAACTATCGGAACTACACACACGCTGCTCGCTGCTCGCCAACTCGTTTTCAGTTGCTAGTTCTACTCGCTAATCGTTCATCGCCGCCGGTAGGACAACTGCCTGCCTATAGGAATAGAAAAAATTGGACGAGTAACGAATGACGTTTTCTGTTTTTTAAATGGCATCACCTAATTGATCTTGAGAGGTTTGAATATCAAAGAATATGGTTTACTTACAAACTCTTAACATTAAAACATGATTTTTCTCGGAATATCCTGCACTTTTGAGAGATGTCGTCGTAGTAAAAATTGATCACCTTGCTAAGACGGTTTGAATGAGATACATTTTAAGTTTGTTGGTCGATGTAAGGCTTGGGGGGACGAGAACGTCCCCCCAAGCCTTACATCGACCTCATGAAATCATGTTTTAATGTTTATTGCCTTCTGGCAATAAACATTAAAACATGATTTTTCTCGGAATATCCCGCACTTTTGAGAGATGTCGTCATAGTAAAAAATGATCACCTTGCTAAGACGGTTTGAATGAGATACATTTTAAGTTTGTTGGTCGATGTAAGGGTTGGGGGGACGTTCTGACGAAATTAACACTAAAACATGATTTTCTTGGAATATTCCCGCACTTTTGAGAGATGTCGTCATAGTAAAAATTGATCAGCTTGCTAAGGCGGTTCGAATGAGATACATTTTAAGTCTGTTGGTCAATGTAAGGGTTGGGGGTCGTTGTGACGAAATGAACACTAAAACATGATTTTCTCGGAATATCCCGCACTTTTGAGAGATGTCGTCATAGTAAAAATTGATCAGCTTGCTAAGGCGGTTCGAATGAGATACATTTTAAGTCTGTTGGTCAATGTAAGGGTTGGGGGGACGTTGTGACGAAATTAACACTAAAACATGATTTTCTCAGAATATCCCGCACTTTTGAGAGATGTCGTCATAGTAAAAAATGATCAGCTTGCTAAGGCGGTTCGAATGAGATACATTTTAAGTCTGTTGGTCAATGTGAGGTTGGGGGGACGTTCTGACTCATCGTCCTTTATGCCAAAACAAATTAGCCTTATGCCAATATAAACTGTATGCCAAAAAAAAATATGGCAAAGTATTATTATGGAAAAACAAATTATACCAAAATAGTTATGCGAAAGTATATTAGTAAAAAGAACATTATGCGAAAAGAAGGGATCCCACATCATCTGCCTAGCCTTTTCCCAACTATGTTGGGGTCGGCTTCCAGTCCTAACCGGATCCAGCTGAATACCAGTATTTTACATGAAGCGACTGCCTATCTGACCTCCACAACCCAGTTCCTGAGTAACATGATATCCTTTGGTAAGACTGGTTATCAGACGCGATTGATTAATTCAGCTGTTCTTACCAGCCCATCTCAATATACCACCCTGTATATTGTATACTCACAATTTATGATGGGCTTGTTTCCTAATCTGTTTGTTTTATTTCAGACCATAAAGGACTACATATTAGTCTCATTTTTCAACAACGTGACGACGTATATTCCGCGACAGTTTATCAGCAAAGAGCCCCTTGAGAACATCGCACAGGCTTTCCACATCGGACAGATTGTAAGTACACACGGCCTACGACAAGGTTCTAAGTCAGGTTACGTTTTGAGCTTACTTAGAACCTTTTCATATAACGGCCAGTGCCCACTGAGCAGCAAAATACTTGGGTAGTTTTCATTGATAAATTGATAATGAACTAAATCACAACTAAAATAGAGTTGAAAGTAGCGTGCATGAGATCATTTCCTGTGACAAGTGATGGCGTAAGCTATTTTCAACTCTATTTCAGTTACTGTTAAGATATGAAACAGATGATTTTTGTTTCGATAGTCCCATAGTAAAAGTTTTTCATATTAAAGAAAGGGTGATAGTGCATCATCCTTTATTCTACAATGCCATTTTATTACGTTAGCCGTAATTAATGAAATCAATTATCTGGTTAGGCCGCAGTTAGACGGCGCGAAAAATTTCTTGCGGCCACCGCACGGCGGCCGTGCGTTGGCCGCGTGTTGTGTTCAGTCATAGCAATTTATGTTTTATTAACTAGGACACAACATTGAAATTCTTTGTAATTAAATAAACGCGCGGCGGCCGCGCGATGTCGATGCGGTCGATCTCGCTGGAATGTTCTCGATGTACGCCCCGCGCTGCGTCCCCGCATTCTCCTTTCCTCCAATCAGTCACTTCAGCAGTCAGTTTACAAATTTGCACACGCAGCCTGTGCGGTGAAGGCGCGAAATAATTCCTGTCATTAAAACGCGCCCTTACTGTTAGCCTGCATCATCCCACTGCTGGGCAAAGGCCTCACCCCACGACTTCCAGCTCTTTCGATCCAGGTCTAAAGAGGATTAATTACCTAATCAAACAAATGAACTCAACAGGACAAAGACGTTCCAAAGAAGAAACGCAAGAAGTTATCAGTAGCCGAGAAGCTAGCCAAAGTGCGGGAAGAAGAGGAGCTAGTGAGGGAGATGGAGCGACGTGCGACAGAGAGCGAGAACCAGCCGCGGTCCAGCGAGCAGTTCGAACGGGCCTTGCTGGCCAATCCTAACTCCAGCCAGCTCTGGATCGATTACATGGCGTTCTACCTTCAGGTAAATACTTTTAAACTCATAGCATTTATTTCAAATAAACCAATTACAGGCCATTTTGAATTGTCAAAGGGTCAGTCAGTTAGTCAGAAAGTTGAAGCTAGTTGCCCATTCCAAAACGACGTTACGTTCGTGTTTTCTCTTAATAAATGGATAAATAAATAAATAAAACGTAGATCTCTATGGAGAAGAACGGGCAAGAAACTCCAAGGACACCCTTTTAAATCAAGATATTACAAAATCTTGGGTACATTATTGTAGAAAGTTGTGCGTAGTGGATAGTATAGATAAAAGGAAACAGCCAGTTCTTGATCCAGATTGTATTTCAACCAAAACACGTGGAGTTAAGGTAAGCGCAAGGTCGGAGCGTATGTCCTATCGCGGATGCGGCTTGTGAGGAAGTGGAAGAGACGAAATGTTTAGTATGGCGACCAAACTAGCGTTGTTCGCTAGTGTTGTTACCACAGACATTAATACTATTTTAGTGTTGGGATTCCAACATGCTCCGGCCTTACGAGAGGATAAAGATAAAGTTAGAATCTAAGTAAAATTATTAATAAACATTATCATCTATGGGTAACATACAAATTTTTGTAACAGACCGCACATGGGTATTTCCCTTTGAATTTGTGACTTCTACTGCTCTTACATGACCATCATGGCCTGGAAATGTTTTCGTAACTCTGGCCATAGGCCATGACATTATGGGTACATTGTCTTCTTTTAATATTACAATTGCTCCTATCTTAATGTTAGGCATGACGTCTATCCACTTAGGTCTATTTTGTAATGTATTAATATACTGTTTGTACCACATTTTCCAAAATGATTGTTTAATTTGATTACATAATTGCCAAAACTTGAGTCTATTTTGAGGAACAGTAGTTACATCATTTTCAGGATACATTGTTAGTGAATTTCCTATTAAAAAGTGACCTGGTGTTATGTAGCTAAAATCATTGACATCAGATGACATAGGAATCAGATGTCTGGAGTTCAATATGCATTCTATCTCTATTAATACAGTGTTTATTTGTTCATAGGTTAACAATTGTTTTTGTAACACTCTTCTTAGAAAATACTTAGTCATTTTCACAGCAGACTCCCACAGCCCGCCAAAGGTCGGGGAATATGCTGGTATATAACCTCCTCCGTTTTTTCGTCGGTTAAAAATGAAAGTTAATGCCCCTCTGGGCTGCAAATTGATATATTTGTTTTTGGTGATTCTGTGAAGAATGTAATTGGTAAAGTTCAGTTAATTGGTTCTTTGCGCCTTTAAAGGTACTAGCATTATCGGAGTAGATTTCTTTGCGCAATCCTCTTCTAGAAATAAATCTCCTAAGGCAAGCGAGGTATGCATCTGAAGTAAGATCTGATGTGATTTCGAGGTGAACTGCCTTTGTAGCGAAACACACAAATACACAAATGTAGCCTTTTCCTACCACGGAGCGTCTCACGCGCGAGAGTTTAATATCAATAGGCCCAGCGAAATCTACACCGACTTTCTCAAAAGGGCGACTCATAGCAGTCACTCTGTCTGCTGGCAAAGAACCCATCAGCTGTTTAGAGGCCTTAGCCTTTGTCTGAAACACATTACACATTTATGGATTATTTTTTTGACATACATTAACCCATTTGTTATCCAATATTTTTGATTTAAATTACACAGTAATAATTTCGGACCTGCATGTAAAAGCTTTTCATGTATCTTATAATACAATTAGTAACATGTGATTCTCTTGGTAAAATGACCTGATGTTTATGAGCATATGGAATGTTAGAATGATGTAGCCTGCCACCTACACGCAGGATACCTAAACTATCTATAAATGGACATAAGCTTTGTAAAGGACCTTTTACACTTTTATTATTTTTTAAACATTCAATTTCGACTTTATAATATATTTCTTGTTCATTCTTAATAAGCAACATCAAAGCATTATTCAATTCAGAACTTGAGAGATATTTGTCAGGTATTTTGCCACCTTTTATGTTATTAATAAACCGCATTACATAAGCTAATGTACGTACCATTCTGTGAATGCTAGAATATTTATGCATTTGATCGAAAACATTGCTAATACCTGAGGACACTTGGCTGGCGAGAAATGCTGACCCGGGTTTTGCTTCAGGTAAGTTCGTAGGTAAGTCTAATTTAAAATTAAATTTATATTCACAGTCATGCAAAAATTCAGGGCCATCCCACCACAGGCTGCAGGCACTAAGCAAACTTGGCGCAACACCCCTACTGATATAGTCTGCAGGGTTATTTTCAGTGTAGACAAATAGCCACTTACAGTTAGGCATATTTTTAGCGATTGCCTTTACCCTATTTGCAACGTAAGCGTTAAGGGTTCTGTGTGCAACCATGCGAGAACAATTTGTGAATCAGTAAACAAGTAAATATTGCTTATGTTATACTTAACTTTTAGCGTGCAATAAACTTTTGCCATAAGCATCGAAAGAAGCAGAGCAGCATTAAGTTCTAAGCGCGGTATAGTTTTGTTTTTATTTTGAAGCGGGTTTATGCGCGATTTTGAACACAACAAGTACATTTTAACTTTACCATCGTGATTTGTAACACGCAGATACACGCAGCATCCATATGCCGTAGTACTGGATGCATCTGAGAAGCCTATTAGTTCAAGTTTACTTAAATCAGTCATATGTATATTCCTACTTATAAAAATTAGCTTCATTTCAGCCAGACTGGAAGAGAATTCAAGCCATGCTTTCCTAATATCATCATCAGGCATGGAATCCCATTCAGTCTTGGAAAACCATTGCCTTTGCATTATAGCTTTTGCTTGTACAATAATGGGACTGACAAAACCCATGGGATCAAACATTTTCCCAATATAGGAGAGGATATCTCTTTTTGAAAAATCATGCTTATTGAAAGTTTCTGGACAAGACATTTTAAATTTATCGTCTTTAACCATCAATTGTAAGCCCAAGGTCTTTAAATAATACTCATCGCTTTGTAGCTCTAAATCGTCAAAATGCTGTTCAGCTGAAGGAATAATAATAATAATAATCTTTTATTTCGACCAACAGTGGATCATATACAAAATTTCAAAATAAATAAAAAACACAAAATAAAAACACAAAAACAAAAACACACAATAAAAACACATACAATATTAAAAAGACAAAACATATTACATATCTCGATTGCCTAGTATGTGAACCATACAGCAATGAATGTCAGATAATATCCTATTATCATTTGATGACCACTTATGTGTGTAAAAATTACCTAACTTTAAAAGTTGACGAATCTGTGACTTAGCCTCTAAGATAATATTAAAGTCATTTTCTGCATAAAGAATGTCATCTACATATGTACAATTTTCTAAAATGAATGAAGCTAGCGGGAACTTGTCCTTGTTTTGTGCTGCTAGTTCTTTAAGACAACGAGTAGCCAGATAATTCGAACTCTTCAACCCATATGTAACTGTGTCAAGCCTTATATATTGGATTGGCTCATCGAAGGTTTCTCTCCACAGTATATTTTGCAAAGAGGTAGCCCCGATGAGCCAATCCGGCTCGAAGGACCATGTAGAAAGTTGTGCATAGTGGATAGTATAGATAAAAGGAAACAGCCAGTTCTTGATCCAGATTGTATTTCAACTAAAACACGTGGAGTTAAGGTAAGCGCAAGGTCGGAGCGTATGTCCTATCGCGGATGCGGCTTGTGAGGAAGTGGAAGAGACGAAATGTTTAATATGGCGACCAAACTAGCGTTGTTCGCTAGTGTTGTTACCACAGACATTAATACTATTTTAGTGTTGGGATTCCAACAATTATTCTTGTTTCTTCTATATGTGAGAACAATGTAAAATATAATTAAATAAAGAAACAATTCAAAATATAAGATTAAAATTAAAAAACGCTTTCAGCCATGGATTCTAAATCGAGGATTTACTATAATATATTACAATTTTAACCATTTTTACCCAAGGGTTCCGAAAATATATTTCTTTTGTTTTTTATTTACGGGTTGTAGTTTCAACAAAAACGATAATTTTTCTCATTTTGATTTCTGTTAATTACTGCTGAATAAGAGAGCTATCGTGTAAAATAAATGGTTTTTTATGTAAATTTAGAGCTTTTGAAGAAAAAGTTAGTTCTTCTCTATTTTAACCATAATTTTTAACATATCATGCAAATTAAAGAGCGATTTTTGTAAAAAAACTTACTAATAAAATGGTTAAAATTGTATGGGCGCGTACACACGAGCGCGATTTTTTACACGCGCGTATCGCGTACGTATCGCTCCCTCTAGAAACATTGGAATTAAATGCTTCTTTTTTGAGGGAGCGATGCGTACACGAAGCGCGCGTGAAAAAATTCGCGCTCGTGTGAACGCGCCCTAATATGTTCTAGTAAATTATCAGGTATATCAAATCCTTAACTGTGGACTTCTATTTAAGCCACACCCTGTTTAATAATAAACAAATATTATAATATCTTACTTTCTTCCCTTCGGGCAGGCTACCGAGGTTGAAAAAGCGCGCAAGACCGGGAGGAAGGCCTTGGCGACGATAAGTTTCCGCGAGCCACTCGAGAAATTCAACGTGGGGATCGCCATGCTCAGCATCGAGTGCCGCTTCGGCACCCAGGTCAGTCATCTGCGGGGACAACATATTTATATTGCAACACTATTTACATCATAATAACATCGTGAGGGAACCGGCATGTCCTAGAACCAAATATTCGAACACATCGCTCATTTGGAGAAACAACGTAACTACTACCTACTTTTTTTTTCAAGTCTTTGCTTTCCTAACATATTTAACTCATTTTTGGAAAAAAATACATTTACGTCGGCGTCGATGATTCTCCAAATGAGCGACATCTACCAACCCGCGCTGGGCCCGCGTGATAGATTATAGCCCATTCCCTCTCGAAGAGAGGAGGCCGGTGTCCCAACAGAATAATCTTAGAAAGTACTAAATTTGAAAAAATGTAACGCATTGATATTGTAAGTGTGTAATTCCCTGTTGGACTTTAAAGGGTATAATTTTATAAACGTTGCTTAAAGTTAATGGTGCGTTCCGAGTTGGGATGTTATCGATCTGAGCGTGCTTAAACCAGGACCGAATTAGCGCGAGCGCGATAACGATGTCCCGTGAATGGTCATAGATGATGTCATGACATGCGCCGTCTTGCGATAACGCCGACCATGGCTTCTAATAATATCACCGTGAAGCCGGCTTTTGATTAGGTATGGGATGTAATATATATTACATCTTGAGCTATATATTACATCCCGCGATTGCTGTTCACACTGTAAGCTACATATTTTGGAACAGTTCAGCTTCGGTCATCACTGTGTCATTACGTTCTTTTTTAATTCATTTAATGCGTAGGTAAGGATTCCGTACTTCAAATATCTATAGATGATCAGTTGACACGTCTGCACACGAACGTTACCATTCAAAATTCAAACTGAGGGCGAGACAGGAGGAGGCGAAGTGTCCGGGGACGTGAAAAATATACATCTTCAAATGACCTATAAATATCGCTCGAAAAAATATTTATAGTTTGGGATGTAGGTAATATATATAGCGCAGTATGAACGGTCTCGTACAAAATGTATGACGAGCGATAAAATATTATATCTCAAGATGTAATAATATACAGGGTGAATTTTCCAAGTGGGCGTGGATGGCCAAATTCTAAACTATGAGGAATAGCGAAAAGTACTCAAAGGAGTCGCGGGCTCGATTTTGATGAAAACTAAAACTGCATCATTGGATTTTTGAAAAATCAATATTTCTAGCCAGGAATCAAGCCTGTTGATTTTGAAAAAAAAAAACACTGTATTATTACACCATTCGATAGTGTCCCCAATAAGGATCAAATTCTGGGAAGTAATGAATGACATACGGCAAACTTAAGGAAAAGGTTGAATTCATACCTAGGTACATTACGTACCTTGTTCGAAATGATGCTCAATATTTTTATTAACACACCCGCAGCGCAGTCACCTTCACAACATTATGTTCTAAATTCAAGTTTCTATTACGATCTTTGGAAAATATTCTAATGGAATCAATAATATTGTAATGCTGAATGCAGTACTTACAATCCTTGAGACGTCGAATCCAACAAAATTGAAAACAATGGTCATCATTATGAACAATTAAACAGTTAAGGTTTAATAGGTAGGTATAGGTAACATAACCCGGGCCCGGCTAAATATTAACAGCCGCACAAATCAATCCATCAGGTTCAGCTACGCTTGCCGCGGTTGGTCTGTGGATGGGTGACCATCTTTACATACCGAGACCCCTCCGTGCCTCGGAAAGCACGTTAAGCCGTTGGTCCCAACTGCCATTCCAGGATCTTTGACAGTCGTTACGGGTAGTCAGAAGCTCGAACGTCTGACAACCAGTCTTACCAAGGGGTATCGTATTACCCAGTAACTGGGTTGTGGAGGTCAGATAGGCAGTCGCTCCATGTAAAATACTGGTATTCAGCTGCATCCAGTTAGACTGGAAGCCGACCCCAACATAGTTGGGAAAAGGCTAGGCAGATGATGATGAGGTAGGTAACATAAGAAAAATAAAAAAAGTATTTTGTTAAAAATGAGCTCTTTCCTTTAGTTTGCCGTATGTTATTACTTCCCAGAATTTGATCCTTATTAGGGACACTATCGAATGGTGTAATAATACAGTGTTTTTTTTTTCAAAATCAACAGGTTCGATTCCTGGCTAGAAATATTGATTTTTCTAAAATCTAATGACGCAGTTTTAGTTTTCATAAAATCGAGCCCGCGACTCCTTTGGGTACTTTTCGCTATTCCTCATAGTTTAGAATTTGGCCATCCACGCCCACTTGAAAAATTCGCCCTGTATATTATATTATATCCCATAGTCAAAAGCCGGCTTGAGCGCTGTTAAAAATGAGTGTGTGTGTGTGTATGTGTCAGTGTGTGTTTTGTTTTGAGTTGCATCATAAATCATAATCTTTAAACTAACGTGGCATTTTCGAAATTGTGCTTCTGGCTGACAGTCGCCACCTAAACAAAGAAAAAAAAAAAAATGTGGTGTTTATACAAAGAAATACTGCTGTAATATCGTTTTGACAAATTTTTACACAAACAAGTTTCAACTTGCAAACAATCATTTATGATGTGAGTCATAGGGAACGGAGACTTGATATGATAAGTACTGTGGCACCTAGGCCACGGGGGGATTAAATCAAACTCCCTTTTGAGTTTACTAGGATATATATTAGGAGTCTTTTATCATATTTTATACTTAATTATATCGACTCAAATATTGGATTTATTTCCGTTGGATCCCGTTTTTGAATCCCATTTTAATATTTTTGGCGTTGGATCCTGCAAAACATTATTATGTATTTCCGTTGAATCCCGAATTTAAAAAATGTAAGATAATTACGTTTTATTGTCGTTGAATCCCGAAAAGTATTTTCCATAGGTATCAAAAAGTACTCTGTGGTATTTTCGCAAACCTACGACTCTTATATGACATATGTTTGAATGTTCGAAAGGAACTTACTTCAAATATAACCAGCGGCCTGACCCGCAAGGAGGTCGGAATCTCTGAAAGAGGTCTCTACAGTACCTACCTACTATGAGGGCCTGTTTCAACATTTCCGACTACTCACTAAAATAGAATAAATTCGTCACCTGCCTACCTTTTTCCTCTTTCCCATCTTTGTTGGGGACGGCTTCCAGTCTAACCGGATGCAGCCGAATATCACTATTTTACATGAAGCAACTGCCTATCTGACCTCCACAACCCAGTTACTGGGTAGTACGATTACGATACCCCTTGGTAAGACTAGTTGTCAGACTTTTGGGATTCTGACGACTCGTAAAGACTGTCAAAGATCCACGAATGATAGCCGGGCCCAACGGCTTAACGTGCTTTCCGAGGCTCGGAGGGGTCTTGGTATGTAAAGATGGTCACCCGTCCACGGAAATCCACACCTTTTTGTATAATGCGCTGGTGCCGGTGACTAGGAAACATAAAAGAACGCCGTTTTTCCAATTACAACGTTTTATTAAATAAATGATTACAGGAGAGTAATATTAGACGTCCTACACGTATTCGTTTTTCACGAAAAACCAAAAGCAATCTGCCTACCATAGACATTCTATGTTATGAGTATTGGTCATAAACACACGGACTAACCGCGGCAAGCTTAGCTTTAGCTTTACCTGATCGATCGACCCGTGTGGCCTTTATTACTTTGCCACAAGCCCCTGTTTGACTTCTAAAAGTACTAAATGTTCTAATTAAAATTCCTTAGATGTGTGTTTGGCCGTTGTGAGTAAATAATGGTATCGTTCGCTCGCATTTAATTTTTACCCGACTGCAAATAAGGGTTATGTTTTCTACTGCGCAGTTTGTTATTTGACACTGTAGGTACTATACAAAGTTTAGCTTGCACCCTAATTTCGTCACACACTCAATCACAATGAATGTTATTGAACTGTCAAAATGAATGTCATTGCTATTGATAGGGTGTTACGAATTTACCCCGGCGGTACCTACTGTTAGCGCGTCCAGCATTACTAGGTTACCTTGCATAAGTTTTGGCACATGACCCCGCCTTCTTATCAAAGCGTGTTGATTCCTAACGAAAATAAAACGATAGCAAATATTACTAGTTTCTGTATTGTTTTTTATCATAAACTAGCTGCGCCTCGAGGTTTCACGCGCATAAGTGTCGATCCCGTCGGAATATCGGGATAAAAATTATCCTATGTCCTTCCCCGGGATGCAATCTACCTCTCTGCCAAATTTCATCGAAATCCGTTCAGTGGTTTAGGCGTGAAAAGATAACATACAGACAGACATGAATAATTATGCTAAAAAGATAAAAAAGTATCTTGTCTATACTTATAATAAATCTGTAGAGAGGTCAATTCTGTACATGAAATATATTTTCAAAATAACTATCAGGGGGTGATTAGTGATCGATACTGATGCCAAAAATGCAATCAGTAAAATTTTTGTCTGTCTGTCTGTCTGTATGTTCCTTATAGAAACAAAAACTGCTCGACGGATTTTAACGAAACTTGGTACAATTATTCTTCATACTCCTGGGCAGGTTATAGTATACTTTTCATCACGCTACAATCAATAGGAGCAGAGTAGTGAAGGGAAATGTTGGGAAAACGGGAGAAGTTACTCCATTTTTTAAGCTTCCGTCGCGTGTGCAGCCTTAATGGTTAAAGTTACATAGAAATCATATACGACGGAAATATTCTACATAAAATTGTCTAAAAAATATCCCGCAACAGCATATGTCTATCTTTTATGGTTGACTCACAATAACACGTGTAACTCCTGATAGCTTAGCAGTTCGGATCATTCTGATTATATTTGTTTACTCTTACGTTTATAATACTCTCACTCATCCCTAATTTAAAAAAGTTAACATTATTACCTATTCAATAAAAAAAAAATCATAGAAATCGGTATAGAAACACCAAACTTATACATGAAATAAGCCATCGCGCCGTCGCACGTGAATACTGAAGGAATAAGGATTATTTTTGTGTAACGGTTGCCGCGCTCAACACGGGGCGCGGCGCGAAGGCGGGAGGTCCGAGCGGTTAAGCAGACGACAACCTCATAGGTTGAACTGCGAGCAGCCATACTCAAAAAAAAAAAAGAGCGAGCTTCGTTCAATATTTGGCTGTTGATGCGTTCAGAGCGTTCGACCCACTGACCTCTATTTAATAGAGGTCAGTGGTTCGACCTTATTGACAGACAATAATTAATATTGAGAAACCGTGCTTATCAGCGCGACTTTTAGTCTTTAAATAGTTTATTTGAATTTCTTTTGTTGTTATTTTGTAAAATAGGTATGAGTTGTTTTGGTAGTGTTTAAATATTCGTTCAAATTAAAAATTATTAAGCGTAGGTACTTTTATTAATTAAAGTAATTATAAGTATTTATTTTTAAGTGAAGTAGGTATAGGTAGATAGTATTGCACAGGCGTTTCAGCTTTATTTTCATTTCTTTTTTGTTGTGAGTTGTATATATTTCTAGTTATAATTCTATAAGAATATTTTAGTTTAAATAGTCACTTAGATTTTAAGTGTAAGGTAGCTAAAGTTATTATTCATAAATTCCAATCATAAAAACTGTCATTCTTTGACATGTGGCAATCGTATAAATTGGCAAATAACACGTCAAATACGACGTGTGACAAACTGCTCAAATTTTTATTTACCTGACTGAACTATTAAGTAATTTTAAAATTTTCGATTCTTTATCAATTCACTTTAGACATTGGCTTGGCTGAATGGTCGACATTAGCTTTGCTTGCCATAATAAAAACAGAATAGAATAAAAAATTACGATTTTTTCCTCCCAAAAAACACGAATATTTAAAAAAAAAAATAGCCACATCGCTTCAGGTTGAGGAAGGCTATAGGGTCTTGAATATCACGTCGAGCAAAAAGAAAAAAGTCAGAAAGACGATGCGATGCGACGGAGTAGGTCGGAGGGATAAGAAATTTCACGCAGACGAAGTCGCGGGCAGAAGCTAGTAGATAATAAAATTGCAGGCCTTGTGTCTACAATGTTCTTATCTTTCTTTTCGTTTATTTATTGTCCAATCTAAATACCAAATTCTTGAATTTATTATTTTTATGCCTAAGGCTGATTGAATTTGCAGATTCGACACCAATATAAAAAAATGTGTAAGTAAATAAAAAAAAAAAGTCCCCTTCATTTATTTTCAACAGAGTAGAGTTTTGTCTCACCGTTTTGTTTGTTATTTCTATTTTATTTTTCACCTCAGAAACTAAATAAAAAATCGTCTACTTTTTACATAAATGCGAAATACACGCGGTAACAATAACACTGCAAAATGCGATGTTTACAGTATTCTAAAAATAGCCGTTTCGACCAGACGGTCACGACAAAGTCAAATAAGTACATACATATACATATATGAAATACATAACTTGACCTTTGAATAAAAGTTTTCCAAACTTCACATCACAAAATTGGTTAAAAGCCTTGGGCACGTCAGGCGGTTACAAGTAAGTGTCACCAATAAAGCTCAACTTTTGATCACAATACACAGAGGTAGTTTTGTGCAGAGGTTATAATATCGTCGACGCCTGTATGGCGCGCTCGCTGAATGCTGACTAAGGCAGGGGGTGGCTGGCACTGGCAAGCAGGGTTGGATTTAGGTACGTTGAAAAAGATAGTACAAAAAAGTGAAAAGGATAGTATTTATAAAAAATTATAGTAGGTACACTTACATTATTTTTAATTAACCGACGAAAAAACGGAGGAGGTTATCAATTCGACGCGTATATTTTTTGTTTTCGTTTTTTTTTTTTATGTATGATCACGCATAAGTTATGCGTGATCATACCTACATAAAAAAAAAACAAAAAATATACGCGTCGAATTGATAACCTCCTCCGTTTGTTCGTAGGTTACCGCTTTTGATAGCGTCACAAGACAATAAAATGCCGTTTATGGATTGTGTTCCCAGTTTGTTTCGTATTGTAGTCTTGGTAAGGTTCACTTTACTGAATATTCGTTCGAAATCGTGTGGAAGTACAGACGCCAGCACATCAACCTACACCTAACTGTCACATTTTCCCAATCAACTTTGAACCTTATGCTTCAGTGATAAAGTTGAAAATCTATTAAAGAAATTTGACAGATTGTAGTAGGTTGATGTGCTGGCGTCTGTACCTACTAAACAATCTAGGACAAATTTTTATTCGGGAGCAAACTTTAAATTATAGTATTTTAGCGTACTATTTTTTTTATTTTTTTATTTTTTTTATTGCTAAATGGGCGCACTCTTGACCCCGATCACGCCTGATGGAAAGCGATAGATGAGGTCTATGATGGAACGAGCGTGCCCAGAAGATGCCTGTTATCCTTAGATGTGGATAGTATATAGTACAAAGGGCGAAATTATAGTATAAATACTATAATTATAGTACAAAATCCAACCCTGCTGGCAAGTGCTATACATTTTAATTTCTTAGTATTCAGCGCCATCTATCTACCAGGACATACATTATAAATGAACAGTATTGCCAGCGTAAATCCATAAAGCAATTCGTAGTGTATTTTAGCACAGAATACTTAAGTACTACGTACAGAAAGGCCACTCCCTTCCCCGCACTAACATCAGTTACCGCACCTCACCCCGCACTTTGGCGTATTCGTCGCAGTTCTTTAACAAGAGCGCTCGCAAACACAAGTACCTCACGCACACATTCATACGTATACAAACGTCATTTTTTAATGTAGTAGTAGTAGGTAATTATTTTGCGAGGGTTGTATGGAGTGTCCGGGGTGTGATTTTAGTAGAAATGTAAGCATATAATTTTTATTTTTGATCGATTGTGAGTTAGTTATTATTTTTTGTATTTTTTTTTATGTTTGTAAAAGTTCCCGGATTATAGTGATTTGTTAATATTTTGTTCATATTGATAAAAAAGAAACTTTTAGTAGAATTCATAACACAAGATAAGCCCACAATATTGACATTTCATTGCAAAAAAAGTGTCCTCGGTTACGCTTAACCACAGATATAGAATTCCGTAGATTGGTAATGTCAACAATCAAACGAGACCAAAAACCATTGATCTAAGTGTGCGTAAAATGTAAGTGTGTGCGTAATACATATATCTATATTTTATTTTGTTTGTTACAATAAGTACTTAAATATAATCTATTTTTCTAAGATTATGCATTTGTATTAAGCTACCTATCTTAGCTGTTGATATCAACAAAAATTAGGCTATCGTATCACTAAAAAGTGAGGTTATAACTCCTTCGTATTTCTCTATTTGTTATTTCTTAAATACGGTGGTTTTAGGCATGCTAATTCATCTAAATCGTAAGTATAATAATGTTCTCATCATATTTTGCTTATAGCCGGCTTATTAGTGCATTGTTAATGCAGAAATAACGATCAAAACACATTGTAAACTTACTGGTGAAACGAGTAATCCTGGGGGTTTTTCTTTTTGGAAGATTCACATCCTGGTACTGCACAAGAAACCATCGTATTATGGTTATTTAATCACAGGTTATCACTCTAGTTCGCTTAAATAATTGCCGAAACGCTCACGTAAACAGTCACCGGGGCCGGTATGGGCCGGTAGCAAATACGTGTTTGGCCCTGTTAACAGCATCACTTTCTCTCTCTTTCTAACACAGCAAAGTTCCGTTAAAGCGGGAGCTCTCATTCACTCTCATGCCCAATCTACGGTAATTCTATATCTATGCGCTTAACCGTATAGTTCGGTAGCGCCCCCTTTTGGAGTAGGACCCGAACACGCGAACCTCCGCCGGCTCGGTAATGCCCCCTTTAGGACCCAAGAATTACGACATATCTACATTGATTATGTAACTATTTATTAACCTACCCATCAAATCTTATGAATGTGCGTTAATCAAGAGAGTTGGATAAAAAACTCATATGTTAACGCCATTAAATATTTCATATTTAGCGCGCAAGCTTATTACTTTACCTTTATAAAATTCAAGTCTGTAAATGCGATAATCGCCATTTTGTTGACAGTAGTGGTCGAGGCTAAAAACATAAAAATTGGGGATTTCGAACATCCAAACTCCACCACAGGGGCAGTGAATAATACATAATTTAATTATTTGACGAATTCATCCATTGTTCAAGTATAAGTAAGTAGTGGTAATGATGTTTTATAACCGACTTTAAAAAAGGAGGTTCTGTATTCGACCCGTATGTATGTATGTATGTACGTATGTATGTATGTATGTTTGTATGTCCGCGATTATCTCATAAACTACTGAACCGATTTTGATAATTCTTTCATTACTGTGATCTACATACTTTCAGGAAGGTTTTAGTATATAATACATTAGGTAACTATTCTTATGTACGAAGTTATATGCATAAATGTACTGCATCTCCGGCATTTCTATGGGAATTTTGATGATTCTTCGAGTCGTGTCTTCAATTCTTCAATGCACTAGTGTTAATTGAATTGGTGTGGGGTAGGTACAACTAAAAAGTGAAAAATAAAAACTTTTTTACAAAAAAAAAACAAACGACTTCAAAAAAAAAAAACAAGAAAGTAAAAAATAACTTTAATTTCGGAAGTCGGTGTCAAAAAACGAAAATGCGGAACCAACGACACCGACTTCCGAAATTAAAGTTATTTTTTACTTTCTTGTTTTTTTTTTTGAAGTCGGTTGTTTTTTTTTTGTAAAAAAGTTTTTTGATATCTAATGTCGAAGGTTCGCGCCAATCGTGCGTGTTTACATTTTTACTTTTTACAAATATCACACACACACAAGTAGATAAGATTTAAAATGTGACAAATGTTATTGTAAATGTTATTAACAACACGAAAATGCCCAAATCTTAACGTAATATTGAAACACAAGTCGAATAACACGTATTATTCATTACCACTACTCAATTTGTGTTCAAAATCGCCGTCCATGATTGTTTTTTTTATCGTAATGATGTGCGAAAGCGATTATGCCAAACGATTTTTTTTTAAATTTCGATTGACTCGGGTAATTAATATGTCGAATATCGGAAATCGATACTCAGAAATTGAAATAAAATTATTTTAAGCATTAAATACAATAAGCATTGTTTATAATAATGATTTATGCTTTTCTAATGTAATTTTAATAGTTTTTTGGACATTCAATTGAAATTGAGTCAATAACTCAGTGTTATTGACTCAATTTGGACCTTAGAGCATAGTAATTTATTGAATTTCGCGCCGAATTGTTTCTATATTTGAATCTATCTTCAAATGCGCTCGCCGTATAAAATTATTTTTATTTATTTTACAATTAAATATTTATTTTTGATACTTTTCTAATAGTTTGCTACAGAATGCCCAGTATACATTTTTTAGGTAGGCGAGTAGAAGTTTGGGAATGATGATAAATTAATTGTATAAATTGCGTATTCCGCAATCACTTTACATTTCAATATGTGTTGTTAGTTCTATGAGCTCGGTAGTTTTTGTTTCTATTTGTTTACTTGAGAGTAATTGTTTGTTTTTGTGGTAGTTTCCCAACGAAATTTAATAAAAACTTTCCATGTTTAAGTCGGACCACGCACAGTGAAAGGTTCCGTAGTTGGTTGAGTTGGTTTGAATATTCACGCATGCACAATGAACATCATCATTAATTTGATCGACTGCAAAAATAAGTTTGTTTTTCATAAACTAATCGTTCATAAGTTCATAAGGTAGGTACTCAAAAATTAAAGTGCCGGCCAGAAAAGAAAAGTCCTAATGTTTTCTTATGGGGAATAACATCTTGAGCATTTCTTACTATTACAGCGAAAGTCTGCAATTACCCCCCTTGGCTGCTATTTGAGATTTAAAATGCCAAAAATCTTATTTTTAACCGACTTCTTATAAGAAGTGTTTTTGTCATCATTTTGTAATTATTTCGTTTGTTTTCCGATTTTATGTGTAATTTACGTCGAGTTTGTTACTCCGTATTTACAAAAAATCTTGGAAGATAAACTTTTCCATTGTGTCTCTTCTTTCTAAATCACGTGTAGTTGAGCCCCCTGTGTTCCTCTGTGATCGAATAGAATTGCTTAGGCCCTCCGTAAATTGCCTAGTCATAAAAGATGACGGTAATTATAATAGGTATGTTCTTTTTATACCCTTCCTATGTGTATCTATTGTATTTGCATTTAATTAGCTGAAAATCGCACTAATATTATAAAGGCGAAAGTTTGTGTGTGTGTGTTTATATGTTTGTTACTTCTTCACGCTTATACGCTGGACCAATTTTATATGATATTCCCACGGGATCGAAATTTACTGTGCGGTGAAACTGCGGGGCGCTGCTAGTATTATATAATTATGCCAAAAATCTATGTTGTTATTAACAATGTATTTACTGCGTAAACAATCAAGCAATTAATAAATAAACAAGAGTCAGTGGGACGTCTTATGGGTGGAGTTTCCATCATCTGGACCCTGTTCCTCATTCCAGTGGGCTATTTTTGTGTTTTTTTACCCACCCTGGCTTCGCACAGTTGCAATCTACCCGACGTTCCCAGTGGATTTTCCCAAAATTTTCTTTCATATATTACCATATCCTGATAATTCCAAACATAAAAAAGGTCCAGATGTTCTCAAGTGATAATCACACTAATATTATAAAGGTGAAAGGTTGTGCGTGTGTGAGTGTGTGTATTATTATATGTTTGTTACTTTTTCACGCTCAAACGGCTGTACCAATTTTGATAAAATTTTGTATGAAGGTAGCTGACACCCTGGATTAACAATTAACATATAGGCTATTTTTTATCCCGGTATTTCCACAGGATCGACATTTACGCGGGTGAAACCGCGGGGCGCAGCTAGTCTTACCTACATGTGGCCATTGATTTAAATAATAAATGAGATAATAATATATATTTATGTTTGTGTTTCAGGTATTCCTTTACATCGTTTTCCAGATCCACAAACCAATCCTGAAAGATACTTGACATGGGTTTCAACTACATATTTGTGGTCTACATCTGCAGGATAAGATGTATGTTTACAACAATCTACGAGTATGTCGTAAACATTTCAAAACAGTTTACCTCTACCCGAACCACCAGCTTTGTAAATTAGCAATTCCAGAACTACAACTATCAGGTAAATTATTATTTTATTCTGGTCTATTTTAATTATTTAACAATGAATTATTATATGAATACAAAAGTGTTTTTTCACAAAAATGCATTTTTTTACCAGATATACCTCTGCTTTTAGCAGTATATAGTAACAGATATAATTATTCTGATCGTCATATCTCCTGAGCCATAAAGCCTATACTCAAAAGGTTTAGGTACTTGACTAAATGTGAACAATCTTGTTATGTCTTTTTATCAAAATACAGTTTATTTATTTGGAACACTACTAGTTATTGCAATGTTGTCACTGAACTCCTAAACGGCTGCATCGATTGTGATGAAACTTTTTGTGTGCGTTTGAGTGGGTCCCTGGATGGTTTAGATTTACAATTCGATCAAAGAAAGAAAGAAGAAAGAAAATACAGTACCCGGCAATATTGCACATCGACCTTTGGAAAGAAACAATCGGCTAATTTCGGCTTCGTAGTGCGTTATCTCTGTCGCACACTACCTATGTGACGTTAACTGACGTTTTGTCAGTCGTAGTTCAAGTGCGATAGAGTGCGGTCGCGTCCAGTTCAAAATATATATCTAGAGTTGTTAACACCCCCAAATTTAAATAATTTAAAGTTGTACTATGGCATCTTTAGGAAAAATAGGGGAACCTTTTTATTTTACCCCAACCTAAAGCCATCATTTATAGAAAAATTGGTGTATTTTATACAAAGAATAAAAAGAATTATCAAAAGAAGCAAATCATAATTGTTTTAACAGCTCCTAATAGATATCGGACTGTTTGTATTTCGTGCGACAGAGATAACGCTATACGAAGCCGAAATTAGCCGATTGTCTCTTTCCAAAGGTCGATGTGCAATATTTATCGCCGGGTACTGTACATTTATTTGGCACAGACTAAAAGACACACTTGTACACCGGATACATACGTCAAATAA
The DNA here is from genome assembly GCA_947508005.1 of Amphipoea lucens. NCBI lineage: Eukaryota > Metazoa > Arthropoda > Insecta > Lepidoptera > Noctuidae > Amphipoea > Amphipoea lucens. The sequence goes on along the minus strand of OX382373.1, from coordinate 1,842,502 downwards.
AAACAAAAAGTAAAGATTTAAATTAAAAAAAGTATAAAGTCCGATATAAAAAAAAAATTAAGCACACATAGTAAAATAAGATCACATTGCGGTCGTTTATTATAACAAAATTTACTCGTAGGTAAATATAGATGATATTATAGGTCCCAGAATAGAAAATATAGTGTGAAGACACCACATAATTTATGTTATATGAATTTCAAGACAAGTTTCACATTTTTAAGCCTTAATGAATTTCACATATTACTTACAGCTCAAGAACGAGAAAGAGCACCTGAAAACCTTCCATCAACATCTGCATCGCAGTATCAATCCAATCCTATAAGCGTTGATCCAGTCCCAGTAACCGGACCTCAGTTACATCAAACTAGCATGGGTAAGATCCTGCTTATTACATAAATTATTTTCGTTAATTATAACATAATTTAGGTATATACATATATTTGATGATTAGATCACAGAATAGAAAATATAGTGTGAAAACACCACATAATATGTTTTTCAACACACTTGCTCGTAAACTTTTAGGACCATAATGCAGTGTATTACAAACGCGTGCTTTTTCTTTACGTTACGGTACTTATGCTTTATTTCCACAGGCACAGATAACTATTTAATTTACTAGTCGGGGGTCGGAGAAGTGCGTTTTTTTTTTAATCTCTTCAAAGAGACTTCATGCCAAAAGGAATCCGCGAGCCATATTTCACTTTTTTTTTTAATAGTCTGAATTGTCTTTGGTCCCAAAATGAACTAAAATGTATTTACCTTAAGATTAATGCGCAGTTGTAGCCCGCGAAGTTCAATTTTTCGAACGTTTTTTGCAATTTTCAGGTCAGTGTCAGGTTGTATCTTGATCAAAATATGATTCGCGACTGTAACAGGTATGTATTTACAGAATTATAATCATTAGAATCATTAAATACATCTTTCTAAGTTAGATTTGTTCCATAAGAACAAATCTCTTATGGAAAAGTTCTTAGGGAACAAATCTGACTTAAATAGGTATATTATATTAATGATTCTAATGACTATAATTCTGTAAATACATATCTATTATATACATTTTGATCAAGATACAACCTGATACTGACCTGCGAATTGCAAAAAACTTAAGAAAATTTAAATTTCGCGGTCTACCACTGCGCATTCACCTTAGGGTGCATCCAGACATAGCGAGGCATGTGCCGCAAATTATTTTTTTATTAAATGTACGGTTGCCTCAGGCTGAGGCATCTAACATACAAAAAAAAGCACTTGCGGCGCATGCTTCGCTCTGTCTGGATGCACCTTACAATTTTCCGTCGTCCCTCCCGTAACCAAACGGGAAAGACCACTGGCGTTCTATTATTGCGGATTCTCACTGAATTAATGTATATTTCTCTATGCCGATAGTACTTTCTAATTCCATACTAACTAAACTACAATTTGACATACGACAACACTACGATCAGTCTAAACTTTAGTTATTATTCTGAGGTCTAAACCACTGACCTCTATTATTACCACTGGACTGGCGGCTGTCAAAGTGCTTTTGTGCCTAATTGATAATCGCCATTTTGGCGCTGTTAGCCGTAGCGAGTGTCTGTGGTACTAAAACTAGTGATGTCGATATCAGCGAGCAAATATCGATAACTTTTGATAATATTTTTACATTTAAACGTATCATCATAATTACTACTTATATTAAGAATTTACAGGGAATAATGAATAATAATAATGGAATAATGAATGTATTAAGTAACAGTCGAAAAGGTAAAATAAAACACGTTTTATATATTTAATTTATATTTTTCAAAGTCAAAGTCAAAGCATTTATTATAAATAGTTCCCTGAGAGATTCGTGGCGCCGTAGATTATAAATGGCTCTGACAGCTCTCTTTTGCAAAATAAAGATGGATTCAATGTCAGCAGCTCGACCCCATAGTAAAATGCCGTACGACATAATGCTGTGAAAGTAGCTAAAATAGACTTAAACGCGCGGTTTCTACATCTGTTAACTGCCTTATCTTCCTAACAGCATAAGCTATTTTAATTACTGACGTGCCCAAATTATTTGACGGGTTAAGAAATTTCGTATACTTTGACCTGTAATTGACAAAGAGTAATTTTTCGTTGTTGCGAAAATTCTAACATCGATATACTTAAATACAATTTGTTTAATTAATACATCATAATGACTATTTAAAGTTTCAAACATCATTGTTTCCAAAAAATGAACGCGTAGTTCTGGAAACAAAGTATTTTCCACTAACAAACGACATAGCCGCCAAACCAAACATAGAAAGAACGATGCTTTGTGATGGAATAGTTAGTCCACCTCTATTTTTTTGAATAATTAGTGCGATACCGTTTCGTCGATCAGATATGGCATCGGACGGTATTGATTCACAAGCGCTCAAACAATCAATACATGTAATTTTGTTCTTGATAGATCTAATCACATAACCTGCTATGTATCCCACACATTGCTTCGATGTTTCGTTTACATTGTTTGGAACAGCCCAACCAAAATGTAATATATGTCAAAATTAGTTCTCTGGACACTCGCTAGTGGCGCTTCAAAAAGACACAAAAAAATTGCTGTCAAACGCTTGGAACAGCCTGTCCAGTGGTAATAATAGAGTTCAGTGGTCTAAACATTATTTTGTGTTTATTATATTTTTTCTATAGGCTGTTTATCGGTTTTGTATGTGCCTTTAGGAATAACCATTACTTACTCTATGGGTAAACCTGCGCGCGCACGCTAGCGCGGCGAGCGGAAAAACAAACCCAGACCGCCATTATCCATACAAGTTAATATTTAACAATACAAGTCTGTTTTTTTCCTCGCAAATGTGTTGAAAAACGTCGTATGATACGCGTGTGCATTGATCATTATAGCACACATGTATCATAATGTACCATTGTAAACTAGTGTTAGGTATAGATTACGCTACTTCACAAGATATTAAATTCAGTTTTATTCCCCCTTACGCTCCGCATTTTGGTGGATTATGGGAAGCTGGGGTAAAATCATGTAAACATCACTTGCGCCGTGTTGTAGGGAATTCGCACTTAACGTATGAGGAGTTCAACACTGTTTTGACATAAGTGGAAGCAGTCCCGAACTCCCGTCCTCTTAGTCCTATGTCCACAGATCCCCATGATTTTCAACCTCTATGCCCAGCTCACTTCTTGGTTGGCCGTCCACTGACAGCGCCGGTCTGCGAGGACCTGATAGACAAATCTTCACATCGTCTCTCACGCTATCAACGAGTGGAGCAGATTCGTCAACACTTCTGGAGCAGATGGTCCACAGAGTACGTTTCCAAGATGCAGACCAGGACGAAGTGGAAGGCAAGGCAAGCTGATCTGAAACCAGACACACTGGTACTCATAAAAGATGATCACGCACCGCCGCTAAAATGGTGTCTTGGCCGTATTATCAGCACTGTTCCAGGCAGCGACGGAGTTGCACGAGTGGCGGATATCCAGACCGAAAAGGGGGTCATAAGAAGGGCATTCTCCAAGATTTGTCCACTGTGGGATAACGAAGCTGAGTGAACACGTTGAAAGACCATCTTTCAAGGCCGGGAGGATGTTCACGCATGATGTTGTCAACCTGCGTGTTGCTATTACAAAAGCTTTAGGCGCTTTCTTCTTTGGGGTACCTACTTACGCACCGAGAACCAAAATTGTCACGTCATCTTCGGATACACAACGAGAGGTCCTCAAGGAGGTCATCAACGAAGCACAAATAAGAGCAGTTCACGAAGACTTCCGAGTGCTCCTTCGGGGAACGTTATAATCGCTCGGTTTTTTTCTACGATACTAACTTTGAATTGACCTTGCTCTGTATAGATTCATATTCTCGAACCTCAAGCTCCGACAAGTCGTTATTGTAAAATTACTAGGTAACTCAAATTGCAATAAATAATTTTCTATTCTGGAGTAACCAGCAGCCTAATTGCGGAACGCCAAATCGTCAAATGATTCTGATCAGTTGGCTTCATTTCTATCACAATTGGCTTCATTTTACGATTTTCGAATTGCGAAACTCTAGTTTCTGCGCAGGGCCTTAACGTTCATAATTGGTTTCATAATAAACTAGAGTTTCGCAATTCGAAAATCGTAAAATGAAGCCAATTGTGATAGAAATGAAGCCAACTGATCAGAATCATTTGACGATTTGGCGTTCCGCAATTAGGCTGCAGGAAGTTATCATTTACCTGCTCTCAACCGCAACCACAACTAAAAGAGGAAGACGCATAACGCATGAACAATAACCATAAAATTTAAAAAATTGCTAAATAAACATACAACCCATGGGGGGTTGTATGTTTATTTAGCAATTTTTTAAATATTTAATACATTTTTCGAACTCGCAATCAAAATTTTAAGAGGGCTAAGCCTAATTTTTTAATTATTTCTCAAATAAATTGGTTTCTTAATAATTACAAGTTAGAATTCATTATTCAGTCTTCAGTTTGATGACAATAATAAATTACTAACTATTTAATGAAAAACATTTAAATTTCTTCAAAAATGGGCTCCTTAAATTAAAAGTACCTCTCTGGGCGGAGCGAGAGGGCGTGTCAGACTTTTACTGACTAAAACCCACCCGTGTCCCTTCTGTTGCCTGTGCCAGGGGCCACGGTATCTCTTTCGAACAACCCGCGACTCTGGTAGGCATCGGCCCTAGCGGACCCCGTCAGTTAGTGCTGACATCTCTTTGAGGCGCGCGTGGAACATAACGCGCCGTCGACCCGGGCCTGGTCCTTACCGGACGGCGAACTGTCCATTGCTCGCAGTCCGCAAGCCCGCGCCTACAGTGGCCGGGAATCAGCTATCGATTCCCGACACCCAGGGCGTCTCCTGCGGCGACTAGGGGCGTGAGGGCGCATAGATTTTCTCTCCCTCACGCGCTTCACCTCTTCCTTCGCGAGCATTACTGCTTCGCAGAAGGAGGCGATGGTTTCCCATGCACTCTCGCTCCATACCATGGCCTGGACTAGGGCCGGACGCGAGAGATCGCCACCGCCGATTGTCGCCGTGAGGACGCGGTGGTGCTCTGACCTCTGAAGGTGGGCAGACCTCCACCGCGCACTGTATCTTCCGTGCGATCTATACAATGGTGACACCCGGGCGTTACGTCCCGCCTTATCCGGAGTAGGAATAGAATAGAATAGAATACTCTTTATTATGTACACCATATAAATTACAGACATAAATATAGAAAACTTTACAATGGGTGACACAATTTGCGGTCTTATCGCTAAGAGCGATCTTTTAAAGACAACCTTTGGATGGATTAAAAACGGGAAGGACAGACAAATACTGTAGGTAGTCTGTAGTGTACCATTTACACAATACAATAAATACATACATAAAGTATTATTAATCTATACAGGGTGTTACGGAAAGGGTATATCAATACAAACGGGTTGAAGAGTGTATCTGGTCTAGAATCTCTGTACAAAATTTCAGCTCAAAAGCAGTAACTTTGAAAATGCTTAATATTTTTTTATTTCGATAGTTTATTAAATTGAAATCATAACAAACGTGTCACCGCACTACGAGGGTCATTATACATTATCTGTAGTGTGTCTGTGCGCTTAGTACACGCACATCACGCCGCCGCGCGCCAGTGCAGCGCCGTGATGTCGAAATAAAAAAATATGAAGCATTTTCAAAGTTAATGCAGACCAGATACACTCTTCAACCCGTTTGTATTGATATACCCTTTCCGTAACACCCTGTATAAATATATACATATACATAATAACAAACATGAAACAGGAGCAAAGAAAATACAATGACAATGTTTAAGGAGAGAGAAAGTGCTTTTTTATCATAGTCTTAAAAGTGGACAAAGATTGAGCACGCCTTATCGACACGGGCAAGTCATTCCATAACCGTACTGCTTGCACAGTAAAAGATTTATCATAGAAACTAGTGGAATGCATCGGCATCTCTAGTCTCACGTTTTCCGATGACCTCAGATACCTATTATGTGTGTTATGAAGGAACTTGAAACGTTCTTTAAGATAAGTGGGGGTTTTAGGATTAAACAAAATACTGTAGAGCTGAAACAAGATATGGGAATTCCGGCGAAGACGTATGGGAAGCCACTTGAGCTTTGTACGAAATTCAGATATGTGATCATATTTGCGCAGGCCAAATATAAATCTTATGCAAAAGTTTTGGAGTCGCTCAAGCTTATCTAGTTGTGCCTCAGTAAGATCTGGATAACTGACATCAGCGTAGTCAAGGATGGGAAGTAAAAGGGATTGTGCTAGCGCAGTTTTAGTGGCAGTTGGAAGAAAGTTCCGCAATCGTCTCAGTGACTTACCAGATGCAAAAATTTTGCGACTTACGTCCTGTAGCTGAGGATCCCATGATAGATGTTTGTCAATCCAAACCCCAAGGTTCTTCACCTTATCGCTGAATGGAATAGCAGTTCCGTTAAATTGAACCTGGGGTGGTTGAGTCCAGTTTATCTTGGGGATCATCCTTGAGCTGCCAACAACAATGACCTGAGTCTTCGATGGGTTAACCTGCAAACCATGCGCCTCACTCCACTCACAGATTGAAACCAAATCCTTGTTGACAATATGAACCGCATCAGCCAAATTCGAGTAGTCAGCTTGCTAATAAATTTGCAAATCGTCTGCATAAAGGTGGTAAGAAGAAAGAAGTTTTTTGGTAATGGAGTTTATAAATATTGCGAAAAGTAAAGGAGATAAAACGCCACCCTGAGGTACACCGGCAGAAGTATTACAAGAGCAAGACTCTTCTATGCATATACGTTGCTGGCGGGCGGCCATACAGGTAACTACGAAACCAGTCAATCGCCGTTGGAAATATGTTAAGCGAGCGAAGCATGCCAAGCAGGATATCGAAATCGACAGTATTGAATGCATTACTAAAATCTAGTAAGCAGAGAACTGTCAGATTTCCTCCCTCCATGCCTAACCGTATGTCATCAGTGACGTTAACTAAGGCTGCAGTGGTGCTGTGACCAGGACGGAAACCGGATTGGAAAGGATTCAGTAGACTATTCTTACAAAGAAAAGTACTAAGCTGATTGTGGACAAGGCGTTCTAGGACTTTGGAGAGGAAAGGCAAGATGGAGATAGGACGGTATTCTGAAAAGGAAGTAGGATTGGATTTTTTGGGTAATGGTATAACTTTGGCCTCTTTCCACATCGATGGAAAGGCACCATAGGATATAGAGTAGTTCAGGATATAGCATAGGATAGGGGAAGGATTTCGTCGAGGACAGGAAGTATCATTTTTCGACTCACACAATCACTACCAACTGCGTTAGACGTGATTGAAACTATGCTCTTCTTAACATCACAATCAGAGAATTGACTAAAAACGAACCTCCCGAAGCAGCCATGTCCGTGCGTGAGGCGGAAGGTAAGGACGCCGTGGCGCCTCTCCAGTCTCTCCTCAAAGAGGGGACTTATCGCCGCTATTGTGGCGTGCCCAAACCCAAAAGTAAAAGTACTTAACACACTTGTACATCAAACTTTCTAGATTCTTTTGTACTATCAACACATAGTTCACTAATAAAGCACTGCTAAAAAGTATGAGCAGATATTGCAAGTGTATATAATACGTTTGTGTTTTGAAATTTTCTTCAGTGAACATAAAATCAGTTAAAGTATGTCTTGTTTGGATTTATAAAAATAAAGGTCATTAGTATAGTAGAGCATTCATGGAACTTATTTAATACCACTGTGAACTACGTTTATGGTAGAAAGAGACGGGCTATCGGTATTTCGATACGCGCAAACGAAAGAGCACGACATTTAGTGAATTTGGCACTAAAAAAGTGAAAATTGAAAATTTTGCAGTTAGTACGATTGTGAACTAAAGCATCGATATTAGCTTTACCGAGTAGAATAATGTAGAATGGTTGGAAATTTTGCTGTAGTTAAACTAAACCTAAAAAAATAAGTTTCTAATTTTTTATCTTATATATTTTTTTTTTGTGTATCGGAGGTATAGTATGTATGTAATAGATAGTGTATGTCCTGGTAACTAGATGGCGCTGCCTACGAAATTCATAAGTTGCCAGTCTATCTCTAGTTTAAAATAGTGTAGTCTATGGACTAAGGCGCTTACCGATTTTGTGTATGCCGGCCGGCATGAGGCACTCGTGCCATAATAACATAACCTACTATATGCATTATACCTAACCTAAAGGACCTACCTACTTGTATTTTTCCTACACTTAGGATAAGTGGGTATAAATACAACTGCGTAGTTTTTACCAGAGCCTTATCAAAGTGACTAACAACACTTATTCAGCCCTGTTCAGCTTTTGTCCATAGAAAACAACGATTTTGTATGGAGATGCGTACGCATCTGTTTAGCTTTCTGCGTCTATTCTGATGCGTACGCATCTCGATACAGAATCGTTGTTTTCTATGGACAAACGCTGAACAGATCTGAAATTCTGAATAAGTGTGGTTAGTCCCTTTACCCTTCGTATGTTTAAACGTGGATCCACGCGAGACACAATGGCTTTTAATTGTCTCTAATTATGGCATTCAACCAGTTAAGCTGTGCTTCAGAACTATTTGCATAGTCAGCCTATAACGATCCCACTGCTGGGACACAGGCCTCCTCTCTGTGAAAGGAATTGGGCCGTAATCCACCACGTGGACCCAGTGCGGATTGGTAATGTGTTGGCACGTCATGTTTTCTAGATGTCGCATGTCTTCGGATGTTTGGTTTTATGACATGCCGGTTTCCTCACGATGTTTTCCTTCACCGTTTTGAGAGTAGCGGTGATGAAATAATTTACACAGAGCAAAGCGCCTGTCTGGGTTCGCATCTACGACCTAAGGCCGTTGCCGCTGTGCCATCACTGCTCCTATGAAACTATGTGTGCGTCATTGTTTTATTATGATTAATAATTAATATTCTACAATGAAGTCCGTGCTTATCTCTTAACAATGGCTTCTGTTCTAACTGATGATGAATTAATAAGCAAATGGGACTTAACCATGACTCAGTCGAATTTCGCGCGGACGTAAACATATCGCGGTGGGATGTTATCGCGCACTGGGTTTTGAACTTTAAGTGTTGAGCCGAGCGTTGAAAGTCCAACAGAGCGCATCCCCATATCCCAATTTGAAATAAAATTAGGCATTTAAATAAACCTTTTTTACAGTCCGTTCAACCGACTTTGAATTCTGTTGCGTTTGTGGCATGACATATGGCAGCTGCAGTAAACAGTTGGTATTGTAAACGCTTTTTAGGGTTCCGTAGTCAACTAGGAACCCTTATAGTTTCGCCATGTCTGTCTGTCCGTCCGTCCGTCTGTCCGTCCTCGCTTAATCTCTGTGACCGTTAGCACTAGAAAGCTGAAATTTGGTACCAATATGTATATCAATCACGCTGACAAAGTGGTAAAATAAAAATTGGAAAAAAATGTTTTATCAGGGTAGCCCCCCTATATGTAAAGTGGGAAGTGATTTTTTTTTAAATTTCAACCCTAACGTGTGATATATTGTTGGAAAGGTATTTAAAAATGAATAGGGGTGTACTAAAATCATTTTTTGATAATGTCAATAATTTCGGAAATAATCGCTCCAAAAGTAAAAAACAATGTGTCCCCCCCCCCTCTAACTTTTGAAACATAAGTTTAGAAAATATGAGAAAAATCTGAAAAGTAGAACTTTATAAGGACTTTCTAGGAAAATTATTTTGAACTTGATAGAAACAACAGTTTTTGTACAAAAAAGACAAAAAGTTGTACAAAATCATTTCTGGACTAAGTTCGTAGTATAATCGTATATGCAAGCATTTTATTTTAACTTCGTTTACATATTTTACTATCCTGAACGTATCTTTTTTCAAACAAAAAAATAATTATTAAAATCGGTTCTGGCAATCCAAAATTACCACCGAAAACTTCTGGCACGTCTATGTATTAATTAGTAATTCAATTCCCCGAGAGATGGCGCTGTAGGTACTTATTACATTGGGTCGGGTATTATCGAATTGTACGTGGGAACACTTATTGTGACGGACGGGAAACTACGGAACCCTACACTGAGCGTGGCCCGACACGCTCTTGGCCGGTTTTTTTGCTTTTAATACCATCCTTATGCCTACGGTATAGAAGTCAAAATCGGTTGGACGGACTGTAAAAAAGGTTTATTGAAATGAAATATAAGAGTTGAATGAATTGTCAAGGAGTCAATTGGTCAAGTACACATAGCTGGTAGCGTTACTATTGGATTAACAAACGCGAAGGTCTGGGTTCCAATCTCGAGATGAGACTTATTTTTACCCGTTGAGGAACAGCGGGTCGAGGCCAGTCGGGGGAGCGGTGAATGCTTATATGCGTATCCCGCACCCCTGGCCATAGGTAGAAGTGGTTTTAGCCGGTAAGAGTCCGGCATGCCCCTCTGTCACCCCCACGATGGAGGAAGTCTATGAGGATTACTATCGAGCACCAAAAAAAAAAGGGTCATTCAGTCAGAAAGATGTGGCACCTATGAAGAAGAACGGGCAAGAAACTCTACGGACACTCTTTTAAATCATATTTTTTTTTACAAAATATTAATTATATCATTCATGTTGAAATTATACATGTGAGAACGATGTAGAAAGATGTGCACGTTAAAAGTGTCCATAATAAAAAAGATGAAAACAAAAAAAAATAAACAATTGAGAAATTAAAATAAGCCGTGGCAGCTAAGAGATGACCAGTCTCGACTGACGCAGCCCGTTCACGAACATGACGCATGAATCAGCACCATTCAGCTCAAACATTTTGAAGGGAACTTAATGATCCAACACACGCCACCAAAGGCTAGACGTAGACATTTGAGTGAGCATGACATTCTCTCAGCCGCCAGCACATTCGAGTCAATGAATGACTCGAATGTGCTGGCACACGTGTGCTACACACGCTGTTTACAAACACATCGAGCCTTTTCAGGAAGAAGATCGTAACCGCCATTTTGCATTTTTACAGGAGAAGGTTTTTTTTTAAATATTTCTCAAAATATTTATAGCATCAATTTGAAATTTTTACTTAGTTTCAAGGGCACCTCCCTATTAATTCAAATGTTAAGATCTGGCGCTTAATATATATATATGTCGGATCAGGAGTAGGTTACAGGCGTCTCGTTATCATCAGGCATATTTGATTAACTATTGTGGGCATACTGTGGGTAGTGTTGGTTATTGCGCAATAGAAAAACCGTTTGTAGTTCAAATTATAATATCACGAACAAATTAATCACACTAGCAAATCACTCACTGTAGGTACACGACACAACTAGATACACAGTAAAATAATTATGTACAGTAACAAAGTAATTGCGAACAAATCGTAGGATCGATTACTGTTCGTATAGTGACAGAGCCACCCTAGTAAACCGACAGGTTTGTCGGGAGCTAGTGCTCTGTCAGGAGTCGAGTCCGAACACCGACTGACTCTCACTGACTGTCACTGACTGTGACCGACTGTCACTGACTGTTATTGACCAAATGGCGTACGGAAATACGTCATCGTGTTTACTTGATACAAAACATTAAGATGTGCTAAGACTCACATTATAAAGTAATCGAATAATTCAACAAGAATAATTGTCTTAAATAAACAATAGTGATTTCACAAAGTACTTAAATCATTTTAAAATAAAAGTAACATGTCATCAATTGTTTTGAACAAAACCATCGGTTACAACTATCAAAATAAGTTGCTAAAATCAATTAGCGCGTACACTGAGTACTCAATAAATTAAGTTCCGATTTATTAGATAATAATTGATAGCAAAATCTTAATAAGAAAACAAATCATAACAAATTCCGTTGACTATCCCTCAAATTTAATTGACAACTGTCTCCGACATATATATAATCAGTTGATCTAGCGGTTTATATAAAAACAGTTTTTTGGGATTTTTGGCGCTTACGATGTTCTTCCTGAAAAGGCTCGACATACTGTGTACACGAGAATTACGTAGACTGCTGCCGGAGGACTAAAAAAAACCGAATTTATTACAAACTTATTTATTTTAATAAAAGAAATTACAATTATTGAAATATGGAATTGACTCGATCGATGGTGGATGCGAAGTGCGCGGGCGCGGTCACGTAGTCGGTGTCTTCGGGCCTCGTGTCCTGTGTCAGCATTTTCCCCTCGTAGCAACTGAGTCGATGACGCGGCGCGCGCGTGGCTCGATGCGCGTATCACGAGTGCGAAAAAAATAGCCTCGGGGAAAACGCGCCCGTGCCAACATGGGCACAATTGTGGCCGGGTTTTGAGTCATCCAGTGTTCAAAAAGTGGACCCGACAGTCCCGACACAATTAATATTATCTAGTGGGCCTACACCACTGTCCTAACATATCTATCAATATATTTTTAAAAAGTTTCTTGCCGGCTCTTCTGCATAGGAAACGACCATGGTAGATTTATGTGAAATAAAATATTTTGATTTTGATTGAGTTTTAACAAAAGAATCGTAATAGCTAGATGAACAGACGACTTGAAGGTGGCTAGGGCAGACGGCGGGGGACCGGGTGTTGTGGCGCTGCTTAGGAAAGGCCATGTCCAGCCGTGGACTGCGATAGGCTGGGATTATTGATTTAGACTTTATAAGGTACGAACAAGACATAGTTTAGCATACTACATAATGTATGATTGAAGTTCGAAATAAATGCAAGCTATAAGGCGATTCTCACACTACTGCGTTAACGCAGCGGTGTGCGGGAAACTGTGCCAAATTCCACGCGCGTGAGTGTGTTTTTAGGGTGCGCCAAAGTTCACCTAAATTTTCAACTCCGATAATTGGAAATCCGAAAATGTTCTTCCTAACATTTTTCATCCTAACAATCACAATTCCTAACTACTCTGTCTCTAATGTTCATAATTCCGAATCATTCAACTTCATAATGTCAGTAGCAATAAACATCTATTATACTTTTATTTGTTTTCCTATATTTTCTCAACATAACCATCTTTTACACTATTATTCAAAGTCATATCTTTTTTGTTTAGATCGTCAACATAGGATGCAAAAGCGAGCAAAGGGCACTCCGAGGTTCGGTTTGGTTAGGTTACTTTAAACCCTTTACACAGAAATAGGGGCCCCGCGAAGCGGGGCTCCGTCGACATAGGATGCAAGGGCGAGCGAAGGGCACCCTGAGGTTCGGTTTGGTTAGGTTACTTTAAACCCTTTACACAGAAATAGGGGCCCCGCGAAGCGGGGCTCCGTCGACATAGGATGCAAGGGCGAGCGAAGGGCACCCCGAGGTTCGGTTTGGTTAGGTTACTTTAAACCCTTTACACAGAAATAGGGGCCCCGCGAAGCGGGGCTCCGTCGACATAGGATTAAAAAGAAAGTTTTTATCATATTAGACTAAATAGGTATTATGTCTATTGAGTGGTATATCAAACAATTTTATATTAATTGTCTGTTATTCTTATAGAAATTAGTTACATTAAAATTATATCAATCGTTTATTATATACTGATCATTATATCAAATAAATTTTATAGGTTCAGTTGTTATATCTTGTAAATATTAGAGGTTTTGTAATTATATCATATATTACTTACCCGTATAAACTCCCAGGCAATGAAAATATTATGGTAGTTATGTTTAGGGATAAAAGCGTTATGATAAAAAACAGTAGGAGTTTAAAATATTTACATTAATGATATTATTAATTACAATTTTCGGAAACATGAGTGTTATGAATATCGCCGGTAGCACTACAAATAGTATGAATGAAAACTTTAGGACGAAAAATTTTAGGAAGAGTGATCATTCGGATTACAAATCGTTAGGAAGAACAATTTCGGGTAAAGAACTTTAGTTGAGCCAATATGGACCCGTGTTTTTATTGAATTTGTATGTAAAAAATCACGCGCGTGGGTGCGTTATCTGCGCCCCGCTGCGTGATGCGGTGCTGTGTGCGAATCGCCTTAGTATGTTTACTCCCGTTTTCCTCATTGTGGCCTTGAATAGATCGTTTCTTTTTATTATTATTTGACACTAGCTGCGCCCCGCGGTTTCACCCGCGTAAATGTCGATCCCGTGGGAATATCGGGATAAAAACTATCCTATGTCCTTTTCCGGGACTCAAACTATCTCTATACCAAATTTCATCTAAATCGGTTCAGTGGTTTAGGTGTGAAGAAGTAACAAACATATAAACACACACACACACTCACAAACTTTCGCCTTTATAATATTAGTGTGATTACTTTTCTATCCCAACCTGCACTTGGCCCGCGTGGTGAATTACAGCTCACTCCCTCTCACAGAGAAAGGCCTGTGTCCCAGCACTGGGAACATTATAGGCTGATCATGGTACTTTTTCATCAAGTAAGTTATAATATGGTGTATGGTGTGACGACCTGGTAACGTTTGCAGGGCCAACATGGCCAGAGATCGCACAAGACAGGGGAGGCCTTTGCCCAGCAGTGGGACACAACATAGGCTCACACACAATATAATATATTATATTTAAGTATGTGTATAAGTACTTGCTACTAACATTAGATTATTTTATTTCAGTAAGCTTAGGTAGCACAAACACTTTTACACGTCAATCATATTTTAATAAAAAGTAGATGAAGTCGGTCGGCGTTACTACTGATAAGAAAAACCGAAACAAACTCAGAGGTCACAGTCCAGAAATAATCTTGACATTAAATTTAATTTATTATGACCATAAAAATGTGTTGGGGTGGTATGGAATGAATATGGTCTTGTTTTGACAACTACGACGAAAAAACGCGTTATAAAACTTTTGTTTATCCTGTTTACAAGAGGTGTTTTGATAAAAAAAAAGTATTTCACACATAGCTACGTACGAAGTGTATAAGTAATATATTTTTATTTTATTCATTTATTCAGTACTAGCTGCTGCCCGCGACGTCGTCTGCGTGAAGGCTCTACAGCACCAAAAATACCTAAGATGCCAGTGTCGCTATAGCATTATAAGTATACAAATTTTAAAATAGCATTAAAATATATTTTTTTTTGCAAGCGAAGCAAGTGAAGAGAGTTATATGGGAATCCTGCCGAGTTCAGTCATAAGATGTGACTGAAGGAAATAGAGAAAATAATTCAGGAATACATTCCAGTACACAAAAGAGTAAAAATACGTTCAAAGGTATCATACCTTACAACACTTCCCTATAAACTACGTTGGTAGTTAGGCTGCCAGGTGCCAAAATGTAAAGAGAGTCAGGACTGGTGACGCGGGAGCAAGGGACGTACAGTTGCCCGTGTGAGAAGCAACTCGTCCTGAGGGAGGTCGACACCCGCTGCCCTCAGTGTCTGCCCCTGCGACTTATTGATAGTTATCGCGAAGCAAACACTCACGGGGAACTGTACGCGCTTGAACTGGAACGGGAAGTTATGAGGTATGAGGGGAATGCGTGGTATAAATACTGCCTCGCCGACGCCACAACCCGTAAGAATTTTCGCCTTAATGGTGTGTCTGTGGAGCGAGATGACTTCAAGGCGGGTCCCGTTACACAACTTCGGAGGAGGTAGGTTCCGAAGAAGCATAATCGGGACACCGACCTTCAGCTTGATGGTATGCGCTGGAAGTCCACTTGCTGACAGGGAGTTCAGAAATTCCACGGGATAATGTGTGGCGTCATCTTGCTCGACAACAGTGTTTATCGAGGTGTAGACCACTTCATTCCCCTCAATTTCCGAGAGAATGCATTCGTTACTTGCTGCAGCCTGATCATTTTTGGGCGTCAAAATGGCCCGCTCACACACCCAAGAATTCTGCTGGTGCGGTATATGACTAATGTCCCCGTACAAACAGCGAATGAGTTCTTCTAAGCTGGATACCACTCTACCGAGAGAGTCTGGAAGCACCACCTCTTTTGGTAGAGTTCCTTCGCCAAGACTTAGAAGGACATCGGAGAATTCTTGAGCACGTGCATTGCCGCCGAGCCGAGCTCTCATATTAATGGTCAAGCGCGGCGTACGAACTCGTGACCACAACAAAGCATTCACCTCGTCAGTCCTCGATCCCCGTGTCACCACGGGAATCGTTTGCCGGAAATCGCCACTGAACAGAACTGTGACAGTGGTGGTGTGATGGGTGGCCATCAAATGTTCGTTCCTGCGGATGTTCTGCAGGGTTCTGTCCACGGCCTCAACTGCCTTCCTATTGGCCATCGTACACTCATCCCATACGATCAGAAAGCAATCCTTGAGCACGTGTCCCTTATCGCTGTTACGTGACACACCACAAACAGGCGTTTCGGCGATCTCTAAATCGATGGGAATTTTAAACATGGCATGTGCTGTCTTGCCACCCGGAAGCAGTGTGGCAGCGATTCCCGACGACGCTACAGCAATAGCAATTTTGCCTCGCCTCCTGACCTCTGCAAGTATGTCAGTGGTAACAAATGTTTTTCCTGTTCCACCAGGAGCATCCAAGAAAAACATTTTACCCTGGTTATGCCCAACGCTTTCAAGGACGGTGTCATAAATTTGTTTTTACTCTGAAGAGAACAAAGCGACATGGTCATTTCGTATGGTGGTAATTTCGCCCGGATCGTAATTTGTCGTAGCGTTATACTCCCGATTTCCACGGTCTTGATGCGGTGATGATTGGGGAGCTGGGAACACATATTCGATCAGTGGATTGCCGCCGATAGAAATGACCACATCTTGAAGTGAACTGAGACAGGTGTTCAGCACGCGTTCATCAGTTACTTCGACTTCGTCTCCAGAAGGAACATAACTTTTTTGTAATAATTAACACCACGTTTTTTTTTTTAATTGTCTTCCTCAACTCTGCTCAAGATTTTGAGGGTTTTGTTGGTACTCGAATTTATCAAAACGAACTATCAACTTTTATGAAGAAAATGAACATTGCCATCTATGAATTTTAAGAATAACTAACTACTAACCTCGCCAACATGATCAAATTTAAATTATTAATTTCCAAAAAGTGTCAACATGTAACTTGATTTGATTTTTATGAAATCTCATAGATGGCGCTGCTTCAAAATTTTCTTTATACTACTAAAATTTTTATTTTTTTTTAATTTATGAATTTATTTTTTTTAAACTATGTTTTTTCTGCCCAAGTTACTTAAATGGCGTAGTTTTTTATAGTGTAAAGCTCGATAATAGCATGGCTTACTGAAAAACAACATTTAAATATGCGTCGTTAGATTACACGCTGTCACAGAATGCGTAAGAAAAATAAAGATTCACAGCTCCTCCCCCATAGGTGATAGCGTGATAATATGTAGCCTATATGTTGACCCGACCTCTTAGTAATATTCATGCAAAATTTGAAGTAAATCCATGCAGTACTTTTTGAGTTTATCCCGGACATACATACAGACAAACAGACAAAAATTCTAAAAACTATATTTTTGGCTTCGATATCGATTGTAGATCACGCCCCAAGTATTCTTTTAAAAAAATATTCAATGTACCGTTTTGACTTTCCTACGATTTTATTATATGTATAGAGAAGACTAGCTGCACCCCGCGGTTTCACCAGCATAAGTTTCGATCCCGTGGGAATATCGGGATAAAAACTATCCTATGTCCTTTCTTGGGACTCAAACTACCTCTATACCAAATTTCATCTAAATCGGTTCAGCGGTTTAGGCGTGAAAAGGTAACATACAGACAGACAGACAGAGTTACTTTCGAATTTATAATATTAGCATGGATAAGTCGTTATTTATATAGGTACCAAAATTCCATTTTAGTTCTCTTGTCACGCTCCAAAGTTTTTTTATGATACACAGTGAGCGAAAAGAAACAATACATGAGTCATGAGACAGTATTTTGCTGGGTGAGGTTATGTTCAAATAAACATATTTATCACGTTGTTTACTAACTTGCTGTGATAAAATGGCCGGCCGATGCTAAGATTCTACTTACAAAAATAAAGTATAAGTACACAAAAACAAATCCGCGGACTTTTAGAAAACAATTTAATGAAAAGTGAAACTAACCTCAAACGGTCCGAAGTATTGCCGAATATCTCACACAAAAATATTTAATCACAGGAATAACTTTTAATAATTTGGTAGTGTTGTCGAATCGAGGTCCAAAATTACACTCGACAGTCCGGGCCACATCCCATCGAATAAGGCTGGGCGCATACGTCCGGTTTCCTGATTCGGAATTGACAACATTTCAAACCTGACACGACCTTAAAACAAAAATACTATTTCTTTATTTTCGTATCCTGAGTTCAAATATATATATATTTTTTTTTTATTATTTCTAAATTTCTGAGAAAAAAAAAATAAAAATCAAAAAACATGTGATGACGTCACATAAACGGCGGAATGAGGTAGTTACCTTTGCGCATTCCAATGTCTTTGATTGAAAACATCATATCAAACAAGACATGTCAATGTCACCTAAGAAGTGTAACTAGAAAACAACTACAAAACCTGCCATTGATGTGTGTGGAGCTCGCCTCGGTGTTCTGAGTTAGCACGTGTGTCTAGAATTTTTTGTTTTTATTGTGGTATTGTTGATACTTTTGTGACTTGTGTTATTGTTTAAGTGTGTCGTTAGTGTTCGTAAATAGGTTAGTATTGTGATTGTTTTGTTTTAAGTCTCGTTTTATCCAAGATGGATAAGAATAAACCCCCTGATCCTGATCCCCCAGATATTCCAGATCCTTCAACTCCTTTTTCTCCTTTCTTTCCGAATCCACTATCTCAATTCCCGGATGTTGTTTGTAGTGTTACAGAAATGGATGTAACACAATCACAATTAAATTCACGCAAACGCCCTGTTAGCGAAGAAGTTTTGACTCATACCCCTCCAAGCATCAACCAAAAAGCCAAATTGGTCGTACTAAATACTCCGTAATGGATAAGGCTCCCTATATTGTCCACGTTTCTCATATTGAGAATCAACCAAATGCTGGCACGACCCTACATCCTGTTAATTTTGGTAAATTTCTAATGAATAACAACATTGCGAACATTGTTCGTGGTGGTGTTAACAGAGTCGGTAGAAACCGTGTGTCAGTGGAGTTTACTTCCCCTCAGGACGCTAACTCTTTCTTGGTAAATAGCCTGTTATCCAAATATAGTTATACTGCATCAATCCCTACATTTAATGTCACAAGGATGGGTGTTGTTACTGGTGTTCCCTCAGATATTACGGAAGAAGAAGCTTTAACATATTTGATTGTGCCCTCAGGCTGCGGGCAAATACTGAAAGTTCGCCGTATTAACAGGAAAACTCAACGAGACGGGGTTAATGAGTGGAAACCCACTGAGACATGTGTTCTGACATTCGATGGACAAGTTTTACCAAATAGGATTTACTGTTGTTACACATCCCTCCCTGTTGAGCAGTACATATACCCGACAATTCAATGCCGTAAGTGTTGCAGATTTGGACATGTGTCGAATCTATGCAGGTCTAAACCACGCTGCAGTAAATGTGGCCACGATCATCCTGGTGATGGTTGCAACATTTCTGAGGGCGAGGCCTTCTGTGTGCTTTGTTCGGGTAATCACTTCGCCAATAGCAGGTCATGCCCCGAATATGGTAGACAAAAGGCTATTAAAACTGTCATGGCTGAGAAATCCATTCCCTATGCCGAGGCTAGTAAGATTATCCCAACAGCTTTACGCAATTATGCCAACATTGCCAAAACTCCGATTTCACAGTCCTACCGCAAAACTGTGACACTTAAACCCAAAACTCATGCCCCTCTTTCCCCATCTTATGACGAAGTTGCTCATCAGCAGATAGTTAGTTCTCCCCCACCTTCACAGCCTAATGGTTGCTCTCTTAATAACAATAATGTGTCTTCCAATAATACCGGTTCTATTATTGAACTTCTTATAAAGCTGTTACCTATCGTTATTTCTTCTTCTTCTTCTAATATTCAATCACCGTCCAACGTTGCCGACCAACTTATAACTCTTCTTCTAGACATTAGAAATGGCGTCTCGCCAAGTATTCCTTCAGTGGAACGTGAGGAGCGTGTGGCATAAAAAGCACGACCTCATATTCCTTTTAAATAAATACAAGCCATTGGCTTGTTCCATAGCTGAGACTTGGCTTACCCCAAGTCTTAGCTTTCGTATGCCACATTTTAACATTCTCAGATGTGACAGATCTGATGGCTACGGAGGATCGGCTCTCCTCGTCAACAATCGGGTCCCTCTTTTGCCCTTCTCTTTGCCTTCGCTCACAGGTGATATGAGTATTGTAGCAGGAAGGGTGGAAGGCATTACAGTGTTTTCAATTTACATTGCTCATCCTCATCAAGATTTTTTGGCTATTTTAAAAAACATTTTTTCCAATATTCATGGACCAATTTTGGTCATGGGTGATTTTAACTGTCACCATTACAGATGGGGATCGGAACGCTGTGATGCCTTTGGTGTAGCTTTGGTTGAGATCTTGGACGATCTGGATCTCTGCATTCTTAATAATGGTTGCCCAACTCGCAGATCTCCTCCTGGTCAACAAAAAAGTTGTGTGGATTTAACTTTTTGTTCGGTTGAGCTGGCAGCTTCGACCCATTGGGAATGTACGACCTTGTCGCATGGTAGTGACCATTACCCTATTATCATATCTTTGGTTAATAAGACTTATTTAGAGAAAACTTCCCCTCCACTTTTGAAATATAACCTGTCCAATCCAGATTGGGCAAAATTTGTATCATTATTGGAGGGCAAAATTGATGTTCTTCCAAATTTGAATTCAAGTTTATTAGATCCTTCTGGTCACTGCCATGCCAAAAGCTGTTCCTTTCAAAAGCGATTCCTGCTTTCCGCTGAAAAACAGTGCCCGTGACAAAATACCTTCTCCCCCGTAGTGGGACCCAGAGTGCACTGCGGCAGTCAGGGATAGAAATGAGGCCGAGCAGTGTTATAATGCAGATATGAGCACCGAAAACCTATTGGCATATTTGCGAATAAATGCTCTGGCATTTATTTGGCGTTTTTTCTTGCGAAGGTGACGCTTGGATCTGTCCAAGCGTCACCTTCGCAAGAAAAAACGTGTGGGTTGGGTTAAATTCTGTACTTCCTTATCTCCCTCTACTCCGGTCTCGTTAGTTTGGAAAAGCATCAACAGGTTTAGACGTGGGTGCTCTCCGTCAGTCTCTTCACCGATCACTAGGGAAACAGCTGACCTTTTTTTTGACAAAATTGCTCCACCATATGTTCCTCACTCTTCTGAATGTTTTAATAGTATGTCCCTGCAAAGTGCTTCAGAGGATCCTTTTGATGTGCCATTTACTTTGAAAGAATTGAATGTGGTACTCAAGCATGTTCGGGACTCAGCCCCCGGTATTGATGGTGTGCCATATTCTTTTATCGTTCATTCTGGAGCCAAGGCTAAACTATACTCCCTTGACATCATTAATTTTTGTTACTGTAATGGTTGGGTTCCTGATCAGTGGAAGTTACAAATTATTATTCCCCTATTGAAGCCAGGCAAACATGTAGATGATCCGAACGGCCTTAGACCAATTGCTTTATCCTCAGTCTTGGCCAAACTATTGGAACACCTTATCAAGAACCGACTTGAATGGATAGTCGAATCGAGAGACTTGCTGCCGAATTACCAATTTGGTTTCAGGAAAGGGCTCGGCACTATGGATAGTGTTGGCGTTTTAGTTGCGGATATTCGCATAGCGTTTTCCAAAAATGAATCCGTTGTTGCCGCCTTCCTAGACATCTCCTCTGCATACGACAACGTTCTTCTTCCCGTTCTCAGGCAGAAACTGCACCAGCTGAGTCTCCCGGGTAAGATGATCGAATGTATCTGTGCTCTTCTCTTGTCTCGTTCTCTGGTTTTGAGGGTCCAGGGGGAGGATTTCGATGAAAGGCAGACTTGGAAGGGACTTCCGCAAGGCTCCGTGCTGAGCCCCCTTCTTTATAACTTATATACAGCAGACATTGGCTCCTGCCTAAATAATAACTGTCACATCCTCCAATATGCCGACGACTTAGTCTTGTATGTGACAGATTCCTCCATTGTAGACGCTGCGTCGTCTCTATGCCTCTCTCTGGACTCTCTGAACCAGTGGCTTTTAAGCCATGGTATGTTGTTATCCGCACCAAAAAGTTCGGCAGTAATTTTCTCTCGCAAAAGATTGATCCCACACATCTCAGTAGACATTTCGGGTTATAATGTTCCGTTAGTTAATAAAGTAAAATTTTTAGGCGTTTTTCTAGATTCAAAATTAAATGGTAAGCATCATATTAATTTATTAATTAAAAAATGTGAAAAAATTGTTTCGATTTTAAAAGCTCTCGCGGGTGTCTGGTGGGGTGCCCATCCTTACACTATGAAATTGGTCTATAACGCTTTAATTCGTAGTGTTTTAGACTATGGTACGTTCCATTTAGTTCCATGCAACAAGGGTGCTTTGGCTGGGCTGGATAGGATTCAGTCAAAATGTCTTCGGATTATTTCTGGTTGTATGAAGTCTTCTCCCATTAATGCATTGCAGGTTGAGTGCGCTGAACCTCCCCTGGCCTTAAGACGGCAGTATCTGGCCTCCCGTTTTCTGGCTAGGTTAATATCTAGATCTTCACATCCCCTTTTAGCAAAACTAAATGAGTTAGATGCCTTATGTAGAAGCTCAAATTTCTGGAAAAACAAAGAAACTCCCTTAGTCATAAAAGCATTTCGTCAAATTCATAATTTAGGATGTCCAATAGAACAGAGTCCCCGATTACCCCTTTTTAACTTTCCCTATGAAGCCTTATGTTTCTCCCCAAAAATTCTCTTTGACATCGGTATTTCCAAAAAGTCCCCTTCAGCGAATTCAGCCTTCAATGCGGCGGTGGGAGAACGATGGTCCGGGTTTCAAAGGTTTTTTACAGATGCTTCAAAATTTAATGATCTCAGTAACACTGGCGCTGCGGTTTATTACCAAAGCTCCAGAATTATTTTACAGTTCAAATGCCCTAAAGAGTCTTCCGTGTTCACGGGCGAGTGTGTGGCTTTATTGGAAGCTTGTCTTTTCATAGAGTCACATCACAATATTGACAGAGCCGTTATTTTCACTGACTCTCTTAGCTGTCTGCAGGCCATAGTACAAAACCCTTTCAAAAGTAAATTGCACAGTTCCCTTGTTTTAAAAATTAAAAATTCTTTATTTTCTTGTGCTAGTAGTCAAAAGGAAGTTCAGTTAGTTTGGATACCTAGTCATTGTGGCATTAAGGGCAATGAATGTGTTGATGCTTTGGCCAAAGATGCTTGCTCTTCAGCAACAGCTGACCTCACCTACAATACTCATCAGGGGTATGACTTACTGAGCCTTCCAAAAGCTAAGCTCCAATCCTCATGGCAGGAACAGTGGAATATCACTGGAAGGAAAAAGGGCAGATTTTACCATGCTGTACAACCAATAATAAAATCAAAACCTTGGTTCTATGGCTTCAAAAAAGCCTCCAAAACAATTATTTCTACCCTTTGTAGAATTCGCTTAGGTTTCTGTTGCACTCCGGTTTTTCTGCAAAAGATTCGTGTTCGAGACTCCTCTCTCTGTGAATGCGGGTTGGAAGAGGGCACTCTGGATCACATCTTCTTTGAATGTTCGAATAACGCTCCACCTTTAGATTTATATAGGTGTCTCCCAAAATTTAAGATCCCTCTTCCGATTAATTTCCCGTCTCTACTAACATACTCCTCTCCAGATCTGCTTGTGGCGCTGATGACCTTCATCCGTCACAATAACATAAAACTATGAATTATTCTGTATGTGTGGGTGTGGTATGCGTGTATTTTATGTTTTAACAATTATAATATTTATTTATTTCTATTTTTTGTTTGTTTCAGTCCCGTACTAATCCAGCGAGATCTACATTGTATCAACTAGATTAATCAAATAATTTTATTCGTTTATAACCGTTTTTTTTTTCGCACACTTGTTCTTTCAGCTCACTTTAGACATTGGCAGAATAGTCGACATCGGCTTTGCTTGCCATTTATTAAAAATAGAATAGAATAGAACTACAAAACTGAATTGAATTCAACAATATTTTTTCCTATCAACTCGACACGCTGCTTACTGTTAATATTATAAATTTTTGATTGATATTTCGCCAATAAAATGGATCCCAATGAAAAATATACGCCAATGACGGAACCAAAACAACGACTGAGACAAGTGACATCTAACAGATTTTTTGACGGGTCACAATAAAGCAAAGGTAATATCGCCATTTTACCGTCATCTGGCACTTACGTCTTTTTAGAATACACCTAATTTCAAAGTTAAAATTATGAATGAAAAGTACATAATTTCGGAAAACGAAAAAATATGGGTGCCCTAGATTTGAATTTACTTTTATATAACGTAATAATACATGCAGGTTAAAAATATGAAATGTTGTCAATTCAGTTTCGGAAACCCCGAATGCACGCATTTCATACAAAATGTTCTCTCCAGCGCACACGTACTTAAATTTTCCGTCCGGGTTTCAGAACGGAAAATTTAAGCACGTGTGCGCTACTGAGAACATTTTGTATGAAATGCTTGCATTCAGGTTTCCGAATCTGAATTCCGAAACTGAATTCCGAATCAGGAAACCGGACGTATGCGACCTGCCTAAGTTTAAATATTTAATGGATAAAAGTGCCTCACCAAACTGCGAAGTTTGTGGGGTGATTGAGGATATTTACCACGTGCTGATGGAATGTGACCGGAACATACACGATAGACAGTATTCGCTTGGTGTGGGATTCGAAGCGGGTGCATGTAACAGCATCAAAGTCAAAGTCAAAGCATTTATTTCAAATAGGCACATAAAAGGCACTTTTGAACGTCAAAAATTATCTTAAAATAGAATTGATTCTAGTCGCCCATTCCAAAAGGTAGTTTTCGTATGGAGAAGAATGGGCAAGAAACTCCACCGTTACTTTTTTAAAATGTTTTACAGTTTTAGGTACAATATTTTGCATGGGTACATTAATTATATAATAACATGTGAGGACGATGCACCTACAATAAAATTACTATACCACAATAGGTTAAAGAATTAAAAACAAAACCATGACATATAAATTAATTATCTGATAGATACATGGTGCTCACATATTTACAAACATGGTACAAGCAAAACGATTTTAATTAAAAAACAAAATACAAGTAGTAAGTCAGGGTGTGAGTAATGAATGTAAAAAAAGAATAAAAAAATTTACAATTAAATTAGCAACCAGATTGATTTTGTCTAGACTCTAGATTGTCCTATGGAGCAGGACCAGCATGTTTCCAAGCGTTCTTATCTTGGATATAATCTTCTAATTTATAGTATGCCTGTTTACAAAGTGTACGTTTAATGTGAGTTTTAAATTTTCTTTCATTTAATTGCAATGTATCACAAGGTATTTTATTGTAACATTTAACACAGTACCCCATAAAAGATGTATGTACCTACTTTGGCTAATCTGAAAAATGGTTGATGTATTTTATCTTTATTTCTTGTATTAAAGTTATGTCTATCGCTTATTTTATTAAAAAGATGTAGATTTTTTCTTACATACATAATATTTTCATAAATGAATTGGCAAGGTACCGTCATAATATTAATCCTTTTAAATAGTTCCCTGAGAGATTCGCGGCGACGTAGATTATAAATGGCTCTGACAGCTCTCTTTTGCAAAATAAAGATGGATTCAATGTCAGCAGCTCGACCCCATAGTAAAATGCTGTACGACATAATGCTGTGAAAGTTGCTAAAATAGACTAAACGCGCGGTTTCTACATCTGTTAACTGTCTTATCTTCCTAACAGCATAAGCGGCCGAGCTAAGCCGCCCCGCAAGAGATGTTATGTGAGGTCACCATTGTAATTTCTCGTCTAGCGTGATTCCCAGGAAAACCGTTTGATCAACAAATTCTAGTTTTTCTCCATTCAGTATGATGTCACATTCGCTACTTCTAACATTAGGTAATTTAAATCTAATGCATTTGGTTTTCTTTTCATTTAGTACCAAATTATTTACCGTAATCCAATCTTGGACCTGAAGAATAGAGTTATTCACGTCGTCAAGATGTTGTGCCCGTCTGTCTATCTTAAAGATCAATGATGTGTCATCTGCAAATAACACCATCTTCGGTTGATTTTGAAGTAATTGTGGTAAATCATTAATGTAAACTAAAAAGAGGAATGGACCCAATATCGAACCTTGAGGAACGCCCATTGCCATTTCAGACCCCAATGAGTTTACGCCGTTTACTTGAACTTTAAGCTTTCTATCTTTTAGATACGAATTTAGTAAATCAAGAGCTAAATTCCTAATCCCATAGTGCTCAAGTTTCAGCAGAAGTGTCTCATGGTTGACGCAATCGAACGCCTTTGAGAGGTCGCAAAAGATTCCAATGGCATCTTGTGCTTCTTCCCAGGCGTTAAAAATGTTCTTTATTAGGGTGACACCGGCGTCAGTGGTACAACGCCCTTTGGTGAAACCGTACTGTTGTTCATAAAAGATGGAATTTTATTAAAGTGGCGTAACATTTGATTGAGCATCAATTTTTCAAACACCTTACTGAGAACTGGCAGAATTGACACAGGCCTATAATTGTTGGGTTCTTTACTATCACCGGCTTTAAATAAAGGAACTACTTTACTGTGTTTCATGAGATCCGGAAAGACTCCTTGGTCTATATTGATGTTAAATATGAAAGCTAAATAGGGCGCAATCGTTTCAATGATAGATCTACAAACTTTTACAGATATTCCACGGAGATCTTCTGTTGATTTAATTTTAAGATCCTTAAAAGCTTTTATAACAGCCTGGGGGTTTGTATGTTGAAAACTAAACTCCGAGGGTCATGCCTTAACATTCTTTCTAAGTAAATCAGCAGAACGCGCGGGTGAGGAATTTAAAGCTTCAGTAGTTTTAATGGGAATATAAGCAAAAAAGTTTTCAAATTCCTGAGCAATTTCTACATCTGAGTTTATGGGGCCATGTGCAGTTTCTAAATTAAATTCAGTATTACGCTGTTTTTTCCTATCTGTTTCATTATTTATTATTTGCCAGGTATTTTTTATTTTATCATCGGCTGATTTTATTTTATTGCTAATATAAAGAGCTTTAGCTATTTTGCATACACTTTTAAAAGTCTTAGAATATGTTGCAACATACTGATGAAAGCTTGTGTTATTCATATGTTGCTTTAGGCCATAAAGTTCAAAAAGGTTTTCCCTGCTTTTACGAATACCTGGAGTCGCCCAATCACTAAATAAGAACTTTGTGTAAATACTTTTAGTCTTTAGTGGGAAAGTGTCATTAAATTGCGTGTTCAATAGTGAAAAGAACTCGGCGTAGAACTCATTCGGGTCACATAAATTATTAAAACTCTGAACACATAATTTACTTGCCAAAGAATTATTTAATTTCTCTAAGTTTTTAGATGTAATTGGCCTAAACCTTATTAGAGTTTTTTGTAAAGGCATGTAGGAGCAAAATGTTATTGTTTGTCCGCTGTGATCAGATGGCAACTTATTTACAATTTGTTTGTGTAAATAAGCACAGTTACAGAAGTTATTATCTATACAAGTGGCAGAGGAAGCTGTCACTCGGGTGGGTTCAATGTAATCATTTGACAAGTCAGATGACCTAAAAAGACTTAATAATCTCATAGTATTTGAGTTATTTTCTAGTAAATTAATATTAAAATCGCCACGTATGATTATTGACTTACTACTAGCAGAAAGTTTCTTTAGCACATCTTCCATTACAGAATCAAACACAGATAGATTCTGGTAACTTTGAGGTCTGTATACGCATACTATTACATGCTTATCGAGCTCAACACAGGACAATTCAATGGTGTGTTCAACAGACAGCCCGACGATGTCTTTTCGTTCCTTTGATTTAACAGAATTTTTAACTAATATTAATGATCCACCATGTATCATACATGTTCGGCTGAAATGGCTAACTACACAATAATTTTCATAGTTAATTGACATTAATTGATGAGCTTTTAACCAATGTTCTGTTAAACAAATGACATCAAACTTGGTATTTCCTAAAAAACAATTCTATTTCCAGTAATTTAGAAGAGCAACCTTGAATATTTTGGTTAAATAATTTTAAAACATGTTGCCCTCCCTTTGGTTTTTTATTATTCTGAGTAATATTGCCAGAAGATACCTTTTTATTATTCTCTAATAGTAATAGGTTATTTGAAGGGGTAACTTCTGTTGTCTTACTAACTAGTTTAAAGAGTTATCCGGAGAGACCTCCACAACTACGACTGAAGTGTCTAGGAAGCCCGTATGAGTTCCAGCAGGAAGAGAATACCCTATCTGACTGGTAGTGGCCTCCAAAGATGTTGGTATTGTAGGTGGACCCTCCTTCGTACAACATGAAGATTCATTATTAATCATCACTATGTTGTTAGCATGACTAGACAACACAGACTCGTCCCTATTAGTAGAATTTGTTATATTAGCTATAACACCGTTAATATTATATGCTATCAACATAGCAATCATATGTTTGTATCATATCACAAGACAGAGATAAAGTTCTCTGAGTTAACTTAAAACCACTAACAAACTTATTAGTGTCAAAAAACAATAATTTGTCACTATGATAACATGTCAGCATGTGAATAGTGTTATTCAACATATATATATATAAAGGAGAAGGCATGTGTGTCTCGTTATTATCAGCCATATTTCAACTACTGTGGGCGAACTATGGGTATGTGTTGGGTATTGCGCAATAGAAAAACGGTTTGCAGTTCAAATCAGATTATAATTTCACGAACAATTTAATCACACTAGCAAATCACACACTATAGGTACACGATACAATACAACCAGATACGGAACGCGGGACAGTTCCTAAGCGCATGTTGTTCGTTTGATGTCCGATGTCCAAGAGGCTCCACATCGTTCTGTCGCGCTGTTGTCGACCCCACACGAACTCAGGCTAGACTCTGTCAAGCGCCACCAGATGGCGCTGGCGTTCCGAATAGTCAAACGAATGACCGGTTGCGACACGGCCATCCTGCGATGCACACGTCCTCGTGTGTTAATCTGTAAACAAACGTATCCGCAAAGTATCACATAGTCGGTCACTCCTGACCTTCATGGTTTCTCACGAAACCCCATCGACCGCAAACCCCGGAATTGAAACCTCCTACGTTCCAACCTCACGCTGCTTCTAGAACCCCTGCTCTTGAAGAGAGTAAAGCCGAAGGCCTCTTTAAAAAGAAAGCTACCAACTTTAAGGCTTTCTTGAGAACATCTTCCAATATCGACCTTGATCTCGTCACGGCAAAATGCGGGTTTGAAGACATCCTGAAGACGTTACAATCTCGCGGTTACGTTAAAATGCGTCTCGTGGTTACGAAAAAGCGAAAACGCAGAACATTATGCTACCTTCTAAAATATGTAGGATAGTGTTACAAATTTAGTACAGACATGTACACAAGTTTAAAAAAAAAACTACATGTTTATTAAAGAATTTTTATTAACAGGTAAAATAATCAATTTAACATTTTCGCTTTTTCGTAACCACCTAAACTTGGTCGGGTTACCACGGTCATTCACTTCCTAATGACTTTAATCGTATTATCTCATTAATTATCCAATGTATTACGCTGAAATTTTACTGATATAGGTACAACTGAACTAAACAACGAATAATTGACATAACATTCAGTTCATATATCCATAAACAGGCTTATCAGTGGCCAAATAACACCGTGCGCATCATGAATGTGCTCGTGAAGAACTGAATATCATCATAACTTGTTAAATACTTACAGGATACGAATGAAACTTCACATACATTTGAAGGCAATTACAAGCTTCAAAATAACGTTTAAAGTAAGTCTTTAAACCTCTTATTGAGAGTGCTGGGACCAATTGAAGTGTTTTTCTATTTAATGAAATAACCTTTAAGCTATGCATTATTTTGGTTTTTTTTTTATTGCAGAACAAATTTTAAACTAGTTCCTAAGAAGTCATGTACAAAATATGATAAGAATCCGATAAGCCGTTTCAAAGATCTAGCAAAACCAAAAACGATACTCCAGCAAAATCTCGAATAACTTCGCAACCGAAGAAAGAACAAATACAAAATAAGGCACAACATTTACTTCATATAGACAACTAATTTTATAGCTAGTATTTATTTAAATATTCCCATTAGAAAGAAAAAGGTCTGGCTGGGGTAACGTTACCCCAGCAGGGATATGTTATGTATATCAGAACGTTCGGCCAGTCGAGATAGGGAGCTGGCTGCTACTCCAGTTTTTAGTGACGATTATGTGACGCTTAAAGATGCCAGTCAAAGAATTTGTGACGGAACAGTTCGAAAGTTAGAAGCATTTATTTATGGCCGAACGACCTGATATCAGGTCGTTCGGCCAACCTGAATCTCCATAACTGAGGACCTTAGAGAAACTGTTACTGAATAAAGATTTAGTGACGATTTGGTGACAAACAACCAATGCTTTACTTTTACTCGTAATGCCACCGGTTAAAAGTAAAATGAATTTTGCTTCCTGCAACATCAGGACGTTCGGCCAACGTAATCTCCATAACTGAGGACCTGAGAGAAACCGTTAATGAATAAAGATTTAGTGACGAGACTGAAACTAATTTTTATTGCTTTATTTTTTTTTGTGACGGCCCCTTTAAATAGTGAATTGAAAATTTAACATATATAACCTCAAAACATTGGGATTATCGATTCCTCCACAACGAAGAAGCCCAGAGAAACCGTTAATGAATAAAGATTTAGTGACGGCACTGAAACGAACTTTTAGTGTTTTTTTTTTTTTTGTGACGGCCCCTTTATATAGTAAATTGAAAATTTAACATATATAACCTCAAAACATTGGGATTATCGATTCCTCCACAACGAAGAAGCCCAGAGAAACCGTTAATCAATAAAGATTTAGTGACGGCACTGAAACGAACTTTTAGTGTTTTATTTTTTTTTGTGACGGCCCCTTTATATAGTAAATTGAAAATTTAACATAATATTATATAACCTCAAAACATTGGGATTATTGATTCCTCCAAAACGAATAAGCCTAGAAGACTCGTAAAACCCCTGATGTGTTATAGGTTTTCAGTGCAATGGTGTCAGTATTTTTGTTGATTCACTATTCCGCAATATGGCGGATGGCGACTGAAATAGGGTGACCATGTATTCCAACGAAACAAGTATTTATCAATTAATTACCTACCCTACCTAAATAATAAAGCAACACACGTCGTAATATTAAATTACTAGCTTCTGCCCGCGACTTCGTCCGCGTGAAATTCGTACTTACCTCTAAAAATTTCGAAAATGTATGTAGGTATGATCTTTATCATTTATTTAGATAAATAAGTATTCGGGCCAATTTTTATAGATCAAAGGAATCAGATTTTTCAAATAAACTGTAGCCCCACTTTCCACCCCCACAGGGGTGGAATTTTGAAAAATCGTTCGTGATCATAACTTGACTCAAAGGCCCATACCCATTTTCGAGTTAATTGAAGCAAGCATAATATCCACCCCTTAAACTTTACTTGCCCTTTTCCACCTTGGTAGGAGTCGATTTTTGAAAAACCCTAAAACAGATAAGTACTTGTTTTATTTTTTGTTTTGGTAGTACCTAGTTTCGAGTTAATCCGATAGCGAGTTGTACATATTTTTCTAACCTATCAACTTTGTCACCCCCAAAATTCTCTGTAAGGGGTTTTTTTTTAACTAAAACTGACAATCGTTATTATTTACTGACCCAAATATTGCCAAGTTTCATGTTTATTAACCAAATAAATAAGATTTTTCATATAAAATGTATCCCCGCTTTTCACCCCCACAGGGGTGGAATTCATTACTTGACTCAAAGATTTTCTTATTATTATCAGCCATTTCTGTCCCACTGCAGGGCAAAGGCCTCCCTTCCCTTCTTCCACTTATCCCTATCCAGTGCTGTTACACGCCAATCTTTGTCGAAAGAGTCGAGTTCGTCCCGCCATCTCATTCTGGGCCTGCCGCGTTGCCGTTTGCTGCTGTTTGGGACCCATTGTGTGGTTATTTTAGCCCATAGCTCCTCCGGCATGCGACAGATGTGACCAGCCCAGTTCCATTTTAGCTTGGCAGCCGTGTGACCTACATCGGCAATTTTCGAGTTAATCAAACCACACAGTAAAATCCTATCCTGTAAAATTAACTACCCCTTTTCACCCCGTTAAGGGTAGATTTTCGAAAAACCCTGATACACGTTATTCTTTATTTATGGTCTTAAGTATAAATACCGAGTTTCGAGTTAATCGGACTTCGCGTTAAAATTCTTCCATACAAATTTTGACGCCCCCAATCCCCCTCTAGGAGGTAGTTTAGAAACCAAAGATAAAGAAAGATAAAGATAAAGATGTATTTATTTGTTTAAACATGTGTAACATGATACATAGCTGATATGCACATATGGATGGAAAAATATTTCTGGTTCATCATGTTTTGCCATATTTGGCGTACAAAATAGTATTAGTAGTAATTAGTTGGAGTTATAAAACGAAAAAATCAAATTATAGTCAAAATATAGTCACAAAAATATAGTCAAAAAAATAATTAATAATAATATAATAATTAAAACAATAAAATTAATAAAAATCAATACCTACATATTAATTCATTCAAAATTTGTCAATTAAAAACTCCGTAACATTATAGTATCCCTTATTAATTAGCAATTTTTTTAGCTCTCTCTTGAATGAATTGATATTCATTTCCTTAAGGGAATTAGGAATTTTATTATATATTAACGGGGCCATGCATATTACACTTTTTCTTAGAAATGCTGTTTTGGGGGAGAGTGATTGCACCCAAAGTCTATACTTCTCGCGTCTATTTCTATCTGTATTATTAATCCGAAGGGGCAACAAATGAGGATTAATTTTTACAAACAGCGATATTTCTAATAAATGCAAAAAATGCCAAACTTCATAATTTACTTAAGTATTCGTGCCAAGTTTCATGTTCATTAATCAAATGAGTAAGATTTTTCATATAAACTGTACTCCCGCTTTTCACCCCCATAGGGGTGGAATTTCAAATAATTGTTTGGGATGTGTTCATAACTTGACTCAAAGATTATTTATACGAATTGTTGAGTTAATCAAGCCACGCATTAAAATCCTCACCTGTATAATTAACTACCCCTTTTCACCCCGTTAGGGGTAGATTTTCGGAAAACCCTGATAAACGTTATTCTTTATTTTTGGTCTTAAGTATAAATACCGAGTTTCGAGGTAATCGGACTGTGCGTTAAAATTCTTCCATACAAATTTTGACGCCCCCAATCCCCCTGTAGGGGGTACTTTAGAAAAACAAAAAATGCCAAACTTCATAATTTACTTAAGTATTCGTGGCAAGTTTTATGTTTATTAACCAAATGAGTTAGATTTTTCATATACACTATACTCCCGCTTTTCACCCCCATAGGGGTGGAATTTCAAAAAATTGTTTGAGATGTGTTCATTCAAAGATTATTTATACGAATTGTTGAATTAATCAAGCCACGCATTAAAATCCTCACCTGTATAATTAACTACCCCTTTTCACCCCGTTAGGGGTAGATTTTCGGAAAACCTTGATAGACGTTATTCTTTAGTTTTGGTCTTAAGTATAAATACCGAGTTTCGAGGTAATCGGACCACGCGTTAAAATTCTTCCATACAAATTTTGACACACCCCGCCTTAATCCTCCTTTCGATTGTCGGGCCACCACCGAAAGAAATCCGATTTGACAAGTTTCAAGTCAATCACCTAGCAGTAAACACAAGAAGCTGCCAAATTTCTCTCGTGGTGAACCAATTTAACTGTAATTCTAAAAAGTACAAATTATTATGTACCTAACAACCTACCGCTATTTTTGGATGATTGATTACAAATA
Organism: Amphipoea lucens; assembly: GCA_947508005.1. NCBI lineage: Eukaryota > Metazoa > Arthropoda > Insecta > Lepidoptera > Noctuidae > Amphipoea > Amphipoea lucens. Next base: position 1,808,620 of record OX382373.1, on the reverse strand, counting down.
AAGCATTTTTTAATTTGTGTACCTATTTATTTAAGTATTCTTGTACTTAGTCAAATTTCCCAATCTCCAATGTCAGTCACCTTTCCACTTTCGTTTGATAGCCAAAATAGACTCAAGTAATATAACAAAACCTCACAAGTGGACACTGGTATGCAGGCATCAGCTCAACGTTGCTTGTACTTATATAATTTAATATTACGACGTGTGTTGCTTCATTATTTAGGTAGGGTAGGTAATTAAGTACTTGATAAATACTTGTTTCGTTGGAATACATGGTCACCCTATTTCAGTCGCCATCCGCCATATTGCGGAATAGTGAATCAACAAAAATACTGACACCATTGCACTGAAAACCTATAACACATCAGGGGTTTTACGAGTCTTCTAGGCATATTCGTCTTGGAGGAATCGATAATCCCAATGTTTTGAGGTTATATAATATTATGTTAAATTTTCAATTTACTATATAAAGGGGCCGTCACAAAAAAAAAATAAAACACTAAAAGTTCGTTTCAGTGCCGTCATTAAATCTTTATTGATTAACGGTTTCTCTGGGCTTCTTCGTTGTGGAGGAATCGATAATCCCAATGTTTTGAGGTTATATATGTTAAATTTTCAATTTACTATTTAAAGGGGCCGTCACGAAAAAAAAATAAAGCAATAAAAATTCGTTTCAGTGCCGTCACTAAATCTTTATTCATTAACGGTTTCTCTGGGCTTCTTCGTTGTGGAGGAATCGATAATCCCAATGTTTTGAGGTTATATATGTTAAATTTTCAATTTACTATTTAAAGGGGCCGTCACAAAAAAAAAATAAAGCAATAAAAATTCGTTTCAGTCTCGTCACTAAATCTTTATTCATTAACGGTTTCTCTCAGGTCCTCAGTTATGGAGATTACGTTGGCCGAACGTCCTGATGTTCCAGGAAGCAAAATTCATTTTACTTTTAACCGGTGGCATTACGAGTAAAAGTAAAGCATTGGTTGTTTGTCACCAAATCGTCACTAAATCTTTATTCAGTAACAGTTTCTCTAAGGTCCTCAGTTATGGAGATTCAGGTTGGCCGAACGACCTGATATCAGGTCGTTCGGCCATAAATAAATGCTTCTAACTTTCGAACTGTTCCGTCACAAATTCTTTGACTGGCATCTTAATGCGTCACATAATCGTCACTAAAAACTGGAGTAGCAGCCAGCTCCCTATCTCGACTGGCCGAACGTTCTGATATACATGATATGTTTTTGTGAAATAATTAAAAAACTATAAGCGCAACAAAAAAAATGTGTGCAACAATTACAGAAGCCGCAAAACTAATTATCTATAAGATTCAAATGACCATTTTCGACAACATCTGGCTGGGGTAACGGACACCAGAATAAGACATAGGATACTTTCTATCCATCACATGGACAGCGCCATCCTGTCAACGTCAGTCGATTCTTGTACCAGGAAAAATCGTTCAGTCATGTAAAACAAAAACACGATTTTTTCTCAAATTATTTATTTGTTCTTTAGAGTAACATACAAATAGTGAAAACTTGTAAAACGAATACACGGCAGTGCATGAAATCTTAATCTTGTACTTACTGCAAAAAAAAATCTTTTTGAATGCAGAAAAAAAAACACGGTTTTTATAAAATTATTTATTTACTCTGAAAAGAGACATACAAATAGTAAAATCTTACAAATCTAAAATTATAAGTACACGCATTGTCTTGTAAGTACTGGATTTATTTTGGAGTACAGTAAAAATAAAAAAACACGGTTTTTATAAAATTATTTATTTGTTCTTTAGAGTAAAAGTTCTTGAAAGAGCATGGCAGTTGAGAATGTGTCATGCTCACTTATATGTTTCGCTGATGGTGGCGCGTGTGTTGGATCATTCGGTTCCCTACAAAATGGTTGAGCTGGATGGTGCTGATCCATGCGTCATGTTCGTGAACGGACGCCGTCGGTTGAGACTGGTCATCTCTTAACTGCCAAGGCTTATTTTTAATCTTATTTCTTGTATTGTTTCTTCACTTGTGTGTTTTTTTTTACATTGTTCTCACATATAGAAGCAACAAGAATAATGTACTCAGGATTTTGTAATATCTTGATTTAAAAGAGTGTCCATGGAGTTTCTTGCCCGTTCTTCTCCATAGAGATCTACGCTTTGGAATGGGCGACTAGCTTCAACTTTCTGACTAACTGACCGACTACTTAATTTTGACAATTCAAAAGTACCTGTAATGGTTCAATTGAAATAAATGCTTTGAGTTTGAGTTTGAGTTTGAGTAACATATAAATAGTAAAATCTTATAAAAATTAAAATTATAAGTAAACAAAATCTTATAGTATTTTATTGATAAAAAAATACGGATTTTTGGATAAAATTATTTATTTGTCATGTAGAGAAACATAGCAATCTTTTAAAACTAATACATTCAAGTACATATATGTAATCTTATAGCCTAATAACGTTGCCATCCTTCTTAGCCGCTCTGTGAAAGAGATGCACCCGCGCTTTCGTCGCCATCGGATACAATGCACTGGGCAAACAGTTCACATTATTTTGATCGTGTGATCGACCGTATAAAATTCTCTTTACTTTTTTTTCTCTCTTTCTCTCTCTCTTTTCTACCTCTTTTTCTCTTAGTTTGTGTTCTTCCTGCGCGAGTCCCAATAAACGCATTATATTTATTTCTTTCAAACTATCAAAGCGGAAAAGAAGTTTGACATCATTTAATTTTGTGCTTAACAGAAAATACAGGGTCCCATTAAAATAGATGGACAAATTTTAACACAGCGCTCAGTACATCTAACCAAAGATATCAAAGCAAAAAAAAAACACTGATTAAAGTGATTTTATTTTGACCTAAAATAATAATAAAATAGATGGACAAATTTTAACACAGCGCTCAGTACATCTAACCAAAGATATCAAAGCAAAAAAAAAAAAAAACACTGATTAAAGTGATTTTATTTTAACCTAAAATAATAAATTGCAACATTAGTGTATTTTCGTTAGCTGATTATTTTTCTTGAAGTATCTAATGCGTCTTTCTTATATATATTTTTTCCATCGTCCTTATTTTGGTGGTCTGAATGATTTCTAAAAGTTTGTCCATCTATTTTAATGGGACCTCATATACAGATTGATTGTAAGATGGGTGCAAAGCTTTAAGGCGAAGATAGTACAAACAATTTAGGACCATTTGAGCCATGGTTGTCTTAGACGAATTCTTACCAATTTTTTTTTAGTAGTCTTACTAATTCCCAAAATTTTAATTAAACTGCTTATTTATGGCCAAATTGAATGATAAATGAATTCATTTTTATTTTATTTTATTGAAGTAATGTATAAGCAATCTAGCAAAACATGTTTTAGGCCTCTGTGTCATTCATTAGACAAAAAACATCATCATCATCATCATGATGATAGACAGACAAAAAACATATAATTAGGTAAAAAAAAAAATTGGTAAGACTTCGTCTAAGACAACCATGGCTTAAATGGTTCAAACTTGTCTGTACTATCTTAGCCCTAAAGCTTTGCACTCATCTTCCAATCACCCTGTATTTCGTCTGTTCGACCAAACATTTAACATTTAAAACACACATTGATATTTAAATGATTCTATCAAGAAGTCATAGAAACGTCTTGCACCGAAATTGGGTTTAAAACCTTGTCATTTTGACACTAACAAGTAACGCGTACGAACTATAAAATGCGTGCAACAACCACAAGCTGGTGTTGCGTTCTTACTCCTAATGATTAAAAAAATGCAAAAATAGTCTTAAATAACATTCTAACCATATGAAGAAAAATTAAGTACCTACTATAGGAAAATTTGAGGTAGTACATGTTGCCAACAAAATGCTTTGAACGTGTCTAGAACGCTCATAATATATTCCGTATGCTACTTTACTGAATGACGAAGTTGAAGAGGTTCAGAGCCCTGATTCACAACCATACGACAGGCTATCGTATCGAAAACCTGACATTGCGAAAATCTGATTTGACTTGCCCTCAACAGCAAATAGCTGTTGGAAGAATAGCGGGCGTCTATTTGATTTAAACTGACAAAATTTTCGGGTTTTGGACTTGTGAACAGCGTTTAGAAGACTCCTACGATAACAATGATTAATGTTCGATACGATACGGAAGCGTATCGAGTGTTTGTGAATAACTATGCAGGTTTCTGTCATAGCTTCGTCATCAACAGATGCCTTGTTCTCAGCTACTTGAAACCTGTCCTTATCTCTTTCGTTAAAACCCTCAATTTTCTCGACAATATTATTTTGACTTTGTAGTGTTTGGACTCATCGCCATTACGTCAGGGTCTCTCGCCTCTTCTTCGGTAGTTGAAACGACTATTACATCAGAAGGCCAATTCTCGTAATGTAAAACGTTCAAAATCTAGTCGCACTCTCATCTCGGCGACAAACAAATGTCAAAAACTTGTCAAAATGTAGGGAAATTAGAAGTATTTTTGACAGATTGAGACTGAGATCAGACTGAGAACGTTTTTAAAATTACGAGAATTGCCCCTCAGGTGTAGTGGTCGTTATAGCCGACCGTTTCTAAGGATTCTTACCCTCAGTCCCGGTCAGAACGGGATCGCTGCCAGAAGCAAGGCCACCGGGAACTAGAGGACGCGTTATTGGCGTTGTTACTCGGAAGTTCAGTTTCTTCGTCGGTCAAATTTATCGGTCCAATGTCACTGCTGGTCGATGGTCTGGAGAAGTGAAGATCTCTTGGCAGCTCTCGGGTGTAGAGCACGGAGGATGTCCCACCAATTGATACTCCCTCTTCCTTCAAAGCAAACTTTTTATGCAGTGCCTCAATATTCTTCTCCATATGTTCTTTCTTTTGCGCATTAATTTCATTCCTTTTTTTAAGTTTAGCTTCAATTTCTTCCTCTTGCTGTCGCAGAGCTTCAATATCCTTTTCAAATTCTTCTTCAGTCCTTGCTAACAAGTTTTGTAATGTTGCAGTCTTCTGCGCAATATTGTCTTTCTTAGCGGACTTAATGTCATTCATTCTTTGAATTTCAGCTTGAATTTCTCTTGTCTGTTCGTCCTCGCACTGTCGCATACGTTCAAGGTCCTTTTCAAATTCTTTTTCGTTTGTAGCTAACATGGTTTGCTTTGCCTGAATATTTCTATCCGTTTCAGTTTTTGTCTGCGCTGCAGTTTCCTCGAGTTTTTTAATTTTGGCTTCAATTTTCCTTTTCTGCTCTGCTTCACGTTGTTGCATAGCTTGAATATTTTTCTCCAATAGGTCTTTTTGAATAGCAAATGATTTTTGCATTTCTTCAATGTTTTTATTAGTTTTGTGTTCCACCTCGTCCTTCTGTTGTTGTAATGCTCTAATATTGTTTTGAGTTCTTTCTTTCACTTCAGATTCAATTTCTTGCATGTTTTGAATTTGTGTTTCAAATTCAACTGTTTTCCCAGCCTCGAATTCTTGCATTTTTTTAATACTAGCTTCATATTTCCTTTTCTGCTCTGCTTCACGTTGTTGCATAGCCTCAATTTTATTCTTTATTATTATTGCCTGCTGGTCCTCGTGTTGTTGCATACCTACAATTCTGTCTTCGGATTCTTCTTCATCCAAATGTAACTTGTTCTTCATGTCTTCAATATTCTTTTCAATGTCCATTTTTTTCCGAACCTCATTTTCATTCATGTTCTGGATTTCCTTTTTACTTTCATTTTTCATCGCAGCTTCTTTTTGTTGCATTTCCTCAATATTCTTTTCTACTTGTTCTTTATTGATAGCTAACGAGTTTTGCCAGGCTTTAAATTTCTTCCCCATATCAATTGTTGCCTGATTCTCTTTTTCTTTCAATGCAGCAATTTCAGCATCAATTTGACTCTGTTTCTCAGCTTCAATCTGTTGGATAACTTGAAGTTTTTTCTCAAGTTCTTTACATTTAGCTAATTTGTTTTGCATTATGTCAAGATTTATCACCATATTGAGTTCCTGCTCAGCTTCATTTGCTTCCAATTTTTTTATTTCAGCGTCAATTGCTCTCTTTCTTTCAGTCATGGTTAGTTTCATAGCTCGAATCCTTTTCTCAGATTCTTCTTTTGCCACATTTAAGGTTTTTAACCTTTTTTCGTTGTCCTTTTCCATTTCTCTTTTCTCTGCATTCTCTAAATCTTTCAGTTTTTGGATTTTTCTATTAAAATAAGTTTTCTTCTCACGTTCGGTGCTCTCCCTTACTTTAAAGTTCTTTTCCATTTGCTTTTTAATTTCAGCTAGCTCTGTGTGCTTGGCGGCGATGTTTCTATCTGTCTTTTCTTTCTCATTCAATTCGTCATCCTTTAACTTTTGAATTACCGCGTCTAATCTGGCTATTGTCTCAGCCTCTTTTTCTTTCTTTTTTTGTATATTCTTTTCAATTTTTTCTTTTTTCTTCACTAATTTATTTTTCTTTGCTTCAATATTCTTATTAATATTGCTTTCTTCCTTAGCTTCCTTGTCTTTTATATTTTGAATTTCGCGGTCAATTATATGAGTTTCCTCAGCCACGTGTTGTTTCAAGGCTTCGATACGCTCTTTCATTTGCTCTCTAAAGTTGTCCAAATCCTCAAAACTTTTCTCCAAATCAGCTTTCGCCTGCGCTTCCTTATTTTTCCATGTTTTAGTTTCACGGTATATTATATTTTTATTGGTCTTGGCCAATTCATTCATATGATTAATGTTATTTTTAAGTTTCTCAATTTCCCTTGATGTTGCTGCCACTCTCTCTTTACAATTCTTGTCCATTTCAATGTTTTTTTTCTCCATATATGCCAAAACATTTTCTAATAAATTTTTATCTTTTTCAATCCTATCCAATATGTTTGTTGCTCTTACCATCGTCCTCTCGGTTTGTAACTTTTTGTTTGTTTCCTGGAATTTGGATTTGTGTTCGTTTACTTTTTTCTTCAAAGCTTCTATTTTCGGACTGTGTTTTGGTTTATATTCCCTTTTCTTAACTGGTGTTTTCGTCACCTGAGGACAAACAAAAATGCTTTATAATAAGGCTTAATATCATTTATTTGTTAACATGTCTGCAGTTTCCTAGCAACTGAACGATTAGCTATTCCATACATTTTGATCGTGTTGTTAGTTTTCACTTTTGTATGGAACAGTAGATTTTTTATTTCTGACTTGGTCTTATAGTAAAAGTTGTTTATTTTAATGAGTACTGCACTACAAAGAATGTTCCTTATCGACCTGCCATATCAAACTACCATACCATCAATTTAGTACATGATTCTGGACCGCCTGGGTTGAAAATTTTGACCGCATAGGTATTGCACTTTTGTACGCAATAGCTGATTTTTATAATAACTCGACGACTGACTGACTGACTGTGTTTTTATATGTTTGAGTACGAGGCTTTTGACTACGTTGTATGTGTATATTTTATGTCTTTTTTATTTTGTAATGTGCGTTTTGTTTGTGCAGATTTTTTTTTAATTTCGTCGCTGTCGGATCCAGTATCATGTACTGTATCCATGGTAACGTGTTGCGCGCCGGTGTCCCTGCCACCCTGTATCAATGGGAGCTAGCTACTGGCAGATTATGTAATGTTAATAGGTTCTGAAGATCACAGGCCGGTCGATACACTTCCGGCTGAGTGGGGGGTGTTTCGGCACCATGAGCCTGAAACGAATCCAAGTCAAACTCAAACTCAAAACTCAAAGCATTTATTTCAATTAAACCATTTACAGGCACTTTTGAATTGTCAAGAAGTCAGTCAGTCAGAAAAAGTGAAGCTAGTTGCCCATTCCAAAGCGTAGGTACCTATGGAGAAGAACGGGCAAGAAACTCCATGGACACTCTTTTAAATCAAAATAATGTGGTTACAAAGTCTTGGTTACATCATTCATGTTAAAAATTATACATGTGAGAACGATGCAGAACGTTAAAAGCGTCCATAATGAAAAGATGAGAAAAAACAACAATTCAAATAATAAATTAAAATAAGCCATGGCAGATGGCAGCAAAGAGATGACCAGTCCCTACTGACGGCGCCCGTTCACGAACATGACGCATGCATCAGCACCATTCAGCTCAACCATTTTGAAGGGAGCTAAATGATCCAACACATGCGCCACCATCAGCGAGACATTTGAGTGAGCATGACATACTCTCAGCCGCCAGAGCACATTCAAGTCAATGAAAGACGTACCCAGTAAATGGTAGCTTTATAGTGTGTACATAGTACTCACACATGTGTTATGCAATTATACAATACTAGGAGATTGAATTTATACAATGCAAAGATAGACTTACAATCTTCAAGTGGACGAAGACCTTACAGATGAGGAGGTGGTCGCCAAGTCTTACCCTATAGGTAAGTTAGAAGTAACCCTAATGTCTGGGCTACGAGAATACCGCGTATCCGTAGGCCACGAAACTCTCGTTTAGGGAAATTTTTCGCTACATGCGTGATTAAAGAGCGATTTTTGTAAAAAAAATTACTAATAAAATGGTTAAAATTGTAAGGGCGCGTTCACACGAGCGCGATTTTTTAAGCGCGCGCGTCGCGTACGCATCGCTCCCTCTAGAAACATTGGAATTAAATGCTTCTTTTTTGAGGAAGCGATGCGTACCCGAAGCGCGCGCGAAAAAATTCGCGCTCGTGTGAACGCGCCCTAATATGTTCTAGTAAATTATCAGGTATATCAAATCCTTAACTGTGGACTACTATTTAAGCCACACCCTGTTTAATAATAAACAAATATTATAATATCTTACTTTCTTCCCTTCGGGCAGGCTACCGAGGTTGAAAAAGCGCGCAAGACCGGGAGGAAGGCCTTGGCGACGATAAGTTTCCGCGAGCCACTCGAGAAATTCAACGTGGGGATCGCCATTCTCAGCATCGAGTGCCGCTTCGGCACCCAGGTCAGTCATCTGCGGGGACAACATATTTATATTGCAACACTATTTACATCATAATAACATCGTGAGGGAACCGGCATGTCCTAGAACAAAATATTCGAACACATCACTCATTTGGAGAAACAACGTAACTACTACTTTTTTTTTCAAGTCTTTGCTTTTCTAACATATGTAACTCATTTTTGGGAAAAAATACATTTACATCGATGTTTCTCCAAATGAGCGACATCTACCAACCCGCGCTGTACCCGCTTGATAGATTATAGCCCATTCCTTCTCGAAGAGAGGAGGCCGGTGTCCCAACAGAATAATCATAGAAAGTACTAAATTTGAAAAAATGTAACGCATTGAAATTGTAAGTGTGTAATTCCCTGTTGGACTTTAAGGGGTATAATTTTATAAACGTTGCTTAAAGTTAATGGTGCGTTCCGAGTTGGGATGTTATCGATCTGAGCGTGCTTAAACCAGGACCGAATTAGCGCGAGCGCGATAACGATGTCCCGTGAATGGTCATAGATGATGTCATGACATGCGCCGTCTTGCGATAACGCCGACCATGGCTTCTAATAATATCACCGTGAAGCCGGCTTTTGATTATGGGATGTAATATATATTACATCTTGAGCTATATATTACATCCCGCGATTGCTGTTCACACTGTAACCTATATATTTTGGAATTTGGAACAGTTCAGCTTCGGTCATCACTGTGTCATTACGTTCTTTTTTAATTCATTTAATGCGTAGGTAAGGATTCCGTACTTCAAATATCTATAGGTGATCAGTTGACACGTCTGCACACGAACGTTACCATTCAAAATTCAAACTGAGGGCGAGACAGGAGGAGGCGAAGTGTCCGGGGACGTGAAAAATATACATCTTCAAATGACCTCTAAATATCGCTCGAAAAAATATTTATAGTTTGGGATGTAATATATATTATAGCACAGTATGAACGGTCTCGTACAAAATGTATGACGAGCGATAAAATATTATATCTCAAGATGTAATAATATACAGGGTGAATTTTCCAAGTGGGCGTGGATGGCCAAATTCTAAACTATGAGGAATAGCGAAAAGAAACTCAAAGGAGTCGCGGGCTCGATTTTGATGAAAACTAAAACTGCATCATTGGATTTTTGAAAAATCAATATTTCTAGCCAGGAATCAAACCTGTTGATTTTGAAAAAAAAAACACGCTGTATTATTACACCATTCGATAGTGTCCCTAATAAGGATCAAATTCTGGGAAGTAATGACATTGAAAAATTCGCCCTGTATATTATATTATATCCCATAGTCAAAAGCCGGCTTGAGCGCTGTTAAAAATGAGTGTGTGTGTGTGTGTATGTGTCAGTGTGTGTTTTGTTTTGAGTTGCACTTGCATCATATCTTTAAACTAACGTGGCATTTTCGAAATTGTGCTTCTGGCTGACAATCGCCACCTAAACAAAGAAAAAAAAAAATGTGGTGTTTATACAAAGAAATACTGCTGTAATATCGTTTTGACAAATTTTTACACAAACAAGTTTCAACTTGCAAACAATCATTTATGATGTGAGTCATAGGGAACGGAGACTTGATATGATGAGTACCTACCTACTATGAGGGCCTGTTTCAACACGTCCGACTACTCACTAAAATAGAATAAATTCGTCACCTGCCTACCTTTTTCCTCTTTCCCATCTTTGTTGGGGACGGCTTCCAGTCTAACCGGATGCAGCCGAATATCACTATTTTACATGAAGCAACTGCCTATCTGACCTCCACAACCCAGTTACTGGGTAGTACGATTACGATACCCCTTGGTAAGACTAGTTGTCAGACTTTTGGGATTCTGACAACTCGTAGAGACTGTCAAAGATCCACGAATGATAGCTGGGCCCAACGGCTTAACATGCTTTCCGAGGCTCGGAGGGGTCTTGGTATGTAAAGATGGTCACCCATCCACGGAGTTCCACACCTTTTTGTATAATGCGCTGGTGCCGGTGACGAGGAAACATAAAAGAACGCCGTTTTTCCAATTACAACGTTTTATTAAATAAATGCTTACAGGAGAGTAATATTAGACGTCCTACACGTATTCGTTTTTCACGAAAAACCAAAAGCAATCTACCTACCATAGACACACAATATGTTTTTCTTAAATGGACCTACTTATTAGTACTTATACAAGACGGAACTCACGGAACCAATCCACACACATTTGCCAAAATCGAGATAAGTATACAGAAAGCTTTCAAAATGCACCTTCTATTGACCCTGTAAAGATCAAAATGGTCTGACAATTTGTCGATAAGTATAAAAAAAAGATCAAAATGATCTTTTGATCTTTTTTTTATACTTATCTCGATTTTGGCATGTGTGTGGAGTGGATCCGTTTTGCATAAGTAGGCCCAAATGTTATTCTATGTTATGAGTATTGGTCATAAACACACGGACTAACCGCGGCAAGCTTAGCTTTAGATTTACCTGATCGATCGACCCGTGTGGCTTTTATTACTTTGCCACAAGCCCCTCTATTTGACATCTAAATGTACTAAATATTCTAATTAAAATTCCTTAGTTGTGTGTTTGGTCGTTGTGAATAAATAATGGTATCGTTCGCTCGCATTTAATTTTTACCCGACTGCAAATAAGGGTTATGTTTTCTACTGCTCAGTTTGTTACTTGACACTGTAGGTAGTAGGTACTATACAAACTTTAGCTTGCACCCTAATTGCGTCACACACTAAATCACAATGAATGTTATTGAACTGTCAAAATGAATGTCATTGCTATTGATAGTGTGTTACGAATTTACCCCGGCGGTACTGTTAGCGAGTCCAGCATTACTAGGTTACCTTGCAAAAGTTATGGCACATGACCCCCGCCTTCTTATCAAAGCGTGTTAATTCCTAACGAAAATAAAACGATAGCAAATATTACTAGTTTCTGTATTGTTTTTTATCATAAACTATTTGCGCCCCGAGGTTTCACGCGCATAAGTGTTGATCCCGTCGGAATATCGGGATAAAAATTATCCTATGTCCTTCCCCGGGATGCAATCTACCTCTCTGCCAAATTTCATCGAAATCCGTTCAGTGGTTTAGGCGTGAAAAGATAACATACAGACAAACAGACATGAATAATTATGCTAAAAAAATAAAAAAAGTATCTTGTAGATAATAAAATTGCAGGCCTTGTGTCTCCAATGTTCTTATCCTTCTTTTCGTTTATTTATTGTCCAATCTAAATACCAAATTCTTGAATTGATTATTTTTATGCCTAAGGCTGATTGAATTTACTGATTCGACACCAATATAAAAAAATGTGTAAGTAAATAAAAAAAAGTCCCCTTCATTTATTTTCAACAGAGTAGAATTTTGTCTCACCGTTTTGTTTGTTATTTCTATTTTATTTTTCACCTCAGAAACTAAATAAAAAATCGTCTACTTTTTACATAAATGCGAAATACACGCGGTAACAATAACACTGAAAAATACGATGTTTACAATATTCTAAAAATAGCCGTTTCAACCAGACGGACACGACAAAGTCAAATAAGTACATACATATACATATATAAAATACATAACTTGTACCTTTGAATAAAAGTTTTCCAAACTTCACCATAAGTTCACATCACAAAATTGGTTAAAAGCCTTGGGCACGTCAGGCGGTTACAACCAGTAAGCGTCACCAATGAAGCTCAACTTTTGATCACAAAACTTACACAGAGGTAGTTTTGTGCAGAGGTTATAATATCGTTGGCGCCTGTATGGCGCGCTCGCTGAATGCAGACTAAAGTTATGATTCCGATCTCGGCAGCACGCAGCAGTGCTGCCGCGGCAGTGCGGTCGCAGCACTACTGATCAGTACTGGTCCTCATACATTTTCTACGGGTTTATACGTGATTATTACATTCCGAGCACGGCAGCAATGTGACGAAGCAATGTCGCGCAGCATTGCTGCCGTGCTCGGAATGTAATCACGTATAAACCCGTAGAAAATGTATGAGGACCAGTACTGACCAGTAGTGCTGCGACCGCACTGCCGCGGCATCACTGCTGCGTGCTGCCGAGATCGGAATCATACCTTAAGGCGCTTACCGATGTTGTGTATGCCGGCCGGCATGAGGCACTCGTGCCATAATAACATAACCTACTATATGCATTATACCTAACCTAAAGGACCTACCTACTTGTATTTTTCCTACACTCAGGATAAGTGGGTATAAATACAACTGCGTAGTTTTTACCAGAGCCTTATCAAAGTGACTAACAACACTTATTCAGCCCTGTTCAGCTTTTGTCCATAGAAAACAATGATTTTGTATGGAGATGCGTACGCATCCGTTCAGCTTTCTGCGTTTATTCAGATGCGTACGCATCTCGATACAGAATCGTTGTTTTCTATGGGCAAACGCTGAACAGATCTGAAATTCTGAATAAGTGTGGTTAGTCCCTTTACCCTTCGTACCTATGTGTAAACGTGGATCCACGCGAGACACAGTGGCTTTTTAATTGTCTGTAATTATGGCATTCAACCAGTTAAGCTGTGCTTCAGAACTATGTGCATAGTCAGCCTATAACGATCTCACTGCTGGGACACAGGCCTCCTCTCTGTGAAAGGAATTGGGCCGTAATCCACCAAGTGGACCCAGTGCGGATTGGTAGATGTGTTGGCACGTCATGTCTTCTAGATGTCGCATGTCTTCGAATGTTTGGTTTTATGATATGCCGGTTTCCTCACGATGTTTTCTTTCACCGTTTTGAGAGTAGCGGTGAAGAAATAATTTACACAAAGTAAAGCGCCTGTCTGGGTTCGCATCTACGACCTAAGGCCGTTACCACTGGGCCACCACTGCTCCTATGAAATTATGTGTGCTTCATTGTTTTATTATGATTAATAATTAATATTCTACAATGAAGTCCGTGCTTGTCTCTTAACAATGGCTTCTGTTCTAACTGATAGTGAATTATTAAGCAAATGGGATTTAACCACGAGTCAGTCGAATTTCGCGCGGACGTAAACATATCCCGGTGGGATGTTATCGCGCACTGGGTTTTCAACTTTAAGTGTTGAGCCGAGCGTTGAAAGTCCAACAGAGCGCATCCCAATATCCCAATTTGAAATAAAATTAGGCATTTAAATAAACCTTTTTTACAGTCCGTTCAACCGACTTTGAATTCTATTGCGTTGGTGGCATGACATATGGCAGCTGCAGTAAACAGTTGGTATTGTAAACGCTTTTTTGCTTTTAATACCATCCTTATGCCTACGGTATAGAAGTCAAAATCGGTTGAACGGACTGTTAAAAAGGTTTATTTAAATGTCTAATCTTATTTCAAATGGAGTATAGAGTTGAATGAATTGTCAAGGGGTCAGTTGTTCAAGTACACTTTACACATAGCTGGTAGCGTTACGTATTGGATTGGAGCAAACGCGAAGGTCTGGGTTCCAATCTCGATATGAGACTCTTATTTTTACCCGCTGAGGAACAGCAGGTCGAGGCCAGTCGGGGGAGCGGTGAATGCTTATGCTTATGCGAATCCCGCACCCCCGGCCATAGGTAGAGGTGGAACACCGCGGTAGTTTTAGCCGGTAAGAGTTCGGCATGCCCCACTATCACCCCCACGATGGAGGAAGTCCATGAGGATTTCTATCGAGCACCAAAAAAAAAGGGTCATTCAGTCAGAAAGATGTGGCACCTATGAAGAAGAACGGGCAAGAAACTCTACGGACACTCTTTTAAATCATATTTTATTTTTTTTACAAAATATTAATTATATCATTCATGTTGAAATTATACATGTGAGAACGATGTAGAAAGATGTGCACGTTAAAAGTGACCATAATAAAAAAGATGAAAACAAAAAAAAAAATAAACAATTGAGAAATTAAAATAAGCCGTGGCAGCTAAGAGATGACCAGTCTCGACTGACGCAGCCCGTTCACGAACATGACGTATGAATCAGCGCCATTCAGCTCAAACATTTTGAAGGGAACTTAATGATCCAACACACCGCCACCAAAGGCTAGACGTAGACATTTGATCGAGCATCATGGTAGGTATAATAATATATGGTATTCTCTTCCCGTGACAGCTGGGTCACGTGATTTGCCTAGTAATACGCCATCAGTTGCGAAGCGGTTCTCAAACTTTTTTAGTGGGGAAAAAGATAAAAATAATACAATGGGTACTCGGCATGCTGTGCTGGCGCTGCTGCTGCGGCTGCGGAAAACCTCAAGAGGCGAAAATATAATAACTTTATCGGAAATTATATTTTCGAGCCGTTTGGAGTTTAAACCCCAAACCCTTGGCCAAAGGCTAAGCATTGCCATACAAACAGAGTACTACTTCATAATCAATTTGAGGATACAAGTCCTTTGTGGCATCATGAACAATCCGAGTCGTGAAAATGAATTTTTCATCGTGCAACGATTCACCTTGGTATTTATTAAATTCTCTCTCCATTATAGTGGCAACCCTGACCAATTCTTTGCAAGGGTAAATTAGTTTTCCCCTCGACACAAAAAAAATCCAATCACAGGCTACGCTACCTGGATCAATCTCTTTCGTGTCTCGTCTCCAAGATGTGGATATTTTCGTAAAAACCTGTAAACAACATAACCGCTTATATATTTTAGACCTTGATCTCTGATTCCTTCAGCAGCCATTTGCGTTTCAATATTGTCAAGTTTAGTAATAGGTTTTCTTCATTAGTCGGAATATATGAACTAAGATCGTGATTAAAGACTACAGCATCTTCGCTCACTTCGTCAATATCCGTTAGCATTTCTATAAACCATTAAACCTTATTTGAAAAAAAAACTATCTATGTAGCAAACTACAACAACATCACTTGAAAAAAAATACATCTGACTTGGCTGTATGAGCTAAGATCTCTTTGCCTGTCCTTAATTAGGACTGAAATACAAACAAAAAAAATCACTACAAAACAAATGAAAAAAAGTCTGAAATGAAATAATATGTAGTAATGTACACACGGTTATACATCAAGCTATACATTTCCAGTTTTCGCTGAGCTCGCATTGTATAGGTTTTTCGTGCAATTAGAAGTCAGCTTATAGTGGTTATGTATAGCTTGATGTGTAGCCGTGTGTTTGTGTTATACCTGTTCTTATTGTTGTTTTTGGTCTACAATATTGAAGCCACGCATTTGCTATCATCTCTTCTTTAGGAAAGGAAAAAAACCTTATTACACCGCCTTTTTTACTTCTGTTTTTACTGTTTAGTATGGAACAATTATTAACCATTTTTTTTTCTTGTGTATCTTTCAAACTTTACACTGTTTTCCTTTTCACAGTAACCAATGTTTGGGAACCACAGTATTTTGCTTACCGAGCGAAACAACGCTATAGGTATGAGCGACACGACGATAGCGATGAAATGGTGGGCTATCAGTATGACACTTGTCAATTCGATGTGTGGCCACTGTGTGTAATTGAATTACCTGAGCAAAATGCATTTTTTAACTTAACAAAGCAATTATGAACTAATAATTCAATAGTTTAATCAATTTAAAACTAAATAGATGAATCACACGAGTTACTAAATAGTTAAGCTAGTTAGTAATTTATTTTATTTTTATTAAATAAATGAGAAAGTCCCTAAATTTACTGAAAAGGACAATCAATGGCAACACTTGTCGTGACGTCCGAGGCCATCGTGGGAAGAGAATACCAGGCGAAGTATACAGGGTGTCCAGTAATTAATGGATAACCTTGAAATGGCTTATAGCAGACCTTATGGCCGTTCAGAAAAAAATACAAAACAAAATATATCCTAAGTAGTACCTAAGATATGCTTTTTTTAAAAAAAAAAGACTACAAATTTTTACCTTATTTTACATTATTGTACGCTACGACCACAAATGAATGAATTCCATCGGTTTTTTGTTGCTGTATTATTGTACGCTAACTATGCCGACAGATAGGCAGTAAATAGTATGTCTAGCTGCTGCAATAAAAAAAATAAAAAAACTTTAATTAATTTTTCAGTGAAAAATTTTCAAATAACAATTTTTTGACAAAGTTTAAATGTCTTGGGTATAAAACTTGGGTTTTTTTTATTGGGGCTGCCTCAAAGAAGGGGTGTACCGTAAACCAATCGGGTATTTAGAAGATTTACGTAGGCGTGTCAGGGCAGCCACATCAAAAATAACTGAACGAAGCTATACGAGACTGCTCAGAAGAGCATTTATCCGCAGATTTAGAGCCTTTTTTTTTTATTTTTATGGATGGGAAATCATCAAATGACCCCTCCCGCTCTGGGTGGAGCGAAGGGAGTGTCAGACTCTTACTGACTAAAACCCATCCGTGTTCCTTCCTTAGCCCTTTATGTTCCGGGGTAGCGGTAACCCTTTCGGACAATCCCGCACCAGATGTAGAGCCTGCATAAGAGTGGATGGCAAACAATTTACACATTTATTATGAATATATTAATCTTAAATAAAGTATTATTAATGTTAAATGTTGTTTTTTATTAAACCCCAATGGTCAGTTGCAATTGGATGTAAAAATTGTTTCGATATTTTAAATTTTGTTATTTAGTCTTTACTCCTTTACTACATTAATAGCAATAATTCACTATTTACATAAAATACAGCAATAAATTGTACCATTATTAAATGTACTTGAAACCGACATTGCTTATTTTAAAATTATTGGTCACTCATGTTTTCATACATTTTTTTTATACATTTAAACTTTGTCAAAAAATTGTTATTTGAAAATTTTTCAGTGAAAAATTAATTAAGTTTTTGAAGTGAAAACTTCTTTAGCGGCGTTGTACACTTTTTGTAATCGGTACAAAATGTGAAACTCGCGTCAGGACATCGCGTCAGGACACGTGACCGTCAGGAGAGATTCCCCCCCCCCCCCTCTTTCTACGGCGGCGCCAACCGAAGTGAACCAAGTGAGACACGATAATGGATGGATGGATGGATGGATGGATGGATGGATGGATGGATGGACGGACGGACGGACGGACGGACGGACGAACGGTGACGGTGACGGTGACGGTGACGGTGACGGTGACGGTGACGGTGACGGTGACGGTGACGGTGACGGTGACGGTGACGGTGACGGTGACGGTGACGGTGACGGTGACGGTGGACGTGGATGTGGATGGATGGATGGACAGCTGATGGCTCGACCGTCTGTTAGTAGCCACACTGCTGTGTATTCGTAAAATTCGTGTATATAAAGTGTTTAAAATATGGAAATTGAACAAAGTGCATCGATTAATGAAAAAAGTGACGCAGAAATAGTGAAAAAAAATTAGTTAAATTATTTCAATTAATAATTGATTTATTTCAACGTTAATATTCAAGTTTTCACTTCTGCCGGCACTCCCGGAGTGCAACCCGTCTTTTTTTTATTTTTTTTATTGCAGTAGCTAGACATACTATTTACTGCCTATCTGTCGGCATAGTTAGCGTACAATAATACTGCAACAAAAAACCGATGGAATTCATTCATTTGTGGTCATAGCGTACAATAATGTAGAATAAGGTAAAAATTTGTAGTCTTTTTTTAAAAAAAAGCATATCTTAGGTACTACTTAGGATATATTTTGTTTTGTATTTTTTTCTAAACGGCCATAAGGTCTACTATAAGCCATTTTAAGGTTATCCATTAATTACCGGACACCCTGTATAATTGTACCATGAGTGAGCATGACATTCTCTCAGCCGCCAGCACATTCGAGTCAATGAATGACGTAACCAGTAAATGAAAGCTTTATAGTTTAGGTACACGTGTGCTACACACGCTGTTTATAAACACATACTGTGTACACGAGAATTACGTAGACTGCTGCCGGAGGATTAAAAAAAAAAACCGAATTTATTACAAAATAATTTATTTTAATAAAAGAAATTACAATTATTGAAATATGGAATTGACTCGATCGATGGTGGATGCGAAGTGCGCGGGCGCGGTCACGTAGTCGGTGTCTTCGGGCCTCGTGTCCTGTGTCAGCATTTTCCCCTCGTAGCAACTGGGTCGATGACGCGGCGAGCGCGTGGCTCGTGCCGTTGTGTCAGCGCTTTACTTAATAGTGATGCCCGTAACACCTCCCCCCTCAGATCGACGACTATTTCAGATTTTGAGATGAAATATCGTCGAGAGTTTGTATTGATCTTGGGATGCCGACTGGTTCTGGCGGGTTTCGGATGTTTCAGGCTCGGCGTACATGGCTTCATCTGGAATTGTCATCTGCTTCTTTCGGCGGATGTGGACTCGGTATAATAGTATTGCTCCCAGTACAGATATGGCAAGTAGTGCACCATAAAATGGGATTGTTGTATGGTAAATAGTTGAGGTTGGTTCAATGTGGATTGGCTTCTGTGAGTCTATTCTGTCTTGAATATCGTGCAGTGCAGCTTCTTTAAGTTAATAGCATTGATTTGTAGGGGCGGCATAGTTGATTCTTCGATGTCATCTGGCGCGTTGCTTATCTTCATGGGATGTCCCCTAATGTGGTCGTTAATGTTGACGATGGTGAACTCATCTGTTCGTAACTTGCAGTTATGTGGAATGGTTACAAGGAAGCTTCCGGTTAGGGTTATGGATTCTTCTTGTTCGCAGACTAACTGGACTTGTGTTAGTTTCGGGAACACGAGAGCGTAGCGGCGGTCATCTAACTTTTCCATTGCGGGCTTTGTCAGACTGATGGTAATCTTGTTGCATGATTTGTGTGGTGTCTGGCTTGCGATGATGTCGCAGATGCAGCCTGGATTTGTTCTCATCTGGTGGTTGAGTTTTTCTTCGCAGATATACTCTGAAGCTACCTTCGGGCATTCTGCCTCTATGTACGCGTGAATGTTTCCAGTGATTGCTAGGAATGGGTAGGACGGGATGATGGCTTGCTTATTTCTATTTGGTACAATGACTAACTTGTACAACAGGAATTTTACTGGGGACGTTATGGGGAATTTAAATGCAAAAATTATTTGACTTCCACGATAATAAGCTAATGGTTTAATGATATCATAATATTCTCGGATTTCTAATTCTAGTATGTAGTTAGTCTCTATTATAAAGCTCACTTAATTTGCGTATCATATTGCTTAATATTTCTGTACCTAACATGGAATGATGAGTGTGCAATTGACCGGAAAGTGCTATCGCATTTTGTAACCTACTTATTTCGCTTAATAAACTATCTACGGTATTGCTAATTATCTGCTGTATTTGCCTGCAGACTGTCATTTAATTGTACTTGGTTTTCTACTAATTTTGTAATGATTTTTGTATGCTCATTCATCAATGCTTTGCTAAGGCTTATATGATGATTTTGCTCAATTGCTATTTGCTGCTGGTTATCGTTAAGGGCGTTATCATATTGAATGGCATCTGTATTATCTAGGTTTCCTATCCGAGACCATCTACTAAACCTCTCTTGAATCGATTGGGCTTTAGACTTTGTAGGTGAGATATGGTTTTATCTAACTTTACGTTTAAGCTATCTATTTGAAGCTCGTATAAAATGCGAGTGTAATCGTCTAGTCTATCTGTCGCTTTAATAAGTTGAATTCGTATTTCGTTAATATTTACCGCGGCTATTTGAAACGGTAGTCAGGCATTCGGAGATAATGCAATTACAAATTAACTGTTCCTCTACAAAAACGTCACCACCCTGTGCGTTAACAGGTAAACGTATTAATTTAAAACTTCCCGCTGGTATGATTTCTTCATGGAGGTTTAAATTTCGAGAGTTATAAATTTGGATGCGGTTAATTGCGAACTTAGTTATAAGTGTAAGATCTTTTAAATCTAACTTAGCCTCCCATTTAGTAAGTAAATCCATTCCTATCAAACCATCAAAACGATCGTGGAATCTGTATACGAATAATTTAATTGATTCCGTGTCACTGAATTCGGGAAAACAGGGTAAGTTAATAGAGTAGTCACTCCTGCTTGTGGCATGGACGTTAGTGACCTCGAATGGATCATAATTAAGGGGAATGTGTGGGAAATAATTCTGAACCCCTTCGGGACTGATGAATGATTGATTTGCACCGGTATCTATGAGAAAGTTGAGTGGAGGGTTATGAATACTGATATACGGTAGTTGCCTTTGGGTTTGCAAATTTAATTCTATTCTGAGCTGTTTGACTTCGGAGCTTTCTGAAAATCCTGACTGGTTGAGGGCTGCGGTTGGTCAGCAGTATCTGTCTTGTCTTGGTCGTTAGTCCCGTCAGTCTGTTCCGGTGTGGCATAGTCAAATGTACAGTCGTTGAAATAAAAGTAGTCTTGGTTGTAAGGGTCAATGTAATAGAAATCAAATGGGTCGGGGTAATAATAGTCCTCCCCATAATTCGAACATTCGTTAACGTTAACATCGCGGGTTTTAAGATAGTTGGAAGGTGGTGGATTGCCCCGTTGTGCCCAATTCCAGCTGTTGGTAGCAGGCAGGGGCCTGGGTACAAAGTGGCTAATGCCACTCATCGGCCTGGGACCGTTATTCGATGGGTACGGGTTTCTTTGGGGTATTCTGAATCCAGAACCACCTTGGTTGTTATTACTTGTTATTATTAGGAGGTGGTGCGCTGAATACTTGTTGCGTACGGGTCGGGCCACGTGGTTGCATGTTACTTGGGTTAAACGGCATTCCAAATTGCTGCTGAGATGGCCAAGGACGTGGCATAAATTGCGGTCCTTGCGGTCTAAACGAACCGGGCATGTTAAAAGGATTAGGCCTAAATGGAATAAGCATGTTATTTGGACGGTCTGGCATTTTATGATTAGTTTCATTCTGTTGATTAGTTGGCATTCGACCTGAAGATTTTCTATCTGGCTAATTATCATTCCTACTTTGCAAGTATATAGTATTGGTCTCCTCATGCACGAACTCTAGAGCCTTCTCAATCGTTTTGGTCTCATACATCTAATACGCGCGCCTAGAGGATCTTTCAAACCGCGGAGGTAGGCCTGCAAAGTTAGTTTACGATATAAATCGCGTTTGGCCGCAATAGTTGAATCTAGGGCGTCGTGCAATGATACATATGTCATGATGGTGCTGAAGAGACTCTGGCAACGCTCATGAAATTCCTGTGGCGTGCCGGAACCTTGTGTAGTAAAGTCAAATCGTTGTAGAGAGCAGTCTCATCTCGCTGGTCAGCAAAATTGTTAATAAGAGCACTACGTATGCCTGCCCAATCATCAGGGATACCGTTAGCGTTAATCAGACGGGCGGCGGGCCCCGTAACTTTATTCAATATGCCATTTAAAAGCGCTAATTTAATTAACGGTTGTCCCTCTCGAATAAACTCTTGTGTTAACTGGTCACACAATTTGATGAACCTGGTAAGTACGTTCGGATTCCCATCAAAATCGGGAACTAAGCGGAGGGCTTTAAATACAGCTTCTAAATCGGCCATCTCGGGTTCAATTTCGGAACTAATATCGCGTCTAGGATCTATATTTCTATTCGTACTACTAACTAACCTAGGTGTACTCAATCTACGTGGATAAAAAATGTTGGATAAGGTATAAAGAATCTACAAACAAAAGGAAGCAAGCAACCACTAGGAAAATTCAGCGAACTTACATGAACATTCTGGTCTTTGTAGAGTGGTGCGACGTTGAAGGTCTATCGCATCGAACGCGGTGCGATATACCGGTATTCGCAAGTACGACCCGGGAATCCTACCGACTGCGCCAATTACGTAGACTGCTGCCGGAGGACTAAAAAAAAACCGAATTTATTACAAACTAATTTATTTTAATAAAAGAAACTACAATTATTGAAATATGGAATTGACTCGATCGATGGTGGATGCGAAGTGCGCGGGCGCGGTCACGTAGTCGGTGTCTTCGGGCCTCGTGTCCTGTGTCAGCATTTTCCCCTCGTAGCAACTGGGTCGATGACGCGGCGCGCGCGTGGCTCGTGCCGTTGTGTCAGCGCTTTACTTAATAGTGATGCGCGTAACACGAGTGCGAAAAAAATAGCCACGGGGAAAACGCGCCCGTGCCAACATGGGCACAATTTTGGCCGGGTTTTGAGTCATCCAGTGTTCAAAAAGTGGACCCGACAGTCCCGACACATTAATATTATCTAGTGGGCCTACACCACTGTCCTAACATATCTATCAATATATTTTTAAAAAGTTTCTTGCCGGCTCTTCTGCATAGGAAACGACCATGGTAGATTTATGTGAAATAAAATATTTTGATTTTGATTGAGTTTTAACAAAAGCATCGTAATAGCTAGATGAATCGACGACTTGAAGGTGGCTAGGGCAGAGGGCGGGGGCCCGGGTGTTGTGGCGCTGCTTAGGAGAGGCTTATGTCCAGCCGTGGACTGCAATAGGCTGGGATTATTGATTTAGACTTTATGAGGTACGAACAAGACATAGTTTAGCATACTACATAATGTATGATTGAAGTTCGAAATAAATGCAAGCTATAAGGCGATTCTCACACTACTGCGTTAACGCAGCGGTGTGCGGGAAACGGAGCCAAATTCCACGCACGTGAGTGCGCTTTTATTGAATTTGTATGTAAAAAATCACGCGCGTGGGTGCGTTATCTGCGCCCCGCTGCGTGATGCGGTGCTGTGTGCGAATCGCCTTAGTATGTTTACTCCCGTTTTCCTCATTGTGGCCTTGAATAGATCGTTTCTTTTTTTTATTATTTGACATTACTTTTCTATCCCAACCTGCACTTGGCCCGCGTGGTGAATTACAGCCCACTCCCTCTCACAGAGAAAGGCCTGTGTCCCAGCAGTGGGAACATTATAGGCTGATCATGGTACTTTTTCATCAAGTAAGTTATAATATGGTGTATGGTGTGACGACCTGGTAACGTTTGCAGGGCCAACATGGCCAGAGATCGCACAAGACAGGGGAGGCCTTTGCCCAGCAGTGGGAGTCGGGACACAACATAGGCTTACACACAACACACACAATATAATATATAATATTTAAGTATGTGTATAAGTACTTGCTACTAACATTAGATTATTTTATTTCAGTAAGTAGGTAGCACAAACACTTTTACACGTCAATCATATTTTAAAAAGTAGATGAAGTCGGTCGGCGTTACTACTGAGAAGAAAAGCCGAAACAAACTCAGAGGTCACAGTCCAGAAATAATCTTGACATTAAAGAAGAGGTCAAAAGTGGTACTAAATTCCGAAGATTTTTAAACGCTAATGTGGTGTACCTTATTAGAAAGCTTATTTATTAAGCTACTCGATTATAGTTAAATATGACTTTTTCAGGCGCCCGTTTTTGTAAAAAAGTGAAAAATGTTTCAGTACAACGAAACGCACGTACCTAGCCTTTATTTATTAATTTCTATGGAATATAATTATTTTAAATGTGGCTAAAGTTTCTGTTTCTATTAAATACTTTGAGATTTTATTATAATTTTAGCTGCAGCTCCATGAAATTGAGACAGAAAATATTGACTATCATGACAATGCAATATCAAAACGTGTCGAAAAAAGGTCAAATCTGTAAATGTCAGAATGACGTTGAAATAAAAAAAACCATAACCACTGGTGCAAGTCCGCGAGGCGTAGTGTTTTTATATGCAGAAAAATACGTCGTCAAATGTATTAATGTACTTAATTTATGAAGTACAAGTAGGTATGTAATAGCCACTTATTTCTGTGATAATTGACAATGAGAAATGACAATGACAATGTCAGTCAGCCGTGCCGTCATTTGCCATAGGGCTGCTAACCCTAAAATATTTTATATATTATTCCCGACCTCATTCCACCGGCCCCCTTCTACCTTCGGACATCCAGGCGCACTGCAAGTTACCATCCCTACCTGGTTGCTGTTCCACCAATTCGCACTAAGCGTATGCAAATGTCGTTTATAATGCGCACAGCAAAAGAGTGGAACTCTCTACCTGCGTCTGTTTTTCCGAGCGCATACAACCCGAATCTCTTTAAAGTGAGAGTGAACAGGCTTCTTCTGGGTAAGCTCGCTCCATCGTCGACTTTGTCTCTGTCACCTTTGACCTAGGCTAGAGTCAAGAGCAAGCCCATTTCAAATAAAAAAAAAAAAAAAAAAAAAATATAAATAATGTTTGTAGTTAGTGATGCAAGCATTTTATTTTTCAAAACTTGCTGTAAAAAAAAATTAAATGCCCTAAGACATCAAAATAATTACCCTCTTTCAGCCTATAAAGATCAGGGGGCCTAAAAAGGTCACTTTGGCAGAATCATAAAAGGATAACATTATGAATCATATTAAAAGTCGTAAAATGGTCACAAACCGACAATTCATAATATTATTTGCGCACAATTCATATCACGCAATTCATCTGTTTGACAGTTTTGAATGAAGATTCGTAAAATGGTCCACAAAATACGAATTGCTTTAGTGTCAAATAGCAGAATCATAAGAAGTGAGTCAAATGCCACATTTCACAAATCATATTGGAGGTTTTGTGAAGAAATATTGTTATAATGGCAGATTTAGCCCTATATGAAAATTTTCTGGAGCACGCGCGGCTTTCGGAGACCCTTTTATATCGCCTACGAAATGCAGCTCTTCGGAAAATAGACATAGCATTCGAAATGCCGGATCTCGAATTTGTTGGCTTATACAGGCTACTAAATAAAAGTGTGTGTCGCGACCTCATCCATGAGCTGGAGCCGTACTTAAGTTCCCGCCGAGGTGGCATAATTACTAGCTCCAAGGCAAGTAAAAGGATTGTACCTGGTTTTAATTAAATAGTTCTAGATAGACTATCATTTATTATTGTAGACGTTTAGGTACTCTGTACCACCCCCTCGATGAAATAAAAACATTGATCATATTTATGCTTAAGGGCCAAAGCACACACGCTACTTTTTGCATCGGCGATCGGCGATTCAACTGCTTTTTAGAAGCTAAATGCAGCGACCAAGCATTCCACACCGCACGGCGATGCAAAAAGTAGCGTGTGTGCTTTGCCTCTAAAGGACAACTTTCTACAATCTTCTATTCACATTTTAGGTGTATTGTACACCTCTGCCTAACCCTTCAGGGATATATAGGTGTGATATTATTATGTTGTCATATTTTATTTCAATTTTATTAAGTAGTATACAGTGGACCCCCGGTAATCCAACAAACATTTTGCAGGGCAGTGTCGGACTATCGAATTTGTCGGATTATAGAGTACTGCCTAAGACCCCCTATAGTATGGAAATGTTTACAAAAGAGTACCTTGTAATCCGACAAATTACAGACCCAATGATAAGATCCCATATGTTATATGTATATATTTACTCTGAAGTACAAATCATACTTCATTATGTATGTCAAATTTAGTAAATTAAACAACACAATAGACAGCTTACGGTTTATTATAAAATAAATGTCATGAATGCTATAGAACTTACAAAAAAATGTCAATACCTACATAATAAATAATGGACCATGTCAGATTACAGGGGGTGCCGGATTAGACAGGGGCCGGATTACCGGGGGTCCACTGTATATAAGAGGACTGTAGAAGAGGATACCTTATACCTTTCACTAAAATAAAACAATAGTGATATGAAAAATATTGTATTTACTATATTAACAATCTCATCTTCTAATATTAAAAAACGAATACAAAACATAATAATGAATTAGCCTTTTTTTCATTCATTTAGGTTTGCGACTCTTATTTGTGTCGATGCTAGCTGCGGAGGGGCAAACCATGTCTCCTTTTTATGGAATCACCATCCACTTAAGACCCACTTGGAACAACTCCACCAGGCTGAAAAGAAAAATTTGTGGGTTTTAGTAAGTCAAATCATCATCATCGTCTGTCTAGCCTTTTCCCAACTATGTACTATGTCGGGGTCGGCTTCCATCTAACCGGATGCAAAGTTAAAGTTTTTGTGGTATTTAAATGTTAAAATATAGTATTTTTTCCTTTGTATTTCTTTATAATTATATTATATGAATGTTATACTTATTTTTTTTATTGCATGTACAAAAAACTCATACTTTACCTCTATAGGACACCAATAAATAGTCTTTTGACTGCATCAGCAAGCCTCTGAAGGTTCTGCACTATTCATTTGCCATATCAGCTGTTTCATCACCTGAGGTAAAACTCTCCGAGCCTCATCTAGTGCAGCCAGAGGGTGACCTAAAAAACGTAATGAAAATACCTTACTTAATAGTTTTCAATAGTCATTATGTCTTAACCCCAATATGAATAGCTGTAGGATTAGAAAAATCCACTCACTGGGGTATCTCGCTTGCCGAGTTCGTCGAGGCAGAGGCACTGTTGTAGCATCGAATTCGGCAGTGGTAGGGGCTGACGCACGAGTCTGGCTAGATCCTGGAATATGGGGCTGCAGCCAGTCTATCAAAAAGTACTCTGTGGCTGCAGCAATCAGCAGAAGCAGATTCAGTTTGATGTTGACTAATGTTGACAATAATGACAATAGTTGACATAACTCAAGGGAGAAACTTTAGGGTGCGTTCCGAGTTGGGATGTAATCGATTTGAGCGTGCTCCGTACCGAATTAGTGTGAGCGCGAAAACGATGTCCAGTGAATCTTCATAGATGACGTCATGACATGCGCCATCTTGCGATAATGCCGGCCATGCCTTATAATAATATCACCGTGAGCGCTGTCAAAAATGACTGAGTGTGTGAGAAATGTGAGGATGTGTCAGTGTGTTTTGTGTTGCATCATATCTTTATATGAAACAAACGTGGCATTTTCGAAATTGTGCTTCTGGCTGACAGTCGCCACCTAACCAAAGAAGAACTGAAGAAGAAATATGGTGTTTATACAAAGAAATACTGTAAATAATATCGTATTGACATTGAGTAAGCACTGTGAGCGCGTTCACGAGCGTTCCGAATTGTCAACAGCTCTCAGCCATCATAATTAATTAATTAATTTAACGTAAGAGTTCTGGCCGAAGGGTGTTGTGTACCGCCGGTTTCGTGGCCGGCTACATGACGCCAGTCAGCGAAACACGACGCAGACACTGCGTATACGTTAGTTTTTAGTGTAATTATAATGTTGTATGTATTTATAAGTTATATTAATATTGTATTGTATGTGTTTATATGGGCCTTGATGCCTGAAATAAATGGATAAATAATCGTAATATCTAAATCGGAACTCATGTGACATGATGTGAGTGCTGTGAGCGATTATAGCTAATTCGGAATGCGGCCTGAAAACTTCTTTGTACGCGTTGCCAGCCTAAAAAGTTTTTATTGTTTCTAATTTCCCTTTTCAGGGCTTATCTGCGGTATGTTTAGCAGTTATAAGGCATATTATAATTTAATAACATTTAAACTGTAGAAATAAAAAATTAAAAACCAATTTAATTCATAAAAACTGTAAAGAAAAATTTACCGATAAAATTACGGTTTTTATTTTTTTCATGCGGTAATATTTACACCAAATATGATTTGTAATATGAATTGAATTGTAGGCGATTCTGCTATTATGTGTCACCATTTTACGAAAATTAGAGGAATTGCTAATGATCTGCTGGGAATTCGGGAAATGAATTTCATTTAGAGGAATTGCTTAAAGTGGCGTTTTTAGCCCCCCAGAAGGCTGTTTAAATTTTCAATTATTGTAGTACCAAGCCCCATACATTTATTGAACGTCTCCTTTAATTTATTATGACCATAAAAATGTGTTGGGGTGGTATGGAATGAATATGGCATTGAGTTAAATAACTAGAGAAGCAAACCTCAATAAAATGTGTCAAAAAAGTGTAACCACTATTTAAACGTGACGACGTAGCTTTGAAACCACTAAACATTTAAAAGTAAACATATATCTGTCTCACTTACACAAGTCGCAAGAATAATACCGTCACTTAGATTAGACAAAGACCGCAATATAAACATGCAATTTTTTTTTTTTTTTTAATTTATTCATGACCATGGATACATGTCCTTCAGTCGTAGTCACTAAACATTTTTGTTTTCTTACGTAATTGTCATTAGAATGCGGGTGCAACCCATTCTAACGACTTTGAAGTATTTGGCAGCAAATGTATCGAGTCAGCCTTCTCAGTAAACTTCGCTGAGGCGGCCAAAACCACAATAAAATTCTCAGCTCCGTTTTACCGAGATTGCGCCTGTTTCAATGATTCCACATATTGTCCAGTTGCGCAGACACTTGAGATACAAAACTACACCAATTTTACATCACAATATCCACTAGGAATCAATTTGCGAATAATTAAAACAGCCACTGAACTTCACTCGAAGAAATCCCGCCAAAAACCTAAACATGCAATGGCGGGATGGGGTTGCCTACCCATGCAAAATTTTACCCAACTTTTTAAACCATAAATGACGTTCAAAAATACGTTAGGCCAAATTATTTATAAAATATTTGAATTATGTATTTCTTATTCGATGTGTATTAGAAGTTTATAACTAATGTCAATAATTAAGACATTTTCTTTTTAATTATTTTTATTTATGCAGTTAGTCTCATTTCTCAGCAATCTGATTATTTCCACCCATTTATCACGACGTGCTGCATCTTTAGGCACTCTGAAACGTTGTTATTATTTAAAAAATATTTAAAATCACTTATTCCAATAAATTAAAAACTCCCATAAATGTAGGAAACTAAAACTAAGTTTTTAGTGGTAACACTGAACCTAATTTACAAAATTCTGCATTTTATTTATTTTACGTTGATATAAACACAGAAACAATAAAATTACGTGTGGAAAGTAATTCTGGTTAATTTATTATGTTTTTGTGATCTTGAATCGCACTCTTTCACTACGAATTTACCCATTTTGGCGATATTTTTGTCGTGTGTCACTTGGTTCACTTCGGTTGGCGCCACACAAAGCACTGAAGTGACATTAGCTACGCATACGGCTGTGGCCTTATGACAAGTGGCAACGCCTTGGCGCGGTAATTACTGATCTAGTGTAACATATAATTATATCAATGGAATATGGTCTTGTTTTGACAACTACGACGAAAACACGCGTTATAAATCTGGCATCTGTCAGGCAGGATGACACATCAAAATTTTCTGTTTTTATATAATTTTAATGTATTTATTTTGAAAAATTCATTGAGTCTCAAAGAATGTGTGCAATTTGGATGGAGTAGTGGACTGTGGAACTGTGGAGCTGTCAGCTGACGCTGCCTGTGTGAGCGTGCGCGTTCCATCGCCGCCCGTTCGATGTCCTCCGCGCACAGGATGGATGAAAACAGCACATGATGTAATTTCTTGCTCCGTTGGTGTAATTGCTGTATGGCGTTCCAGTAGGAGGATAAATAAATAAAACTTTGGTTTATCCTGTTTACAAGAGGTGTTTTGATAAAAAAAAAGTATTTCACACATTCTTACGAAGTGAATAAGTACTTAACTAATATATTTTTATTTTATTCATTTATTCAGTACTAGCTGCGCCCCGCGGTTTCACCCGCATAAGTTTCGATCCCGTGGGAATATCGGGATAAAAACTATCCTGTCCTTTCTTGGGACTCAAAACTACCTCTATACCAAATTTCATCTAAATCGGTTTAGCGGTTTAGGCGTGAAAAGGTAACATACAGACAGACAGACAGAGTTACTTTCGAATTTATAATATTAGTATGGATAAGTTGTTATTTATATAGGTACCTAAATTCCATTTTAGTTCTCTTGTCACGCTCCAAAGTTTTTTCATGATGCACAGTGAACGAAAATAAACAATACATGAGTCATGAGACTGTATTTTGCTGGGTGAGGTTATGTTCAAATAAACATATTTATCACGTCGTTTACTAACTTGCTGTGATAAAATGGCCGGCCGATGCTAAGATTATACTTACAAAAATAAATTATAAGTACACAAAAACAAATCCGCGAACTTTTAGAAAACTATTTAATGTAAAGTGAAACTAACCTCAAACGGTCCGAAGTATTGCCGAATATCTCACACAAAATATTTCATCACAGGAATAACTTTTAATAATTTGGTAGTGTTGTCGAAACGAGGTTCAAAATTACACTGGACAGCCCGGGCCACATCCCATCGAATAAGTTTAAATATTTAATGGATAAAAGTGCCTCACCAAACTGTGAAGTTTGTGGGGTGATTGAGGATATTTACCACGTGCTGATGGAATGTGACCGGAACATACACGATAGACAGTATTCGCTTGGTGTGGGATTCGAAGCGGGTGCATGTAACAGCCTAGCGTCCCCTTTGTCGGAGGAGGCTAGGATGTTGTGTCGACTGTTGTTTGTTATCTACCAAAACGACTAGGGACAATATAATTAAGTAGGTCATAATTATAATAATAAGTAAGTAGGTAACTGTTTATTACTAATTGTTTACTTTTGAGTTGTTGAATGTTTTCTGTTACGAGGGTGAAATTATCACTAAGTGATAAAATCCTTTCTAATAAAAAAAAGCCCGAACGATCGACACGGGATTTCATCTTCTTAATAATATCCACATATTTCGTCATTAGCGTGGTACCTATCAACTCGTCTATAGCGATTTATAATTATAATGGTACCTAATTCCGAGATTCCCTGAATTTTATTCGGAATATCGGAAGTTGTACGGCCTATCAAAATAGGACATACGGAATTTGAAATAGGAGAAAATATTGGTGCATTAATAACAAAACGCAAATAACACGACACGTGCACACAGACCGATAGCGAACAGGGACTTGCCGAAGTGAATGCGAAAATTTTGCCAATCAAAAATGTTTTCGGCGGAGTTCGTGGAATCGAGGCGACTCGATGCATTGAATGAAGTCGGTAAAAAAGATACCAAACGTCAAACCAGTTTCAAGATGACGGAGATATTATATGAATCGTGTACCTATGTTAGTTTTGTTAGATTGTCAGAGTTACCAACGAAGGATGCAAGTAGTGCAGGTAAAATTATCGATGATAAATTATTTGATACACAATCTTCAATCCTCCGTTTTTTCTGTTTAGTAAACAAATCTACAAAATATGGTTTACAACTGATACAAATTGGCTGGCTGAAGGTGCTTGGTACTCTGTAATGGCATCGTGCGAGCTTGTTGCGGAACAGCACAAGATGGCCAATCCACTGTAAGCGCCAACCAGTCTCCGTATTGTTTCTTAAATGTTTTCAGACTTTCCTTTGGCATTCTTCCAACTTTTTATGGCAGCTTGGCTGAATCTTCGACAAAATTCCTTTAAAGTGTCGCTGTCTTCTTTCGAAAGATTTAAATTTAACTGAGACGCAACAGTTTGCAGCAATGCAAGGTATTTACCCAGCTTGCCAAACTGCTTTAAAACAACATACAAGTCAAGGTTATATTATAAATCGTGTGCATAAATGCACAAGATTGAAATACAATTTTTTTCAAGATACTCCATAGACAAGTTTAGACGTGATTAAAAAATTAGCTAGGTACTAAAAATACGTCAATTTATGTCAGGCGCCGACTAATTTGACAGGACTAAACTAATATTTATGTTCTATCCTTATGAGATGCACTGAACCATGGAATTATTATGTACTACGTTGTACGTAGTACATAATAATTCCATGCACTGAACTTAAATTCAGTTTAGTTTGTGAACAAGGGAATCGCCGCCAATGGCGTACAAAAGGTTAATATGTTGTTATTCTGCTATTCGGGACGAAGATAAATCTAACAAATCAAAGATGTAAATTGGTCCAGCCGTTCTTGAGTTATGGTGTAACTAACCAGACTTTGTTTTATTTATATATAGATCATCGATTACAACAATGTAAATGACAAAAGTATAGTGAAATAAATTCAATACTTGTTATTTTTTCGTCAAGTATATACCTAACATTGGTTCTTCGAGCATAGAGGACAATTTGCGCAAGAATTGTATCACATTACAATAATAATTATATACCTACGTAATATAAATCGTGGGTGGTTGAATGTTTACGCACATGACGTGGCTCGCAAATCGACCGACCGGCGACGTCGACGACCTCTAAAATATTTGTGATTCCCCAACCATAGAGTTTCGCATGATAATTAGCTGGATCCACACCAGACGACCCACTGCGCTCCGATCGCGCACGGCACCTCCACAAGTCCACATCGACCGCAAATTGTTCTTGCCGCGCCCGATCGGAGCGCACTGGATCGTCTGGTGTGGCGATTAAGGCGACTAAATGACCTATAGCGCGCTCACTGTCGGACTATATAGAAAAGAAAGAGAAGCGCGATGACACAACGGTGGTAACTTATTGCAAATATGAAGCAATTATCTATTTACAAAAACTATTTAATAATAAATAATCCATCACTGAATGCAGTTTGGCATTAAAAATGTAATGGTATATTTTTAATTATAATTAAAATTGTAAATGAAGGGATAAACTGCTTTTAAATACAATTTGAGAAGTGTATTTGAACATTTTTTTGATGCATTAATGTATATTTAATTATGATTTGAGTTCCATCACTGTATTAAAATAAGACTTAAAAATATCTTCACATACCAAAAATATCTCTCACTCCAGGAATCCTTACAAAAGACGTTGGAAGAAGTTATCCAGATGAACGAGCCGTTCGACGTTCACTCGAAGCTGCTGGACATTTATGTGGAGACCAGCAAGCACCAGGAACTGCTGGCGCTGGTGGAGCTGATGATGAGGAAGTACAAGCGGCAGACGAGCATGTACAGACGCCAGCACATCAACCTACTACAATCTGTCAAATTTCTTTAATAGATTTTCAACTTTATCACTAAAAAATAAGGTTCAAAGTTGATTGGGAAAATGTGACAGTTAGGTGTAGGTTGATGTGCTGGCGTCTGTACACGCTTTGTGGCGCCGCGTGCTTCAAGCTGGGACTCGTCGACAAGGCGCGGCAGGTACAGGCAACCAAAAGCGCGAGCTCCCCAAATTCAAATTTTTCTTATGTTTTTTGCAATTTGCATGTCAGTGTCAGGTTACGGAATTGTAATCCTACTTACTAATATTATAAACGCGAAAGTTTGTGAGGATAGATGGATGGATGAATGTTTGTTACTCTTTCACGCAAAACTACTGAACGGATTTGGATGAAATTTGGCACACAGATAGTTTATAACCAGGATTAACACAGGATACTTTTTATCCCGATATTCCCACAGGATCGAAACTTATGCGGGTGAAACCGCGGGGCGCTGCTATTAAATAATAATCATTAATACAACTCTCTCTCAAAAGCATTACATTCAACAAACCGACAGAAAATGAAGTAGATCGCAGAATAAAAAGTGCATGGAGAAGATATTGGTCGTTGAAAGAAGTATTTAAATCACGCATCCCGATTCGCTTAAAAAAGAAAGCTATGGACACCATTATATTACCTACTCTACTCTACGGGTGTCAAAGTTGGACACTAACAAAGGCAGTTACAAACAAACTTCAAGCATTCCAACGAGCAATGGAACGGAGTATGTTAGGAATTAAACTCCGAGACCGTAAAAGAAGCAAAGACATAAGAATATGCACTAAAATAATAGATGCTGTGGAATTAGCTTGCAAGTTGAAATGGCGATGGGCAGGGCACGTAGCCAGAGCCACAGATGGACGTTGGAGTGAGAGAGTCCTCCATTGGTACCCTCGCGATGTACCACGCACCCGAGGCAGACCCAGGCGCCGGTGGTGCGATGATATTATGGCCGTGACCGGCCCCACCTGGACTAGAGTGGCCCAAGACAGAGAGGAATGGCGAAAGATGGAGGAGGCCTTTGCCCTTAAATGGGCACCCAATACTATTTAACAAGAAATTATTTATTTTATTTTATCCAATTTATTAAATCAATTTATTTATTTGTTAAAATGCATGATTCAATTATTATGATAATGAATATTTTATGTTAATATTGTAACTAATTTTATAAGTTCTTTTTTTGTATTTTTTTGGGAATTAAAAGGCTTAAATAATAATAAATAAATAATAATACAACTCTCTAAGTTCAAATTACCCCATTGAAAGATTATTTCATGAAATCATGTCATTTGAGGGCAATTCAAACTTTTTACGGATACCATCACATAACCTTACTGCACATAGCCTGCAATTCCCGAAGGGTTAATCTAATAATTATAAATACCCCGTTGTCATGTTCGCGATCATATTTTGACCACCATACAACCTGACACTGGCCTGCAAATAGCAAAAAACGTAAGAAAATTTAAATTTCGCGGGGTACCTTAGCGCGTCAGCCTTAACGGCCCGGCCACGACCTTGCCGCAATCAGCGGCATCTTAGCGCGGGGCGGCGAGCGGTAAAAACAAATAAGTATACGAAAATGTATGAACCATGCCACGACGCACCGCTCGCAGCGTCAACGCTAGCAGTGCATTTTACAAAGACACCGCGCCGCTTGCCGCGCCGCTGCGCGCTGGCGACTAAGCCAAAAGTTGTGGCCGGGCGGTCGAATTTATATGAGACGTATCACTATTTACAATTTTACCTTTGACAGCAGCAACCTTATTGTAAAGGCAATAAAGATCACAGTGATTTTGACAGAGATGCAAAATCAAAGGTAAAATAACTGGAAGGACTGTACTGCTATCTCTAGACGTTGCCAACGCGGCGGTTCCTGCTCTGTGCTTAGAGCCCTATATCTAGGTTTTTGAAAGGACTTTGAAAAACCGGTAACCATGGCAAGGTAGCCATGGCAAGGCTGCACTCTTATAAAATAAATAAGCCAAAGTGTAGAACTCTCGTCTTAGTTCCCTCCCACATTTAACCCGTCAGCCTTCAAAGTAAAAATGAACAGGCGTCTTCTGGGCACGCTCGTTACATCATAGACCTCATCCATCGCTTTCCATCAGGCGTGATGGAGGTCATGAGCAGACCCATTCAGCAATAAAAAAAATACTAATTCCTTCTTTCTACGACAAGACATTTTTGTCCTTCAGTAGATTTTAAAGGTTTCAATATTCTAATGTATTGTTTTTTTTTATTTTTCAGGTTATGCAAAAAGCAATCTCCGTACTTGAGAAGAAAGAACGTAAGTTATTTAGTATTATAAAATAGAACTAGCAACGCCACGCGGTTTCACCCGCGTAAGTTTCGATCTCGTGGGAATAACAGGATAAAAACTATCCTATGTCCTTTCCCGGGACTCAAACTATCTCTATACCTAATTTCATCTAAATCGGTTCAGCGGTTTAAGCGCGAAGAGGTAACAGGCAGACACACTTTCGCATGTAAGTATAATATAGTATGGATGTATTTACTTTCATGCATGTTAGCTCTAAATGTAAATAAAATATACCTACCCTCCTATTGGGCTTCGCCGCAGTTGCGTGAAAAAACACATCGTTAAATTAGAATAAACACAGAAAACATGAAGTCTGAAGGCCCTCTTGTAGTGCGGTGTGTAGGTATGATAACGTTTCCTCATTCCCCGCTTTTAGCGATAACACCGCCCATTGTGTCACCCATTGTAAAGTTTCTATATATATGTCTGTAATTTATACATACTATACATACAACACACACATACACACACACACACACACATATACATACTATTTATTTATACATTTATACATATGTATTACATAATCAGCCTATAATGTTCCCACTGCTGGGACACAGGCCTCCTCTCGGTGAGAGGGAGTGGGCCGTAATCCACCACGCGGGCCCAATGCGGGCCCAAAGCCGCCCCTAAAATCTGCCGCCCTAGGCTCCAGCCTACTCAGCTTATTGGTAAATCCGCCGCTGAAATAACCACTTATACAAATAAAAGTCTTCCTTACCTAGCGCTAGAAAATATTAAAACCTATCTTTTGATATATTACTTAGATCGTTTCGTAATATAATTCTTTACTAGGAAATCGAAATATCGATTTAGTGTCAGCTTTGCGATTTTTTTTTGTCGAGCCAACTATTAGTAATTACGGTTCCGGCTTTAGTCAACGCTTGACCGTATGTTCAATTTGTTTTAAATGATTTTTATTTTGCGCAAAATTTACAATAAGTAATTGGAAATAAATAGCTTCAAAAAATTTAAAAACTAGGTACTACAACTTCGCCTTAAGAAATATTTACTACCGGACTACCAGACGTACTGCAGCGTACAGTCAGCATCAAAAGTCGATTAACACTGTCATTTTTACATGTTATTAAATTGACAACAACTTTTTTCAATAAACTGATTTTTAGCTTTTCACATAATAGACAAGAGTATATATTCTAAAAAAATTTCTTCTGCTGCAATTTTGAACAAATACTTTGCTCAATAACTAAGATTAAAAAAACTGAAGTGTTAATCAACTTTTGATGCTGACCGTACCATCCACACTTGGTTGATATCCCGACCAGTCGTAATTTTTATAACAAAAACTTTGGGCACTGTTCCTGTTGACAGCGATGTGGACGAATTCTTTGATGCCCTATGATTATTTTGTTTATTTTTTCATATAATTTTACATATTATTATAGTTTATATGTTAGCTTATATTATGTAAATATCTTTAAAAAAATAGGTATCTGCTACAAAATAAAAGTAGTTTCCCAGCTCATTAATTCTTAGTTTGATATCCAGAATGCTTGGTATGTTTGGTTAATGTAGGTATCAGTGAAAGAAAACACCGTGAGGAAACCTGGACTTTATAATTAATATTATAAGTCTGAAATTGCTATCCGTCTTGAGAAAGCGAGATGAGCAGAGCAATACTCATGCCTGCTCTGTGTGAGAAGAGGTTTTTGCTTTGCAGTTAGCCCAGGTATAGCCCGGTTCAAACTTTAGTGCGGCTCTGAAGTGCGCAACACGCTGCGCAGTACCTCACCCCTCGCCCCCGCTGACACGTGAATTTGTTACTGCGCAGCGACACGTCTCATTTTCCGATCCGCCATAAAGTTTGAATCGGTCTGTACGTAAGGGCGGTTTTTTTTTATCGCGCACTGGATTTTTAACTCTAGGTGTTGAGCCGAGCATTGAGAATCCAACACAGTGCATTCCAGCGCGTCATAAAAATAATTTTCAACTTCTTGCAGGCTGGTATTATAATGTGGGTTTGTTTGTCGACAGATGTGCCGGTGCTAGTCCAGTTCGCGCTGCTGGAGAGCCGCGGCGGGGCCCGCGAGCGCGCGGAGGCGCTGTTCGAGCAGGTGCTGGCGGTGTACCCCGCGCGCGTCGACGTGTGCGCCGCATACGTCGACATGCTGCTCAAGAACAAAGACACCGAACACGTCCGGTCAGTTTATTTATTTATTTAAAATAGGCTCGTCAGCAGAGGGGTCCGTGGCTAAATAATAACAGCCGCACAGGTCGATCGATCAGGTTAAGCTACGCTTGCCGCGGTTAGTCTGTGGATGGGTGACCATCTTTACATATCGAGACCCTGCCATGCCTCGGAAAGCACGTTAGGCCGTTGGTCCCGGCTATCATTCGTAGATATTTGACAGTCGGTACGGGCCTGAAAGTCTGACAACCAGTCTTACCAAGGGGTATATCGTATTACCCAGTAAATGGTTTGTGGAGGTCAGATAGGCAGTCGCTCCATGTAAAATACTGGTATTCAGCTGGATCCGGTTAGACTGGAAGCCGACCCCAACATAGTTGGGAAAAGGCTAGGCAGATGAAAGTTTGCTATCAAGCCACATTTTCTGATGTATGTTATTTGTTTCATAGGCAAGTAATGGAGCGTATGACAACGCAGAAGTTGCCAGCACGGAAGATGAAGATTCTCTTTAAAAAGTGGATAGAAGTAGAGGAGAAGATAGGAGATCAAGAGCAAGTGGACAAGATTAGGCAGCGAGCGATGGAGTATATAGAGAAAGCCAAGTTTTAATCTACAATGTTAATTAAATAATCAATAAAATATTACGAATTATACTAGTCTTTATAAGTATTTTGAACCCACCTGAGTACCTGACTGATTAAGAGTGCTAATACACTGGGACGAATGGCGACGTCGCCGGCTACGTATCCAAACGATTCGTATTGAAATGTATGACAAGTAACACTTGGCTACGGTCTGGCAACGTCGGCAATTTTAATAAAATTTTGTATAAAGGTAGCTGACACCATGGATTGACATATAGGCTACTTTTTATCCCGATATTCCCACGGGATCGACACTTATGCGGGTGAAACCGCGGGGCGCAGCTAGTAATATTATAAAGGCGAAAGTTTGTCAGTGTGCGTTTATATGTTTGTTACTTCTTCAAGCTCATATGACTGGACCAATTTTGATAAAATTTTGTATGGAGGTAGCTGACACCCTGGATTAACATATAGACTACTTTTTATCCCGATATTCGCACGGGATCGACATTTACGCGGGTGAAACCGCGGGGCGCAGCTAGTAATATAATAAACGTGAAAGTTTGTTAGGATGGATATGTATGGATGTTTGTACTCTTTTACGCAAAAACTACTGAACGGATTTTGATGAAACTTTACAGTAATATATGTAGCTTATACATCAGTAGGTACGCATACGGCTGTGGCCTTATGACAAGTGGCAACGCCTTGGCGCGGTAATTACTGATCTAGTGTAACATATATATCAATGTATTTAACATTGTACGCGTCTGTACCGAAATTGTAAGGTGTATTATACTAAACATTTCAAAAGATAGCATAATGTTCTACGTTTTCGCTTTTTCGTAACCACCTAAACTTGGTCGGGTTACCACGGTCATTCACTTCCTAATGACTTTAATCGTATTATCTCATTAATTATCTAATATATTACGCTGAAATTTTACTGATATACAACTGAACTAAACAACTAATAATTGACATAAACATTCAGTTCATATATCCATAAACAGGCTTATCCGTGGCCAAATAACACCGCGCGCATCATGACCGTGCTCGAGAAGAACTGAATATCATCATAACTTGTTTAATACTTACAGGATACTAATGAAACTTCACATACATTTGAAGGCAATTACAAGCTTCAAAATAACGTTTAAAGTAAGTCTTTAAACCTCTTATTGAGAGTGCTGGGACCAATTGAAGTGTTTTTCTATTTAATGAAATAACCTTTAAGCTATGCATTATTTTGGTTTTTTTTATTGCAGAACAAATTTAAACTAATTCCTAAGAAGTCATGTACAAAATATGATAAGAATCCGCTAAACCGTTTCAAAGATCTAGCAAAACCAAAAACGATACTCCAGCAAAATCTCGAATAACTTCGCAACCGAAGAAAGAACAAATACAAAATAAGGCACAACATTTACTTCATATAGACAACTAATTCTATAGCTAGTATTTATTTAAATATTCCCATTAGAAAGGAAAAGGTCTGGCTGGGGTAACGTTACCCCAGCAGGATATGTTTTTGTGAAATAATTAAAAAAATATAGGTAAGCGCAACAAATTTAAAAATGTGTGCAAGAATTACAGAAGCCGCAAAACTAATTATCTATAAGATTCAAATGACCATTTTCGACAACATCTGGCTGGGGTAGGTAACGGACCCCAGAATAAGACATAGGATACTTTCTATCCATCACATGGACAGCGCCATCCTGTCAACGTCAGTCGATTCTTGTACCAGGAAAAATCGTTCAGTCATGTAAAACAAAAACACGATTTTTTCTCAAATTATTTGTTCTTTAGAGTAACATACAAATAGTGAAAACTTGTAAAACGAATACACGGCAGTGCATGAAATCATAGTCTTGTACTAACTGCAAAAAAAAATCTTTTTGAATGCAGAAAAAAAACACGGTTTTTATAAAATTATTTATTTACCTACTCTGAAAAGAGACATACAAATAGTAAAATCTTACAAATCTAAAATTATAAGTACACACATTGTCTTGTAAGTACTGGATTTATTTTGGAACACAGTAAAAATAAAAAAACACGGTTTTTGATAAAATTATTTATGTTCTTTAGAGTAACATATAAATAGTAAAATCTTATAAAATTAAAATTATAAGTAAACAAAATCTTATAGTATTTTATTGATAAAAAAATACGGATTATTGGATAAAATTATTTATTTGTCATGTAGAGAAACATAGCAATCTTTTAAAACTAATACATTCAAGTACATATATGTAATCTTATAGCCTAATAACGTTGCCATCCTTCTTAGCCGCTCTGTGAAAGAGATGCACCCGCGCTTTCGTCGCCATCGGATACAATGACCTAGGCAAACAGTTCACATTATTTTGATCGTGTGATCGACCGTATAAAATTCTCTTTACTTTTTTTTCTCTCTTTCTCTCTCTCTTTTCTACCTCTTTTTCTCTTAGTTTGTGTTCTTCCTGCGCGAGTCCCAATAAACGCATTAGGTATATTTATTTCTTTCAAACTACCAAAGCGGAAAAGAAGTTTGACATCATTTAATTTTGTGCTTAACAGAAAAGCCTAACTACATACAGGGTCCCATTAAAATAGATGGACAAATTTTAACACAGCGCTCAGTACATCTAACCAAAGATATCAAAGCAAAAAAAAAACACTGATTAAAGTGATTTTATTTTGACCTAAAATAATAAATTGCAACATTAGTGTATTTTCGTTAGCTGATTATTTTTCTTGAAGTATCTAATGCGTCTTTCTTATATATATTTTTTCCATCGTCCTTATTTTGGTGGTCTGAATGATTTCTAAAAGTTTGTCCATCTATTTTAATGGGACCTCATATACAGGGTGATTGTAAGATGGGTGCAAAGCTTTAAGGCGAAGATAGTACAAACAATTTAGGACCATTTGAGCCATGGTTGTCTTAGGCGAATTCTTACCAATTTTTTTTTAGTAGTCTTACTAATTCCCAAAATTTTAATTAAACTGCTTATTTATGGCCAAATTGAATGATAAATTAATTCATTTTTATTTTATTTAATTGAAGTAATGTATAAGCAATCTAGCAAAACATGTTTTAGGCCTCTGTGTCATTCATTAGACAAAAAACATAAAAATTAGGTAAAAAAAAAATTGGTAAGACTTCGTCTAAGACAACCATGGCTTAACCTTTTAACCGCCGGACTTTATATCAGTTGTCGTGGCCCCAGCGACCGACAAAAAAAAAAAAAAAACGAAAAATATATACCGATGAAACGAGCTGTGATGATGTAATAATAATACAGTTTAAACGAGCTGTGTTATTTTGTCGTATATATACGATTCTGGCGGAATGGACACGAAAAT
Source organism: Amphipoea lucens (assembly GCA_947508005.1). Lineage (NCBI taxonomy): Eukaryota > Metazoa > Arthropoda > Insecta > Lepidoptera > Noctuidae > Amphipoea > Amphipoea lucens. The sequence goes on along the minus strand of OX382373.1, from coordinate 1,766,667 downwards.
ATTTGTCGGATTAATCCGACGTAAGCGGTTAAATGGTTCAAACTTGTCCGTACTATCTTAGCCTTAAAGCTTTGCACTCATCTTCCAATCACCCTGTATTTCGTCTGTTCGACCAAACATTTAACATTTAAAACACACATTGATATTTAAATGATTCTATCAAGAAGTCATAGAAACGTCTTGCACCGAAATTGGGTTTAAAACCTTGTCATTTTGACACTAACAAGTAACGCGTACGAACTATAAAATGCGTGCAACAACCACAAGCTGGTGTTGCGTTCTTACTCCTAATGATTAAAAAAATGCAAAAATAGTCTTAAATAACATTCTAACCATATGAAGAAAAATTAAGTCCCTACTATAGGAAAATTTGAGGTAGTACATGTTGCCAACAAAATGCTTTGAACGTGTCTAGAACGCTCATAATATATTCCGTATGCTACTTTACTGAATGACGAAGTTGAAGAGGTTCAGGTTTCTGTCATAGCTTCGTCATCAGCAGGTGCCTTGTTCTCAGCTACTTGAAACCTGTCCTTATCTCTTTCGTTAAAACCCTCAATTTTCTCGACAATATTATTTTGACTTTGTAGTGTTTGGACTCATCGCCATTACGTCAGGGTCTCTCGCCTCTTCTTCGGTAGTTGAAACGACTATTACATCAGAAGGCCAATTCTCGTAATGTAAAACGTTCAAAATCTAGTCGCACTCTCATCTCGGCAACAAACAAATGTCAAAAACTTGTCAAAATGTAGGGAAATTAGAAGTATTTTTGACAGATTGAGACTGAGATCAGACTGAGAACGTTTTTAAAATTACGAGAATTGCCCCTCAGGTGTAGTGATCGTTAATAGCCGACCGTTTCTAAGGATTCTTACCCTCAGTCCCGGTCAGAACGGGATCGCTGCCAGAAGCAAGGCCACCGGGAACTAGAGGCCGCGTTATTGGCGTTGTTACTCGGAAGTTCAGTTTCTTCGTCGGTCAAATTTATCGGTCCAATGTCACTGCTGGTCGATGGTCTGGAGAAGTGAAGATCTCTTGGCAGCTCTCGGGTGTAGAGCACGGAGGATGTCCCACCAATTAATACTCCCTCTTCCTTCAAAGCAAACTTTTTATGCAGTGCCTCAATATTCTTCTCCATATGTTCTTTCTTTTGCGCATTAATTTCATTCCTTTTTTTAAGTTTAGCTTCAATTTCTTCCTCTTGCTGTCGCAGAGCTTCAATATCCTTTTCAAATTCTTCTTCAGTCCTTGCTAACAAGTTTTGTAATGTTGCAGTCTTCTGCGCAATATTGTCTTTCTTAACGGACTTAATGTCATTCATTCTTTGAATTTCAGCTTGAATTTCTCTTGTCTGTTCGTCCTCGCCCTGTCGCATATGTTCAAGGCTCTTTTCAAATTCTTTTTCTTTTGTAGCTAACATGGTTTGCATTGCCTGAATTTTTCTATCCGTTTCAGTTTTTGTCTGCGCTGCAGTTTCCTCGAGTTTTTTAATTTGGGCTTCATATTTCCTTTTCTGCTCTGCTTCACGTTGTTGCATAGCCTCAATTTTATTATTTATTATTATTTTCTGCTGGGCCTCGTGTTGTTGCCTACATACAATTCTGTCTTCGGATTCTTCTTCATCCAAATGTAACTTGTTTTTCATGTCTTCAATATTCTTTTCAATGTCCATTATTTTCCGAACCTCATTTTCATTCATGTTCTGGATTTTCTTTTTACTTTCATTTTTCATCGCAGCTTCTTTTTGTTGCATTTCCTCACTATTCTTTTCTACTTGTTCTTTATTGATAGCTAACGAGTTTTGCCAGGCTTTAAATTTCTCCCCCATATCGATTGTTGCCTGATTCTCTTTTTCTTTCAATGCAGCAATTTCAGCATCAATTTGACTCTGTTTCTCAGCTTCAATCTGTTGGATAACTTGAAGTTTTTTCTCAAATTCTTTACATTTAGCTAATTTGTTTTGCATTATGTCAAGATTTATCACCATATTGAGTTCCTGCTCAGCCTCATTTGCTTCCAAATTTTTTATTTCAGCGTCAATTGCTCTCTTTCTTTCAGTCATGGTTAGTTTCATAGCTCGAATCCTTTTCTCAGATTCTTCTTTTGCCAAATTTAAGGTTTTTAACCTTTTTTCGTTGTCCTTTTCCATTTCTCTTTTCTCTGCATTCTCTAAATCTTTCAGTTTTTGGATTTTTCTATCAAAATAAGTTTTCTTCTCACGTTCGGTGCTCTTCCTTACTTTGAAGTTCTTTTCCATTTGCTTTTCAATTTCAGCTAGCTCTGTGCGCTTGGCGGCGATGTTTCTATCTGTCTTTTTTTTCTCATTCAATTCGTCATCCTTTAACTTTTGAATTACCGCGTCAAATCTGGCTATTGTCTCAGCCTCTTCTTCTTTCTTTTTTTGTACATTCTTTTCAAATTTTTCTCTTTTCTTGACTAATTTATTTTTCTTTTCTTCAATATTCTTATTAATATTGCTTTCTTCCTTAGCTTCCTTGTCTTTTATATTTTGAATTTCGCGGTCAATTATATGATTTTCCTCAGCCACGTGTTGTTTCAAGGCTTCGATACGCTCTTTCATTTGCTCTCTAAAGTTGTCCAAATCCTCAAAACTTTTCTCCAAATCAGCTTTCGCCTGCGCTTCCTTATTTTTCCATGTTTTAGTTTCACGGTCTATTATATTTTTATTGGTCTTGGCCAATTCATTCATATGATTAATGTTATTTTTAAGTTTCTCAATTTCCCTTGATGTTGCTGCCACTCTCTCTTTACAATTATTGTCCATTTCAATGTTTTTTTTCTCCATAGATGCCAAAACATTTTCTAATAAATTTTTATATTTTTCAATCTTATCCAATATGTTTGTTGCTCTTACCATCGTCCTCTCGGTTTGTAACTTTTTGTTTGTTTCCTGGAATTTGGATTTGTGTTCGTTTACTTTTTTCTTCAAAGCTTCTATTTCCGGACTGTGTTTTGGTTTATATTCCCTTTTCTTAACTGGTGTTTTCGTCACCTGAGGACAAACAAAAATGCTTTATAATAAGGCTTAATATCATTTATTTGTTAACATGTCTGCAGTTTCCTAGCAACTGAACGATTAGCTATTCCATACATTTTGATCGTGTTGTTAGTTTTCACTTTTGTATGGAACAGTAGATTTTTTATTTCTGACTTGGTCTTATAGTAAAAGTTGTTTATATTAATGAGTACTGCACTACAAAGAATGTTCCTTATCGACCTGCCATATTAAACTACCATACCATCAATTTAGTACATGATTCTGGACCGCCTGCGTTGAAAACGTTGACCGCATAGGTATTGCAGTTTTGTACGCAATAGCTGATTTTTATAATAACTCGACGACTGACTGACTGACTGTGTTTTTATATGTTTGAGTACGAGGCTTTTGACTACGTTGTATGTGTATATTTTATGTATTTTTTATTTTGTAATGTGCGTTTTGTTTGTGCAGATTTTTTTTTTAATTTCGTCGCTGTCGGATCCAGTATCATGTACTGTATCAAAGAGATTTAAGATAGGTACAATAGAGAGGCTATGCAAAGAAATGTCATACAAAAACTGTGATCCCATGTCTCACTGACGCCATCTAGCATAATATAGCAGAATTTGAGCGGCATAATATAGCAAACATGAATTAAATTTGTCAAAATATATTCAGCTATCGCTTGGTAGGTGGCCAGTGTGGCCAGTGTTGCCAGATCCGATTTTCAATCCATGGATTAAGGTAAATAAAAAAATATCGAAAACTTGTCTCAGAAAACAAAAAATATTTGATTAATATTTTGATGAAGCAGATAGATGGCAGCCAATCATCTTCTCTACGGTCTAACTGAACAAACCGTATCCACTTTTCACGTTCTAATTTATTGACATTCGGAAATCTAAAATAACAAAAAGGAACCTACATGAACGAATAGTAGGTACTTGTTTATTTATTGACATTTAAATAAAATGACATGATTATGTTCAAACAGTGTTATATTTTACAAGTTATTTATTATTTACCAATAAATATTATCGATAATAGAATCACATCTCTGTAAGGCAGTATAGTCCGACTTTTAAATAGCTGCAGTAAAATGACACTTCTTACTATAATTTTGTTAAAAAAAATTGCCACACTAAGGGTCTGGACACATTGTTCGACGGCCTTTCGCACTTTGCCGATTGAAAAGGAGCACACATGCTCTCTTTTTGTATGGACAAACCGTCGAACGCCGTCGATCAATGTGTCCCGACTCTCTCTACTAGTGATGATATTAAAACGCAATGAAACATCGTTTTAATTTAGACAGGCATTCGAAATTGAGCAGTGTTGATTTAACCGTAAACAAAAAAATATTCTTTGTATTGATCGGATAAAATATATGTTGTAGTTTCAAATCAGCGTAAATACATAGTCTACCAAAAATAATTTTGTTTCAATTTTTGCTCTAAAACTCCGATCTAAGAAATCAATTTTTTAAATAAATTAAAGGATTACTAACTTTATAGGATTATTTACAAAACACCAAAAACCTCAAAAATAAGAATATTTAGAAGATATGTTTGTGATTAGAATGAACGCTTTTTATAAATCTAATCCGATCACTGATGTGATGACAAAACAGTAATTAGTCATTGCTCAATGTTTTTGTTGTAAACTTATATTATCCTGTATTTAATTATAAATATCATCTTCAAATAATAATTATCCTCTTTTATAAAATCAATTTAACAATCATGATCGATTTTGAACTGAATGTTACTAAAATTAATCGATTATTTGGTTAAAAATTTCGTTAAAAAGTGGTAACACTTATGCTGTCATTTTACTGCAGCAATAGTAAGGCTACTCAGCAATAGATGGCGTTTATTACAAAATTAGGAAATTTTCTAGATCTATTATGAAAATTATTTGATTCAAATTACTCAGTAAATATAAATAATGCATACGAAAATAAACTGAAGCTAGATCCAGTCGTTCTACCATAACGAGACTTGCAATAACGCAATGCGCAACTCGGCATATTTCTTTTTAAATAAATTTTGGTGGACACGATTGCGTCGATGCGACTTGACGCGCAGGCGTACGTCACTAGACTGAGAGACTTGAGACCACTAGGTACAAGGTATCGGATCACGATTTTGTTCGCAATGTCCCGTTATTGTACATATAAAATTTTAATGTCTTTGTACTGTATCCATGGTAACGTGTTGCGCGCCGGTGTCCCTGCCACCCTGTATCAATGGGAGCTAGCCACTGGCAGATTATGTAATGTTAATAGGTTCTGAAGATCACAGGCCGGTCGATACACTTCCGGCTGAGTGGGGGGTGTTTCGGCACCATGAGCCTGAAACGAATCCAAGTGGACGAAGACCTTACAGATGAGGAGGTGGTCGCCAAGTCTTACCCTATAGGTAAGTTAGAAGTAACCCTAATGTCTGGGCTACGAGAATACCGCGTATCCGTAGGCCACAAAACTCTCGTTTAGGGAAATTTTTCGCTACATGCGTGATTATAGGAAGGGTTACCACTTTTCTACCACGCGGGCCCAGTGCGGGTTGGTGGATGGCATATGTCTTCGAATTTTTGGTTTGCCTATGTATAAGTTATTTAAGACAGTTTAATTAAGGACCACTCTACCGTATTAGGAATTTACTGCAATGATAGCAGTGTTTGTGATAAATAAATAATTTATTATTAATTTTTCCTAATTCGCTAGGCCCGTCCCCCGCCCTGCAACAGATCTTTTGTATGTGCTATCAGGTTCATAAAGATCTATAAAAAGACTAGCAACCAGTTTTAACTTCAAAATCCATGGGGCTTAGAAATAAAATGAAAATTAAAAAAACGTTTCATTAATTTTTCTAATTCGCTAGGCCCGTCTCCCGCCCTGCAACAGATCTTATGTATGTGCTATCAGGTTCATAAAGATCTACATATAAAAAGACTAGCAACCACTTTTAACTTCATAATCCATGGGGCTTAGAAATAAAATGAAAATTAAAAAATCGTTTTATTCATTTTTCTAATTCGCTAGGCTCGTCCCCCGCCCTGCAACAGATCTTTTGTATGTTTTATCAGGTTTAGAAATTATTATTATTATCAGCCATTTCTGTCCCACTGCAGGGCAAAGGCCTCCCTTCCCTCCTTCCACTTATCCCTATCCAGTGCTGTTACACGCCAATCCTTGTGGAAAGAGTCGAGTTCGTCCCGCCATCTCATTCTGGGCCTGCCGCGTTGCCGTTTGCTGCTGTTTGGGACCCATTGTGTGGTTACTTTAGCCCACAGCTCCTCCGGCATGCGACAGATGTGACCAGCCCAGTTCCATTTTAGCTTGGCAGCCGTGTGACCTACATCGGCAATTTGAGTTTTAGAACGCAGTATCGAGTTCCTTATACGATCAGTAAGTTTAACTCCAAGGATACTGCGCTCCATTGCTCGCTGACAGACCCCGAGTGCGGACTTTTGACGATTAGTAAGTGACCATGTCTGCGCTCCATAGGTGAGGGTAGGAAGGATGCACATGTCCATGAGTTTTCTCTTTAGTGAGAGAGGGAGAGTTCCCTTCATTATTTGTTTCATCGACCAATAGCTCTTCCAGGCGTTCTCGGTGCGTCGAGCAACTTCTTTATGGTGTCTTGCCTGGAAAGAGACTATTTGGCCGAGGTATATGTACTCATGGACATATTCAATCCTCACACCTCCAATTCCTATGTTGCGCTTGGTGCTGTTGGTCATCACCTTGGTCTTCGCCATATTCATCGCGAGTCCGACCTCGAGGCTGGCACTACTCAGTTGGTCGAGCATTAGGCCTAACTCGGCTGCCGTGGAGGAGAAAAGAACAATATCGTCGGCGAATCGGAGATTTGTTAGTCTTCTATCGCCCACGATGATGCCCTTGTCCCTCCAATTGCTATTTATTTTTCTAAAGACTTCTTCAAGCGTGGCTGTGAAGAGCTTTGGAGAAAGAGGGTCGCCCTGTTTGACCCCTTTTTGGATAGGGAATGATGGTCCTGTGGTGTTTATTTTTATGGCTGCTGTGCTATTTTGGTGTATTTTTTGTAGTAACTTAATGTATGTAGGTTCGATGTCTTGGTTTTGCAGAGATTCAAATATGGCTTTGTGCGATAAACTGTCAAATGCTTTAGAGTAGTCGACAAATGCTAGGTATAAGGGTAGGTTGTATTCTAGATGTTTTTCTATAACTTGATTAAGGGATTGTAAATGGTCGGTAGTGGAGAGGCCACGACGGAACCCGGCTTGTTCGGGAGGTTGATGCTGATCTAATTGGCCAGAAATGCGATTTTCAATAATTTTAATAAATATTTTGTAAAGGTGTGAGATGAGGCTGATGGGGCGGTAATTGCCGATGTCAGTCTTATCACCTTTTTTATGGAGGAGGATAACATTTGAGTGGCAGAAACTACTTGGAAAAACACCTGTTTGTAATATTGAATTAAATAAGTTGCAGATGTATGGCAACAAGATAGGCTCCGCGGCTCGAAGTGATTCGGTTGTAATACCAGGTTTAGAAAGATCTATAAAAATACTAGCAACTAGTTTTAACTCCAAAATCCATGGGGTTTAGAAATAAAATAAAAAATCGTTTTATTTATTTTGGGATAAAGTAGTGTCTTGTTGTCGCGGGCGCTATTTTGAATCCTGAACGCAACGAAGGATTCTAGGTTTGAGTTGACTCCTGAGCTAAGCGACGGAGTAAAGACTTGAATCCTGAGTGCAGTGAGGGATTCAAGCTCGCCCAAGACGAAGACACCCGCGTCTCCGTCGTGGACGAGCATATGGCAGTTGTCCCACCGCCGGCGAGGAAGCGACTAACTGTCGGCTGTTTTCTCGCTCAAGAAACGTACAATAGATATACATTCCGTGTAAACAAAAGAGATGCATATATTAACAGTTGATCGCTGACTGTTCACACTGCCGGCGAGGACTCGCTTCACTGGTTTGTCGCTGAGCGACAAGAGCTATCAAAGATAATACTCGCCTAGCGATACTCGCTCAGCGATGGTCGCTTGGTGGTCAGAGCTCACGCCGAGAGAAACCCCTGTGAGACTAACCGCCCCGAGCGAGTGGTGCGAATAATCGCCCGTCGCACTCGAAAACTTGCTGATAGCCCAGCGACAAAACTATCGGAACTACACACACGCTGCTCGCTGCTCGCCAACTCGTTTTCAGTTGCTAGTTCTACTCGCTAATCGTTCATCGCCGCCGGTGGGACAACTGCCTGCCTATAGGAATAGAAAAAATTGGACGAGTAACGAATGACGTTTTCTGTTTTTTAAATGGCATCACCTAATTGATCTTGAGAGGTTTGAAAATCAAAGAATATGGTTTACTTACAAACTCTTAACATTAAAACATGATTTTTCTCGGAATATCCTGCACTTTTGAGAGATGTCGTCGTAGTAAAAATTGATTACCTTGCTAAGACGGTTCGAATGAGATACATTTTAAGTCTGTTGGTCAATGTAAGGGTTGGGGGGACGTTGTGACGAAATTAACACTAAAACATGATTTTTCTCGGAATATCCCGCACTTTTGAGAGATGTCGTCATAGTAAAAAATTATCACCTTGCTAAGACGGTTTGAATGAGATACATTTTAAGTCTGTTGGTCAATGTAAGGGTTGGGGGTCGTTGTGACGAAATGAACACTAAAACATGATTTTCTCGGAATATCCCGCACTTTTGAGAGATGTCGTCATAGTAAAAATTGATCAGCTTGCTAAGGCGGTTCGAATGAGATACATTTTAAGTCTGTTGGTCAATGTAAGGGTTGGGGGACGTTGTGACGAAATTAACACTAAAACATGATTTTCTCGGAATATCCCGCACTTTTGAGAGATATCATCATAGTAAACATTGATCAGCTTGCTAAGGCGGTTCGAATGAGATACATTTTAAGTCTGTTGGTCAATGTAAGGTTGGGGGGACGTTCTGACTCATCGTCCTTTATGCCAAAACAAATTAGCCTTATGCCAATATAAACTGTATGCCAAAAAAAAAATATGGCAAAGTATTATTTTGGAAAAACAAATTATGCCAAAATAGTTATGCGAAAGTATATTAGGAAAAAGAACATTATGCGAAAAGAAGGGATCCCACATCATCTGCCTAGCCTTTTCCCAACTATGTTGGGGTCGGCTTCCAGTCCTAACCGGATCCAGCTGAATACCAGTATTTTACATGAAGCGACTGCCTATCTGACCTCCACAACCCAGTTCCTGAGTAACATGATATCCTTTGGTAAGACTGGTTATCAGACGCGATTGATTAATTCAGCTGTTCTTACCAGCCCATCTCAATATACCACCCTGTATATTGTATACTCACAATTTATGATGGGCTTCTTTCCTAATCTGTTTGTTTTATTTCAGACCATAAAGGACTACATATTAGTCTCATTTTTCAACAACGTGACGGCGTATATTCCGCGACAGTTTATCAGCAAAGAGCCCCTTGAGAACATCGCACAGGCTTTCCACATCGGACAGATTGTAAGTACACACGGCCTACGACAAGGTTCTAAGTCAGGTTACGTTTTGAGCTTACTTAGAACCTTTTCATATAACGGCCAGTGCCCACTGAGCAGCAAAATACTTGGGTAGTTTTCATTGATAAATTGATAATGAACTAAATCACAACTAAAATAGAGTTGAAAGTAGCATGCAAGAGATCATTTCCTGTGACAAGTGATGGCGTAAGCTATTTTCAACTCTATTTCAGTTACTGTTAAGAAATAAAACAGATGATTTTTGTTTCGATAGTCCCATAGTACCTAAAAGTTTTTCATATTAAAGAAAGGGTGATAGTGCATCATCCTTTATTCTACAATGCCATTTTATTACGTTAGCCGTAATTCAGTTTTTATTTTTCAACCATGTAATTTAAAAAACTAACAATCTTAAAATAATAATATGTACAAGTATATAAAAAGGGAGGGAAAATAATCAAAGGGCGTCAAAAAATTCGTCCGCATCACTGTCAACGGGAAACGTGCCCAAAAGGCTGGCAGCATTGCCACGTTGTATGGCAATGCTGATTCTTTGGCCAAAAAATAGGCCAGCCCTCTGGTCACGTGATGAGTCGACCAACCGCTTGGCGATGTCTTGGAATACTAAGTGGGCACTCGGGCCCCACGGCCCTAGTGTTTCAACCCCAAACGGCTCAAATATGTAAGTTCCAAAGAGATTGGAGTATTTGCGCCGTTTGAGGTTTTCCACACCTGCAGCAGCCGCCCCAGCACAGCTTACCGTGCTTGGAAGATGGGATGGCGCAAGGGTGTCGACACACGTTGCATCCCACACCAAAGGCCTACCTACCTTCCAAGGCATTATGGTCATCCCGTCTGGTCTCTTACCATCGTCGCGTGCCAAACCATTGGGTTCTAAAACAGCTGGCACCCCAGCGGTGACAAGAGCACGACGGAAGATGTCATTGATGCTGGCATGCCGTGCTATCCGGCCTGCGCTTTTACTGCAGGATAAGCCATGGTGTCCGAGGCAGTCGACACCTTCACCGCATTGGCAGCGATGCGGAGCCACGCAGGGGGCGCCCAGACGCAAACAAGTAGCGAGCCGGAAGGTGGTGTCACCCAGCAATGTGCCTATGTTGGGTGACGGTAGTGCCTGAAGCCAGAGACCCGACTCCCACTCACCCACAGCCAGTAGGCGGGCACGCTCAGCAGTATGGTGGACGTATTAATAAGATTATTCCGTACCAACCTGCAGAGCGGCTCATCCCACTGCCTCTGGGAAGATAGGTTCGCGGGCCGATCTGTATCCGGGCAAGCCATTTTCCAGGCGTTCTCCGCGTCGGCCAAGCACGGCACTTCAGAGTCAACCAGGGAGGGGGCTAAAATCTTCCCGGTCAACTTTTCGGTGCTGTGGACAGAGGACAGGAACGCCGGTAAGCTAATACTGGTAATTTTGCGGACGCCGAGGCCACCAAAGCGGATGGGTAGTGTGGCTTGCAGCCACGCTCGGTCGTCCAAGGCCACATTTAGAATTGATGTTAAAGTTCTGCGAATAATTTGGTCAATTTTGTCCAAGAGGTGTGGCTGCTTCCATAAAGGGGAAGAGCGTAGAAAATACATAAAATTTGGGCCAAAACAACAGTATCTAATTAGGGTGAATGCCGAATGTAGATTAATTTTGGAGAGTCTGTCCGAAATGTCGATGAACTTTTTAATTAATTAAATTAAGCCGTAATTAATGAAATCAATTATCTGGTTAGGCCGCAGTTAGACGGCGCGAAAAATTTCTTGCGGCCACCGCACGGCGGCCGTGCGTTGGCCGCGTGTTGTGTTCACCCAACTAGCACACTAGTGGAAATAGCAGCCTATTTTGCAACTTTTAGCTGTACAGTAGCGCTTTAGGGGTTCAGAAAGTGGTTTTAAGTTCTACTATTGCTTCCGTAACTGCTCATAGCTGTAAATATCACTAGGGGTAGCAGAAACTGAACCAAATGCCACTCTAGGTTTTATAAGAGTTAATTTTACAACCCATTTGCCGTCTATAGCTTTAAAAGAGAGTTTAAACATGTATGTTAAAGCTTAAAGCTGCTAAAAAGCTTCTATTGCCGCTGCTGTACGCTTCAGAACTGCATAAAGACTTTAATTGCAGACTTTTTAACGGAACTATATAAAAGATATATTTATCACTGTTCTGCCACTGAAAGTTTCTTTGCAGAAGTGATTTGTTCTTTTGCGCAGATTTAAGTAGTAATTTGATCGACTGTTTTACTAATAGCGACATTAAGGCTTCACAATAGAAGCAGGAGAGTAATGGACATTCCCTACTCATTTGGATAATTCTGCTATTTTTATTGGAGAAATCAGATTTTATAAAATATTTAAGCCAGTTTAAAAGAAATATGGATCTGAATGCATGGAAGTTCAAACAAAGAACTGGTGGATATCGCAAGAAAGTACGGAGAGTTTATCAGAATAATGCAGAAATTAAAAAGGCAACTGTGTGTGAGAATTCTGTAATTGAAATATTAAATAATACGTAAGTTTTTTTCAACTCAATTACGTGAGAGTAATTTAGCTTTTATTTATAAAACTCTATTCATTTCATTTATTCTTTAAGGGATTCATTGGAAACAAACAAAAATAATGCGCCAAGTTCGAGTTCAACAAACACAAGCGAGGGTCCCGTATATTTTGTTTTCTCAATTACTGATAACGGGCCAGTTACAGAGGAAAAGTAAATTATAGCTTGGTGTGGCATATTATAAAAATAAAGTAAAGTAACCTTCTTTGCGTAATTTATTGTTTCTTTTTTTCTAGACTAGACTCGGACAGCGATACTGAATATAAACTAGAGTATGTCGAATGTGAAAGAAAATGGATCTATCGCGAGCAAATACGAATTTGGGCGCTGAAACACAAATGTAGTCAAGTAGCTTTAAAAGACTTATTTCAAAGGACATGTCCAGTTTCTGCCCTCTGGTAATTCTGGTATAGATAAATGTTCATGATTTAAAGTTTTTCAGTAAGATTTAAAAATTTAGATTTAAATTACTATGGATTAATTGATTCAATATTACTTGCGTAACATAATTCTCAAAAAAACAGTACTCAATCGTAGCTTCCGCTTTGCCATTTTAAACGAGAAGTACTAAAAATGTTTTTGACGTTCCATTTTATCCCGTAATTATCTTTAAATAGTGTGAGCAATAATTATAAGCCGCTTATTTTAGATGAAAGGAATATATTAACGTATTTACGTATATAATACGACAATATTACTAAAATATTTTAGTGTACACATCAAACGTGTTTTTCTTCGGATACCCACTTCCTAACATGCAGGTAAGTATTTATTACTTTTTTGACATGGCATTGACATTTATTTTTTGGTTGTCAATTCCAAGTTGCGTGTATGCGATCCTTGCTTACTATGCGATTATTTTCTGTTATGGATATTTTCTTTAAACGACCATTGCTATTCTACACGGAGTGACATCATCTAGACACGATGACTATTGCTATACTTATAGGATTCTGCTTTTCCTTTCGATTTGGATATTATGATAAGGTGCATCGCTGTGCTGCGGATTCGCAGACATATCTTGTCAAGGCTGGCGTTACCCCTGCAAGTGAGACTTGCTCGATGGTTATCAAATCAGGTAGGCCTCTATACTACGGCAGTCGCGTAAACCATGCAGGAAAGGCAGTACATTGAGGAGTTGTGTTATAATTTGAGAAATACAATGACGTCTTATTGTTCCAGCTCCCATTAGATGGATACGCAAGTGTCACGATTGTTATAATTTATTAAATACCAAAGCTGCTGACAATGAGAGATTATTAGGTCATACAATGGTCTGCCACGTCATGACGCTAGTATGGTATCTTGGCTGGGCAAGGCATCAAAATAAGGTGCTAGCACCAGCTACATTTTCGGACAATGTTTTGGTGTCTCTAGAAGACGTTTAATTTTTTTATCATTTTATTTAAGAATGTATCTAAAATAAATTAATTTGTTTTGCAATAAATACATACATAGTTTTATTTATTATAATCCCAATCCAGTACAAGTAGCTACATATAAATAATATTATGGATATTGAAGATAGAAACCAAAATACGGAATTAAAGATGATGCCAATATAATATTATAATATTGTGACAAACAATAGGTGCTTAACATTTTTGTTACACAAATAGAAATATCCAAAAACCTGTAGAATATGATCTTAGACCAACAAAATGTTTCATTAACCTCACAAAGACATACCACCAATTAGTACCTGTATTCGCTCACAGATGTCATTATACTAAACAAAGTTAAGAAAAATCCCTAGCGTATAATCCTTATTTTGACCAGTTTACGCAAGATCCTGACTCCTGAAACGTATTAATTAATAAACTATAAAATACGACGATTATAATAATATTACAATCATTACTGAACATTTTCTTTGACTGCCTAGACATTCGCCCATTGCTCCACCAGACATGTCCTTTTAAACCAAATTACTCCTAACGCTATGCCTAAAGATCCACGCTCACTACTTGGTACACCAAGAGAAATTACAATAAACTTCGTTGATCCAGGTGAATACTGGCTATAATCTTCTATTTTACATAATTTTTTACTTTTTTGTTCGGCCAGTGTAACACTCCATGTTTTTCCCACTTAGATAGACAGATGCAAAGTTCTTGTTTATTTTGTTGTTCATTATAAGTTTGAATTATTTTGAAAGGCATTCTGAAAACATGGTAAGACATAGTAAGTGTTAAACAATTGAAAGAGCGAAAAATATAGAGGCAGCTACAAATTATCATCGTATTTTAGGGTTTTCAACGAGTTCTACGGATCTCTACACAAATAACTATTAGTGTGGTTCGATATCTGCAGTAAGTACGAAATAAAAGTGATTGTAAAGACTTGAACTGCATTAGTGGTACAGGTATTACTTGGACCTTCAGAAGAGTGAAACTTAGCGTTTTGACGCGCAGAGAGGAAGTATTAAGGTTGAAGTTGCAAGTTAAAGCTGCTTCTCATAGACGACATGTTTACAAGACAATTATTTATCATTACTTGAGAAATTTATAGGTTTTTATCGCAATTTGTAGTAAAATATAACTAAATATAGAACCAGCAACTTACTAAATACAAATGTAGTCAAGTATGTAATTTCAATATCGAGTAGGTATGTGATATTATAATATTTATATAATAATATTTTACATATTTTAGGATATTCTGAGGTAATTATTGAGGCGCGTTAAAAATACTCCAATAATATCAACTATATGCACGATAAACTGATCTGCGTTTGTAGCCACTTGCATATAATACAAAATATAGCTCAAAAACACTTCACTTATTATTTATTTGTATTCAGTAATGTCTGACTCAGGAACAACAGATGTGTTTAATAAATGAGAGACAAGGTGAATGATCAATGATCCTTTATTCGTTCAGTAAAACCTGTCATTCATTCAATCAATAAGCGCCACAAGAGCTTTAGTGTGGTGTTAATTATCAGCTGTAGCTCATGTAGCGATTTTATGCCACTATTATGAAGTTCTAATGGAACTATAGATTGCAAAAAGTTGTGCCCCTTTGGCTCCAAAGCGGCTGCATAAGGTCTGCAGTGCACGCTCTGGCGCTTGAGCTTGGCGCCTTTGGGAATAATCGGATTAGCTCCAAAGCTCTTAAGCAGCAGTTTGTGCTAGTTGGGCAGTCATAGCAATTTATGTTTTATTAACTAGGACACAACATTGAAATTCTTTGTAATTAAATAAACGCGCGGCGGCCGCGCGATGTCGATGCGGTCGATCTCGCTGGAATGTTCTCGATGTACGCCCCGCGCTGCGTCCCCGCATTCTCCTTTCCTTCAATCAGTCACTTCAGCAGTCAGTTTACAAATTTGCACACGCAGCCTGTGCGGTGAAGGCGCGAAATAATTCCTGTCATTAAAACGCGCCCTTACTGTTAGCCTGCATCATCCCACTGCTGGGCAAAGGCCTCACCCCACGACTTCCATCTCTTTCGATCCAGGTCTAAAGAGGATTAATTACCTAATCAAACAAATGAACTCAACAGGACAAAGACGTTCCAAGAAACGCAAGAAGTTATCAGTAGCCGAGAAGCTAGCCAAAGTGCGGGAAGAAGAGGAGCGAGTGAGGGAGATGGAGCGACGTGCGACAGAGAGCGAGAACCAGCCGCGGTCCAGCGAGCAGTTCGAACGGGCCTTGCTGGCCAATCCTAACTCCAGCCAGCTCTGGATCGCTTACATGGCGTTCTACCTTCAGGTAAATACTTTTAAACTCATAGCATTTATTTCAAATAAACCAATTACAGGCCATTTTGAATTGTCAAAGGGTCGGTCAGTTAGTCAGAAAGTTGAAGCTAGTTGCCCATTCCAAAACGACGTTACGTTCGTGTTTTCTCTTAATAAATGGATAAATAAATAAATAAAACGTAGATCTCTATGGAGAAGAACGGGCAAGAAACTCCAAGGACACTCTTTTAAATCAAGATATTACAAAATCTTGGGTACATTATTGTAGAAAGTTGTGCGTAGTGGATAGTATAGATAAAAGGAAACAGCCAGTTCTTGATCCAGATTGTATTTCAACCAAAACACGTGGAGTTAAGGTAAGCGCAAGGTCGGAGCGTATGTCCTATCGCGGATGCGGCTTGTGAGGAAGTGGAAGAGACGAAATGTTTAATATGGCGACCAAACTAGCGTTGTTCGCTAGTGTTGTTACCACAGACATTAATACTATTTTAGTGTTGGGATTCCAACATGCTCCGGCCTTACGAGAGGATAAAGATAAAGTTAGAATCTAAGTAAAATTATTAATAAACATTATCATCTATGGGTAACATACAGATTTTTGTAACAGACCGCACATGGGTATTTCCCTTTGAATTTGTGACTTCTACTGCTCTTACATGACCATCATGGCCTGGAAATGTTTTCGTAACTCTGGCCATAGGCCATGACATTATGGGTACATTGTCTTCTTTTAATATTACAATTGCTCCTATCTTAATGTTAGGCATGACGTCTATCCACTTAGGTCTATTTTGTAATGTATTAATATACTGTTTGTACCACATTTTCCAAAATGATTGTTTAATTTGATTACATAATTGCCAAAACTTGAGTCTATTTTGAGGAACAGTAGTTACATCATTTTCAGGATACATTGTTAGTGAATTTCCTATTAAAAAGTGACCTGGTGTTATGTAGCTAAAATCATTGACATCAGATGACATAGGAATCAGAGGTCAGAAGGCCAATTCTCGTAATTTATAACGTTCAAAATCTAGTCGCAGTCTCATCTCAGCGACAAACAAATGTCAAAAACTTGTCAAAATGTAGGGAAATTAGAGGTATTTTTGACAGATTGAGACTGAGATCAGACTGTGAACGTTCTTAAAATTACGAGAATTGCCCCTCTGGTGTTCAATATGCATTCTATCTCTATTAATACAGTGTTTATTTGTTCATAGGTTAACAATTGTTTTTGTAACACTCTTCTTAGAAAATACTTAGTCATTTTCACAGCAGACTCCCACAGCCCGCCAAAGGTCGGGGAATATGCTGGTATAAAATGAAAGTTAATGCCCCTCTGGGCTGCAAATTGATATATTTGTTTTTGGTGATTCTGTGAAGAATGTAATTGGTAAAGTTCAGTTAATTGGTTCTTTGCGCCTTTAAAGGTACTAGCATTATCGGAGTAGATTTCTTTGCGCAATCCTCTTCTAGAAATAAATCTCCTAAGGCAAGCGAGGTATGCATCTGAAGTAAGATCTGATGTGATTTCGAGGTGAACTGCCTTTGTAGCGAAACACACAAATACACAAATGTAGCCTTTTCCTACCACGGAGCGTCTCACGCGCGAGAGTTTAATATTAATAGGCCCAGCGAAATCTACACCGACTTTCTCAAAAGGGCGACTCATAGCAGTCACTCTGTCTGCTGGCAAAGAACCCATCAGCTGTTTAGAGGCCTTAGCCTTTTGTCTGAAACACATTACACATTTATGGATTATTTTTTGACATACATTAACCCATTAGTTATCCAATATTTTTGATTTAAATTACACAGTAATAATTTCGGACCTGCATGTAAAAGCTTTTCATGTTCAGATCTTATAATACAATTAGTAACATGTGATTCTCTTGGTAAAATGACCTGATGTTTATGAGCATATGGAATGTTAGAATGATGTAGCCTGCCACCTACACGCAGGATACCTAAACTATATATAAATGGACATAAGCTTTGTAAAGGACCTTTTACACTTTTATTATTTTTTAAACATTCAATTTCGACTTTATAATATATTTCTTGTTCATTCTTAATAAGCAACATCAAAGCATTATTCAATTCAGAACTTGAGAGATATTTGTCAGGTATTTTGCCACCTTTTATGTTATTAATAAACCGCATTACATAAGCTAATGTACGTACCATTCTGTGAATGCTAGAATATTTATGCATTTGATCGAAAACATTGCTAATACCTGAGGACACTTGGCTGGCGAGAAATGCTGACCCGGGTTTTGCTTCAGGTAAGTTCGTAGGTAAGTCTAATTTAAAATTAAATTTATATTCACAGTCATGCAAAAATTCAGGGCCATCCCACCACAGGCTGCAGGCACTAAGCAAACTTGGCGCAACACCCCTACTGATATAGTCTGCAGGGTTATTTTCAGTGTTGACAAATAGCCACTTACAGTTAGGCATATTTTTAGCGATTGCCTTTACCCTATTTGCAACGTAAGCGTTAAGTTTCAAGGGTTCTGTGTGCAACCATGCGAGAACAATTTGTGAATCAGTAAACAAGTAAATATTGCTTATGTTATACTTAACTTTTAGCGTGCAATAAACTTTTGCCATAAGCATCGAAAGAAGCAGAGCAGCATTAAGTTCTAAGCGCGGTATAGTTTTGTTTTTATTTTGAAGCGGGTTTATGCGCGATTTTGAACACAACAAGTACATTTTAACTTTACCATCGTGATTTGTAACACGCAGATACACGCAGCATCCATATGCCGTAGTACTGGATGCATCTGAGAATCCTATTAGTTCAAGTTTACTTAAATCAGTCATATGTATATTCCTACTTATAAAAATTAGCTTCATTTCAGCCAGACTGGAAGAGAATTCAAGCCATGCTTTCCTAATATCATCATCAGGCATGGAATCCCATTCAGTCTTGGAAGACCATAGCCTTTGCATTATAGCTTTTGCTTGTACAATAATGGGACTGACAAAACCCATGGGATCAAACATTTTCCCAATATAGGAGAGGATATCTCTTTTTGAAAAATCATGCTTATTGAAAGTTTCTGGACAAGACATTTTAAATTTATCGTCTTTAACCATCAATTGTAAGCCCAAGGTCTTTAAATAATACTCATCGCTTTGTAGCTCTAAATCGTCAAAATGCTGTTCAGCTGAAGGAATAATAATAATAATAATCTTTTATTTCGACCAACAGTGGATCATATACAAAATTTCAAAATAAATAAAAAACACAAAATAAAAACACAAAAACAAAAACACACAATAAAAACACATACAATATTAAAAAGACAAAACATATTACATATCTCGATTGCCTAGTATGTGAACCATACAGCAATGAATGTCAGATAATATCCTATTATCATTTGATGACCACTTATGTGTGTAAAAATTACCTAACTTTAAAAGTTGACGAATCTGTGACTTAGCCTCTAAGATAATATTAAAGTCATTTTCTGCATAAAGAATGTCATCTACATATGTACAATTTTCTAAAATGAATGAAGCTAGCGGGAACTTGTCCTTGTTTTGTGCTGCTAGTTCTTTAAGACAACGAGTAGCCAGATAATTCGAACTCTTCAACCCATATGTAACTGTGTCAAGCCTTATATATTGGATTGGCTCATCGGGGCTATCTCTCCACAGTATATTTTGCAAAGAGGTAGCCCCGATGAGCCAATCCGGCTCGAAGGACCATGTAGAAAGTTGTGCGTAGTGGATAGTATAGATAAAAGGAAACAGCCAGTTCTTGATCCAGATTGTATTTCAACCAACACGTGGAGTTAAGGTAAGCGCAAGGTCGGAGCGTATGTCCTATCGCGGACGCGGCTTGTGAGGAAGTGGAAGAGCCGAAATGTTTAATATGGCGACCAAACTAGCGTTGTTCGCTAGTGTTGTTACCACAGACATTAATACTATTTTAGTGTTGGGATTCCAACAATTATTCTTGTTTCTTCTATATGTGAGAACAATGTAAAATATAATTAAATAAAGAAACAATTCAAAATATAGGATTAAAATTAAAAAACGCTTTCAGCCATGGATTCTAAATCGAGGATAATTATAATAATAATTAATTCTAATCGAGATACAATTTTAACCATTTTTACCCAAGGGTTCCGAAAATATATTTCTTTTGTTTTTTATTTACGGGTTGTTTTCAACAAAAACGATAATTTTTCTCATTTTGATTTCTGTTAATTACTGCTGAATACGAGAGCTATCGTGTAAAATTGTGGTTTTTTTATGTAAATTTAGAGCTTTTGAAGAAAAAGTTAGTTCTTCTCTATTTTAACCATAATTTTTAACATATCATGCAAGTTAAAGAGCGATTTTTGTAAAAAAAATTACTAATAAAATGGTTAAAATTGTATGGGCGCGTTCACACGAGCGCGATTTTTTACGCGCGCGTGTCGCGTACGTATCGCTCCCCCTAGAAACATTGGAATTAAATGCTTCTTTTTTGAGGGAGCGATGCGTACACGAAGCGCGCGCGAAAAAACTCGCGCTCGTGTGAACGCGCCCTAATATGTTCTAATAAATTATCAGGTATATCAAATCCTTAACTGTGGACTACTATTTAAGCCACACCCTGTTTAATAATAAACAAATATTATAATATCTTACTTTCTTCCCTTCGGGCAGGCTACCGAGGTTGAAAAAGCGCGCAAGACCGGGAGGAAGGCCTTGGCGACGATAAGTTTCCGCGAGCCACTCGAGAAATTCAACGTGGGGATCGCCATGCTCAGCATCGAGTGCCGCTTCGGTACCCAGGTCAGTCATCTGCGGGGACAACATATTTATATTGCAACACTATTTACATCATAATAACATCGTGAGGGACCGGCATGTCCTAGAACCAAATATTCGAACACATCACTCATTTGGAGAAACAACGTAACTACTACTTTTTTTTTCAAGTCTGCTTTCCTAACATATTTAACTAATTTTTGGGAAAAAATACATTTACGTCGATGATTCTCCAAATGAGCGACATCTACCAACCCGCGCTGGGCCCGCTTGATAGATTATAGCCCGTTCCCTCTCGAAGAGAGGAGGCCGGTGTCCCAACAGAATAATCTTAGAAAGTACTAAATTTGAAAAAATGTAACGCATTGATATTGTAAGTGTGTAATTCCCTGTTGGACTTTAAAGGGTATAATTTTATAAACGTTGCTTAAAGTTAATGGTGTGTTCCGAGTTGGGATGTTATCGATCTGAGCGTGCTTAAACCAGGACCGAATTAGCGTGAGCGCGATAACGATGTCCCGTGAATGGTCATAGATGATGTCATGACATGCGCCGTCTTGCGATAACGCCGACCATGGCTTCTAATAATATCACCGTGAAGCCGGCTTTTGATTAGGTATGGGATGTAATATACAGGAAGATTTTTTTATCACCATCCAAATCTTTACAGGGTGTTCTATCCATGAATATGAACAACTTTCACTATAGGACCAACTCTGAAATCACGAAATAAAAATCAGCTGTTTCATACATTTTAGTCAAGTAGGTATTGAACTTTTGTGTTAAACAGCAGATTTTTTTTTCGTGATTTCAGAGTTGGTCCCATAGTGAAAGTTGTTCATATTCATGGATAGAACATCCTGTAAAAATTTGGATGGTGATAAAAAAATCTTCCTGTATATTACATCTTGAGCTATATATTACATCCCGCGATTGCTGTTCACACTGTAAGCTATATATTTTGGAACAGTTCAGCTTCGGTCATCACTGTGTCATTACGTTCAATTTTAATTCATTTAATGCGTAGGTAAGGATTCCGTACTTCAAATATCTATAGATGATTAGTTGACACGTCTGCACACGAACGTTACCATTCAAAATTCAAACTGAAGGCGAGACAGGAGGAGGCGAAGTGTCCGGGGACGTGAAAAATATACATCTTCAAATGACCTCTAAATATCGCTAGAAAAAATATTTATAGTTTGGGATGTAATATATTATAGCACAGTATGAACGGTCTCGTACAAAATGTATGACGAGCGATAAAATATTATATCTCAAGATGTAATAATATACAGGGTGAATTTTCCAAGTGGGCGTGGATGGCCAAATTCTAAACTATGAGGAATAGCGAAAAGTACTCAAAGGAGTCGCGGGCTCGATTTTGATGAAAACTAAAACTGCATCATTGGATTTTTGAAAAATCAATATTTCTAGCCAGGAATCAAACCTGTTGATTTAGGAAAAAAAAACACACACTGTATTATTACACCATTCGATAGTGTCCCCAATAAGGATCAAATTCTGGGAAGTAATGAATGACATACGGCAAACTTAAGGAAAATGTTGAATTCATAGGTATGAATTCAACATTTGCGCTGCGTAAAATATTGAGCATAATTTCGAACAAGGTACGTAATGTAGGTACATTACGTACCTTGTTCGAAATGATGCTCAATATTTTTATTAACACACCCGCAGCGCAGTCACCTTCACAACATTATGTTCTAAATTCAAGTTTCTATTACGATCTTTAGAAAATATTCTAATGGAATCAATAATATTGTAATGCTGAATGCAGTACTTACAATCCTTGAGACGTCGAATCCAACAAAATTGAAAACAATGATCATCATTATGAACAATTAAACAGTTAAGGTTTAATAGGTAGGTATAGGTAACATAACCCGGGCCCGGCTAAATATTAACAGCCGCACAAATCAATCCATCAGGTTCAGCTACGCTTGCCGCGGTTGGTCTGTGGATGGGTGACCATCTTTACATACCGAGACCTCTCCGTGTCTCGGAAAGCAAGTTAAGCCGTTGGTCCCAACTGCCATTCCAGGATCTTTGACAGTCGTTACGGGTAGTCAGAAGCTCGAACGTCTGATAACCAGTCTTACCAAGGGGTATCGTATTACCCAGTAACTGGGTTGTGGAGGTCAGATAGGCAGTCGCTCCATGTAAAATACTGGTATTCAGCTGCATCCAGTTAGACTGGAAGCCGACCACAACATAGTTGGGAAAAGGCTAGGCAGATGATGATGAGGTAGGTAACATAAGAAAAATAAAAAAAGTATTTTGTTAAAAATGAGCTCTTTTCTTTAGTTTGCCGTATTTCATTACTTCCCAGAATTTGATCCTTATTAGGGACACTATCGAATGGTGTAATAATACAGTGTGTTTTTTTTTTCAAAATCAACTGGTTCGATTCATGGCTAGAAATATTGATTTTTCAAAAATCTAATGACGCAGTTTTAGTTTTCATCAAAATAGAGCCCGCGACTCCTTTGGGTACTTTTCGCTTTTCCTCATAGTTTA
Source organism: Amphipoea lucens (assembly GCA_947508005.1). Taxonomy (NCBI): domain Eukaryota; kingdom Metazoa; phylum Arthropoda; class Insecta; order Lepidoptera; family Noctuidae; genus Amphipoea; species Amphipoea lucens. Next base: position 1,743,567 of record OX382373.1, on the reverse strand, counting down.
GAATTTGGCCATCCACGCCCACTTGAAAAATTCGCCCTGTATATTATATTATATCCCATAGTCAAAAGCCGGCTTGAGCGGTGTAAAAATTAGTGCGTGTGTGTGTATGTGTCAGTGTGTGTTTTGTTTTGAGTTGCATCATAATCTTTAAACTAACGTGGCATTTTCGAAATTGTGCTTCTGGCTGACAGTCGCCACCTAAACAAAGAAAAAAAAATGTGGTGTTTATACAAAAAAATACTGCTGTAATATCGTTTTGACAAATTTTTACACAAACAAGTTTCAACTTGCAAACAATCATTTATGATGTGTCATAGGGAACGGAGACTTGATATGATAAGTACCTACCTATTATGAGGGCCTGTTTCAACATGACCGACTACTCACTAAAATAGAATAAATTCGTCACCTGCCTACCTTTTTCCTCTAAATTTCCCATCTTTGTTGGGGACGGCTTCCAGTCTAACCGGATGCAGCCGAATATCACTATTTCACATGAAGCAACTGCCTATCTGACCTCCACAACCCAGTTACTGGGTAGTACGATTACGATACCCCTTGGTAAGACTAGTTGTCAGACTTTTGGGATTCTGACGACTCGTAGAGACGTTTTCTACACTAATATTATAAAGAGGAAAGATTTGTATTTTTGTATTTTTGTATGTTTGTATTTTTGTATGTTACGAATAAACGTAAAAACTACTGGACCGATTTCAAAAATTCTTTTACCGTTAGAAAGCTACATTATCACTGAGTAACATAGGGTATATTTGTTACAAAAAAAAAATAGGGATCCTTAGAAATTCCTACTAAAACCAACCCAAGGTGTAAAAAAAATAGCCATAAAATGTCTTTCATCGCATGCGCTGCGGAAAGTATTCATGATAGAACAAAAAAATGTTCTACAATATTATAGAACATATCAATATCTACAAAAAACTTCGCGATACCATATGTCCAACTATTGTAGTTATGTCACTATAACTACTTTTTTACATTTTAAAAGTTGATAGAAATGCCGATCAAAATCAGACCATGTTATCTATACCTTTGTATTAATTCTTATCCAAATAAATTATTTTGTATTCAAGACTGTTTCAATACCTGTTGATTACTTTTTGAATTATTGAAATCGGACATTCCATTCAAAAGATATTACGAAATTAAAAATGTCAGTAGAAAAAAAAAAATACACGCCGTGCCGTGCGTGTTGCTCCACGCAGCCACAGAATACGACGTAGCGCAGCGATAAAATTCTCTTGTCCACAGTGTTTGTAACAAAACTCCTCTGAAACGGCTTGACCGATTCTTATGAAATTTTGTGTGTATATTCAGTAGGTCCAAGAATAGGACGTAAACTATTTTTTATTTTATTTTAACCGCTACTATTGTTCGTGTAGGGTAGGTAGGGGTAGGGTAGGAGTAAGGTCGGGGTAGGGTAGGAGTAGGGAAGGGGTACGGTAGGAGTAGGGTAGGAGTAGGGTTGGGGTAGGGTAGGAGTAGGGGTAGGGTAAGAGTAGGGTAGGGGTACGGTAGGAGTAGGGTAGGAGTCGGGAAGGGGTAGTGTACAAGTAAGGTAGGAGAAGGGTAGGGGTAGGAGTAAGGTATGACACCACGCGAACGAAGTCGCGCCGGGCAGCTAGTATTAAATAAATGATTACAGGAGAATAATAGACGTCCTACACGTATTCGTTTTTCACCAAAAACCAAAAGCAATCTACCTACCATAGACACACAAAATGTTTTTCTTAAGGTGAATGTGCCATGGTAGACCGCGAAATTTAAATTTTCTTACGTTTTTTGCAATTTGCAGATCAGTGTCAGGTTGTATCTTGATCCAAATATGATTCGCGACTATAACACTGGTAAACACTGTTTTTGTCACACGAACTTTGTGATGATTTTTGTTCATATTAGTGTACCCTCATTAACAATATATATAATAATTTTTTTCAATCACGTCCAGTTTTTTGTGACAGCTACATATTCATTTCTGACCTCATATAAGTGTCTCTTTTTATTTAGACGACTGTATAACTATTGCATTCAACTTACATCTTATATACGTTTGTTACATCGTAAACATGCCACGAAAGTGTTCTAACAACCCCGACAGTTTTTGTTATGTGTGTGGAGAATTAACTTTTACATCTCAGCGTCGAAATTTCGCATCAATAATTGAACAGTGCTATTTAGACTATTTTGGATTTCCTGTGAGGAATCAAGATAAATCCTGGGTTCCACATAAATGTTGTGTAACCTATGTGAGACTGCTATTAGGTTGGGCTAAACAAGAACCCAGACATATGCCATTTGCTACACCAATGATTTGGACCGAACCAAAGGATCATGATTATTTTAACCTGACGTGTCAATTTTTTTCCAATCACATATTATTGTTTGGTGGCCCTAGTACATTCAAAATTTGATGTAAGTTTTCATGTGACAAAAAAAAGTTAAAATTTTGTTAACCAGTGTAATAGACATGTATTTACAGAATCATAGTCATGAGAATCCAAACTAATCCAAACTAATATTATAAATGCGAAAGTAACTCTGTCTGTCTGTCTGTCTTTTCTTCACGCCTAAACCGCTGAACCGATTTAGATGAAATTTGGTATAGAGATAGTTTGAGTCCCGGGAAAGGACATAGGATACTTTTTATCCCGATATTCCCACGGGATCGAGACTTGCGCGGGTGAAACCGCGGGGCGCAGCTAGTATTATAAATGCGAAAGTAACTCTGTCTGTCTGTCTTTTCTTCACGCCTAAACTACTGAACCGATTTGTGTGAAATTTGGTACAGACATAGTTTGGAACTTGAGAAAGGACATAGGATACTTTTTATCCCGATATTCCCACGGGATCGAGACTTATGCGGGTGAAACCGCGGGGCGCAGCTAGTCATTAATATATCTCTTTAAGTTAGATTTCTACCATAAACACTGTTCTATGCGAGATTTGTTCTTAACGGTAGAAATCTAACTTAGAAAGATGTATTAATGATTCTAATTATTATAATTCTGTACATACGTACTTACCTGTTATAGTCGCGAATCATATTTTGATCAAGATACAACCTGACACTGACCTGAAAATTGCAAAAAACGTAAGAAAAATTGAATTTCGCGGGCTACAACTACCCATTCACCTTAACTATTATTCTATGTTAGGAGTATTGGTCATAAACACACGGACTAACCACGGCAAGCTTAGCTTTAGCTTTACCTGATCGATCGACCCGTGTGGCTTTTATTACTTTGCCACAAGCCCCTGTTTGACTTCTAAAAGTACTAAATGTTCTAATTAAAATTCCTTAGATGTGTGTTTGGCCGTTGTGAGTAAATAATGGTATCGTTCGCTCGCATTTAATTTTTACCCGACTGCAAATAAGGGTTATGTTTTCTACTGCGCAGTTTGTTATTTGAAACTGTAGGTACTATACAAAGTTTAGCTTGCACTCTAATTTCGTCACACACTCAATCACAATGAATGTTATTGAACTGTCAAAATGAATGTCATTGCTATTGATAGGGTGTTACGAATTTACCCCGGCGGTACCTACTGTTAGCGCGTCCAGCATTACTAGGTTACCTTGCAAAAGTTTTGGCACATGACCCCCGCCTTCTTATCAAAGCGTGTTGATTCCTAACGAAAATAAAACGATAGCAAATATTACTAGTTTCTGTATTGTTTTTTATCATAAACTAGCTGCGCCTCGAGGATTCACGCGCATAAGTGTCGATCCCGTCGGAATATCGGGATGCAATCTACCTCTCTGCCAAATTTCATCGAAATCCGTTCAGTGGTTTAGGCGTGAAAAGATAACATACAGACAGACAGACATGAATTATAATTATGCTAAAAAGATAAAAAAGTATCTTGTCTATACTTATAATAAATCTGTAGAGAGGTCAATTCTGTACATGAAATATATTTTCAAAATAACTATCAGGGGGTGATTAGTGATCGATACTGATGCCAAAAATGCAATCAGTAAAATTTTTGTCTGTCTGTCTGTCTGTATGTTCCTTATAGAAACAAAAACTACTCGACGGATTTTAACGAAACTTGGTACAATTATTCTTCATACTCCTGGGCAGGTTATAGTATACTTTTCATCACGCTACAATCAATAGGAGCAGAGTAGTGAAGGGAAATGTTGGGAAAACGGGAGAAGTTACTCCATTTTTTAAGCTTCCGTCGCGTGTGCAGCCTTAATGGTTAAAGTTACATAGAAATCATGTACGACGGAAATATTCTACATAAAATTGTCTAAAAAATATACCGCAACAGCATATGTCTATCTTTTATGGTTGACTCACAATAACACGTGTAACTCCTGATAGCTTAGCAGTTCGGAGCATTCTGTTTATATTTGTTCACTCTTACGTTTATAATACTCTCACTCATCCCTAATTTAAAAAAGTTAACATTATTATCTATTCAAAAAAAAAGAATCATAGAAATCGGTATAGAAACACCAAACTTATACATGAAATAAGCCATCGCGCCGTCGCACGTGAATACTGAAGGAATAAGGATTATACGGTTGCCGCGCTCGACACGGGTCGCGGCGCGGCGGCACGGCGGCGCGGCGCGGCGGTAGGGTATAAAAAGGCGGGAGGTCCGAGCCGAGAGCGAGCTTCGTTCAATATTTGGCTGTTGATGCGTTCAGAGCGTTCGACCTTATTGACAGACAATAATTGATATTGAGAAACCGTGCTTATCAGCGCGACTTTTAGTCTTTAAATAGTTTATTTGAATTTCTTTTGTTGTTATTTTGTAAAATAGGTATGAGTTGTTTTGGTAGTGTTTAAATATTCGTTCAAATTAAAAATTATTAAGCGTAAACTAAAATATTCTTATAGAATTATAACCAGAAATATATACAACTCACAACAAAAAAGAATACTTATAATTACTTTAATTAATAAAAGTACTTTTATTAATTAAAGTAATTATAAGTATTTATTTTTAAGTGAAGTAGGTATAGGTAGATCGTATTGCACAGGCGTTTCAGCTTTATTTTCATTTCTTTTTTGTTGTGAGTTGTATATATTTCTGGTTATAATTCTATAAGAATATTTTAGTTTAAATAGTCAAAATTTTAAATGTAAGGTACCTAGCTAAAGTTATTATTCATAAATTCCAATTATAAAAACTGTCATTCTTTGACATGTGGCAATCGTATAAATTGGCAAATAACACGTCAAATACGACGTGTGTGTGACAAACTGCTCAAATTTTTATTTACCTGACTGAACTATTAATTTTAAAATTTTCGATTCTTTATCAATTCACTTTAGACATTGGCTTGGCTGAATGGTCGACATTAGCTTTGCTTGCCATAATAAAAACAGAATAGAATAAAAAATTACGATTTTTTCCTCCCAAAAAACAAAAAAAATAGCTACATCGCTTCAGGTTGAGGAAGGCTATAGGGTCTTGAATATCACGCTAGAACTCTTAAGGAGTCGAGCAAAAAGAAAAAAGTCAGAAAGTACGGTAAGAGAAAACGAATTAATAGCGCGGGCAGACGATGCGATGCGACGGAGTAGGTCGGGGGATAAGAAATTTCACGCAGACGAAGTCGCGGGCAGAAGCTAGTAGATAATAAAATTGCAGGCCTTGTGTCTACAATGTTCTTATCTTTCTTTTCGTTTATTTATTGTCCAATCTAAATACCAAATTCTTGAATTGATTATTTTTATACCTAAGGCTGATTGAATTTGCAGATTCGACACCAATATAAAAAAGTCTCCTTCATTTATTTTCAACAGAGTAGAGTTTTGTCTCACCGTTTTGTTTGTTATTTCTATTTTATTTTTCACCTCAGAAACTAAATAAAAAATCGTCTACTTTTTACATAAATGCGAAATACACGCGGTAACAATAACACTGCAAAATGCGATGTTTACAATATTCTAAAAATAGCCGTTTCGACCAGACGGTCACGACAAAGTCAAATAAGTACATACATATACATATATAGGTAAAATACATAACTTGACCTTTGAATAAAAGTTTTCCAAACTTCACCATAAGTTCACATCACAAAATTGGTTAAAAGCCTTGGGCACGTCAGGCGGTTACAACTAGTAAGTGTCACCAATAAAGCTCAACTTTTGATCACAATACACAGGTAGTTTTGTGCAGAGGTTATAATATCGTCGACACCTGTATGACGCGCTCGCTGAATGCTGACTAAGGCAGGGGGCTGGGGGTGGCTCTGGCTGGCACTGGCAAGTGGTATACATTTTAATTTCTTAGTATTCAGCGCCATCTATCTACCAGGACATACATTAAAAATGAACAGTATTGCCAGCGTAAATCCATAAAGCAATTCGTAGTGTATTTTAGCACAGAATACAGTACTACGTAGGTACAGAAAGGCCACTCCCTTCCCCGCACTAACATCAGTTACCGCACCTCACCCCGCACTTCGGCGTATTCGTCGCAGTTCTTTAACAAGAGCGCTCGCAAACACAAGTACCTCACGCACACATTCATACGTATACAAACGTCATTTTTTAATGTAGTAGTACACGTCGCGCAACGAGTTATGAGCGCTGACCTTGAAGAAAACAGACGCCACAAACCCTTATGCCTTAGTAATAAGGGTTCGTTTCGCTTGTTTTTTTTCAAGGTCAACGCTCATAACTCGTTGCGCGACGTATAGTAGGTAATTATTTTGCGAGCGTTGTATGGAGTGTCCGGGGTGTGATTTTAGTAGAAATGTAAGCATATAATTTTTATTTTTGATCGATTGTTAGTTATTATTTTTTGTATTTTTTTTTATGTTTGTAAAAGTTCCCGGATTATAGTGATTTGTTAATATTTTGTTCATATTGATAAAAAAGAAACTTTTAGTAGAATTCATAACACAAGATAAGCCCACAATATTGACATTGACATTTCATTGCAAAAAAAGTGTCGTCGGTTACGCTAACCGTATAGTTCGGTAGCGCCCCCTTTAGGAGTAGGACTCGAACACGCGAACCTCCGCCGGCTCGGTAATGCCCCCTTTAGGACCCAAGAATTACGACATACGACACCCTACATTGATTATGTAAATATTTATTAACCTACCCATCAAATCTTATGAATGTGCGTTAATTAAGAGAGTTGGATAAAAAACTCATATGTTAACGCCATTAAATATTTCATATTTAGCGCGCAAGCTTATTACTTTACCTTTATAAAATTCAAGTCTGTAAATGCGATAATCGCCATTTTGTTGACAGTAGTGGTCGAGGCTAAAAAACATAAAAATTGGGGATTTCGAACATCCAAACTCCACCACAGGGGCAGTGAATAATACATAATTTAATTATTTGACGAATTCATCCATTGTTCAAGTTTAAGTAAGTAGTGGTAATGATGTTTTTTGATATCTAATGTCGAAGGTTCGCGCCAATCGTGCGTGTTGACATTTTTACTTTTCACAAATATCACACACACAAGTAGATAAGATTTAAAATGTGACAAATATTATTGTAAATGTTATACAACACGAAAATGCCCAAATCTTAACGTAATATTGAAACACAAGTCGAATAACACGTATTATTCATTACCACTAGGTACTCAATTTGTGTTCAAAATCGCCGTCCATGATTGTTTTTTTTATCGTAATGATGTGCGAAAGCAATTATGCAAAACGATTTTTTTTTAAATTTCGATTGACTCGGGTAATTAATATGTCGAATATCGGAAATCGATACTCAGAAATTGAAATAAAATTATTTTAAGCATTAAATACAATAAGCATTGTTTATAATAATGATTTATGCTTTTCTAATGTAATTTTAATAGTTTTTTGGACAATAGTTTTTTGGACCTTAGACCATAGTAATTTATTGAATTTCGCGCTGAATTGTTTCTATATTTGAATCTATCTTCGAATGCGCTCGCCGTATAAAATTATTTTTATTTATTTTACAATTAAATATTTATTTTTGATACTTTTCTAATAGTTTGCTACAGAATGCCCAGTATACATTTTTTAGGTAGGCGAGTAGAAGTTTGGGAATGATGATAAATTAATTGTATAAATTGCGTATTCCGCAATCACTTTACATTTCAATATGTGTTGTTAGTTTTATGAGCTCGGTAGTTTTTGTTTCTATTTGTTTACTTGAGTAATAGTACCTAATTGTTTGTTTTTGTGGTAGTTTCCCAACGAAATTTAAAAAAAACTTTCCATGTTTGAGTCGGACCACGCACAGTGAAAGGTTCCGTAGTTGGTTTGAATATTCACGCATGCACAATGAACATCATCATTAATTTGATCGACTGCAAAAATAAGTTTGTTTTTCATAAACTAATCGTTCATAAGTTCATAAGGTACTCAAAAATTAAAGTGCCAGCCAGAAAAGAAAAGTCCTAATGTTTTCTTATGGGGAATAACATCTTGAGTATTTCTTACCAAGGCTCGGAAACCGGTTGAAATTCTTAACCGGTTATGGTCATTGACCCCAAACCGAAATCGATTTAGGTTAAAGGTTGCACTTTACCGGTTTTTACCGGTTTATGCGACAAACCGGTTTTTCATGAATTTTGGTTTTGATAGTGAAAATTAACCGGTTAAAACCAAGTTTGAACCCCCCCCGGCCCCCGCCACTCTCGCGGGCACGTTGCGATGTCAACTTATTGTCACTAGAACTTGTTGGAAGCGTTAAAAAGTAGACGAAAAAAAATTACGAATTACGGAATTAACCGGTTAATTTGGGTGTCAAAACCGTTTGAGCTTTGTAACCGGTAACCTTTATCTTTTGGGTTACATAAAAACAGTTCACTTGTTTAACCGGTTAATGAAGGAACGATATATTTACCGGTATTTAATCGAAATTAACCGCTCTTTTTAAACCGGTTCAGAGCCCTGTTTCTTACTATTACAGCGAAAGTCTGCAATTAACCCCCTTGGCTGCTATTTGAGATTTAAATGCCAAAAATCTTATTTTTAACCGACTTCTTACAACAAGTGTTTTTGTCATCATTTTGTAATTATTTCGTTTGTTTTCCGATTTTATGTGTAATTTACGTCGAGTTTGTTACTCCGTATTTACAAAAAATCTTGGAAGATAAACTTTTCCATTGTGTCTCTTCTTTCTAAATCACGTTGAGTTGAGCCCCCTGTCAAACTCAAACTCAAACTCAACTCAGAGTTGAGCCCCCTGTGTTCCTCTGTGATCGAATAGAATTGCTTAGGCCCTCCGTAAATTGCCTAGTCATAAAAGATGACGGTAATTATAATATGTTCTTTTTATACCCTTCCTATGTGTATCTAATGTATTTGCATTTAATTAGCTGAAAATCGCACTAATATTATAAAGGCGAAAGTTTGTGTGTGTGTGTTTATATGTTTGTTACTTCTTCACTCTTATACGCTGGACCAATTTTATATGATATTCCCACGGGATTGAAATTTACTGTGCGGTGAAACTGCAGGGCGCTGCTAGTATTATATAATTATGCCAAAAATCTATGTTGTTATTAACAATGTATTTACTGCGTAAACAATCAAGCAATTAATAAATAAACAAGAATAGAATAGAATAGAATACTCTTTATTATGTACACCATATAAATTACAGACATAAATATAGAAAACTTTACAATGGGTGACACAATGGGCGGTCTTATCGCTAAGAGCGATCTTTTAAAGACAACCTTTGGATGGATTAAAAACGGGAAGGACAGACAAATACTGTAGGTAGTCTGTGGTGTACCATTTACAAAATACAATAAATACATACATAAAGTATTATTAATCTATATAAGTCAGTGGGTCGTCTTATGGGTGGAGTTTCCATCACCTGGACCCTGTTCCTCATTCCAGTGGGCTATTTTTGTGTTTTTTTACCCACCCTGGCTTCGCACAGTTGCAATCTACCCGACGTTCCCAGTGGATTTTCCCAAAATTTTCTTTCATATATTACCATATCCTGATAATTCCAAACATAAAAAAAGGTCCAGATGTTCTCAAGTGATAATCACACTAATATTATAAAGGCGAAAGGTTGCGCGTGTGTGTGTGTATTATTATATGTTTGTTACTTTTTCAGGCTCAAACGGCTGTACCAATTTTGATAAAATTTTGTATGAAGGTAGCTGACACCCTGGATTAACATATAGGCTATTTTTTATCCCGGTATTTCCACAGGATCGACATTTACGCGGATGAAACCGCGGGGCGCAGCTAGTCTTACCTACATGTGGCCATTGATTTAAATAATAAATGGGATAATAATATATATTTATGTTTGTGTTTCAGGTATTACTTTACATCGTTTTCCAGATCCAAAAACCAATCCTGAAAGATACTTGACATGGGTTTCAACTATTTGTGGTCTACATCTGCAGGATAAGATGTATGTCTACGTATGTCGTAAACATTTCAAAACAGTTTACCTCTACCCGAACCACCAGCTTTGTAAATTAGCAATTCCAGAACTACAACTATCAGGTAAATTATTATTTTATTCTCGTCACAGATATTTTAATTATTTAATAATGAATTATTATATGAATACAAAAGTGTTTTTTCACAAAAATGCATTTTGTACCAGATATACCTCTGCTTTTAGCGGTATATAGTAACAGATATAATTATTCTGATGGTCATATCTCCTGAGCCATAAAGCCTATACTCAAAAGGTTTAGGTACTTGACTAAATGTGAACAATCTTGTTATGTCTTTTTATCAAAATACAGTTTATTTATTTGGAACACTACTAGTTATTGCAATGTTGTCACTGAACTCCTAAACGGCTGCATCGATTGTGATGAAACTTTTTGTGTGCGTTTGAGTGGGTCCCTGGATGGTTTAGATTTACAATTCGATCAAAGAAAGAAAGAAGAAAGAAAATACATTTATTTAGCACAGACTAAAAGACACACAATACACCAGATACATACGTCAAATAAAAACAAAAAGTAAAGATTAAATAAAAAAAAGTATAAAAGTCCGATATAAAAAAAAAGTTAAGCACACATAGTAAAATAAGATCACATTGCAGTCGTTTATTATAACAATATTTACTCGTAGGTATATATAAATGATGATTATAGGTCCCAGAATAGAAAATATAGTGTGAAGACACCACATATGTTATATGAATTTCAAGACAAGTTTCATATTTTTAAGCCTTAATGAACTCCACATATTACTTACAGCTCAAGAACGAGAAAGAGCACCTGAAAACCTTCCATCAACATCTGCATCGCAGTATCAATCCAATCCTTTATGCGTTGATCCAGTCCCAGTAACCGGACCTCAGTTATATCAAACTAGCATGGGTAAGATCCTGCTGATTACATAAATTATATTCGTTAATTATAACATAATTTAGGCATATACATATATTTGATGATTAGATCACAGAATAGAAAATATAGTGTGAAAACACCACATAATATGTTCTTCAACACACTTGCTCGTAAAATGGCTCTTAATGCACCGCTTTTAGGACCATAATGCAGTGTATTACAAACGTGTGCTTTTTCTTTACGTTACGGTACTTGTGCTTTATTTCCACAGATAACTATTTAATTTACTAGTCGGAGGTCGGAGAAGTGCGTTTTTTTTTTATCTCTTCAAAGAGACTTCATGCCAAAAAAAAAGTGAAATATGGCTCGCGGATTCCCGCGAGCCATATTTCACTTTTTTTTTAAAAGTCTAAATTGTCTTTGGTCCCAAAATGAACTAAAATGTATTTAATGTTGTAGCCCGCGAACAATTTTTCTAAAGGTTTTTACAATTTTCAGGTCATTAATACATCTTTCTTAGTTAGATTTGTTCCATAAGAACAAATCTCTTATGGATAAGTTCTTAGGGAACAAATCTGACTTAAATAGGTATATTATATTAATGATTCTAATGACTATAATTCTGTAAATACATATCTATTATGTATATTATACATATTGATCAAGATACAACCTGATACTGACCTGCGAATTGCAAAAAACTTAAGAAAATTTAAATTTCGCGGTCTACCACTGCGCATTCACCTTAGGGTACATCCAGACAGAGCGAGGCATGCGCCGCAAATGTTTTTTTTTTATGTACGGTTGCCTGAGGATGAGGCATCTAACATACAAAAAAAAGTAATTGCGGCGCATGCCTCGCTCTGTCTGGATGCACCTTATAATAATATGGTCCGTGGTCCCTCGCGGAACCAAACGGAAAAGACTACTGGCGTTCTATTATTGCGGATTCTCACTGAATTAATGTATATTTCTGTATGCCAATAGTACTTTCTAATTCCATACCAACTAAACTACAATTTGACATACGTTTTGTCTGTGCCTTTAAATAAATAAACGCGCGCCATTACTTACTCTATGGGTAAACCTGCGCGCGCACCACGCTAGCGCGGCGCGCGGAAAAACAAACCCAGCCCGCCATTATCCATACAAGTTAATATTTAACAATACAAGCCTGTTTTTTTCCTCGCAAGTGTGTTGAAAAACGTCGTATGATACGCGTGTGCATTGATCAACATAGCACACATTAAGATAAAAAATTAAACTCGTTATTTTAAAAAGTCGTAGAACCAAAGTTGTTTGTTATCGTTAGTTTAGGGTCAAATGTATTTCGTTAGATATTTTTACGGTTCCATACCTCAAAAGGAAAAAACGGAACCCTTATAGGATCACTTGTGTGTCTGTCCGTCCTTCTGTCACAGCCAATTTGCTCCGAATCTAATGGACCGATTAAGTTGAAATTTGGTACACATATGAATCTCTGTGACCCCAACACAGAAGTGTAACGTAAATAAATGAATTTTGAATATGGGGGTCATTGTGGGGGCAATTAGAAAAAAAAAAACGCAATCTATACCGTGTGACATATCAAATGAAAGGGCATGAAGGGCTGTGAGGATCTCAAACATATTTGTCATAATTTTAAAGTAAATTGTACTAAAGGTATTTAAGAAAATAGACAAAAACTGAGCCTAAAATTTTGAAAAAAAAAATACATAAAATAGTTCTATAACACGGGAAATATTGTGCGTACAAACTTACATTTTCAGTTGGAATGTATGGGAGAACATGATTTTCAACTACAACGTTAAGTTTGTTCTTGAGACAAATTCATTCCAACTACGGAACCCTTCATTGTGCGTGGTCCGACACGTACTTGGCTGGTTTTTTAAACATGCCATTATACTACATTTTCATAGGCAGCACCAGGAATTTTGGGTAGCAGTTAGTTTTTACCCGACTACGGCGAAGCAAAAAGGAGGGTTATGATTTTGACCAGTATTTATGTATGTTCATCTGTTCCCTCATAACTTCAAAAGTGCTTATAATAATTTGACAAATGAGGTACCGTTAGAAACGTTTTGACCGTCCGCTGGTTATAAGCTATGTGACGTCACACTAAATTCAATATGGCGCTCTCTAGAGAACATAAAGTACCTAATGAATTTAAAAATAAATATTTTGGGATGGTATCTTGTGGGGTATCAAGTGGAAGGGCTTAATTAGCACATTTCAAAAATATAAATATAACTGAAATAAGCCCCAAAATAATTAAATAAAAAAAAAGTTTAAAAACTAAAACCTGACTACTGGTAAGGATGAAACAAGAAAGTACTTTCCCATGGTCACATGTTATGTGTTGGGTGTGTTTTTAAACTTTTTTTTAATTTAATTATTTGGAGGCTTATTTCAGTAATACTTATATTTTTTAAATGTGCTAATTCAATTGATACCCCACAAGGCACCATTCCAACATATTTATTTTTAAATTCACTACTTTATGTCCTATAGAGGGCGCCATATTGAATTTAGTGTGACGTCACATAGCCTATAACCAGCGGACGGTCAAGACGCTTCTAACGATACCTCATTTGTCAAATTATTATAAGTACTTCTTAAAATGTGAGGGAACAGATGAACATACATTACATACCGGTCAAAATCATAACCCTCCTCTTTGCTTCACCGTAGTCGGGTAAAAATGGACGCCCACTTACTTTCTTTTTAATGTAAACTAATAACGATTTTGAACAACAAACCAGTAATGATAATGATTAAAAATGGAATTATTTCTTAATTTTCAGAGATGGGAGCAATGCCTTAAGAATGCACTCAAACTGTAGATATAGTGTTATTCTTCGACAAATTATTTGATAGTTTGAATTGTGGAAGTTACGAAGTTGTGCCGGGAAAACCCCTTAAGTCCGCTGTCAAAGCTAATTCGGCACATCATGAGCTCTGGAGTGCCAGTCTGCCTGTCTTAAAATCAATGGATGTAATTTATCTATAATATGTATGTATTTAGAAATATATAAGTATGTTTATCAGTTGTCTAGTACCCATAACACAAGCTCTGCTTAGCTTGGGACTAGATGGCGTTGTGTGATAGTTGTGGAATATTATTATATCGCACACCCAGAACAACACTGTAGGTATTATGTCGAAAAATCTTAAAATCGAGTTTTTTATATAATAGATCAGCCAAAATTTTTCCGTGCTAACCACGAAGACAGGCGTATTTATATAATACTGATACGCATTGGATTCTTCACATGCAATATTCAGGACATTCGCAATAACTTTGACATAACATGAAATAATGGTTTTTCCGTCCATTCTGAAAAATGAGCTATTTTGACTTAGTGCAGTGTTGATCTGGGCGTGCGATATTATTATATATTAATGAAATTTGATAGTCTAAGAAATGTGCCATCATTGACAGGCTGGGTAAAAACGATTGAAAATATTGGAAAATTGGTCAAATTCCTTCACGAAAAAGGTATGAAAGCCATATTGTTGCGCAGACTAAATCAGGATGCCCTCGAAAATTTCTTTGGAGCCATAAGAGCCCATGGATATGCAAATATCATGCCAAATTGCTCGTCCTTTGAAGCCTCGTATAAAACATTATTATTAAACAATTTAACATCCGAACACTCAGTAGGTGCAAATTGCGAGGCAGACAGTGACTTTTGTTTAGATTCTTTAAAATTTTTTTTACTTGAAGAGGACGAGCAAATTAGCAACGAGGGCAACAATGTCGTGGACTATGAGCACATGTACAGTCGCCAGCAAAATTGCATGGGTACCTTAGTGTCTATATTCCCGTGAACGTTTGAATTCAAGTTTTCGAAAATAAACTAGATGGCGTTGGTTTCTTCACAACTATGACTAATTTACGAAACGTAAGTAAGGAGTTAGGAAGAAACGTATTAAGTAGGATTGAGCAAGGAGTTATCTTCGATCTAAGTATTATTCATACCACCTACCAATTATTTATAAATCCATATTCATCCTACCCTCTCAAGTTTGAAAACTAAAACTTAGAAAATCAGATACCTACCTACTTATAATTTGATATTCAATTTTAACATAAAAGGTTAATAATTAGGAACAATTTTCTTTAAAAGAAACTATTAATTATAAATTGTTTGAATGTTTGAAGAGACAAAAAGAAACTACAAAAATAATTTATCATATAAAGCAAAGCAACGCCATCTAATAACAGCATAATTAAATTTTGTTAGTCGTTAACTGGTTTTACGCTAGATGGCGTCATTTCTCGCTTCATACGATTTTGTTTCTGTACTACCCATGCACTTTTGCAGCCTATCGTACATAGAACTAATAGATACGACGTCAATTATAAATAATAAAGATAAAGGCAATATTAAAAAATGCGCAGCAATAGGATATTGCAGTGGGTGGTTAGCACGCCAAGCCAAAAGCAAAGTACTTATACAAAAAATGTAAAACATGCCTCAAATCCATGGAAACTGATTATACAGAAGATTTCCATAGATTTATAAAAATAAAAGAATACGATGGCAAAAGATGGCTGTGCTATCCTACGAGGTGTTTGTTTGACTTCTTTGCACAGGTGGAAAACATAACTTTTAACATATTAAAATCATCACCTTTAAAAAACAACATAATTGAATATATAAAATTGGTGGTAACTATCAATATGGATGTAAATTTTGTAACGTGCGAGACACATAAAGATCGTTTAATCGATTATTTGATTAATAAAACCATAGAATTTTTTATACATATTTGGTGCAAAGAAGTCAGCCACCTCCTCACTGGCAAGGCTTTGGAGTATGATAAAGATGACCAATTAAAAAAAAAAAGCCCATGTTCACTACAAAACAAATACAGGTCGTAAACGGCTAAGGCAAACTAGAACTGAAATTAATGTAGGTATAGTTTTTTTTTACAACGTGATAATGCCGCTAGTCTCTTGGATACATTACCAGTCGTTAATATTCATTCATTCATTCATAGACGAGGTAAATGTAGCAACTTATTTTGTATTTGTTCTTTCTTCGGCTGCGAAGTTGTTCGAGATCCTGCTGGAGTAACGTTTGTGGTTTTGCTGAATCTTTGAAATGGTTAAGCGGATTCTTATCATCTTTTGTACATGACTTCTTAAGGATTAGTTTTAATTAGTTGTCCAATAAAAAACAAAAATAATGCATCGTTCAAAGGTTATTTATTTAAATATAAAACACTTCAATAGGTCCTAACACTTTGAATAAGAACTCTAAAGACTTACTGCTTCAGACGGTATGTTGTAGCTTGTAACTGCCTTCAAATGTATGTGAAGTTTCATTAGTATCCTGTTCAGTTCTCCACGTTCACGGTCACAATGCGCGCGGAGTTATTTGGCCACCGATAAACCTGTATGTGTACCTATATATATACTGATAATAATTAGTTCGTTAGTAGGTACAGTTTTATATCTGTAAAATTTAAGCGTAGTACATACAATAATTAACGAGATAATAAAATGCCATCAAAAACAACTTGTAAAAAAAAAAACCATGTCTCGCAACTCAGTTATTCTACCGGTAAACTAGGGTTACTTTGATCAATTTTGAACTTTAATTGACTGTAATTTTTGAATGTGTGGTTCTAAAAAAATTATAAAAAAATTTAAGTATCGGTTTTTATAGTTCTCTCTGTAAAAGCAAAAAAAATATAAAAAAAATCGATTAGTTTTTCATAAAAAAAATAAAACAAAGTGATAAAAGTTAAAATGATTCTGGGGTTACTTTGGAACCCCCCGTTTTTAACATAGAATCTGAAAGTAGCCCCAATAAATCATTTTATCTAGTAAAAACCGGTATTGATAAAAAACTTACCTTTTTTTGCATGAAACAACGTGTCATCACCAGCGCACCCGCAAAAAGGATTGTGACAGTTTACCAGTGTAGTCATCCGAAAAAAAAATCTACCAAAAGTTGTTCCGTTTTACGCAATTTGCAATTTTATGTCGATAAGAAGTTTCTATCAAATTAACCCCGTGATTCAAAGTAACCCCGGTTTACGGTACCGTAAAAAGTTGTGAGATCCATGTAATACCAAGTCGATTAATTTATTCAGTCCCTACTTAAGGGACCTTCTGTCTTAAGTTATTATGTAATTAGCTAACCTAACAACATCTTATAGTGACCAAATCAATATTAAAAGTCTTTTATGTTTTAAATATATAGATTGACTTGGCAATCGCACTAAACAATCTAATTTAATATAATATGTATTGTTTGTGAGATACATTGTGTTTTCATGCGATGGCCGAGTTAAGCAAATCATGTACAAAAGATGATAAGAATCCGCTTAACCATTTCAAAGATCCAGCAAAACCACAAACGTTACTCCAGCAGGATCTCGAACAACTTCGCAGCCGAAGAAAGAACAAATACAAAATAAGTTGCTACATTTACCTCGTCTGGACAACTAATTAATTATATAGGTAACTAATATTTATTTCAATATTCCCATTAAAAAAGAAAATGTCTGGCTGCGGTAACGTTACCCCAGCGAAATGTTTTTGTGAAATAACTAAAAACTATTAAGTGCAACAAATTTAAAAATGTGCGCAACAATTAAGTTAGGACTTAAGATACTTCCTGGCCGCGCCACAGTGGAAAATTAAAGTAACACGTTTCTAGATAAATTATGTAACCTTTATGTTCTTATCTTCTTCCTGACGGTCAATTTCTCTTGTTATGCATATCGATTCGTATTGTGTTGCTTATTTCTCGCTCTTCTATGCAAGTTATACAACCATTCCACCGAGATAATTCCAGTACCTACTTCTAATTTGGAGGCCACATCTAGTAGGTACAAAGATCAGCAAGTCTGCTTATGCGCTTAGGCTTGTTTTGATGTTTTCTCTTAATATATTACAGCTTACCGTAATATTATTATGTCTTTAGGTAGTATGTACTTACTGAAAAAAAAAAAATCTTTTTGAATGCAGAAAAAAAAAACAAGGTTTTTATAGAATTATTTATTTACTCTGAAAAGAGACATACAAATAATAAAATCTTACAAATCTAAAATTATAAGTACACACATTGTCTTGTAAGTACTGGATTTTTGTTTGGAGTACAGTAAAAATAAAAAACACGGTTTTTATAAAATTATTTCTTTGTTCTTTAGAGTAACATACAAATACTAAAATCTTATGATATGATATGATCATTATAGACATGTATCATATACATGTGTATAATGATCAATGCACACGCGTTTCATACGACGTTTTTCAACACACTTGCGAGGAAAAAAACAAACTTGTATTGTTAAATATTAACTTGCATGAAAAATGGCGCGCTGGGTTTGTTTTTCCGCGCGCCGCGTTAGCGTGCGCGCGCATGTTTACCCATAGAGTAAATAGTGTTCATTCCTACGGCGCGGCTGCGCGTTTAGGCGCTCCACCGCACCGCGCTCTGCCGCGGTGAGCAGATAACGCGCCCCCGCGCGGCAGAGCGCGGTGCAGTGTGTGGAGCGCCTCATTTACTTAAAGGCACAGACAAAACCGATAAACAGCCTATAGAAAAAATATAAGTAATAAACACAAAATAATGTTTGGACTGATCGTAGTGTTGTCGTATGTCAAATTGTAGTTTAGTTAGTATGGAATTAGAAAGTACTACCTATTGGCATAAAGAAATATACACTAATTCACTGAGAATCCGCAATAATAAAACGCCAGTGGTCTTTTCAGTTTGGTTCCGGGAGGGACAACGGACAATTTAAGGTGAACAGTGGTAGACCGCGATATTCAAATTTTCTTTCGTTTTTTGCAATTCGCAGGTCAGTATCAGGTTGTATCTTGATCAAAATGTGATTCACGACTAACCGATATGTATTTACAGAATTACAGTCATTAGAATCATTAATATATATATTTAAATTAGATTTGTTCTCTAAGAACAAATCTCTTTGTTCTTATGGAACAATTCTAACTTAGAAAGATGTATTAATGATTCTAATGATTATATTCTGTAAATACGTACCTGTTATAGTCGCGAATCATATTTTGATCAAGATACAACCTGACACAGACCTAAAAATTGCAAAAAACGTAAGATAAATTGAATTACATTACATACATTTTAGTTCATTTTGGGACCAAGGACAATTCAGACAATTAAAAAAAAAAGTGAAATATGGCTCGCGGATTCCTTTTGGCATTAATTCTCTTTAAAGAAATTAAAAAAACGCACATCTCCGACCTCCGACTAGTAAATTAAATAATTATCTGTGGCATTATAGCACTAGTGCCGTAACGTAAAGAAAAAGCACGCGTTTTTAATACATTGCATTATGGACCTAAAAGCGGTTGATTATGAGCCATTTTACGAGCAAGTGTGTTGAAAAATTATTTATTTGTCATGTAGAGCAACATAGCAATCTTTTAAAACTAATACATTCAAGTATATGTAATCTTATAGCCTAATTACGTTGCCATCCTTCTTAGCCGCTCTGAGAAAGAGATGCACCCGCGCTGTCGTCGCCATCGGATACAATGCACTGGGCAAACAGTTCACATTTGATCGTGTGATCGACCGAATAAAATTCTCTTTACTTTTTTTCTCTCTCTCTCTCTCTTTCTTTTCTACCTCTCTTTTCTCTTAGTTTGTGTTCTTCCTGCGCGAGTCCCAATAAACGCCTTTTATTTCTTTCTTTCAAACTGTCAAAGCGGAAAAGAAGTTTGACATCATTTGTGTTTATACAGGATGATTGGAAGATGGGTGCAAAGCTTTAAGGCGAAGATAGTACAGACAATTTAGGACCATTTATGCCACGGTTGTCTGAGAACGAAGTCTTACCAATTTTTTTTAGTAGTCTTTCTAATTCCCAAAATTTTAATTAAACTGTTTATTTATGGCCAAATTGAATGATAAATTAATTAATTTTTATTTTATTTAATTAAAGTAATGTATAAGCAATCTAGCAAAACATGTTTTAGGCCTCTGTGTCATTAGACATGAAAAACATAAAAATTAGGTGAAAAAAAATGGTAAGACTTCGTCTAAGACAACCATGGCTTAAATGGTTCTAACTTGTCTGTACTATCGCCGCCTTAAAGCTTTAGCTTTACAGACGCAATTAAAATAACCCTTTTTAAGGCATACTGTGTACAGTATGCCTTAAAAAGGGTTATTTCAGGGGTTATTTAAGGGTTTTCGGGAGCCCTGTGGTTCACATATACCCAAAAGGCTTACAATGCTCTGCGTATCCAATATAATAACGCATTCAGGGTATTGTTGCGACTGCCGCGTTTCTGTAGTGCCTCGGCAATGTTTGCAGACGCACGCACTGACGGATTTGATGCACTGTGGCGTAAGAAATCTGCCTCGCTTCTCCGGAGGCTGCGTGGCAGTCCCAACACTATCCTGCAATCAATAGCCGCCCGGGCAGATAGCCCGCTAGTGTGGGCGATTACAAACCGGACCCGTTCTGTTTTAGTTATTAAGTACTAACATAGGCTAAGCTATTTTGTTACTAACACTATCTAATAGACCATTGTAGTCTGTGTGAATAAAGATTAATAATAATAATAAACCCGCAGGGCAGCATGTGGCGAGCTGTTGGGCAGTAGCGACCCCACGGACCCTATCTCTCGGAAGAAGTCTTGTTCCTCACCTCTGGCTTGCCTTTATTGGCCGGCTGGAGTGAACAATGACGAGGAACAGAGCTCCCACCTCATTCTTGCCTTTATTGGCCGGCTTGAGTGGAGATTCGCAAGAGCAAACGTGCTCGGAAGAAGGAATTATTTCAGTAAGATGCTGGTAGGGATCTTGGCCGTACTCCCGGGATTGTTCTGATAGCCGTGGAATACCTCTCCACTCCTCATAAGCACTTCAGGACATGTTTCCCCCTTGTCGCTACGTCACTATGTGCTAGCGACCGTTTCCGGGGGCCCATTATTGAGTGCGCAAGTCACCCCCTGCTATTTTATCCTTGTATATATAAAACATTGATTAGGCAGGGGTCATAGTTATTGGTAACCAGTCCACTTTAGCCACCCAAACCCATAGTCCAACTTTTTATTTTTCCATATTCTGCAATAGTTCTACACCAACCGGGGGTTGTCCTTGGGTGCACTTGCATAGTGCATACAGGGATAATCGTCGGTTGGTGCCACATTTCATTAAAATTTCCTAAGGGGCCTCTGTGGGTTGGCTTCGGCCCCTCGTACGCCTTCCAAAGGACCGAGACCCCATGGTCCCGAGATATGTAAAATCAAACAAAAATAATAATAATATACCCATCTTCCAATCATTTAACATTTAAAACAAACATTGATATTTATGATTCTATCAAGAAGTCAGAAAAGTCTTTCACCGAAATTGGGTTTAAAACCTCGTCATTTTGACACTAACAAGTAACGCGTACGAACTATAAAATGCGTGCAACAACCACACGCTGGTGTTGCGTTCTTAGGGTGTATCCACATTTATCGATGCGGAATCGGCTTAAGCCGAGTGCGTATCACCAAACTACTCGACTTATCGCCGAGCTAATAGGCAAACGGCTCGTTTCGCCGTCGATCGGCGTCGCGCCGCGTCGTCCGAGCCGAGCCGATGCGAATGGTATTAGTAACACCCTTATTACGTAGACATAAAGGCTTTTTTGACCGGCGTTAGCCGATTCCGCGTCGATAATGTGGGAAGACCCTTACTCCTAATGATTAAAAAAATACAAAAATAGTCTTAAATAACATCAATATTCTAACCATATGAAGAAAAATTAAGTACTAGAGTCAAAGTCAAAGTCAAAGCATTTATTTCAAATAGGCACATAAAAGGCACTTTTGAACGTCAAAAATTATCTTAAAATAGAATTGATTCTAGTCGAATTCGATTCTAGTAGAATTTTTAGATTAAGTTCTATAGGAAAATTTGAGGTAGTACAGTCAGCATCAAAAGTCGATTAGCACTATAATTTTGACATGTTATTAAATTGACAACAACTTTTTTCAATAAACTGATTTTTAGCTTTTCACATAATAGACAAGAGTATACAGGGTGACTGGAAATTAGTGGCGGAGCCGTTAAGGGGAGGTAGTCTAGGGTTTTTCCGACAGATATCACTATGAGACCTACCGTCCTTACTTAACCCTTTCCAAGATATTCCTACTTAAAGAGATAGTAATAAATCCTAAAAAAAAGTGATTTTGGCCTACTTTTTTTTGTTTTGCAACAAAGATATTCTAAATAAGTAATATTAATTGTAAAATTTCCGCTACTGTCATTATTTTATGCAAAAACTGCTAAACAAAAAGTAGGAATATCTTGGAAAGGGTTAAGTAAGGACGGTAGGTCTCATAGTGATATCTGTCGGAATAACCCTAGACTACCTCCCCTTAACGGCTCCGCCACTAATTTCCAGTCACCCTGTATATTCTAAAAAATTTCTTCTGCTGCAATTTTGAACAAATATTTTGCTCAATAACTAAGATTAATAAAACTGAAGTGTTAATTAACTTTTGATGCCGACCGTACATGTTGCCAACAAAATGCTTTGAACGTGTTCTAGAACGCTCATAATATATTCCGTATGCTACTTTACTGAATGACGAAGTTGAAGAGGTTCAGGTTTCTGTCATAGCTTCGTCATCAACAGGTGCCTTGTTCTCAGCTACTTGAAACCTGTCCTTATCTCTTCCGTAAAAACCCTCAATTTTCTCGACAATATTATTT
Source organism: Amphipoea lucens (assembly GCA_947508005.1). Taxonomy (NCBI): domain Eukaryota; kingdom Metazoa; phylum Arthropoda; class Insecta; order Lepidoptera; family Noctuidae; genus Amphipoea; species Amphipoea lucens. The sequence continues at coordinate 1,720,570 of OX382373.1, read as the reverse complement.
GACTTTGTAGTGTTTGGACTCATCGTCTTGAAGCTTTAAATTACGTCAGGGTCTCTCGCCTCTTCTTCGGTAGTTGAAACGACTATTAAATCACAAGGCCAATTCCCGTAATTTGAAACGTTCAAAATCTAGTCGCAGTCTCATCTCGGCGACAAACATATGTCAAAAACTTGTCAAAATCTAGGGAAATTAGAAGTATTTTTGACAGATTGAGGCTGAGATCAGACTGAGAACGTTTTTAAAATTACGAGAATCGCCCCTCAGGTGTAGTGGTCGTTAATAGCCGACCGTTTCTAAGGATTCTTACCCTCAGTCCCGGTCAGAACGGGATCACTGCCAGAAGCGAGGCTACCGGGAACTAGAGGCCGCGTTATTGGCACTGTTACTCGGAAGTTCAGTTTCTTCGTCGGTCAAATCTATCGGTCCAATGTTGTCATCGGTCAAATCTATCGGTTCAATGCTGGTCGATGGTCTGGAGAAGTGAAGATCTCTTGGCAGCTCTCGGGTGTTGAGCACGGAGTATGTCCCACCAATTGATACTCCCTCTTCCTTCAAAGCAAACTTTTTATGCAGTGCCTCAATATTCTTCTCAATATGTTCTTTCTTTTGCGCATAAATTTCATTCTTTTTTTTAAGTTTAGCTTCAATTTCTTCCTCTTGCTGTCGCAGAGCTTCAATATCCTTTTCAAATTCTTCTTCAGTCCTTGCTAACAAGTTTTGTAATGTTGCAATATTGTCTTTCTTAGCGGACTTAATGTCATTCATTCTTTGAATTTCAGCTTTCATTTCTGTTTCTTTTTGTTCCATTTCCTGAATATTCTTCTTGAATTGGAGTTTATTCATAGCTAACGTGTTTTTTAATAATTCAATATTATTGTTACAAGTTTCTTGCTTTTGAGCTTCAATATTTTTCATATTTTGAATTTCAGCTTCAATTTGACTCTGTTTCTCAGCTTCAGTCTGTTGGATAACTTGAAGATTTTTCTCAAATTCTTCTTTACGTTTAGCTAATTTGTTTTGCTTTATGTTATGATTTTTCACTATATTGCTTTCTTCCTCAGCTTCTGTGTCTTTTATATTTTGAATTTCGCGGTCAATTTTATGATTTTCCTCAGCCACGTGTTGTTTCAAGTCTTCGATACGCTCTTTCATTTGCTCTCTAGAGTTGTTCAATTCCTCAAATCTTTTCTTCAAATCAGCTTTCGCCTGCGCTTCCATATTTTTCCATGTTTTAGTTTCATGGTCTATTATATTTTTATTGGTCTTGGCCGATTCTTTCATATGATTAATGTTATTTTTAAGTTTCTCAATTTCCTTTGATGTCGCTGCCACCCTCTCATTAAACTTCTTGTCCATTTGAATGTTTTTTTTCTCCATAGATGCCAAAACATTTTCTAATATTTTTTTATCTTTTTCAATCCTATCCAATATGTTTCTGGCTCTTACCATCGTCCTCTCGGTTTGTAACTTTTTATTTGTTTCCTGGTATTTGGATTTGTGTGTGTTTACTGTTTTCTTCAAAGCTTCTATTTTCGGACTGTGTTTTGGTTTATATTCCCTTTTCTTAACTGGTGTTTTCTTCACCTGAGGACAAACAAAAAATCTTTATAATAAGGCTTAATATCATTTATTTGTTAACATGTCTGCAGTTTCCTAGCAACTGAATGATTAGCTATTCCATACATTTTGATCGTGTTTTTAGTTTTCAATTTTGTATGGAACAGTAGTTTTTTTTATATCTCCGACTTGGTCTTATAGTAAAAAGTTGTTCATTTTAATGAGTACTGCACTACACCTGCCATATTAAACTACTATACCATACATTTAGTACATGATTCTGGACCGCCTGCGTTGAAAATTTTGACCGCATAGGTATTGCAGGTATTGCACTTTTGTACGCAATAGCTGATTTTTATTAATAACTCGACGACTGACTGACTGACTGTGTTTTTATATGTTTGAGTACGAGGCTTTTGACTACGTTGTATGTGTATATTTTATGTCTTTTTTTATTTTGTAATGTGCGTTTTGTTTGTGCAGATTTTTTTTTAATTTCGTCGCTATCGGATCCAGTATCATGTACTGTATCCATGGTAACGTGTTGCGCGCCGGTGTCCCTGCCACCCTGTATCAATGGGAGCTAGCTACTGGCAGATTATGTAATGTTAATAGGTTCTGAAGAGCACAGGCCGCTCGATATACTTCCGGCTGAGTGGGGGGTGTTTCGGCACCATGAGCCTGAAACGAATCCAAGTGGACGAAGACCTTACAGATGAGGAGGTGGTCGCCAAGTCTTACCCTATAGGTAAGTTAGAAGTAACCCTAATGTCTGGGCCATGAGAATACCGCTTATCCGTAGGCCACGAAACTCTCGTTTAGGGAAATTTTTCGCTACACGCGTGATTATAGGAAAGGTTACCACTTAAAGAAATATAACTTTAACGTTACGTGTTTGCTTTTTTTTGCAGTTCTATATGGCCCAGTCATCTATACTCTGACAATGGCACCAACCTAAGAGCAAGCGATAAGGAGCTGAAGCAATCAGAGCAGGCACTTAATATGGATGCTCTCAAGGCCGTCGGCGTGAACAACGCCATGCAGTGGCATTTTAAATACCTCCCTCCAGTCCTCACTGGGGTGGGGCCTGGGAGAGGCTTATTCGAAGCGTTAAAACATCACTTCGAGTTATATTGAAGGAACGCGCTCCGCGCGAGGAAGTGTTACTTATCTTGATGGCGGAAGTTGAAAATATGGTAAATAGTCGTCCGTTGACACACGTCTCTGTGGACTCTGGAAGCTTAGAATCTTTAACTCCTAACCATTTTCTTTTAGGCAGCTCATCCAACACACCTATCATTGGGACTTTCGATGATTCCGACATGTTTCTACGCAAACAATGGAGAAAGTCACAAGCGTTAGCGGATATGTTTTGGCGTAGATGGGTGAAAGAGGTTCTTCCTGACCTACTGCCTCGAAGAAAATGGAACGAGGAGGTGAAACCTTTGCAGGTAGGTGACGTAGTGCTGGTGGCTTATCCTAGCAGTCCTCGTAGTACCCGGCCGAAGGGTGTTATTCAGAAGACATGCCCAGGAAAGGACGGACGAATCAGACTGGTCGAAGTGAAGACTAAGACTGGCGTCTGGAAGCGACCTGCAGCCCGCGTCGCGCGTATTTCACTTGTTGATGAGTGCTAGGCCAGCACTGGGGGGGGGGGGGATTTTTCTTTAGTAAGTAGTTACAATAACATTTATGTATAACCTAAGCTATGTAAGTATAGATGTATGGGCCGCTGGACCCCCACCCCCCACCCAAGACGCCGGCAGTTGAGTCCGTGCGAGCACTGCAAGCGGGTGCGCTTGTACGTGTTTACCTCGTTTTGTCAATTTATCCGTGTTTTTCAAAATATAAGTTTCCTAAGCTACTTTCTTGTTTAACTTCGCCGATTACCACCTACAACATCTACACCAAGATATCCTCGCAGTTGTGACTCCTGTTCATTAAAATGGTACCTGAAAAGCACTGCTATTCGTGGAAAAATGTGATAGCGTCCTTAAAGAGCGATTTATGTAAAAAAAATATACTAATATTATAAAGAGGTATTTGTTTGTAAGTTTGTATGTAGGGGGTAATCTCTGGGTAGTCGGATTTGAAAAATTCTTCTTGCATTTGATAGCCCAATTCTTGAGGAAGGCTATAGGCTATTTAACGTCACGCTATGACCCTTAGGAGCCGAGCAAAAACGCTATGGGAAAACGAAGTGAACGAAGCGATAGCAGGAGAAGCGGGCAGGTGATGCAATACGACGAGATGGGTCGAGGGAATAACAAATTTCACGCGAACGAAGTCGCGGGCAGAAGCTATTACTAATAAAATGGTTAAAATTGTAAGGGCGCGTACACACGAGCGCGATTTTTTACGCGCGCGCGTCGCGTACGCATCGCTCCCTCTAGAAACATTGGAATTAAATGCTTCTTTTTTAAAAATAAATAAATACTATAATATCTTACTTTCTTCCCTTCGGGCAGGCTACCGAGGTTGAAAAAGCGCGCAAGACCGGGAGGAAGGCCTTGGCGACGACAAGTTTCCACGAGCCCCTCGAGAAATTCAACGTAGGGATCGCCATGCTCAGCATCGAGTGCCGCTTCGGCACCCAGGTCAGTCATCTGCGGGGACAACATATTTATATTGCAACACTATTTACAACATAATAACATCGTGAGGGAACCGGCATGTCCTAGAACCAAATATTCGAACACATCGCTCATTTGGAGAAACAACGTAACTGCTACTTTTTTTTCCAAGTCTTTGCTTTCCTAACGTAAATACTCTTTCTAAGTGCTTTGTCATATTCGTTCAATCTCAGAATTAACTCATTTTTGGGAAAAAATACATTTACGTCGATGTTTCTCCAAATGAGCGACATGTGACATCTACCAACCCGCGCTGGGCCCGCGTGATAGATTATAGCCCATTCCCTCTCGAAGAGAGGAGACCTGTATCCCAAGTGGGAACTTTATAGTCTCACTATGATGATGAACATCACATAGGCAGGTGTCGAGACTTCGAGAGGTATAAACACACACACACACCCCCACACACTCACAAACTTTCGCCTTTATAATATTAGTGTGATGTGATGTTATTGATATCATCGGATCCTTTAAGAGCCTATACTACCTCAGCTAAAATTCACTCTCTATCTCGCTCATACGATACTGCTCGCTGACTGAGTGAGAGCGAGTCAGAGCGCGGTGCTGGGCGGCAGGCAGCGCCAATAGTTTAGGTATTTGCTTTTTACAGTGAAAATAATGGTAATTATAAAAAAGTATATAACATAAGACCTGCTTTAAAGTAAGTTCAGTTAGTATGCAAAGTTTCATGATCTAATTTGAAGTATTTTTTTAATACCAGCGGTTTATTGTTCGGGTTAGAGGTAACTTTGGATTTATTTTCTATCGAGAAAATTTTATGGAATCGTGTTTTCGTCTAACATAACACTTAGCATTAATCCTCAACTTTACTATATATTTATTTCAAAATTAATGGTGCAGTATTTTCGACATAACGGAGGATCACGCTAAGCCATTTGAGGTAGTATAGGCTCTTAATAGATACGTTCAGGGAAGCACCACTTAAGGCTGAACACAATGCGAGCTCGAACGCAAAGGTGGGCGTGGCCAAAAAGCACGCTGTCTCATCTGGCATCGTGTCTGACAGAGATAGTATCAGTGATGAGCAGTTAGGCGATAGTATACACACACAACGTCTAGTTCACACTCACAAACACCGTTCCGCACTGAAACGACACGTTAGACGATGCACACATGCGCAATAACGCTAGTGTTTACATTCTCATTGACATGCACCGCCATTCAACAGATATTGCCCGCCGGACGCGCAGTCGCCGGGCGATTGATATTATTACCTACTGTTTATGCCGTACCTATTAGATAATAAATGTTTATTATCATTTTAGTTGACTACCTCTATATTGTTTTTAAAATGATTTACCTGTCTTATTTTGTTTATCAATACCTAAACCATTAGGTAAACAATCTTGATTCTTGACAAATAATTATTTTTATCTAAATAAACAGTTTAAAAATCTAGTGTTTTTTACAAACGAATCTACACTAATAATAATAATCTACACTATCTACACTAATATTATAAAGAGGAAAGATTTGTATTTTTGTATGTTACGAATAAACTTTAAAACTACTTGACCGATTTCAAAAATTCTTTTGCCGTTAGAAAGCTACATTATCACTGAGTAACATAGGCTATATTTATTACTAGAAAAAATTAGAGATTCTTATAAATTCCTACTAAAACCAACCCAAGGTGTAAAAAAAATAGCCATAAAATGTCTTTCATCGCATGCGCTGCGGAAAGTATTGATAATAGAACAAAAAAATGTTCTACAATATTATAGAACATATCAGTATCTACAAAAAACTTCGCGAGACCATATGTCTAACTATTGTAGTTATGTCACTATAAGCATTTTTTTACATTTTAAAAGTTGATAGAAATGCCGATCAAAATCAGACCATGTTATCCATACCTTTGTATTACTTCTTATCCTAATAGATTGTTTTGTATTCAAGACTGTATCAATACCTGTTGATTACTCTTTGAATTATTGAAATCAGGCATTCCATTCAAAAGATATTACGAAATATAAAATGTCAGTAGAAACAAAAAATACACGCCGAGGACGCGCCGCGCCGCGCCGCTGTGGCTCCACGCAGCGCAGCGATAAAATTCTCGTGTCCACAGTGTTTGTAACAAAACTCCTCCGAAACGGCTTGACCGATTCTTATGAAATTTTGTGTATATTCAGTGTGTATATTCAGTAGGTCTAAGAATAGGACGTAAGCAATTTTTTTTTAAATTTTAGCTACTACTATTGATCGTGTAGGGTAGGGTAAGAGTAGGTAAGGGGTAGCGTAGGAGTAAGGTATGAGAAGAGTAGGGGTTGGTGTAGGACACCACTAGCGTGGTGTCCGAGCTGTCCGAAGTCGCGCCGGATAATTTGAGTATGATCTAGAGATTTATGAATTTCAAAACAAGTAACACATCAAGATTGTTTTTAACCGACGAAAAAAAAACGGAGGAGGTTCTCAATTCGACGCGTATATTTTTTTTTTTTTTTTTTTTTTTTTTATGTATGATCACGCATAACTTTTTACAGAGCAGTCCGATTTTGATAATTCTTTTTTTATTAGAAAGGGTATACCCTGAAATTGGTCCCATATAAATTTGGAAAAAAAATTCCAACCCTAAGGGTTAGAAAACAGGGGATGATTGATTGTTCACTCACTGATTGTAATGTATGACCACGCTTAACTTTTTACAGAGTAGTCCGATTTTGATAGTTCTTCTTTTGTTGGATAGGACATACTTCGAAGTTGGTCCCATGTAAATTTGGAAAAAAAAAACCTACCCTAAGGGTGGGAAAATAGGGGTGACTTATTGTTCATTCACAGATTTTAATGCTGAGCTGTGTATTACAATTAAAATAAAAGGCCTATCTATGTTGGTATATAAAGCCTGTTTTTTTTATGTATTACATTATATTATTTAGTATTATATTACACAAAAAATAATAGTTAAAGTAGGATTACATAACAGTTAATGTCTAAAGTAAGGTAGGTATTTTAAAAGTAATCAAACATTAAGCATGTAGTAATTAGTAAATTATAGCCTCAAAAAATTATAAAATAAAAACTTTTTAACAAAAAATTAAACCTCCGAAAAAACTGAAAAGCAAAAAATAATAAACTTTTTTTATTTAACCTTAATAAATAAGTTCTTAAACTAATGCAAGTATACCTAAGTAATTTTGAGTCGGCGCCAAACAATCAATGAACAAAGATTACTAAATTACCTTAAATTTAAAGAAATAAGCAACGTGAAATCTATAGCGATAAACATTAACATTTCAAACAAAAAATGCGCTCTCCGCACTACCACTCGCAACGAATTAATTTGCTTGTTTGGCGCCGACTCTAAATTACTTAGGTATACTTGCATTAGTTTAAGAACTTATTTATTAAGGTTAAATAAAAAAAGTTTATTATTTTTTGCTTTTCAGTTTTTTCGGAGGTTTAATTTTTTGTTAAAAAGTTTTTATCATATAGTATGTACATACTTACCTAAAATTTTTGGGTATAGGTTTTTAGCGGACAAAGTAGTAGCACAGTATAAAAATCATACAGTAGGACGACGCCTTTGATCTCGTGTAAAATGCCGACATCGTCTAGACAGTAACGCATCGGCCAGGGTTGTCACAAATAAACAATATTTATATAATTATTTATTTATTGCAAATCAAATGACGTCCGCCATCTTGGATTTCAAAAATGATGGCTTTTTCGTAACAAGCACCCCAATTATACTCGAAATTTACACCCATATCAAATTATAAAAAAATGACGTCCGCCATCTTGGATTTCAAAAAGGATGGCTTTTTCGTAACAAGCACCCCAAATATACTCGAAATTGACACCCATATCAAATTATAAAAAAATCACGTCCGCCATCTTGGATTTCAAAAAGGATGGCTTTTTCGTAATAAGCACTCCAATTATACTCAAAATTCAGATTCATATCTTATTATAAAAAATTACGGCCACCATCTCGAAATTCACCCTTAGTAAATAATAAAAAAGTCCACCATCTTGACACGGAACATAAAAACGAACACTTTCACGTTTATAATATTAGTAGGATTTCCAAACAGATGCTCTGTGTGATAAACACAGAACATAAGAATCATACGTAGTGATACCCTATTATTTTTTTTTACCGTGCGCCGGTCGGCCATTTTATTAGCGTTATCAACATGGCACGACATTACAAATAAAATTATTTATGCACTCTACAATAACAAAATAGATATTTTATTTACCTTTCTTCTGTACGTGGAAGTTGATGAAACCGCAGATATTTATTTATATGAGATGAAGACTTACAATCAGTCACAGCACACGTCGTATGCACCATTTTAAATTAACAAATAAAAAACAAGCATGCGTCAGCCCTCAATGATATATCCCGAACTACTAACATCGTTTTGTTCGCAGTTCGGGATCGGCTCACCCGCGTCTCGCCCCTCACACCCCGCACGATTGCCCTGTCTAGACGTCTTCGTTGGACGACTGTATGATTTTTAGACTGTGGTAGTAGGTACCTTACCTACCTACATATGTAGATACTCACAGACGTACGCTGAGGTAGGTAGGTACTATTTTTGGTGGGGTAAGTAATTATAACAGTAGGTACCTACTAGGTTTGCAGATAAGTATAATAATATTCTATTGGGTAAGCTATGATAATCCCACATGATGTTATGTTCATTTATTACGTAAGACGATTTGAGGGGGAAGGGGTTATAACAAGTCTTATTTTTTCTTACCTGGGGGTGGGAGGGGTCTAGACTGTTCTTAGAAAGATCACAAAAGTAAACAAAAATTATAAGTTTTTAATTTTTTGCTATTTTTTCTATGCAATTTTGATAGATACTAATCTTACGCAAGATTAAAAAGGGGGGTTAATCCAAGTCTTTTTTTTTTTGTTACGTAGGGGGAGGGGATCAGAAAGTGGTCAAAATTGTATTACGTAATAAATGAACAGCCCCATACCTAGCTAGGTACTACATCCGTGGCAAGTCATCGACTCCGTGCATCATGTAGGGACGTACCTTTTTTTTTGTTATCTGGGGACACCTACCTCTTGTACTTACCTACCTACTGAAAATTGAATGAAATTATTTTGCAAGCAAATAGAATGAATCAATGAACCAAGTAGTAATATACAGCAGGATTTTTTAGAAATGTCATGGGGTGATGGGACATACTTTACGCTCAAAATACCAACTGCCGCCGTTTACGTGCTTTGTGCTTTACGTGATGAAAGTATGCATCAATATAAACTACTTTTACTATGAGGCCAACCTTGCCTGCCAGCTGACTTTTTTCATATTTCAGGGTTGGTCCCATAATGAAACTTGTTTGTATTCATAACTACTTTCAAATCACCTGGTAGGTATAAAAATTATAAACCTTGAGCGTATGATGAGTGTACTGTGTACGGTGTCGCGAGCGCACACTATAGGTGATAGGTATGTACTATGTAGGTAGTAGGTATCAAACTCGTAAAGTTGAGTGAGTAGCGGTAGATTGCTACAAGGGTTATCAGTTGCTTACTCAATTATTATAAGGGCGGTTTTGTAGTATGTTAGGGTAGGTTTAGGTATACGTATTAATTAAACACTACTATAAAATAAAATATAAATGTTTATTATCACTAATTATAACAATCTTAATAATAGGGCCTACTATGGATTTTGCCAATCTTTGACTATTAAACTATTGAATATATTAACAAAAATAACAAAATTAAAACCTAACTTAACTAAAACTATACATTATAACAATAGATTTTAAACACTAATAAATACAATGCGCGGCGTGAATGAAATGGCATGCATTTGGCGTTGAGGTTTGTAGCGGACTAGCGAGGGCGTCCGAGGGGCGCGATCCGTGACGTGTCCGCGTCCGCCGGACGCGCCGGCGCGCGGCGTGGGCGACGATCCGATCCGATAGTCCTCGCGTCGGTCTTCGGCGGTAGGTATACCTACAGTAAGGCGGTATACAGGCCTGTCAAATTATATTAGCTCGAAAAACACTTATTGGACCGTGTGTGGTGTAGCTCAAAATAAAAAATCCTCAATCCTGGCACATACGAAACTGGTTTGATCCATCTTCATAATTCGTAAGCATGGAGATGTATGGACTCCATGTACACCAAGGTAATTAGTAACGCAGATAGCAGCGTCATGAGTTATCGCTCTTAGAGACGCAATGGTGTATGGTCCTAATATTCACATAAGAAAAATAGAATGCAGTAAACGAAATTATTCGAACAAACTTAGAAAAATATGAAAAAATACTCAGAACAAAGTTGGCTTTGTACCTGTGACTTTACGTAAAGCGCTTTTTGACAAAATACGACGCTTATATAACACAGTTACTGGCGCAGTAGCACACGTGCAACAGTTTGAGGTTGCAACAGCAGACAAGCTTAGAATCCTTCAAGAAGACTTACGAAATGGGCCATGCCACGTGTTCGGATTTCATGATTCTTGTAAACAATATTATTGTAAAAGATTATTGAACGAAGAGAACCTCGTCCCACAACTCAAATCCAGCGGGATATGGAACGATATTTTTGAAAATCTTGGGTGGCTTCTGCAAAATGCTGAAAGCTTGTTTGTTACTTCAAGAGACAAACAATCCTGCAGAACAATTTAATTGTATTATTGCAAAGTTCCTTGCAGGCAAACGAGTTAATTTCACGCGAAGAAGGACATACCTACGAAGCAAGATATTTTTCCGCAGTAGGGCACTACAATACAAAAGATTATAGTTTTTTTTAAAGTAAAGTACAAAAGGTAGTATGCCCTGAAACGACGTTCTCCTATACAGAAAAATATATAAACAAAATGAAAAATAAATTAGTACGGCAACAAAAAAGAAGTGCATTATACAAAGCACGTGGTGATAAAAGAATAGCCGATAGACATTACGGTGAGGTAACAGCGCAAGAGCCCGATATATCACCCGATATTTTTGAAGAAAAAGAACATGATTTTCTTCCTTCAATAACATTAAATGCTGATGAAATTGATGAATTAGAAAAGAAAACCGTCGCACAATCCAACTCTGATTTGTGGATCGTGGAGCGCAAAAAGCGAGTAACCGCATTATTGTTCGGCCAAATGGACGTAGATACGCAAAAAGGATCCATCCCACAAAATTACACTTTTGAGATAATTCAGTTTGAAGTTTAAAATATAGGGGTTCGCCATACATGTGGCTTGGTAACCAGTGTCATTTTAATGTCAAAATATTCGTATTTTACTTGGATTGTTTTTGCTAATCGAAAATATAGACCTTGACGAGCAGTTTGGCATACTTAACTCATTTTCGGTCATGTTGTGGGTTGGATCCTTTTTGCTTATCTACGTCCAAATATGTAAAATGAAAGGTTCTACGCCTTATACTGCGTCTATAAAAATATTTTATATTCTACATTTACGGGAAACGTTGCTACTCGATATGGCAAAGCTCACGAAGCAACCGCAATCGCAGATTTAGAATATAAAATAAAACAAAAAGTAACACCATGTGGTTTATTCATATGTGTGGATAAACCATACCTTGGTGCGAGTCCAGACCGTCTGTTAGGGGCAGACAGTCAAGTTGAAATAAAGTGCTCATCGTCAGCAGCAGGTTTTATACTTCTGGAGGCAGTACGGCAAAAAAAATTAAATTTTGTCTGAAGGCTTCTAATGGAATTATAAAAAAAAATGCATAGTTGTTATTTCCAGGTACAAGGCCAACTGATGATAACGAAACGAACATTTTGCTATTTTGTTGTTTGGACGTCAAAATGGCATAGAAATTGATGTAATTGAAAGAGTAGATGAGTTTTGGACGCTAGACAAAATTTCAAAATTAGAAGTTTACTTGAACTTACGAAATACATAATTTATTAGTCCAAACATTCACAAAATAAAATATCAAACGACATTGAAACCATTACTCAAAACGTTTTACTGTTCACAAATAAGTGACGCCATATGCCTTGTTGCTAACTTAGGTTTTTCATTCAACCAGAGTAATTTCATTTTTATCAATATTGGCCATAAATTACGTAGATTTCATCAGTGTGCGCCGCCAGCGGAGCTCTGACGTCCGCTCTGGCGCTGCATACCTACCAACCGAGGCGAGGACGATCGGATTATCCGTTACGCAGCTTCCAAAGTGTAGAATAATCTGCCACCATTTATTCGAGTAATTAACACGATCGACACATTTAGAAAACGCCTGGGGCAGTACCTCATGGGTATACGCAACGCAAGCTAGACATGATCAATTTGAACGTTTCATTGATTTGAATTTATGATAAATGATTATCTATTATTTATTGACAACAATCCTTTATTTCTTGTGCAGCCACACCTTTTTATTTCTTTCCATAAACACCACTATACTACTCTGTCAAAGAAGTACCGGGAAAAGATCATATGATGATAATATAATGATAATACACAAAATGTTAGTTATTCATCCAAATTTAATTTATCGCCTTCAAAGTATGCTCCTTCAGAAACGATACACTTACACCAAATGAATAATCCAATCATCAAAACAATTTTTAACGCTTTTTCCGCAATTGAGTTTAGTTCTCGCCGTGAATTCTCCTTTATGTCTTCTACCGAATCAAAACGGGTGCCACGAAGTGGTAATTGGAGTTTAGGAAAAAGAAAGAAGTCCGCTGGAGCCATATCTGGTGAATAAGGTGGTTGGTTGCTCGATGGTATTTGGAAAAATGGAAAACAGTTATGCCAATCTAACAAAAAAAAAAAAAACAAGAAATTGATTTTGAAACCATAAAGAAATCATCCATTCCCGATACTTTTTTGACTGAATGTATTATTATCTATAATTATTTCTAAACAATTGCTTTTTTAACACATATCAAATCTATTTAAATTTTTACACAAATCATAAAATTGATTTACATCGGTAAGACATCCTCGTAACATAGGGTCCTCGTTACATTCGATCTCTAAATTGTAATTTGCGAGGGTAACGCGGATCTATCAGCTCCGGCAAAACACATTTGTGATAAAAGATATCTAATTTAGAAATTTTGTCTGGAGTCCAAAACTCATCATCTCTTTCTATTATATCAATTTCTATGCCATTTGGCGTCCAAACAACAAAATAGCAAAATCTTCGTTTCGTTATCATTAGTTGGCCTTGTACCTGGTAATAATAATTATGCGTTTTTTTTAATTTAATTCCATTAGAAGTCTCCAGACAAAATGTAATTTTTTTTTGCCGTACGGCCTCTAGAGGTGTTAAACCTGCCGCTGACGACGGGCACTTTATTTCAACTAAACTATCTGCCCCTAACAGACCGTCTGGACTCGCACCAAGGTATGGTTTATCCACACATATGAACAAACCACATGGTGTTACTTTTTGTTTTATTTTACATTCTAAATCTGCAATTGCGGTTGCTTCGTGTGCTTTGCCATATCGAGTCGCATCATTTCCCGTGAATGTAGAATATAACATATGTTTTAAAGTCGCAGTACAAGGCGTAGAATCTTTCATTTTACATATTTGGCCGAACAAAGATGCGGTTATTCGCTTTTTGCGCTCCACGATCCACAAATCAGAGTTGGATTGTGCGACGGTTTTCTTTTCTAATTCATTAATTTCATCAGCATTTAATGTTATTGAAAGAAGAAATTCACGTTTCTTTTCTTCAAAAATATCGGGTGACATATCGGGCTCTTGCACTGTTACTTCACCGTAATGTCTATCGGCTATTTTAAAACGCTTAGCTCTTTTAGCACCACGTGCTTTGTATAATGCACTTCTTTTTTGTTGCCGTAATAATTTATTTTTCATTTTGTTTATATATTTTTCTGTATAGGAGAACGTCGTTTCAGGGCATACTACCTTTTGTACTTTACTTAAAAAACTATAATCTTTTGTATTGTAGTGCCCTACTGCGGAAAAACATCTTGCTTCGTAAGTCCCTCTTCGCGTGAAATTAACTCGTTTGCCTGCAAGGAACTTTGCAATAATACTATTAAATTGTTCTGCAGGATTGTTTGTCTCTTGAAGTAACAAGCTTTCCGCATTTTGCAGAAGCCACCCAAGATTTTCAAAAATATCGTTCCACATCCCGCTGGATTTGAGTTGTGGAACGAGGTTCTCTTCGTTCATTAATCTTTTACAATAATACTGTTTACAAGAATCATGAAATCCGAACACGTGGCATGGCCCATTTCGTAAGTCTTCTTGAAGGATTCGAAGCTTGTCTGCTGTTGCAACCTCAAGCTGTTGCGCGTGTGCTACTGCGCCAGTAACTGCGTTATGTAGGCGTCGTATTTTGTCTAAAAGCGCTTTACGTAAAGTCACAGGCACAAAGCCAACTTTGTTCTGAGTATTTTTTCCTATTTTTCTAAGTTTATTCGAATAATTTCGCAGTAAATGGTTACTGCATTCTATTTTTCAATATGTGAATATTAGGACCATATACCATTGCGTCTCTAAGAGCGTTCATGACGCTGCTATCTCCATCACCAATCACCTTGGTGTACATGAGTCCATGCATCTCCATGCTTACTTTGAATCCATCTACAATGGCCGATGTCTCCATTTCGGTAGATGGACCTAACCAGTTTTTAAAACACGCATGTGCCGGGATTGAGGATTTTTTATTTTGAGCTATAGCACATACGCTACAATAGGAGTTTTTGACCCCAATGTACAGTATTTTTTTTGTCCGGTGCCCTATTATACAACCAACTCCAGAAAGTGAGTTAAAATTTGTACCGTAGCTACGTTTAGCCCATGAGCCGTCTGTCACGACGGTCACACATGGTACACCTTGTATAACATCGTTATTTTCCAAAGCAAGTCTCCTTTCTTCTGCACCTGCTTCCAACATAAGCTGTAACGCTATGTCTTTCTGGATAATGGCTAACTTTTGATTATTTTTTATATAATAAGGTTCGCTCATATTAGGCATATTTAAACTAGCACATATCTCATCAAGCTGGCTCCATCCGTTGCCAGTTTGTGAAATACCCTCTATTACATTTAAATTAATAGGGATCTCTTTAGATCCTTTATTACACTCCTGAGATTCGATCATTTCTATTTTGTTGCACAATTTGCATTTGAAAAAAAATTGTGAGTAAAACCCAATTCTTTTTTCTTTCATAAATTCTAAATGCTGAAAATTACATTCAAATGGATCATGTCTAATATTTTTTAATTGTTGAAATAGATAAGCAATAGGTACTCACTATCCTATTTCCTTCTAAAGTTGCACAATCATTTATATCACAATTGTCGGTTCCAACAGAGAAATTGTACATGTCTGGATCGGACTCGGAGTCACTGGATTTGTTATACTCATGTGTTGTTGACATCGATTCTTCTTGTGTGGCCCTGTAAACGCAAAACTCAATCAGAATACGTAAAAACGAACAAAAATGGATTTTACTGTAGTTGCTGATACTGATTCCATACTTACAAAATCGGCGTGTAACGAGCAAAATCAACGTCTGATTCGATGATGTCCCAATCAGTTTGAGTTGGAATGACTCCAGAGCCAGTCTGTACGCAAGAATCATTTTCTGCAACTACATTTTTCCAACGTGAACTGGTTGTTTCATGAACTTGTGCTTGAACGACGATTTGTTTTAATGACTCTCGAGGTGATCTAAAAACAACATAGGTAACTTTAACTTTTAACGGAAATTATATTAAACATAACAAAAAGGGAATCACCCGCATCACCCAAAGGTTGACTGGTAGAAAATGCCTAATTGCCTATGTCATTAAGTCCGCCTATGTACATTTATGTGCTTGAAGTATTAAATAAATAAATAAAGCCCAAAGAATAAGCATTGCCATCCAACGTGGCAATGCTGCCAGCCTTTTGGGCACTTATCCCATCGACAGCGATGCGGACGAATTTTTTGATGCCCAATGAACTCCTGTCTTTTTTTTTTTAATTATTATTATTTGTATATAGTATATATATATGTTACCGGCAATCTGTATAATCCGGTATTCTATACAATACCTAGGCAATGAATAGAATACCTAAAACGTTTAGGTAATGTATGAAATATTATTTATTTTATACTTTGCCTAGGCATTCTATACAGTACCGAATGCGCAGCCGGCAATGTGTGAAAAAGACAAAAACGGGGAAGGGGAAGACGTGCGAGCAGGCAGTAAACTTCACGCGACAATCCAAACTAATATTATAAATGCGAAAGTAACTCTGTCTGTCTGTCTGTCTTTTCTTCACGCCTAAACTACTGAACCGATTTGTGTGAAATTTGGTACAGACATAGTTTGGAACTTGAGAAAGGACATAGGATAGTTTTTATCCCGATATTCCCACGGGATCGAGACTTATGCGGGTGAAACCGCGGGGCGCAGCTAGTTAATAAATATTTTTGAGTGTAATAATTCTTATTCTACTGCAAAAAAAGTATTATATTACCTTTAATGAGTAATTGTTAATTTTAATAAAGTTAATTTTGAGCAAACATGAGCTGTTTTATTTGTCTGTCATTTTATAGGCAAGTACTATAGAAGAAACTTACATCTGACCAATTTGAAAACAAAATATACGTGTCGAATTGAGAACCTCCCCTTTATTTTTGTCGGTTAAAAATCACTTGCACACGATGAAGACATCTGTTAGCAAGTATTACTTTAGCGGCCGTGTGTTGCAAGCAAGATATTACGGTGTATAGATGTTCGTTTCTCCCATGGCACTTACATAACATTGATTCATTCATTCATTTATTGCATTTCATGTTGTTTACAGGTTGTTACATTATGATAGTTCCAAACAATGAACCCTGTTAGGGCACAGCAATGTATAGGCGATAGGTTTTAATTTATTTAACATGCTATCATTATTCATATAATTTGTTGATATAGATTAATTTAAAAATTATTAATTATTATTATACATTATGTCATACTTATAAACTAAATAAAATAAATCAATTATCATTTTCATATTATAATCTCATACTTACTACAATTTACCTATGTCATTTGCAATGAGCCTAAATGTCATTATTATCTCAGTTAATTTAATGTCAATAGATTAGTTTTACATTATAATATGTCACATTTTCAGATAAAATAAAATAGAAAGTAATCACTAAAAATACAGGAATGAGGTAGTAGCGGACTGATGTTTTATAGAGTACCCAGTTATGTATGTGTAATGTGTTCAAGTCGATATTAATTTATTTGCTTGCTAGCGGAAAAAGCGAAGTGATAAAGATAGACCATATCTATTTACTTTACACATTGCCGGTGAACCAGCAGGTATTCTATACAATCCCTAGGAAAAGTATACATTTCCTAGGCAAAGTATGTAACGGACAATAATATTCATAATATTTCATACATTGCCTGGACGCCTCAGGTATTCTATACATTGCCTAGGTATTGTATAGAATACCTGAATTATACAGATTGCCGGTAACATATATATATTTTAGTTTGTGTGTACATAAATAAATAAATAAATGTTATAAGTATGGTAGTAGATATACCTATGAAAATACTTACGATTGTGGTGTGGTCAGTACGTGAGGAATATCGGAACTACAGATTAGTTCCGATATTTCTTCATTTACTCCAGGAACATGTACTTCTGCTTGACAGATATTTTCGAATGACTCTAGTGTCGATCTGAAAAAAAAAAACAGATTATATAAGTGAAGACAATTACAAGACCCATCCAACCACACACCATCCCAGACCCATCCTCACAATAAAGTGACCCAGTTATAAAACCAGTTCTAAAAATGTTTAATTTTGGTCTACGTGAATTTGAGGGAATGGTAACGACCTAATATGTCAATTATACGAGTACACTCAAAATAATACTTACGGTTGGGACGTATCCGGTGCAGGAGGAACATTTTCTTTATTGAAGAAACATCCCCTCACTGTTCTTTTGAATTTTTTTTTCCGATGGGCACTTATTTTTAGGCGCCCCTTTCGTCCCATTCGCCAATTCTCTTTTGGATCTGTTCCATAAAAAAACCAACATTATACATACATATACAGGATCAAATGAAATTAGCAAGTGAAACTCTTCAGACGTGATGGGTATCGTTATCTAACCATGATAAAACAAAAAAACAATAATTTCATGACTTTTGAGTGGAGTCAACGACCGCACAGTGTAGGAGGCACTTGTAAATATAAGTTTAAATATACAGTTTTTTTTATGTAAACTTCACAGACGTGATTGGTATCAATTTCTCAATACGATAAAATAAAAGAAAACAGATTTTCTATGTCATACTTCAAGTAATAACTTTAGAAGCGGTCGTTGACCCCCAAAAAATACATAAAATCTTTTTGACTTTTATTTTATCGTGTTTAGATAACGATACCCATCACGTCTGCAGTTTCGCTAGCTAACTTATTTGACCCTGTAATAATAAAGTAATTTACCTACACACTATTATTTATTTATTTTATAAAAGTAATGCATTTATTCATATACCGTTTTTATTTTTTTTAGTACTAGCTTTTGCCTGCGATTCAGTGGTTTAGGAGTGAAAAGCTTCGTCTTAGTGAAGTCGCGTTCTCGCGCCACACACGCGCCTCAGACGTTAGCGCGAGGCGCTTCAAAGGCAATGACGAATAGCGATGCGCGCCGCGGCGTAAGTATTTTGCTACGTCCTAAGATCAGCTGCTGCCAGTTCGTAGATTTAGTAATCTATAGATAGACATTATATCTAGAATGTGGTATAATAGTGCTATATTATAATAATATAGTTGTACTATAAGTACCTACCGATATAAATATCTATAAGTACCTACAAAAGCTAAAAAGTTTGAATCTTACAAACTAGGTACCAGTTTAAGTTTTTTTTTTTGTCAGGTATCCTATTTATTGAGAAAGATTATGTTATAGGTTATGAAACATCACACTGCGACTCATGGGAGCGGAGCAGTAGGATAGGTTCCTACGGGAAAGCGGGTAAAAGCGTGGGGAAAAGCTAGTACAAGTATGCCAATAGCCTAGTACGATAAAAAACCAGCACCCTAATTGCGTAACACACTATCGATCGGAATCTGAATTATTTTCAAGCAAATTGCTAATCCATTGCTTCATAAGTTCTTCAGATTCCGATTGATAATGTGTTACGCAATTGCCCCGCTGGTACATACCTACATACGTTATCAATAGTGTATCGCTTTCACCCGACTGCCACATTGATTTTACGATATATTATTTTCTCACTTTGTAGGTACATAAGTACCTACTTAGGTATAATAAATTTTTGTTACCCACTTAAAATACAAATAATACGAGTTAGGAATAGGTGAGGGATAGTGGTTAGGTATATGTACGGATACCTACTAAATACCTAGAGGTACTACTCGAGCTACCTACATAAAACACCGCGCCGCCGCGCGCCGTCGTCGGCGCCGCGCCCGCGCTAGTGTTTACCTGTTTTTTACATTTCTATGGTTTACATTCTCTTTGAAGCCGGCCGCACGCCGCGCCCGCGCCTGTGCCAAGCCCCAAGTCTTAGCTAGCTACAGGCTAGGAGTCTAGGACACTTAGGAGTTGAGTAGTAATAGCGCAGGCGGGCGATGCGATGCGACGGGGTGGTTCGGGGGAACAAAGAATTCCACGCGGACGAAGTCGCGGGCAGAAGCTAGTAGTGCCTTTGTAAAACGATTCTATGTCTATTTAGGACCCGATTTATATAATAAGCTCAATAGAATACTTAATATTTATAGTGCCAGTTACAAACATTGTAGTCTGAAGATACGCGAATATTTGGGTACACTTGATTACACAGACACAGAAAGACTTCTAGAAGTACTTCAATAATGATGTAGTTATTAAATTGGTATTTTATTTTTATTGTATTTAGTACCTACTATAAATAGGATAGTATTATTAAAAAAAAAAAAAAAAAAATTAACTAACCATGGACAAATTATCAGCTAATCGCTTAGTATGGGGATGGCCTGAAACACAGGTTTTTATTAACCTAGCTCAGGCAGGTCGCCACAAGTTATTATGTCAGTACCAGCGCACTTTTCATAGGTAATTAAAAAACATGTAAATTAAACTAGCTTTTATATAAGTATTTAAGACCATCTGTTAAGAACTTGGTACCACTAAGTATTTTTAAGTTTATAAATGTATTACTTTGTAAAAGGACCAAAATAAATTATTATTATTATTATAATGCTGCATGTAACAAATGCTTGTAACAAATCGTGTAATTAATCTGCGATTTACATCCCTTATCCTTCCAGAAACAACTAGGAAATACAAAATTTGGGAAATTTGGGAAATTTGGGAAATTTAGTTATATTATAACAAAAAAATATACTCGAGGAGGTCCCTACATAAATAGATTCGTTATAAGAAATCGTACGACTTACCCATTGTTTATTTGTAGTTTTTGTTCACATCAGCACCCTAATTGCACACACTTGTAACACACTATCAATCGGAATCTGAATCATTTTGAAGAAAAAAGACAAATTTTTCGAACTTATGAAGCAATGGGCTTCATAAGTTCGAAAAATTTGTCTGTACAACACGTAAGCAATGAATGTTGTTGAACTGTCAAAATGAAACCGATCCCGATTGATAATGTGTTACGCAATTGCCCCGCATTTCTTCAATCAACACAACTTCACTAACACAGCGTCCACTCAAACCCACAATTCCAATTTCAAATGAAAATACGGAGTCCAAATTGTAGTGCGAAGTCAAACAGATAATGTAATAAGTAGTATCGAAATTCAAAGTTCAAGCCAGGGGTCAATGTAGTGTTTACGTGCGAATGATAATAATAATTTATAACGCAGGGGAGTTTAGTCGGGGTGCACGTTGAAGTCGGGGTGCACGTTGAAGAGCCTCCCCGTGGCGCACCCTGGGCAACGTCGGCTCCAACTGCCCACCAGGTTTTGGTGGACACTTGGGGCGGGCGGCTAATCTTCAACAGGCGGGAAGGGTCATGGTTCCAATCACCGATCATCCTTGATTGTCGGTGAAGGGAACCGGGCTACAGATACACGCCTACTCCTCCTCTGCTTACAGAGGGATGTGAGTGGGCGTAGACTGACGGGGCGTTGAGCGCCGCTGTACCCACGAGAGTGTGGGTGATGGAGGGTGTCCAATGCCCGCGCTGCGTCTGTCCGGCATCCGGCGGCAGCGTGTGGCGGTTGGTTCTGCCCAGCCGTCGGCCACCCCGTAATCTTGAGTTCAAGACCGGGAGTCCGGGCCACTGAGGCCCGGGCTGCGAGGAAGACAACCTCTATAAAAAATTACCCTAATCCCAAGGTCTAGCGTGCCGAGGGGATGAATGGCCGGAGGGGATCCGGTCGTTAGCGCGGTGAAAAGGGACCTCACCCTTAAAAAGGAACAAAAAATGGAAAAGACAGACGGCACAAAATTAACCCAGGGAGGTACCGGCTGCTCAGCAGCCGGAGAATCCGCCACGTTTCCGTCGGGAACGTCAAGCCCCCAATCGTATTCTGGGGGGGGCAACGAATGTCTTCCGCTTGCCGATGGCAACAAGAGCCGAGGAGGCTCCTGTCCCTTAGGGGACCAAAACACGTCCGACCAGGACTTGCGCGGACGCTCCAAATACTGGAGAAAACGTCCGCGCGAGGAAGACTCGGACCAATCGGGATCGATGGGTCACTCCTTAAGTGAGGAGAACCTGTCGGCGGCCAAAGTGCCGACGGCGAGGAGGGGCCGAGGTCGCGCGGTGCAGCACGACGCTAGGGGTCGCTTCAAGCGACCTGGCACTCCTAGAGAGAGCGGGAGGCCTGCCACGGTGGGGCACCCTGGAGAGACAGGCTGCAGGGCGGCCCTCTCAGAGTCGTCAGGCGGCGAGTCGGATGTTGCTGGCGGCTCCAGTTCGGAGCGAGCGACCAAGTTTGCGGAGGTTGTGGCAGCCGCGGTCAAGTGTGTGGCCTTGAAGAGGACTCAATCCTCTAAAGACAAGGCCATATCGGCAGCCACGGCCTCCATCATAGCGGCAGCGGAGGCCACCCACTTCGGGCCTCCGTCGGACGGGATGTCCGAGATGCGGGCGGAGGTCGCCCGCTTGACAGCCGCCATGGAGCTTCTCCGAAAGGAGAATGAGGAGCTCCGAGCAGACCTGGCCAGGCTCCGAGGAGTCGGCCCCCGGGAGGTACCGCAGGAAGAGGCGCGGAATGGGCAGGGCGAGACTGTGCCTGCTGGGGACGGGGTTCTGGCTCTGGTTCGGCAGGAGTTGGCTGCCTTCCAGAGTCGGTTCTCCGCTTTGGAGGCCATTGTACTGCGCCCCCCTCTAGCGGAGAGCCAGCCGGCCTCGGGCAAGCGGAAGAAGGTGGCTTCGTATGCCACCGTCGCGGCTGCCACGGCCAAACCGGGTTCGTCGGGGCAGGCCAACAGCCGGCCCGGGCCGTCTGGCCGGGCCCAGGCGCCGGCCAAACCGGTGCCGGCCGGCGGTGCCCCGGCGCCGGCGAAACCGGCGTCCGCTGGCGGGGCCCCGGCGCCGGCTAATCCGGCGCCTGCCGGCAAAACCCCGGCGCCGGCCCAGAAGAAGGGCAGAACGGCTCGGGAGGGGAAGGCCCCAGAGCCTACGCCCCGCCCCCAAAAATCCCTCACTTCTCCCACGACCGACGCCGACTGGCAGATGGTCGGGGAGAAGAAGAAGGCGGCCAAGGCGGCCAGGAAAAAGGCGCAAAAGAGGCGCCGCAAGGAGCGAGCCGTCGCGGCTAGGCTTCGCACCCCGAAGACCGCGGCTGTAGTCATAACGCTACAGCCGGATGCGGCTAAGAGGGGAGTGACGTACCGCGACGTGCTCACCAAGGCGAGAGAGACGGTGGACCTCCAAGAGCTGGGGATCACCGGGGGCCTTCGGCATAGGGTGACCGCCACTGGCGCCCGCATGCTTGAGATCCCCGGTGCGACGAGTGGCCCCACCGCTGACGCCCTAGCTGAGAAGCTAAGGGCGTCTCTCAATGCGGACGAGGCTCGTGTCTCCAGGCCCGTTAAGTGCGCAGACATACGTATCCTGGGCCTGGATGACTCTGTAACGGAGGTAGAGGTGGTGGCCGCCGTCGTCGGGACGGGTGGGTGTCTGGCCGACCAGGTGAAGGCGGGCACCATACGTCCCGACTTCGCGGGCATGCGAACCGTGACGGTAAGCTGCCCCGTGACGGCGGCCAGAACTATCGTTGAGGGCCGAAGACTCCTGGTGGGCTGGGTGTCGGCGCAGGTTAAACTGCTGGAACCCAGGCCTTTGAGGTGCTTCCGATGCCATGTGGGGCACCACGTCGGCGTCCAGTGCACCTCGGAGGACCGCAGCACTCTGTGCTTCCGCTGCAGTCAGCCCGGACATACGGCCGGCTCATGCAACGCCGCGCCGCACTGCGTCGCATGTGCGGCTGCTGGCAAGCCGGCTGATCACCGGGCGGGGAGCAAGTCCTGCGCTCCACCCGCCGGAACCAGCAGAAAAGGCAGGCCCTCCGCCGCCGTCGCCACCACCACCGTCGCCGCCGCTGCTACTGCCGCCACCGCCGCTACTGCCGCCACCGCCACCGCCAGCACCGCCGCCGCCGCCGCCGCCGCCGCCGCCGCTGCCACCACTGAGGGGCCCTCACAAGAGGCCCGGGAGGGGGCTGAAATGGAGGAGTAATGGCTCCATTACGCCTCCTCCAGGCGAACATCAACCACTGCGCCTGCGCTCAGGACCTATTGCTCCAGAGCATGGCGCAGTGGTCGATTAACATCGCCGTGGTCGCTGAGCCGTACTTTGTCCCGCCCAGGGATAACTGGGTGGAGGACCTGAGCGGCTCAGTGACCATAATTTCGTCGGCTGCCGCCGGTACCCCGTCCCTCGAAGGTGTCACGAAGGGACAGGGGTGCGTAGCGGCACGGTTCGGAGAGATTGTAGTAGTGGGAGTGTACTTCTCTCCGAACCGAACTCTCGCCGAGTTCCAGAACTCTTTAACAGAGTTGAGTGTCGTCGTCGCCGGAAACCATTCCTTCTCCGTGCTAGTGGTCGGGGACTTCAACGCCAAGAATTTGGCCTGGGGTTCCCGTTACACGGATGTGCGGGGCAGGATGGTGGAGGACTGGGCCCTGGAAACAGGCCTGGTCGTCCTAAATCGGGGTTCTGTTCCTACGTGTGTGCGGATGCGGGGTGAGTCCGTAGTGGACATCTCGTTCGCCAGCCCCGCTCTGTCACAGCGTGTCAGTGACTGGCGCGTCATGGAGGAGGTGGAGACCTACTCCGACCACCGGTATATCCGGTTCAACGTCTCCACCCAGACCTCTAGCGCGCTGGTCCAGCAGGCCCCGAGTGGTCCGCGGTGGGCGCTGAAGCAGCTGGACCGGGAGCTCCTCCTGGAAGCCTCGATCGTGCAGGCCTGGGTGTCATCACCGGACAGGCCTGCCGATATTGACAATGAGGCGGAATGGCTCCAGGAGGCCATGTCCGATATATGTGACGTGGCAATGCCCCGAGTCCGGCCAGGATGCGCCCGACGTCAGGTGTACTGGTGGTCGCAGGAGGTGGAGACGCTACGCAAGGCGTGCGTCGACGCGCGGCACCTGTACACCAGGCACCGCAGGCTCCGTATCCGCCCTCCGGATGCGGAAGCCACGGAGGCGGAGCTGTACGAGGGGTACAGAGCGGCGAAGACCGCCCTCCAAGGGGCTGTCCAGCGGGCCAAGGAAACGGCCCGCGAAGAGATGGTGGAGACTGAACAGAGATCCATGGGGGCGCCCTTACAAAATGGTGCGGAATAAACTCCGCACCTGGGCCCCCCCGCTGACGCAGAGTCTCCGCCCACAGCTGGTGGAGGAGGTGGTGAGCACTCTGTTCCCTTCACGGGGGGAGCATACTCCCCCGCCCATGGCTCCGCCACTTGCGGTGCCCGAAGCGGACCATGAAGACGACGACGACGACATCCCTGAAGTGACCGGGGTAGATCTGAGAGTGGCGGTAGGCAGGCTGAAGGCCAAAAATACTGCCCCAGGACCCGACGGCTTGCCGGGTAAAGTCTGGGTCCTGGCCTCGAGGGCTCTCGGGCCTCGACTAGAGGCGCTCTTAAGCGCATGTATGGAGAGGGGCCAGTTTCCACTCCGTTGGAAGACGGGGAAGCTGGTCCTCATTCAGAAGCCAGGGCGCCCTGCGGACTCTCCGTCCGCATACCGGCCCATAGTGTTGCTCGACGAGGTCGGCAAGCTTTTTGAGAGAGTGATTGCAGGCCGCCTCGTCGGGCACTTAGTGAGGACGGGGCCGGATCTTGCGGATAGCCAGTTTGGCTTCCGCAAGGGGCGCTCGACAGTGGACGCCATCATGCGCGTGAGAGCCCTCACGACGGGGGATGCGGTGACCCGGGGTGGGGTCGTCGTGGCGGTGTCACTCGACATCGCCAACGCGTTTAACACCCTGCCCTGGAGCTGTATTGGGGAGGCACTCCGGTATCACCGGGTGCCGACCTACCTCCGTCGAGTAGTTGGGGCGTATCTGACGGACAGAGCCGTCATCTACCCCGGTCGCAACGGGGAGTGGAACCGGCGAGAGATGTCGTGCGGTGTCCCACAGGGATCGGTTCTGGGGCCGCTCCTGTGGGACATCGGCTACGACTGGGTGCTGCGGGCCGACCTCCCTGATGGCGTCAGCGTGGTTTGCTACGCTGACGACACGCTTGTCCTGGCGCAAGGGAGGTCGCATCAGGCGGCGGCCGACGCGATGACACGCGGGGTTGCGATAGTCGTGAAAAGAATCCGGCGGTTGGGTCTCGAGGTGGCATTGCACAAGTCCGAGGCCATGTCTTTCCATGGGCCTCGGAACGGGCCACCATCGGGATCCCAACTAACGGTGGGAGGGGTTCACATCGGCGTCGAGGCAACGATGAGATACCTGGGTCTCGTCCTCGACAGCCGGTGGAACTTCGTCGAACACTTCCGACGTTTGGCCCCCAAACTGGAGAGGACCGGGGCCGCCTTCAAGCGGCTCCTGCCCAACCTGGGGGGGCCAAACACCTCCTGCCGGAGGCTTTACGCGGGGGTCGTGCGGTCCATGGCCCTATACGGGGCCCCGGTGTGGGCGCGTTCTCTGCGGCGGCGAGCCGCCCATTATCTGAACGCGCCCCAAAAGGTGGTAGCCGTAAGGCTGATCCGGGGGTACCGCACGATCTCGGGCGAGGCGGCAAGCCTCCTTGCCGGACTGCCGCCATGGGATCTGGAGGCGATAGTCCTCGCGCGCCTGTATGAGTGGCGCGCGGAGGCACTGAGCCGGGGGGAAACTCCGCTTCCGCGGCAAATCGCGGCGGAGCGGACAGACCTCCGGCGCGATCTCATGGTGGTATGGAAGGAGCGACTTTCGCAACCCAGCGCAGGGCACGCCACGTGGCGGTAAGACCCCTCTTTGAGGAGTGGCTAGAGAGGCGTCACGGCGTCCTCACCTATCGCCTGACGCAGGTCCTCACCGGACACGGATGTTTTGGGAGGTTCCTGCACATCATCAGGCGGGAGGAGACGCCCGGGTGTCACCACTGCGAGGATCGCCCAGAGGACACGGTGGAGCATACGGTGGAGGTATGCCCTGCATGGGCGGAGCACCGCCGTGCCCTCGTAGAGGCGATCGACAGCGGCGGCGACCTCTCGCGTCCGGCCCTGGTTCAAGCCATGGTCCGGGGCGAGAGGGAGTGGGAGGCCGTCACCTCCTTCTGCGAAGCAGTCATGCTAGCGAAGGAGGTGGCGGAACGGCTAAGGGAGAGAGCCTCACACCCCAGCCGCCGCGGGAGGCGCTCCGGGCGTCGGGAGCCGCGTGACGACTCCCGGCCACCGTAGGCGCGGGCCTGCGGACGGAGAGTAATGGGTAGCTCACCGTCCGATCAGGACCAGGCCCGTGCCGGACGGCGCGTACGTGTTCCACGCGCGCCTCAAAGAGATGTCAGCATAAAGGAAGGGGCCTGCCAGGGCCGAAGCCTGCCGGGGGTGCGGGATTGTCCGAAAGGGTTACCGCTACCCCGGAACATAAAAGGCTAAGGAAGGAACACGGATGGGTTTTAGTCAGTAAGAGTCTGACACTCCCTTCGCTCCACCCAGAGCGGGAGGGGTCATTTGATGATTTCCCATCCATAAAAAAAAAAAAAAAAAAAAAAAAGGGGGAGTTTAGTCCACATACGTACGAACGACGTAGGCCGCAGCTGCAGACTGAGTCGAACGAAATAATTCAAAACGTGCGCGTGACATATTGTGCAAGTGTGCGTGAGCGTCGTCCCCCGCACCGCGCCGGGGGGAACAGTATTCAGTGAAATGCACGATAATTCCATAGTAAAACGAGCGCGTAAAAATTACGAAACGTCCTTTAGAATATCGAGTTTTATGAAAAAAACCACTGCATAAATCAATTACAAATAAAGCTTACTGAACTCTTCGATAATTGAACTTTGTCGGTACGGTTTTTGTTTTGAAGATTTTGTCCATCTTTTATTACTTATTTACACCCAAAGTTACGTTAAAATTAGCAAGAAAAACGAAACTTTGTTGGCTCATAACTTTTTAATGGCTTATTATTTTACAATTCTGCTTCCGTACAGACACAATTAATAATTAGACAAAACGATACAATGTTTAACTTTGGACGTACGATGTCAAATAGTGGAGTAATTTTGTCCAGAAATTTGTATGGAGAAATTTCGGTTAAGTGTATTCTTAAGAATACTAAATCCGTTCCTGCAGAAGTGGTAGATTTCCTCATAGAACCACAACTATCCCCTTCCACGTCACTATCATTCCACAGTGTCGACTACACAGCTGCTGATAGCACTGAATATCAGGATTCCGGTGATTCCGGTTAAATAAAATAAATCTGTATTGGTATGTAAGTATAAGTACCTAGATAGTAAGTAACCACTGTGTTAAAATTGTAACTAAACCTGTTTTGTACATATAAGTAATAGTTTTTTCTTGTTTTTACTTTTATTTTATTTTGTTACATTTGTTTAATTTATGATTCTGTTACTAATATAGGATACTAGCCTTCAGCCCGCGACTTCGTTCGCGTGAAACTTCTTGTTTCCCCCGAGCCACCCCGTCGTATCGCATCACCCGCCCGCGCTATCACTTAACGTTCTTTTTGACTTTTTTTCTTTTTGCTCGGCTCCTAAGGGTCATAGCGTGATGTTAAATAGCCTATAGCCTTCCTCAATAATTGGGCTATCAAATGCAAGAAGAATTTTTCAAATCCGACTGGTAGTTCCAGAGATTACCCCCTACATACAAACTTACAAATTTTACCTCTTTATAATATTAGTATAGATTAAGTTTTACTAACTCAAATAAAGATCATTATTATTATTTATTACATATTTTATGTACCTTCATAATTTTAGTTAACTATGTTTCATTTTTCCAAATAAATATTATTTTTATTTAAAATATTTTTTATTTCTTCAGATTACCCTAATCACACATAATTAAAAGGTACCTTTAAATTTCCAAACAACTTTAAATTTAATTTAGAGCAGTGGTGGCCCAGTGGTATCAGCCGCGACTTACAAGTTGTAGGTCGTAGGTTCGAACCCCGACAGGCGCTTTACTTTGTGTAAATTATTTCATCACCACTGCTCTCAAAACGGTGAAGGAAAACATCGTGAGGAAACCGGCATGTCCTAGAACCAAAAATTCGAAGACATGTGACATCCACCAACCCGCACTGGGCCCGCGTGGTGGATTACGGCCCACTCCCTCTCACAGAGAGGAGGCCTGTGTCGGCTGTGTCCCAGCAGTGGGAACCTTATAGGCTGATTATGTTTGTATGTTTAAATTTCCTGAGAAGTCCTAATTACAAGGTATTTAGACTTTCGATCACTAATCTCACCTTTATCCTGTAGCATCATTAGCTACTAAACCCTAATGGACTATATTATCATCAATACGCATTAAAACTCACTTCTAATGACACATGTTACATAAATATGTAGGAAATAATTAAATATAAATACTTAAAACAAAATTATAATTTCCGACGTCTAGCTTGTATGGAACCTTGGAACGATCCACTGTGCGGCGGCACTGTTAGCGCGTCCAGCGTTACTAGGTTATCTTACAAAAGTTTTGGCATGACCCCCGCCTTCTTATCAAAGCGTGTTGATTCCAAACTAAAGTAAAACTATAGTAAATAGTACTAGTTTTTGTATTGTTTTTTAACCGACGAAAAAACGGAGGAGGTTATCAATTCGACGTGTAGGTACCTATATTTTTTTTTTTATGTATGGTCATGATCACGCATAACTTTTTAAAGAGCAGTCCGATTTTGATATTTTTTTTTTATTGGAAAAGGTATACCCCGAAGTTGGTCCCATATAAATTTGGAAAAAAAAACAAACCCTAAGGGCAGGAAAACAGGGGATGATTGATTGTTCACTCACTGATTGTAATGTATGACCACGCATAACTTTTTACAAAGTAGTCCGATTTTGATAATTCTTTTTTATTGGAAAAGGTATACCCCAAAGTTGGTCCCATATAAATTTGGAAAAAAAAATCCAACCCTAAGGGCAGGAAAACAGGGGATGATTGATTGTTCACTCACTGATTGTAATGTATGACCACGCATAACTTTTTACACAGTAGTCCGATTTTGATATTTCTTTTTTATTGGATAGGGCATACCCCGAAGTTGGTTCCATGCAAATTTAGAAAAACAATTCCTACCCTAAGGGTGGGAAAATAGGGGTGATTTATTGTTCATTCACAGATTTTAATGCTGAGCTGTGTATTACAATTAAAATAAAATGCCTATCTATGTTGGTATATAAAGCCTGTTTTTTTAAGTATTTTTCAACACACTTGGCGATGTATTACAAACGCGTGCTTGTTCTTTACGTTACGGTACTTGTGCTTTATTTCCACAGATAACTATTTAATTTACTAGTCGGAGATCTCTTCAAAGAGACTTCAGCCCAAAAAGAATCCGCGAACCATATTTTACTTTTTTTTTAAATAGTCTGAATTGTCCTTGGTCCCAAGATGAACTAAAATTTATTTACCTTAAGATGAATTCGCAGTTGTAGCCCACGAAATTAAATTTTCCTAACGTTTTTTGCAATTTTCAGGTCAGTGTCAGGTTGTATCTTGATCGCGACTATAACAGATACGTATTTACAGAATTATAATCATTAGAATCATTAAATACATCGTTCTAAGTTAGATTTGTTCCATAAGAACAAATCTCTTATGGAAAAGTTCTTAGGGAACAAATCTAAGTTAAATATACAGGTTGAATTTTTCAAGTGGGCGTGGATGGCCAAATCCGAAACTATGAGGACTAGCGAAAAGTACTGAAAGGAGTCGCGGGCTCGATTTTGATGAAAACTAAAACTGCATCATCGGATTTTTGAAAAATCAATATTTCTAGCCAGGAATCGAACCTGTTGATTTTTAAAAAAAAAACACATACTGTATTATTACACCATTCGATAGTGTCGCTAATAAGGATCGAATTCTGGGAAGTAATGACATACGGCATGTTTTGGTTCCGTCATTGGCGTATATTTTTCATTGGGATCTATTTTATTAGCGAAATATCAATCACAAATTGATAATATTAACAGTAAGCAGCGTGTCGAGTTGATAGGAAAAAATATTGTTGAATTCAATTCAATTTTGTAGTTGTTTTCTATTTTATTTTTTTATTTTATTTTA
This sequence comes from Amphipoea lucens, assembly GCA_947508005.1. Lineage (NCBI taxonomy): Eukaryota > Metazoa > Arthropoda > Insecta > Lepidoptera > Noctuidae > Amphipoea > Amphipoea lucens. The sequence continues at coordinate 1,689,718 of OX382373.1, read as the reverse complement.
TTTTACCATTTATGTACACACATATATAAACAGACAAGAAAAAAACAGAACAGAAAAATAGGTACAAAGGTGATGCTTATTTCATAAGAAATCTCTTCCAGCATACCTGCGATAGGACAAGAAATAAAGAGATGTAGACAGCGTGTTAAAGAGTAAAGGAGACAAAAAATACATAAAACCTAAAAAACAATTCACTTAATAAAACTAAACAAATAATACAAGAATATACTTACATAAATACAAATAAACATACATACTTCTAAAATAAATAACACTCAAATGTAAATAAAAATACATACACAACTATGATAGGGTGGAGAGATAGTGTTCTTTCACTCTTCTTTTAAAAACTGCAATAGTTTGGCAGTCCCTAATTGCAGGCGGTAGTGTATTCCACAGCCGCACCGCGTGCACTGTGAAGGAGTAGGAGTAGAAGTCAGTGGAGTGGGGAGGGGACTTAAGGAGCTTTTTAAGATGCGACCTGCAAGGCGCATCTGAAGGACGGGCGTAGGAAAAACGCTCCCGCAGATAGGAAGGTGTTTTAGGATTGTGAAGGAGATTGAATAGCAGACACAATATCCGAGAGTTCCTGCGAAGTCGAATGGGGAGCCACTTGAGTATCTTGCGAAAGTTGGAGACGTGATCATACTTTTTAAGATTAAAAACAAAACGAATACAGATATTTTGCAAACGCTCAAGTTTATTTAAAAGCTCCTCGGTGGCATCCAAATAACAGGCGTCGGCGTAATCAATAATGGGCTGAATGAGGGTTTGAGCTAGAGAGATTTTGGTGTTCAAGGGCAAAAAGCCCTGGAGACATTTCAACGAATGGAACGTGTAGTGCACCTTGCGACTGACTTGCGCAACATGAGCATTCCACGACAAGTAAGAGTCCATGGTCACCCCCAGGTTTTTAACTGTATGTGCGTATTCAATCTGAACTCCATTCAGACAGAGTGGAGACAGCGACGCAACATCGAGCCTATTCCGCATATACCTGCCGCCAATAATTATGGCCTGGGATTTCCTAGGGTTGATTTGCAGTCCAAAAGACCGCGACCACTCGCTAATCAAATCCAGGTCACTGTTCATGGCAGAAATAGCAGCTTCCGCATCTTCCCTTTGGAAGTTATTGTAAAGCTGCAGGTCGTCGGCATAGATATGGAAGTAGGAAGAGATGACACTGGTGACAGAGTTAATGAAAATAGAAAAGAGAAGAGGAGAGAGAACGCCACCCTGAGGCACACCTGCGGTAAGAGAGCACCAATCAGAAGACAACTCGTCGAGACGGACCCGCTGCGAGCGGCCTGTAAGATAGGAGTTAAACCAATCAATAGTGGAAGGGGAAAAATTTAGAGATTTAAGGATCCCGAGGAGGATATCGAAATCTACAGAGTTGAAAGCACTGCTAAAGTCGAGAAGTACAAGTAAAGTAAGAGATTTGTGGTCCATTGCCCAGCGGATGTCATCAGTCACCTTCAACAGGGCCGTCACTGTGCTATGACCAGGTCGAAAACCAGACTGAAAAGGACTAAGGAGATCATTCGCAGAAAGAAAGGCAGAAAGTTGTTGGTGGACAATATGCTCAAGAACTTTAGAGAGAAATGGGAGGATAGAAATGGGACGGAAATCGGTAGGCGAAACCGGCTTAGGAATTTTGGGTAAGGGGATGACATGAGCCTGTTTCCAGACCTCAGGAACAGTACAAGAAAACAAGGAGAAATTAAAAATGTGGGTCAAAACGGGAAGTAGTGTAGGGAGGATAGGAGAAATCATTCTTGAACAAATATTGTCATTACCAACAGCAGTAGAGGAGATAGCACAAATAGATTTTTTGACCTCACTTTCACTCACTAGGTTCAATACAAAAGAAGAACATTGCGGCAAAGGCAAACCAGCAAGTCTACTCAACGTAGCTGATCTGACGTGCGGATCAAAAGTAACAGGAGGATGTGAGAAATGTTTGTTAAGAGCACACACGTCAATGTCCTTACTTGAAACGACTGGAGACTTGCCAATGCCGACAGTTTTAAGAAACTTCCAGACTTCAGAAGAGTTACGATTGTCGAGAGAATGATGGAAGTAGCGTCTCTTTGCATCTCTACACATACGCCTGCAGCGATTACGCAGCACCTTATACGCATTCAAGTTGCGCTCAGAAGGGCAGCGTTTCAACCTTCTTTTGGCTCTGTCCCTGCTTGCCATCGCATCCTTAATGGCAGGAGTAAGCCAAGGAGCCGGAACATGTTTTACCTTGACTCGGCGGATAGGGGCATGCCGGTCAAATAAACTGAGAAGCTTGCTATTAAAGATCTGAACCATATCGTTGATACAAGAACTCTCCATAACGTCCGTCCAATCGATGCTACCAGCATCACGCAGCAATGCCTCCAGGTCTATGCCCTTGTAGTTCCGAAGGAACATATAATGCGGCTTACGCTTAGGAGGGCGAATCCTGTAGGACAAAAAGATGAGGTCGTGGTAAGAAAAACAAGCAGCGAGCTGTCCGTGGACAGAAACATTATTCGAGTTAGAGACAATTATCAGGTCCAACAGAGACGGGGTGCAATTAGGAAAATGATGAGTAGCAGACAGAGGCAAAATACTAAGATTATAAGAAGATAAGAGAGATTGAAGTTTGTGAGTACGACTGTCGTTTTTAAGAAGGCAAGTATTAAAATCGCCCATCATGACTACGTGGTCATAAGAGGGACAGAAATCTTCTAAAAGCGAATCAAAAGAGTCAAAGTAATCAATAGTCAGATTAGGGCTGTAAACGACTCCAAGAAGCATTTTAGTGTGATGCAAAGATATTTCAAGAAATAGATGCTCCGCTGACCCCGAATAGGAAGATGGTGATGTGCTGATAATCTTGTAGGGGATATCAGTACGCAAGTAAATGGCAACACCACCACCACCCTTCCCAGTTCTATCATTACGGATAAGGACAAAGCCAGGGAGGGCAAAATTAACTGATAAGAGAGAGGGTTTGAGGAAGGACTCAGAGATGAGCAAAGCATCTATATGTGCACTGTTAAAGGAAGCCAGAAGATCAGAGTAATGGGCAGGAACACTCTGGGAATTGATATGGGCTATGTTGAGATTGTTGGGGAGGTGGGAAAACAAAGAGGAAATCTGATCGCTGAGAGTAAGAGGAGAGGAAGAACCACTCGTCGCACTAAGGAAACTATTTGAAGAGGACGAACAAGAGAAAAAATCATCATTGAGGTCGACACCGCTCATAGTTTGCAAAATTAATAATAAATGTATATGTATAAAAAATAAATAAATAAGGTACTAACAATATTAAAACTATTTATGTGTATACAAACTAATAATAATTTAAAACGCTCAACCAATATAACACCTATTCGCTGGTATTGGTAGAGATTTTAACACAACATTTTATAAAAATGATAGTTAAGGCGTGAATAATGTTAACAGAGGACAATAAAAAAATAAAAATAATTAAAACACAAAACAATAACTAACGATAATGTCGGCAACACCATTCGCAATCAGTCTATAACAGACGTAAAGTGTAACGAAACGTAACGTCAATATAAAACAAACAGATGACACTGACAATATGACTGACAGACGTCACTACACTAAGAAAAGTAAAAACATCTACCGGCGAGCTAAACGTTGTGAGAAAGAAATTAACTAAAAGTAAATGTTTTGGGTAGATCAGCAAAAGGAAAATAAAAATTAAAAGTGTACCGACACTACACGAAAGTATTACAACATAGTGAACGAAAAACATGCAAGGGGACAACTAAATCGGCCACCTCAGCGACGAGCCTTCCTCACAACCTTTTTTTTAGGGGTAGTGGTTGCATTTGGTGTAGATGCCACTGCTGGCGAGGTAGAAGCGGCCGGCACAGGATCATTGGGTGCGGCAGCACTGGCCGGAGCGGGGAATAACGCGATTAAAGTTTCAAGCTCACCCATGGATGCAATCTTCCGGCGTGTCTTGTCCGGCGTTAAGACAATAACCTTGCCCTCAGCAGACCAGCAGTTGTTGATGCTAAAATGCTTGCGGGCAGCAATAAAAACCTGGTGCCGTGTCTTGGTCAGGAACTCTGAAATGGTGATGCCGCTGCCCTTGAGTGTAGTTTTACCGTCCCAAACTAACCGACGATGCTCCATGTCATTGAAACGCACCAACACAGGTCTTGTTTTGCCCTGGGGGGCTCCCAGTCTGTGGCATACATCTAAGTGTTCCAATTTAATGTCACCAATCAGCAGCTGTTTAGATAAAATAAGGAGAACCGCATCACACAGCTTTTCATTAGGCTTCTCAGGAATACCGTGAAATAGCAGGATCTTTCTTCGCATTGCAGTCTCATGTCTGTCCAAGCTCAAAGATAGGAGTTCTATCTGAGTTTTGAAGTGGGCAAACGTTTTGCAAACGAAGGATTTAAACTCGGAGAAGTCCAGAGAAAGAGCAGCAAGGTCCGAGTGTGCAGGGTCAGTTCCAGCCGTAGCTCTCAGCAGCTTGTCTTCGTACTCGCACATGCGAGAGCTAAACAGCTTCTCCAGTTCTTCCATACTGTGCACAAGCTTGCTGTCCATGGTATGTTGGAGTATTTCAAGTGTTGTGATTGTGGAAGAGTAAAAGTGAAAGGAAATTCCAAGCGAAGGTGGGTTTACTGGTTAATTAGCACATAAATATAGTGAAAAAGAAACAATTAACTATTTTTAAATAAATACTAAATAAGACAGCTAAAATTATGTATGTATGACAAGCCTACCCACGTAGAAAAAAAAAAAAAAAAAAAAAAAAAAAAAAAAAAAAAAAAAAAAAAAAAGGTTTTCTAGTTACACTTCTTAGGTGACATTGACATGTCTTGTTTGATATAATGTTTTCAATCAAAGACATTGGAATGCGCAAAGGTAACTACCTCATTCCACCGTTTATGTGACGTCATCACCTGTTTTTTGATTTTTATTTTTTTTCTCAGACATTTAGAAATAAAAAAATAAAATAAAAATATATTTGAACTCAGGATACGAAAATAAAGAAATAGTATTTTTGTTTTAAGGTCGTGTCAGGTTTGAAATGTTGTCAATTAATGCATATTTCTCTATGCAAATAGTACTTTCTAATTCCATACTAACTAAACTACAAGTTGACATACGACAACACTACGATCAGTCTTAAAATTATTTTGTGTTTATTATATTTTTTCTATAGGCTGTTTATCGGTTTTTTCTTTGCCTTTAAGTAAATATACGCGCACCGCGCTAGCAATGCGCGCGCAGGTGTAGGAATGACCATTACTTACCCTATGGGTAAACCTGCGCGCGCACGCCAGCGCGGCGCGCGGAATAACAAACCCAGCCCGCCATTATCCATACAAGTTAATATTTAACAATACAAGTCTGTTTTTTCCTCGCAAGTGTGTTGAAAAACGTTGTATGATACGCGTGTGCATTGATAAATTAAACTCTCGGCTTCCTTATCGCCGACTCAAAATTACTTAGGTATAAGTACTTGAATTAGTTTAAGAACTTATTTATTAAGGTTAAATAAAAAAGGTTTATTATTTTTTGCTTTTCAGTTTTTTCGGAGGTTTAATTTTTTTGTTAAAAAGTTTTTTATTACAAATAATTATGCTAAAAAGATAAAAAAGTATCTTGTAGATAATAAAATTGCAGGCCTTGTGTCTACAATGTTCTTATCTTTCTTTTCGTTTATTTATTGTCCAATCTAAATACCAAATTCTTGAATTGATTATTTTTATACCCAAGGCTAATTGAATTTGCATATTCGACACCAATATAAAAAAATGTGTAAATAAAAAAGTCCCCTTCATTTATTTTCAACAGGGTAGAGTTTTGTCTCACCGTTTTGTTTGTTATTTCTATTTTATTTTTCACCTCAGAAACTTAATAAAAAATCGTCTACTTTTTACATAAATGCGAAATACACGCGGTAACAATAACACTGCAAAATGCGATGATTACAATATTCTAAAAATAGCCGTTTCGACCAGACGGACACGACAAAGTCAAATAAGTACCTACATATACATAATATGAAATACATAACTTGTACCTTTGAATAAAAGTTTTCCAAACTTCACCATAAGTTCACATCACAAAATTGGTTAAAAGCCTTGGGCACGTCAGGCGGTTACAACCAGTAAGTGTCACCAATAAAGCTCAACTTTTGATCACAATACACAGAGGTAGTTTTGTGCAGAGGTTAAATATCGTCAGCGGCTGTATGGCGCGCTCGCTGAATGCAGACTAAGGCGTTTATCGATTAGTGTTGCCTTGCCAGAAGGCAGTCTGTAGAGCACTAAAAGCGGTGCGAATTGCACTAGATCTGTGGTATTTTCGACTTCAAAGCACTATTTAAAATTGGCATGGATTTGAAAAGAAAGACATATAAAATTCAAAACTTAGTTTTTAATATATTTTAATATGTAGTTAACTACGACATTAAATCAATCAACTTACAATTGTGTTGTACTTAAAAACCTAAAAAAAATCAAAATATTGTTCTTCTGTGGTATCTGCTTGTCTTGACGGGCCAGGCTGGCTCGAATCTTTTTTTTTTATATTTCTCGGAGGATCCAATCATTTTTACAACCTCAGTACCTCACTTGGCAGTTCATACTTGTAGCATGTGTCAGCTGCGTGCGAATTATAAGGATTGCGTTGATTGTTTTTAAACACAATAAATTCCGTAACTTGCTTTTAACCACATTCATCAAACTAAAAACACGTTCAATATCTGCATTTGAATGCGGCAAACTCATAATTTTAGTGGCAACATCAAATACTTAAATCTTTATATGGACAGTTGCCAGCTGCATCCCTTGATTGTTGAGCCTCAGACCAGAACTTCACTGTATCTATCGTTGGTATTTTCCCACGTCTGTAGGATAACTGTTTGCCACTGCTGAACAATATTAGGTATCTATATTGTCTGTATATCCTAGGCTTTCTAATAGCTCTGTGAAGTTAGAAATTAATCTGTTGGGCTTTAAAATTACAGAGACTGATAATTCCATCAAGTTTTTCAGCAATTTCAAATTCTCTGGCATTCTTTGTTGCAGTTCGTGTATTAATTTTATGACAAAATCTATACACCTTGACTTTATTCCATTTTTTTCTGTCTCATTTAGAGAGGACTCGTTTATATCCTTTTCAAACTTATAACCATGACTCATGGAAAGATGTTCTCTGACATTTATGCGTACAAAATCCATCCCCGGTCGTGTTATTATTATTTTTGTACACAAATTTTGTATCAAGTTATGGAGTGTATTAAATAGCAGACATGGGTCTGAGACTTTGTTTTCAAATGTTTTTATGGCTCTTTGAACATTACTTAGAGTTCCACATAAGAACTGCAAATATATTTTGTTTCTTTCATCGTTATACATGTTGTATAACAATTCTGCTTGGTAACAGTTTTCACGAGTTCTCATAATTTGAAAATGTAATTTTAATTCATCCCATTGGCTAAGGATTCTAGACACTGCAGGTTCAATTGACAGCCATCGGGTATTGCATACTCGCAAAATCTTTAAAGGTTTTTTTTCCAAAATTTAATGTTTCATATAATGCTTTATAATCGGCTTGTCGTTTTGCTGAAAGTTTAAGCCAGTTATGGGTCTCTCTAACCATAAATTCTATATTTCTTGGTATCGTTTCGCATGAAGCATGCGACACTGCCAGTTGGATCGAATGGCAGACACATCTGTTGGCGATCGCCGCGCTACCACTTGACAAAGTTGAGAGTGACCTCATCGGAGCGGCATGGTGGTCCACGGCGGCGAGCCTAGATGAGTGCGCTGCTATATCCTGAGCCGCCAGACTAAACATTGATAAGACCGCGTCCAAATTCAGCATGGCAACATAAACAAGAGCAGCGTTGCGTTGCGACCATTGTTAGATTAAGATTTTATAGGGCACTTTTCCGAAGACCTTTGTAAGAGGCAGTCGATCCATGTTTTTAACCTATGTCTTTATTATATTGAGTGAAAGTATTATATATTGTTAAACTATAAAGTGGTTTCAATAATAGTTAGTGATATAGGCACACATTTAGTTAATACATCTAATTAATACGAGATTGGGTAGAGAGTACCATTCCTGCAGTATTCTATGGACACCAGCGTTAATTCCTGTCATAACAGATGCATTGTCTGTTCCTATTCCAATTAACTTGCTTTTGTCGAAGTTAAAAAGTTCAAGTAATCCTGTCAACGCCATAACTATTCCTTCAGCGTCTGCCAATTCCAATTCGACTAAACCAAGGAATGTAGAAATTATTTCATTACGGCTGCTGCTAAAATATTTTATAACAACGCCAAGATATTTATGAACAGACACGTCAGTTGATTCATCAATTATCAAGCTATAAGAATTATCATCGATGTCATTTTTTAAAGTACTTCTAAAATGGGGTGCTAATACTTCTCGAATAATGGCCGTACATTTTGTTCGGTGTAGTTTCATATCTTTAGTAGCTCTTTGGAATCACAAAACTTATTTTTACATAATTCAGTAGGTAAGGTGATCAATTACCTGAATAGATGTGTGTTCGGCAATATACATCGCAATCTGAGCACCTTCAGCTTCAAGGGAGGGTTTATTGACATCTGTTTTTCGTGTGAACGTATTCATACGCAATTGCTTTTTGTCTAAATAAGGTTTCGCATTTTTTTTGTGACTTTCCGAATCACGGTGTCTTTGAATATCAGCTAATCTTGCAGAAAAATTCTTTTTGCAATATGTACACATTGCTTTTGTACCATCACCAGTTTCAGGTTTCAACCAAGGTTTAAAGTCTTCTATATTTTCCCATTCCACCATATACCTTTGTTTATACACAGTTTTTTTCAGAAGTGGTACTTCCATTTCAAAATATTTAAAGTCAACAGAAAGTATAAAAGTTCAAACTAAACACTTATCAAGGGACACAATGTAACCTGCATAGCTATTCACAAACACTCGATAAGCTTCCGTATCGTATTGAACATTAATCATTGTTATCGTAGGAGTCTTCTAAACGCTGTTCACAAGTCCAAAACCCGAAAAATTTTGTCAGTTTAAATCAAATGGACGCTCGCTATTCTTCCAACAGCTATTTGTTGTTGAGGGCAAGTCAAATCAGGTTATCGAAATGTCAGGTTTTCGATACGATAGCCTGTCGTATTATGGTTGTGAATCTGGGCTCTGAACGCAAAACAAAACGTATGTAAGTACGCGTATGGAACGAGTTGACCGAGTACTGAAAAAAAAAACCATCTTAGTTAACCTTCGATCAAATTGATCGAAGTAGTTAACCGTACGTAAGAATTTACTTCAGGGAAATTCCCCGGCCATAGAGCAGAGAGCGACACTAGTGTGGTGACTGGTGACATCATCGATATCCGACTCGTGTAAATGCGAGAGATAGCGTGTGCGGGTGCGGTGAAAAGATTCCAAAAAAAGGCTTCTATATCAATTTATTTATAATTAAAGAGTAGACATGAAAAAAGCACTAGAAATTGCACGAGGCACTAAAAATCTTGGATACGCACTGAACATACCAAAAAAAGCTACTTATCTCTTTCGCACGATTCTCGCTGTCGTTGTTCATAACGCGTTCAAGGTCAAAGTGGCTAGGTATAATGCATATAGGTTATGTTGTTATGGTACGAGTGCCTCATGCCGGCCGGCATACACATAACACAACATCGATAAATATCGACGTTGTGTCGCAAGTTGAATACTTGATTCGAATCGAAATAATGGCATGGTAATAAAAGCAAAATACATAATTATGAAAGCTTATAATCAATATTTTTTATTTAAAGTATCATTTATTTAATCCTTTATTTTTACATATTTGTTGGAAAATTACCTGAGTATTAAGTAGATATTACCTACTCATATTACATTTAAACAGGTAGGTAAATATGGTATACACCGTTACATTATTAACTAGCAAAATTTTACGTTCTCAATGAATATTGTTAAGTAGACAGGTAGGTATAATATTATGATGTAAGAAAAACATTTCTTTTTTTGGTTTTAACCTTTTCACCGCCACGGACATCAATAGAAGTTCCATTTTCGTGCCACCAGCGCCACGACTTCATTAGAAGCTCTTCATTTTAACTATGTTATAAAAATAAATTTACTGTATTTAACAGGTTTTTCTTTTCATTTTATTATTTAAAATCACTGTCTAGTACCCTGTTTTTTTATTTTTCCACACAAAAGAAGCCCTAAATTGTCTTAAAATTGGCAAAAACAAAAACTCCGAACATTTTTAATATCCCCAAAACGCCAAGGACTTTATACATATATAGTCGGCCAGTGATGTGACGCGAAAGTTAACACTGTTTGATTTCACCCGTTGAAATATTTAGAAATATATTATCGAAAACCATTTGAAGTCAGTAAAATATGAATTTAGATAACTACTTTATAACAAAGGGATAATGGATGAATTTCGGCCGTCGGATAGGTGCCGAACCGGAATTAAATAGTTGTTGGCAATCCTTATCGATAATTATATTCCCATCTCTACAAAATAATTGGTTGTCAGCTATAAGTCTATGGTTGTGAGTGCCCCGGGCGGGCGCCACGGACTATTATAGAAGACGTTCTGTGACGTCATAAGGATACGGATGAGCTTTTAAGCATTCTACAAGGTGTGGAATCGGACTCGGAGTATTTTGTGGAGAATGTTGGACCAGAAGACGATGATTCTGAGGTATGTCCAGCTTGATAATAATAATAACGTTTATTCAATAAAACATTGTACCTATTTGTGAGATTCAATTCGGAATGAAAAATAAAAAATTATGACTCAGATATCTTGTGCTTGTAAGTATTTTGCTGTTGTCCTACGGCCCACTTTCTCACATGCCTGATCGCGCCAGACCAGACTTTTATTGCTATATGGTATTTAAGCTTGCTTGGAGAATGAATATTTCTCGTCCGCTGAGGACTTAAAAAACTCCTTGTAAAATAGATCTTTCTACCTAAATGGAATTTTTTGTGTAACTTTGATCAGAGCCCGATATCTCTAGCGTAAAATATAATAACTGTCCTTTTACCAGCGCGTACCCATATAGGTACAGCAGGTTTTGTCATCTCAATAATGGATTGCAAAAATAAATATTGCTTTGTTTATTTTCAGTCATCGACCGACGAGGTAACTGTGCGGCAGTCATTATGTTCAGTAACCGTGACCGGACAGCAGGAGCAACAAACATGGTCATCAGAGTCCTTTACACCAAAAAATGTTGACTGAAGTACCGTAAACCGGGGTTACTTTGAATCACGGGGTTAATTTGATAGAAACTTCTTATCGACATAAAATTAAAAATTGCGTAAAACGGAACAAATTTTGGTAGAATTTTTCTTTCGGATGACTACACTGGTAAACTGTCACAATCCTTTTTGCGGGTGCGCTGGTGATGACACGTTGTTTCATGCAAAAAAAGGTAAGTTTCTTATCAATACCGATTTTTACCAGATAAAATTATTTATTGGGGCTACTTTCAGATTCTATGTTAAAAACGGGGGGTTCCAAAGTAACCCCAGAATCATTTTAACTTTTATCACTTTGTTTTATTTTTTTTTCTGAAAAACTAATCGATTTTTTTGATTTTTTTTTTTACTTTTACAGAGAGAACTATAAAAACCGATTATTACATTTTTTTTATATTTTTTTTAGAACCACACATTCAAAAATTACAGTCAATTAAAGTTCAAAATTGATCAAAGTAACCTCAGTTTACCGGTAGTTTAAAAAACACGGGAGTAGACAAACATAGAAAAAAGACCATAGACCACATTCCTAATTAGAATTGAATTTAACGTGTTCTGAGCGCCAAGGCACAGTAGTATTATACTGTGGCCAAGGACTTGAAATGAAGTCAAAGAATGACGTCATGAAACACTTAGAGATGTACAGTCGCCAGCAAAATTGCATGGGTACCTTAGTGTCTATTTTCCCGTGAACGTTTGAATTCAAGTTTTCGAAAATAAACTAGATGGCGTTGGTTTCTTCACAACTATGACTAATTTACGAAACGTAAGTAAGGAGTTAGGAAGAAACGAAGGAATTACAAGGCTAATACATTTATCTAATTATTACATTACAATTACCAGCATACGTAGCTTAAATGATAAAAATAATAATAGAAACCGATAGGAATATATTTATTAAGCTAACGAGTGGGTATTTTAATAATTAATTTAATATTTGAATTGGTAGTTAGTTACTTAGCAACAGGAAAAATGAGCAGATTCATCGCAAGTAAACAGGCTCGCCTTGTGAGCTCGCAAAAAAAGGCACTATAAAAAATCATAGAGGTTTATTTCTTACAGTTTATTATTCAAATTTAATAGTCAGTTTATTAAATATTATAGGTATAACATTATAATATTATGAAGTTATTGAGGCGATAGCTTAAGTATTCGTTTCCAAAATCGGAAAGAGGATTGAAGCTTATGTAACCTCAATAAAAACAAACAGGCGACCAGGTTATTTTATTACAAAGGTCAAACGGATTAAATGGATACTAAATAAGTAGGATAATAACTACAAAATTGCACAAAAACATATCAAATGGTTAGTAGGCAACATAAAAAACTAAAAACTATGTTGTTTAAATTTAAAGTGTTCATAACTTTTTAAATTATTAAAAATACGTAAGTTATAGTTTATACACACATAACCAGGTCTCCAGTCAATATAAATAATGTTATCTAAGTATAATTATTTAGCTCGTAGCTACGTAACCACTTGTGTATCGCGTATTATTTCGACGCCACAAACATAAGCGTCCGTGTTCACTGAACTTAAAAGTTTTTTCATCTGTAAAGATGACTTTACTCCAATCGAAGTTTATGTGATCCAAAGTGAACTGTAATCTTGCCCATTTATGGTTTTCCGTGAGCAAGGGTTTCACAGCATGCCTCCGCGGCACAAGTTTTGACGCGGCTCCGTGTCAAAACTTGTGTCAAATAAACCAGCATAGTGGTTCGGCGGCAGAAATCCATTTTCTTCATACTGCCTTATCATGGTTTGATGCTGCAATGTGTTTTATAAGTCGTGGTCTACCAGTTCTTTGATGGTGTTTCAAAGAACCCTCCTCTTCAAATCGTCGTACTCAAAGAACAACTGTTTTTCTCTGCAACAATAAAACAGAAATATATAATACCCAATAGTGATTATTATGTAGTATAGTAACAAAAAAAATAATGCAGTTTTTAATATAAAAGTGTAAAAATAAAACTACTTACGTTTACACCGGTCTCTGGCTATTTCTGACAAGTTTTTGGCTTGATTATTCAAAGCAATTATTTGAGCTCTTGTAACGAAATCAATATTATAACTCGTGCTCGTTTTGGTAAAATAAGTAATCCGCCTGATCATAAATAAAAACTGAACAAAAGGCACTCGAACGAGGTAATCGAAATGAACTTAGCGAACGATCAATTGAGCTGTCATAAATCTTCGATCTAAGTATTATTCATACCACCTACCAATTATTTATAAATCCATATTTAACCTACCCTCTCAAGTTTGAAAACTAAAACTTAGAAAATCAGATACCTACCTACTTATAAATTGATATTCAATTTTAACATAGTAGGGTAATAATTAGGATCAATTTTCTTTAAAAGAAACTATTAATTATAAATTATTTGGATGTTTTAAGAGACAAAAAGAAACTGCAAAAATATTTTATCATATAAAGCAAAGCAACGCCATCTAATAACAGCATAAGTAAATTTAGTTAGTCGTTAACTGGTTTTACGCTAGATGGCGTCATTTCTCGCTTCATACGATTTTGTTTCTGTACTACCCATGCACTTTTGCAGCCTACTGTACCTCATTTCTTATGGCTCTAATTGAGTTACGTATTTGTTTCTTTGATACTTATAATTTATATTGTTTTTTCTTAATATTGATACTGTGAAATAAAACAAATATGGAAATAGTTAAGGTGAATGCGTAGTTGTAGCCCGCGAAATTCAATTTTTCTTACGTTTTTTGCAATTTTCAGGTCAGTGTCAGGTTGTATCTTGATCAAAATATGATTCGCGACTATAACCGGTACGTATTTACAGAATTATAATAATAAGAATCATTAATACATCTTTCTAAGTTAGATTTCTACCGTTAAGAACAAATCTCGTATGGAAAAGTGTTTATGGTAGAAATCTAACTTAAAGAGATATATTAATGATTCTAATGACTATGATTCTGTAAATACATGTCTATCATAGTCGCGAATCATATTTGGAATAAGATACAACCTGACACTGATCTGCAAATTGCAAAAAACGTAAGAAAATTTAAATTTATATCCGTAAAATTACAAATAAAACATAACGTGTATAATTTTCATTCATCGATATGACGCTACCCTCATCACTACTGCTTACTATATATTTCGTTATACGTGTATAGCTTGGTGTTAGGCGAGGCATCGCGTTCTGTGTACGCTGGCGGTGAAAAGGTTATAGCCACACCAGACGATCCAGTGCGCTCCGATCGGGCGCGGCAAGAACAATTTGCGGTCGATGTGGACTTGTGGAGGTGCCGCGCGCGATCGGAGCGCAGTGGGTCGTCTGGTGTGGATCCAGCTAATTATCATGCGAAACTCTATGGTCGGGGAATCACAAATATTTTAGAGGTCGTCGACGTCGCCGGTCGGTCGATTTGCGAGCCACGTCATGTGCGTAAACATTCAACCACCCACGATTTATATTACGTAGGTATATAATTATTATTGTGATGTGATACAATTCTTGCGCAAATTGTCCTCTATGCTCGAAGAATCAATGTTAGGTATATACTTGAGGAAAAAATAACAGGTGCTGAATTTATTTCACTAAACTTTTGTCATTTACATTGTTGTAATCGTGATCTATATATAAATAAAACAAAGTCTGGTTAGTTACACCCTAACTCAAGAACGGCTGGACCAATTTACATCTTTGATTTGATAGATTTATCTCCGTCCCGAATAGCAGAATAACTACATACCTATTAACCTTTTGTACGCCATTGGCGCCGATTCCCTTGTTCACAAACTAAACTAAATTTAAGCCTAGTTCAGTGCATCTTATAAGGATAGAACATAAATATTAGTTTACTCCTGTCAAATTAGTCGGCGCCTGACATAAATTGACGTATTTTTAGTAGCTAATTTTTTAATCACGTCTAAACTTGTCTATGGAGTATCTTGACAAAAATTGTAAAATAAAATTGTATTTAAATTTTGTGCATTTATGCACACGATTTATAATATAACCTTGACTTGTATGTTGTTTTAAAGCAGTTTGGCAAGCTGGGTAAATACCTTGCATTGCTGCAAACTGTTGCGTCTCAGTTAAATTTAAATCTTTCGAAAGAAGACAGCGACACTTTAAAGGAACTTTGTCGAAGATTCAGCCAAGCTGCCATAAAAAGTTGGAAGAATGCCAAAGGAAACTGAACCATTTAAGAAACAATACGGAGACTGGTTGGCGCTTACAGTGGATTGGCCATCTTGTGCTGTTCCGCAACAAGCTGCAGAGGATGCCATTACAGCTCTAGAGTACCAAGCACCTTCATGACCTTCAGCCAGCCAAACTGTATCTGTTGCATTGCAACACTAACTAAGCGTTTAAGTCCTCGTAACCCATTTGTAGATTTGTTTACTAAACAGAAAAAACGGAGGATTGAAGATCGTGTATCAAATAATTTATCATCGATAATTTTACCTGCACTTGCATCCTTCGTTGGTAACTAACAATCTGACAAAACTAGTGAATAGTCCCGGGAAATCCGGGAACCGAAAGTACCGGGAAATCGCGAAATGTTTTTATTTTGCCCTGTCATTTCGTCTTTCTCTTACTTTGTCCGTTTCAACACTTTCAACTCTACTACTACGTAGCAAGTGTATTCCACGCCAAATTAGAAATATTCTAAACGCGAAGTATCATTTCCCGAAAGTATCGAAAGTACCGGGAATCCCGCTTCTTTAGCCAGAAGGTCCCAAAAATCCCGGTTCTGCATTCCCCAGACAAAACTAACATAGGTACACGATTCATATCGTATTCTGCGTCATATTAAACTGGTTTGACGTTTGGTATCTTTTTTACCGACTTCATTCAATGCTTCGAGTCGCCTCGATTACACGAACTCCGCCGAAAACATTTTTGATTGGCAAAATTTTCGCATTCACTTCGGCCAGTCCCTGTTGTGTCCGTTACCCGAGCCAGGGGGTCTACTCCCTAAGCACGAAGTCCGTCGTTTCGGCCTTCGTTACGGGCGTTTCCTACTCCCTATGACCTACGGACGGATGATTCGTTCGGGGCCCGAGCGAAGAATGAATGACAACGCGATTTGACTGTTGTCCCTACTCCCGATGTGTTTTTGCCCGTCCGAACAGTTGACCATGACACTGGTTTTGACGGATATTTGTGTCAGTTGATACGACATCAAAATAGTTCTCGTGCTGTCGACGAAAGTTACTAAAATAAAAGAATTTCAAACTATGGCTGCTTTTTTAATTATTGAAGAAGCTTTACAGGAGGAGCGGAGGCAACGTCGATTTTATTTACGCCAAAACTTTAAGTTGGCGAGTATTCCCGACTTTGAGTTCATAGGGAACTACTCTCTCGGGAACTAGGCTCACTCGGGAATTATTCGGGGACATAAGTGTGGATTTAATACCTCTTTTGCCTCGACACATACCCCGAAGTGGTGTTGATCTAAGAATGAAGGTAAGGACATATTAAAGATTCTGCAACTTATTGATCTGTAATACCAATTTGTCCCACCCATTTTTTGATTACTTTTAGATCCTCACCCTTTACCGCTCCTCGACGGACTTAGTGAAACTTCCCATTGAGTTAAGGGAGTTGCACAGGTTTTCCCATAGCCGTTTTGAGCGAACGGTCAGTGGGTCGTCTTAAACTCTCCCGTTGGCCCATTGGCTCGCGGATTATTGAAGGGTGCCACCTTCAATAATCCGCGAGCCAATTCTTGGTTCTCACCCATAAAATCAAGAAGGGCCTCAATTTGCTCGTGAGTTGCTGCAGCGGTTGGGGCCATTTTACACAATTAACCATGGAATGAAAAGCTAATTAGAATACAGAAAACTTCCACGCTAAGGAAGTTTATGAACTTTTTTAAAGTCACTTCTTTAAATAATCATTTAATGGGCTTTTTAACATACAATGAATAAAGCACATCGTGTACAAAATATATAAATGGCTTTGCGACTGAGAGTCGCGGAGTACCGCCGTTGTACGTCCGTATACATACGTTCGCGATCGGGGTTCTCTCTCTCTGTCGCCCGCGTTGCTTTTGCTGCGCTACTCGCTAGCAGCTAGGTGCGCTACTCGCTAGGAGCTAGGTGCACGGGCGGCGGAATGGCACTGCGTAGCAGCCTTTTTTTGTATTCCGTGGTAGCAACAACATCGTACTTACTTATAGCCATAGAAAAATCCGTGCTATACTTTGACGTTTCATTTGAAATTTCCTTCAAAAAGTAAACAGGCAAAGGTATCAACAGGATGATGCTGGTTTCCGGACAAAAATGGCTAAAATAATTAAAATCTATATTTAAAGACATAATAAAATTATATTTTAAAAAATGTGGTAATTTTCTAACGATAAAAGTATTAATTTTTGTTTAATACGCTAGAAAACTACAAAATAAGTAAATCGGTAATCGACCGGTAAAATAGCGCAACTCTATTGCTATGCGTCTATCGTTCACGAATATTGTCTATGATTCCGTTTGAAACTGATGAATCCGAAAACGTTAGGGAGTAGGGTTCAGTCCGACGTATCGGACTACTGTCGGACGGGCTCATAATCCTCGTTACGGATTATTCCACTTTGCCCCACCAGCCGCCCCACTGGTGAGGCAAAGTGGAATGTCAAAAATTTTGCAGTGGAATCGGCCCCACTAAATCGAAATAGTGGGGCAAATTCCACTACTTTAAAATCCTGTTGGATTCTGCCCCACTAGGGTTGGCGCCTTAGAATAAACGTACAAACATTTTATTTTCGCAAATTTATATTAATAAATACACATACATACACGCACATATAACTATGTGCAGTAAACTTTTAAAATCATAAATATATGCGATTTTAAATTAAATTAAAATTTTAAATTAAATTAAATATTTGTTTATTAATGGCAACTAGATTTGTTTTTACTACTTTATTTAAGCTTAAAATCACAAACAGCACGATTCGTCCCCGTAAACAAAAAAAACGAAATGCTATTTATTCTAACTATTTAACTATTCAAAATCACACATTAATTATCATTGGTATGGCATAATACAGCCTTATGATTAACTTATTTAAGAAACAACTTAACTATATACAAACAGCCACTAAACTACTTTGTACGATTCGTCCCCGTAAATAGAAAACGAAATGCTATTTATTTTAACTATTTAACTATTCAAAATCACACATTAATCATCATTTTCATTAAGCACGCCGCCGCCGCCGGTTACGGGGCCGGCGTGAAATCGGTGTTTCTTTTTAAGTTTATTTCACTGGCTAGTAAACGCCTAATAACATTTATCACATGATTGTGTCAGGTGATTTGCTTGATCCTAGGTTTCAGGGGCTATATACCTACATGAAATTGATATTTACCTAGAAACCATTGGCCAAACCAGAGTGTCATATTTGTCGCGATTCCCATTATTCCCAAGAATGAAAGTCGATCAGAACCTCAGTTATTGCTTTAATTGTCCAAAAAACATTCTTCCACGTCTTAGTATAGATGCTGTTACGAATCCAATTGAAATGGAATGTTGGAAATACTTCGCGGCAGTGGATGTTGCATCGTGGGTTCTGTACGAAAACGCCACTATGTCAGTCCGACTCCTGGATCAGACCTCGAAACCTATCCTTCTGCAGAAAGGTGTGAGACAGGGAGACGTTATCTCTCCCAAACTGTTGACTGCTGCACTGGAGGATGTCTTTAAGGTTCTGAACTGAAAAGGGGCTGGCTTTAGCATCAATGGCGAGTACCTGTATAACTCACCTTCGGTTTGCGACGATATTGTAGTCATGGCTGAGACTAAGGAGCACCTCAGTACAATGCTCGATGACCTCAGTAGAGCCTCCGAAAGAGTGGGTCTCAAAATGAACTATACTGATAAGAAATGCAAATGGCCAAATGCACGTCTATTGTGTAAGTAAATGACGGTTTGGTCATTCTTACTCCAACGCTGCATGTAACAAATGCTTGTAACAAATCGTGTAATTAATCTGCGATTTACATCCCTTATCCTTCCAGAAACAACTAGGAAATACAAAATTTGCGAAAATAAAATGTTTGTACGTTTATTCTAAGGCGCCAACCCTAGTGGGGCAGAATCCAACAGGATTTTAAAGCAGTGGAATTTGCCCCACTATTTCGATTTAGTGGGGCAGATTCCACTGCAAAATTTTTGACATTCCACTTTGCCCCACCAGTGGGGCGGCCGGTGGGGCAAAGTGGAATAATCCCTCGTTACTTCGTTGACGGACTTAGGGAGTAGACCCCCAGATGTTGTCGAAAATGGTCATTTGAATCTTATAGATAATTAGTTTTGCGGCTTCTGTAATTGTTGCACACATTTTAAAATTTGTTGCGCTTATAGTTTTTTAATTATTTCACAAAAACATATCCTGCTGGGGTAACGTTACCCCAGCCAGACCTTTTTCTTTCTAATGGAATAATTAAAAAAAAATACTAGCTATAACATTAGTTGTCTATATGAAGTAAATGTTTTGCCTTATTTTGTATTTGTTCTTTCTTCGGTTGCGAAGTTATTCGAGATTTTGCTGGGGTAACGTTTTTGGTTTTGCTAGATCTTTGAAACGGCTTAGCGGATTCTTATCATATTTTGTACATGACTTCTTAGGAATTAGTTAAAATTTTTTCTGCAATAAAATAAACAAAATAGCTTAAAGGTTATTTCATTAAATAGAAAAACACTTCAATTGGTCCCAGCACTCTCAATAAGAGGTTTAAAGACTTACTTTAAACGTTATTTTGAAGCTTGTAATTGCCTTCAAATGTATTTGAAGTTTCATTAGTATCCTGTAAGTATTTAACAAGTTATGATGATATTCAGTTCTTCACGAACACGGTCATGATGCGTGCCCTTATTATTAAGATTTCTGTGGTGCGGTGTTATTTGGCCACTTATAAGCCTGTTTATGGATATATTTTTGACTGTGACAAAGGAGAACGAGTAAGACCGTACCCAGAGACAAAGTTAATTGTAGCATTATGGACTATGTCGGTATTTGTTGACCTCATGGAGTAGTTTAATTAATCCTAAGACAGCATGTCTGAATTCACTTGGAGAAAAAAGATATTTAAGGAAGTTAAATTGGTTTTGAGAAGACGGTACCCAGAGACAAGGTTAATTGTAGCATTATGAACTGTGTCGGTATTTGTTGACCTCATGGAGTAGTTTAAATAATCCTAAGACAGCATGTCTGAATTCACTTGGAGAAAAAAGATATTTAAGGAAGTTAAATTGGTTTTGAAAAGACGGTACCCAAAGACAAGGTTAATTGTAGCATTATGAACTATGTCGGTATTTGTTGACCTCATGGAGTAGTTTAATTAATCCTAAGACAGCATGTCTGAATTCACTTGGAGAAAAAAGATATTTAAGGAAGTTAAATTGGTTTTGAAAAGACGGTACCCAGAGAAGGTTAATTGTAGCATTATAAACTATGTCGGTATTTGTTGACCTTATGAAGTAGTTTAATTAATCCTAAGACAGCATGTCTGAATTAACTTGAGGAAAAAAGATATTTAAGGAAGTTAAATTGGTTTTGAGAAGACCGTACCCAGAGACAAAGTTAATTGTAGCAATAGTAACTATGTCGGTATTTGTTCACCTCATGGAGTAGTTTAATTAACCCTAAGACAGCATGTCTGAATTAACTTGGAGAAAAAAGATATTTAATGAAGTTAAATTGGTTTTGAGAAGACCGTACCCAGAGACAAGGTTAATTGTAGCATTATGAACTATCGGTAACTGCGGAACTAGCGGTAACTTCTTACTTTAGGAAAATGTCCGCGCCTTCTAGTACCAGCAAATTCTCAACAGCAAACGCCCAATCATCATAATTATCGCGGCCTTTTAGTTTCGGCACGTTCGTAAGAAATTGGGAATTCATTTTCTTGACAGTAGAACTAAAAAAATTAACGATAAACTACTACTTTTTACAAAAACACGGGGCTGGGCCCATAACCTATTAAAACACGTTGGTTGACCGTTGACAAGTAAAATATATATTTTTGTTTTACACGTTCATAGACACGAGGCATAGACACATATTATTTTGATATCTATTTTTAACACTTTTAAAATGGTTACCCATTCGCCAGCGCAGAGAGTTGAGGGCGCTGACTACGTTGTTCTCTATTCTTGACAATCCCACTGCCCCTTCTTACATGACTTCTCAAATTCAATATTTATGCTCTGCCCATACTAAAAATCTTCGTTCAACCAACAATCGCCTTCTACGATGTACTTCTCACCGTTCTGGTTCCATTCATTCGTATTTCTTTGTCCAGGCGGTTTTTCTATGGAATGCGCTCCCTCTGAACATCAGGACGGCAACCAGTCAGTTATCTTTTAAAGTGAAGGCACGTGAACATATTCGGCAGAAGTTGGCCGTAACATCCCAGCGCTGATTTGCTGGATTCGTTTTCTCCTCTACCGATCATTTTTCCCCTGAGAGTTCATTTGGTTTATATGTATGTATGTATGTATCTGTGTATATATTGTATTTTATATTCATTTCCTAGCTAGTTCTCCTGTATGTTGCACCTGCCATGTTTTGTCTCTGCATCACCCTAAGGTTGACTGGTAGAAAATGCCTCAGGCATTAAGTCCGCCTTTGTACAGTATTATTTTTTTTTTACTTGTGCACAAAGTTTTAATAAATAAATAAATAAATAAATAAATAAAAATTAATTAAAATTGATTTAGAACTTGTATTGTGTTTTGTTTTTATTCCTTTTTATATCTCATTTTATGCTGCATTGTCGGTTGCCAGCAGACATGCTGACTAAGGATTAATTAAACTACTCCATGAGGGCAACGAATACCGACATAGCTCATAATCTCTGCCCCGAATAGCAGAATAGCTATTCAAACATGAGAAAAAATTAACAAAAAAAAAAAATTATAGGCGGTACGAAGTTCGCCGGGTCAGCTAGTATTGAATAAGAACCAATATAAGTATGGTAATTACAATAATGAGTAAAGATAATGAACTTTCCTATTATTTTATTAAAACAATTTAACTTCCTTAAATATCTTTTTTCTCCAAGTGAATTCAGACATGCTGTCTTAGGATTAATTAAACTACTCTATGAGGTCAACAAATTCCGACATAGTTCATAATGCTACAATTAACCTTGTCCCTGGGTAGGTACCGTCTTCTTAAAACCAATTTAACTTCCTTAAATATATTTTTTCTCCAAGTGAATTCAGACATGCTGTCTTAGGATTAATTAAACTACTCCATGAGGTCAACAAATTCCGACATAGTTCATAATGCTACAATTAACCTTGTCCCTGGGTAGGTACCGTCTTCTTAAAACCAATTTAACTTCCTTAAATATCTTTTTTCTCCAAGTGAATTCAGACATGCTGTCTTAGGATTAATTAAACTACTCCATGAGGTCAACAAATACCGACATAGTCCATAATGCTACAATTAACCTTGTCTCTGGGTACTGTCTTCTCAAAACCAGTTTAACTTCCTAAATATCTTTTTTCTCCAAGTGAATTCAGACATGCTGTCTTAGGATTAATTAAACTACTCCATGAGGGCAACAAATACCGATATAGCTCATAATGCTACAGTCATCTTTTTTTTTGGGTACGGGGTCCATACAACTTTACCCATTGTTCTTTTTATATTTTTTTTATTATTTTTCTGATTTTAATTGTAATGAGTTAAATGTAGATTGCATGCATGATGTTCTTATATATTTGGTTATAGAAATTCAGACACGATGTAAAAATTGTTATTGAATAAATGAATTGAATTGAACGACTTATCCATACTAATATTATAAATTCGAAAGTAACTCTGTCTGTCTGTCTGTATGTTACCTTTTCACGCCTAAACCGCTGAACCGATTTAGATGAAATTAGGTATAGAGGTAGTTTGAGTCCCAAGAAAGGACATAGGATAGTTTTTATCCCGATATTCCCACGGGATCGAAACTTATGCAGGTGGAACCGCGGGGCGCAGCTAGTATTGAATAAATGAATAAAATAAAAATATATTACTTACTAGCTGCGCCCCGCGGTTTCACCCGCTTAAATGTCGATCCCGTGGGAATATCGGGATAAAAAGTATCCTATGTCCTTTCCCGGGACTCAAGCTATCTCTATACTAAATTTCATCTAAATCGGTCCAGCCGTTGGAGCGTGAAGAAGTAACAAACATATAAACACACACACACACACACACTCACAAACTTTCGCTTTTATAATATTAGTGTGATACACTTCGTAGGTAGGTATGTGTGAAATACTTTTTTTTATCAAAACACCTCTTGTAAACAGGATAAACAAAAGTTTTATAACGCGTTTTTTCGTCGTAGTTGTCAAAACAAGACCATATTCATTCCATACCACCCCAACACATTTTTATGGTCATAATAAATTAAATTTAATGTCAAGATTATTTCTGGACTGTGACCTCTGAGTTTGTTTCGGTTTTTCTTCTCAGTAGTAAACGCCGACCGACCTCATCTACTTTTTAAAATATAATTGACGTGTAAAAGTGTTTGTGCTACCTACTTACTGAAATAAAATAATCTAATGTTAGTAGCAAGTATACGTATGGCGAACGAACCTACAGGTTATATTATACCGAGACTTATTAGGTAATAGTCTACCCTCAGAAATAAACAAATGTATAACACAGAAAAATATCAAATGTAAACTTAAGCAATATTACTTAAGTATTATGTAGGAATGATTGTAAGCATTTAAAGACCTTAAGATGTTAGTAATTGTATAGTTCGATATTGAGATAGACTCATGATAGCACAAGTTTAAACCTTAGGCTCAAATCACACCGAGATGGCAGCGAAGCGGCGAGCAGTTTCTCAAGCAATACTATGTATTATGCTTCGTAATCCAATCCTCATTGTATGCTATGTAGTCGCACCATTTCGTGCGCACACGTCACAATATTTAAAGATGAAATTCAAATTTTTTCATCCTAAAGAAAAACAAATGTTGTCTGTGGTCCAGTCGTTGGCGCGGTCTCCTGACATCTGTCAATCATTGTACTTTTTTGTGCCGCGCACTGATCACGTTTTCGTATATAAAAGTTCAGAAAAGTTTTAACAAGATGGGAAAACAGAAGAAAACGAGACGATGGAATGTAGGAGCTGACCGTACGCCTGCGAGAACTGGAAAATCGCTTGAAAAAGCAAAGCGGAGCCGTCATCGAAACTCAGTTGTCGACAATTGAAATCAAAGACTATTGAAATCATGCTCCCTATTAAAGGGATGCCGTTATACGCACAGCAGTCTCTAGTTTTCACTGTGAGGTCAACCATGAGAACGTAACTGTGCCGTATACTTACACAAGAACGATACCACATGAGCTACCACGCGATGCTAGCCGATGGTATATACGTTCAGTGTTCGGAGGATCTTTGGCCGACATAGGATGCCGTAATACACACAGCAGTCTCTAGTTTTCACTGTGAGGTCAACCATGAGAACGTAACTGTGCTGTATACTCACATAAGAACGACACCACATGAGCTATCACGCGATGGTAGCCGATGGTATATACGTTCAGTGTTCTGAGGATCTTTGGCCGTCTCTAAGTGTTCTCACGCGAGGTGAACCATGAGAACATTCAACTGTGCCATCAACTCCACACAGACTCACGAGAGGTTAGTCAATGTTCTATAATAATAATCCATTTATTTCAGGTTAAATCAAATAAAATCAGATATAAACCAGTCTATACGTCCAGTGTTAAAAACACATCCCTCCTGCATTCCTAGAGCTATCACGTGAGGTTAGCCATGGATTTAGATCTAAGCAGTCTGGGACCTAACTCTAATTAGTCTTCGTAGATGAGTACGGAGCCCTCTTCCATGGAAGACTACAGTTGGACTGTGTGTTATGTGACCGAAGCCAACGCAGCCGGATTGGGAATACCCATACTCAATGCTGTTAATTATAATCTAATTCCAAAATACTTTATATTCTAGATGTTAATATACATACATAACACATAATCAGCCTATAATGTTCCCACTGCTGGGACACAGGCCTCCTCTCAGTGAGGGTGTTAATATACAATTTAACTTATATAAGCTATGTTAGTACTTCAATTCTACTAAAATACAGCCGAAAGGAGGCTGAGAGTGGAACGATATACATACCCAACGTGAAGTCCTAAGTTCAAGTATTGAAAATCTACTTGTGAGATGCTGGGGTACAGTTAGCTACTTTACCTGTAGAACTGCATGGCAGTCTGGCCACACGGTGGTCAATTATGATAATGGACTAAATGTGGAGATGAAGTTAAACATTTAAGAGAAGTATGAAACATTCATAATTTGTAGCCTATTGAACCCACCAAAATTTAAAAAGGAAGGGTGACAGCAGTAAATTGAAGTGGAATCAAATGGGACCACACAATCAGGGGGCAGCGAACTACAGTGGCCGCTACTATTACATTCATTGGGAAAAGTTCATAACAGTCTAATAGCCTCCCAAGCGTTTGTATAGTGCGGATCAAATCGAAACATTAAGTTACTGAGCTACACTGAGTGTGACATTAATTTATCATGAAAATTGCAATAATCTGAGAGCCTTAATCCTACCTAGCCATGAGGAAATTCAAGAATTGATGTGAGTAAACACCAATATCAAAATACCTATTCTACACACCAATTCAGAATAGCTATCTATAAGCTTCAAGATAAATCCAATGCCAACAACCGTTGCCAGAACCAGCATCATCACTAGCTCAGGTACAGACTGGTAGATTGCAATATTTCTCTGAAGTATGGTATTACTACTAATCCAACCATACATGAGTGGATCAAGGGTTATAAACTACCTTTTACTGAGTTTCCAATTCAAACCTCTGAATAATAACTTCATTCAGAAAGAAAGCAATCTATCCCCATGGAATAATCTCTTACATTAGGTGCTATAGAAACATGTGCTCCTGTCAAATAAGTAATTTTATCTGGTATAATTGTACCAAAATCGCATGGTGCTTGGAGATACATATTAAATAAAAACTTAATATGTAGTATGTTACTAGGTATATAAGTTTTTTGCCTACAATATTACATTGATTTAAAAAATTCATATCAATTATCTATATGAAAATATGTCAGGAGATATCCCCAGTTTCTATTTCAAGATATGTTATAAGCTATAACAGTTTACATGCCTCGTATTTGGACTTAGCACCGCTCCATATGTATTCACAAACATCATAAAGCCAGTTGTCTGTCACCGGAGGTCACTAGGGTTGCTTTTTGTCATACATCTTGACAATTATATTCTGTGCCCTGCCGATCCATATGCAGTGTTTAGAAAATATGTCTGATACTCAAACTGTGTTAAATATCTAGGATTTATTATTAAAACTGAAAAGAGTGCCCAGACAGTGCTGCCAATGTCTAGGATATTAGTTGGGTTCAGTCCAGTTTGCCATTTCACTTCCTCAGGAAAATATAGACTTTACCCTGTAGTCCATAAAGAATATTAAGTCTGAAATGAGATATAAATAATAGAGTGTGTCTAATTACTAGGTATTCTAGTAGCTGCATCTGTATATGAATATGGTTAACTTTATACCAAACTAGGTTAAAAATCACTGATTTACAAATACAACAGAACTAGAAACAAATTAAAAATCATTTATTTGCAGAGATTGTTGGTTACCTTACATTTCAACAAACCACAATAGAATTAAACAATTTGATTTTGTTCTCGAAATATTGTCCCAAACTGACTGGGGTCTGGTATGTAATGATATCAACATCCACAGGCACTGGACAGTTAATGTTGAAAAGTTCCTTACCTTACCTTGAACTATTAGCAGCATTTATGGGGCTCAAAACATTTGCAAGCAAACTCAGTTACTGTGAGGACTTAGAAAAGATATCACAACGGCCATATCCATCCTGTGTCAGTAAGATGGGTGGTACTCATTTTACTCATCTGAATAGCTTGGCCTAACAATCTTGGCAATGGTGCAAGGAATGACAAATACGGGTTTATGCATTTTATATTAGTTCCAAAGAAAACAGTATGGGAAATTGAATCTAGGCTTCCTAACATAGAAATTAAATGGAAGTGATGTGATATAGCCTACAAGTCAATTGTTGCTTAAAAAAAAAAAAAAAAAAAAATTGCAGCAACTTGTACAACTTTGAAACCCTACATAGGGACCTACTTCTAAGTAAAGATATACCTATGCAAGCAGGGGGGGGGGGGTGTGCTGTACTGGGCCAGCCCCCGATTGACCTGTTTACAATCAGGTCTAATACTAAATACTTAGCAACATATCATGGCTCCCTGATCCAAGTATGTTCTGTAGATCTATTCACTGTCAAATGGGATCTCGACACCCAATGCACAGGAGTCACTGTTTGCTGCCATATTATCAGGGACGCTTTCCTGATAGGAGATAGACTGATCCCTCAATTAATATAGTGTTAGCTTTGCTCTAGATCAGTAGACTCTCTTCTGTTAGACACAAGACATTGACCCCTAGGCTCAGTCATGATAGTCATATAATTTTTACCACTAAGTTTAATGATGTATGATATCCTAATGGTATTGAGTGAGCTATATAATAATCAGCAAATTCTGTAGTTTTTGGCCGCCACATTGACACAAAAATGACAGAGCGACAAGGTTTCTCACGGATATACAGGGTGTTACGGAAAGGGTATATCAATACAAACGGGTTGAAGAGTGTATCTGGTCTAGAATCTCTATACAAAATTTCAGCTCCAAAGCAGTAACTTTGAAAATGCTTAATATTTTTTTATTTCAATAGTTTATTAAATTGAAATCATAACAAACATGCCACCGCATTACGAGGGTAATTATCCATTATCTGTAGTGTGTCTGTGCGCCTAGTACACGCATATCACGCCGCCGCGCGCCAGTGCAGCGTCGTGATGTCGAAATAAAAAAATATTAAGCATTTTCAAAGTTAATGCTTTTGAGCTGAAATTTTGTACAGAGATTCTAGACCAGATACACGCTTCAACCCGTTTGTATTGATATACCCTTTCCGTAACACCCTGTATTTATATTAAGACCAAAGAATCCCAAATATGAAGTTAGTGGGACCCTAGTATCGTTTTGCATTATTTAACCGGCCAAGCACCGCGCGTCGCCTGTTGGCGACGAGACAATGGAGGATCAACTGTGTCTCATTGGCGGAGTTCGACAGATTAATTTATTTCCCAATCAAACCCTTGGTTTAGAATTTCTAACCAAACAATTAGTAACGATAATAGCTCTTGTAACTGCACACAAAATTCAAACCTGGTCACTCATTAGTACACTTCTTATAATGAGGACAATATTAACATAAAAAATCCAGATATAATTAAAACCTGGTAGATCCGAACTCAACTTGATTCTACCATTTTTTAAAGATAATTTATCTTTCTGTACTGCCACAACCCCTAAATTGTCCTATCTAGATTTTACTAGGTAAGAGTATAAGACAAAATTGTAAATCATTAATTATAACTATAAGAAAGCCTTATGATGCAACCTCTACTGTAACCAATAATAGATGGATAAAACAAATTTCAAGTAAGAGTGGAATAGATATTATTATTTCTAAATTCACATATACAGACATGCCTCTACTTCAAAGGGCTCTGAAGAAGGTGTCATTATGCTGGTTGGACCACAAATTCCTCAACCCTTACTCGGTTTTATAAGAGACCTTTTTATTAGTGATTCTAATGCTTTTGCACCAGCTGTGTGCTCTATAGAGTGGTTGTACATAGAACTTATTACATGTCAATGTTAATTGTCTGATTATAAGAAATTGATGTGTGCCATATGGGATTATTAATTAAACTAGTTGATTCAAAACTGATTATATTTCCAGAATCTAATAGTAATTAGAGAATTATAAATTAAGTTAGATAACTATTTACATTAATGGTACACTGATTCTTAATAGAAATGCATTACAATTAGTAAGTACCTAACAAACATAGAATAGCATGTTAAGTTACAATGTTCAATTATTGAACAATGCTCATTTTATGTACCTATGATGACCAACACAACTTTATTCTTTGAACATCTACATAGTATACAATGAGGATTGGATTACGAAGCATAATTATACAGATCGGACTAACTTACCTAGTGACGTCCGATCCTTAATTATGTGAAGTAATCCAATCCTCATTGTATCCCAACCCTTCCCAGATAATCATCCTATACTTTAGGTATATTGGATTGCCTTATTAAACCCCTTCTAGAAGTTGTGTTGTGCTGTATGCCGGGACTATACGATGCCCATGTAGGTCATCGTGAAGTCCCGTTCTTATGCTTTGAAAGAATGATTGACAGATGTCAGGAGACCGCGCCAACGACTGGACCACAGACAACATTTGTTTTTCTTTAGGATGAAAAAATTTGAATTTCATCTTTAAATATTGTGACGTGTGCGCACGAAATGGTGCGACTACATAGTATACAATGAGGATTGGATTACTTCACATAATTAAGGATCGGACGTCACTAGGTAAGTTAGTCCGATCTGTATAATTATAGTAATAAGGATAAAGTTTAAAATTATACGACACTGAAACTGCTCGCCTCTTCGCTTCCATCTCGGTGTGATTTGAGCCTTAGTGGTTTTTGGTTGCTATTTATTATGAATAATCCTGTATTCTTTTGTATAAATGATAAATAAAAAAATATACATACTTAAATATAATATATTATATTGTGTGTAAGCCTATGTTGTGTCCCACTGCTGGGCAAAGGCCTCCCCTGTCTTGTGCGATCTCTGGCCATGTTGGCCCTGCAAACGTTACCAGGTCGTCACACCATACACCATATTATAACTTACTTGATGAAAAACTAGCATAATCAGCCTATAAATTTCCCACTGCTGGGACACAGGTCTCCTCTCTTTGTGAGAGGGAGTGGGCTGTCTGTAATTCACCACGCGGGCCAAGTGCAGGTTGGGATAGAAAAGTAATGTCAAATAATAAAAAAAAAGAAACGATCTATTCAAGGCCACAATGAGGAAAACGGGAGTAAACATACTAAGGCGATTCTCACACAGCACCGCATCACGCAGCGGGGCGCAGATAACGCACCCACGCGCGTGATTTTTTACATACAAATTCAATAAATAAAATGAAAATAAAAAAAAGTTTTTAAAAACAAGCTTTTATTTAAATAATAACGTCACCTATAAAAAGAAAGAATAACGCAATAATAATAATAATAAGAGAAAAATAAATTAGTTCGCGTTTTCTTTCTTTTTTATAGGTTACGTTTTTATTTAAATAAAAGCTTGTTTTTTTTTTTTTTTTTTTTACTTTTTAGTCTTAAATAGTTACCAAATTACAAGTCATGGTATACCTCATATGCCTGTTACTACTGTTGACCATTGAGGAGTTCCGTGGTTTGGAGCCAACCCTGAATGTGGCAGCAATTTCATGGTGGACCCGCTAACTGTCATCCTAATGGGTGTGCAAAATTTCATGTCCCTGCTGTTAACCGTTGAGGAGTTCCCTCGTCTGGAGCCAATCCTGGCTGCAGCATCACGTCATGCTTGTCATAAACATGCATTGTCATCGGGACTGGACCAGTATGTAAAATTTCAGCTCAGTCGGATACCGGGAAGTGGGTCAAATTTAACTTGCCAGAGTCCACCTTCACATACTCGTACATACAAGTCAAGTTAAATAAAAGCTTTTAAAAACACACTCACGCGCGTGTAATTTGGCTCCGTTTCCCGCACACCGCTGCGTTAACGCAGTAGTGTGAGAATCGCCTTACAATAGCTTGCATTTATTTCGAACTTCAATCATACATTATGTAGTATGCTAAACTATGTCTTGTTCGTACCTTATAAAGTCTAAATCAATAATCCCAGCCTATCGCAGTCCATGGCTGGACATAGGCCTTTCCTAAGCAGCGCCACAACACCCGGTCCCCCGCCCTCTGCCCTAGCCACCTTCAAGTCGTCGGTTCTTCTAGCTATTACGATGCTTTTGTTAAAACTCAATCAAAATCTAAATATTTTATGGCACATAAATCTACATGGGCACTTATGAAACGTCAGAAGCTAGGTGCACGGTTCCAATTGGTCGTTTCCTATGCAGAAGAGCCGGCAAGAAACTCCACGGTCAACAATGTTTTAAAAATATATTGATAGATATGTTAGGACAGTGGCGCCGATTTCCTTGTTCACAAACTAAACTAAATTTAAGTTCAGTGCATCTTATTCTTTCTATTTCATTAAGAAAAGGACAGAACATGAATAGGTATTAGTTTAGTCCTGCCTGTCAAATCAAGATACTCCATAGACAAGTATAGACGTGATTAAAAAATTGGCTAGGACTAAACTAACATTTATGTTGTGTCCTTTTCTTAATGAAACAGAAAGAAAAAGATGCACTGAACATAAATTTAGTTTAGTTTGTGAACAAGGGAATCGGCGCCATTGTAGGCCCAATAGATAATATTAATTGTGTCAGGACTGTCGGGCCCACTCACGGCCCACTTTTTGAACACTGGGTGACTCTCAAAACCCGGCCACAATTGTGACTAATCCAAATGTCGTGTATTGCTAGATGAATGACTGAGCCCATGTTGGCACGGGCGCGTTTTCCTCGCGGCTATTTTTTTCGCACTCGTATAAACAGCATGTGATTGTAAACAGTGTGTGTAGCACACGTGTACCTAAACTATAAAGCTTTCATTTACTGGTTACGTCATTCATTGACTCGAATGTGCTGGCGGCTGAGAGAATGTCATGCTCACTCAAATGTCTACGTCTAGCCTTTGTTGGCGTGTGTTGGATCATTAATTAAGTTCCCTTCAAAATGTTTGAGCTGAATGGTGCTGATTCATACGTCATGTTCGTGAACGGGCTGCGTCAGTCGAGCGAGACTGGTCATCTCATAGCTGCCACGGCTTATTTTAATTTCTGTATTTTTTATTTTTTTTTGTTTTCATCTTTTTTATTATGGACACTTTTAACGTGCACATCTTTCTACATCGTTCTCACATGTATATAATTTCAACATGAATGATATAATTAATATTTTGTAAAAAAAAAATATGATTTAAAAGAGTGTCCGTAGAGTTTCTTGCCCGTTCTTCTTCATAGGTGCCACATCTTTCTGACTGAATGACCCTTTTTATTTTGGTGCTCGATAGAAATCCTCATGGACTTCCTCCATCGTGGGGGTGATAGAGGGGCATGCCGAACTCTTACCGGCTAAAACTACCGCGGTGTTCCACCTCTACCTATGGCCGGGGGTGCGGGATTCGCATAAGCATAAGCATTCACCGCTCCCCAGACTGGCCTCGACCTGCTGTTCCTCAGCGGGTAAAAATAAGAGTCTCATCTCGAGATTGGAACCCAGACCTTCGCGTTTGCTCCAATCCAATACGTAACGCTACCAGCTATGTGTACTTGACTAACTGACCCCTTGACATTCAACTCTCATACGAGTATTTCATTTGAAATAAGATTAGACATTTCAATAAACCTTTCTTACAGTCCGTTCAACCGATTTTGACTTCTATACCGTAGGCATAAGGATGGTATTAAAAGCAAAAAAGCGTTTACAATACCAACTGTTTACTGCAGCTGCCATATGTCATGCCACCAACGCAATAGAATTCAAAGTCGGTTGAACGGACTGTAAAAAAGGTTTATTTAAATGCCTAATTTTATTTCAAATTGGGATATTGGGATGCGCTCTGTTAGACTTTCAACGCTCGGCTCAACACTTAAAGTTCAAAACCCAGTGCGCGATAACATCCCACCGCGATACAGTGGCGTGCCTAGGGGTCAAACTTAGGGCAAGCCAATACACTTAAAAAAAACCTACCGTATCGTTTGTCAACGTTGTGACTCTGAGTCGTTTTAGTTCTTACTAATATTCGTATTTCATAATTGTAGGTTTTTGCTAATAGCTATTAAAATGAATGTTTTTTAATAGCACCATTTGTTTCTTTTATCCAAACTATCCAAACTAATATTATAAATGCGAAAGTAACTCTGTCTGTCTGTCTGTCTTTTCTTCACGCCTAAACTACTGAACCGATTTGTGTGAAAGGTTAAAAGGTACCTACAGACATAGTTTGGAACTTGAGAAAGGACATAGGATAGTTTTTATCCCGATATTCCCACGGGATCGAGACTTATGCGGGTGAAACCGCGGGGCGCAGCTAGTAAATTATAATTATTGGTAATCCTTTACAAAATCGTAACCTTTTTATTTTCGAAGTATCAGTTTCGCGTAAAATATGATAAGACGTAGGTATAAGAGTCATCTATTATTGTACATTATTGGCACAACGAGCTCTTCGAGTTAGTTCATGTTTCACTCTTCCGCAACAGTCGCTTTGCAAAATATTACAGTCTGGCCGAGTGGCCACTAGATGGCGCACAAATAATTGATTGATTTGTAACTACACGTTATTGTTTACGATGTTGATTGTTGATAATATTTACCTATAATTTGATTTACTCACAATGTGAACAGCCATAACTCTTCATTCTTCGCTTCTTTACCACAGACAGATGACAAACATCAAAGCACACGGAAGACATGAAGCAAAGATACAAGCGCTGAGCAATTGCCTCTATTTAATGAGGTTTTAGACTCGTCGTGACCTCGGAAAGGAAGTTCTTGTTGTGCTAAATGACACACAACATCAACTAACCTTTAAAATCCGCCCCTAAGACCCTCTGGCCGAAAAACAGCGCGATTGTGATCGACACGCGTATTGTATTTAGAAATGTCGTCAAGCACATAATTGACGAGATAAAGAAGTTTCAATTCGTGTTTTACCAAAAGTACAGAATGAAACAACAGCATTCATGTGCTTTTGAGAATTCTGATGTCTTTTACTGGCACCAGCGAAGTTATTTAAATCATCGTAACCTGATATTCCAAGCGGTACTTATTTTCTTTTGAGAAAAATATGCAACACTAACAGAATAATTGTTGATATGAGAGTAGCCTATAATCCAATGAGTATTGTATGCTGATCGACTAAAATGCCTATTACGTGATTTAGATTTCTGAGAAATACTCAAATCAATTTGTCTGTAAAACTCAAACTATTTACCTTTCCGAGTAACGATTGCACACGTTTTAATCCATCACAAGGAACAATTGCATGCGTTTCCGAATTCATTTTAATGACAAGAAACTTTTTAATCACTTTAAAACAAAGGTAATTACCGCAAAAACTATTCACAATACTTAACTTCACAGAATATTAAAAAAAAAAACAAAACAAAAAAATGCACCAGTAACCGATCAAAACTTTGAACTAATAGACTCGCACAATGTCTCGCGCACACACACGCGCATCGTTATACGTTTCATTCATAAAAAATCAAAAGCCAGGCTTAAGTTATATATGAATGACTTGCCTCGCCATATCCAACAACCTATGGTTTTGTTTGCAGACGACAGTACGGCAATAGTAATATTACATTAAAAAACATAATAAATTGGCTTAATAAAAATAATTTAATTATAAATATTCAAAAAACAAAAGTCATGCATTTTCATCAGCGCCTAGGGACTGTATATAAAGATGCTGAATTCAATGGACAAATAGTAGACTCGACAAATGTTACAAAATTCCTTAGCATTCTAATTGATAACAAACTGACTTGGAAACCTCATTCAGAGGAAGTTTGCAAGAGGCTAAGCAAGTCATCGTATGTACTTTATAATCTAGCAAAAAAAGTAAACACACGCACCGTTCTGGAAGCTTATCAGTTTTGAGATTTGGAGTTATATTCTGGGGTAACTGTACTGAGAGGGAGAGGATATTCAAGGCTCAGAAGCGTTGCATAAGATCAATGACTAGTCTTAAAAATACCGACAGTTGTGTACCTGTGTGTGTCTGGGCGTAATTTATCTATAATATGTATGTATTTAGAAATATATAAGTATGTTTATCAGTTGTCTAGTACCCATAACACAAGCTCTGCTTAGCTTGGGACTAGATGGCGTTGTGTGATAGTTGTGGAATATTATTTATTTATTTATTTTGTGTTCAGTCTCTAAAATTACTCACCTTTCCGTCCTTATATATATTATATTAGAGGTTGCATTGTTTGTTAGAACAAATTTACACCTTTTTACCCGAATAGACGATATTAGAACACGACCGGGATCTGTTAGATCGCAATATAAAAATCTAATGTTCACAGGTAGGTACAATACAGCGTTATTAAGAAAAAGCTTTTTATCAATGGGGCCAGTAATTTATAGTAAAATACCTCATGCATATAAAGAAGAACCATTAGGTATATTTAAGCTGTGCTTCAGTACTATGTGCATAATCAGCCTACAACGTTCCCACTGCTGGGACACAGGCCTCCTCTCTGTGAGAGGGAGTGGGCCGTAATCCACCTCGTGGGCCCAGTGCGGGTTGGTAGATGTCACATGTCTTCGAATGTTTGGGTTTAGGACATGCCGGTTTCCTCACGATGTTTTCCTTCACCGTTTTGAGAGTAGCGGTGATGAAATAATTTACACGAAGTAAAGCGCCTGTCTGGGTTCGCATCTACGACCTAAGGCCGTTGCCGCTGGGCCATCACTGCTCCTATGAAACTATGTGTGCGTCATTGTTTTATTATGATTAATAATTAATATTCTACAATGAAGTCCGTGCTTATCTCTTAACAATGGCTTCTGTTCTAACAGATAGTGAATGATTAAGCAAATGGGACTATTAACTCTTAACGAAGGTTTAACCACGAGTCAGTCGAATTTCGCGCGGACGTAAACATATCGCGGCAGGGGCGTGCCTTTTACTAAAGCCGAAAAGCCTGGCTTTCAATCAAACGCGAGCCTAATAATAAAAAAAAATACACAAGTAAACTTATAAAATCACGTCGCAAGAATTGATAATAATAATAAAAAATAAACTCCGCGCGTCCCGGCCGCCCGCGATACTGTACGATGCAAGGTTGCCAGGTTTACATACTCCAAGAATAATTTCAAATTCCGCGCACTTTTCATCACGCATCGTTGCCAAACATCTCCAATGCCGCTTAGCGAAAGCGCAACGACACAAAAATCGACCCGTATCGCTCGCACGAGTTGGCTTCAAATGTGGCTTCTAGACCTCTGACTATTCGTATGGAAATTGTTCACGTTGTTGATAACATTAGTATGTATATGTACTTATTCCCCAAATTGTACTGATTTTTAAATCAGAAATCATTTATTTTGCGAAGAATGTGGGTATACAAAATAAGATGTCGATATTTTAATAAATAACAGTTCCAACACACTTTACCTTACGGCATGCAAAAGAAAAAAAATTAAAAAAGATAAAAATTACATGTCTTTGGATCATAACAATAATTAACACAATTACTAACACAAAAAAAGAAAACAACAATAAATCACATAAATTATTAAATCTTAGATCGTATCGATTAAAATAGAATAAAATATAATTAATTAATATAACATTATAATCCTTTATCATTCAAAAAATCTTGTATAGAATAGTAACATTTATCCAAAAGTAAGGATGTTAGCCTCTTTTTAACTGGTTGAATACCATAATTACAAACAATTAAAAAGCCATTGTGTCTCGCGTGGATCCACGTTTAAACATACGAAGGGTTAAGGGACTAACCACACTTATTCAGATCTGCATAGCTATCCACAAACGCTCGATACGCTTCCGTATCGTATCGAACATTAATCATTGTTATCGTAGGAGTCCTCTAAGCGCTGTTCACAAGTCCAAAACCCGAAAATTTTGTCAGTTTAAATCAAATAGACGCCCGCTATTCTTCCAACAGCTATTTGCTGTTGAGGGTAAGTCAAATCAGGTTATCGAAATGTCAGGTTTTCGATACGATAGCCTGTCGTATGGTTGTGAATCAGGCCTCTGTTCAGCGTTTGTCCAAAGAAAACAACGATTTTGTATGGAGATGCGTACGCATCTGAATAGACACGGAAAGCTGAACGGAAGGTACGCATCTCCATACAAAATCGTTGTTTTCAATATGGACAAAAGCTGAACAGGGCTGAATAAGTGTTGTTAGTCACTTTGATAAGGCTCTGGTAAAAACTACGCAGTTGTATTTGTGATGTACTATTAAATGTAGCACTCAACTCACTGGTAACACTGGAGGTCACTTACTTTAGCCGTTGGCGACAGGACGTTCCCTGTGGGTGGTTGTGATACTTACTGATAATTCGGCCGTTTTATTCCTAAACCCTAAGCCCCTAATGGTAGATTACAGTGAACACCACATTGGCGACGAGTAAAAGCGCAGTAAGTAAAGTAATCGCTCAAATTACGAAAAAAAAAAAAAAAAGACGAAATTAGTCAAAGTCAAAGCATTTATTTCAAATAGGCACATAAAAGGCACTTTTGAACGTCAAAATTATCTTAAAATAGAATTGATTCTAGTCGCCCATAGTGACCATGATCTAAGCGAAAATCACTAAACGTGTTTGCTATACTTAATTTCGATTTACATTCATGTGTGTCTTTACTACCTACCTATCTATGCACAAGCTGCGTTGGTAACCAGCTGAGACGAGAATGTGCTGCATAGATCGATGAAATGAGTCGCTAAATACATCAATCAACTCGTAAATCAACTGGTTACGATATCTTAATGAATATATACCTAAATACCCACATCAAATATGTATTGTTGACTGAATCCGTATGTAAATAGTATAATACCTTCGGAAAATATTATTCAATCAAATAATGAAATATTCCAACGAAAATAATAATTTACCCACAAAATTTTACTTTTGTTTCGTATGCATCTTATGCTACTTATTACCTTCAATGTCTTGTTATGTACTTCAAATTATTGCTGTCTTCTTTTAATATTTATGTGAGTCCATACTAGCTCTGCTCTTGAATGTCACCGTTACACGTAGTGAAAATATTTCTCATTAAGGGGCTTACACGAGCTAAACGCAAAAAAACGGTAGTTTTCGAAACAATAAAAGTATATGATCGCCTACAGTAAACAAAATCAGAAAAATATATGATATTCTTCAGGATATTTGCTAGATAGATAGTGTTTTGAAAACACAATACAACTAATTTGGTACGATAGAAAAAAATCATGAACATACCTCTAAAAAACTTTCTTTTTACAATAAAAACCATACTAATATACATACAATCATTCTGATTTTTTGTCAGATTATTCTACAAGTAACATACTAAAATGATAGTGTTTTATTTTTTTATTTAAAACAATAGTTTTTTTGTAAATCGAATATTCATAGTTCCGAACATAAAAAGTGCGCATGTGTGCGTGAACGCCCGCGTAGCGACACTGCCGGCCGAGGCCTGATGCTATACGGACGTGTCGCTCTTTTCGCCGCACTATTTCCGTCAAGATTGTTATGTTTTTGTTAAGTTTTATTTGTAAATTCATTGTTTATTATTATTTGGATATCTTCTTTCCGTAAATATTTTTATTTCGTGTAAATATAAAATACTTTTAAGTTTGTTATGTATGGGTGCAAGGCGCGCGCCATCTATTGTACGGCGAGTCCCAACTCCCGGGCGTTTCACTTGTGTCTCCCGGCAGTGGTCCGCGTAACATAACAAAGTTAAAATAGGGTAATAATTTGTAAATAAATGGGAAATATAGTGAAACATTCCGTTAGGAGGACTACAAAACGTTCATATAAAACAAAAGCCGAACATAATATGAACGAAAGTAAAAAGTATGAGCATTTTATTTTTAACTGAATATTTTTATTTTTGCAATAAAACTATGAATTTTGGTAACATCTAAGAAAGTGCAGTCATTTTGCATAAGGTAAGTATTTTCGACTCCGCGTACATCTGTCACACCGGCGCATGTGGACGACGTGTAGATTTGTATTCGAGAGTCCCCGGGTTCGATTCCCAAGGTTACGAAATCGTACTTTCTTTTTAAATTTTATTTAAATGTATTTTGAATTTTTAGATAAGTAGTGTTTTGAAAACATGATACAACTAATTTGGCACGATAGAAAAAAATCATGAAGCTACCTCTAAAAACTTTCTTTTTACAATAGAAACCATACTAATATACATACAATCATTCTGATTTTTTGTCAGATCATTCTACAAGCAACATACCAAAATAATAGTGTTTTATTTTTTTAGTTCAAACAATAGTTTTATTGTAAATAGCATATTCATAGTTCCGAACATAATAAGTGCGCATGTGTACGTAAACGGTAAACCCCCGTGTAGGAATAATGCCGGCCGAGGCCTGATACTATACGGGCGTGTCGCTCTTTTCGCCGCATTATTTATATGTACATACATTCATTGTTTATTATTACTATTTGCATAATAATATCTTCTTTCTGTAAATATTTTTATTTCATGTAAATATAAAATACTTTTAAGTTAAAATAGCGTAATAATTTGCTATCAATTATATCATTTGTAAATATGGGAAATAAAGTGAAACATTCCCTTAGGAGGACTACAAAACGTTCATATAAAACAAACGCCGAACAAAGTAAGAGCATTTTATTATTACTGAATATTTTTTTTCACTATGAATTTTGGTAGTTTAAGAAAATGCACTTATTACGCATAAGCTCAGTTTTTTCGACGACATACGTAATCGTTACATTGGCTTATGTAGACGACGCGCAGGTTTGTGTTCGAGGGTCCCCGGGTTCGATTCCCAGTGATACGAAATCGATTTAATTTTATTTAAATGTATTTTGAATTTTTAAATATATTTTTATAAATAACTAAAAAAACGTCTACAATGTAATTATCTTTCACAGGAGAAAGAAAGTCGAAAATATCAACACAGAAGTTACTTCTAAATCTAATGCGTAAGTACCTACACGTTTTCTAAGCCATTGTAACAATAAAAAAAACCTAAATTTATTAACAGACCGCGACTTATTGATAATGTGCATAAAGAAATCACAGATTCATCCGAAAATTGCGATGAAAATTATCACAGGCAAGAGTTTAATTTTTATTCATTGTGTTTATAATAAATAGAAATCATAATAATTATGTATGAATGTT
Organism: Amphipoea lucens; assembly: GCA_947508005.1. Classification (NCBI taxonomy): domain Eukaryota; kingdom Metazoa; phylum Arthropoda; class Insecta; order Lepidoptera; family Noctuidae; genus Amphipoea; species Amphipoea lucens. Next base: position 1,649,374 of record OX382373.1, on the reverse strand, counting down.
AGGTACGAGTAGGTACCTAATCCTTGAGGCCATTTACACATCGTGCCGCAGCTGCAGCGGCATCGCCGCCGCCGCGGCGCCGCTGCATCAGTCACCCTTGGATTTGTATGAACATACGGCGCCGCACAGTGGTCTGAAAATCGAGCTCCATACTCATAGAAACTTAAAGTACGGAAATAAAAAAACAAAAATTGTAATGGGTCTAGTATACCTCCCTTTACGTAATATTAACGTATGGATGGTATCAGTCGCTCCACGCGCGAGAAAAAAAAGTTTTTTGTTTTTTTTTTGTATGGGAGAAAAGAAAACACTTAATGTACATTTTTTTGAAACTGAATGGAACTGATAGGCTGGAGCTCACACGAGCTATTGTACCATACACGGCCATCAAGATGACATACAATTCATGCACCGTTGGGCGCTGCTTTGCACGTAGCAAATTTTTGAAATTTTGTGTTTTCGATATGTGATTTTTCAAATCTTTGACGTGAATAAATGAACTTGCCGATCGATTTACTTATACTATCGTTACTTTTAGCCTGCTTATGACCTTTATGATGACAACAATTAAAAATTATGTTGATTATAAGTACCTATACGTTTTTTTTTTAATTTCATTCCAAGAACTACTTAACTCATTTAATCACCGTTGTAGTGTATCTATTAAATAGATATGTAAACACTGTCTCATTCACACAAGCGGGGTAGCTGCTGTCAGTTATGTTATGTCATCTGTCAGTTACGAGGAATGGCGGGAAACAGACAAAGTGAAGCAGGCTATATACGATGGCGCTTGGTGTGGTAGTGAGCCAGTGAAGTGATATGTTTAACATAAGTACGGAATCAACAGGATTCTACAACCGTGATTATGGTTGAGTTATAATTAGATACTGCTTCAATCTGAGCCTCAATCAGAGCCTGTTCTTCCACGATGTTCAACTTGTTTTCGTTTGAAAACTTAAAATAAATTGGTCAGCAGAACATTGTGGAAGATGGCTTTGGATTCTCCCATACCTTTTCTTCGCCACAAACTAAGCGCAGAGGCACAAAAGAACACATAAACATACTGGAATCGTCTTCGTCTGCCATAGTTTGCTTATACAAACTTTGCCCTGAAGCACCATCAAAGCCATACTTGCATATAATTGTTAACTCTTTGCCATCCAGCGAAGGTTCCACACGTAGGAATTTTCCAAGCTTTGCACAGTTTTATCCAAAATTTAGCTTTACTTTTACCTCTCCTTCCGTGATGTACAATGGTAACTTTTGGAGGGCAGCAGTCCTTCTTCGCCTCAAGGATGGCAGTATAAGAAGGACACAGTGGTACTCCTTCTTCTTTTGCACAAGATCTTAATGTTATATACTGCCACTTCGAAAGCTTCAATGAGGTCAAAATAAATAAAGCTTTATCAGCGGAATATATAGGCACAGTTTCCTTGGGCTTTAACAATTTATTTATCCTTGTAGCCTCTTTGCTCCGAGACTAGTTTAACGATATCTGCTATATTCTTGTCATGTGCTTTCAAACCGGTTGCATGAGCAAGGCTTTCAGTGCTATACGTTAGGAGGTCTTCCGCTCTCCTTCTCTTCTGTAGCGGGCTTAGCTCTTTAAATGGTTTTCTCGGCCTCACAACTGATGTTGATGTTCCAACACTGCACGTCTCCGGTGTGTAGGATGTTGATGCACCCTCATTTAAAACAAAGTCAGAACTGGAACGGGTTTGCTGCTCTACTGACACTAAATAAGGGGTCATCTTTCCTTTCATGATCTCAGGCCATTTTATGTTCTCTTGCAGCCATATCTCATACTTTGTTATGTATGTACGTCTCGTGCGATTACACGAGATCCATTTGTTCCTCAACGAACAAACATAAGTCTGACAGAATTGTTTCAATACCCTCTTTTCATTTTCTGACAAATCAATAGTATTCTCAAAAACTTCAAATAAAACATTGGGCTGTAAAAAACAATTGTTGTTTGTCACAAACATGACAATGTCCAAATTGGTATCACAACCTTCCATCACAGCACAATAAAAAAAATAACGTAATAAGTTAGCGCGCACAAGTACTGAGAGCTACTGATAAAAGTAAGCTCAAACGTCCTATTTTTATACAACTACCCTCATTATCGTTCGCTATTCTTTAATTAGGTTTTACAGACTTTAATATTACAGACAATAGAATTTTATTGTGACTAGGGCCCATTTGGCCCTGCTAGAGCTGGTTGATGCTCATGTCATTGGTATATAATTATAACTCAACCATAATCACGGTGATTAAATGAGTTAGTTCTTGGAATGAAATAAAAAAAAACGTATATAATCAATATAATTTTTAATTGTTTTCATCACAAAGGTCATAAGCAGGCTAAAACTAACGATAGTATAAGTAAATCGATCGGCAAGTTCATTTAACCTCGTCAAAGATTTGAAAAATCACGTATCGAAAATTCAAAATTTCAAAAATTTGCTACGTGCAAAGCGGCGCCGAACAGTGCATGAATTGTATGTCATCTTGATGGCCGTGTATCGTACAATAGCTCGTGTGAGCTCCAGCCTATCAGTTCCATTCAGTTTCAAAAAAATGTACATTAAGTGTTTTCTCCCATACAAAAAAAATAAAAAACTTTTTTTTCTCACGCGTGGAGCGACTGATACCATCCATACGTTAATATTACGTAAAGGGAGGTATACTAGACCCATTACAATTTTTGTTTTTTTATTTCCGAACTTTAAGTTTCTATGAGTATGGAGCTCGATTTTCAGACCACTGTGCGCCGCCCGCGGTGCCATACTATTATATTCTGTGGCGATGCCGCTGTATTGGTTTCTCTTGGATTTGTATGAGCCCTTGCGGCGCGCCGCCGCGGCGCCGTGTGTTCATACAAATCCAAGGGTGACTGATGCAGCGACGACGCGACGGCGGTGCCGCTGCAGCTGCGGCATAATGTGTAAACGGCCTCAAAGATTAGGTACCTAACATTCATATATAACTATGATTCCTATTTATTATAAACAAAATCAATTTTAAATCTAATTTCTTGCTTTTGATCATTTTCATCGCAATTTTCAGATGAATCTGTTACCTATTTCATTATGCCCATTATCAATAAGTCGCGGTCTGTTAATAAAAACATTAGGTCAGAATTTTTTTTATTTTTGCAATAGCTAAGATAACGTGTAGGTACTTGCGTATTAGAAATACCTAACTTCCGTGTTAATATTTTCGACTTTCTTTCTCCTGCAGACTTTTTTTAGTTATTTATAAAAATATTTAATAGATATATTTAAAAATTCAAAATGACATTTAAATAGAAAATTCGATTTCGTAACCTTAGGAATCGAACCCGAGGACTCTCGAATACAAATCTACACGTCGTCCACATACGTCACTGTGACAGTTGTACGTGAAGTCGAAAATACGTACCTTAAGCGTAATGACTGCACTTTCTTAGATGTTTCCAAAATTCATAGTTTTAGAAAAAAAACACTGCAAAGTGATAACTTTTATTTCGGAAGTCGGTGTCGCTGGTTTCGCATTTTCGTTTTTTGACACCGACTTCCAAAATTATAGTTATTTATCACGCTGTAGTGCTTTTTTTGAAGTCGGTTGTTTTTTTTTTCTTTCTAATTGTACCTACCCCACAAAAATTCAATTAACACTAGTGCATTGAAGAATCATCAAAATTCGCATAGAAATGCCGGAGATGCAGTACATTTATGCATATTAACTTCGGACATACTACATAAGAATAATTACCTAATGTATTATATACTAAAACCTTCCTGGAAGTATGTAGATCACATTAGTGAAAGAATGATCAAAATTGGTTCATCAGTTTTTTAGAAAATCTACAAATATATATACAAACATACACACATACATACATTACATACATACATACGGGTCGAATACACAACCTCCTTTTTTGAAGTCGGTTAAAAATATTTTAAATTTCATTGAATCAGTTTTATTTCAAAATCACCCACATCCTTAAGTTTTTCAAGTCACACTCAAAACGAATAAAATTTATTATGTTGTCACACATAACTACATAATTTGTTTGTTAGATCTTTAACTTATTTGCACATCGTTTCCGCGCCATCTATTAGAATACTAGGGCGTAATCTCACAAAACCGTTACTTCTAAATCTCATGTATGCTTTATGTCATAATTGTGATGGGCGTCGTCGTTAGATGGCGTTTGCGTCGATTTTGCATATGTGTGCATGCGTTTTTCAAGGACACTTAGCTCTAGTAAGCCTCTTAAGTGGAATTTGTAGTAAATTTCATTTGAGTAAATAAAGATTTTCTAACTACAAATATCGTTTATATAAGTACCAGTTTTAACAAAAGTTCCACTTCGGTAAAATCGAAGTAAAGGGAACAATTATTATCTTACTATTAAAACTAGTGTTATAAAAAATGTTCCAACGGAAATTTCGTAATATATCAGTTTTAACAAAAGTTTCACTTCGATGAAATCGAAGTAAAGTAACTAGTGTCATAAAATCTGAAAAGGTTAATGATTGAACTAATTTTAGTGAAATCAAATGCATTTTGCACTGGCAATTGCAATCAACAAAAGAATTCATAGAATTCATTACAGCTGGACTAAACATAAGAAATAATATTTTCAACAGCAACAGTAAAAAATAAAAAAAAAATAAATCGTAGCAGAAGCAAACTTCCAAAGATCTGCAGAACGGCATTCGAACAAGTTCAACAATAGCCAGAGCACAAGTGAAACAAGTTGAAAACGAAAACAATGTTATAATATTTGATATATTCGATAAATTATTGAATCTAATTCAAGTAAGCAGGCTGATACCTTCGGTTAGATTAGTCTTTAAAAACAGTGCCAGTTAATGCTTACCAATACAAATGTTCCATTGTTGTGTAGTTGGTCGATTGTAATAAAAATACCTACAAAATGTTCTACTAATACCGCACACTCAGAGAGTAAGCGATCGTAAACCAGCTGATGGATTTAAATATGAACATTTTATGAGTAAATGGTAAATACCAACTGTTTATGTAAAATAATTTCATAGTATGTATGCTTCTTTAAATTTATCATTGCGACTTGACTTAATTATTCTGCTTAAGGCGAATGGGTAGTTGTAGCCCGCGAAATTCAATTTTTCTTACGTTTTTTGCAATTTTCAGGTCAGTGTCAGGTTGTATCTTGATCAAAATATGATTCGCGACAATAACAGGTACGTATTTACAGAATTATAATAATTAGAATCATTAATACATCTTTCTAAGTTAGATTTCTACCGTTAAGAACAAATCTCGTATGGAAAAGTGTTGGTGGTAGAAATCTAACTTAAACAGATGTATTAATGATTCTGATGATTATAATTCTGTGAATACGTACCTGTTATAGTCGCGAATCAAATTTTCATCAAGATACAACCTGACACTGACCTGAAAACTGCAAAAAACGTAAGAAAAATTGAATTTCGCGGGCTACAACTACGCATTCACCTTAATATAATACAGCTTGATTGGATTTTTCTACGGCTTTCTGCTATTATAATGTTGAAAGACAAAAGAAAGAAAATACATTTATTTAGCACAAACTAAAAGACACACAATACACCAGATACATACATAAGATAAAAACAAAAATAAAAAATAAAGGTCAAATAAACATTATAAAGTCCGATGTAAAAAGAAAAAAAAAAAATAAGCAGGAAAGTGCGCCTCACAGCTCAGTTCAGCAAAAATGCCAGACAACTAGTGCCTGACGCTAGTTTTCAACTGGACCTGGTGTGTGAGGTGACGGATGTAAATCAGTTTTATACTGCAACGTCAAGTCTGTACACACACAACAACAAAAAATACTGCCTGTAAGCGTTAGCCAAGTCGGGAACGAATCACAGTGTATGCAATCAATGGGTGAAAACTCATCAAGTACATACATTGGATAACCGACCAGTGTATGCAATCAATGGGTGAAAACTCATCAAGTACATACATTGGTATAAAACTATACTAGTTATGCAATCAATGGGTGAAAACTCATCAAGTACTCGTACATACATTGGTATAAAACTATACTAGTTATGCAATCAATGGGTGAAAACTCATCAAGTACATACATTGGTATAAAACTATACTAGTTATGCAATCAATGGGTGAAAACTCATCAAGTACATACATTGGTATAAAACTATACTAGTTATGCAATCAATGAGTGAAAACTCATCAAGTACATACATTGGTATAAAACTATACTAGTTATGCAATCAATGAGTGAAAACTCATCAAGTACATACATTGGTATAAAACTATACTAGTTATGCAACCAATGGGTGAAAACTCATCAAGTACATACATTGGTGTAACCGACCAGTATATGCAATCAATGGGTGAAAACTCATCTAGTACATACATTGGATAACCGTCTAGTATATGCAATCAATGGGTGAAAACTCATCAAATACTGATATATTTGTATAACCGACCAGTATATGCAAATAACAAAATAAATCAGGGTTAGTCCCGGTCCTATACTTTTAGTTTGCTTAGATGCAGAGTTATTTGTAATACGCAAACACATACAAGTACATAATTATATTAATATCCAAAATAGTATCTAACAACGTGTGAAACGTGTGTGTGTACAGACTTGAAAACGAAATGAATTTCGTTCCGTTACCTACCACTAATGTTATAGTTCAAAAAATTTGTAATAATACTAAAAAATATAACGTTAAAAAATATATATATATTTGTGTGTGGTGAGGCACAAATAGTCAGCAGTTAGTGCTGACATCAAGTGTGAACTATCAAAATGATGCCAAAAATATGCTAATATTTAGCAGCGTGATAAAATAAGGTGGCGTGATAAAACAAGTTCGCGTGATAAATTGTTTCAAGTCCCTGCCTAAAACACTGCAGATGAAGGGCAAATAAAATAATACCTCTAACGTCTCGCAAATATATTTATTATTCACAACAAAGTTTGCCAAGTTTAATGATGTTCAATAAGATACCACAATTGATAAAATGACTCTTTCAGTTAGTCAGCCTAATAGCAAGTCCCCATTCCTTTGGAACCAAAGCTAAATAAGAAATTAGGCGGACTTATACATAACTGAACCTGTAGGTGAATAAACCATCTTCTTGGATTTTATTATTGTTATTAGTTATTCAGATAACAGAGATCCATTGGGTTAGTAACAATAGTCTTAACTTATGTTAGTACTTAACTAATAACACCGACGATTTCTCCGATGGTACCGGTTCTAAAGCCTGATGATGATATTCATTCGTACTTGTTGGAATAATTAGATATGCGTACTGCCAATAAAGCATTATTACCTGAGATAATATCAATCAAAAGATCTCAGTGAGCTGATCATTTTCCGTTATGGTTATTGTCATGCTCACTCTGCGTTCGCATGACAATAGTAGATGACGTCTTAATTGTGTTGGATGTGATAAAAAGGACATGATGCCAGGTGCTTAAAAAAAAAAAAAAAAAAAACGTATTATTAACAGAGCTCGAAGGCAACATGTTTTACTAAACAAAAAAAAAAAAAAAAAAAAAAAAAAAATGTTTATCTAAAAGCTATTTATTTTCTGGGTTACTAGCTTTCATCATCAAGCATTAAACCACTTGACAAATACATCAAAGCAATTGAGACATGTAGACTACCGGAAACCATCGAATAAATTCAAAAAAAAAAAAAAAAAAAAAAAAAGACAAATCAAATCAAATTATTTATTTGCTAGAATGCAGGTTGATATACAAATAAGGTCGTGAAGAATTAAAGTTGAGCCATACATTCTGCCTAAGATTCGACATGCAAAAAAAAAAAAAAAAAAAAAAATGAATGAATACGATGCTTTAATTAATAATAGATAAGAATATTTTAAACACAATTATCAGATAAAAATAAAATAACAGTTCAATACAATCAATAAATACATAATAGTCAAAATAAGACCAAAATGTCAAAATACACCTAAAATGTCAAAGTACAATATTTAAATCTTGAAAATATTCAAAATTCAATTGATTTAATTAAACAAATTTCAAGGTCTATAATAATCGGTCATTTAGAAAATAATTAATGGAGTAATACCATTTTTCCCATAGAAAAGCCTTAAGTTTGTGTTTGAAATATTGAAATGTGTCATTTTTAAATATTTCGGTAATTTATTAAACATGATTGGTCCCATACAAATGACATTTTTTCTTAATCGTGCAGTTTTGTAGCCACCGACATTAACAAGTTTTTATATTGGTTTCTCACGGGGCTTTTTCTGGTGTCCGAGACCTTGGTAAATGAGTTCGCATTTGTTTTAACAAATATTGCCATTTCCATAATAAACAATGACGGACTCTAGACGTTATATTTGACACGAAATCATGGTTTCGCACGCAAATCAAGTGATGAATCCTTAGATTACAAACATATAATTAATCTGTCAAGCTCCGTTAATGAGACACAACTGATTTTCTATTGTTTCGTCGGCGATAGGCGACGCGCGGAGCTTGACCGGTTAAAAAGTAATTTAACTCATTTAAGAAAACAGGTACCTATCAGAAGCAGCTCATGAATGGCAACGCCAACCAAGCACTGTCAACATGAAGGATAGGTTACGCACTAAGGTCTGGTGGCCGAAAATAAACAATGACGGCGAAATCTTTCCGTGATCATTGATAATATTATTGTAATCGATCCAAAGAGATTGAAATCATGGAATCTACCTGTACGCAAGACACAAATGGATTAACATATCTCAAAAATAGCTACGAAATTCAAAACTTAGTGACAACACAATTCAACAAAAAATAAGGAAAAGGAAATAAAGAAGGAAGGAAAGGAAGGAAGGTAAATGGAAAGTTAAAGATAACGAAAATTCAGATATGGGAGTTTAGTATAAATGCTATTACTGTATTGTACTTAAAAATGTAAATGTGAGGACTTGGTAGGCCTGGTAGACTTTAGATCGGTAGACATTTTATTTCATCAAGTACCTGGTACCTACTTGTTGATAGGCCTACGCTGTCCTCATACCTATTGTAATTTGAAAACATTGTAAAAGCCAATTATTTTCAAAAGAGTAACCATGGAGTTTCTTGCCGGTTCTTCTCCATAGGAAACGACCATTTGGAACCGTGCACCTAGCTTCTGACGTTTCATAAGTTAACATCTAAATCACTTAATTAACTTATATAAAAAGGAAGAGATGTGATGTACTATTAAATGTAGCACTCAACTCACTGGTAACACTGGAGGTCACTTACTTTAGCCGTTGGCGACAGGACGTTCCCTGTGGGTGGTTGTGATACTTACTGATAATTCGGCCGTTTTATTCCTAAACCCTAAGCCCCTAATGGTAGATTACAGTGAACACCACAGTATTTATACCCACTTATCCTGAGTGTAGGAAAAATACAAGTAGGTAGGTACATACTTACTGAAAAAAAAAAATCTTTTTGAATGCAGAAAAAAAAACACGGTTTTTATAGAATTATTTATTTACTCTGAAAAGAGACATACAAATAATAAAATCTTACAAATCTAAAATTATAAGTACACACATTGTCTTGTAAGTACTGGATTTATTTTTTGGAGTACAGTAAAAATAAAAAACACGGTTTTTATAAAATTATTTATTTGTTCTTTAGAGTAACATACAAATACTAAAATCTTATAAAACTAAAATTATAAGTACACAAAATCTTATAGTATTGTATTGATAAAAAATACGGATTATTGGATAATAGTACATTATGATACATGTGTATAATGATCAATGCACACGCGTTTCATACGACGTTTTTCAACACACTTGCGAGGAAAAAAACAAACTTGTATTGCTAAATATTAACTTGCATGAAAAATGGCGCGCTGGGTTTGTTTTTCCGCGCGCCGCGTTAGCGTGCGCGCGCATGTTTACCCATAGAGTAAATAGTGTTCATTCCTACGGCGCGGCTGCGCGTTTAGGCGCTCCACCGCACCGCGCTCTGCCGCAGTGAGCAGATAACGCGCCCCCGCGCGGCAGAGCGCGGTGCAGTGTGTGGAGCGCCTTATTTACTTAAAGGCACAGACAAAACCGATAAACAGCCTATAGAAAAATATAAGTAATAAACACAAAATAATGTTTGGACTGATCGTAGTTTTGTCGTATGTCAAATTGTAGTTTAGTTAGTATGGAATTAGAAAGTACTATTGGCATAAAGAAATATACACTAATTCAGTGAGAATCCGCAATAATAAAACGCCAGTGGTCTTTTCCGTTTGGTTCCGGGAGGGACAACGGACAATTTAAGGTGAATGCGCAGTGGTAGACCGCGATATTCAAATTTTCTTTCGTTTTTTGCAATTCGCAGGTCAGTATCAGGTTGTATCTTGATCAAAATGTGATTCACGACTAACCGATATGTATTTACAGAATTACAGTCATTAGAATCATTAATATATATATTTAAGTTAGATTTGTTCTCTAAGAACTTTTCCATAAGAGATTTGTTCTTATGGAACAATTCTAACTTAGAAAGATGTATAAATGATTCTAATGATTATATTCTGTAAATACGTACCTGTTATAGTCGCGAATCATATTTTGATCAAGATACAACCTGACACAGACCTAAAAATTGCAAAAAACGTAAGATAAATTGAATTACATTACATATATTTTAGTTCATTTTGGGACCAAGGACAATTCAGACAATTTAAAAAAAAAGTGAAATATGGCTCGCGGATTCCTTTTGGCATTAATTCTCTTTAAAGAAATGAAAAAAAAACGCACATCTCCGACCTCCGACTACTAAATTAAATAATTATCTGTGGCATTATAGCACTAGTGCCGTAACGTAAAGAAAAAGCACGCGTTTTTAATACATTGCATTATGGACCTAAAAGCGGTTGATTATGAGCCATTTTATGAGCAAGTGTGTTGAAAAATTATTTATTTGTCATGTAGAGCAACATAGCAATCTTTTAAAACTAATACATTCAAGTATATGTAATCTTATAGCCTAATTACGTTGCCATCCTTCTTAGCCGCTCTGAGAAAGAGATGCACCCGCGCTGTCGTCGCCATCGGATACAATGCACTGGGCAAACAGTTCACATTTGATCGTGTGATCGACCGTATAAAATTCTCTTTACTTTTTTTCTCTCTCTCTCTCTTTCTTTTCTACCTCTCTTTTCTCTTAGTTTGTGTTCTTCCGGCGCGAGTCCCAATAAACGCATTTTATTTCTTTCTTTCAAACTGTCAAAGCGGAAAAGAAGTTTGACATCATTTGTGTTTATACAGGGTGATTGGAAGATGGGTGCAAAGCTTTAAGGCGAAGATAGTACAGACAATTTAGGACCATTTATGCCTCGGTTGTCTGAGAACGAAGTCTTACCAATTTTTTTTAGTCGTCTTTCTAATTCCCAAAATTTTAATTAAACTGCTTATTTATGGCCAAATTGAATTATAAATTAATTCATTTTTATTTTATTTAATTAACCTTTTAACCGCCTACGTCGGATAAATCCGACAAATATTTTCGTGTCCATTCCGCCAGAGTCGTATATATACGACCACAGCTCGTTTCATCGGTATTTATTTTTGGTTTTTTTTTTTTTTTGTCGGGCGCTGGGGGCACGACAACTGATATAAAGTCCGGCGGTTAAAAGGTTAAAGTAATGTATAAGCAATCTAGCAAAAAAGTAATTCAAAGTATTATTTATTTGATTATAATTATTTACATATGTACACACAAACTAAAATATATATACCATATACAAAAAATAAAATAAAAAAAGACGAGCTCATTGGGCATCAAAAAATTCGTCCGCATCGCTGTCAATGGGATAAGTGCCCAAAAGGCTGGCAGCATTGCCACGTTGGATGGCAATGCTTATTCTTTGGGCTAAAAATAGACCAGCCCTCTGGTCACGCGAAGTAGTCAACCAACCGCTTGGCGATATCTCGAAATATTCGATGAGCACTCGGACCTCAAAGCCCTAGTGTTTCAACCCTAAACGGCTCAAACATATAGCTCCCAATAAGGTTGTTATATTTGCGCCGTTTGAGGTTTTCTGCTCCTGCAGCAGTCGCCCCAGCACCGCCCGCCGTGCTAGGAAGATGGGATGGCGCGAGCGTGTCCTGTCGACACAGGTTGCATCCTACACCAAAGGCCTACCCAACTTCCAAGGCATTATGGTCATTCCATCTGGCCTCTTCCCATTGTCACGTGCCAAGCCATTGGGTTCTAAAACAGCTGGCACCCCGCTCTTGCTGCAGGATAGGCCATGGTGTCCGGGGCAGTCGACTGCTTCACCGCATTGACAGCGATGTGGAGCTCCGCAAGGAGCGCCCAGACGCAAACATGTTTTAGGCCTCTGTGTCATTAGCAGAGGTCGGAGTAGGTAGATTGATTTAAGGTCGTTGACGTCAAACGTAGAGGATAATATGGATATGCCTCCAAAATACCGGAACTTCATATTTATTGTGATATTTGTTCCGGAATTTTGAAATTAGCACGAATTTGTGTTTAAGGTGTAAAACGTATTAATAATATCAATCTACGCTGCCAGTGTTAGCTGATGGTGACAGAAATCAGTATTTTATTTTATACAAAAATACCTTGGAATAGTTACACCGTATTTTGTCCCTTATTGTTGAATTAGAAATGACGCTTGACAGTATGAGACAAAACTTAGACAGGGCCTTTTGTTTCTTTATCTCATGTTCATCTATGTTCACAACGCATTGACCGCACGAATTCAATCAATCATTAATATAATAAACGATTTTGTTAGCCTATCTGTATGTTTTTTATTTTATTTTATTCCATAATTCCAATCCCGGAACTTTTTCCGGTACTTCCCGCACATTATAGATAAAATGGCATGTCCATATTATAATATCTTGACGCAAGTATATAAAATCAATCTACCTACTCCGACCTGTGGTCATTAGACATGAAAAACATAAAAATTTGGTTAAATAAATGGTAAGACTTCGTCTAAGACAACCATGGCTTAAATGGTTCTAACTTGTCTGTACTATCGTTGCCTTAAGGCTTAAAGCTTTATACCCATCTTCCAATCACCCTGTATTTCGTCTGGTCGACCAAACATTTAAAACACACATTGATATTTGGCTAGTTCTACAGACAAGGGAATAAAATTGAATTATTTTCGGCCCATCGTTTTTTTTATGTAAATAATTTTAAAGTTAACTATTCTAATAAAATATGATGGAGTATTCTAGAAATGAAAGGGTCAGAGAAAATATTGATTAATTTAGATGTTATAGCCATTTTTCAATTTGCAGAAGAGTAGATACAGGAAAGTGACTATAAAAGATTGTTTGATCTTAAAATCGACTTGACAGTAAACGTTGTAGTAAATGCTAGTAAATATGATATTTATTAAATAAATATAATAATTTATATGCCAAAAAAAATCTAAATGTGTACTATAATACCAACCAGGGAAGTGAGAATTTAGACAAGATAATGCTGTTGTTATAGAGAAATAATTATGAAGAATATTAAGTTTTATTTATTAAACGATATTTTAAGACAACATAAATCTTCTAAAGACAAAGAATAATCAACGTTTTTCCGACTACTACAAAAAGTAACAACCACTATCCTGGATGTCACAGAAATTATATGCAATCAATTGTTTAGTTCATCTTGTAGAATTTTAATCTTCTCTTCCTCGAATTTTTAATTTTTATTTCGTCTACGTCTTTGTAAAATATTCCGTCTGCATCATCAGACCAACTCAATCGTACCGTAATAACCTGACCTAAATAGGTATATAAATTTTTTAACTCGATTGGACCCTGGGAAGTTGGTCAAATTTGACTTGCAAGATTACCTACATACTAACTACAAACTAACACACACGGCACGTTAAATAAAGGCTTGTAATGACGCAGTGCACAGTTTATTTAGTGCTAACAGCCACAGAACAAGCCTTTTATCACTTCCGTCTACAGGGAAGTGATATTTTGAATGTTTTTTCCCTAAATCTAGAAGATTGCTTTATTTTATTTTATTAAAATTTTCCTAAATCTTTCGTGCAACTAAACGAAATACTTGCAACGCATTAAAATTAAAAAATACTTTATAATTGAAATGTAAATACATACCATGTGAGTGAGAATTTGTCTGACCCGAACGCAACTGTCTCCACTAAAAGCACGGATACGACCGATCGCTGCTCGAGTGAAACAAAACACAGTCGTTACTATGTTGTCGTCACCTCTTTCTTTCTATTGCCCGAGTGGCAACATTACTTACTATTCAATTTCAGGGTGATTTTAACAAAGTTTTAGGTGACAGGAAAGTGATACTAAATACGCGTCGCCTTTGTTAAATCGACAAAATCTGGAGAATATTAGAAACCGCAAAACTGTTTTAGCATTTTATGGAAACTATAAGTATATGATTATTACCTTATAATAAAATTATTCTATTAAACTGCTTTTTAAACCTTAATACGTGGACTTATATTTTGGATTTTGGAATGTCGCCCCACAGGGAAGTGAGAATTTTGCCCATTTTTATGTAAATTTGTCGTATAAATATTTGCTTGAGAGAGATAATTTTTAGGGTCCAATTAGAAACCAATATAAACTTTTATTTCATAGTGTCACCTATCACAAATAGTTAATATATTTTGTTCTACGACCTGAGCCAACCATAATTCCTCAATTTGTAGAACTAGTCATTTAAATGATTCTATCAAGAAGTCATAGAAAAGTCTTGCACCGAAATTGGGTTTAAAACCTTGTCATTTTGACACTAACAAGTAACGCGTACGAACTATAAAATGCGTGCAACAACCACAAGCTGGTGTTGCGTTCTTACTCCTAATGATTAAAAAAATACAAAAATAGTCTTAAATAACATCAATATTCTAACCATATGAAGAAAAATTAAGTACTAGAATTTTTAGATTAAGTTCTATAGGAAAATTTGAGGTAGTACAGTCAGCATCAAAAGTCGATTAGCACTATCATTTTTACTGTATGTTATTAAATTGACAACAACTTTTTTCAATAAACTGATTTTTAGCTTTTCGCATAATAGACAAATATATTCGTATATATTCTATATATATTCATAATAGACGTATTTATTCTAAAAAAAATTCTTTCAGCCGCAATTTTGAACAAATATTTTGCTCAATAACTAAGATTAAAAAAACTGAAGTGTCAATCAACTTTTGATGCTGACCGTACATGTTACCAACAAAATGCTTTGAACGTGTTCTAGAACGCTCATAATATATTCCGTATGCTACTTTACTGAATGACGAAGTTGAAGAGGTTCAGGTTTCTGTCATAGCTTCGTCATCAACAGGTGCCTTGTTCTCAGCTACTTGAAACCTGTCCTTATCTCTTTCGTAAAAACCCTCAATTTTCTCGACAATATTATTTTGTCTTTGTAGTGTTTGGACTCATCGTCTTGAAGCTTAAATTACGTCAGGGTCTCTCGCCTCTTCTTCGGTAGTGGAAGCGACTATTACGTGTCCGTTACCCCAGCCAGATGTTGTCGAAAATGGTCATTTGAATCTTATAGATAATTAGTTTTGCGGCTTCTGTAATTGTTGCACACATTTTTAAATTTGTTGCGCTTATAGTTTTTTAATTATTTCACAAAAACATATCCTGCTGGGGTAACGTTACCCCAGCCAGATCTTTTTCTTTCTAATGGGAATATTTAAATAAATACTAGCTATACAATTAGTTGTCTATATGAAGTAAATGTTGTGCCTTATTTTGTATTTGTACTTTGTTCGGTTGCGAAGTTATTCGAGATTTTGCTGGGGTAACGTTTTTGGTTTTGCTAGATCTTTGAAACGGTTTAGCGGATTCTTATCATATTTTGTACATGACTTCTTAGGAATTAGTTTAAATTTGTTCTGCAATAAAAAACCCAAAATAATGCATAGCTTAAAGGTTATTTCATTAAATAGAAAAACACTTCAATTGGTCCCAGCACTCTCAATAAGAGGTTTAAATACTTACTTTAAACGTTATTTTGAAGCTTGTAATTGCCTTCAAATGTATCTGAAGTTTCATTAGTATCCTGTAAGTATTTAACAAGTTATGATGATATTCAGTTCTTCACGAGCACGGTCATGATGCGCGCGGTGTTATTTGGCCACTGATAAGCCTGTTTATGGATATATGAACTGAATGTTATGTCAATAATTAGTTGTTTAGTTCAGTTGTATATCAGTAAAATTTCAGCGTAATACATTGGATAATTAATGAGATAATACGATTAAAGTCATTAGGAAGTGAATGACCGTGGTAACCCGACCAAGTTTAGGTGGTTACGAAAAAGCGAAAACGCAGAACATTATGCTACCTTCTAAAATATGTAGGATAGTGTTACAAATTTAGTACAGACATGTACACAAGTTTAAAAAAAAAACTACATGTTTATTAAAGAATTTTTATTAACAGCTAAAATAATCAATTCAATTGAACTTTTAAAGTATTAATTATACTTAAAAACAATCACAGATTAAAATTACAGATAGTAATTTTGCTTTTTTGAAATTTTCCATTACTTTTTATTTAAATTATAGATTTCAGTATACACAGTACACAGTAGGGTGCTTCTTAATTGGGCAAAAATTTTTTTTTTATTATTATGATCCGTGTCACCCTTTTATTCTGTTCTAAGGCGCAAAAAACTAATATGTAATTTTTATTTTATTTTTAAAGTAATATTTAGGGGTCGCTACCAGCGAATGAAAAATAAAAAAAAAAATATTTTTGAAAATTCTTTAATTAAGTCCTAAAAAAGACAAGCATACACAAATAATATAACTATTAGAATAAAAAAAAACTGTGACATATGCTAATAAAGTAGATTTCTTTATACCAGGGTACTTTTGCCTGAAATTTTTCACAACCAAAAGAAGAAATTGTTTTTGTTCTTTGTCTGTGGTAATTAGTTTATTAAATTCTTTAATAAATGCTACCTACACCGCGTTCCGCAATGTCGTTCACCACTCTCGTAGAACGTACAATTTCTCTGGAAGCTTTGTAGTCTTCATCTTCTTCCCAAAGACGAGGTTCTTTTTAAAGAAATGCAGACGGAATTTCCAGGATTCTAAATAGTCCTAAGGTGTTGCTGGTCACGAAATCCTCAATATTTTCTTCTTCGATGTGGCTTAGATCCAAGGTGATTCGCTTTGGGCTATAGTCTGAACCTTCCTTATTAAGAGCAATCACCATTTTTTGTTTGCTTTCAAAAGAAACTTCGTCATCAAAAAAAGCAAGCGCAACAAGTTCTTCGGACAGATACCACAAATGCCCCAGGAACTTCGTTAGAGCTTTTTTGGACATAGCTTTGTTTTAATTAAAAAGGTGTGGAATAAAATTAGTTGTCATGAATAGAAATTCACACCAACACCTCGACTTCAGGTGTAATCAAAATAACCCTCCTTTTTGTACTGTATCTTTTTTTTCTTTAGCTTATATCTCGAAAATGGTGTGTTCTATCGCAAAAATAATGAAAATTTCGACCCCCTTTATAAAACCCACATACCCCTAAAACTCAACATGTAGGTAATCATTTTTCATATTTTCTATACTGAAAGTGAAAAACTCCTTAAAAAACACGTCAAGGCTAACCCGCTTGCCTGCGGCTCTAAAAAAAATTCACGAAAAAAAGTGTCGACGAGTCGCGTTTGTCAAATTCGATTTTAGTTGTGTCAAAATTATTTTTTGATTGATTTTTTTTTAATTTTCTTTTTGTTGTTTTTTTTTTAATTTTTTATGCAGAATAGCTGGAAGATTCTCATAGCAAAAAGTAAGGAATTTAGTGATAGTTTAGTTCAGTGCACGGCCGTAGCTAGGGGGGGGCATTGTGGGGCAATGCCCTACCTTGAAATCACAATGCCCTACCTTGAAATCACAATGCCCCACCTTAAAAATATCAAAAACTAAGATAAATTATTATGAATATATTGTTTTTTCAGTTTGAGATAAAAAAAATTGTAGCGATAGGTATAGGATAGGATAGCACTGCAGTGTGCGAATCTACGTTTTCAACTTTAACTGCAATCAATAGGCCTCAAAGGCTGTCAATGGGTCACAAGAGAATAGCTGGTATGGTATTTCTGGCCTTTGAAAAAAAAAAGAACAAAATCAGTTGATCTGAACGAAGTTCTTCGCATTTTTTAATAACATGGCGAATCGTAGAATTCAGCCGTTTTAAATATTTTTTATTATTATAATACGTTTGCAGAAACAATATGATCTAAATGGTATTTTTTGTCGTATCTACACACATCAAAAGTGTCTAGGGATCAACATATATTTTTGCAATAACTTTTCTCCTGATTGATATTAATTAAAATTTTCTTTAAGGATTCATCAAATAAAGTGTTTTCGTTTGTCACAGTAACGATAAACCAAGTCACCTTTGCATTAATAAAGAAATTTGCCATTTTCCTAATAAAGGGATTTTTGACATTTGAACCACTAACACAAAAGTTCGAAAAAAAGACTGAAATAACAGTTTTCTTTAAAATTTTATTGGGTAACTAAACAATTAATAATCTACCGCGAACACTAACAACACAAGAACATCGGTTTGGCATACTCAAAATGAGTTCATCCAAATCACGCTGTGGAATGGCCGCCCATGTTCGTTGCAACAACAAAAAAAGGTCTTCTTGCGACTGGATACCCTCCATATTCGGCAGAGCTCTTCTCTGTAGCATATCCCATGCATGCTCAATCGGGTTCAAGTCTGGCGACTGAGCAGGCCAGGGCAGGACATTGATGTTAGCTGCGGCGAGAGTCTGTCTTACAACTCTTGCGGTGTGCGGTCGTGCATTATCATGCATTAACTGAAATAAGGGACCGATTTGCACTTGTAGAGGAACGATGACGTCTGATACAATCGTCTCAGCATAAATTTGAGCGTTTGCCTCTGATCCAAATCAACTCAGTTCTTCCGCCGATCCAAATACCCGCCCATACCATGATGGTTCCACCACTATAAGGATGGACTTCTTGGCAGGATTTTAATCGCTGTTGGCGTCCAGGGGTTCTCCAGTGTCGTATACGTCTTGTATCCGGTCTCATACCAAAACGAGACTCATCAGAAAAGCACACGAAACGCCATTGTTCTTCTGCCCAATTTCTGTGTTCAAGAGCCCATTGATATCGAATCCTACGATTGTGCATTGCTATAGATGGTACCCGTAGCGGTCTTCGGGAATGAAGGTTCACTTCATGCAAGCGGTTTCTGACTGTTTGGTCGCTAATTAAGTTCCCTGAAGAGTGATGAAGCCTCACGGCTAACATCATGGCGGTTATTGTTGGAGCTCTTCGAGTTAAGATTTGAATGTATCGGTCTTGTCTCCGTGTGGTGCAGCGATACCGTCCTCCATGGCGCTCAGCCACGGTACCAGTCCTTCGGTAACGTGTCCAAAGTCGACTGATAACACTCTGACTTGTATTCAGAGCTAAAGCCACAGTACGTTGCCGGGAACCAGCTTCTATCATTCCCACGGCTCTGAGCATTTCTTCCCTGCTTAAATGACGTCGCCGCTCCATAATAACGTTGGTTTTAATCAGTAGTAGGGAAACAGTAGCACTAATAATGTCTTCAATGCGTTGTATGTTTTTATAGGGAAAATATTGACAGCTGATTTTCATCTTTTACTCGAATTTGATTCACAGTTCCTGATTCAAATTATGAAATGCACCAAAAAGGATCCATATAAATTTATAAAATCATAAATTTATTACAAAGCCACATCTCAATCTCAAGAAATCCGCATAAAAATGCTTGATCCCTAGACACTTTTGATGTGTGTATTTACTCGTATCACCCCACCCAACAATTAATTATTACCTCACTCTCACTCAGACGTGGATTTCTACATCCAAATCTGGAAGTTTAACCATCTTGTTCGCTTGTTCTTCATCATTGAGGATTTAATAGTTCTTAGATCCATGCTCATGGTCTGTCACAGAAATTGTTTGTCTACGAATAGCTATTGAATGTACAGACGCCAGCACATCAACCTACTACAATCTGTCAAATTTCTTTAATAGATTTTCAACTTTATCACCAAACCATAAGGTTCAAAGTTTATTGGGAAAATCTGACAGTTTCGGGTAGGTTGATGTGCTGGCGTCTGTACAACATTCAATAGCTATTCGTAGACAATTTCTGTCAAACAGTCACTGTCCTAGAGGTCAATGATATACATGGTGATTGATTTAGGAGCCCGTGCTTCGAGGGCAGATCAATTATGATAATTTTTTTACTTTCGCCCTACCTGTAACCAATGCTGCCCTACCTCAAATTCGACTCTAGCTACAGCCCTGGTTCAGTGTACAATAGAATCGGCACCAGTGTCATGCATGCGCGTTTCACTACCACAGCGCAGTAATTTAAAAAACCGGCCAAGTGCGAGTCGGACTCGCCCATGAAGGGTTCCGTAGCAGCAAGTAACATAATATAAAAGTTCTTGTAGTTCGTTGTAACTTTGTGAAAGGTAAATTGCGGTTTTCGATTTATGACGTATTAAAAAAAAACTACTTACTAGATCTCGTTCAAACCAATTTTCGGTGGAAGTTTACATGGTAATGTACATTATATATGTATATTTTTTTAATTTTATCATTCTCTTATTTTAGAAGTTAGAGGGGGGGGGACACACATTTTACCACTTTGGAAGCGTCTCTCGCGCAAACTATTCAGTTCAGAAAAAAATGATATTAGAAACCTCAATATCATTTTTGAAGACCTATCCATATATACCCCACACGTACAGGTTTGATGAAAAAAAATTTTTGGAGTTTCAGTTGTAAGTATGGGGAACCCCAAAATTTATTGTTTTTTTTCTATTTTTGTGTGAAAATCTTACTGCGGTTCACAGAATACATCTACTTACCAAGTTTCAACAGTATAGTTCTTATAGTTTCGGAAAAAAGTGGCTGTGACATACGGACGGACGGACAGACAGACAGACAGACCGACATGACGAATCCATAAGGGTTCCGTTTTTTGCCATTTGGCTACGGAACCCTAAAAAGACGAATTCACGTCGTATTATCCCGCCGGCCGCTATTTTTGTTCCATATTAGTATTGCAAAAAAAAACTGTTTCAGAATCTTTTATACAGGATTCATAATTATCATGGGTGTAGATAAAGTCTTGTATGTAATTGTACAGACGCCAGCACATCAACCTATTATGCCAAATTTCTTTAATAGATTATCAACTTTATCACTAAAGCATAAGGTTCAAAGTTGAATGGGAAAATCTGACAGTTTCGTGTAGGTTGATGTGCTGGCGTCTGTACATAATTAGGTATTAAAATACTCATGTGTAAAACCCACATTCGTGTTTTAATACCCTTTATTATAAAACAGTTGCATAAATAACTATTTATCATGTATAAATGATAAATATAACTGTTTTATGTACAATGAGCTGCAAGTTATCATTATCATAATTTTTCAAACTTTGACACGAGGTACAATAGCGACCCCTAAAAACCTATCCAAAAAATAAATAAAAAGTATAGGTTCGTTTTTTAGGCGATAGAAGCGAATGGCGGGCTGACGCAGTAATTTTTCAAAAGTCGAAAAATAAGAAGCACCCTAGTACCACACCCCGGACACTCCATACAACGCTCGCAAAATAATTACCTACTACCACTACATTGACAAATGACGTTTGTATACGTGTAAATGTGTGCGTGAAATCTAGTAGGGCTGGCTGGCAGTACTCGGCAGTAGTGCGTGGTAGTGCGTAGGCGGCGGCGGCGCTGTCCGAACGTATGCAACAATGGGGCGCCGCGCGCCGCGACACTAGGTACAATAACATTTCTATTGTACTACTTTTCAAGTCGAAGAACGAATAGAACGTGAAAGAAAGATACATAACTAAGACAATAAAGAGAGAGAGAGAGCAATAACTTAATAGTTGGTATGTTAATATTACGGAAGTTTTAATTGTTCTAAAACGAAGAAAACTTGGAAAATAAATGAATAATAGAGAAAATTATGAAAATAAATTATCACAACACTGACTTAACTTGTTTGTCTGTAATATACTAGCTTTTATTTTTTATGGGTTTAAAGGATATTTGAGTTGCTGTTCCTTACCTTCTTTCATGTTTCGGGAACCGAAAGAAACTCCTGTCTTTATCGTTCCTCGATGAAGATAAGCATCCAAATAATGCACAAAATACAACCATCGTGATGTACTCTGTGATCGTGATTAACACAAAATATAAAACTTAAAAAAAAATAATGTGTTCGTGTCAGCAGTAGGTAGGTACAGCGCTGCGGTTCTTGTGTATGCGAGCGCCATTGTTAAAGAGCAGGCGACGAACACATCGAAGTGCGGGGTGAGGTGCGGTAACTGATGTTAGTGCGGGGAAGGGAGTGGCCTTTCTGTACGCAGTACTTCAAGTATTCTGTGCTAGTACCAGTTACAGTTTTTATTTAAATTTACACATATTAAAATGTGTAATGATCACAGACAATAAATAATAAACAATGTTTTTTTTTCAGTTAACACTAAACTTACGTATGTCTACTAATACCTACTTATATCAATTAAAATCACAGATCAATAAAGCTTACCTTGTTCGTGAATTCATCAAGCAACACGCACCATAATTATGATCATCAATAGAAGCACTCCACATTAACAGTAATTCGCCACACTTATTAAATAGCTCTCACGCACTCGATAAATATTTGCAAAAACAGGAAACGGAACTACGGAAGCGCACGCGCACTCTACAAGATGAATTATGTGATTATGGAGCATGTATAGTGCGTTATGCAAACAATGAATTACCCCTTCACCCCACCCCTCCCGCGTCCCACCGAACACGTGTTATCGGTGAAAATATGTGCAACTGGAAGATAATAATAATGTTTTCATAGTACAGATATTATTATATTATTATGTATATAACAGTGTACGCGTCTGTACCAAAATTGTAAGGTGTATTATACTAAACATTTCAAAAGATAGCATAATGTTCTACGTTTTCGCTTTTTCGTAACCACCTAAACTTGGTCGGGTTACCACGGTCATTCACTTCCTAATGACTTTAATCGTATTATCTCATTAATTATCCAATGTATTACGCTGAAATTTTACTGATATACAACTGAACTAAACAACTAATTATTGACATAACATTCAGTTCATATATCCATAAACAGGCTTATCAGTGGCCAAATAACACCGCGCGCATCATGACCGTGCTCGTGAAGAACTGAATATCATCATAACTTGTTAAATACTTACAGGATACTAATGAAACTTCAGATACATTTGAAGGCAATTACAAGCTTCAAAATAACGTTTAAAGTAAGTCTTTAAACCTCTTATTGAGAGTGCTGGGACCAATTGAAGTGTTTTTCTATTTAATGAAATAACCTTTAAGCTATGCATTATTTTGGGTTTTTTATTGCAGAACAAATTTAAACTAATTCCTAAGAAGTCATGTACAAAATATGATAAGAATCCGCTAAACCGTTTCAAAGATCTAGCAAAACCAAAAACGTTACCCCAGCAAAATCTCGAATAACTTCGCAACCGAACAAAGTACAAATACAAAATAAGGCACAACATTTACTTCATATAGACAACTAATTGTATAGCTAGTATTTATTTAAATATTCCCATTAGAAAGAAAAAGATCTGGCTGGGGTAACGTTACCCCAGCAGGATATGTTTTTGTGAAATAATTAAAAAACTATAAGCGCAACAAATATAAAAATGTGTGCAACAATTACAGAAGCCGCAAAACTAATTATCTATAAGATTCAAATGACCATTTTCGACAACATCTGGCTGGGGTAACGGACACGACTATTACATCAGAAGGCCAATTCTCGTAATGTAAAACGTTCAAAATCTAGTCGCACTCTCATCTCGGCGACAAACAAATGTCAAAAACTTGTCAAAATGTAGGGAAATTAGAAGTATTTTTGACAGATTGAGACTGAGATCAGACTGAGAACGTTTTTAAAATTACGAGAATTGCCCCTCAGGTGTAGTGGTCGTTAATAGCCGACCGTTTCTAAGGATTCTTACCCTCAGTCCTCGTCAGAACATGATCGCTTCCAGAAGCGAGGCCACCCGGAACTAGAGGCCGCGTTATTGGCACTGTTACTCGGAAGTTCAGTTTCTTCGTCGGTCAAATCTATCGGTCCAATGTCACTGCTGGTCGATGGTGTGGGGAAGTGAAGATCTCTTCGGATGTAGAGCATGGGGGATGTCCCACCAATTGATACTCCCTCTTCCTTCAAAGCTTCTTTATTTTGAATTTCGCGGTCAATTATATGACTTTGCTCAGGCACGTGTTGTGTCATACGCTCTTTCATTTGCTCTAAAGAGTTGTTCAAATCCTCCAAACTTTTCTCCAGATTGGGAGAAAAGTTTTGAGGATTTGAACCCTTATTTTTCCATGTTTCAGTTTCACGGTCTATTATATTTTTATTGGACTTGGCGAATTCATTCATACGATTAATGTTTTTATTAAGTTTCTCAATTTCCCTTGATGTCGCTGCCACCATCTCTTTACAATTCTTGTACATTTGAATGTTTTTTTTCTTCATAGATGCCAAAACCTTTTCAACTTTTTTTGCTCTTACCAACGTCCTCCTCTCGGTTTGTAACTTTTTGTTTGTTTCCTGGATTTTGGATTTGTGTTCCTTTACTTTTTTCTTCAAAGCTTCTATTTTCGGACTGTGTTTTGGTTTATATTCCCTTTTCTTAACTGGTGTTTTCTTCACCTGAGGACAAACAAAAAATCTTTATAATATGGCTTAATATCATTTATTTGTTAACATGTCTGCAGTTTCCTAGCAACTGAATGATTAGCTATTCCATACATTTTGATCGTGTTTTTAGTTTAAAATTTTGTATGGAACAGTAGTTTTTTTATATCTCCGACTTGGTCTTATAGTAAAAAGTTGTTCATTTTAATGAGTACTGCACTGCACCTGCCATATTAAACTACCATACCATCAATTTAGTACATGATTCTGGACCGCCTGCGTTGAAAATTTTGACCGCATAGGTATTGCACTTTTGTACGAAACAGCTGATGTTTACCTTTTAACCGCCTACGTCGGATTAATCCGACAAATATTTTCGGGCCCATTTCGCCAGAGTCGTATATTTACGACCAAAATATCACTGCTCGTTTAATCAGCTTTTTTATTTAATTACGCTGTATTCTATCAAAAATATGTTTATAGTAGGTAAATAGTTAACTAAGTAATAATTTACAGTTTAATACACTTTAGTCTCGTAATTAGAAGTCCTAAAAATGGGAACAAAACAAATACTCCGAAATATTTTATTCCGAATTTCGATGTTCCGATTTTCAAAAGTCCGAATTTCATAATACCTAAGAGTCATAATGTCTATTATTAAAAATCACGAAATTTATTTTACCAAAAGTCATAAATGCGACTTGTTTATTTTCCGATTTTCATATATTCGAAGAATCAAATGCTCGATGGGTTCTCGGTCCGAAAAACGACATTACGATTTTCAATACTCCGAATTATTTCCATTACCGTTACCGCACCCGAACTCAACGAACGCAATAGACACGTAGGATGCAAGAACGAGCGAAGGGCACCCCGAGTTTCAGTTTGGTTAGGTTACTTTAAACTCTTTACACAGAAATAGGGGCCCCGCGAAGCGGGGCTCCGTCGACATAGGATGCAAGAGCGAGCAAAGGGCACCCCGAGGTTCGGTTTGGTTAGGTCACTTTAAACCCTTTACACAGAAATAGGGGCTCTATTGTTGGTTTTGTACCATCTATATTCTTACAATTGGAAATATGTGTTTATTTGTCTTGCTATTCAGTTTTACAAAGCGTTATTATTTTGGAATTCTAATTAATCGGTATTTTAATAATCGGAATTCGTATTTTTGATGTTTCGAATTATCATTAAGACGAACTTTTTGTTATTCGATCTATTGAAACTCGGTATTTTGAGAATAGTAATTATAAACTTTAGGGATATTGAAATTTCGGAATTATTAAAATAGGATGAATGACAAATCGGAGTTGTTATAAAAGGAATTTTGAACCATTCGGAATTATGAAAATCGGTATTTTGAAATTCGTATTTGTGACTTTCGGAATAAAGTTTTTCGTATTAATGTAGTGTACCCCCTAAAAATAATGTCCAATGTTACATGAATTACTAAGATTATTTTTAGAAAATTGTATTGATGTGTAACGCCCATGACGACAAAATCCGACATGAGGGACGGGACATATGCCAAGATTTACCGATACAAAAATAAATATAAATCAAAATATTTCTCGTTGTACTGACTAATTAACTTTAAAACAAATACAGCAATTGTTAATAAAACATTTTTTTACAAATATTTGTGAGTATTTCATTTAATTCCTTTAAAATTAAGTAAATTTACTTGTGAAATGTCAGCGACTAAATTGATGGTTCCCATCCCTAGCCTACATGTTCCGAAACTTACTTTGTTAGTACGCCCTGCGCCACGGTCGGATAAAGACGACCGCTTCTTACGTCATAAACGAGTGCCGACTTCTGGAATTTTCCACCAGTATTGTGCTTGTGCATGTAGTTTTACGTTCGTATGTCGATAAAATGTACATGACAGAAATTTATCATGACGACTACTGAAGAGTTAATACGAATTCTAGAAGGCGATGAAAATGAATGCAAAGTAAAATCTAACAAACCTTTGTTTAATTTTTTAAAGTCATAGCGAATCCTTTTTTGCAGCCCGTACCTAAGCGTCAGTGTGACGTAATCGACGCGAGGTGCAAACTTAGCTTGGTCGAGTTGTAGCTCGCAAATGCAAATGTCGTTATTAAAATGAAATATCGACATCGAAAAGTTAAGCATTTATTGCACATCCCTCTTTGTTGTAGGTATTTATTTTTCGATTCACTGTGCCGGGCGCTGGGGGCACGACAACTGACATTAAGTCGGGCGGTTAAAAGGTTAATAACTCGACGACTGACTGTGTTTTTATATGTTTGAGTACGAGGCTTTTGACTACGTTGTATGTGTATATTTTGTGTCTTTTTTTTATTTTGTAATGTGCGTTTTGTTTGTGCAGATTTTTTTTTTAATTTCGTCGCTGTCGGATCCAGTATCATGTACTGTATCCAAGGTAACAGGTTGCGCGCCGGTGTCCCT
Source organism: Amphipoea lucens (assembly GCA_947508005.1). NCBI lineage: Eukaryota > Metazoa > Arthropoda > Insecta > Lepidoptera > Noctuidae > Amphipoea > Amphipoea lucens. The sequence goes on along the minus strand of OX382373.1, from coordinate 1,622,155 downwards.
GCCACCCTGTATCAATGGGAGCTAGCTACTGACAGATTATGTAATGTTAATAGGTTCTGAAGATCACAGGCCGGTCGATACACTTCCGTCTGAGTGGGGGTGTTTCGACACCATGAGCCTGAAACGAATCCAAGTGGACGAAGACCTTACAGATGAGGAGGTGGTCGCCAAGTCTTACCCTATAGGTAAGTTAGAAGTAACCCTAATGTCTGGGCCATGAGAATACCGCTTATCCGTAAGGCCACGAAACTCTCGTTTAGGGAAATTTTTCGCTACACGCGTGATTATAGGAAAGGTTACCACTTAAAGAAATATAAACTTTAACGTTACGTGTTTGCTTTTATTTGCTGTCCTACATTAACTATTGAAGCGCAAAGCGAACACGCTTTTGGAGTTCGTTTTGTATCCCTCGGGCGAACCTGTTGGGAAATATTATAGGCTAAAAACTGCCTGCCTATCTACGCAGTACACTAAAATCACATTCGACTGACATCACACAGTGAAACAAATAAAATGTCAACTTTGTATTTGTTTCTGTTTTGTTTCGGATTCGAAAAGGCATTATAAAAATGAGGAGACATGCACCCAAATTTCGTAACACGTTCAATCATAAACCAAGGGTTTTGAAGGAAATTCCTAATCTATTGCTTCATAGGTTTGAAACATTTGTCTACGCATCAACGTAAATAGCGCAATGAACATTGCTGAATTGTTAAAAAAAATGAGAGGTATTGCCATCGATTGCTATTGTATACAACGCAATTACCCGGCTGGTATCGCCAATAAAGTTCCCACTGCTGGGTCACAGGCCTGCTCTGAGGAGTGGGCCGTATTCTATAGACCATTCGGGCTAAGTGCGGGTTGATGGATGGTATATGTCTTCGTATTTTCGGTTCGCCTATGTATGAGTTTAATTAAGGACCACACTACCGTATTAGGAATTTACTGCAATGATAGCAGTGTTTGTGATAAATAAATAATTTATTTGTGTTTAGGGAGCAGTCATAAAGTGCGCGTGCTGTGTTACAACTTGTCTGACTACGTGTACTCCGTGACGGACCAGCCCGAAGTGGTCTCCGAGAAGTACTTCAACATGGAACAGCTCAAGTGTGGCGACCTTGTCGATGCTACTGTCAAGGCTGTTGCAGATAACCATGTGTTACTCAACGTGGCGAGGGTTTCAGGTGACAACCACTTCTTGTTGTCTCTCGCGGCGTTGCCGGCCAACTCGAGGACCTCGGCAGCCAGATACTCCATCACGGCGGCCAAGTAGACGGGAGCGCCGGCACCCACGCGCTAGTGAACCTTCGTCGAACCCTTTATTGTTCGTTTTGCGGTCATAACGGGTTTTTAACCGACTTCTAAAAAGGAGGAGGTTCTCAATTCGGATGTTTGTATTTTTTTTTTATGTTTGTTCGTGCAAGTCTAAGGACATTTATCGACGCGGAATCGGCTAACGCCGGTCAAAACAGCCTTTATGTCTACGTAATAAGGGTGTTACTAATACCATTCGCATCGGCTCGGCACGGACGACGCGGCGCGACGCCGATCGACGGCGAAACGAGCCGTTTGCCTATTAGCTCGGCGATAAGTCGAGTAGTTTGGTGAGGGTACACCCTTTATAGCAGAACTTTTTATGTCATAATATTATTTTGTATAACAGCGGATAGCATAAACTTCATTTCGCAGAAAATCGTTTGACATACACTCATTTATCATGCATTCAAAACTCATAATTTTGTAAGTCAGAATCATCTTTAGGCATAAATTTCATATCCCTAATAATTAAAAAGTAGAACCATCATATCGCAGAAAGTTCACAGTCAGAATCGTCTTTTGGCATACATTTCATATCGATAATCATCAAAAGGCAGAACTATCATATCTCAGAAAGTAACGGACGTAGTGACGGACGGACAGACGGACGAAGTCGCACCATAAGGGTTCCTTTTTACCTTATGGATGAACCGGATGAAACGGGCTTCTGTCAGCAGATCGACGGAGCCCCGCTGCGCGGGGCTCCTATTTCTGCCTGCAGGGTTTAAAGGAACCTAACCAACCGAACCTCGGGGTGCCCCTGACGTCGACCGTCTAGGGTTAGGTTTTCTGTCAGCAGGTCGACGGTTCATCCAGAATTGGAAATTCTGCCATCTTCATAGTATGCCAAGTGAAATTATACCAAATAATCGCCGCTCTAAATAAACGTTATGCTAAACCAAATTATGCGGAATTTTAACTCTGCCAAAGGTAATTATACCAGATAAAATTCTGCCATCTTAAAAGTATGCCATCGTAAATTCGGACATATAAACATTCGGCCAAACAGTAATTATGTTTAATAATTTTTATGCCTTAAAAATATTCGTTTAAAGAAGATTATGCCAAGTGTGTTATGCCAAAAAAAATTCGGAGCATCAAGATTCTGCCAGATAGAGGGACCCCGTTTGGTGATACGCACTTTCGTATGCAAGTATTTTTTACTTTAATGGTTTGCAAGTATTTATTTGTAAACGCGATTTTATTCCTTATTTATAGGAAGTCATTGATCAATTTCCTATGCAAGTAGTTTTACTTCCAACGGGGCTTTTGAATACGCGATTGTACTTCTTATCTTTATGAAGTTATGGATCAATTTTCTATGCAGATAGAAAATACTTGAAAGTATCTCGCTCCGTCGTGCCTCGACGCTCGAGTACGTAGGTACTCAAATAGTTCAACAACCGCGTTTGTTTTCGCAAATGCGATCATGCTCCTTATCAGTAAGAGCACAGAATACTTAATAGTACTGTAGAGGCCGGCTCTGAAGCGACGCTGGCTGGAAAGCCACACCTCTACAAGGCTGGCTGGTTATATTTTAAAGTATGTTCCATTCGATATTTCAAGCGAGTGTCAAATATTCTGCTAGTGTTTTTTATATTTAGTTTAAAACTTGCTATTGTAAGAGGTGGAACTTATGCAATAAATGCTGTAAAAAGCTTGGAGTGTCTTAATTATTGGTCGTCAGCGCCTCTGCAGCTACGACCCCAGTAGCACGGTTCCCTATCCATTTGCATAAAATTTTAAGACCTAATATAACTTAGCATAACTTTGTTTGGCATAATTATATTTTCGCATAATATAATTACGCATAACAGCTTACGCATAATTTTTTTAAGCATAATTTCTCTAACCATAATAATGATTAAGCATAATATTGTAAAGCATAAATTTATTAAGCATAAAGTTCTAAAGCATAACTTTTTTATGCATAATATCCTAAAGCATAAATTTATTTACGCATAATGATATTAAAACATATTTTTATTTTTTCGCTGTAGGAAGCATGAAGCAAGCAAGCATACAGCATGCAAGCAAGCATGCAGCAAACAAGCAAGCATGCAGCATGCAAGCAAGCATGCAGCATTCAAGCGCTCGCTCTTGCATCCTATGTCGACGGAGCCCCGCTTCGCAGGGCCCCTATTTCTGAGTAAAGGGTTTAAAGTAACCTAACCAAACCGAACCTCGGGGTGCCCTTCGCTCGTTCTTGCATCCTATGTCGACGGAGCCCCGCTTCGCGGGGCCCCTATTTCTGTGTAAAGGGTTTAAAGTAACCTAACCAAACCGAACCTCGGGGTGCCCATCGCTCGCTCTTGCATCCTATGTCGACGGAGCCCCGCTTCGCGGGGCCCCTATTTCTGCGTAAAGGGCTTAAAGTAACCTAACCAAACCGAACCTCGGGGTGCCCTTCGCTCGCTCTTGCATCCTACGTCGTCTATTGCGTTCGTTGAGTTCGGGTGTGGTAACGGTAACGGAAATAATTCGGACTTTTGAAAATCGGAACATCGAAATTCGGAATAAAATATTTCGGAGTATTTGGGTGTTCCCGTTTCAATCAGTTAACTTCTATCTGTGGAATAACCGCCATATTTATTTCTCATAATAGAAGTTACCTGATTGACATATTTTTTTATACAAAAACTGTCAAAACATCTAATATATTCTTCAGATAAAAGTTATCTCGCGATTGAAAAATCGTTTAACTTACATAATGTTATGTATAAATTATATTAATTGTATGCCTAAATATTATTATGCTAATAGTCATTAGGCCTACTAACGTTATGCTAATAGTCATTAGGCCTACTAACGTTATGCGAATCAAATTTATGCCAAAACAAATTAGTCTTTAAGATGATTATGCCAACATAAAATGTATGCCTAAAAAAATTATGCCGAAGTATTATTATGCCAAAACAAATTGTGCCAAAATCGTTATGCCGAAGTATATTAGGACAAAGAACATTATGCGAAAAGAAGGGATCCCCAGTAGCACAGCTACTACATTTGGTGGAGTGCGCCGCGTTTCGCCGGATTTTCGCTAAGCTTGCGAAATAGTTTTTGTTTCAGCACTCATAGAAGTGAATTGTAACAGCGAGACCTCTCGCATGCAAAGCGAGGGAAAGGATAGTGAGTATAAGAAAAGAGACGCGAAGAAACGTCGCCAGGAGAAAAAGCTAAGTGGTGATATGTATTTTTTTTAATATAAAAAGAGAAAGATGGCTCAAGTTTTTGCGGGCATGGACGGTGTATGCCTGGAGGATTTTCTTAGGCGATTTGAGGTTGTTGCCGCCTATAATAAATGGCGTGAGAGCGACTGGGCGCTCATATTAAGCGCATATCTTGAGGGTGCTGCCCTAGCAGTTCATAAGTGGAAATACTATGACGACATGTCATTTGATGAGATATGTGAAGTGTTATGGGAGGAGCTTCCATGTAAATGTCACAGAGACAGAAAAATTATTAAGGTGCAAGTAGTCGAGATGGCACAAGATCTGTCTGAGGAAAGCAGACAAGAAAATATTGTAAATGTAGATAATGATGCTTCTGTATTATTTAGTGGAAGACAAGATGACCCGCTACAGAACGAGCAGTGCTGCCTAGAAAGCAGCGTGGAAGTTGGCAGTGATGGAGATGAGGACGAGCGCAGCAGTGAGGCGTGCATCGCCGCAGAGGAGGAGAAGGAGCCGATAGAAGTGTTCGAGAGTGAACACACGGATGAAAACATCGAATCGGGTCTGTCTAGTCCATTTATTAATATAATTAGCAATGTTTCAGAGCCACAGAATGAGCACGATGATCGCGATGTGGGAATAAATAAAATTAACATAGCTGCTGATCATTTTGATGTGGATAATGTGTCGATCGATTCGTCCGAAATAAAGGAGAATGGTCATTTCGATTTTTACGAAATAAAGGACGATGGTCATTCCGATTTTTCCAAAATAGAGAAGAAAGATCACTTCATCATCGACATGAATAGTAATAATAAGGTGACTAGTGATGAGTTAGTTGAGGATGATATGAACTTGGACGCAGTCAGAGATGCAGTTGCAGAGGTGTTGAACGACTCCGTACAATCAATAGACTCATTTAGTTTTCCTACGGATGAGGTTATAGTTCGTAATCGTAGTAATTGTATAATATGTCATGTAGATGTCCCTAATTTAAATAAGTTTTTTTCGCAATGTGCTACAAACAATAAGAGAAAAGCACGAAAGAAGAAAAGAATCCCATTTTTCAAAAAAACTAAGACTAAAAGATCATTTCAAAAAAGTTTTTTAATAATTAATAATTTTATAAAAACATTTTTTGTAAACAAGCATCATTTTATAAAGAAGTTTTCGATTTTAAAATATAAATTCAGAAAAAGGAAGTTTAGAGATAGAAACCTTTTTAAAATTGATTAAAACTTTTTCTTATTAGTATGTTAATTAATAGTTGTTGTTTTTTTTAATTGTCATGTATCTTGTCATGTAATGTAAATATGTCACTTGAATGTAAACATCATATTTTAGTGCATTATATTTATTTGGATGATTGTTACAATTTATTAATGTGTGTCCATGTGTGTGTTACATATGCTGAGAGAAAATACATCGGACGCGGCCGGGAGCGTGTGAGGTCTCGCACCTCCCAGAGGGCTGTGAGGTGCGCCCTCACACCTGCAACGGGCTAAAGGGAGGCTTGATTAAATCGTCGGCTCCAATGTTTAGGGATCGAATAGATTGCCCTCACTCCAGCATATTTTGACGCGAATTATGGGAGGAAAGTCACTCTTATAACTGTGGTCACTCCTATAGAAGGGGGGGTGACAGACACTCAGCATAAGTTGTCACCGACTTTGCTAACAGGGGTATAACCCTTGCAAAGTGTGTTTGGTTGACACTTTCGGTTCAACTTGTGTTTGAGGACCAACAGTTTTATCAGTATTGACTGATATTAAATAATTGATTTTCGAAATAGGTATTTGACATTCTTTGCTGGAGTAGGAGCATGTTAATTTTCTTCAATGAACCCTGGCCTCTTAAACTTTTCCCTCCCTCTGGCTCAATCCCGTCCGATGGAGTTAAAAGAATCTGATGCTAAGATCGTTTAATTCTCTTAAGCCTCTTCCAGGTCGATGTGAACTTTCACATCAGTTGTTCTTATTAGGAGGCCGCGTCGAGCCTTTTAGTCGGGTTTTGACCCGACGAGGCTTAAGCATGACAGCGTTAGTTTGTTTGAGTGCACGTTGGCACATGTAAATGTTAACTTACCTGACACTTAGCGTGGTGTTGGATTCGCGTTTCGTTTGTCCTGACTTAAGCTTTCTCCTGTAAGAGACGGACCTCATCGTGTAAATTCTTTCCCGATATAGGTATTTTTCCAATAGGATAGGTAGTTAGGGCTTGGAAATTCGAATGGTGTGAATAAAAGTCATGACCTATGCCCAGACTGTTATTCAAGGGTGGGCGTAGCTCATGTAGAGGCCGGCTCTGAAGCGAGGCTGGCTGGAAAGCCACACCTCTACAAGGCTGGCTGGTTATATTTTAAAGTATGTTCCATTCGACATTTCAAGCGAGTGTCAAATATTCTGCTAGTGTTTTTTATATTTAGTTTAAAACTTGCTATTGTAAGAGGTGGAACTTATGCAATAAATGCTGTAAAAAGCTTGGAGTGTCTTAATTATTGGTCGTCAGCGCCTCTGCAGCTACGACCCCAGTAGCACAGCTACTATAGTACTACGTACAGAAAGGACACTCCCTTCCTCGCCCTCATATCAGATACCGCACCTCACCCCGCACTTCGAGGTATTCGTCGCCGACTCTTTAGCAAGGGCGCTCGCGAACCGCAGCGCTGTATTGCTGACACGAACACACAATTATGTAATATAAAAGTTTTATTTGAGTTTTAATCACGATGGTTGGATATTGTGATGCTTTCCCGAATTCGTATTTACATAAACTAAGATTTCGCATTTTTAATAACATGCGATTTAATAACCGGTTATTTACAGATAAGTTATTTAAACTAAACTATTTTAGTGTTTTTATTTCATTACGAACCCGACTATATAAATAAACAATTGAACTACATGGTCACTTCATAATAATGCACGCGTTCGGGCAGCGCCGCCGCCAACGTCGTTCGGTTCCCCGACACAAATTGCTTTCCGCGCCATTTTTTTTACGCTAGGTACTAGATTTCACGCACACATTTGCACGTATACAAACGTCATTTGTTTATGTAGTAGTAATAGGTAATTATTTTGCGAGCGTTATATGGAGTGTCCGAGGTGTGGTAAGAGTCTACGGAACAATTTCGTATGCAAGTATTTTTACTTTAATGGTTTGTAAAAGTATTTATTTGTAAACGCGATTGTGCTCCTTATTTATAGGCACTCACGGGTCAATTTCCTATGCAATTACTTTTTACTTCCAAAAGGGCTTTTGTTTGATTACGCGATTGTACTTCTTATTTGTATGAAGTTATGGATCAATTTTAGATGCAGATAGAAAATACTTGAAAGTATCTCGAGCCCTGGTTTTAGGCCCTGGTTTCTTAAGGTGGACGTACCTACTTGGAAGCCCTGGTACTCGATTTTGCAAGTACGACCCATGTCTACGGGCTACGAGCGAGGCGAACGGGAGTTGAGTGGGGGATATAAGCAAGAGAAAGCAGTGCGCGCGCACATTTTCTTTCTCTCTTCCTCTCATAGCCAAATACGTTTGAAGTTTCACTTCAGTCGTGTGGTCATAAGCACACTAGGTTTTTTTTTGCTCTTACCATCGTCCTCTCGGTTTGTAACTTTTTGTTTGTTTCCTGGTATTTGGATTTTTGTCCGTTTACTTTTTTCTTCAAAGCTTCTATTTTCGGACTGTGTTTTGGTGTTTTCGTCACCTGAGGACAAACAAAAAATATTTATAATAAGGCTAATATCATTTATTTGTTAACATGTCTGCAGTTTCCTAGCAACTGAATAATTAGATATTCCATACATTTTGATCGTGTTTTTAGTTTTCAAATTTGTATGGAACAGTAGTTTTTTTATATCTCTGACTTGGTCTTATAGTAAAAAGTTGTTCATTTTAATGAGTACTGCACTACACCTGCCATATTAAACTACCGTACCATACATTTAGTACATGATTCTGGACCCCCTGCGTTGAAAATTTTTCACCGCATTTTCCACCAGTGTTGTGCTTGTGCATGTAGTTTTACGTTCGTATGTCGATAAAATGTACAGACGCCAGCACATCAACCTTCCCGAAACTGTCACATTTTCCCAATCAACTTTGAACCTTATGCTTTAGTGATAAAGTTGAGAATCTATTAAAGAAATTTGACAGATTGTAGTAGGTTGATGTGCTGGCGTCTGTACATGACAGAAATTTATCATGACGACTACTGAAGAGTTAATACGAATTCTAGAAGGCGATGAAAATGAATGCAAAGTAAAATCTAACAAACATTTGTTTACTTTTTTAAAGTCATAGCGAATCCTTTTTTGCAGTCCGTACCTAAGCGTCAGTGTGACGTAATCGACGCGAGGTGCAAACTTAGCTTGGTCGAGTTGTAGTTGTTAGTTAACCACGCTCGCAAATGCAAATGTCGTTATTAAAATGAAATATCGACATCGAAAAGTTAAGCATTTATTGCACATCCCTCTTTGTTGTAGGTATTTATTTTTCGATTCACTGTGCCGGGCGCTGGGGGCGCGACAACTGACATTAAGTCGGGCGGTTAAAAGGTTAATAACTCGACGACTGACTGACTGTGTTTTTATATGTTTGAGTACGAGGCTTTTGACTACGTTGTATGTGTATATTTTGTGTCTTTTTTTTATTTTGTAATGTGCGTTTTGTTTGTGCAGATTTTTTTTTTAATTTCGTTGCTGTCGGATCCAGTATCATGTACTGTATCCAAGGTAACAGGTTGCGCGCCGGTGTCCCTGCCACCCTGTATCAATGGGAGCTAGCTACTGGCAGATTATGTAATGTTAATAGGTTCTGAAGATCACAGGCCGGTCGATACACTTCCGTCTGAGTGGGGGTGTTTCGACACCATGAGCCTGAAACGAATCCAAGTGGACGAAGACCTTACAGATGAGGAGGTGGTCGCCAAGTCTTACCCTATAGGTAAGTTAGAAGTAACCCTAATGTCTGGGCCATGAGAATACCGCTTATCCGTAGGCCACGAAACTCTCGTTTAGGGAAATTTTTCGCTACACGCGTGATTATAGGAAAGGTTACCACTTAAAGAAATATAAACTTTAACGTTACGTGTTTGCTTTTATTTGCTGTCCTAAATTAACTTTTGAAGCGCAAAGCGAACACGCTTTTGGAGTTCGTTTTGTATCCCTCGGGCGAACCTGTTGGGAAATATTATAGGCTAAAAACTGTCTGCCTATCTACGCAGTACACTAAAATCACATTCGACTGACATCACACAGTGAAACAAATAAAATGTCAACTTTGTATTTGTTTCTGTTTTGTTTCGGATTCGAAAAGGCATTATAAAAATGAGGAGACATGCACCCAAATTTCGTAACACGTTCAATCATAAACCAAGGGTTTTGAAGGAAATTCCTAATCTATTGCTTCATAGGTTTGAAACATTTGTCTACGCATCAACGTAAATAGCGCAATGAACATTGCTGAATTGTTAAAAAAAATGAGAGGTATTGCCATCGATTGCTATTGTATACAACGCAATTACCCGGCTGGTATCGCCAATAAAGTTCCCACTGCTGGGTCACAGGCCTGCTCTGAGGAGTGGGCCGTATTCTATAGACCATTCGGGCTAAGTGCGGGTTGATGGATGGTATATGTCTTCGTATTTTCGGTTCGCCTATGTATGAGTTTGCCGGCCAACTCGAGGACCTCGGCAGCCAGATACTCCATCACGGCGGCCAAGTAGACGGGAGCGCCGGCACCCACGCGCTCGGCGTAGTTTCCGTTACGCAGCAGCCTGTGAATACGACCCACAGGGAACTGGAGACCAGCACGGTTGGAACGGGACTTTGCCTTTCCCTTCACCTTGCCACCTTTACCGCGACCAGACATAATTGAAGTATTTGTTTATATAACAACTCACGAAAATAACGAAACACGCGTACAATACAACAGTGTTGCGCGCCACAATTAATGCCTACCACTAGCGTCATCTAGTATCGAGTAGCAGAACTAGTAATCAAGATGCTTCTAGAAGCTGCCCCCTCCTAAGACATGCTCGTCCCGAGCATTATCGGCCCCATAATAACGCGCCAGTCGATCCATATGGACGATCTTAGGAGTACCTCTTGCACCTTTCTGTATCCGGTAGGTCACGTCATTGATCTTTGTCACAATCCGTTACGGTCCGTCCCATTTAGCCTGAAGCTTAGGTGATTTCCCTTTGCTACGGACTGGATTGTGCAACCACACTAGTGAACCTTCGTCGAACCCTTTATTGTTCGTTTTGCGGTCATAACGGGTTTTCATCTTTTCAGACATTTGCTGGCCCGATTGTCTGACGTGCTCATAAATGTCATTCATTTTGTTCCGCAAGTCATTCGCATAATCGGTTATACTGCGTGGGGCATCAGGTGGGATTCCGGTGATCAGGTCTGCAGGCAGCCGTAATTCCCTTCCAAAGTTTGCGAAAGCTGGTGTCACCGATGTACTTTCGTGAACAGCACTTCGATATGACAACAAAAACGGTTGTATGTGCTTGTCCAAATCTCGTTGCCGATTTTCCACAACTTTTGCCAGGTATCACTCCAGTATCTGATTAAATCGTTCCACCATTCCATCCGATTGTGGGTGGTAAGAAGTTGTTCTCGTTTTATGAGTACCCATAACTCGACAAGTTTCCTGGAATATTTGGGACTCAAAATTCCTTCCTTGATCACTGTGAATCTCTAAAGGCACTCCAAAACGGCAGAAGACTTCATGAACCAGTTTATCTGCAACTGTTGAAGCTTCTTGGTTTGGAATGGCGAAGATTTCCGGCCACTTCGTGAAATAATCCCTTACAGCCATGAAATACTTGTTACCACTTTCACTTTCCGGGAATGGTCCTGTAACATCCAGGGCTATCCTCTCCCATGGTGCACCAACATTGTATAATTTCAATGCACCTCTACTACGCGTCTGAGGTTCCTTTACAGCTGCACAACTTGTACATTTGCGACACCAGTCCTCGACATCGTCACGACAGTGGACCCAGTAAAACCGTTCTCGTATCTTCAGTAGGGTCCGTTTAACTCCCAAATGGCCTCCTGAATAACCATTATGGTACAGCTGTAGAACATCCGCTACTTTAGCTTTAGGGACAACCATTTGAAAATGACAGCTGTCTCCTCGAGCATTTTCCCATTTACGGCACAGGACTCCTTCCTGATTCACCAACCTGTCCCATTGGGCCCAATAGCTTTTTGTGATCGAACTCATCGCTGAGACGTCGCTCCACGTGGGCTTAGGTGCACTGGCCTTCATCCACTCGATAATCGGCTTGAGGTCTGAATCTTCCTGCTGTGCATGTTGTAGGCTTTCCTTCCACTCGTTGCTGAGGTCTGTCTTGAGCATCCTCACAGGTACGACTACTTTCTTGCCTAGTAAAATGCTTGCAGTCTTCAGGACAAGGTCTTCTTGACAATGCATCTGCGTTGCCGTGAGATTTTCCGCTGCGATGTTCGACCTCGAAGTCGTATTCCTGCAGTAGTTCAATCCATCTCGCAACTTGTCCTTCTGGATTTTTGAACTGCAATAGCCATTTCAGTGCAGCATGGTCAGTTCGTAAGTGGAATTTCCGCCCCAGAAGATATTTGCTAAAATGCTGCAATGACTTTACCACAGCAAGCAATTCTCGTCTCGTGACACAATAGTTCCGTTCCGGCTTTGACAACGACTTGCTGAAGTACGCTATCACAACCTCTTGATCATCCTTCCGTTGAGACAACACACCGCCAAGTCCTATGTCACTTGCGTCTGTGTCAACTATAAATTCCTTGCCTGCATCAGGGTACCCCAAAATAGGTGTTTTGCACAGTCGGTCCTTTAACTCCTGGAATGCGATGTTGCAACTTTCATCCCAGCAGAAATGTCGCTTTTCCTCGGTTAGCTTGTGCAGGGCTTTGGCTATATCCGCAAAGTTCTTAACAAATCGCCGATAATAAGAGCACAAACCCAAAAATGCTCTGACCTGCGTCTTGTCTTTTGGAACTGGCCAATCCTTGACAGCGGCTATTTTCTCTGGATCCGTGCGGATACCTTCTTCCGACACTACATACCCCAAAAAGCTAACTTGTCGTTTGAATAGTGAACACTTCTTCGGACTTAACTTGAGGTTGGCACTCTGGATCTTCATGAGCACGCGTTCCAGGTTTTGAAGATGTTCTTCAAACGTACGGCCTACGATGATGATGTCATCCAAGTAGACCAGACAGGCATCGCCAATTAGCCCGGTAAGTACAAGTTCCATCAACCTTTCAAACGTTGTCGGAGCATTGCACAATCCAAACGGCATAACTTTAAATTGCCAAAGACCCTTTCCTGTCAAGAATGCAGTTTTCTCCTTGTCCTTGGGATCAATTTCAACTTGCCAGTAGCCACTTTTCAGGTCCAGCGTGCTAAACCACTTTACTCCAGTAAGCATGTCCAGCGTGTCATCAATTCTTGGCAAAGGATAGCTGTCCTTCTTCGTAACGTCGTTCAGACGACAATAGTCAACACAAAACCGCATGCTGCCGTCCTTCTTCCTTACCAGCACTACAGGTGAACACCATGGACTGGATGAAGGTTCAATAACACCATCCTTCACCATTCCTTCAATCATTGTTTCCACTTCCTTTTCACGTGCTACCGGCAATCTCCTTGGCCGCTGACGGATAGGCAATTCTTATCCTGTGTTTATTTTGTGTTGGACTAAGCCAGTCTTCCCGATGTCAGCATCGTTTGACGAGAAAAGATCGGCGTACTTGAGTAACATCTTCTTAGCCTTGACTATTTCATTTTGGGACAAAGCGCTGCGGCAGTCTTCTAAAAGTGTGGACACTTTCGTTTGCGCATCCTTGCTGAGGGTCCCAGTCGATAGATGTTGGCATCGACGCAACCAATCCACTTCCTCGCAAGTACCAACTAGTGTGCCTTTTTCTATAATCTGTTCCTGATCACAAAGGTTCAGCACACGTACCCCTGAGATGTCGGTGGCTCTGACCAAAGTTCGTGCCACTTTCCATGGAAGGTCATTGTCTACCCTTTCCACGAGTACACAACGATGAGTTTGCCCAGGATTCCGAGGAAGACTTACCGGCACAATCGTTTCCGATCTCGGCGGAAGAACAATCTTTTTAAAGCTGTACACATTCCCTGGTAACGCCCCTTCCATAAAAAGTTCCTCTTGTCCACATTTCAAAACACCTTGCTTGACGTCAATCTCGCAACAATTCTTCCTCATAAAGTCAAGGCCCAAGATGCAATCGTCCATTATATCAGCCACGATGACATTATGCAGGTAGATTCTGTTGCCTAGCTTCAACTCCATCTTCTTCTCTCCATGGACGGGTATGCGCTGACCGGTGGCTGTTACCAAATTAATGCGTTCTCGGTTGTATGCGGAGTCCCCAAGGAACCGACTTATAAGTTGGGAACTGACGACCGTACGAGAGGCTCCAGTATCTATGGTCAGCTTACACGGCGTTCCGTTGACCTCGCCCTTGATGATTAAGCTGTTCCCGTCATGGGTTTGTGTGATCGAAATCCTTGGGGCTCTTTGAGCATCAGCCAGCACCCGCCCCGCAGTCCTGGCTATTACTCGTTTCCCTGCTGCTGGTGCTGGGCGGTGATGCAATACGACGAGATGGGTCGAGGGAATAACAAATTTCACGCGAACGAAGTCGCGGGCAGAAGCTATTACTAATAAAATGGTTAAAATTGTAAGGGCACGTTCACACGAGCGCGATTTTTTACGCGCGCGCGTCGCGTACGCATCGCTCCCTCTAGAAACATTGGAATTAAATGCTTCTATTTTGAGGGAGCGATGCGTAATAATATGTTATAGTAAATTATCTTGTATATCGAATCCTTAACGGTGGACCACTATTTACGCCACATCCTGTTTAATAATAAATAAATATTATAATATCTTACTTTCTTCCCTTCGGGCAGGCTACCGAGGTTGAATAAGTGCGCAAGACCGGGAGGAGGGCTTAGGCGACGAAATGATTCCGCGAGCCACCCGGAAATTTCAGCATCGAGTGCCGCTTCGGCACCCAGGTCAGTCATCTGCGGGGACAACATATTTATATTGCAACACTATTTACAACATAATAACATCGTGAGGGAACCGGCATGTCCTAGAACCAAATATTCGAACACATCGCTCAATTGAGCTTCTACTTATCTTTACCTATACAAGACTCTTGTACGATCACAGCTTGAATATGCCGTTCCAATCTGGAACCCGTTCTATCAGAAATACAAAGATTAGATCGAGAAGGTCCAGCCTAAGTTTCTTCGAGCTTTGCGTTATAGGTGTCACGGGATATACTTGTCGTATTCTCAGTTGTTACATAAATACAAACAGATTACTTTGGAATCCAGACGTAAACTTTTGGAAGTCACTGTACTTCATGTTATTTTCCATAGTGGCTTTGACTCAATTGATCTCACGAGCAAATTATGTTATGCAGTCCCCCGCACAGTTAATAAGCGTAGTGTTCGTGCAGGTAGTTTGTTTGCTGTCAACATATGTCGCACTAATTCTGGTTTGCGCTGCCCTATTCGTCGTATGGTAGATTCTTATAATCAAGATTTCATTGATATTGATATTTTTACACTAATCAAAAAAAGTTTTGCACCACTAATAAGAAATGTATTTTTTTGTTGAAAATAAAAAAAAATTGATTTTTGTTTTTGGTGGTTTAAATATTAATTAACCGTATAGTTCGGTAGCGCCCCCTTTAGGACCCGAACACACAAACCTCCGCCGGCTCGGTAATGACCCCTTTAGGACCCAAGAATTACGACATACGACACCCTACATTGATTATGTAAATATTTATTAAGCTACGCATCAAATCCTATGAATGTGCGTTAATTAAGAGAGTTGGATAAAAAACTCATATGTTAACGCCATTAAATATTTCATATTTAGCGCTCAAGCTTATTACCTTACCTTTATAAAATTCAAGTCTGTAAATGCGATAATCGCCATTTTGTTGACAGTGCTGGTCGAGGCTAAAAAACATAAAAATTGGGGATTTCGAACATCCAAACTCCACCACAGGGGCAGTAAATAATACATAATTTAATTATTTGACGAATTCATCCATTGTTCAAGTTAAAATAAGTAGTGGTAATGAAGTATTTTGATATCTAATGTCGAAGTTTCGCGCCAATAGTGCGTGTTTACATTTTTACTTTTCACAAATATCACACACACACAAGTAGATAAGATTTAAAATGTGACAAATATTATTGTAAATGTTATTAACAACACGAAAATGCCCAAATCTTAACGTAATATTGAAACACAGGTCGAATAACACGTATTATTCATTACCACTACTCAATTTGTGTTCAAAATCGCCGTCCATGATTGTTTTTTTTATCGTAATGATGTACGAAAGCGATTATGCAAAACGATTTTTTTTTTAAATTTCGATTGACTCGGGTAATTAATATGTCGAATATCGGAAATCAATACTCAGAAATTAAAATAAAATTATTTTAAGCATTAAATACAATAAGCATTGTTTATAATAATGATTTATGCTTTTCTAATGTAATTTTAATAGTTTTTTGGACATTCAATTGAACTGAGTCAATAACACTCGAGGACCTTAGACCATAGTCATTTATTGAATTTCGCGCCGAATTGTTTCTATATTTGAATTTTTCTTCGAATGCGCTCGTCGTATAAAATTATTTTTATTTATTTTACAATTAAGTATTTATTTTTGATACTTTTCTAATAGTTTGCTACAGAATGCCCAGTATACATTTTTTAGGTAGGCTGAGCAGAAGTTTGGGAATGATGATAAATTAATTGTATAAATTGCGTATTCCGCAATCACTTTACATTTTAATATGTGTTGTTAGTTTTATGAGCTTGGTAGTTTTTGTTTCTATTAGTTTACTTGAGTAATAGTAATTGTTTGTTTTTGTGGTAGTTTCCCAACGAAATTTAAAAAAAACTTTCCATGTTTATGTCGGACCACGCACAATGAAAGGTTCCATTAGGGTTGAATATTCACGCATGCACAATGTACATCATCATTAATTTGATTCACTGCAAAAATAAGTTTGTTTTTCATAAACCCATCATTCATAAGGTACCTACTCAAAAATTAAAGTGCCAGCCAGAAAAGAAAAGTGCTACTGTTTTCTTATGGGGAATAACATCTTGAGCATTTCTTACTATTGAGATTTAAAATGCCAAAAATCTTATTTTTAACCGACTTCTTATAACAAGTGTTTTAAGCATAACATTTAAAAATACCAACTTTAAATTGAATATAACGTCCCGAACATATTTTGACTGTGACCAAATGTAAGTATGTACGCAGTATAGAATGAGAGATTTGCTATATTATTTGAAGACCAGACGTCTGATAGGATCTCTTGGAATCTAGAATAATCACAGAACTATATTTTGTAGTTTTTTTTTATTTTAGGCTGTGGTTTCAGATATATTGTTTCTATTTAATAGAATAATAAATATTTTTTTTCGTTATTAAAAAATATGTTTGTGACCCTCACGACAAACCCTTTCATTTGATATATCACACGGTACTTACAGTAAGCAAAGCTTTTTCATTTCTCATACTCGGAAAGTAGTATTTGTTTGATCCGAATAGCGGGTGGAAGACGTTGCTTCCCACCTTAAGGCGGGAAAGACTCATAGTAATTGCTTCCCTCTCTAGGTCGGGAATGAATTTAAAAATAGAACTAAATTGGTTAAGTCGTCAGCTACGAAATTTTTACATAATTAAGAAAAATGTTGCGGTCTTGTGAGTGTATAAACAGCCAGTGTGAAAAAAATACCTATCAAGCGGGACGGCCCACGGCAGTGACGCGGTGTGTTCCATATTTAAAATAGCACACAAATTGTTCTAATATTTCAATTAATTTTAAATAGGTAGATACCTATTATTCATGTTATTATTATCAATAAATATTTTAGAAAGACCACTATTTTTTACTTTCCTTATATTCGAAATGAAAAGTAGAGTGTTTAACACGGGTGAAAGTCATCAATTCCTACTCGGACTATAGTCTAAATACCTCGTATGGGAATAGATTCCTTTCGACCCTTGTATAACAATCTACTATTTACCCGACTGCGCTAGAAGGAGGGTTATGTATTTACTGTGAGAGTGACACTGGGCATATCAAAATAAAAAAAAAACAAAATGGCGGATTTTTGGCGCCATATTATGCCTTCAATAATTTTTTTTTTCTCAATACCTATCGAGTGGGGTCTCAAAATAAAGGGTTTTAAAAGGTGATTACAAAAATATATACCTACAACTTATATGGTTAAAAGTAATTCAAAGTGACAAATCGTAAAAAACACGTATCAAGAACTAAATCGTCTGCGAAACACATCTTTCACATTTGTAAACTAAAAAGCTGGAAATAAAAAAAAGTAATTAGAAAAATTAAAAAAACCCGACTGCATCCTTGTACTAAAACTAACTGAAAAGCTAAAAACAAGCCCATTTTAAATTAAATAAAATTTGGAAGCAGGCGGGACGCATTTGAGTTTGAAACTATAATAATGGTATTTTTTTTATCTAATGTGACCCCAAAAAGTGACCCCATATTCATAATTAATTTATTCGTGTTACACGTCCGTATTTGTGTCACAGAAATTTATATGTGTACCAAATTTCAACTTAATCGGTCTAGTAGATTCGAAACAAATCGATTGTAACAAACCTATAGACAGACACACGAGTGATCCTACAAGGGTTCCGTTTTTTCATTCGGACGTAGGAAACCATAAAAAGTTACACCCCTATCCACACTGTACGTGTTTGTACTTATTAAAATGATTATATTTCAAAAAACTATTAATTAATGATAAAATATACCAAAGAGTTTTTATTCAGTCTCTACAATTTTTTTATTTTTTTTTTAAATACCGATTATCGATTAGGCTTTATGACATTTTTGAATCGGAATAAGAAAATTGGGTGGATGGTCAGCACTAAGAGGTGTCACGTCGCAACACAATTTTTAGTAATTTTTATCAAGATTTGATCATGTTTTTTATGTAGTTTATGTATGAAAAATGGTAAAAGTAAGAATGCAGAGAGAATGACAATATCTTTATTTTTCCCTTTTGCATATTTTCATCAAGAGATTAGATGGTTTATGTACATATTTTCAGCGATTTTGAGGTGTCTACCTTTTGGATAGGTGTAGTAATATCTATTTTATACAACTTTCACAGTAGAATGACGCGGTTTTACCGACCTCAGCATATAGTTAAAGATATTTGCCACAAACTTATTTTACAAAATAGGCGCGGTAACACAGTTTTCTTAATAAATTCGAATGCTGAAAGTTAAAGTAAATTTCTGATTATCATGACGTAATTCGCAACACCCCGTCGAGTCAGCTGGTGTGTCATATGTCAAAATTTTGTCGAGCAGAGAGGTTAAACAATAATGTTTTTAACAAATAAAGTTTATTCCTCGGCTACATTATTAGTCTGAAAAGAGGTAAATCGTAAAATTAAGGTGATTTTGACAAACAAAGACTTCCCAAATTAACATGTAACAGCTAATGATAAGTCTTTGTATGCTTTAATCAGAACTCGTCACTCCTCCGCGGGCTTGTATGCATGCACTGATGCGATTTTTCATACTCCTAAGTTATTCAAGCCTTCTTGAGGAAGGTTATCCCACTCTTCGATAGCAATCGTTATGAGGTCATCTACTGTTGTGGTTTCACAGACCCTTAGTTTTACACGGCGATGTAACATGTCCCAAGTGTGTTCGACAGGATTCATGTCCGAAGAGTAAGTATCTCGCGAGTCTATCCAGGTCCTCCTGAAGTTTGAGGCTATCCTCTACAGTTTGTACAGTTGTATATTAAGCTTTAACCCTTTAACCGCCATCACCTTAATATTACGTGTTGTAAGCATATTACCTCACTCGCCAAGACGGAATATTGCGTAAAAGTCCTGTCATTTGAAAAATGTTAAATAAATGTTGAATATACTTACTAAATCTTAGTATATTTCGTGTTATTACTTTATTTTTAACAGTACTAGATACATATTTTAGCTAATTGAATGAAATAACTAATGATTCTCAGTTCGCGATACGTCTAAATATCAACCTACTTCGCCAAACCCGTGATTTCACGCAGACTAGTGTTGTACCACATATGAAGTTCCTGATGCTAAATTAATAAAAAACATCCTGTTTTTTATCAAACTATCAACTAAATATTTACCTATTCTAATTTCATAGTTTATTAACAATTTTATTATTTACAAAAAACCCAAGCTTAAGTGATATAATATGTAGAAATCAACAAAGAAATAAAAATTACCGACTTATTCCAGAACGTCACTAGTGCAGGCGATCCGCCAAACGCCGCGCCGTCGCCTTAATTTTACGTACGGCTCAAGGTCAACTAAAGTCATATTTTAAATAAGCGTCAGTTGCGCTAGCGCCATCGCCGTGATAAGACGTGCTTTTATATTATTAGGTCTAGGCTAGTGACGAGAAGTGGTCGATGATGGTATACAACGACGAAGAATTATTAACGATATTGCGACCATCAAGCAATGATATTAGTAGTAGTAGCAGTTCAACAGATGGCGATAATGAATCGGTAAATCACTGTTTTGTTTTTCTAGTCTGTTTATTTATCCTAAAGTCAAAAAGACAGCTAGCAAACAAAAATATGTGTATTTACGTATTTATTTTGTATTAAAGAAAAATTAAAGTTGATTTAGTTATTTTAATTGTTGTTAATATTATTAAGTGTCCCAATATTTTAACACTTGGTAGATTAATCTTAATAAACAGATCAAATTTTTATAGATAATGATATATTATATGTCATTTTTAAATGTCATGCTGTCATTTTTGTCTGCAGGATAATAGTCTAGATAAAGTTAATGTTTTTAATCTTCTTTTATTTATCATTTATACATATTTCTTATATAATACAAATTCATTTTAAATTGCTACAGGAACACGAGGAATCTTCTACTACTTGGAGTGAGACAGCGTTCACACCTGAATTGTGTGAATTTAATGAATACATAGCAGGAATTAATTCAAATGGTGTTGATTCTCAATCTAAAGAATTGGACTGTTTCTTACATTTTCTAGGCGACGAAATTATATTACAAAATAGTAGAATTCACTAATGCTCAACATCAAAAATTTATACGTCGCTGTGATATAAGAGTTTTTTCGAGGCTACAGAATTAAAAAGAAATAAACCTTTGATTAAAAATGAGTAAGTTTTATTTATTTCATTAGTTTGTTTATCGATAACTATATTTTACAACATTATGCAAAATTGTACCTAAAGTTTGCTGGCGCTAGATGCACTCCACGCGAATTATGACATGGCGGTTAAAGGGTTAAGGTCATCAGCATATAAAAGAAACTTGGTATTTAAAAAACACTTATTAATGTCATTTATATACATAATAAATAACAAAGGTCCCAGGATTGAGCCTTGCGGAACGCCTGACGTAATAGGCACGGAACCAGACTGATGGCCATACACAACAATTTTTTGAGTTCTGTTTTTAATGTAGGATGAGAACCAGCGAAGCAGAATTCCCCTTATTCCATTAAAAGCAATCTTATTCAACAGAATTTCACGGTCAACCTTGTCAAAAGCCTTTTTGAAGTCTGTATAAACAGCGTCAACTTGCAAGCGCTTATCAGTGTTCTCAAAAAGATAATTAGAAAAGATAAGTACCTAGGTTGGAAATAGTAGAACGCTTCTGAACGAACCCATATTGTTCTGGGATGATAGCGCTATGCAAGATTGTATAGATTTCATTGTGTACGAGTATTTCAAAAAGTTTTGACAAAGCCGACAGAATTGAGATAGGCCGATATTGCTCTACATCATGTTTTGAACCATCCTTGTGTACGGGCGTAATATTAGCCTGTTTCCATACATCAGGGAAAACACCCTCATTTAAGCACTTATTATAAATTATGAGAGTGGCTTACAGATACTGCCAGCAGCAGCTTTAAAAACATAGCCGGATACCTATCTGGGCCCACTCCCTCGGATGGATCAAGCAATTTCAGCTCTCTAAGTATTTTAGATTCCTCGATATGCAGATTACCAACTTAACTAATATTAAAGATGAAGATGAAGCTACTAATTATATTGTTTTTTTTAGGTAACGTAGGCTACGTTCTGCGTTAGTGATTAATGTTCATTAACGCGTTATGTAACGACGTTAAACCTTAGTCTGGCCATGTATGTAGTTAGTGAATCTTTCATTATCAATGCATAAAATCACGATTAGTGTTAATTAAAAACTTTTTCTTTTCAGATGAAGGGAGACTCCCGAAGAAAAGTGTGGATACAGCCGATCTCATTTTATTGTTCAATAAATTGTTCGATTCAGTCAATGGCAATTTCCATAAACCTGACTTAGGATAAATTTATAGATGTGCTGTAACTCGGCAATCTCCAAATCACAGATTGTGGTATAAAAGTTTACCAATATTAAAATCCATGACTTTCATCACTAAAACTGGTAACAGAGCAACTGTGCCGTCTTTAACGAGTTGGGTAAAAAGTATCGAAGATTTCTCGCATTGACAAAGGATTTGCATTCTGCAGGTTTGAAATCGGTACTGCTGCGCCATATTAATCAAGACCCCTTAGAAAATGTTTTTGGGGCCATAAGAGCACATGGTCTCCGCAATATAATGCCAAGTGCTCATGCTTTTATTAATGCTTATAAATCACTACTGATGTGTAATATAACATCATACAAATCGGTTGGGGCAAATTGTGAAGAAGACAATTTTGAACTACTACATTCATTAAAAAAAAAAAAAAGAAATTTTAACTGAGGGCCAGCCCCAACCAGAAAAAAGCAATATTAATTTTGAAATAGCTGAGGAGCACTTGTGCATAAGGGACGCAGATGTAGAAAATTTGTTATCAAATCCCGAAAATAAAGAAAAATGTGCAGCAGTAGCATACTGTAGCGGGTGGCTCATATATCTTAAAAAAAAAAATATTTATAAGGATTGTCAAACCTGCAGACATGATTTCGAGTCTAAAGAAATGAAAGACTGTTATAAATATGTATATTAAAATAAAAGAATATGATAGCACCAAAACTTGGCTTTCTTACCCAAGTCGTGAAGAATTTTCATTTTTTTTATTTCAGAGAATATAGTGTTGCGCGCCACAATTAATGCCCACCACTAGCGCCATCTAGTATCGAGTAGCAGAACTAGTAATCAAGATGCTTCTAGAAATTTCGATACTAAAACTATCGACATCCGGTCAGCCGGGACCGGTATGTACTCGAACATTCTAGATGTTTCTACGGTAGAAGGTTCTGGAACTATCCGAGGCCTATATAAGGCCGGTGTGGCCGCGCCCCGAGATCAGTATTGGAAAAGCGATACAAGCGAAAACATCGAAGCGATCTTCAAGTGCGACTTTCAAGTGATCTTGTAGTGCGATTGTGTTTTATTGTTAGTGTGTTAAAGTTGTAATTGCTGTTTTTAAATAAAGTGTCTATTTTTGGTTATTAAATCGGCAGTTTTTATTGTCACGAATGCCAAGCTCGTAACAATAGTTACAGAAGTTTTAAAGCCAAAATGTCAAATCAAAAATATAAACGCATACTTATTTAGAACTAGTTTTATCAATAAATATCAACTACAATTTTATTACATGTGAGAATCATAGAAATTTATTAATAAAATATATGGTAAAAAATAATATTGTTCTTTTTGAACAATAATTGGTGTAAAGACGTGAAGCAGTTGATATCTGGAAAAACCACGTTTTGGGATGAAAGTAATGAAAGTGGCAGCTCATAATTATTATGTAACTCATAAGACCCGAAATAAAAACTAAAGTCATAAGTAACATTGTTTTTTTTTTTATCTTTAAGAAAAATGTCATGCATTGTTTTCAAGATTTGTGTTACCCTGAAAACACAAATTTATGAAAATAATGCAATATAACAAATTAAAAACTCTAGAAGCTGGGTACCCTAAGTACGGCTGCACTTTATACCTATACTAGCTGCGCCCCGCGGTTTCACCCGCGTAAGTTTCGATCCCGTGGGAATATCGGGATAAAAACTATCCTATGTCCTTTCCCGGGACTCAAACTATCTCTATACCAAATTTCATCGAAATCGGTTCAGTAGTTTAGGCGTGAAGAAAAGACAGACAGACAGACAGAGTTACTTTCGCATTTATAATATTAGTTTGGATATGTATGTATGTAGTGCAGTAGCTTTAGTTCATGAAGCAACCACTACATGGCAGCACTTTCGCGACCTCGAGCGAAGCCGAAGTTACCTATCTAGTATATTAGTATGTTGATCTATGTTTTACCCCTCGACTTAAGGGGCTTACACGAGCTAAACGCAAAAAAACGGTAGTTTTCGAAACAATAAAAGTATATGATCGCCTACAGTAAACAAAATCAGAAAAATATATGATATTCTTCAGGATATTTGCTAGATAGATAGTGTTTTGAAAACACAATACAACTAATTTGGTACGATAGAAAAAAATCATGAACATACCTCTAAAAAACTTTCTTTTTACAATAAAAACCATACTAATATACATACAATCATTCTGATTTTTTGTCAGATTATTCTACAAGTAACATACTAAAATGATAGTGTTTTATTTTTTTATTTAAAACAATAGTTTTTTTGTAAATCGAATATTCATAGTTCCGAACATAAAAAGTGCGCATGTGTGCGTGAACGCCCGCGTAGCGACACTGCCGGCCGAGGCCTGATGCTATACGGACGTGTCGCTCTTTTCGCCGCACTATTTCCGTCAAGATTGTTATGTTTTTGTTAAGTTTTATTTGTAAATTCATTGTTTATTATTATTTGCATATCTAGTCAAGTTATGGGGAGCGTTAAATAAAAAAAATAGGAATACGTGTGAGCAGAAGCGCATGCTCTAGTATAATGCCTCTTCAAACTTATCCTATGGTTACACGGCCTTACTGCTACTTAAAAGTGCTAAATTAACAATAATGCATCAACGGTCGGGACGGGCCACCCTAAACTGCAATCGTGCGTTTTATGCTCTCACAGTGATAACTCGTTGCGGTTCAGGTTGCATAACTCCTCCCTCCTCAAGAACGAAATTATCAGGATTGTTATGATTCTGATCATTTCGTCGACAGTTTAATAAATGGATCTTATATCTAAAAACAAGAAAAGTTATGAATCCTAATGGTAGAATTACAAATAGAATTACCGTACCTAAACTAATGTTCTTAGTGTTAACCGCACTATCATTTTCACTGTATTTCACTTTGCTCATTTTCACTACTTGAGCTAACTCTTTCAGCTCATCTAGATTTATACCTTTCATATTCACTGCACTGACACTGTGGGTACGTTTTTCTTGCTTCAACTCTGGTAGGATTATGATTGGAGTAATTGGATAATTCAGATGTGTATAAGAAAATTGATAATTTTGTAGATGTATGTGCCCAATGTTAATTTTACAGGCATCGTCCAGGGTCACTATGTATGTTCCTTGTAGAGACTCGTGGCTCATGACGTCATCATTGCATTTTTTACTTGCTATAATGTTATTCTTTGTATATAGAATCCAACTTCCACGGCCAATTCGTTGTACTTTCAAATCTTCTATGTCAACTGTATGCTGCTCACATGCATTAGCATTAGGATGGAACTTCATCAACTGTTCTTCACATAATGGGTCTAGGTGGGTCAACACATCATCATCGGTGCATAAGAATTTGTCGTCTACTGCAATCTGTTTACAGGCTCTCACGACTGGTAAGTAATCTGAGTCTTTCACCAAAAGGTAGGGATATTTAGGAACTACTATTACAGTTTCGTTTAAATCTGGGTTATTAATAGGTAAAGAGTAAAGTTTAAAATAACTATAAGTACTGTTTTCAATTAATGGGATCTCTATTATGAACGTAATCTGGTTTCGTTTAATAAAGGCTTTAACAGTTAAACAATCTTCAAATTTAACTAAATTATTCTCATTCACAGCATATAACAGATTTTCGGTCTTGGCTATAGATTGTAACATGTGTAATAGTTCAGTGGAATTAACAATTGCTCGATGCAGTACAGATACCTTACTAAAGGCTAAGGCCGTTTCAATCTCACTTAGAACTATATTAATTGTTCTAAAGTTTGTTAAAAACATATTAAACATTCCTAAAATATAAGTAGAGTAAATAGAATTTTCTTCTTTAGTAATTATATTTTTAACCAATCTCTCAATTCTTTTTAAGCGTTCATCTAAAATTAATGTATTGTTATGTAAGATTTCTGTACTGTTAACAAAACCATCTAACATTTTAGAGACCAAAGTTATTTTCCTATCTATTATTAGTTGATTGCTTTTTAACTGAGAAATGAGGGAATCATATTGGATTGCGTCACTATGATCTAAATTACCTGTAAGAATTTTAATCATAGACCCCAGCGGATCTATTAGTCCTCGCTTAAATCTTTTAGCTGGGACAAGTTGCTGGAATTTTTCGATAGTTCTATCCTTTAGATAATCCGTTTGAGTGCGAATGCCTAAGAATTCATGGCTGTAAGGTTTGTTAACATCTACTAATTTACTGAATTCATTATATTTAATTAAACTTAATTCTAGATCATTACCTAAACTATCTAAATTTAAAAGTTTTATAATTAACCACTTATCTACTTGTTTAAACGCCTGCCCTTGTTTCACGGGAAGGATACCAGGGTTTTTCTCAACCTTTTGAAGTTGAAGGGCCCATGTTATTTGCGCTACTGCCAATAGCGGGAGGCACCACCTGCGGAGGACGTTTAATATTTTTAACTGGGACTTTTGTGAGTCTAGTTCCAATTTTTACTGGAATCACATTATGTTCTACATCACCACTAACAGTTGCCTTCCTGTAACGTGGCTTGTCTTTACTTAGTCTGGTGTTAACCTCTTTTGCATAAATTACGTCGCCTATTTCAAAATTTTTATTTATCTCACCACCCTTGTTATTTCTAATCTTTTGCTTTGTTTCTATCATCTTATCTGATATGTAACTATAGAGACGTTTAGTACGCATCGCATGATCTTTTAGTAATTGTTGAGTATAGAATTTTTCGAAATTTGCATTTAATACAGAATTTGAATCAGTATGACCGAAAACCACTTCAAATGGTGTCAAACCTGTAGTCGTATGTATGGTATGATTGTAAGCCATTATTGAGTAAGTCATAACGGAAGCTGCATCAGTACATTTTCGATCGTACTTGGCTAAACGATATATTTCTATTAAAGTCGAATGGAACCGCTCTACAATGCCTGTTGAGTTAGGGTTGTTAGGTGTGCTGATATGTAATTGTATGTTGTACATCGTCATTAACTCCTTCAGTAATTCGTTATTAAATTCACTGCCCGGATCGCAACTAATTTTTTTGGGGGTTCCGTAAATGGAAAAATATTTGATAAGTGCACGTATTACTTCGGGTGTAGATCTATTCGATATTTCTATTGCCTGTCCTAACTTACTGAACGCGTCAACTAATGTAAGATAGTATACAGATTCTATGGCAAAGATGTCTATGAAAACAATAAAAATTTGTTGAAACAATGCAAGCTCAAAGCTAATGAACTTAACTATAAATATATATGGACAAAAAACTGTCGAATCTATTTAAGAAGGGTAGATGGGTCTCAGCATATTCTTGTGCTATCAGAGGAAGACCTAAAAAACATTACTTAGTGATATATATTGTTATCTCATCTTGTTATCTTCTACTATTTTGTATCAGTATTAGTTTATCGAGTTCTGTTTTAACTATGCTAGTTACCACTTTGCATTTCTATTGTTATTATCACCGTTACAAAAACACCCACTTTTATACAACTCATTTCTATAGCATAATTAAGACCTTCACAAAACATTACCCACAACAAAGTGATTCATTAATAATAACACTTTTATACTTCACACAACACAACACATACATACATACATGCATACATCCAACAGTCATTACCTTTAATCAAACTTTACTGTTGAATTTATTTGGAGACCTATGTTTATTTGGTACACATAATTATCACAGTGTGTGCAGTCGTGTCATCGACTCGGACGCAGGTGTCACTATCTTATTTTATGAATCATTGCGGCAACTACTCATTAGCGATGGCTAAGTTTAATACTGATTACATACAATTTTTCTACCAAAACGTGCGGGGTTTGCGCACTAAAACTAATACTTTTTATGAGAACATACTATCATCAAATAGTGACATCTTAATGTTTACCGAGACCTGGCTTCACGACGGCATTCTAGACTCGGAGCTAAGTAATGACAGTTACGATTTATTTAGACGCGATCGCGGCTCGCTAGGCGGCGGGGTAATGATTGCTTGTGCTTCGCGGTTGCAAGCGCGCGCGCGGCTCGAGTGGGATCGACCTGACCTTGAATGTATTTGGGTCACTATTCCGTCGCGATCGCTCGCCGTAAAGCGCAATCTGCACATCGCTACTGTTTACCTGCCGCCAGATCGCGTGATACCGGAACGTATTCAATTATTAACGCGACTGATGTCTGAGGTGGTTGATCAGAACCCTAACGATTATTTTCTCATATCGGGCGATTTCAACTTACCATGTATTGACTGGACAAGTGGACAGCCTATGGTGCTGAAGAGGGGCGCCGTTGAAGTGCAAAACTCTGCGTATCACCTTATTAACACGACGCTGTACTGCGGTTTGAATCAATCTAACTTTTTCACCAACTCGCATAATCATACTCTCGATTTAATTTTTGCCAATTTCCCTAATACTATTATGGAGTCGAACTGTCCATTGGTACCGGAAGACGCGTTTCACCCTGCAATTGTTATTAACGCTGCAGATATTTTAATTCCTCCTTTGAAACACAAGTTATTTCAAAAACATATTTATAAGAAGGGAAACTATGAAGCCATTAACAACGAATTAATTAAGTATGACTGGGGATTAGTCTGTAGTAATGATAAACAACTTGAGCGTATAATAGAAATGTTCTATTCGGTGATTAATACAATTATTGATAAATATGTACCAAAAGTCACCATTGGCGGCACCTACAGCTACCCTGTCTGGTATAGTCGAGCATTAATTAATGTTATTAAGGAAAAGTCTAAAACACACAAGCAATGGAAAAAATATAAAAACCCCCACGATTACGCAACTTTTTCTTTATTAAGGGATCGACAAAAACAGATGCAAGCGGAGTGTCATAAGAATTATTTATGCAGATCACAAGAGAATATAAAAACTTCTCCTAAATATTTCTGGGCGTACGTTAAAGCTAAGAAAAAGAACAAAAGTGGTTACCCTAAACACATGACGTATGATAATACTCAATTGACTAGTGAGGCCGAAATTTGTAACGCTTTTAATGACTTTTTCTATAAAAATTTTAGCAGCAGGCTCGGGACTTACACTCCTTTCTCGACTGACTGTGAAACATACGGCGACACCCTGCACAGCCTGACGATTGATAGTGCAAGGATCCTGAAAC
The DNA here is from genome assembly GCA_947508005.1 of Amphipoea lucens. Taxonomy (NCBI): domain Eukaryota; kingdom Metazoa; phylum Arthropoda; class Insecta; order Lepidoptera; family Noctuidae; genus Amphipoea; species Amphipoea lucens. The sequence goes on along the minus strand of OX382373.1, from coordinate 1,593,100 downwards.
TCCTGGAGAATCTGGATACGTCAAAGGGTCCAGGTAGTGATACTATACCCCCTCTTTTCTTCGTTAAATGTGCCAAATCGCTCTCTTTACCAATCACTTATATTTTCAATAGATGTTTTCGTGAGGGATTCTGTCCAGTTATTTGGAAGACTGCGCACATTGTGCCCATTCATAAAAAAGGCTGCAAAAACTCCATAGAAAATTATCGTCCCATATCAATTCTGAATGTTATGGGAAAATTAATGGAGAAAATAATACACAACTTTATTTATCCTACCATATCTAAATTAATTCCGCAACAACAACACGGGTTTATTAAGGGACGGTCTACTAATACCAATTTGGCAGTATTTCTCGAAAATGTAGTTCGTGATATGGATGGTGGCGGGCAGGTTGACGTGATCTACACGGATTTCGAAAAAGCCTTCGACCGCGTGGATCACGACATCCTGCTGCGTAAGCTGCAAGAGCTTGGAATTCGCGGTAACTTGCTCAGATGGTTCGAGTCATACCTTAGGAATCGGTCTCAAATTGTTACATTGGGCGGAGCAAGGTCTAACTGCGTAACCATACCATCTGGTGTGCCACAGGGCTCAATTTTGGCACCTCTTTTATACTCTGCATACCTATACGATATAGGAGCGCATGTTCTTGATGCAAGGTTCCTGATGTATGCCGACGACACCAAGATTTTTATGACTATAAAAAATAAACATGACTGTGAGAAGCTACAAAATGACTTAAACAGATTATCTAATTACTATATTATCAATAGAATCAATGTGAACGTAGGCAAATGTCAGACTATAACCTTTACCAGGAAGCGAAATCCCATTAACTACAGCTATTATCTTAGTGGTGGCAATGTTGTGCGTTGCAATGTTATTAGGGATCTTGGTGTCGTCCTGGACTCAAAGCTTCTGTGTTCGGAGCATGTGTCCTGTATCGTCGGCAAGGCATACAAAAACCTAGGATTTATTATGCGTACATGTAAATTATTTACTGATATAAATTGCATCAAAGTACTTTATTTTGCGTACATACGCAGTATTTTAGAATACTGCAGTAATATCTGGAATCCGCATTACATGGTTTATATACAGCAATTAGAATCAATACAATCTAAATTCGTTAAGTATATTAACTATCGCACTGGATTCAAGTCTACAGATTATCTGCTATCATGCAAACATCATAATATGCTACCGTTGGAGAACAGACGTATGATTCTGGACATGCTATTTCTTTATGGTATATGTAATGGGAGTATTGACAGTACCGTTTTAAATAATTTTGTTATAAGATTAAGTGCTCCGTCTCGACGGACTAGGCACACGCAGTTATTCAATGTACCGCACAGTGGTACAAACTACGCCCAAAATTCGGTTATTGGTAGGATGCTAAGTAATTTTAACAAAAGATTCTCTCATCTTGATATATTTAATACCAAAAAAGCTATATTCAGGAAACAATTGATAACGTCAGTATGTGATGAATTGACAAACAAACCTAAACTAAATTGAATTGTAGGTATAGAAGGTACACAAACAATCACCACATACCACTATAACATACTCACACACCCATTCGCAACTCCACATGCACACTCCTACACACTCACTCACACCGTACACTTAGCAATGCTCAGATGGTGCTAGCAGTTCACGTCATCCCGTATTTCTGTTTCTGTTGCATGTATGTATAATTATTAAATTGTAAATCCGTAATTGGCTGTAAGACTAGCATAAATATCTTAAGTGAAAATTTCAAAGAGCTGTGGATTTTGTGATTAATAAATAAATAAATAAATAAATAAATAAATAAATAAATAAAATTTCCTGAAATGGTGCATTTTGTGTTTGAGTTAACTGTAGAAAAGGCTTTATGGGTTTTCTGTCATATTTGGTTTTACGGCATGCTTCACAATTATTTATTACGGCTGAAATTGTCTCTTGCATGTTATTCCAAAAATAATTTCTCCTAATCTTAGTCATGGTTTCTTTTATACCTCTATGACACGTTTTTCCTTCATGATGCTGTAAGATGATTTCTTTTTGTTCGTTTTCATCTTCAACAAAAACTACACGCTCTGTACATTCCATGAATTCAACCATACCCTTTTTAAATAAATGCATAATAATTTTATTAAATTGTTTCTTATGCTCTTCGCTTTCAAAATATATAAAGTATTTAGTTTTCAATTTAACATATTCTTTTAAAAACTGTTTAATTAATCCATCATTGTTTAACGGTAGGAACACTTCAAGGATTTTTTGTTTTTCGCGGGAAAGATCACTAACTTGGATATCGTTCTTGTGCCATGTAAAGACTAATATCTGGTTTGGTTTAGTGTCTATTGCTTCTTGTAAAATTGGTATGCCAATTGATTCCATATCTTCAGCTGAATGTACTGTGAATGTTTTATCTTTCGCAGGTATAAGTGGAATGGGTTCACTTATACCATTTTCAGAGCTGGCTGTTACAGTTGCTGACAAATCCGAGATAGAAATTGTTTTAGAGTCGTCACTATCATTATCATTTAGTTTATCTATTTGCTTAGTAGTTTGAGATTTTTCCGATCCTTGCTCTTTCTCATCTAAATTAACTTCCATAGATAATCCGTCCTCATCTGAGCCTAATGCATGTAGTTTTATACGAGACAGGGCATCAGCGTTTGTATTCTGCTTCCCATTTTTATATTCTTGACATAATGTACCTATGGCTTGACTTTCTTCAGCTGACATGTGACTCAGATGAAGCTTTTGTAAGTTATCTGTTAGTAATTTTTCTATTTCAATTTCTTTTAAATTATTAACATCACAATTATTTTTAAAATTTTCATACGGTTCTACCTCAAATGGTTTAGTAATAGCTAGTTTAATTGGTTTGTCAAGGGTATTTTGAATGATCGTAGTAAAGTATCCGTCTTTGCATTTGACTAAAGCACTGGGCATACGCACGCCTTCAGTGAATTCTCTAAAATCCACTAAAGCATTACCAGAATGATAATTTGCAGGAATTTTAACTCTTTGTTCTGATCGAGGTGCTAACTCTAACATATGTTTATTCTTATCACGCATTATTGGTATCACCGCAGTTTTAGTTCTCAGGGCCTCATTTTTTAAATCTATTACTGCCTCTACACTATGTAAAATATCATTACCTAGTAGACCGTCGAAGCTAGGGTCGACTTCATAGATGTGGAATTTGTGATTTTGAATTGTATTAAAAATCGGAAATGCTGGAATCGAAACTACTAGTTCGTGTTGGCTAGTACCATGAGTACTTCTAACTTCGAATGGGTCGTGATAAATATATTCGTTAAAATAGTAATAAGCCTTTCCTGGGTTTATAAAAGATTTAGTACTACCTGTATCTATCATAAATTTGGCATCTATTTCTGGTATATATATGTACGGCAATTTAAGGCATGTATCGCAATTTAAATTTATTATCTCTTTGTTTTCCGAAGCCATTAATTGAAAATCCTCATTATTTTCCGGTAAAACTTCCTTATTCATTTTATCCGAATAATTCTCGTTTTGATTTTCGGTAGTAGGGCAATAATCGAAATACTGATAATTTTCATCGTTAAATTGGTAGTCACAGGGCAACAGACTGTTGTCATTATGGTCAAGGTCAAGCTCATTTAATTTAAATCCTTTTACATAGACCTTGGCCGGGGGCGCAGTACGCATTGTGACGTCACTAGATTGCATTTGGGGTTGCTGAATTCCTACTGACTGTAAAGGTCTATTGAACGATGGGTTCTGGTTGCCAAATGGCTGTAAGTGTCTATTATTTATTAATTGCTGATTTCCAAATTGTTGAGGGCGCATCCCGAAATGTTGGGGGCGCAACCCAAATTGTTGTGGACTCATCCCAAATTGTTGTGGTCGCATTCCAAATTGTTGTGGGCGGTAACCAAATGTTTGACCTTGAGGTCCAAATTGTGGGGGAGGACGCATCCCAAATTGTTGTCCTTGGGGGTTAACAAAATATGATTTGGGTTGTGTATTTGATTGCGTAAAAAAGGGTTTATTATTATTAAAAGGCGTATTAGAATTGTTTGTGCCGAATTTAAAAGTCGGTGTATTATTTGATACAGCATGCTTACTGGTGGACGTCAGCAGAATTTTATTTCGGGCATTATATTGGTCATGGAAATTAACCTCTTCTAATACAAAAGATAAAGCCTGTTCCAAAGTGGACGGCGCTTTTAATCTCACAATACGCACCATATTTTCCGGTAGATTATAAAGAAAAACGTTTAATGACGTGTTATTATAAATAGTTATTTTACTTTCCCGCATACTAGTCGATAATCTATTAACTTTTGATATTAAAATACTACGCACTGATTGAATACGATTACAAAAATCCAAAAATGATTCACCATTTCTTATGCGCAAAGTTTCCAATTCAATAGCTAAACATTCTTCACTTCTTGGATCTCCAAAATGCTGTATAAGTAACTCTTTAAATTCTTCCCATGTAACAATATCCTCGCGCTCACTGATAAGCGCGGCTGCATTTCCAGTTAATCTACTCGTTATCGCATGCATTACATACAAGTTTTGCTCATCACTTCCTCTGTATTTATTTATAACATATTCACTTTTACGGATAAAAAGATTTAATTGACGTTTATCGCCATCAAACAGCGGAATAATTTTAATCATTTCATTAGGAATAATGACAATTTTTACTTGACCTTCCATTTTTAATAACACACAATAATAATCTAAAATACACAGTAAAATACTAATCCAAAATAACTTTTAAAAAATATTTCAATATTTAATTCAAACATGTAAATCACTTAAAATAACTTATTCTATAACTAAACTAGCCTTACAGATTTTATGCAAAACCAGATAACGTTATAACGCGAGACTTCTAATCGCAAGATAACAAAGGAAATAGGAAAGGAAGGTGAAAATTTAGACTCACCAGCTCGCCTTTCTCATTTTCAGCTCCATGTCCAATTTGACAAAATATTTGTTTGGTTCGTAGAATCACCACAGCTGCTCAGGGCCACCCGAACGCGATCACGAAAAAGTTTTATTTCGGAACCAACGCGAAGGACAGCGCAGCTCTATTCGGCGATCCTACCGGCTGCGCCAGTCAAGTTATGGGGAGCGTTAAATAAAAAAAATAGGAATACGTGTGAGCAGAAGCGCATGCTCTAGTATAATGCCTCTTCAAACTTATCCTATGGTTACACGGCCTTAAGTGCTAAATTAACAATAATGCATCAACGGTCGGGACGGGCCACCCTAAACTGCAATCGTGCGTTTTATGCTCTCACAGTGATAACTCGTTGCGGTTCAGGTTGCATAACTATCTTCTTTCCGTAAATATTTTTATTTCGTGTAAATATAAAATACTTTTAAGTTTGTTATGTATGGGTGCAAGGCGCGCGCCATCTATTGTACGGCGAGTCCCAACTGCCGGGCGTTTCACTTGTGTCTCCCGGCAGTGGTCCGCGTAGTAATAATTTGTAAATAAATGGGAAATATAGTGAAACATTCCGTTAGGAGGACTACAAAACGTTCATATAAAACAAAAGCCGAACATAATATGAACGAAAGTAAAAAGTATGAGCATTTTATTTTTAACTGAATATTTTTATTTTTGCAATAAAACTATGAATTTTGGTAACATCTAAGAAAGTGCAGTCATTTTGCATAAGGTAAGTATTTTCGATTCCGCGTACATCTGTCACACCGGCGCATGTGGACGACGTGTAGATTTGTATTCGAGAGTCCCCGGGTTCGATTCCCAAGGTTACGAAATCGTACTTTCTTTTTAAATTTTATTTAAATGTATTTTGAATTTTTAGATAGATAGTGTTTTGAAAACATGATACAACTAATTTGGCACGATAGAAAAAAATCATGAAGATACCTCTAAAAACTTTCTTTTTACAATAGAAACCATACTAATATACATACAATCATTCTGATTTTTTGTCAGATCATTCTACAAGCAACATACCAAAATAATAGTGTTTTATTTTTTTAGTTCAAACAATAGTTTTATTGTAAATAGCATATTCATAGTTCCGAACATAATAAGTGCGCATGTGTACGTAAACGGTAAACCCCCGTGTAGGAATAATGCCGGCCGAGGCCTGATACTATACGGGCGTGTCGCTCTTTTCGCCGCATTATTTATATGTACATACATTCATTGTTTATTATTACTATTTGCATATCTTCTTTCTGTAAATATTTTTATTTCATGTAAATATAAAATACTTTTAAGTTAAAATAGCGTAATAATTTGCTATCAATTATATCATTTGTAAATATGGGAAATAAAGTGAAACATTCCCTTAGGAGGACTACAAAACGTTCATATAAAACAAACGCCGAACAAAGTAAGAGCATTTTATTATTACTGAATATTTTTTTTCACTATGAATTTTGGTAGTTTAAGAAAATGCACTTATTACGCATAAGCTCAGTTTTTTCGACGACGTACGTAATCGTTACATTGGCTTATGTAGACGACGCGCAGGTTTGTGTTCGAGGGTCCCCGGGTTCGATTCCCAGTGATACGAAATCGATTTAATTTTATTTAAATGTATTTTGAATTTTTAAATATATTTTTATAAATAACTAAAAAAACGTCTACAATGTAATTATCTTTCACAGGAGAAAGAAAGTCGAAAGTATCAACACAGAAGTTACTTCTAAATCTAATGCGTAAGTACCTACACGTTTTCTAAGCCATTGTAACAATAAAAAAAACCTAAATTTATTAACAGACCGCGACTTATTGATAATGTGCATAAAGAAATCACAGATTCATCCGAAAATTGCGATGAAAATTATCACAAGCAAGAGTTTAATTTTTATTGATTGTGTTTATAATAAATAGAAATCATAATAATTATGTATGAATGTTAGGTACGAGTAGGTACCTAATCCTTGAGGCCGTTTACACATCGCCGCCGCCGCGGCGCTGCTGCATCAGTCACCCTTGGATTTGTATGAACATACGGCGCCGCACAGTGGTCTGAAAATCGAGCTCCATACTCATAGAAACTTAAAGTACGGAAATAAAAAAACAAAAATTGTAATGGGTCTAGTATACCTCCCTTTACGTAATATTAACGTATGGATGGTATCAGTCGCTCCACGCGTGAGAAAAAAAAGTTTTTTGTTTTTTTTTTGTATGGGAGAAAAGAAAACACTAACCCCCTTATTCATAAAACTTATCAAACCTATTTTAGTTAAAATGGGGTTTGTCTCTTTCTTACACACAGAAATGACAACGTGACAGATAAAGACAAACGTTCTATAAACCTATTTTAGCTAAAATAGAGATAAAATAGGATTATGAATAAGGGGGTTAATGTACATTTTTTTGAAACTGAATGGAACTGATAGGCTGGAGCTCACACGAGCTATTGTACCATACACGGCCATCAAGATGACATACAATTCATGCACCGTTGGGCGCTGCTTTGCACGTAGCAAATTTTTGAAATTTTGTGTTTTCGATATGTGATTTTTCAAATCTTTGACGTGAATAAATGAACTTGCCGATCGATTTACTTATACTATCGTTACTTTTAGCCTGCTTATGACCTTTATGATGACAACAATTAAAAATTATGTTGATTATAAGTACCTATACGTTTTTTTTTTAATTTCATTCCAAGAACTACTTAACTCATTTAATCACCGTTGTAGTGTATCTATTAAATAGATATGTAAACACTGTCTCATTCACACAAGCGGGGTAGCTGCTGTCAGTTATGTTATGTCATCTGTCAGTTACGAGGAATGGCGGGAAACAGACAAAGTGAAGCAGGCTATATACGATGGCGCTTGGTGTGGTAGTGAGCCAGTGAAGTGATATGTTTAACATAAGTACGGAATCAACAGGATTCTACAACCGTGATTATGGTTGAGTTATAATTAGATACTGCTTCAATCTGAGCCTCAATCAGAGCCTGTTCTTCCACGATGTTCAACTTGTTTTCGTTTGAAAACTTAAAATAAATTGGTCAGCAGAACATTGTGGAAGATGGCTTTGGATTCTCCCATACCTTTTCTTCGCCACAAACTAAGCGCAGAGGCACAAAAGAACACATAAACATACTGGAATCGTCTTCGTCTGCCATAGTTTGCTTATACAAACTTTGCCCTGAAGCACCATCAAAGCCATACTTGCATATAATTGTTAACTCTTTGCCATGCAGCGAAGGTTCCACACGTAGGAATTTTCCAAGCTTTGCACAGTTTTATCCAAAATGTAGCTTTACTTTTACCTCTCCTTCCGTGATGTACAATGGTAACTTTTGGAGGGCAGCAGTCCTTCTTCGCCTCAAGGATGGCAGTATAAGAAGGACACAGTGGTACTCCTTCTTCTTTTGCACAAGATCTTAATGTTATATACTGCCACTTCGAAAGCTTCAATGAGGTCAAAATAAATAAAGCTTTATCAGCGGAATATATAGGCACAGTTTCCTTGGGCTTTAACAATTTATTTATCCTTGTAGCCTCTTTGCTCCGAGACTAGTTTAACGATATCTGCTATATTCTTGTCATGTGCTTTCAAACCGGTTGCATGAGCAAGGCTTTCAGTGCTATACGTTAGGAGGTCTTCCGCTCTCCTTCTCTTCTGTAGCGGGCTTAGCTCTTTAAATGGTTTTCTCGGCCTCACAACTGATGTTGATGTTCCAACACTGCACGTCTCCGGTGTGTAGGATGTTGATGCACCCTCATTTAAAACAAAGTCAGAACTGGAACGGGTTTGCTGCTCTACTGACACTAAATAAGGGGTCATCTTTCCTTTCATGATCTCAGGCCATTTTATGTTCTCTTGCAGCCATGTCTCATACTTTGTTATGTATGTACGTCTCGTGCGATTACACGAGATCCATTTGTTCCTCAACGAACAAACATAAGTCTGACAGAATTGTTTCAATACCCTCTTTTCATTTTCTGACAAATCAATAGTATTCTCAAAAACTTCAAATAAAACATTGGGCTGTAAAAAACAATTGTTGTTTGTCACAAACATGACAATGTCCAAATTGGTATCACAACCTTCCATCACAGCACAATAAAAAAAATAACGTAATAAGTTAGCGCGCACAAGTACTGAGAGCTACTGATAAAAGTAAGCTCAAACGTCCTATTTTTATACAACTACCCTCATTATCGTTCGCTATTCTTTAATTAGGTTTTACAGACTTTAATATTACAGACAATAGAATTTTATTGTGACTAGGGCCCATTTGGCCCTGCTAGAGCTGGTTGATGCTCATGTCATTGGTATATAATTATAACTCAACCATAATCACGGTGATTAAATGAGTTAGTTCTTGGAATGAAATAAAAAAAAACGTATATAATCAATATAATTTTTAATTGTTGTCATCACAAAGGTCATAAGCAGGCTAAAACTAACGATAGTATAAGTAAATCGATCGGCAAGTTCATTTAACCTCGTCAAAGATTTGAAAAATCACGTATCGAAAATTCAAAATTTCAAAAATTTGCTACGTGCAAAGCGGCGCCGAACAGTGCATGAATTGTATGTCATCTTGATGGCCGTGTATCGTACAATAGCTCGTGTGAGCTCCAGCCTATCAGTTCCATTCAGTTTCAAAAAAATGTACATTAAGTGTTTTCTCCCATACAAAAAAAATAAAAAACTTTTTTTTCTCACGCATGGAGCGACTGATACCATCCATACGTTAATATTACGTAAAGGGAGGTATACTAGACCCATTACAATTTTTGTTTTTTTATTTCCGAACTTTAAGTTTCTATGAGTATGGAGCTCGATTTTCAGACCACTGTGCGCCGCCCGCGGTGCCATACTATTATATTCTGTGGCGATGCCGCTGTATTGGTTTCTCTTGGATTTGTATGAGCCCTTGCGGCGCGCCGCCGCGGCGCCGTGTGTTCATACAAATCCAAGGGTGACTGATGCAGAGACGACGAGACGGCGGTGCCGCTGCAGCTGCGGCATAATGTGTAAACGGCCTCAAAGATTAGGTACCTAACATTCATATATAACTATGATTCCTATTTATTATAAACAAAATCAATTTTAAATCTAATTTCTTGCTTTTGATCATTTTCATCGCAATTTTCAGATGAATCTGTTACCTATTTCATTATGCCCATTATCAATAAGTCGCGGTCTGTTAATAAAAACATTAGGTCAGAATTTTTTTTATTTTTGTAATAGCTTAGATAACGTGTAGGTACTTGCGCATTAGAAATACCTAACTTCCGTGTTAATATTTTCGACTTTCTTTCTCCTGCAGACTTTTTTTAGTTATTTATAAAAATATTTAATAGATATATTTAAAAATTCAAAATGACATTTAAATAGAAAATTCGATTTCGTAACCTTAGGAATCGAACCCGAGGACTCTCGAATACAAATCTACACGTCGTCCACATACGTCACTGTGACAGTTGTACGTGAAGTCGAAAATACGTACCTTAAGCGTAATGACTGCACTTTCTTAGACGTTTCCAAAATTCATAGTTTTAGAAAAAAAACACTGCAAAGTGATAACTTTCATTTCGGAAGTCGGTGTCGCTGGTTTCGCATTTTCGTTTTTTGACACCGACTTCCAAAATTATAGTTATTTATCACGCTGTAGTGCTTTTTTTGAAGTCGGTTGTTTTTTTTTTTCTTTCTAATTGTACCTACCCCACAAAAATTCAATTAACACTAGTGCATTGAAGAATCATCAAAATTCGCATAGAAATGCCGGAGATGCAGTACATTTATGCATATTAACTTCGGACATACTACATAAGAATAATTACCTAATGAATATAGAATAACTACATAATTTGTTTGTTAGATCTTTAACTTATTTGCACATCGTTTCCGCGCCATCTATTAGAATACTAGGGCGTAATCTCACAAAACCGTTACTTCTAAATCTCATGTATGCTTTATGTCATAATTGTGATGGGCGTCGTCGTTAGATGGCGTTTGCGTCGATTTTGCATATGTGTGCATGCGTTTTTCAAGGACACTTAGCTCTAGTAAGCCTCTTAACTATCCAGCCTCGCCTGCGGCTCGGGTGGATATAAACGTCTCGGGGTAAAATAGCTTCTTTTATGCCTTAGTTGTACAATCAAATAAGTCCACTAGTGTCAAATACCTAGGCGTACATATCGACCAAACACCTAGACACACTTTCTGGTAGAACTCGTAAGCTAATTTACGTTTTTAAAAAATTACGCAAGTCTGCTGATATGAATACATTGAGGTTGGTTTATTTTGCTTTATGCCAATCGATCTTAGCTTATTGTATTCCAATCTGGTGTGGAGTTACTGAGAACCATTTCATCCGACTAGAACGAGCACAAAGAGCTGTTCTTAAGGTTCTGCTCTTTCGGCCGCTAAGGTATTCCACAGAACAGCTATATGCGGAATCTAAAGTATGAACTGTCAGGCAGCTGTATGTCCTTCAGTCAATGCTCCGTAAGCACTCTACTCGTCCGTCCTCAGAGCCAACAGGCAGAATTAAACACACGGTTTTTCCTCATGAGTCGCATAGAACTTCGTTCGCCAAGAGACACTATTACGTCACCAGCACGAAGCTTTATAACCAGCTTAATAAAGTACTAAAAATTTATCCCGATACTAAATATCAGTTCAAATCTAAGTTACAGGAATATCTTCTAAAACTAACTTATCGCAATACGGAGGATCTTCTGTTGGGAAACTGTAGAAATATAAATTAATATTTAAGGTTTTCATAAATGGAAAATTATGATAATTATACTTGGGCCTCGTCCTCGAGATTAGTATATAACAAGTAGTAGCACATATAATGTCGCCTCCATGCACTTTAGTTTATCCAGGTAAAAACTCCTTTAAAATTTTCTTTATGGTCGATGCCTTAATTTCGCTGTCAGTTCAACGACAATACTTCATTCACATTTTAGTGCTTCGCCATTTTGCATTACAAATTTCTACATAACGCAAAAAATTGTATATCATGCCGAAGAGAAAGCGTTCAGACAGGGAATATGAACGCATAAAAAAGAAACTTAAAAAATTAGAAAGAAAACTGGAACGGAAACATCGGAGGTCTTCTTCGAGTTCCGTTGCCTCTACAGGCTCGCAAGAGGACAACCAAGGTACTTTACATGAGACTCACGTCACAACGTCTTGAGGTGTGACTTGTCTTAGAACTCGGGTTCACGGTACAGCGCCTAGAGATGTACCTTACCCGAGGCAAACGCATTCTGATAACTCTATCCTAATGCAAAAGTACCTTACCAACTGTAAGTATTCCCTTGAGTATAATAATGTAAGACTCACGTCGCAACGATCTGAGGTGTGACTTGTCTTGGAAACACGGATTCACGGTACAACGTCTTGAGGTGTACCTTATCCGTTGTCAACGCACTGGATATCATTGCCATGATTACTTTACCATTTGTAAGTATCCAATTACATGTAATACTAGACTCACATCATACTGACTCGAGGTGTGATTTGTCTTGAAAATAATCTCGGGTTCACGGTACAACGCTTAGAGATGCACCTTACCCGTAGCTATAACTTGGCTCTTATGCATGTTTACTGGGCCCTTTCCCTTGTGCATAGTGCCCATTGCTCCTTACGGAGCTAACACTATTTTCTAGTAACTTTCAAGTTCAAGCAGGCGCCTGTTGCATTCTAGTACACGCTTTCCTACCTAATAGTCTAAACAATCAATTTCAGACGTATTTCTAGAATCCGGAATTGAAAAAGATCTGCTATATGATCTTAGAACAGACATTGAGGCTCCACCTGGTACCCAATTGCTGGAGATTGAGGATGAGCTTACAACGGTACCGGAAGCGCCGCAGCAGCAGCCAACAATTACTCTAACGTCCGCTTTATTGTCTGAGCCTACAGCCGTGACTACAGCTGAAACACAAGAAGCAATAGTTGCTGACTTAGATGAAGTGGCTCTAGAGATACTGGGCGTAGATCCCTCAGTCCCCATATCGCACGTGAAAAACGTACAAAAAGATCTAGCAATTCGGTTTGATTATCTAGCGTCATCAGGGTTAGATAAGAGTTTACGTAAAGAACTGCTTGAGAAATACTTACCTCCCGGTAACTGCTACTCCATTAATGCCCCTATCCTTAACCCGGAAATTAAGGCCGCGTTGACGGAAGTTGTTATTAAAAGGGATAAGGCTTTTTTTGATAAGCAAAAGCAAACAGCATCAGCGATTTCCTCCCTTAGTCAAGCGATAACACTAATGCTGCAAAAAGATGATAAGGATCCAGTCCTACTCAAAACCCTTATGGACACAGGCAGGCTTTTGTGCGACTCACAATATTCGGAATCAATTACAAGGCGTAATTTTATTTTGCCTGTACTGAAGAAAGAGTTGAGGACTCAACTACAGCAAACGAAAATTGATAAATTTTTATTCAGCGAGAAGTTATCTGATGCATTGAAGACTGCCAAAGCAATCCACCAATCTGGAGCAGAACTAAAATTGCCTTCTAATTTTAAACCCTTGTTTAGAAAACCGAAACCTGGTCCTATAAAAAACTGGAAAGGTCCTCCCCTGAACCGCAGGCCAGCTCCTCCACGAGCACAGCCGTCAGGGACATCGAGGACCACACAGCCTGCGCAGACGAAGCCACAGCGTTGGCAATCGTCGAAAGGGTCGCAGCAGACGCCCTTCAACAACCGCCGCTAGATCCGGTACGGTATGCTGGTAAAATATCAAAATTTTATAAACAATGGTCACGGATTACCTCTGAAAAGACCATTCTTTCCTGGGTAGCTGGGTATGAGATTCCATTTGCATGCCCACCGACTCAAAATTATACTATGTCTAATTCTCAAAAATATTCTGGAAAAGAAATTGAACAATTCGAACTGGCTATTAACAATCTGTTAACAATAGGCGCTATTTCTCAATGCGAACCTTGCGAAGGGCAATTCTTATCAAGTATATTTTTAATTCCTAAACCAAACGGTAAAACTAGGTTTATTCTAAACTTAAAAAACCTTAATAAATTCATCGAAACACAACATTTCAAGCTTGAAGACTTGCGTACAACTATTAAGTTCATTTCTAAAGGTTGTTTTATGAGTACTATAGATTTAAAGGACGCGTATTTTTTGATTAGCATTCATGAAAATTCAAGAAAGTTTTTACGGTTCACTTGGATGAATATTCTGTATGAGTTTAATGTTTTACCATTTGGACTTAATACCGCGCCATATGTTTATACAAAAATTATGAAACCGGTAGTAAGATTACTACGATCATGTGGTTTCATGTCCACAATTTATTTAGATGACTTCTGTTTAATAGGACGCGAACGTAGGGAATGTATTCAGAACATTAATACATCAGTTAAACTTTTATCGGCTTTAGGGTTTACTATTAATACAGAAAAGAGTAACTTGATACCGAGTAATACATGCAAATATCTTGGCTATATAATAGATTCCATTAATCTACATATCAGTTTACCTCCTGAAAAAAGAATTAAGATTAAAAATGAATTAAATAAATTCAGGGTAATTACCCGTTGTAAAATCCGCGAATTTGCCCGTCTCATAGGTTTGTTAGCGTCTGCCTGCCCAGCTATTGAATATGGCTGGGTTTATACTAAACAATTCGAACGATGTAAATTTCTTAATCTAAAATCCGATAGTGACTATGAAAAATATATGTACTTACCAGATTCGTTACATTCGGATTTTGACTGGTGGATAAAGGCTATTGACCACTCAGTGAATAGGATAAAGTTTGATAAATATTGTGTTGAGATATTCTCTGATGCCTCAACTACTGGGTGGGGTGCGGCCTGTGCGGACCAAACGGCGAGCGGGATTTGGAGTAAAGATGAGAAACTTAATCACATAAATTATCTGGAAATCCTTGCTGTTTTTATTGGACTCAAGATTTTTGCAAAAGACTTGTCACATAGTCAGATTCTGTTGCGCACCGATAATACTACAGCAATATCTTATATAAACCGCATGGGTGGGGTACAATTCCCTCACCTTACATACATTACCAAACAAATATGGCAATGGTGTGAGATTCGAAATTTATTTATATTCGCTTCTTACATTCGCTCAGCTGACAACGATGTGGCAGACGCTGAGTCAAGAAAAAATCATCCTGACATTGAGTGGGAACTTTCAGATCTCGCGTTCCAAAAGGTTGCAAATACTTTAGGTACTCCTATTATAGACATATTATTCGCAAGTAGGATTAATAAAAAATGTTCTAAGTACATTTCTTGGCATCAGGATCCAGACGCTTACGCCATAAATGCTTTTTCAGTGAATTGGTCAAAATTCTTTTTTTACGGTTTTCCGCCTTTTTCAATTATTTTTAAAACCATAAGGAAAATCATCACGGACAAGGCTAGAGGTATACTTATAGTACCCTTGTGGCCTACACAACCGTGGTACCCGCTCTTTTATGAACTCTTAGAGAGTAAACCTCTTATTCTTTATCAAAGTAAAGATCTAATTCTCTCTCACTCCAGCAGCCGACATATACATCGGCAGACTACCCTGGTGGCCGGCATATTATCCGGACATCTCTATTGAAGAAGGGCATGTCACCTTCCGCCATAGATGTCATGCTAGCGTCACTTTCTGCAAACTCTTTCAAGCAATATGATTCCTGTTTGAAGAAATGGTTCCTATTCTGCCAAGGAAAAAATTTTGATATGTTTAATGTATCGGTACCAAATATTATTGAATTTTTAAATATGGGCTACCAGTCGGGAGCCCAGTATGGTACTTTAAATACGTACCGTTCCTCTCTGGCTCTCATTTTCGGACGTCAGATTGGTGAAGATGATCTCATTAAACGATTTCTTAAGGGAGTTTTTCGCTTACGACCCTCGTTACCTAAGTATGATTCCACTTGGGACACTTCTATAGTATTAAATACTCTAGCCACTTGGTTTCCAAATGAGAACTTATCTTTAGAAAAAATAACAAAAAAATTAATAACATTGCTTGCTTTGGTAACCGCGCACAGAGTACAAACATTTTCTAAAATCATGATTCAGAATATTGTCATCCTTCCTAATGAGATTTCTATTAAAATCCCTGACTGTATTAAAACATCTCGACCTGGATCCCTACAACCTAGGCTCGTTCTCCCTTTTTTTGAACACAAACCAGAGATATGTCCTGCGAAGGTACTTTGTTCATATCTCGGTTTAACAAAAGATCTACGCAAACATGACTCATTATTCGTTAGTCTAAGAAAACCCCATACTGCACGTCGATTCTGTAAAATTCATACAACAACTCGCATCTCACATCGCTATTCACTCTCACTTCGCATAAGGTTCAAAATGACCTTGATTTTGCATTCTGTAAGCATCACCTAGTCACTTGCGAAGTGAAGTGAGGTCCGAAGCGACCAATATGGCACTAGTGACTACCACACTCAACAAAATGTAAGTCGAGATTTACCGGTTTTTTATTTTATCAGTTTTTGACACAGAATTTTAGCTAAATATGATGTTTAAATTACAATTTATTATTTTAAGGAATTTGAGGCAGCTAATAAGTAAAAAATAAACAGAAAACTCTAAATTCGTGCCGTGAATATAATCTATGCTTACCCTACGAAAAAATATTACTGACAGCCAATGTCATTATTAATCTGTGGACAATATTTTCATCTCGTCGTTGCATTGTTTTGTTTACGTTTTGTTTGTTTTTTGATCGTTCAGTGCCGATATTAATTGTGAAATAATCATGAAGTAAGTTTATATTTCTTGTTGTAAAGTTCAAAAATAATATTAATTAAAGAAATGTTTACCTAAGTATTTTGTTTTCTAATCCAACAATAATGTTTCAGTCCAAATGAAACACGTTCCTCTCACCCATCGTCGGCTCAGGTTGAAACTCTGATAGAGTTTATGGAAAGAAACCCTGGCATAGCGAAGGGTTTCTTGAAAACTCAAAATGCCAGAGAGCGAAGTCGACGCCAGTGGGAGGAACTAGCCGTGCGCCTCAATAGTATGGGTGGCACTATCAAAACCTACAAACAGTGGACCAAGGTTAGCAGTGCTTTTTTTTACATGTTAGAACCACTTAACATTCCATAAAGCAAACCACTTAAAATGTGCGATAATCTTGGTTTCAAGTGTGTTCCTTGATTTCATAAATATCTTATTGTAATTTTACGTAATTTTACTCAATTCTTGACTATAAATAATAAGGAAATGGAGATTTTAATGTAGTTTAAAAAATACATGTGTATTTAATAACAGCAATTTTTTATAATTTCTTTAACTAAATGTCTGATTATAGTATTGGTCTGACAAAAAAAGCGCCATAAAAAAAAAAGTAGCAGCACGCTCTGCTGCTAGGCGTAGGACTGGTGGTGGGGTGGAGGATGAAGTGGAATTATCAGAGCTTGAAGAAAGAATTGTTGCTTTATGTGGTGGTGAAAGTTTTTCTACAGGAGATGCACATTTAGGCATACAGCCATTTCCGGTAAGTTTAGAAATGCATTAGGTAAGTAGTACTGGAAGCACTCTGCAAGGTTTGCTGTCGTTTTTATAGCGCCCATTTTTTTTTTAGTAGTTTAGACCCTTTCTAATGTAAAGTGAATTTTTATGTTAAATTTACCTTCCTGTTTCAGGAAAATGATACTCCGTCTCCATCACATGAAGCGCAACAAATACTAGATGCTGATACTGACAATGTAAGATATTTAAATTTAATTCATAATTTTATGGAATTAATTAATGATATACTCTTATCTAGCATTTATTTGTTTATATTTACTTATTATAGATTTATGTACCACAACAACAGCAGAGTCAGGCACCTACAGAGGAATCACCAGCTATTTTATTTCATGTAAGTTATATTGTACTAAATACTAGGTAGTACCTAGTCACATCAGATTTATATAGGTAGTAATAGGTACATGAACCCACTATTATAAATCTGATGTATCTAGATTATACTCTATTAGATCTATAAATATTCAAATTCATTATTACCAATATAATTCAAATAGTAATTTATCTGCAGGGTACTATTTGCAGTCCAAATATTTTAATATAATTTTATCCCATAAGGAAGATACCATTTTATCCAATTTACTTTTCAGGATCCCACTCTGATTGAGGACAGTCAAGAAGAACACACTCGTAATTACAGACCACCAGCTCGTGCAATTTCGAGAAAACTGCTGTTTGCTTCCTCATCCAGCTCAACTGTGGGAACAAGCCAAAGCATTTTACGGGTATGTATCTGAGTAGAGACAGACTGTGATGATTCAAATCATACCTTGAGAACAGATCCACTATACTCTGACTCAAGGTATATAGGGCTTTAGTCCGTAGTCGGATAACCATGTCACATGTTTTTTTTTTGTTTACTTTTTTATTTAACTACTTAAACCTAAGGAGTATACATAAGATTTTTTCAAATTTCTCTGAAATTTCAAGTGCTTTAATATTATTTACTGTGTCACTCGCAACTTTTATAATATTAGGAAGTGGGTTTCCTTTTTAAGATTGTTTCTGTTGTTTCAGAATAACCAGTTAGAGCACACGCCTCCTCCAAATCCTCATGTATATCATCCGAGCCTGTCCCCTCCAACTGTAACACTGTCCCACACACCCACACCTTCACCTTCACGCCGTGGTTCCACCCAAGTAGCCTCCCCAGTGATTCAAAGAACTGCTGCTTCATCATGTAAGTGAACAATAAATTATAAACAACTTTCACTACCATTTGATGGAGAATTTTAAAGAAGTTGCATTTTCCATACTAAAATTTTCTTTTTTATTTATTACTTAATTTATAAATTACTTAGATTAAGCGACAAAAATAAGTTTTGGCTTAGGTAATCCTCCCTGAGACACAAAATAATGGTCATTAATCGATATAATATCAAGCAAGATGAATATAGTAAATCATAGAAGTGACGACTTAAAGAACCTTCATGTAAGTTATGTAAATATTTATCTTTTTAGCTTCTCGTCACGCAGCTTCAGTTGCTTCACCTTCTCGCCGCCCTAGGACAGTTCGTGGTAGTCGAGGTGGTTCTGTGTGTAAGTACAAACTATCAAAACTTCACTTTTGAAACAAATGACAACGAAAAGCTGCTATTTATTTATGAGTTTTTATTAACGCATGTACTAATAGGTGTTCTCTTTTCAGCATCACGTCACACGTCTTCAGTTGCTGCTCCTCCACCATCACAACGGCGAACGGAATTCTCCACCACCACCGAGAGATTCCTGAGGGTGGAAGAACAGCAGCTGGAGATACGAAGATTAAATGCACAGATCTTGCAATCCTTTCTGGAGAGGAGTGCAGAGAGGGATACAATTTTAGCTGAAGCTGTGGCTGCAGTCGGGAAAGGGCTGCAAGCATTGGCAGAGGCCAAAAATAGAGATAGGGTGTAGCAGTATGAGTCGTGTTTTAGTTTTTAAAGTAAGATTTTTAGTTTTTAAAGTAAGTTTTTTTTTTAATATTTAATTAAACACTTTTAACGAATACTAGCGCAGTTTTATTGAAAGACCCGCCTCACACACCACAGAATACATACAATAAACAACACCAAAATCAAAATCAAATATTTTTATTTCACTTAGGTGCTCGGTTCGGGTTGGTCGATTCCATGGAGAAGAACCGGCAAGAAACTCCATGGTTACTCTTTTAAAATATGGTATAGTTTTACAAACTGATTGTCACAAATTTTGAATAGGTACTTAGATATGTGAGAAAAACGTAGGTCTGGTAACAAGGGGAAAGTCCTTACGAAAATTAGCACTACAAAAGAAGAAATATATATATACACACGACCTACAATGTTCTCACATTCACAAACAAGGAGTATGGAAAAATCTGTATAAAAAGAAAGCTATAAAGCTGGGTTACTTCTATATTGTCTTACTTACAAACTGTAACAAATCTGAACAAAGAGAGTAAAAGCTAAGGCAAAACGAACACAATAAAATAAAAAAAACTTGTATACAGGAATAAAATAAAATAGATGAATCATTATCCTAACACGTGGATAGAAGAAGTTAAAGATTACAAATAAGTGCTGCTGCTGAGCTGCCAGGGAAGCCACACGTGCAGTAGGAACTATTGCCACACATGCTTGTCTTCAACCACCGATCAATTAATTATGACGTGAACGCCAAAGCCTATTCACTATGTTTCGCCTACGCAATTGCCCTAGAGCTAAATCGGCGTTAGATGGCAAATCCCTAGTTTGCCTCCTTTGAACTTCAGCAATTGTTTGAAGCTCTTCTAGTCGCTCTTCTTCCGAAATTGTGAATGCCGGCATTCCTGCGCGATTGCACATGTTGTGCAAAACACAACATGCAATAACTATTTTTGCAACTACGTCTGGATGATAGTTGAGCACTCTGTGTACTAATAAGCACCTAAATCGTCCTTTTAGGAGGCCTATTGTTCTCTCTACTGAATTACGAGCACTTAAATGACGCTCATTATAATATGCTTCTGGGGAATTATCTTCAGCGCCACTAATTGGTGTCATAAGGAAGGCGCGCTGAGCATATCCTGAATCCCCTGAAAAAAAAAAAAACATAACTATGTAGTTTTTATACCTAGTAATTAGGCTTATATTCTGAAGTAGGGGCAGGGAGGGATTAACTTACCGAGCAAAACAACTTCTTCACCAGCATTTGTTAATGCCTCTAAGTGTTCTTTTATAACACCATAATTAAAAATGAAGCTATCATGTGTAGCTCCACCATAGGTTGGATCCACATTTAAAATATTTAAATCTGCATCTGTAATCTAAAAAAAAAAAAATATTATAAAGATAATTGAATGCCTAATTATAATTGATTACAACATTGAAATCCACTTTACCAATTGCACATTTCTTGCATGGTAGCCTTTGCGGCAGTAAAAACGTTCTTCATTCTCTGCTGGTTTTTTCATTGCCACCAGAGTGCCATCAATACACCCAAGAGCTGCTGGAAAGCCAAACTTTTTGTAGAACCTGTAATTTACAATAACCACTAACATGATCAACTGTCATATAAAATGTAAAAATCAAATGGTCACTTTAATTATAATATATTATACCTACTAACCTTTCTTTTAACATTTGTCTTTCTTGTATATTTTGTGGAAACCTTATATATTTTTTTACTATGGCCGGATTATTCAGAGCTTCCACTACTTCATTTATGCAACGAGATGCTGATGGTTGCGATAAATATGTTCGTATGTTTTCTTTAATAATTTTCTGATAACTGCCATTAGCCAAGAATGACAAGGTGCATAATATCTGAAACAATAAATCAATAAAAAATTAAATAGGTAGGTAGGTAGCCTACCTACTTTATCTGGATCTAGTCAAAACAAAATAGGGACCAATTTGGTTTTTTTTATGCTGAATAGAATACCAATATTATAACTATAGGTACCTTAGACTAACATGAAAACATATATGCCTACAGCTAGCGGGGAATCCACCTAAAGGGAATAAATACTCCTTATTATGAAGTGTTTTTCATAAATTAGGTATGGTATGCTTGGTTACAAATCTTTCAGCTATAAACTGTGTAAATACTTACAAAATTAACTTTATACTTATTAAAATATACTTACTTTTACACGAATTGAAAGTCCTTTTCCTAGACGTTTTGTGGGCTTTATCAGAGGCAGTAACTCATACTCCAGTTGGTCAATTAACTCCTTTGATAATCTATACACGCTCACATAGTCGTCATCTCGGGTTAATAAAGATAAACTTCGAATTTTGGTAGATTGTCGACGCTTTTCTAGTTTATCCAAAGCGTGAGCTTCTTCTAATATAGATTTAAACAAAAACATTCTTGCCATCGTTATCGCTTAAGTAGGTATTACACTTATTCACTTTAAAACTTTATATAAACACTTTCTTCTATTTTCACTTAGTGATCGATGATTTTCACTCGTAAAATAGATGCTTATAATTTGACACTTTGAATCGAGTTCGAGTACGAAGTGAGCGTCGAAGTGACGGCGGAATTACCTTACAGAATGCTACTTCATACGTCATCTCATACTTTATCTGTCAAAATCTCACGGTTAATTTAGTTCAACTCGCTGACACGCTCGCAAGGGTAGCGCTAGTGTATCAACCGAGTTTTTAGAATGCCAATCAAGAAACTCACTGCGGATTCAGATTCGAATGTTAGAGTGAGGTCTTACAGAATCACACAGCTGCGGTGTCTTCCCAAACTTTAAGCAGGTGGATTAAAACCACATTAGCTTTGAGTGGTATTAACGTTTCTATATTTTCCGCGCACAGTACTAGACATGCTAGTACATCAAAAGCGTGTAGCTTGGGGGTTAACTTAGATACTATCAGAAAGACCGCCGGATGGTCTGACAATTCCAATTGTTTTGCTAGATTTTATAATAGAGTAATTTCTGTTGATCCCAATAAACATGTATTTGCTTCTAGCATTATTAACTCATAATTAAGTTCCTTTATTTACTTATTTTTTCGTTCAATAATAATGAACTCTTACTTAAGTTCTTTTTGTTTTTATCTTTTTTTTTTTAAGTTCGTTTCTTTTTTGTTTTTTCTTTTAATAATGAAAGATTAAAGAATAAGTTTAAGTTGAATTATTCTTTCATTTGATATTTTACATTAATCTCTCAAGATCTACTTGTTATATACTAATCTCGAGGACGAGGCCCAAGTATAATTAGTGATTAAACGAACTTACCTGTACGTGAAGTTCTATCACAATTATAGTTGGGCCTCGTCCGAAGAGATTAGCTACCCCCCCTCCCCTTTACTTTTAGATCCCTTTTAGTAAAATATCTGTTGAGTTTAATTTCAGCTCTAAACATAATGAAGTATTGTCGTTGAACTGACAGCGAAATTAAGGCATCGACCATAAAGAAAATTTTAAAGGAGTTTTTACCTGGATAAACTAAAGTGCATGGAGGCGACATTATATGTGCTACTACTTGTTATATACTAATCTCTTCGGACGAGGCCCAACTATAATTGTGATAGAACTTCACGTACAGGTAAGTTCGTTTAATCACTAATTATTATATACTCTCGCTTACGGTCGCACACTCACTCATAGTCACACACACTCTTTCACAAACATACACTCACCCTCTAACACCCACACACACATCATAAGTTCATAACACTAAACACATCCCAACACATTTAGAGACGTACACAACACTTTCATTTATTTTTGTTTTTCTTGTATTCTGTTTTGTTTTTTTTTCTTTTTATTTCTCTTGGACTTGTCCTAATGGATTATTGTGTATAATGTGTGTCCTATTTTCTATATGCGGGCGTTTTCATTTTAAATGGCGCAGGTGGTTTTTGTCGTTTTTTATTTTTATTTTTTTAAATATTATGTGGAATATTATTATTAAAATATTATAAATAAAGAAAAAAAAAGTACATAAACACTATATTCCAAGTTTATTATTCCTTGACTGATCAAATAAGTTACACGAAAATTAAAACTTGCATTTGGTCAAAATGTTACGATACAGACCAAATTGTTGAAATTTTAAATAAAGATAAATATCTATTGACTAAGTACTTAGTAATATTTAATTTCATTAATTGATATCATAAACTTATACTGAGCGTTTTTCTCATTTAATTTCCAGCAGTTTATTTGTTATCGCGATTTGATTTTTGTTACTAAAAAGACATTTTTAGCCTGACTTACTTTAAAAAAATAATTTTAGAAAATAAAATACACATTTCTGCACTTAATTATTACATTTAATCATAACATAAATATATTTTTTACAATAATTCAAAATTCAAAGTGTCCTAAAACAATAATAATTTAAAAGGTTGTTTTTTAAAACCTGCGCCATTTAAAATGAAAATGCCCATGCACATCACTTTGAAGGGACACTGGCTTCTAAGATACAGGTACATAAACCTAGTTTAGAAGTCAGGATTTTACACTCTGGAACACTAACTTAAGAGGCTTACTAGACCTAAGTGTCCTTGAAAAACGCATGCACACATATGCAGAATCGACGCAAACGCCATCTAACGACGACGCCCATCACAATTATGACATAAAGCATACATGAGATTTAGAAGTAACGGTTTTGTGAGATTACGCCCTAGTATTCTAATAGATGGCGCGGAAACGATGTGCAAATAAGAAACAAATTATGTAGTTATGTGTGACAACATAATAAATTTTATTCGTTTTGAGTATGACTTGAAAAACTTAAGGATGTGGGTGATTTTGAAATAAAACTGATTCAATGAAATTAAAAACATTTTTAACCGACTTCAAAAAAGGAGGTTGTGTATTCGACCCGTATGTATGTATGTAATGTATGTATGTGTGTATGTTTGTATATATATTTGTAGATTTTCTAAAAAACTGATGAACCAATTTTGATCATTCTTTCACTAATGTGATCTACATACTTCCAGGAAGGTTTTAGTATATAATACATTAGGATTTTAACTTTTTTTTGTCACATGAAAACTTACATCAAATTTTGAATGTACTAGGGCCAGCAAACAAAAATATGTGAATGAAAAAAAATTGACACGTCAGGTTAAAATAACCATGATCCTTTGGTTCGGTCCAAATCATTGGTTTAGCAAATGGCATATGTCTGGGTTCCAGTTTATCCCAACCTTATAGCAGTCTCACACACGTTACACAACATTTTTGTGGAACCCAGGATTTATCTTGATTTCTGACAGGAAATCCAAAATAGTTTAAATAGCACTGTTTCAATTAGTGATGTGAAATTTCGACGCTGAGATGTAAAAGTTAATTCTCCACACACATAACAAAAACTGTCGGGGTTGTTACAACACTTTCGTGGCATGTTTACGATGTAACAAACGTATATAAGATGTAAGTTGAATGCAATAGTTATACAGTCGTCTAAATTAAGTTATTCAAAAAAAGACACTTATATGAGGTCAGAAATGAATATGTAGCTGTCACAAAAAAACTGGACGTAATTGAAACAAAATTATTATATATTGTTAATGAGGACACACTAACATTAACAAAAATCATCACAAAGTTCGTGTGACAAGAACAGTGTTTACCATATAATTATTCTTATGTAGTATGTCCGAAGTTAATATGCATAAATGTACTGCATCTCCGGCATTTCTATGCGAATTTTGATGATTCTTCAATGCACTAGTGTTAATTGAATTTTTGTGGGGTAGGTACAATTAGAAAGAAAAAAAAAACAACCGACTTCAAAAAAAGCACTACAGCGTGATAAATAACTATAATTTCGGAAGTCGGTGTCAAAAAACGAAAATGCGGAACCAGCGACACCGACTTCCGAAATAAAAATTATCACTTTGCAGTGTTTTTTTCTAAAACAATGAATTTTGGAAACATCTAAGAAAGTGCAGTCGGTATTTTCGACTTCACGTACAACTGTCACAGTGACGTATGTGGACGACGTGTAGATTTGTATTCGAGAGTCCCCGGGTTCGATTCCCAAGGTTACGAAATCGAATTTTCTATTTAAATGTCATTTTGAATTTTTAAATATATCTATTAAATATTTTTATAAATAACTAAAAAAAGTCTGCAGGAGAAAGAAAGTCGAAAATATCAACACGGAAGTTAGGTATTTCTAATGCGCAAGTACCTACACGTTATCTAAGCTATTACAAAAATAAAAAAAATTCTGACCTAATGTTTTTATTAACCGACCGCGACTTATTGATAATGGGCATAATGAAATAGGTAACAGATTCATCTGAAAATTGCGATGAAAATGATCAAAAGCAAGAAATTAGATTTAAAATTGATTTTGTTTATAATAAAAAGGAATCATAGTTATATATGAATGTTAGGTACCTAATCTTTGAGGCCGTTTACACATTATGCCGCAGCTGCAGCGGCACCGCCGTCGCTGCATCAGTCACCCTTGGATTTGTATGAACACACGGCGCCGCGGCGGCGCGCCGCAAGGGCTCATACAAATCCAAGAGAAACCAATACAGCGGCATCGCCACAGAATATAATAGTATGGCACCGCGGGCGGCGCACAGTGGTCTGAAAATCGAGCTCCATACTCATAGAAACTTAAAGTTCGGAAATAAAAAAACAAAAATTGTAATGGGTCTAGTATACCTCCCTTTACGTAATATTAACGTATGGATGGTATCAGTCGCTCCACGCGTGAGAAAAAAAAGTTTTTTATTTTTTTTTGTATGGGAGAAAACACTTAATGTACATTTTTTTGAAACTGGATGGAACTGATAGGCTGGAGCTCGCACGAGCTATTGTACGATACACGGCCATCAAGATGACATACAATTCATGCACCGTTCGGCGCCGCTTTGCACGTAGCAAATTTTTGAAATTTTGAATTTTCGATACGTGATTTTTCAAATCTTTGACGAGGTTAAATTAACTTGCCGATCGATTTACTTATACTATCGTTAGTTGTAGCCTGCTTATGACCTTTGTGATGACAACAATTAAAAATTATATTGATTATATACGTTTTTTTTTTATTTCATTCCAAGAACTAACTCATTTAATCACCGTGATTATGGTTGAGTTATAATTATATACTAATGACATGAGCATCAACCAGCTCTAGCAGGGCCAAATGGGCCCTAGTCACAATAAAATTCTATTGTCTGTAATATTAAAGTCGGTAAAACCTAATTAAAGAATAGCGAACGATAATGAGGGTAGTTGTATAAAAACAGGACGTTTGAGCTTACTTTTATCAGTAGCTCTCAGTACTTGTGCGCGCTAACTTATTACGTTATTTTTTTAATTGTGCTGTGATGGAAGGTTGTGATACCAATTTGGACATTGTCATGTTTGTGACAAACAACAATTGTTTTTCACAGCCCAATGTTTTATTTGAAGTTTTTGAGAATACTATTGATTTGTCAGAAAATGAAAAGAGGGTATTGAAACAATTCTGTCAGACTTATGTTTGTTCGTTGAGGAACAAATGGATCTCGTGTAATCTCACGAGACGTACATACATAACAAAGTATGAGACATGGCTGCAAGAGAACATAAAATGGCCTGAGATCATGAAAGGAAAGATGACCCCTTATTTAGTGTCAGTAGAGCAGCAAACCCGTTCCAGTTCTGACTTTGTTTTAAATGAGGGTGCATCAACATCCTACACACCGGAGACGTGCAGTGTTGGAACATCAACATCAGTTGTGAGGCCGAGAAAACCATTTAAAGAGCTAAGCCCGCTACAGAAGAGAAGGAGAGCGGAAGACCTCCTAACGTATAGCACTGAAAGCCTTGCTCATGCAACCGGTTTGAAAGCACATGACAAGAATATAGCAGATATCGTTAAACTAGTCTCGGAGCAAAGAGGCTACAAGGATAAATAAATTGTTAAAGCCCAAGGAAACTGTGCCTATATATTCCGCTGATAAAGCTTTATTTATTTTGACCTCATTGAAGCTTTCGAAGTGGCAGTATATAACATTAAGATCTTGTGCAAAAGAAGAAGGAGTACCACTGTGTCCTTCTTATACTGCCATCCTTGAGGCGAAGAAGGACTGCTGCCCTCCAAAAGTTACCATTGTACATCACGGAAGAAGAGGTAAAAGTAAAGCTAAATTTTGGATAAAACTGTGCAAAGCTTGGAAAATTCCTACGTGTGGAACCTTCGCTGGATGGCAAAGAGTTAACAATTATATGCAAGTATGGCTTTGATGGTGCTTCAGGGCAAAGTTTGTATAAGCAAACTATGGCAGACGAAGACGATTCCAGTATGTTTATGTGTTCTTTTGTGCCTCTGCGCTTAGTTTGTGGCGAAGAAAAGGTATGGGAGAATCCAAAGCCATCTTCCACAATGTTCTGCTGACCAATTTATTTTAAGTTTTCAAACGAAAACAAGTTGAACATCGTGGAAGAACAGGCTCTGATTGAGGCTCAGATTGAAGCAGTATCTAATTATAACTCAACCATAATCACGGTTGTAGAATCCTGTTGATTCCGTACTTATGTTAAACATATCACTTCACTGGCTCACTACCACATCAAGCGCCATCGTATATAGCCTGCTTCACTTTGTCTGTTTCCCGCCATTCCTCGTAACTGACAGATGACATAACATAACTGACAGCAGCTACCCCGCTTGTGTGAATGAGACAGTGTTTACATATCTATTTAATAGATACACTACAACGGTGATTAAATGAGTTAAGTAGTTCTTGGAATGAAATTAAAAAAAAAACGTATAGGTACTTATAATCAACATAATTTTTAATTGTTGTCATCATAAAGGTCATAAGCAGGCTAAAAGTAACGATAGTATAAGTAAATCGATCAGCAAGTTCATTTATTCACGTCAAAGATTTGAAAAATCACATATCGAAAACACAAAATTTCAAAAATTTGCTACGTGCAAAGCGGCGCCCAGCGGTCCATGAATTGTATGTCATCTTGATGGCCGTGTATGGTACAATAGCTTGTGTGAGCTCCAGCCTATCAGTTCCATTCAGTTTCAAAAAAATGTACATTAACCCCCTTATTCATAAAACTTATCAAACCTATTTTAGTTAAAATGGGGATTGTCTCTTTCTTACACACAGAAATGACAACGTGACAGATAAAGACAAACGTTCTATAAACCTATTTTAGCTAAAATAGAGATAAAATAGGATTATGAATAAGGGGGTTAGTGTTTTCTCCCATACAAAAAAAAACAAAAAACTTTTTTTTCTCACGCGTGGAGCGACTGATACCATCCATACGTTAATATTACGTAAAGGGAGGTATACTAGACCCATTACAATTTTTGTTTTTTTATTTCCGTACTTTAAGTTTCTATGAGTATGGAGCTCGATTTTCAGACCACTGTGCGGCGGCGAGTTTTGATAGATCTTATCAAAACTCGTCGCCGCGCCGCACCGCCGGCGGCGCGGCGGCGCGGCGGCGCCGTGTGTTCATACAAATCCAAGGGTGACTGATGCAGCGGCGCCGCGGCGGCGGCGATGCCGCTGCAGCTTCGGCATGATGTGTAAACGGCCTCAAGGATTAGGTACTCGTACCTAACATTCATACATAATTATTATGATTTCTATTTATTATAAACACAATCAATAAAAATTAAACTCTTGCTTGTGATAATTTTCATCGCAATTTTCGGATGAATCTGTGATTTCTTTATGCATATTATCAATAAGTCGCGGTCTGTTAATAAATTTAGGTTTTTTTTATTGTTACAATGGCATAGAAAACGTGTAGGTACTTACGCATTAGAAGTAACTTCCGTGTTGATATTTTCGACTTTCTTTCTCCTGTGAAAGATAATTACATTGTAGACGTTTTTTTAGTTATTTATAAAAATATATTTAAAAATTCAAAATACATTTAAATAAAATTAAATCGATTTCGTATCACTGGGAATCGAACCCGGGGACCCTTGAACACGAACCTGCGCGTCGTCTACATAAGCCAATGTAACGATTGCGTATCTCGTCGAAAAAACTGAGCTTATGCGTAATAAGTGCATTTTCTTAAACTACCAAAATTCATAGCGAAAAAAAATATTCAGTAATAATAAAATGCTCTTACTTTTTAATTTCGTTCATATGTTCGGCGTTTGTTTTATATGAACGTTTTGTAGTCCTCCTAAGGGAATGTTTCACTTTATTTCCCATATTTACAAATGATATAATTGATAGCAAATTATTACGCTTTTTTAACTTAAAAGTATTTTATATTTACATGAAATAAAAATATTTACAGAAAGAAGATATGCAAATAGTAATAATAAACAATGAATGTATGTAGGTACAAATAAATAATGCGGCGAAAAGAGCGACGCGTCCGTATAGTATCAGGCCTCGGCCGGCATTATTGCTACACGCACGGGGGTTTACCGTTTACGTACACATGCGCACTTATTATGTTCGGAACTATGAATATTATGCTATTTACAATAAAACTATTGTTTGAACTAAAAAAATAAAACACTATTATTTTAGTATGTTGCTTGTAGAATGATCTGACAAAAAATCAGAATGATTGTATGTATATTAGTATGGTTTCTATTGTAAAAAGAGTTTTTAGAGGTATCTTCATGATTTTTTTCTATCGTACCAAATTAGTTGTATTATGTTTTCAAAACACTATCTATCTAAAAATTCAAAATACATTTAAATAAAATTTAAAAAGAAAGTACGATTTCGTAACCTTGGGAATCGAACCCGGGGACTCTCGAATACAAATCTACACGTCGTCCACATACGTCACTGTGACAGTTGTACGTGAAGTCGAAAATACCGACTGCACTTTCTTAGATGTTTCCAAAATTCATTGTTTTATTGCAAAAGTAAAAATATTCAGTTAAAAATAAAATGCTCATACTTTTTACTTTCGTTCATATTATGTTCGGCTTTTGTTTTATATGAACGTTTTGTAGTCCTCCTAACGGAATGTTTCACTATATTTCCCATTTATTTACAAATTATTACCCTATTTTAAGAGGCTTACTAGACCTAAGTGTCCTTGAAAAACGCATGCACACATATGCAGAATCGACGCAAACGCCATCTAACGACGACGCCCATCACAATTATGACATAAAGCATACATGAGATTTAGAAGTAACGGTTTTGTGAGATTACGCCCTAGTATTCTAATAGATGGCGCGGAAACGATGTGCAAATAAGTTAAAGATCTAACAAACAAATTATGTAGTTATGTGTGACAACATAATAAATTTTATTCGTTTTGAGTGTGACTTGAAAAACTTAAGGATGTGGGTGATTTTGAAATAAAACTGATTCAATGAAATTTAAAACATTTTTAACCGACTTCAAAAAAGGAGGTTGTGTATTCGACCCGTATGTATGTACCTATGTAATGTATGTATGTGTGTATGTTTGTATATATATTTGTAGATTTTCTAAAAAACTGATGAACCAATTTTGATCATTCTTTCACTAATGTGATCTACCTACATACTTCCAGGAAGGTTTTAGTATATAATACATTAGGTAATTATTCTTATGTAGTATGTCCGAAGTTAATATGCATAAATGTACTGCATCTCCGGCATTTCTATGCGAATTTTGATGATTCTTCAATGTACTAGTGTTAATTGAATTTTTGTGAGGTAAGTAGGTACAATTAGAAAGAAAAAAAAACAACCGACTTCAAAAAAAGCACTACAGCGTGATAAATAACTATAATTTCGGAAGTCGGTGTCAAAAAACGAAAATGCGGAACCAGCGACACCGACTTCCGAAATAAAAGTTATCACTTTGCAGTGTTTTTTTCTAAAACTATGAATTTTGGAAACATCTAAGAAAGTGCAGTCATTTCGAATAAGCTAAGTATTTTCGACTTCACGTACAACTGTCACAGTGGCGTATGTGGACGACGTGTAGATTTGTATTCGAGAGTCCCCGGGTTCGATTCCCAAGGTTACGAAATCGAATTTTCTATTTAAATGTCATTTTGAATTTTTAAATATATCTATTAAATATTTTTATAAATAACTAAAAAAAGTCTGCAGGAGAAAGAAAGTCGAAAATATCAACACGGAAGTTAGGTATTTCTAATGCGCAAGTACCTACACGTTATCTAAGCTATTACAAAAATAAAAAAAATTCTGACCTAATGTTTTTATTAACCGACCGCGACTTATTGATAATGGGCATAATGAAATAGGTAACAGATTCATCTGAAAATTGCGATGAAAATGATCAAAAGCAAGAAATTAGATTTAAAATTGATTTTGTTTATAATAAAAAGGAATCATAGTTATATATGAATGTTAGGTACCTAATCTTTGAGGCCGTTTACACATTATGCCGCAGCTGCAGCGGCACCGCCGTCGCTGCATCAGTCACCCTTGGATTTGTATGAACACACGGCGCCGCGGCGGCGCGCCGCAAGGGCTCATACAAATCCAAGAGAAACCAATACAGCGGCATCGCCACAGAATATAATAGTATGGCACCGCGGGCGGCGCACAGTGGTCTGAAAATCGAGCTCCATACTCATAGAAACTTAAAGTTCGGAAATAAAAAAACAAAAATTGTAATGGGTCTAGTATACCTCCCTTTACGTAATATTAACGTATGGATGGTATCAGTCGCTCCACGCGTGAGAAAAAAAAGTTTTTTATTTTTTTTGTATGGGAGAAAACACTTAATGTACATTTTTTTGAAACTGAATGGAACTGATAGGCTGGAACTCGCACGAGCTATTTTACGATACACGGCCATCAAGATGACATACAATTCATGCACCGTTCGGCGCCGCTTTGCACGTAGCAAATTTTTGAAATTTTGAATTTTCGTTACGTGATTTTTCAAATCTTTGACGAGGTTAAATTAACTTGCCGATCGATTTACTTATACTATCGTTAGTTGTAGCCTGCTTATGACCTTTGTGATGACAACAATTAAAAATTATATTGATTATATACGTTTTTTTTATTTCATTCCAAGAACTAACTCATTTAATCACCGTGATTATGGTTGAGTTATAATTATATACTAATGACATGAGCATCAACCAGCTCTAGCAGGGCCAAATGGGCCCTAGTCACAATAAAATTCTATTGTCTGTAATATTAAAGTCTGTAAAACCTAATTAAAGAATAGCGAACGATAATGAGGGTAGTTGTATAAAAACAGGACGTTTGAGCTTACTTTTATCAGTAGCTCTCAGTACTTGTGCGCGCTAACTTATTACGTTATTTTTTTTATTGTGCTGTGATGGAAGGTTGTGATACCAATTTGGACATTGTCATGTTTGTGTCAAACAACAATTGTTTTTCACAGCCCAATGTTTTATTTGAAGTTTTTGAGAATACTATTGATTTGTCAGAAAATGAAAAGAGGGTATTGAAACAATTCTGTCAGACTTATGTTTGTTCGTTGAGGAACAAATGGATCTCGTGTAATCTCACGAGACGTACATACATACATAACAAAGTATGAGACATGGCTGCAAGAGAACATAAAATGGCCTGAGATCATGAAAGGAAAGATGACCCCTTATTTAGTGTCAGTAGAGCAGCAAACCCGTTCCAGTTCTGACTTTGTTTTAAATGAGGGTGCATCAACATCCTACACACCGGAGACGTGCAGTGTTGGAACATCAACATCAGTTGTGAGGCCGAGAAAACCATTTAAAGAGCTAAGCCCGCTACAGAAGAGAAGGAGAGCGGAAGACCTCCTAACGTATAGCACTGAAAGCCTTGCTCATGCAACCGGTTTGAAAGCACATGACAAGAATATAGCAGATATCGTTAAACTAGTCTCGGAGCAAAGAGGCTACAAGGATAAATAAATTGTTAAAGCCCAAGGAAACTGTGCCTATATATTCCGCTGATAAAGCTTTATTTATTTTGACCTCATTGAAGCTTTCGAAGTGGCAGTATATAACATTAAGATCTTGTGCAAAAGAAGAAGGAGTACCACTGTGTCCTTCTTATACTGCCATCCTTGAGGCGAAGAAGGACTGCTGCCCTCCAAAAGTTACCATTGTACATCACGGAAGGAGAGGTAAAAGTAAAGCTAAATTTTGGATAAAACTGTGCAAAGCTTGGAAAATTCCTACGTGTGGAACCTTCGCTGGATGGCAAAGAGTTAACAATTATATGCAAGTATGGCTTTGATGGTGCTTCAGGGCAAAGTTTGTATAAGCAAACTATGGCAGACGAAGACGATTCCAGTATGTTTATGTGTTCTTTTGTGCCTCTGCGCTTAGTTTGTGGCGAAGAAAAGGTATGGGAGAATCCAAAGCCATCTTCCACAATGTTCTGCTGACCAATTTATTTTAAGTTTTCAAACGAAAACAAGTTGAACATCGTGGAAGAACAGGCTCTGATTGAGGCTCAGATTGAAGCAGTATCTAATTATAACTCAACCATAATCACGGTTGTAGAATCCTGTTGATTCCGTACTTATGTTAAACATATCACTTCACTGGCTCACTACCACACCAAGCGCCATCGTATATAGCCTGCTTCACTTTGTCTGTTTCCCGCCATTCCTCGTAACTGACAGATGACATAACATAACTGACAGCAGCTACCCCGCTTGTGTGAATGAGACAGTGTTTACATATCTATTTAATAGATACACTACAACGGTGATTAAATGAGTTAAGTAGTTCTTGGAATGAAATTAAAAAAAAACGTATAGGTACTTATAATCAACATAATTTTTAATTGTTGTCATCATAAAGGTCATAAGCAGGCTAAAAGTAACGATAGTATAAGTAAATCGATCGGCAAGTTCATTTATTCACGTCAAAGATTTGAAAAATCACATATCGAAAACACAAAATTTCAAAAATTTGCTACGTGCAAAGCGGCGCCCAACGGTCCATGAATTGTATGTCATCTTGATGGCCGTGTATGGTACAATAGCTCGTGTGAGCTCCAGCCTATCAGTTCCATTCATTTCAAAAAAATGTACATTAACCCCCTTATTCATAAAACTTATCAAACCTATTTTAGTTAAAATGGGGTTTGTCTCTTTCTTACACACAGAAATGACAACGTGACAGATAAAGACAAACGTTCTATAAACCTATTTTAGCTAAAATAGAGATAAAATAGGATTATGAATAAGGGGGTTAGTGTTTTCTCCCATACAAAAAAAAACAAGAAACTTTTTTTCTCACGCGTGGAGCGACTGATACCATCCATACGTTAATATTACGTAAAGGGAGGTATACTAGACCCATTACAATTTTTGTTTTTTTATTTCCGTACTTTAAGTTTCTATGAGTATGGAGCTCGATTTTCAGACCACTGTGCGGCGGCGAGTTTTGATAGATCTTATCAAAACTCGTCGCAGCGCCGCACCGCCGGCGGCGCGGCGGCGCGGCGGCGCCGTGTGTTCATACAAATCCAAGGGTGACTGATGCAGCGGCGCCGCGGCGGCGGCGATGCCGCTGCAGCTTCGGCATGATGTGTAAACGGCCTCAAGGATTAGGTACTCGTACCTAACATTCATACATAATTATTATGATTTCTATTTATTATAAACACAATCAATAAAAATTAAACTCTTGCTTGTGATAATTTTCATCGCAATTTTCGGATGAATCTGTGATTTCTTTATGCATATTATCAATAAGTCGCGGTCTGTTAATAAATTTAGGTTTTTTTTATTGTTACAATGGCATAGAAAACGTGTAGGTACTTACGCATTAGAAGTAACTTCCGTGTTGATATTTTCGACTTTCTTTCTCCTGTGAAAGATAATTACATTGTAGACGTTTTTTTAGTTATTTATAAAAATATATTTAAAAATTCAAAATACATTTAAATAAAATTAAATCGATTTCGTATCACTGGGAATCGAACCCGGGGACCCTTGAACACGAATCTGCGCGTCGTCTACATAAGCCAATGTAACGATTGCGTATCTCGTCGAAAAAACTGAGCTTATGCGTAATAAGTGCATTTTCTTAAACTACCAAAATTCATAGCGAAAAAAAATATTCAGTAATAATAAAATGCTCTTACTTTTTAATTTCGTTCATATGTTCGGCGTTTGTTTTATATGAACGTTTTGTAGTCCTCCTAAGGGAATGTTTCACTTTATTTCCCATATTTACAAATGATATAATTGATAGCAAATTATTACGCTATTTTAACTTAAAAGTATTTTATATTTACATGAAATAAAAATATTTACAGAAAGAAGATATGCAAATAGTAATAATAAACAATGAATGTATGTAGGTACAAATAAATAATGCGGCGAAAAGAGCGACGCGTCCGTATAGTATCTGGCCTCGGCCGGCATTATTGCTACACGCACGGGGGTTTACCGTTTACGTACACATGCGCACTTATTATGTTCGGAACTATGAATATTATGCTATTTACAATAAAACTATTGTTTGAACTAAAAAAATAAAACACTATTATTTTAGTATGTTGCTTGTAGAATGATCTGACAAAAAATCAGAATGATTGTATGTATATTAGTATGGTTTCTATTGTAAAAAGAGTTTTTAGAGGTATCTTCATGATTTTTTTCTATCGTACCAAATTAGTTGTATTATGTTTTCAAAACACTATCTATCTAAAAATTCAAAATACATTTAAATAAAATTTAAAAAGAAAGTACGATTTCGTAATCTTGGGAATCGAACCCGGGGACTCTCGAATACAAATCTACACGTCGTCCACATACGTCACTGTGACAGTTGTACGTGAAGTCGAAAATACCGACTGCACTTTCTTAGATGTTTCCAAAATTCATAGTTTTATTGCAAAAATAAAAATATTCAGTTAAAAATAAAATGCTCATACTTTTTACTTTCGTTCATATTATGTTCGGCTTTTGTTTTATATGAACGTTTTGTAGTCCTCCTAACGGAATGTTTCACTATATTTCCCATTTATTTACAAATTATTACCCTATTTTAACTTTGTTAGGTTACGCGGACCACTGCCGGTAGACACAAGTGAAACGCCCGGGAGTTGGGACTCGCCGTACAATAGATGGCGCGCGCCTTGCACCCATACATAACAAACTTAAAAGTATTTTATATTTACACGAAATAAAAATATTTACGGAAAGAAGATAATGCAAATAATAATAAACAATGAATTTACAAATAAAACTTAACAAAAACATAACAATTTTGACGGAAATAGTGCGGCGAAAAGAGCGACACGTCCGTATAGCATCAGGCCTCGGCCGGCAGTGTCGCTACACGGGCGTTCACGCACACATGCGCACTTTTTATGTTCGGAACTATGAATATTCGATTTACAAAAAAACTATTGTTTTAAATAAAAAAATAAAACACTATCATTTTAGTATGTTACTTGTAGAATAATCTGACAAAAAATCAGAATGATTGTATGTATATTAGTATGGTTTTTATTGTAAAAAGAAAGTTTTTTAGAGGTATGTTCATGATTTTTTTCTATCGTACCAAATTAGTTGTATTGTGTTTTCAAAACACTATCTATCTAGCATATATCCTGAAGAATATCATATATTTTTCTGATTTTGTTTACTGTAGGCGATCATATACTTTTATTGTTTCGAAAACTACCGTTTTTTTGCGTTTAGGTCCTGTAAGCGCCTTAACTTTGTTAGGTTACGCGGACCACTGCCGGTAGACACAAGTGAAACGCCCGGGAGTTGGGACTCGCCGTACAATAGATGGCGCGCGCCTTGCACCCATACATAACAAACTTAAAAGTATTTTATATTTACACGAAATAAAAATATTTACGGAAAGAAGATAATGCAAATAATAATAAACAATGAATTTACAAATAAAACTTAACAAAAACATAACAATTTTGACGGAAATAGTGCGGCGAAAAGAGCGACACGTCCGTATAGCATCAGGCCTCGGCCGGCACTGTCGCTACACGGGCGTTCACGCACACATGCGCACATTTTATGTTCGGAACTATGAATCGGTCATTCTCAGAAGGCACAAATACGCGTGTCCGGGTCGAAATCCAGTACAAAATGGATAACTAACAACTTCATATTTTTTTCTATAATAGGTAAGATCAAAACATTAGGAGGGGCCTGTGTTGTTTTTTAAATAAATTAAATATAAGTTAGTTTAAAATAATAAAAACCTCCAAAATATTGACCTCGGTGCCGCGTCCGGCCCCGTATTGCGGCGGAAATTAATTTTTATCTTTTTTTCTGCAATACATGTCGCTATTTTTCATGTGTTCATAAACAACTAGATAAATATTAACTCAATTTATAATATTTCTACGCCATAATAGGCCTTAGTAGACAAGTTACAACTGGTTGTCTTCACGTCCGACGTTTAGAGTTGATATCAGTGGCGCGCACTGATCGGTTCATATTAACCTGTATTCTAGTGACTGTGAGAATATTTGTTCGAGTATTACAAACTGTCAGTCGCGCCGCATTGGTGGTAAGGATAACACGTCTGTGCGTCTCCGTGCCACTCTTTTATTAAGGTACGTAATCGTTTTCGGTGGCTTGGTATACCTTTAAAATTGATTTCGGTGAATCCCTTTTATCCACAACTATTTGAATGAATATTTTTTAATTATAATAAAAGCATGTCCTTTAGGTATTCGATTTCAATAAAAGAGATTAATATTAAAAATTCGGGTTACTTTTGAAAATATCTAGGATTTTGCCAATTATTTTGATTTCAGTGGCATTGATTTCGGTGTTTTCGGTGGAAATAGGTGCACCGAAATCAATTTAAAACCACCGAAATCAATCAATAGCTATTTATTTACATTTTAAGATCGTTTATTTAGCTTCCTCATCACCTCTCATCTTGTTTCAGAACTGTGATTATGGCAGATTCAAAAGAAGATCAGTTGGTTAAAAAGAGATTGGCTGAACGACGTCGGAAAGCTCGCATCAAGAGTGATCCAGAGCTTTTTGCAGTGCACAAGGAGAAAGATAGGCAACGCTATTATAAAAGGAAGAATCAAGGAAAGATAAAGCCTTTTTTTTATGGATGGGAAATCATCAAATGACCCCTCCCGCTCTGGGTGGAGCGGAAGGGAGTGTCAGACTCTTACTGACTAAAACCCATCCGTGTTCCTTCCTTAGCCCTTTATGTTCCGGGGTAGCGGTAACCCTTTCGGACAATCCCGCACCCCCGGCAGGCTTTGGCCCTGGCAGGCCCCTTCCTTTTTGCTGACATCTCTTTGAGGCGCGCGTGGAACACGTACGCGCCGACCGGCACGGGCCTGGTCCTGATCGGACGGTGAGCTACCCATTACTCTCCGTCCGCAGGCCCGCGCCTACGGTGGCCGGGAGTCGTCATGCGGCTCCCAACGCCCGGAGCGTCTCCCGCGGCGGCTGGGACGTGTGGCTCTCTCCCTCAGCCGTTCCGCCACCTCCTTCGCTAGCATGACTGCTTCGCAGAAGGAGGTGACTGCCTCCCACTCCCTCTCGCCCCGGACCATGGCTTGAACCAGGGCCGGACGCGAGAGGTCGCCGCCGCTGCCAATCGCCTCTACGACGGCACGGCGGTGCTCCGCCCATGCGGGGCAGACCTCCACCGTATGCTCCACCGTGTCCTCTGGGCGATCCTCGCAATGGTGACACCCGGGCGTCTCCTCCCGCCTGATGATGTGCAGGAACCTCCCAAAACATCCGTGTCCGGTGAGGAGCTGCGTCAGGCGATAGGTGAGGACGCCGTGACGCCTCTCTAGCCACTCCTCAAAGAGGGGTCTTATCACCACTATCGTGGCGTGCCCTGCGCTGGGTTGCGAAAGTCGCTCCTTCCATGCCACCATGAGATCGCACCGGAGGTCTGTCCGCTCCGCCGCGACTTGCCGCGGAAGCGGAGTTTCCCCCCGGCGTAGTGTCTCCGCGCGCCACTCATACAGGCGCGCGAGGACTATCGCCTCCAGATCCCATGGCGGCAGTCCGGCAAGGAGGCTTGCCGCCTCACCCGAGATCGTGCGATACCCCCGGATCAGCCTTACGGCTACCACCTTTTGGGGCGCGTTCAGATAGTGGGCGGCTCGCCGCCGCAAAGAACGCGCCCACACCGGGGCCCGGTATAGGGCCATGGACCGCACGACCCCCGCGTAAAGCCTCCGGCAGGAGGCGTTTTGCCCCCTCAGGTTGGGCAAGAGCTGCTTAAAGGCGGCCCCGGTCCTTAAGGAAAGATAAAGCCTGTAAGTGAATTAGATCCTCGCCAACAACGAATTTTTAGGGAGAGAAGTAGAATGTCTTCCAACAAATACAATTTGAAAAAAAGGCGCAAAGAGATGAGGTGTCTTGAAGAGGATTTAATAATATTACCAGAAGTAAACGACAAAACTGACGATCCTTTGGTGACTTCACGATCACAACCAAAACGATCAGGACCACTTCGAACTGAATTTTCCTATAACTTAATAAATGGGACATGTCTTGATAAAATAAAATGTTTTAATTATTGTAAAATTTACCTGCAATTTCTTACAGACCATATTTTATAGTAAAACTTAGGCAGTTAATATGACATTTATAAAACAACAGTATTTGAAATATAAATTATTTGATATATTTGATTTCGGTGATAAGAATATTGATTTCGGTGGACACCATTTAAAAAAAATTAAATCCCTTCATATCCATTCGGTCTATACGATTCCCTCTACTACGAATATGTTTTAAATTAACTCTAGATTTGATATTTCATGATAATATGCCAGAAATTAAAAAAAAAAAATTGTCACCGAAGTCAACCAAATAATGAGTCTCCTGATAATGACCCGAATATTCGATTTACAAAAAAACTATTGTTTTAAATAAAAAAATAAAACACTATCATTTTAGTATGTTACTTGTAGAATAATCTGACAAAAAATCAGAATGATTGTATGTATATTAGTATGGTTTTTATTGTAAAAAGAAAGTTTTTTAGAGGTATGTTCATGATTTTTTTCTATCGTACCAAATTAGTTGTATTGTGTTTTCAAAACACTATCTATCTAGCATATATCCTGAAGAATATCATATATTTTTCTGATTTTGTTTACTGTAGGCGATCATATACTTTTATTGTTTCGAAAACTACCGTTTTTTTGCGTTTAGCTCATGTAAGCGCCTTAAGCCATTTTTAGACTGTAATAATGTATAATTATGCATTTTTGTTTTGAGAGAAATAAATATATTATTATTATTATCTACTATATGTCTATTGAGTGGTACATCAAACGATTTTATATTAATTGTCTGTTATTCTTATAGAAATTAGTTACATTAAAATTATATCAATCGTTTATTATATTAACGGATCATTACCTACGTCAAATAAAATTATAGGTTCAGTTGTTATATCTTGTAAATATTAGAGATTTTGTAATTATATCATATATTACTTACCCCGCCAATGAAGCTCAACTTTTGATCACAATAGGTACACAGGTAGTTTTGTGCAGAGGTTATATCGTCGGCGCCTGTATGGCGCGCTCGCTGAATGCAGACTAAGGCGCTTATCGATGCAGTGCAGCTGTGTGTGCAGCATATTTTTTTTTTTAAACTTTATTCATGACTATGGATAGCTGCACAGGACATGTATCCAATGGATACATGTCCTGTGCAGCATCACCATATCATATAATATTTTTTTATTCATGACCATAGATACGAGTCTTTCAGTCGAATACATAGATGGGTTTTAAACTAATATTACAAAAGTTAGAAATACAAATACAATAATGCATGTTTTCCATATAATGGTACATATTATCCACTCGCCTCCCTTTCGGGTTGGGTGAAATGAAACCAGGGTAGCTATTCACAACCTTACGACAGGCTATCGTATCGAAAACGACACATTTCGATAACCTGATTTGACTTGCCCCCGACAACAAATAGCTGGTGAAAGAATAGCGGGCGTCTATTTGATTTAAACTGACAAAATTTTCGGGTTTTGGACTTATGAACAGGGTTGAGAAGACTCCTACGATAACATTGATTGATGCTCGATACGATACGGAAGCGTATCGAGTGCTTGTGAATAGCTATGCAGATCCAGTTCTTGTAGGATGTGTATTTATGTCACAACACACGGTACAGTATCCAAGTGGCAGCGAAGGAATAGGTACACGTTTACTTAAAATGCTATTATAATAATAAGTAAGTCCTGTGTAGAGGAGTTATTGTAGTTTTCAAGTCTATCAAAAAGTACTCTGTGGTTTTCAAATTCAGACCAACTAGAAAGTTACAGAAACAGTTGTAGAAACTTTTTGTGTCATAGACATCTTCTCTAGATTAGCGTAGTGTTGTGTGATAGTGGGAACCATAGACAATTAGTTTGGTTCGCCACAATCTCAATGATATCATTGTTTTCGTACTAATTTAAATTACAATTAAATGTACAAATACAACATACAAACAAATAAAATAAAAACAATATACAAATTAAATGAATTAAATTTTTTCTACCGTATTACAAATATACTTAAACAACACACTAAAATACTTCTTATTTTCTAATAAATCCGGAACGCGGCGGGGAACAATTGAACTTCACTTTCACTGTCATTGTCATTTATTTCTCTCAATTCACTGACCAAAATCAAACGTTGGATGTTAAAACTTCCTCTGCTCCACAATGTTGACATCGGCTATTGTTAATTATGCGAATCCTATTCAGGTGAGCTGGTGTTAAGCAATGTCCCAATCTCATGCGTGATATAACAGTTATAAATCTTCTTGTGATGTATTTGAAGTTATGATACCAAGGTTTAATAGGTAATTCATTTTGTATTCCAGCATACCATCTGCCTTTCGTTTCCAGGGTTATGTCCCAATACTCTTTCCATAACTGTCTATTGAGTTCTTTAAAAAGACTGTAGTAATCAGTGAATGGGACCTTGAGCAACTCGGATCGATCCTCGTCATGGTCTGAACGGGCCGCAGTGTCAGCAACTTCATTTCCACGAATGCCACTGTGAAGGTACCCAAACGAATTCCACTTTCATATACTTATCAAGTAGTTTTTGGATTATAAGTCTAATATTATAAATAATATAATTTAACTTAAAAGAAATATTTACATTGTGTAGAGCTGACAAGACACTTCTGGAGTCTGTAACTATCAAAATATTATGTACATTATTTACAAGACTATTTACATGCTGCAGTGCACAATAAATTGCATAGCATTCTGCAGTGAAAATGCTACACACCTTGTTTAATTTAATACATTTAGTGAATTCTAGCTGTGGATCATAGAAAGCTGCATTTACATTATTGTCTGTTTTAGATCCATCTGTGTAAGGATGGTGATTGATGCTCAATTGCTCATTCCGTTTCTGTATGAGCAGAGGCCTTTGTTGCCCTGTAGACTAGTGGGAGAATTACTGGTATTACTTTTTTATATAACATAATGTTCTGGTCTATTGTCTTTAAACCAACTGTAAAAAATCAAATTTACTGTGCACGGTGTCTAAATAGATTGCAAAGCTGTTAATAATACAATTAAAAGGAATTTTATATACAGGGTGAATTTTCCAAGTGGGCGTGGATGGCCAAATTCTAAACTGAGGAATAGCGAAAAGTACTCAAAGGAGTCGCGGGCTCGATTTTGATGAAAACTAAAACTGCATCATTGGATTTTTGAAAAATCAATATTTCTAGCCAGGAATCGAACCTGTTGATTTTGAAAAAAAAACACATACTGTATTATTACACCATTCGATAGTGTCCCTAATAAGGATCAAATTCTGGGAAGTAATGACATACGGCAAACTTAAGGAAAATGTTGAATTTTAATAAACTGCTTCTTATTTTAGAGTATTCATACATACATTACGTACCTTGTTCGAAATGATGCTCAATATTTTTATTAACACACCCGCAGCGCAGTCACCTTTACAACATTAGGTTCTAAATTCAAATTTCTATTACGATCTTTGGAAATTGTAATGCTGAATGCAGTACAATCCTTGAGACGTCGAATCCAGCTATGTAACAACGGTCATCATTTTGAACAATTAATCAGTTAAGGTTTAGTAGGTAGGTAACATAACCCGGGCCCGGCTAAATAATAACAGCCGCACAGGTCAATCCATCAGGTTAAGCTACGCTTGCCGCGGTTGGTCTGTGGATGGGTGACCATCTTTACATACCGAGGTATTCAGCTGCATCCGGTTAGAATGGAAGCCGACCCCAGCATAGTTGGGAAAAGGCTAGGCAGATGCTGATGACTTGATGAGGTAGGTAACATAAGGAAAAAAAAAAGTATTTTGTTAAAAATGAGCTCTTTCCTTTAGTTTGCCGTATGTCATTACTTCCCAGAATTCAATCCTTATTAGCGACACTATCGAATGGTGTAATAATACAGTGTGTGTTTTTTTTTTTCAAAATCAACAGGTTCGATTCCTGGCTAGAAACATTGATTTTTCAAAAATCCAATGATGCAGTTTTAGTTTTCATCAAAATCGAGCCCGCGACTCCTTTGAGTACTTTTCGCTAGTCCTCATAGTTTCGCATTTGGCCATCCACACCCACTTGAAAAATTCACCCTGTATAGGCCAAATATCATTTTTAACAATATCTTTTGAATTACTTTACTTTACATGTTCAAATATTGTTGGCGTTTCAGGTAGAGTTCCACCAACCAAAGAAGAAGCAGAGATGGCATGGGAAGCAATTGACTGTGAGATTTTAGGATGTATTGTTAGTTTCTTAAGTAAAGGATTATCATTTGATGCCATGACTTTTAATAAAAATCTCTCAGCCAACAACAACCATCGTAATGTCAGGGGAGGTATACATGTCTCAACTTCCAAAGAATTAATAGGTGTGGAGCGCATAGCACCACAAATAAGTCTCAGTCCCATATTTTGAATTACATCTAATTTTCGTAACAAGGTGCTATTGGCATTCATGTAAGCTAAACTGCTGTAATCAAAATGGCTTCTCACTATACCTACTTTTGTACAGCATACTCATAACTTTAGGGTCAGATCCCCAAAAACTTCCTGCTAAATGCCTCAATAGATTAATACCATTCAGTGCTTTGTTACTTATATGTTTAATATGTTCATCAAATTTTAATTTATCATCAATAATGACACCTAGGAATTTATGTTGTTTAGTAGCAGGAATTTCTAAATTATTATATGAAATTTTAACATTGCTATGAGGATTTACATTTTTACTGATAACTAAAATTGAACTCTTTTCTGGACTTATTTCTAATTTAAGTTTATTATGATAATAGCTGTATAATAAATTGAGACAAAGCCTTATTGATATTAGCCATTGCTATATCTATGTTCTGATTTATACTGTACATAAGCAAGTCATATGCAAATTGCAGGATTTTTACACCTGGTACATCTACATATTTTTAATATTTCAGAAGTATACAAGTTAAAAAGC
The DNA here is from genome assembly GCA_947508005.1 of Amphipoea lucens. Classification (NCBI taxonomy): domain Eukaryota; kingdom Metazoa; phylum Arthropoda; class Insecta; order Lepidoptera; family Noctuidae; genus Amphipoea; species Amphipoea lucens. The sequence goes on along the minus strand of OX382373.1, from coordinate 1,548,248 downwards.
AAAGGAGACAAAGTTGCCCCTTGCATTGTGCCTTTGTTGACAGTCCTAGGTCCATGCAATTTATTATTATATTTAACAAATACTTACAGTTCTATTGTTTAAAAAAGAATAAATCCATTTCAGAATATGACCAGGTATACCAATATCATGAGATACTTGAATGAGTTCTTCTATATTTACATTGTCAAAAGCACCTTTTACATCTAAAAACACGCAGATTGCATTAGAGTGACTTAATTTAACCTGTTTTACATCTGATAATAAAGATACAAGGCTTTCAGAGCAACTTTTACCTTTTCTGAAGCCAAACCGTATAGAAGGAATTAAGCTTTGTGATTCAGCAAAATAATCTAATCTTAACTTCAACATATTTTCAAAGTGTTTACCCAAACAAGATGATAAGGATATAGGTCTATATGAAGAAGCACTATTTACAGGTTTATTAGGTTTTAAAATTGGAATGACACACTGTGTTTTCCAAGACTCAGGTATTTCCATAATTTATTATAAATATTAAGTAAGTTTGTGCATTTAAATGTAGCTTTTTGATTAACATGTAAGGTATGCCATCCAATCCCGGTGTAGTATCTTTCCTACTTTTTAAAGATGTTTTCAACTCTTCTATAGTGAAATTGTTCTTGAGAAATACATTTACATCATTTTCTGTAGCATTTTCGAACAAATACTCAAGCCTATTGTCATCTATTTCAGTAGAATCTAGTGTTGTAAATACGCTCGAGTCGACGCTAAGACGCTCGAGTCAACGCTCGAGCAGTTTAGAAACGCTCGAGTCAATGCTCGAGCAGTTTAGAAACGCTCGAGTCAATGCTCGAGCAGTTTAGAAACGCTCGAGCGTTGGCTTGAGCGTTTAGAAAAAAAAAGCTCAATTATAGCGCCGAACTCGACGCTCGACTCGACCTTGAGCGCGAGTCTCGACTAATCATATTGATAATGCTATCGTTTTCCATTTCATGAGAAACACTCGGCTGACTCAACATTATGAACGCAAAACAATAAATAAAATAATGATAACTTACAGGAAATATGCAACCCGAAAAAAATGATTTCCAATTTGAGTCGAAGTACATAGGCACATCACGCGTCATAATGACTATAGAATACCCTCTAGTCAAATTATTATTAATATACCCCCAGTAAAAATGATATTGATAACGCTTCGACGCTCGAGCGCGCCACTCGAGTGTCGTACCCTGAGTCTTCAGCGCTCACGAGTCTTAGGCCTCATTTACGGAGACGCGGGGCGTCTCGCGGCGCGTCGGACGTTTTTTCTGTTTACGGTGGGGCGGCGCGTGAAGCGGCACGCATCATCGCACGCGTAAACACAAACTTATAGCAATATACGACCATGTTCATAGAGAAGCGAGACGGGAAGCGTGGCGGTGCCCGCCGCGGCGCCCGCGGCGAGTCCTCTAGCGTGTAGCGAAGCACGCGGCGGGCATCGCGGCGGCGCACGCTCGCCTCGATCAAATCGACTAGTTTTATGTTGGCGAGAGATGGGAGCGCACGTGTCGCGAATGACGAAAAATTGGAACTAGTTATTTCTGCAATACAGGAGCGACCCCAGTTGTGGATGGCTGGTCATTCAGTTGTATAAGAGCTCTTACACACGAGCGGCATGTTCCCAACGGCAGAGGTAACTGCAGCCGTCGACGCGCGCCGGCGGCAACCGTGGACGCGTCGACGGCAACCGTCGACGTGTCAACGGCAGCCGTCGACATTTCGACTTCGAAGATATAGGTCGATGGCTGCCGTCGACGCGTCAACGGCAGCCGTCGACCTATATCTTCGAAGTTGAAATGTCGACGGCTGCAGTTACCTCTGCCGTTGGGAACATGCCGCTCGTGTGTAAGAGCCCTTACCTCTGCCGTTGGGAACATGCCGCTCGTGTGTAAGAGCTCTTAGACATCCGTGTATAACCATGAAATACATCATAACCTCTTTCTCTTATTGACTTATAAAGAGTTGCATATTCCCCAAACTTCTCATGTTCCTTTGATGTAAACACTGGGCCACTTCTTAAATTAAATAATTCACTTTTTTAACCGACTTCTAAAAAAGGAGGAGGTTCTCAATTCGAATGTTTGTATTTTTTTTTTTTTTTTAACAATGAATTTTCTTCTAAAAAAAAGTCGATCATATCATACTCCATTGCGACGGTGACTACGTCTGTGTTGCGCGATTTCTAAATAAGACTGACAGAAGATTCCGCCTCGGACATAGCTTCATCGAGAATTGCCGCTGCGTGCGCCGCCGCGTGGGACGCGTTGGTGCCATCCGCGGGCTCGGCCGCAAAAAACGCCCTAATTCAAACAAACGCGTCTAAAATCGCTTCTCCGTAAACGCACTCATACAACGCCATATATTTGAATTCAGTGCGGGCCGCGCCGCTCAACGCGACGCGCGACGCCCCGCGTCTCCGTAAATGAGGCCTTAAACGCTCGAGCGTTTCACGCTCGAGTCTTGAACGCTCAACAGCGTCGACTCAGCGCTCAACGCTCGACGCTCAGTGCTTATTTTTACAACACTAGTAGAATCTGCTAAGTTAGTAGCATATAATTGGGGGTTCTGGACCACAGGAAGTCCAGCCTAAGTAGACCCGTGAGGGTATGTAGTTAGTGTGGAGACGAGCGTTCAGGTTATAGTGGTTAGTGGTGAAAAATGGTGTGTCGAGCGGAAACAGTATGTTGATAAGAAGGTGTAGCGGGGGCGCTGCGGGGCGGGGAAGTAAATGTCATGAAACTTTGTTGCTGCGGTTAACTGTTGATAAGAAGGTGTTGCGGGGGCGCTGCGGGGCGGGTGCGGGACGGGGAAGTGTGGATTGATAAGGAGGCGTAGCGGGGGCGCTGCGGGGCGGGTGCGGGGCGGGGAAGTAAATGTCATGAAACTTTGTTGTTGTGGTTAACTGAATGTTGATAAGAAGGTGTTGCGGGGGCGCTGCGGGGTGGGTGCGAGGCTTGGAAGTGTATGAAATGTCATGAAACTTTGTTGTTGCGGTTAGTGTTCTTTTGCTAAGTACGTCTGATGGTGATGTGTTTACATTATAGTACGTTTGTATTTATTTACATTCGGATGGTAGCATTGGTGGAGGAAGGTTCGCGAAATTAATTATTATTTGCAATGTCTGATTCAGTGAAATCTAATGTGGAAGACATTTCTAAAATGATTTTCAAGAATGTTCATGGTGAGATAATATTGACTAAAAGTATGCGGACTGCTCAGAAGATATCTAACTCAGATTCATTAAAACATCAGGACAATGATGTTGATGATGATGATGATGACGACGATGATGGAAGTCGTATGGAAGATTCGAAGACATCTAATATTGAAAACATACATTACGTTGTATTCAAGAGTGATGATGAGGTTACACATACATTTGTTCGAGTTAGCGATGATGATGATGATGATGATTCTGATGGAATGGATGAGTGTGGTACTGGTTCAGCATCATCACAAGTGAGTAGAACAATAGCCTCATTGATGAGTGAATATAATAGAGATCACAAGCCACAGCACCCGCAATTCAGTTCAAAAACAAAACGTTTGCACACTTTCATAGATTGGCCTCGAGGTATGTGTCAGAAGCCTGAAGATCTTGCAGAAGCTGGTTTCTTTTATACTGGTATCGGAGATAGAACCATGTGTTTTCATTGTGGTGGAGGCTTAAAAGATTGGGAAGATGATGATGATCCTTGGCAGCAACATGTTCAGTGGTTTAGTGGTTGTGCTTATGTAAAGAAACTTACCCCGTGTTTTATGTGAGAATAAGTGGGAAGGTGAAAAAAAGGAAACAAAAAAAAAAACTGTATACAACAAACAATGTATTTTATTTGATTAAATAATGTCCCCAAGCCAAAGTGTTTATTCCATCCTCAGTAATAAATCTTTTATCATCATTACCACAAAGAATTTTTTTTCTCTTAATTTGTGTATAAACATGGTGCTTATCACTAGTAAACGTATACATGTTATCATATTTTACATAGTCACGATCAAGTGCTTTTTTATAATTTTCAAAATTTAACTTTCTTACAATAGCGGCGGAGGTGCCTTTGTTTTTCTTTACACTCAAATCATTTTGTAAAACATAACTATACATTTTAGAACGTAAACCAATAAATTCTTTGATGATACAACCATTGGTTTCATCTTTCATAAGACCAATCACTTTTTTGTTGACTAATGGTAGATTATAAACATTGTCCATGGGAAAATCAGAGGTGTCAAATTTAGCCTCTAAGTCACATCTAATATCTTCATAAAAATTTTCAGTTGTGATTTGATAGATGAAAGAATCGGTATCTGTGTAGAGTAATTGTACGTTATGTTTGTATTTAGATAGCATATATGAGTAGTGAAAATTGTACATAACATATTTGGAAAGTTCTAGTATAGTGAAACCAACATAAATAGGTTTATTATACAATATGTTTGTTTTATTCATTTGCACCGCTATAAAATCTTCAGAGAAAATCTTACAACTATGAAAATTAGGATGAGCTATGTATCTTTCAGCACCGTATTTACATTTAGTATTGCCTTTCTCATCACCCCACATGTTACAAAGTTTCACATCAACTCGTTTCCTTACATTCTCTATGGTTTTACCGAAAATCGAGTTGTTCATGAGCTTGTAGAAGTCTTTTTCAAAAGAGTTTTTTGCAAATATTCTTTTTTGTGTGTTTAAATCTATGTAAGGTTTAAGCCATGGGGATTGCTGAAACGATAAGATCCTATGGATTTTTTTACAAACTAACCCATGTTCTATGCATTGCTTCAAGTTAACATAGTGAATTACATAATTGTGTTTGTTGTTCAGAGTAAGTAAAAGCTTTTTAGTTTTACCGTTTGGTGGTGTTTTTGTTTCAGCACAAAATGGATAGTCATTGTGTAAATCATGTAGACACTGTGGATACTCCAGGTCCACTTCCAAAATGTAACCGATATCTGAATCAGGACGCTGTGCTAATATATTGAATGAGTTGATTTCATCACTCGTTAACCAAACAAAGTTTCCATAAGGCAGATATTGACTCATAGCATAACCATACAAATTATTAACATCCAAATACACAATGAAACTGTTATCCTTTGTAGAATTGTATGTGGTTGGATTTAGAAAGTTATTATTAGCCTGAGCATGTCTTTTGGAAACTTGACTAATACCACCTCGAATACCAGACTGTAAGAACTGAATCATTTCATAATCGGTGAGAAGTTCGAGATTTATTCCTGTCTGTCTCAACATAGCATCCCATGAAAGACCGGGTGCTGTAAGATATCTACAAGGATCTAGTTTATATGCACTCAAACAGATACTACGGAAATTTTCAAACACTTCAGCAAGCAATAGGACATCTGTTTTGAGATATAAATCACAGTATTCACCCAACGTTTCTAATTTAAATTTTTTCCATACAGTTTGCGCGTGTATGTAATCGCTATCGGAAATATGTGTTTGTGTTAGTTCACTGTAAAATGATTGTTTATCGGGTAATGATGTATCTTTGAGTTTGGTCCAAGAGTTAAGGTATTCATATGGAAACACACCCTTTCGTGTTAAAAGACTTATTTGATCAGGATCTAAAAAGTGTTTAGATAATATATGAAATTGATCTCGTGAGAGATTTTTCACCAGTTTATCTAAACTGGTGGACATAAATTTAAACGAATCAACAAAACGTATTGTTATTCCTTTTTGAGTGTCATCATCATCATCATCGCCATCTTTAAAATATAACTTTTGACTAAATGAAATGTACTTTTCCTTATTCTGTGGTATACACTCAATGCGGGCACCATCTCTTGCAGCAAGCTCCTTAATGAATAAGTGACTATCGTATCCGCTTAAATTATGAAAAAATATTGGAATATAGTTGGGTAGAGAATATTTTAAATTACATAGCTGATGAGCTACACCTCTAGTTTTCCCTGTGAGATGACAATGATCGATAACTTTTCGATCGGATGATAACAATGGTTGCTCACAAATATGACAATGAGTGAATGTGTTATTCATTATCAAGCTTTCATTTTTATCATAATATAGTATTTTATTTGAGTAATTATCAGCAATATAACGAGTATCCAAATAGATATTATCTACAAACTTTTTAACACAGTCTTCACCACGATATGTAACAAATTTACTTAATGAACTATCATAGTTACAATGTATGTAATACGCAAAAGCGCATGGAATGTGCTCATGAGTGTAATAAGTGGTTTTCATTTCCTCCATTTTGAGGGGGTTTAAAATTGATTCAAAATCTGCATATATAACAAATGGTACAGAAAGTTGATGACTAATATTTTTGAAACTCAAGTACTTATCATCGGGAGTAGGTAGTTCTATTAAAGCTTTTTCACATCCTAACATCTTATGACGTTCAATTTTAGACTCACTAATGAAATATTGCAAGCATCCATCACAGAAAAATATTTTACTTTTATGACTGGTAATTTGAGAGCGTATCAGACGAGACATTTGTTTTATCCAACAATAATGAGATTTACCATTATGTTTAGTATCTTCATAAAATAAGAGATTGACATGACGATTGTTGGGGTTACCCTTAGATATATACATGGGTACGATCTTTTTAGTTTTTTTAATACCATACACATTAATATTGATCTGGTTCAACTCTTCGAAACGTTTGATTCCTTGAATCGATACTGGTAAATTAATTCCTGCTGTTTTGAAGACTGTCTCATAGTGCGGGTATGATATTAGACGATTCGAATGGGAATCAGCTGGATAGAGGGCGCTTGCTACTGCCCAGAAAAAGCAGGCATTGTCGGTGTTCTGTACATTCACACATGCATGTTTACGTTGTATCCAATCCGGAAGTGGTATGTAAGAGCCGGCCTTTAACGGTACGTATTTGTTGATGTTAATCTCTAAAAATTCAATCTTCTCCAATGTCCATCCGCTATCTCTTTCTTGAAACTCTTCGCATTTCTTCAGAATTTTAGCGCAGGTCTCGTTATAGTAATGAGATAAGTCCGATGATTGTTGTAAATGTATGTTTTTAGTGTTGAATGATTTCAGGTCTCTAATCACTTCATTCTCTCTTACTATAATATACGTGCAGAAAAGTTCAATGTTTACCTTAATATGTTTGTTTGATGCTATTTCCATTTTAAGCAATTCTTGAATTTTAGATGCAGCTCCTGCTAAGTAAACTTCTGGGTTTAATACACTTGATGATGATTCATTAATACGATATGTCACGATTCTACACTTAAACGCTGTATTCACAACATACATGAAATAATCTCCTGCATCTTGTTTACATAGTAACTTATGACGTTTCGTTCTCGAATGAGTAATTAATTGATTACTCTCCACTTTTGTATTACAAAAAGGACACTCGTACATTGTTATGCTACACTATGATTATAAAAAAAAAAACAAGTAGTGATAGTGTATGTTATCCGCAAACGACTGGGAACTGAATGATTTAAATACTTAATTTATATCTACTATTTTTTTTTACATTTTGCGGTTGGGTTGCGGTTGGTATATTGAGATAAAAGAAAACAAAGTATGCTGTCAACTAAATAACACATTTTATTATTTTATAGAAAGCATGAGAAGAATAAATAATCGATTACAAAACATTTGATTTCTTGATCCACAATTGACATTTCATCATAGACATTTTCCACAATTGCATAGGCTTCAGACATTGTTTTCGGTTGGACGAGCTTGAACCGCTTTCTAAAGAAATTAATACGGTTCTCATAGTAACTCTTTACCTTTGTTAAGTGACGTAAACGTGAATCAAGACAATTCAATAAATGATTCAGACACCACCACTCTTCACAGCAGATGGCAATTGATTTCGTCCCAATGTCAATTATGATGAATTTTTTGCTTCCTTCTTCATGTTCAGGTAGGTTTATATAATTGATCACTTGACGCTGCTGCTGCTGCTGCTGCTGATTTGATACAGGAATTGAGCCAGATGTGAAGAATTCCGATATTTCAGAGACGTTTTTCATAAATATCAGGTCCCACTCGTCTTTAGTTAATGTTATCCGATTAGCAATATCAATACACTCTTCCAGTAATCCATCGATTTGATCTGATGGCTTCAAATATGTTTTAATATATGGAATCGTGGAGCTGGAAACTTGATACATATACTTGCAAAGTTCAAAGTACAAGGGTGGAATCGATGGAGTATAATATGAGGGTTGTATAAACTGATACATGTTGTCGCTATAAGTGTTGATGAATAACTGCTCTCTTTCTCTCAACTACTCTGATAGAGTTTATGAAGTTATTTTTCGAACAGCTTTTGTAAGAATACTGTATTCGAAGAGAGAGTCATTTATAATTAAACAATAAGCAGTGGTATCACTCGATACAGGTTTTTTAAACTCTAGCTCCAGTTTGATGTCTATGGTGCCACCGGTGCCGGAACGAAGTGTGTCAGTTTGTCTGGAACAATCGATGACAGCTAGAGGGGTTTTCGTTTTGAAATGAGGTGGGCTTATTTGTACGCTGGAGCTCTTCAATCCATAATAGGATCTTTTAAAGTTTGTGAATGCGTCATACAAAAGTGAAAACACACCCTTATCAAAGTCATTAGAGAATGAGTCATATGGGTAGTATTGAGAATTGAGATATAAACGTGCATTATAAAAGTGGATGTGATCAAAGATGCTCTTATCTTTGACTGCGTCGTTATTACGTGAATGTTGGAATCCGACTATGATGTAGCGAGGTTTCTCCAACTGTGTACTTGTTTTCACAGTCCAAATATGTTTTTGGGATGTTGGTAACACAGGGTACTCATAAAGATCCCACGAGCGGAATGCAATCGGAATGGGGATGTTGTTCTCTACATACTTCAATAAACGTAGCTTTTCTTTATCAGATACCTTGACAATGGGCATACGCCATGCTATACGGGTTATTTCAAGTTCAATCTTTTTTGTTGAGTCTTTGAGAACTACACAGTTGAGATCAGAAGAGCTTCGGTTCAATATCAATTCATGTTTCGCATTAACTATGACTTTATTGTAATCTTCAGCGAACCCCAACAAATGTCGAAGTGGAATAGTGAAACAGAAGTCACCATCAAACTCTTTATAACCATTCATATTCCAACCGCTATTTTCCAAACTTTTACACTCTTCTTCTCCATAGGATACTGCTCCCTTAATTGTGGTGGTAATACCACAGTTTTTTGTTCTATCAATCTCTACACCATTCAATTCATAGCGGATGTCTTGAAAGAGGTGAGCAGGAGCATTGTTGACGAAAGCAGAAGATTTTGTAATAGTACCCTCAATTACCAACTGACTCTCACAAGGTAGTACTATTGCATCTTGATCGTTGATACGGATTCGGATCTCATCATTGTTTTTATACGATTCGCTATAGGGTAAATATGAGTGATATTCAATTCCCTCTATACTATCATCAAATAAAACACTATCTCCTATATTTAGAATCGATGATGATGACGTCATTATAACTAGGAATTTACTTGTAATCCGAGTGATTGAAGAAACAATGCGTTATCTTTCGTAATCTTCGTTCTTGCTTCTACTTTTGGCTGCTTTTGGTGAGATGTTCTCTCCAGTTGAGAGGTGGAAAGACTATGGCGTTGTATTGCCTCACCATTTGTTTTATAGATAATCATGAGGCTATTTTCCTCCTTATATGCAGGCGAAGTGAAATGTTCTCGTTTCTAAAGTTCACAAGATTCCCTTGTTCGTTGGTAATACGCACTTGTAGATTTTGAATTGTATTCGTCTTTATCGGTAAATAGATGAGATTTGGAGGACACTCTATTATTTGGTATCCAGGAGGTACAGACGGTGAAAACTCATGTAGCACATGGGTTGGTTTATTATTTATGAATGAGCCTCGAACGATATTGCATTCTACTCTTATAGTGTTTGTGATTAGAATGTTTATCGATTGATCAGAGTGATGCGCTTGGTTTTTGAGGAGAATTTTCCGAGAAAAACCAAAAATGTTTCCGATACTGTTCTCTTTCTCAAAGTGTATATCATAATATGGAGAATAAAGTGTACACTTCATAGTATTCGTATTAGCTAGTATATCAATCGTTTTATAAGGGTCGTCACCTGCTTTTCTAGTAATCTCTTGTTCCAGGTAGTGAATAATGTTATCCAGCTCATAAGAGCCTTCAGGAACCGTAATAACAGTATCTCCATAATGAAATAGGTTGTTGCTCCTATCCACATTAGGAATAGAATTGAATGATTTAAAATAAATCAAAGCACACTCATATTCACCTTCACCCAGTTCTATAGGTGGTAAAAAATCCACGTTCAATAAGGGATCCGTACCATTGAGCGATAAAGAAAAAGACATTATCACAATCTAACAGAAGGATGTGAAATGAATGAATGTGTTTTCTTGGAATAGTATTTATATATTTTATTTTATTCTAAACATATCATTACAAACATTTAACAGAAAACGTAAACATAAGTGACCACAGTTATATGTCATGTCTTTCTGTATATTGTTATAGTTATAACTGATATTGATGACATCATCACCATTTAACATGTATTTGAGAAACTCCTGTGGTGGTCTCAAATTTCCATAACTGTCAAAGTACTCGCAATTTTGATCTTTCTTCGCATATGCTACCCAGTGTGTTCCTGGCCCATGTGAATCGTCTAAATTTACGATCCCCGTTTCATACCTCCACGGTCGTGATTTTCGCTTCTGTAGAGCATCTCGCATGACTACACCCCGGAAATGAGGAATTTTTAGCTGCTTAACATATTTTACAAGCTCATAGTTGAGGAGGGCACGATTCGGTAGGGCGATGTCTAGTTTTTTTGATACGGTGTCAGATAGAGGCCCATACCTTTTTTGTAAGGTGCCATATACATGCCCCTCCCTACAGCTACTGGTGCTCTATCACTCGATTGATCTTTCTTTTTAACCATTTCATAAATATTTTTAGCCGCGGTTGTGACTCCACCAGCAAGAGATCCAGCAGCCGCCAACGCCCCCAGTATCGGTATCAACGGAAGGAAGCCACCACTTTTCGGTAGAGGAATAACCCTTGGATTTTTCACATTCCTCTTATTGTCCTTGATGCTTCTTTTAGCAGCTTTAATAGCGGTGCTTATCAATTTACAGGTAGATATTTTTTTAACCTTTCCACGTTTACCGCTCTCATTGATCTCACCATGATGTCGTTGGTGGTTTTTCATAGCTTTACGTGCGGCTGTTATAACCTTTTTGAGGGGCATCATTCCTAAACCTCTTTTCACTTTCTGTTTCATTATTTTATTCACACCTAGCGCCACCAATCGTTCAGTTAAACTATTTGACTCAAGTTGACGTTTCTTCGCTGCTAATGCCAATTCCAAATCAGCTTTATGTCGATAGTCTAAGGATGAGTTTTGAGCGTATGCAATGTCGTGTAATTTACAGGCCTCATCCAAAGGATTAATACCTACATCACCTCTCTTCAAACGTTTTTCCAATTTTGTTCCAGGTCCGCAATAATTGTAGCCGGGTACGTGTAACTCGAAAGGTAGGTTATTGATAAGTGTATTGACTAAACCACTTCCACCTTTCATAGAAGTTTCGTGAAGACTGACCTTATTTCTCTGTTGCACAATCATTTTAAACTACCTACTACTCTTACCGCTGTCGTTATTGAATTAAGATATATAAGACACGAGCAAGCGATTAAATTGCTTATCAAAATGAAGTTTCAGAAGCAACCCACGTGTTTATCAGTTAAAAGATGGGATATAAATTCGAAATACGATAGTGATAATATACGTTACAGACATAGTGTACTCCTACCTAACAGTATCAGATGTCTAATATGCGGTCCATCTGGTTGTGGTAAAACTAATCTATTACTCACCTTACTGCTGGAGCTAGAAGGTCTGATATTTGAAAATGTCTACTTATACTCCAAATCGTTAAATCAACCAAAATACATGTTTTTAAGCAAAGTGTTTAGTCAGGTGCCTGAAGTGAATTTCTACACTTTCTCAGATAAAAGTGAGGTAGCCTCACCGGAAGAGACTCAAAGCAACAGTATCATAATTTTTGATGATGTGTCGATGGAAGATCAAGAACCTATCCGTTTACACTTCTCGATGGGTAGACACAAGGGATTAGATTGTTTTTATCTATGTCAAACATACAGCAAAATACCTAAACAGCTGGTGCGGGATAATGCAAACTTCATTATACTCTTTAAGCAAGATGAAATGAATCTAAAACACACGTACGATGATCATGTGAATACAGATATGTTATGGGATACTTTTCTAGGAATATGTAGAGCTTGCTGGAAGAATAAATATGGGTTTTTAGTGATTAATAAAGATGTTGAGATGAATAAGGGTCGATATAGGAGGGGTTTTGATGACTTTATAATATTATAGTTGTATAAGAATACATGTTACAATGAAGCTGTTTACATTTCACCATGGACTCTTCAACAGTGCAGATCTTTGGCGATAAGGAGCTTAAACGTAAACTTGTTCAGTCTGTGAGTTCAGTTAAAAAGAAAATTAAAGCTTTAAATGAGGGTAAAGCTGAATTAACATCGACCTTACAAGAAACATTTCAACCAATCACACAGCCTCTAAACAGTCTATTACATCAGATCAATGTAAACGATAATAATGAGTTAATTGTGAAACATGAAACTGATAAGAAGCCATTCCAAATTAAACAAAAAAATCGACGAAATGCATCTGATAAAATAATGCACCACAAAAAAGAAGAGTACAACGATGTTGAAAAGGAAGAGTATGAAGATGCTGATGATTCTCTAAATACAACAACAACAATCCAATCGGAAACGGAAGAGGATTTTGAGTCACATCCATTAGTACGCAGCTATTTGGATAGTATTATAATTAATAAAATTCAAAAAGTGCCTTACGGCATTTACCTTACACCGGAGGGGTATTATATAGGTGACAGCGCTGTTGAATTCGATAAGAATCATTTAATAATAAAAAATAAAAAGTTTAACTATACACCAGGTCTGATGGAACTGTTATTTAAACGGGAACCTAATACTTCTTTGATTCAACCTGCGGATAGTAACGCCTACTATAAAATAATAATGATGACAAATGCACATAGACGTAATTTTTCTGTAGAAGGTCAGATACAGGGTGATAGGAGTCTCAAATATACTCAATATATAAAGGAGTCAAACCATCCACATTCTACTCCTATTAAAAAATCTGAAATGAAAACAAAAACTGGTGGATATTTAAACAGATCAGGTGAAACAGATAACAGATCAGGTGAAAAAGATAACAGATCAGGGCTGTTCGATGTAATAGGTAACAGATCAGATGTAACTGGTCTGTTAAATGTGAGAGATCTGTTACTAACAGGTAGAGGCTTAACATCATCATCATCATCTACTTATAATAATAACCATTCAAATACAGACACAACTCTTTTAATGAAAAAATACTACCCTAATACAGATATTATATATTGGGACAACCCTAATGAACTAATAGATCGATTACGACTGCTTATCGCTTCGCGAAATGTTGGTAACAATAATCATGATAATGAAATTATTGCAATTTTGGAAGAATTAATAGAAGCTAACATAATTGCATCACCTCATCGACTTTCCAACATACTAAAACATGTACTCAAGTAAATATACTTTCATTGTAATTATGACTATCGATAAGTTCGGACGTTATCTACATAGCGCTCAGCAGCAAACGCCACAATTGATTAAGGTAATGAAACATCAGGTGGACTGTGGAAATCGCTTATTAAGGAACGTTAACAAAGGTATTCTAAAAAAAGATGTGGTTATAAAAGAACAACTGGATGAGGTTCTGATTCATTGTTTGTCTAAAATAAAAAAAATCTCTCAAAATCTAGAAAAGATCTCAAAAACAAATTCAACTAGCACCAGTACATTAGTCACCCCCACCACCACCACCACCACCACCACCACTAGACAACGAGCACCGGCGGTGGCGATAGGGTCAAAACCTGGAGGAAAAGAAGAAGTTAATAAAAGAAAAATTCGAGGTCATTCAGAAGTTAGTAAGAAGCCGATATTATGAGCAAATGGACAGTCGTTCAGGAACTTCACAAGAATGCTCGTAAAAATTTCCCTCGAAGACGTTTCATACAAAAAGGACTTGATGACACCTGGCAAATAGATTTGATTGATATGCAAAAGTATTCTAAGTATAACCGAGGATTTAAGTATATTTTAGCGTGCATCGATACATTTTCGAAGTACGCGTGGGTTCAACCGATAAAGAGTAAATCAGGTGGGGATGTAACACAAGCCATGCTCAACCTTTTAAACAACAACCGACGTAAACCAAAAAATATTCAATCCGATGATGGACGAGAGTTCTTCAATGAAAAGTTCCAAGCTCTGATGAGAAAGTTTAATATAAACCATTATTCTACATTTAGTATAATGAAAGCTTCTATTGTAGAGAGATTTATTAGAACTATCAAAAATTGGCTTTGGCAACGATTCGCATTCAATGGCTCTTACAAATGGAACGGAAAAGAGCTTTGTGACATAATAAATAGATATAATAATAAAATACATCGTACTATTGGAGTTGCCCCAGTGACCGTGAATCATACTAACGCTAATGACCTTTTATCTACTGTTTACAATCATATCAAAGTACGAGCTAAATCAAAATATATGTGTGGTGACTATGTACGTATCAGTAAATATAAATCCACTTTTTCCAAGGGATACACCGGAAACTGGAGTTCGGAGATATTTCAAGTGGTGAAAGTAAATAACACCAATCCGGTGACCTATCAGTTGCAAGATGATAGGAAACAACCAATCTTAGGTGGATTTTATGAACTGGAACTGCAAAAAGTTAAATATCCTGATGTGTATCTAGTGGAGAAAGTGTTGAAGAGAAAGGATGACAAAGTTCTAGTGAAGTGGTTCGGTATAGATTCAACGAGTTGGATAAATAAAGAAAACAAGATTAATTAAAGTATAATATGTTTTATTTCACTGACCTACCTGAAGCTTGCTAACATTTTTTTTTTTTTCTTAAACGCTTATTATTATTATTACATAAAAAAAGACTTAATAATAACAGTTAATTAGGTATAGACAAAAGTTAAATGTTTATTATTATTAGATATACATGTGAAACACATAATAGGTACCAACAGGCTACCAATTTATACTAAATAATTTTCTAGTCAATATAAATGAACTAGATACAAATTATGAAAAAAAAAAAAAAAAACAAAAACAACTAGATACCTAACTACACAAAAAAAAATTAAATGCTACACTTATCGATTAAGTAGATGATGTTCTAACCACATTGAGAATGCTCGCACCTCTACACCACTACAGTGACAGGTGCGAGGTGGTTTTCCTTTATATGCCACATGCCTCGTACAATTCTTAAGGCGGTGTAATTTTAAATTTTCTATAACTACTTCTACCTTCGGACAATTTATTGATTCTAAATTATATGATATAAACCCTAAACTTGTTAAAAAATCTCTTTCAATTATCCCCCCTTTGTAAGCCCATGTGAACTGTTTGTTGGGGTCAAAACTCTTTATTCGTTCTACAAACTCTGAAAAACTAATATCATTGTTAAAATTTTTTAATTGCATGCCGTGAATATATCTTGTGACAAACATAATTGTTTTATCATGTTTATAATCTAATAACCATGTTGGGAGTTTTATATAAAACAAATAAAGAATCTTATCCTGAACATTGTAAATTGCCACTTCTTTAAAGTACATATTCTTTAACATCTGAAACCCATCTACATCAATAATATACTTTATATTTTCTAGATGCATAATGAAGTACACAAAAAAAAAAAAGAAAACACTTTCGCAGATATACAAACAAAAAAAAAATCGCAAGTGAAAAACTTTAAAATATTTCTATACCACACTCGCTTACAGCATAAATTAAACAGTTCATTAAATCATTACCTATTTGTTCGGTGAATAGTTCGTGAGCGAAACACTCTGACGGTGTGTCACTTAATAACTGAAACCACTCTTTCACTTCCACATTGATATCACCTGCAGTATCCTCCAAATGAGACGTGATATCGTCCCAGATCTCAATCAGGGAATAGGTGTTTGCATCACCGAAATCACTTTTCTCATAAACACTTTTTAGTAAAACACTCACGTCTCCATTCAGCTTCGCAAGGGGTATAGGTCTTGTCCACAGTCGTAGCAATCTGTTTGAAGATATATGTTTTAACCAATTCTTCTTACATTCGAAATACATTGTTTCAACTAGTGACATCATAATCACCATAAATGTGAATATACTAAGTCGTCTAAAATTACTTATATCAGTAGGTAGCGTCAGTCACTGTAATATAAAATAATTATTTAATTCCTCAACAGATCTATTCTAAAGAAAAGTTGATAATCCATGTATTCCCGCTTGCTCCTTTATTTATGAGATGAATACCACTATTAAGCTCAGTCAGTAGGTCTTCATTTATATCGTTAAATCTTGATGGTAGTGTGACTGTATATCCATTCTCCAGATGCACCACCGTCTGCATTGCGTTTGGTGCATACTTTGAAGACATCCTACTAGCTTCTATGATCTTATAAGGCTTATTTATCTCCAAATCACTTATTTTTCTCCAAGTTTTATTCCCCCAACTATTTAATTCTGTGAGAGCATTATTACTCTTTCCTTGATTTGATGACATAATTTTATTTAAAAAAAATTAACACTTACAGCGATTATGAGACGTAAGCGTACAAGTAACTCCCTTATACTGATGTATAAGACTGTCGTTGATTGTATAAGACTTCTGGTATATAAGACTTGTCACTGTTATTGTACTTGTTACTGTTTACTGTTGTTCTTGTTAGATGGTAACTGAATGTATGTTCCTTTGAAATGTATGGATTTATATATTAAAGCCTTATCTAACATTATGCGGTTAATTCACTATTTAATTATCTTAGCAAATGAACACTCACCGCAACAACATAGTTTCATGAGAATTTTTTTTTTATCTCTTCCGGTGTTAGAAATTATTAATTTGTGTTTTATTTAATTATCTTATCAAATGAACACTCACCACAACAACACAGTTTCATGAGATTTTTTTTAATTTTTTTAACCGCAAACGACATAGTTTCATGTGAATTTTTTTTTTTATCTCTTCCGATGTCAGAAATTATTAATTTATGGGTAAGCAAAAGAACACTAACCGCAACAACAAAGTTTCATGACATTTCATACACTTCCAAGCCTCGCACCCACCCCGCAGCGCCCCCACAACACCTTCTTATCAAAACCACAACAACAAAGTTTCATGACATTTACTTCCCCGCCCCGCACCCGCCCCGCAGCGCCCCCGCTACGCCTCCTTATCAATCCACACTTCCCCGTCCCGCACCCGCCCCGCAGCGCCCCCGCAACACCTTCTTATCAACAGTTAACCGCAGCAACAAAGTTTCATGACATTTACTTCCCCGCCCCGCAGCGCCCCCGCTACACCTTCTTATCAACATACTGTTTCCGCTCGACACACCATTTTTCACCACTAACCACTATAACCTGAACGCTCGTCTCCACACTAACTACATACCCTCACGGGTCTACTTAGGCTGGACTTCCTGTGGTCCAGAACCCCCAATTATATGCTACTTAAGTTATCTAAAAAACTTGGAACCCACTCATCATTGATGTCTTTGTTTCGATTTGTTCTAATTTTTTTAAACTTTTTAATGTATCCCCATATCCTAGAAACTGGAGTTAACCTATTGAAGCTACTAGCCTACTACATACATTTTTCCAAGAAGAAGAACTTTCTTCCTTCAGAATTATTTTCTTTTTGCATCTAGTTTTTTGTATGTTATCCAGTTTTCAATGTTGGGTTGAGAAAAATAAAACTTTAATGCATCTTTTGATTTTGCGACAGCATCACTACATTTTGTATTCCACCATGGTAGGTACTGGTTTTTTAATAGGTGTGTTTGCAAATAATTTTCGTTTTGGAATTGTTTTATTCCTTAAATCATTTAATGTGTCTATAAAATGGTTATATGCATTGATAGGGGAATCATTTATTGAGTCCAACTGGGAAAAACAAGTTTCTGATAGACTATAATATTCGTCCCAATCTGCCTTACTATAAATATATTTCTCTTGATCCACAGGAGGTGACGTGTCATACATAGATGGTTGAATGTTGATCTCAAGTAAGGTTGGAAGATGATAGCTACCCATGGGATCGTCATGAACATACCAGTTACATAAATGAGCTATTGAAGAGCTAACAAGGGCAAGATCTATCGCTGAAGCTTGTCTATTAGGATAAGGAACAGTTGTTGGTGATCCATCATTCAAAATAGGGTGAACGTACCAATCCCAAACCAGTTAAGAAGATATTTTGACTTTAATTAACTGTCATTTTAACAGATTTTGACGGAAGACCTTAGTTCTATGTTATTTTTAAAGTTTGCTTAAAGACAAAATGAGGATTAAAAATCATTGCAGCATAAGTATTTAGGAATTGCTGTAATTTTGAGTTAAATCCTAAAAGTTGGACTGTTCCTTAGTTGGACCAACATATACCCGGTTATTGACCAAGATTGAGCCAGTAATTGACCAACGTATTGACTTATACATGAATAAAATAAGAGGCCATTTATTAAATTTTAAAATCAACGTTTATTGAGATCTAACTTTTGTACAGACGCCAGCACATCAAGCTACCCGAAAGTGTCAAATTTTCCCAATCAACTTTGAACCTTATGCTTTAGCAATAAAGTTGAAAATCTATTAAAGAAATTTGGTCAATTAGAATCCAACAGGTTTGCCTAATTTTTCCAGTCACTTGAATTTCTTCCATTGCTTTTTTACATCTTCTTGGTTATACTTGAATTTTTTTTTCTTGGGTGGCATTTCGTGGCTAAAACAAAGTAATCATTATTTGAAGTTAAGTAAGTATTCTAAAATAAAATCGTCCATAGAAAAGGTAAACATGAAAGGTTCACTCTTTACACCCTGAATAAGTATATTGAAAAAAAAAATCAAGTCAATTTTAGCAGGACGCCTAAAACATACAATGTCTGGTCAACTCCACGAACAGTATGAACGTACCTATCCCAAACCACTGGTCAACTACTGGAATATGTTAATTAAAATCTTCAATTTTGTATTGTTCATCAATATAATCAAAGGGAATTGTTGAAAGATCAATAATAATGACAAAAAACGCAAGTTTAAGAAATAACCAGTAGTAAACCATATGGTCAACTATAGGCAACCTATACAACATGCGTTCCAGTAGTTAACCAGTCTCAGAAACCTATTAAAAACAAAAAATTTGTTCAAATTTATATCTGCAATCATTACACTGATAAATATATTAACTATATTTCACAAAACATTTACAATTTACTTAAAAAATACTACATTTTAAATGGATTGAACTTTACCTTTCATTGAGCGCTCCTTATAGCAATGGCGGCCGAACGGCGAGTGAACAAGACACGTAGCGACAAAAATTAAAAAGAAAGCTATATTTTTTTATTAATTCACCTGAAATTCACAGTAGTAGATTCTCAAAGATGTAATAAAGTAACCCAGATTTTAAAAATCTATAGATATTGGCGCGTATTCTTAAAATGTTGACTTTTTTACGCAAATGGTCAACTACAGGCGACTGGTTTGGGACTGGTACGTCCACCCTACATAAGTCAAATTCATCTATGATATTATACAAACATCTACCTCTGTACGCGCCCCTGACACTAGCGCGAGCGAGGGGGAAGAGAGGGACGAAGGGCGGCAACTCGAGCGCAGCCCACGTCGCGCGCCGCGCCGACCGACACTCCGCAAACAACGGCCGCGCGCACGATACCTAACTGTATTAAAAGTGTATCCGCCAGTGAATTAACGACAGACGATTTGTAACCAATAATCTTAAAGTTTTATTACAAAACAAGTTTGTTTGATTTATAAACAACCTCTATTATTATCACTATGACATCCAAAGGCTATGTTATGAGCGTTAAAATCACCCATGACTATACAAGGTTTGGGTAGGTATGTTATTTAAATCTTTTATCTTTTCTGAGTCAAACCTGATACTTGGAGGGCTGTAAATACAAAGTATAGCCATTGCTCCAAATTGTGTTTCTATAGTGATACATAGGTTTTGAATAGATTCTGAGAAGTGTGTATTGACTACTTTGTACTTTAACACGTTCAATGCCGCCCACACGCGTAGCGTGTTCTTGCGAATTTCTATAACTACGCCTCGAACACGCCAGTCGTGTCCTAAATGTTTCAGTGATATTTCGAAAATTAAGCAGTTGCCTTTTGGAATTCTCAGTACATAATCCTCTAGCAATAACCTAAGGATTTTTGAGGTGGCCCCCGGAAAAATCTATTAATTTGTATTTTTTTTTTAAGTGATTATGTAATGCCGAGAACCCGCCAGACGTGTCCACCTAAACAAGTTAATCATAGATTGTCAACCTTTGTACTAAGACGTCAAATACAGCTAAAATAATGTACGTATAAACAAAAATCAATAAAATATGAAGATAATTTATTGAATGTCAAGTAGGTAGTAGCCCAAAATAAAAAGGCGAAGGACTAAAAGATAACTACTGTGTGAACTCGCGTTGCCTCGGTCAGACCAATAATGTACAAAATAATTTACGGTAGGTACCTACGATCGGTAAACAAACAACTAGTTGGATTGACAACCGTACTGTTAAAACAGTAGGTATTTTACTGTTATTCGCTCGTTAACTGTTCTTCTATAAGAAAAAAAATCAAAATACTTACTGTTTTTATGACCGGTAGTATTTTGAGCAATAAAAACCATAAAAATATGTAGGTATCTTATTTTATTATTAATATTATTTTATCGAGGTAAAGTAGGTACTTACCTAGATGAAATAATTGTAAACAACTAAATAGGTACCGCTTACGTTTCTAAAATACCTACCTACTGTTCGTTTTTATTTCTCCAACGTTGACGAAGTTTGAAATAGATACCTTTGTAATTTACCTACATGAAATCGACAACCGTCCAGACGGACGGCGGCCAGGATAGCTTAGAGCGAGTACGCGAGATATGCTTGTAGAGCATTAGAAATAATCAAAAGATTGAACAAAGCGGGGCGGGATCGCGCACGTGTTGTTTGTTATTGTTAACTTATATTATAAGCCAAACTAAACTAATAAATACAATATATATATATATAAATATAATACGCTATCTTCAACTAAAGTAGGTATCGTTCCGTAAACTTGCAATAATTGACTTATCTAAGTTAATATTATGAAATATTTCAAAATAACCACAAAATGTTTATCATCTCTTACAAAATTACGATAATTACTTACCTAAAAATCTATTTTCAGACATAATTCCAGGTTAAATCTCACTACCGTATTTGAATCACCTTTATTCTTGCTCAGCGAATGGCAAACTAACTAATACTCATCGCTAAACCGAAAAAAAGACAGATTTAGAATTTAAGTCTATCGAGGTGCCACTGGACACGCCTAGCGTGTCCATGTTTAACAAAATGCAGTGCCGCCGACACGCCTGGCGTGTCCGCGTGGCTTTATAGGGCGGCATCGCTAGGAACTTCAAAAAAATTATGGTGGCAGTGAACGTGTTAAACGATGGTTCACCGAAATGGCTACCTACTCCATTATGGGAATTTATGGAATTTTTGTGGATTAAATTATATGTGGGAAAGTGTGGGATTATAGAATTAGTTTTGAACCAAGTCTCATTAAGTAGACAGACATCTATATTTTTTTCAACTAATAAATTTTGTAATAGGCTCTTTTTACTCTGTAAACTCTGTATATTATACTGTAAAATATTTAGATAATTATCCATGTTTAAATTTAGTTTGATAAAAATATGTCTTTTATTTTCTTATGTGTGAGTGGCCCGGATCAGAGTCACTCTTGTACTCTTGTTTCCTAATGCAACCAACGATTTAACAATTGCGTTAATTATAATGTCATTATTTGCTACTTGTTTAATATCTCAAATGTCATTGGATTTAGTCTTATCAGTAACCTTGGGTAAAGCAGGGAAAGATTTCTCATTAAATGTAGGGGGTGGTTTCACAACAGTGGCATACGATTGCTGCCTTTTTCTCTTCAATTTTTTGTTTTTTAATGGAACAGTCTCGTGAAATGGCAAGATGATTAAGTACCTGCGCAGTTGATGCATGTGATCTCTTCGACATCGCATTCTTTGTAGGAGTGGCGACCAGCACAAGAAGAGCAGTGTTGCTCGCCTCTGCAAGTCTTAGCAGAATGATTGAATTTAAGACATTTATAACATTGTGATAATGGTGGTATGTATGTTTTCACCTCGTATCTAAATAGCTTTATATAAGCGTATTGCGGTAAAGGTGTTGATGCAAAGGTGACAGCAACTGTATTGAGAGGCACTAATTTTCCCTCTACTTTACGCATGAATCTTTTAATTGAAATTACTTCAGAGTCGCACACAATATTTTTATATATTTCCTCATTCGAGAGTTCTTTAGGCACAAACCTCAATACACCAATCCTTTCTGTCAAATACGATGGTATAAAGGCTTTAAACTTATTTTTCCATAAAAAGTCTTCCATCTTTAGAAAATTGTTGGCCGCAGCCGCCTTCTTGAATGTTACTCCTATTTTATGCGCATTTATTCTGTGTACTCCTAGGACTCCTTTAACATTGTCTGATATTAAATTGGTGAGCGTGATAGGATTTTTATTCCCTACCTTCTCCTGCTCTGTTGACTCAACGTACACAAAATATTCAGAATTGGAGTTTTCTATGAACAATCTTTTATAATTAGGTTTGGTAAAAATGCTATACTTATTATTTGAGTAGGAATTTCGACTGTTGTTGTACTTCTGTTTCTTCTTTTCCCCCGGCTCTGACAACTCCTCACCGCCACTGGTGACACTCATGGTTGTTCAAGGTCTTATCAGATGTTATTGATATAGTATTTCTGTACAATTATTTATTAATTTAACTTTTGGTGAAATCAAAATTACCGCCTCGTTTGACTTCCCGCCAAAAAGTCCTGTGCGCAGCATCACACACCCCCCCGGACACTACAACGCTCGCAAAATAATTACCTACTTCTACATAAACAAATGACGTTTGTATATGTACAAAAGTGTGCGTGACATCTAGTAGGGTTGGCAGTAATGCGTAGCGTAAAAAAAGGCACGGAAGCGAATGAGGACGGCGCTGCCTGAACGTGTGCATTATAATAAAGTGACCTTGTACGAGCAGCGTTCAATTATTTAAAAAGTCGGGTTCGTAATGAAATAAAAATAATATTATAATGGGTAGTTATTATGTAAAAGAGGTTTATTTATTCAATCAATAATAAAAACCCCCGACTCAAACAAAAACCTCTAAAAACTAAAATAATAATATACAGGGTGAATTTTCCAAGTGGGCGTGGATGGCCAAATTCTAAACTATGAGGAATAGCGAAAAGTACTCAAAGGAGTCGCGGGCTCGATTTTGATGAAAACGAAAACTGCATCATTGGATTTTTGAAAAATCAATTTTTCTAGCCAGGAATCGAACTTGTTGATTTTGAAAAAAAAAAACACACGCTGTATTATTACACCATTCGATAGTGTTCCTTATAAGGATCAAATTCTGGGAAGTAATGACATACGGCAAACTTAAGGAAAATGTTGAATTTTAATAAACTTCTTCTTATTTTAAAGTATTCATACTTACATTATGCACCTTGTTCGAAATGATGCTCAATATTTTTATTAACACACCCGCAGCGCAGTCACCTTTACAACATTATGTTCTAAATTCAAATTTCTATTACGATCTTTGGAAAATATTCTAATGGAATCAATAATATTGTAATGCTGAATGCAGTACGATCCTTGGAACGTCGAATCCAGCTATGTATTGAAAACAATGGTCATCATTTTGAACAATTAATCAGTTAAGGTTTAGTAGGTAGGTAACATAACCCTGGCCCGGCTAAATAATAACAGCCGCACAGGTCAATCCATCAGGTTAAGCTACGCTTACCGCGGTTGGTCTGTGGATGGGTGACCATCTTTACATACCGAGACCCCTCCACGCCTCGGAATGCACGTTAAGCCGTTGGTCCCGGCTGTCATTCCTGGATCTTTGACAGTCGTTACGGGTAGTCAGAAGCTCGAAGGTCTGACAACCAGTCTTACCAAGGGGAAGGGGTATCGTATTACCCAGTAACTGGGTTGTGGAGGTCAGATAGGCAGTCGGTCCATGTAAAATACTGGTATTTAGCTGCATCAGACTGGAAGCCGACCCCAACATAGTTGGGAAAAGGCTAGGCAGATGATGATGAGGTAGGTAACATAAGAAAAATAAAAACGTATTTTGTTAAAAATTAGCTCTTTCCTTCAGTTTGCCGTATGTCATTACTTCCCAGAATTCGATATTTATTAGCGACACTATCGAATGGTGTAATAATACAGTATGTGATTTTTTTTTTCAAAATCAACAGGTTCGATTCCTGGCTAGAAATATTGATTTTTCAAAAATCCAATGATGCAGTTTTAGTTTTCATCAAAATCGAGCCCGCGACTCCTTTGAGTACTTTTCGCTTGTCCTCATAGTTTCGGATTTGGCCATCCACGCCCACTTGAAAAATTCACCCTGTATATTGGCCCTTTGAGTTTAATATAAGTTGCAGGAAATATTTTGATCCAAGCGTCCTCACGTCTCGGGGGACGGCTTTACAGTAGGTAAGATTTAAAAATTTTAGGTTTTACAGTAAGATTTAAAAATTTAGATTTAAATTAGTATGGATTTATTAATACAGTATTACTTGCGTAGCATAATTCTCAAAAAACAGTACTCAATCGTAGCTTCCGCTTTGCCATTTTTTACGGGAAGTACTAAAAATGTTTTTGACGTTCCATTTTATCCCGTAATTATCTTTAAATAGTGTGAGCAATAATTATAAGCCGCTTATTTTAGATCAAAGGAATATACTAACGTATTTGCGTATAAAACACGACAATATTACTAAAATATTTTTGTGTACACATCAAACGTGTTTTTCTTTGAATACCCACTTCCTAACATGAAGGTAAGTAGGTATTTATTACTTTTTTGACATGGCATTGACATTAATTTTTTGGTTGTCAGTTCCAAGTTGCGTGTATCCGTTCCTTGCTTACTATGCGATTATTTTGTATTATTGATATTTTCTTTTAACGACGATTGCTATTCTACACGAATGACATCATCTAGACACGATGACTATTGCTATTCTTATAGGATTCTGCTTTTCCTTTCGATTTGGATATTATGATGAGGTGCATCGCTGTGCTGCGGATTCGCAGACATATCGTGTCAAGGCTGGCGTTACCCCTGCAAGTGAGACTTGCTCGATGGTTAGCAAATCAGGTAGGCCTCTATACTACGACAGTCGCGTAAACCATGCAGGAAAGGCAGTACATTGAGCAGTTGTGTTATAATTTGAAAAATACAATGACATTTCTTATTGTTCCAGCTCCCATTAGATGGATACGCAAGTGTCACGATTGTTATATTACTAAATACCGAAGCTGCTGACAATGAGAGATTACTAAGTCATGCAATGGTCTGCCACGTCATGGTCAATGGTCTGTCCTATGGTATCTTGGCTGGGCAAGGCATCAAAATAACGTGCTGGCACCAGCTACATTTTTGGACAATGTTTTGGTGTCTCTAGAAGACGTTTATTTTTTTTTTATAATTTTATTTAAGTACCTAAGTATGTATCTACAATAAAATATTTTTTTTGGAAATAAAGACACACATAGTTCTATTTATTATAATACCAATTCAGTACCAACAAGTAGCTACATATACCTAAATAATATTATTATGTGTGTTGAAGATAGAAACCAAAATACGGAATTAAAGATGATGCCAATATAATATTATGTGCATTTGTGTGCACTAAGTTAATAAGAATGCTTCGTGATTAAATAAAACAAAAAAAAAATGTTAAACACTTCGTAAGTATTTAATAGACAAACAATAGGTGCTTTACATTTTTGTTTCACAAATAGAAATATCCAAAAAACTATAGAATCATATTCTACAGTTTTTTAAATATTTGTATTTGTCTCAGACCAACAAAATATTAAATGTTTCATTAACCTCACAAAGGCATACCACCAGTTAGTACCTGTATTCGCTCACAGATGGCATTATACTAAAAAAAATCCTTAGCGTATAATCCGTATTTTGACCAGTTTTCGCAAGATCCTGACTCCTGAAACTTATTAATTAATAAACTATAAAATACGACGATTATAATAATATAACAATCATTACTGAACACTTTCTTTGACTACCTAGACAATCGCTCATTGCTCCACCAGACATATCATTTAACTTTTATTTCTTGCATTTTTAAACTTTATAATATTATATTACTAGTAAACATGCTATACGATCGACACGTGACTCGCCAAAATCTGCGCAGCTGTACCTACGTATTTTTTTACCACAGTGAAGCGAAGCTAGTTCTATTAGGTACTCGTGGTCGTTGGCGTTCATTCCATACTAACGTATTCTTCTGTGAATTCGCCATTTGTGGTGGCGGCCACCATGGATTTGAAATTTGTAATAGTGTATAGTATTCTACTAGTCAAGCCCTTTCATTTGATACCCATATTGAGGGACTTGTGAAAAAAAAAATATAATTCGCCATTTTGTGGTGGCGGCCATCTTGGTTTTGAAATTTATCATAGTGTTTAGTATTCTACTTGTCAAGCCCTTTCATTTGATACCCATATTGAGGGAGTTGTGAAAAAATATGTAATCCACCTTTTTGTGGCGGCGGCCACCTTGGACCGATTTTCTTCAAACATAGCTAAGAACACTCGCGTCGCGACTAATTCACCTTTCAAACAAAAAAAAAACAAAATCAAAATCGGTTCATCCGTTCGGGAGCTACTAACAAATCGTAGAAGCGGCGCGCCGCTTGTGCGCCCGCGCCTCGACTCTAGCTCGTGTGGGCGACGCCCCTTATCAAAGCACAGAATACTTAATAGTATGTTACGTACAGAAAGGACACTCCCTTCCCCGCGCTCTCAGATACCGCACCTCACCCCGGACTTCGAGGTATTCATCGCCGACTCTTTAGCAATGGCGCTCGCGAACCGCAGCGCTGTACTGCTGACACGAACACTCAATTTTTGAGTTTTAATCATGATGGTTGGATATCGTGATGCTTTTCCGAATTCGTATTTACATAAACTGTTTGTAAGATTTCGCATTTTTATTACCATGCGATTTAATAACCGATTATTTACAGATAATTAATTTAAACTAAACTATTTTGTGTTTTTATTTCATTACGAACCCGACTATATAAATAAACAATTGAACTACAAGGTCACTTCATAATAATGCACACGTTCGGGCAGCGCCGTCGTCGTTCGGTTCCTCGACACAAATCGCTTTCCGCGCCATTTTTTACGCTACTCACGACAGCCAACCCTACTAGATGTCACGCACACATTTGAACATATACAAACGTCATTTGTTTATGTACTTAGTAGTAATAGGTAATTATTTTGCGAGCGTTGTATGGTGTCCGGTCCGGGGTGTGACTCAGGATAGGTAAGTATAATACAACTGCGTAGTTTTTACCAGAGCCTTATCAAAGTGACTAACAACACTTATTCAGATATGTTCAGCTTTTGTCCATAGAAAACAACGATTTTGTATGGAGATGCGTACGCATCCGTTCAGCTTTCCGCGTCTATTCAGATGCGTACCTACGCATCTCCATACAAAATCGCTGTATTCTATGGGCAAAAGCTGAACAGCATAGCTATTTACAAACACTCGATACGCTTCCGTATCGTATCGAACATTAATCATTGTTATCGTAGGAGTCTTCTAAACGCTGTCCACAAGTCCAAAACCAGAAAATTTTGTCTGTTTAAATCAAATAGACGCCCGCTATTCTTCCAACAGCTATTTGCTGTTGGTAAAGTAAAGCGCCTGTCTGGGTTCGAATCTACGACCTAAGGCCGTTACCGCTGGGCCACCACTGCTCCTATGAAACTATGTGTGCGTCATTGTTTTGTTATGATTAATAATTAATATTCTACAATGAATATCCGCCTGCAATTAGGAACTGCCAAACTGTTGCAGTTTTTAAAAGAAGAGTGAAAGAACACTATCTCTCCACCCTATCATAGTTGTGTATGTATTTTTAATTATTTTATTTGCATTCTAGTGATATTTATTTTAAAAGTACCGTATGTATGTAAGTAGGTATATTCTCGTATTATTTGTTTAGTTTTATTAAGTGAATCAATTTTAGATTTTGTTTTTTTTTTGTCTCCTTTACTCTTTAACACGCTGTCTACGTCTCTTTATTTCTTGTCCTATCGCAGGTATGCTGGAAGAGATTTCTTATGAAATAAGCATCACCTTTGTACAGTCGAGTTCATTAATATTAGGTCCTTACATATGAAATTGGCGTTTTTCGTACTGGCCACTTTAATCACGAATTTCTCCTCTTTGGTAAGGAATTCCAAATTCAAATTTGTACAGCTATTTACTCATGTATTTGTGCTTCGATGACCGTCATTCATTTGTTTTTTTTCTTCTGTTTTTTCTGTTTGCGTCACTCATTTTACAAAATGGAAAATTTCAAATATCGCATTATTTACGAGTACGAGTTCCGCCGTGGCACTAGTGCTGCGGAAACGACTCGAAGGGTGAATGATGTGTATGGCGGTCATGTTGCAAAAGAAAACACAGTTCGTTTTTGGTTCCAACGTTTTCGTTCTGGAAATTTCGACCTGCAGAACAAGCCCCGTGGACGGCCTGAGACCCAAGTTGATAATGGAGAATTGAAGGCTATTGTGGAAGCGGACCCATCGCAAACCACGTCCGAGTTAGCTGCAGGCTTCGATGTTAGTGATAAAACTGTTTTAATTCACTTGAAGCAAATTGGGAAGATTAAAAAGCTTGAAAGGTGGGTACCTCACGAATTGACTGAAGCAAACCGGCAAACGCGCGTCGACTGCTGCGTTACATTACTGAACCGGCACAACAATGAAGGTATTTTAAACCGAATCATTACCTGTGATGAAAAATGGATTCTTTACGATAATCGGAAGCGCTCAGCGCAATGGTTGGATCCTGGCCAGCCAGCCAAATCCTGCCCCAAGCGAAAATTAACCCCAAAAAAGTTACTTGTAAGCGTTTGGTGGACTAGTGCCGGTATTGTTCATTACAGTTTTCTCAAATCTGGCCAGACTATTACAGCTGATGTCTATTGTCAGCAATTACAAACCATGATGGAAAAGCTAGCGGCTAAACAACCAAGGCTGGTCAATCGCTCCACGCCACTGCTGCTTCACGACAACGCCAGACCACACACTGCGCAACAGACGGCTACCAAATTAGAAGAGCTTGAATTGGAATGTCTTAGACATCCTCCGTACTCCCCGGACCTTGCTCCAACAGATTACCATTTTTTTCGCAATTTGGATAACTTTTTGCAAGGGAAAAAATTCAACTCCGATGGGGCAGTCCAAATCGCCTTCAAAGATTTTATTGATTCCCGTCCGACTGGTTTTTTTAGTAAAGGGATCAATGAACTACCTATAAGATGGCAAAAGTGCATTGAAAACAATGGTTCATACTTTGATTAATTAAATATATTATATTAAAAAATATTCGACTTTTTGTTCCTTCCATACAAAACGCCAATTTCATATGTAAGGACCTAATATATTGGCAGTGACAATGTTTCAAAATATTGTAAGCGTTAAAATGATCATATAGTTCTATACAAACTTAGTCATCAATAAAATGTTTTCATATAAACTGTTCATAAGTATGTTACGGTAGTGCAGTCAAAAATATCTGACTACTCTTCGGAACATAAATATCTAAATACTCTAGGTTTCAATAAATTTGCTGCAACCTGGGATTAATAAATATCTATACAGCTTTGAATATTCAACTAAATGGCCTTTACCATTAAACTTATTTTTGCTTGCCGGAGCAGAAGTTCGAGTAATAATGCAATATTGCCGTTGAAGGATGTCATAACTGACAACTTCAAATTGATTTTGTTTCAAGGTCTTTTTCATAGAAAAATAATTGCATAGATATTTGTGAACCTAACTTTGTGCTAAATAATATGAACAAGGGATTGCGCACAATTTTTAAGCCGGCTGTACACATGGGGCCAAGGTGTTGGGCCAACGTGTTGGGCAAAAATGATGGATAACCAAGATTGCTGTTCACACATTGGCTTACTGATCATTCTGCATTGGCGCTTCAAAGATGGACGTAGAAGTTCTTGCAGCCGCGGCAATTTATTTATACAGTGCGTTTAATTATTACGTACATGTGCACCAAAGTAGAGTGACTAAAAAGAAATGGCGCAAAAGAAGGTGGTGGATGGTGACTATTCATCGGAATAGAACGAGGTAAATGTGTTATTAGTTATTATTGATATACAGGGTGATAATAATTTTGCTATCGGAACATGAGAACCTAAATTTCACTCACGCGCAACGATACTGTCTCCGCTGACGAGTAACAACGAACTGAACAAGACACCAACGTGTGAACGCTGTTTGCGGAGCGCGCCAAGATCCTTTGATGTAATATCGTTGATGCTGGCGTGCCGTGCTATGCGACCTGCGCTCCTGCAGCAGGACAGGCCATGGTGTCCGAGACTGTCGACAGCTTCACCGCAGTGACATCGATGCGGATCAACACAAGGTGCGCCCAAGCGGAGACACGTAGCGAGCCGAAACGATGAGTCATCCATTATTGTGCCTATGGTGGATGACGGGACCGCCTGAAGCCACAAACCTGACTCCCATTCTCCCACAGCCAGCAGACGGGCACGCTCAACAGTATTACGTGACGTGTTTACAAGGGTATTCTGTATAATACTGCAGAGCGGCACGTCCCACCGTCTCTGGGAAGACGGGTTATCAGGCAAAACCGTATTGAGGCTAGCCATTTTCCAAGCGTTCAACGCATCGGTCCAAAACGGCACTTCAAAATCGACCAGTGTGGAAGATAAAATGTTCCTGGTTAACGGTACTGTGGACCGAGAAGAGGAAGGCTTGTAAACTAATACTTGAAATTTTGGGGAAATTAATTGTTAAATAGTTTTATTATTCAGTACCTATGATAGAATACTTTACAAATTACTTTAATAATTTTCTTTTTATAATTTTTGTTTTTTAATAATTTATTGATTCTTTTAATGATGTGGTACATGCTTTGAGCCAATCATGTCGCCTGAAACAAAAATCCGAACACTATTATACAAAAGACATAGGTAGGTATATTTTAAAGATTATATACCTATTTTTTAAATATTTATTCAATTTCAAGACAGACCGACTAGTAGCGAGAAATAAGTACGATTTAGGTATTAATAATACATACATAATCAGCCTATAAATGTTCCCACTGCTGGGACACAGGCCTCCTCTCTGTGAGAGGGAGTGGGCCGTAATCCACCACGCGGGCCCAGTGCGGGTTGGTAGATGTCACATGTCTTCGAATTTTTGGTTCTAGGACATGCCGGTTTCCTCACGATGTTTTCCTTCACCGTTTTTGAGAGCAGTGGTGATGAAATAATTTACACAAAGTAAAGCACCTGTCTGGGTTCGAACCTACGACCTACAACTCGTAAGTCGCGGCCTTTACCACTGGGCCACCACTGCTCACTGCTGGTATTAATAATAAGTTTCCATTAAAAATGCTTTTAAATCTGTCAAGCTCCGCTAATGAGACACAATTGATTTTCTATTGCTTCGTCGCCGATCGGCGACGCGCGC
This sequence comes from Amphipoea lucens, assembly GCA_947508005.1. Lineage (NCBI taxonomy): Eukaryota > Metazoa > Arthropoda > Insecta > Lepidoptera > Noctuidae > Amphipoea > Amphipoea lucens. The sequence continues at coordinate 1,516,335 of OX382373.1, read as the reverse complement.
CGCTTGACCGGTTAAACTCGTATTCAAACTTTCATGATCATGCTACTATGGCCGTTGAGGAGTTCCCTCGTGAGAAGACTATCCTGTCTGCAGCAGCAGTTTATGGTGAAGATCATGTTTAGCAAGGAAAATAAAAAGTGGTCTATGAACCAATAGCGATACTGTTGTGGTATTTCTGCCTCAACTATACCCTTGTACAGAGTGGCATCAAAATCTGAAGTTTTGAAAAATATAATATTTTTATGCTACACTTTTATTTTAAAAACGTTTTAACGGGTATTTCTGACTTTATAATACTTTATTAATGTGTTTCTCGACGTATGCGGCCTGCCTTAGGCTAACCGCACACACACAATAATATTGTCAATAATATTGTTTTTGTGCGGCCTGTATTGCGGTATTGTTCAATATTATTGTGGATATCCAGAAATTCTGATTTTGTCACGCCAATATCGGGGGGAGGCAGGGGTATTATCAATAATATTGTTATGTGCGGACGCGCTGCAATATTTCTGTTGAGGAAAAGATTTCAAGGCAGGCGGACGTTCGTGTTTTTTGTTCAAAATGGAAGACGAAAACAGTATCCATAGCGAAAATAGTTTTGATAATAGTACTCCCACGGAAAATCAATATTTGTCAGTATTTATTAAAACATGGGAAACTTATCCAGAATTATGGAATACATCCTGCGAAGCATATCGCGATAAAGTTAAGAAAAATAATGGGCTTGATAAGATGCTCGATATTTATAAAAAAAATTAAACCATATAGCACGAGAGAAGACGTAAAAAAAATTGAATTCCCTACGAACAAATTTTCGGAAAGAATTAAAGAAGATTCACAAATCGAAATCATCGGGAAAGGGAACCGATGAGGTTTACGTTCCGTCTGCCTGGACGTACTTATTATGAATTGCTGTTTTTATGAAATGATGAAATAATTTTTTAAATCATTTTCTTCTGTAACCCGTGGTTCATTTATTAGATTAAAATGATTTAACTCAGCTTTTTTTTCATCCAGTCCTTAATCCATCATTTCTTCCACGATTGCCTTTTTTTAGTTGATAAAGTAATGCAATACTTACCTACTCAATGCAACAACTTTTTTCTTTCTATCTATTATATTAAACGTGCGCACATGAATCTAGCTGCGGAGCGACTGCTTCAGATTGTACCAAGAAAAATTGCCAATAATATTGCGTAGTGTGCGGGACCATATTATATTGATGAAGATTTTTGACAATCTTGCATTGACAATATTATTGTGTGTGTGCGGCTAGCCTTAGGCTGGGCGCATACGTCCGGTTTCCTGATTCGGAATTCAGTTTCGGAATTCAGATTCGGAAACCCCGAATGCACGCATTTCATACAAAATGTTCTCTCCAGCGCACACATACTTAATATTTCCGTCCGGGTTTCAGAACGGAAAATTTAAGCACGTGTGCGCTAGTGAGAACATTTTGTATGAAATGCTTGCATTCAGGTTTCCGAATCTGAATTCCGAATCAGGAAACCGGACGTTTGCGCCCAGCCTTTTACGTCTTATCATATTTTACGCGAAACTGATACTTCGAAAATAAAAAAGTTACGATTTTGTAAAGGATTACCAATACTTACTCTTAGTATATAATTTATATAAGAAATATATGGTGCTATTAAAAAACATTCATTTTAATAGCTATTAGCAAAAACCTACAATTATGAAATACGAATATTAGTAAGAACTAAAACGACTCGGTCAGAGTCACAACGTTGACAAGCGATATGGTAGATTTTTTTTTAAGTGTATTGGCTTGCCCTAAGTTTGACCCCTAGACACGCCACTGCAGTTGTGAAACGTAAAAAATTGTTTACTGAGCAGATAAGTTCGAAGTAGCTTACTTGGAACTTTGTTTGTTTTCACAATCGCTGAGTAAATATACATTGACATGTTTGTGTACGATAGCGCAATAAATAAATATTGTATTCTACCACATAAATGATAGTACCTACTTAAAGCAATTCGTGCAAAATTATTGCCTAACCATTCCAAAATATCAAAAATGCACAACGTTAATATTCAAGTTTTCACTTCTGCTGGCACTCCCGGAGTGCAACCCGTCTTTCTTTTTATTTTGTAGTAGGTAACTTCAAATGTTAATTTCAATCAGACAGACAAAGAAAACAAATATTATAATACTAATTATTTATTTTGTTCATTAAAAACTTTTTAAAACAATCGGATCATAAAAATATGAGATGATTATAGTTTTGTAGGTAAACATGATAATTGAATACACCAGCTAGTGGATTAAACATAAGATTAATTAATCATATTCGGTATAAATAATATCATCCAAGAAGACAGCGGGAGGCTGGATAGGATATTCGTGGTGTCGCGCTCATGTCATGTACCATTATAATACACATCACATGGGAGCAACATCCAAGTGTTCGCTTTCCTACAATGCAATTACAATAGTAGCCAACTATTTTATTCCTGCCTTGCAAATTATTATCGATCTACTTATATGCAGACAAAATAAATTCGATTGTTTTGGTATCTTCGAGTGGATTCTGGCTCTTAAAAGCCAATTAAGGATCAGAAACGACAATGTTGTATTGATTCAGGTCATAATCGATTGAAATCGATGAAAAAAATACTTGAAATATAAGTCGAAAACTGAACTGAAGAAATTAAAGGTTTAGTTTTCGGTGAATAACTCCGAAACCTTTAAGATATTATAAGCTTTAGGATATTATGTTATGATTACATTTTTTGTTTGTATTAGTGTATCTAAATAAATAACTTTCGTTGTGCACCGGGATTCTGAAAAAAAATCAAAATGGCGGGCGACGTCAGGGCCACCCGCCATACAAAAATCTTCAAATCCCTTTATCTACTCATGTGACGGTGGGGTGTGTAATGTTTGGTATAATAACAAATGCACTAATTTCACTTGAAATAACGTCCATATAATATAATTTTCATATGCTATAATATCAAATAACCGAAACTCATATGACCTAATGTTTTATATCATATAATTTTCCTTTAATATAATAACATTTAGTATAACGTTCATTTTATATAATTTTCAATATATATAATATTCTTTTTATATAACGTTCATTTGACCTAATGTTCTTTTGACCTAATTTTCATGTTTAATGGTCACAGTTCTAACCTCACTCAAATGGCACCAAAACCAAGCCTTAAAATATTCTATGCATTGTCGAGGGTGGGCTTAGTCGACGGAGCCTCGCTTCGCGGGGCTCCTACTTCTGGGTGGTTTATAAAAAAATAACCACGAAGGGGATGGCGGGGTCTATTCGCTCGCTTCGCTCGCTCACACGACCCCGCCATCCCCTTCTAACCTAACCTGTCCGAGTCGGGGTGCCCTAAAGTCCAGATTGCAACCAGTTTCTCCTGGTAACAATAGTTGAAGGTGGCAGGTGTATAGGGTATAAAGCGAAGAAAAAAAAAACTTAAATTATATTAAAAGTTACTTAGAGATTATGAATATTATAGTAAATGAATAATATACTAAATGAATATTATGTCAAATGAGCATTATAGGAAAAGTTCATTATATCATAAGAAATTAGGTAAAATGAAATTATATCAACAATTCATTAGCTCAACTAATCATTATATTAAACAAAATTATCCAAACTAATATTGTAAATGCGAAAGTAACTCTGTCTGTCTGTCTGTCTTTTCTTCACGCCTAAACCGCTGAACCGATTTAGATGAAATTTGGTATAGTGATAGTTTGAGTCCCGGGAAAGGACATAGGATACTTTTTATCCCGATATTCCCACGGGATCGAGACTTGCGCGGGTGAAACCGCGGGGCGCAGCTAGTATTAACTAAAATTGGGTCAAGTGAACGTTAGACTTTTTGTTATTATGTCAACCGATACACACCCGTGACGGTGAGCTACTCTAGCTACGCCCCTTATTGAGTCAGTTTAGTAACGTACACAGTGGGTACATTATAAGTAGTAGTACATATACAGTATATTTTATATTTTATATTATTATATATATTTTATATTATTATATTATTTTATATTATTATTATTTTATATTTTATATTTTTATTTACATATACATATATTTAGTAACGTACACAGTGGGTACATTATAAGTAGTAGTACATATACAGTGCGTATTCGACGAGCGCGGCAAGCAGGCGCCGGCGCCGCCCGCCCTACTTTATTTTATTTTACCTTGTATTATTGTGAGCTTGTCATCAAAAGTTGAGCTACAATTAGTGACAGTGACACTTTTGAGCAGTGACGTGCCTACCAAGTTTATGTCAAATTACCTCTACAAACTTTAAGGTATAGATCGCATACTTTTTAACCGACTTCAAAAAAGGAGGAGGTTCTCAATTCGGATGTTTATACAATATATATTTTTTATTGTATGTTCGGGCATAACTCCGTCATAATTATACAGGGTGAATTTTTCAAGTGGGCGTGGATGGCCAAAACCGAAACTATGAGGAATAGCGAAAAGTACTCAAAGGTGTCGCGGGCTTTGATGAAAAACTAAAACTGAACCATTAGATTTTCGAAAATATCAATATTTCTAGCCAGGAATCGAACCCGTTGATTTTGAAAAAAACACTGTACCTATTATTACACTATTCGATAGTGACCAGTAGATTACACCATTCAATAGTCCTTTGATTTGGTTCCACAAGGCACCATTCAAAAATATTTATTTTTAAATTCATTACTTTACTTATGTCCTCTAGAGGGCGCCATATTGAATTTAGTGTGACGTCACATACGTCAAGACGCTTCTAACCACAGATATAGATTGTGCTTCTAACGATACCTCATTTGTCAAATTATTATAAGTCGTAAACAAACGTAAAATGGTTGAGCCGATACTTACCTGCTAAATGAATGTAGAAAATGGCGCAATTGTAGTCATTTTCCAGACACTCATGAAAGGACTATCATCAAGAACGCTCTCGCGTTTCAACTCTTTCTTGATTTGATGTATTTTTCCTAGATCAGGAATACATGGATGTGTCATCTGTTGGTAATCACTACTAGTACTGTCTTGATTGGGTATTAAATCATCAGCAATAGAGTTTCTCACCACAATTGACAACATTTCAAACCTGACACGACCTTAAAACAAAAATACTATTTCTTTATTTTCGTATCCTGAGTTCAAATATATTTTTATTTTATTTTTTTATTTCTAAATTTCTGAGAAAAAAAATAAAAATCAAAAAACATGTGATGACGTCACATAAACGGCGGAATGAGGTAGTTACCTTTGCGCATTCCAATGTCTGATTGAAAACATTATATCAAACAAGACATGTCAATGTCACCTAAGAAGTGTAACTAGAAAACAACTAAAAAACTGAATTGAATTCAACAATATTTTTTCCTATCAACTCGACACGCTGCTTACTGTTAATATTATCAATTTTTGATTGATATTTCGCCAATAAAATGGATCCCAATTGAAAGGAGTAGGTATACAACTTTGCAGACTTTTACTCCGGGGTTTCTCCACAGGCATGCAGGAAATATAAATAAAACTCGAGGCTCATGCAAAATAAAGCTGCGTGTAGATGTGGTGAGTGGGACGTCATGCGTGGGCGGCTGCGGGCGGAGTAATGAATAATGTTTAGAGCCGCGCGTCTTTTATAAGCGGCGCTCGTAGCGCAGAGGGCGGGGATACGTGATTTATCCTTCCGCGATTATGTGTTTGTTTTTGTTGTGTTGTTTAGTGGCAGCATATTTATTTATTATTGTAATTCAGGTACACATACATGGTTATTAGGTACACATACATGGCTATTAGGTACACATACATGGTTATACACAAGAACATCAAAGTAATAACAATTAGAATGAATCATAAGAGCAAATTATAAAGGGAAAACGAATACAGGACTAAACTAAATAACTACTTAGGGCTAAATTATACATGTAAATGGCCTTAAAACTAAGCTGTTATTTACAATCTCCCCCTCGTGCGCAAGCACCAAAACGTTTAGTCCGCTGTTGTGATCACGATGAGGCGAGAGGCCGGGCGGCGAATCAGACCAGCTGCTGTTCTTACTTCGGTTATTCTGACTCGACCATCTGGTCCTGGGTGAACTTTCATTACTTCACCTCGAGGCCACACTCCTCTGGGCATCGTACCGTCGCATATAATTACGATGTCGCCGACTTTCAGGTTCTTATGTTGGGGATTGCCGCTGGGTCGGGGCATTAAGAGAGGTCTATATTCAGCTGACCATCTCGCCCAAAAGGCATCGGCTAGTGCTTGAGCGGCTTTCCAGGAGTGTGTGTTTGCATGTGTGTCTTTAAATGAGCCAAACGGTGACATTCCACTAGAGCGCCCAATAAGGAAATGATTGGGGGTTAACGCTTCTTCATCTAGGTTGGGGTTCACCGGGGTCAATGGCCTCGAGTTGATCACGTGTTCGGCTTCCAGCAGTAACGTGTGCAGTGTTTCGTCGTGTGGGAACCTCTCCTTCAGGGTGACTTTCAAGGCTGATTTTACAGATCTGACCAATCTTTCCCAGGCGCCTCCCATGTTTGGGGCACCCGGTGGTATCTTCTTCCAGGTTATCAGCTTCTCTGAAGCGAAAGCTTTAAGACTGTGGTCGTTGCTCTGCATGGCTTCGGCGATTTCGTTTTCAGCACCCACGAAGTTGGTTGCGTTATCGCTGTATATGACAGTCGGCGTGCCGCGGCGTGCCATCATTCTTCGCAGGCTCATGATCATGGAGGAGGCCGTGAGGGATGTGGCCACCTCCAGGTGCACTGCGCGTGTGGTGAGGCAGGTATATAGTGCGCCCCACCTTTTTTCTAGCCTTCGTCCGACTGTTACTTGCATGGGCCCAAAATAATCCACCGCGGTTGCAGTAAAGGGCGGTTGGTTTTGGGCCAGCCTTTCTGTTGGTAGATCGCCTAAGGGGATTTTTGAGGGGATCCCCCTATAGGTCCGACACCACTGGCATTTGTTGCAAATGTAGCGTATAACTCCGCGCAGTCCTATTATGTGGTATCGCTGCCTCAGCTCATTCATTACGGTTTGATGATTGCCGTGGTTGAAGGTTGAGTGCGTGTGATGCACCAACAGCTGAGTGAATCCTTCTTTGGCATGTAGGACTGGCAGGTTGTGCTCGTCTGTGATTCTGCTGTCTAAACACAGTATGCCGTTGCGGTCGATTTTCACGGAGAGCTTGTAGAACGGGGACTTCTTCGGCGGTCGCCGCCCGGCCTCCATGGTCTTGATATCTTCGGCGAATGAGTTGTACTGGCTCCTCCTCACGAGCAATAGCTCTGCCAGTTTGATGTGGTTTGGTGCGATTTCCTTACTCGTGTTTCTTTTGAGTAGTTTGGCTTTAAATACCTCAGCGGCGAGCAGAACGGTGGCAGCAGTACGTACTAATCGAGTGTATTTCGAGAAACGCTCTATCTCAGGTAAATAATCGCTAACGTCGTGCCTGATGGTGACGTGGACTTGCTTAAGCAGCCGTTCCTCCCCTGAAGGGGGTGGCGGCGTCTCGACTTGCTTTTCTCGCGGCCTGTCTCGGGATCGCGCCTAATGAAATCGGGTCCATAGAACCACCTATGTTTCGAATCGAAGCCGGCGGGTATACCCTTAGTCGCGTCGTCCGCGACGTTGTCGGCGCTGGGCACCCATCGCCAGTTAACTGGAGTTGTTAGACTCTCTATTTCCGCTAGTCGGTGCGCCACGAACGATTTAAATGTGCGCGGGTCTGATTTGATCCATGCTAGCACTGTTTTAGAATCGGACCAGTAGTAGCACTTGTTTATGTTGTAGTCGGACTCGCGCTTGACCGACTCGGCTAGTCGGCTTCCTAATACTGCGGCCTGGAGCTCTAAGCGGGGTATCGATATCGGCTTCAACGGAGCTACCTTGGCTTTGCCGGCCACTAATCGCGACGTTTTTACGCCTCCGTTCGAACCCGAACTTACGAAATAAACTGAGGCTGCATATACTTTTTCGCTCGCGTCGCAGAATACGTGTAGGTCTCCTTCGCCAGAGGGCGTGGCGGGTACGTACCTATCTAGCTCTAATCTTTTTAGTAAGTGTAAATTGTTTATAAACGACATCCACGTCGCGTGATGTTCGGCCGTGATGGGGTCATCCCATCCTATCCCGCTACGCCATATCTCTTGTATTAGACACTTTCCGATCATGGTGACCGGTGATACCAAGCCGAGCGGGTCGAATACCGACATGACCGCGCTGGTTACCTGTCGCTTGGTAGGCAGAGTGTCGCCTCGAATGACGTTTGCGGGTGTGCTTCTAAGATTGACATTGAAACCTAACGTATCGCGCGCGTGGTTCCAAATGAGGCCTAATGTTCGCTCCGTGTCGCTTTTTCCGAGCGTTGTCGTATCGCTACTGCGTGTATCCGTGACGTCACTTATCACTTCGGGCACGTTCGACGCCCATCCGCGTAACTCGAAAGATGCGTTCAAGTGGACTTTGTACATGGCGTTTATTACCTGTTTCGCCTGGTTTTCAGTGTCGAACGAGCCTAAGTAATCGTCCATATAAAAATTACGCACAGTAGCCTTCGCGACCTCGGGGTATTGTTGACCGTGATTTTCTGCGTTTTTATTCTTAACATAGATGGCGGTACACGGAGAGGAGGCCGCCCCGAATATTAGTGATGTCATCCGGTACTCTTGTGGCGGCGCCTCTCTATCTTCACCCCTCCATAAAAATCGCAGACTATCACGGTCCTGCTGAGCTATTTTCACCTGCAAAAACATCTCTTTGATGTCGGCTACTACCGCGATACGGCCTTCTCTGAATCTGATTATCACACCGAATAACGACTGCAGTAAATCAGGGCCTGCTAAGAGCGCGTCGTTTAGACTTTTTCCCCCATACTTAGCGGCCGCATCGAACACCAATCGTACTTTACCTTTCTGCGGGTGCACTACTGAGAAGTGCGGTAAGTACCAGCTACGTGGCGATGCGGCCGGGGTGTCTATTCTTTCAGCATAACCCGCCTCTATGAGGTTATTCACCTGTTTACTGTATTCGTTTTTTAGATTCGAGTTTTTATCTAGCTTGCTCTCTAGGCTGTATAAACGGTTGAGCGCTTGTTTTTTGTTATTTGGCATAGTTTCGGCGTCCGTACGCCATAGCAAACCCGCCTCGTATCTATTACTATTTATTTTTTTACAGGTTTTATCTAAGATGGCTAGGGCGCGTTGGTCGGGGTCGGACGCTGGTCTGCGCGGTTCGATTCCTAATGATTCTATGCTAAAATAATTCCGTATGAGTTCTAGCGCGGGGTCGTCGGCCTGAGTGGGCCTCACATGGTTCACGATCGCGACAGTACCACGTGGTCGCGCGTTTTGCCCGTGCAGAACCCAACCCAACTTGGTCAACGATGCTACGGGCTGGCTCTTTTTCCCGACACGTAATTGTCGTGACGTAATCAGGTGCCAATTGTCCTGGCCTATTAGCACGGTCGGTTTAGCTCGCTCGTAGCATAGTTCATCCTCTAACTCCGTTAGGTGGCCGCATTGTCGCACTAGGTCTCTGCTGACCTCCTGAGGCGATAAGTTTAATTTTCCTATGGTGTTCGCGTTCATAGTTTCTATGTTTCTGTTACATAGTCCGCGGATCGATAAAGTGACATGACACGACTCGTGGTCGTCTATTCTGTTGCCCCCTACCCCTTCTAACGTCAAGAGCTGGCTGCGTCCCCTAGGTATTACGCTGTCCGCCACCTCACGCTCAACGAGCGTCATGGTTGAGCCTTCGTCTAGCAAGGCGTATGTGGCTGTCGTTCCTATGGGGCCGCTTAATTCTACCGGCACTATTTTTAGGTAGGTGTTAGACGCGTGTACATGATTTATCGAGCTTACGTTTCCGCGGGTAGGCAGAGATGTACTGTCGCTGCCGTGCAACATTTTATGGTGGGCCGCTTCGCACCCGTTTACGCCGCACGGTATGTATTTACACTTAAAAGGTCGCCCGTGTGAGTTACCTAAGCATCGAAAGCACATTTTATTTTTCTTAGCCGTGTCCCACCTTTCATTTACCGTTAGTTTAGCGAAGTCGGCGCACTCCGAGGCGCGGTGATTTCCCGCGCACATTGCGCATTTTTTACTCGACTCTGCTGATGCCTCGACTGCCGGTCGTGATGGGCGTGGCTTATGTGATTTCGACGCCTGTTTCTTCGGGGAGGTTTTACTTACTGCGGCTACCGTTTTACGTGGCGCGGGCGGGTCGATGTTGGCCTCCGACCGGTCGCAAGAGCTGTCGCTACCGGAGTGTTCGCGTTCGCGGGTCGTGTTTACGGCGCGCTGCCTTGTACGGTTTTTTCTGTCGTCTCGCGCCGTTTCGTAGGCAAACATCGCACCGCACTGATCGGCCATAATGTTTAGGAATCTAGATAACAATTCTAATTCCGGCGCTCCGGTGCGCTCTGACCTGAACTCGTACCATTTGTATTTTAATATTATACTGAGTTTTTCTACTATGCGACTGACTAACTCAGGCGAGTACAGATATTGCGGCTGATTGAGTGATTTTATTGCCGCTACTGTATTCGATACTTTGCTCGCGAAACTACCTACATTGCGCCCGTCTTCCGACATGCGGGGCATGCGTTTTATATTTTCTAGTTCGGAGAGTATGAGTAATTCCGGTCTTCCGTACCGTCTTTCTAGCGTGTCTATCACCTCATACGGATCCGACACCGTGAATAATAACGCTCTGACCGTTTCGCGAGCTGCGCCTCTAAGGGCTTTTCTTAATCTGGCCACGTTTTGTACGTCTGTAAACATGTCCACTGTGTCATTAAAGACCGATTTGAAGGCCATCCACTCTGCGATCGCCCCGTCGAAGTGGGGTAGTTCGTGGATGAACTTCGGTGCCGCGGAGTCTGATCTGTTGGAGTTTACCGCTGCTACTATCGCGTTGGCCAGCATCGCCATGTCGCTACTATTATTATTATTAGACGTCATGTCTTTGCCAACGCGTGGTTCGCTCCTACTCGCATTGGGTGGTCGTGTGGCTTGTCCCGGGATTTGAGCGTTATTGTCTAATATTGCCGGCCTATCGTTCGCGCATTGTTCCGAGATCCAACCTTCTACACGCGACTTTTCTACTCTGGACGGCGGTTCCGCGTCGTTGGAGCTTTCTAGTTCTAATCTGGCTATTTCCAAACGACTTACGGCAGCTGCGGATGCCGCCCTAGCCCGTGCTATCTCGGAATTGTGTAACTCTAATTCGGCTTTTAATATGGACAACCTGCTACTCGCTCTGTCCCCGGGGACATTTACTACTGTGCCCGACGCACTCCTAACATGCGCGTTTGACTCGTCTGCTTGCGCGGACTTTGGTTCGATTACTCTATCCGCCCTATCGCTAATGAGCGTGCTGCTTTCACCGTTCGTGTCCTCTGTGCCGGTGCCCTTACTCCACGTATTTGTTTCGGTCGACGTTGTCTGACCGGACGCCGGCGTGGCGTCTGTGGCAGGCGTAGATTTGCCTGAACGTAATACACGTGCGTTTTCCATTGCGCACGAGAGGGGCCCTACTCCTATTTTTAACTTAAAACTAACACTTTATCACTTTCACTTGCACTTTTGTTCTTCTCGTTGTGTCGCCTACCTTGCCTATCAGCCTGGCCGGACTCCTACCGCGGTGATGCCGGACCAGGAATGGGAATGATTGGGGAAAGGAGGGTAGGAACCTCCCGGCAGAGGATGCGGGCGCTCACGGGTGCATCAGAGTGCGGTGGGAATATTCCACACTCGTCGTTGCGTACCAACTCGTGGTCCCAGAGCGTATCCACACCTTACCGGCGGGGTGTGACTGTTACACCTGGGTAGGTGCGTGGAGCCGTCAGATGGTCCACTGTGCTTCTGTACGTTTGGCGGCCGTTTATCACCGCTAGGTGGCCACGTACTTGTGATGATTGCTTCCAAGTAATTAGCAGTGGTTAAGCAAGCCAACTGCTAACACTCGCGCGTACTTGTTTCTTTCTTGACGCGAAGGATTGAAGTTTCTTCTTGCTTGAGCACAGGTTTCTTGATGACTTGACACGGAGTGAAAGGAGTTTCTTCTTGTTTGAGCGCGGATTTCTTGAACGGAGACTGGAGCTTTTCCTGCTTCAAATCTTGAATCTTGATGCAGAGATCCGGAACTCGAAGGACCATTGAAAGGAGTATACAACTTTGCAGACTTTTACTCCGGGGTTTCTCCACAGGCATGCAGGAAATATAAATAAAACTCGAGGCTCATGCAAAATAAAGCTGCGTGTAGATGTGGTGAGTGGGACGTCATGCGTGGGCGGCTGCGGGCGGAGTAATGAATAATGTTTAGAGCCGCGCGTCTTTTATAAGCGGCGCTCGTAGCGCAGAGGGCGGGGATACGTGATTTATCCTTCCGCGATTATGTGTTTGTTTTTGTTGTGTTGTTTAGTGGCAGCATATTTATTTATTATTGTAATTCAGGTACACATACATGGTTATTAGGTACACATACATGGCTATTAGGTACACATACATGGTTATACACAAGAACATCAAAGTAATAACAATTAGAATGAATCATAAGAGCAAATTATAAAGGGAAAACGAATACAGGACTAAACTAAATAACTACTTAGGGCTAAATTATACATGTAAATGGCCTTAAAACTAAGCTGTTATTTACACCAATGAAAAATATACGCCAATGACGGAACCAAAACAACGACTGAGACTAGTGACATCTAACAGTTTTTTTGACGGGTCACAATAAAGCAAAGGTAATATCGCCATTCTACCGTCATCTGGCACTTACGTCTTTTTAGAATACACCGAATTTCAAAGTTAAAATTATGAATGAAAAGTACATAATTTCGAAAAACGAAAAAATATGGGTGCCCTAGATTTGAATTTACTTTTATATAACGTAATAATACATGCAGGTTAAAAATATGAAATGTTGTCAATTGCGGAATGCAGCTGTATTTTTTTTAAATTTCTTGTCGCTGGTATCATGGTATGTCGTCACTCGTCATACGCAACTTTGCTTTAGGGTCATGTTTAATATGCCTATTTTTGACCTTAATTAACTGTGCAAAAAACATCTAAATAAGAATCTGTGTTGAATTTTGGAGTAATATTTACAAAACATTGATTGCAATAACCAACGAACTTTACTTCGCCGATTTTGTAACAATAGTAGATTGTTATGCAAGGGTCGAAAGGAATCAATTCCTATACGAGGCATTTAGACGCCCGAGCGCAGCGAGGGCGGCTATAGCCCGAGTAGGAATTGATGACTTTCACCCATGTTAAACTCGCTACTTTTCATTTCGAATATAAGGAAAGTAAAAAGTAGTAGGTATTTTTTCTAAAATATTTATTGATAACAATAACATGCAAAGTTTTTGAATTTTGGTACAGCTTACAGGGTTAGTATCCCGCCAAATAATACTATTGTCTTTTTTTATTTTAAATATGGAACACACCGCATCATCGCCGCGGGCTGTCCCGCTTAATAGGTTTTTGTTTTAATTCACACTGGCTGTTTATACACTCACAAGACTGCAGCATTTTATGTCATAAATTTCGTAGCTGACTACAGTTCTATTTTTAAAATTCATTCCCACCCTAAAGAGGGAAGTAATTACTATGAGTCTTTCCCGCCCTGTGGTGGGAAGCAGCGTTTTCCACCCGCTATTTGGATCAAACAAACACTACTTTCCGAGTATGAGAAATGAAAATATTTGATTTCATGCACCAAGTGCACGGTAACTTCGTATTTTTCCATATTTCTAAGCATAATAAGTATGTAACTCCACTTTCTTTTAGGTAATTTCAATTGTTTTTGAAAAAGCGTATTTGGCTTTTTGGGGTCATTACTCTGGGAATAATAAACTTTTGGTTCAATGTCCTGCCATTGCCATTTGTAACAATCAATCGTAAAGTTGCTAGTTGGGGTGGGTTGGGATCTACCTCCTAGTGGTTCACCCCGGGCAACGGCACCACAGGCTTGCCTGTGGTACGGCTGAACGATCCCACTTAGCGGTGGTAGGCTCTGCTAGGGGCCGCCTGGCTTGCGACCACCATCCCACCGGAGTCCGGCGCCAAGCAGCTTGCTGTGTTCCGTCGGTGTGTGGGAGTGCCAGTGCCTTTAGGAGAAAAGGAGATTGTCAGTTGCTCTGTTCAGAACTGGTCTTGGTTTCTGGGCATAACTTACCGGATAACTCATTCTGGAGGGTAGCGGGATCCGAAGCACGGTGCCAGCCGTTGGCCGACCGCAGTCAGTAGGGGGCCCAAGTAGCACGCCAGCCACGTGCCAAAGGCTGCCCCGCCAACTCGCGAAAAATCCCGGTATGCCCCACCGTGCCAGCTGGCGACTGGATGGGAGGACCCGGTGGTCATATCCGGGGGGGTTCGGGCGTCCCCGCAGTCTCCAAATGAGTTCCCCTTAGGTTGGGTTAGCTCTAGTATTCCGCTTGGTTCACTGAGCAGTGCCTCGACAAGTCGACTTTTTTCTCCAACAACTCTACCCAAAATGACCAAAGCAAAGAAGAATAAGGTTACACAACGGCTGCACTTCCTCCCACTAAAAGTGCACCTCACGAATATCAGGGGGTTGCACTCCAATCTCGATCCAGTCCATCACCACCTTGAGACCGAGAAGCCTCACTTGTTTTTCCTAACGGAGACGAAGATAGCATCTCCGTCGGATGTGGCGTACCTCAACTACCCGGGTTACTCTCTTGAACACAAGTTCAAGAAGCAGGCTGGGGTCTGTGTGTACGTCCGCGATGACATTTGTTGTCGTCGTCTCCGGTGCTTTGAGAGATCGGGTTTTTCTGCCATATGGCTACTTGTGGATACAGGCGTGGAGAAATCTCTCTACATCGGTGTTTACCGTTCGCACAGCGGTGACCAGGAGACAACGGCGCTCTTTAATTTCCTCGTGGAGTCGACTGACGTAGCCCAGCAACGGTTCCCAACAGCGAAGCTCATTTTTCTGGGGGACTTTAACGCCCATCATAAAGAGTGGTTGTTCCCGTACCAGAGAACTGACCATGCTGGGTTGGAGGCGCGCAAGTTTGCTTTAACGCTGGATCTAACCCAGATGGTGAATGTGGCAACGCGGGTACCGGATGTTGACGGCCATACACCCAATTGCTTGGACCTTCTGCTGGCAACTGATCCGGACAGTCATTCAGTTTCGGTCTCAGCCCCGCTGGGAACATCTGACCACTGTCTGGTGAAATCCATATCGACCTGCTCTCCTCCAGATGAGAGTCCTAGAGGCACGAGGCGAGTATGGCGATACGAGTCAGCAGACTGGGATGAGATGCGGCACTTTTTTGCTTCTTATCCATGGCGGCAGGTGTGCTTCTCCTCGGGTGACCCCTCGTGCTGCGCTGACGTGGTTACAGACGTGATTCGGCAGGGGATGGAGTATTTTATTCCATTCTCCGACATCCCGCTCGGTCACAAATCCCGGCCTTGGTACAATGCAGAATGCGCCCGCGCTGAGGCCCAAAAAGAGTCTGCCTATCAAGCCTGGGTCAAGGCCCGCGACCGCAAAGTTAGAGCGCGTAGGGTTCGCGCGAGGAAAAGAGCCTTTAATTCTGCCGCTAAGTTCTGCAAGCGGGTTTTACGTAGGGCGCGTTTTGACCATGTCGGACGTATTACGACCAAACTAGCAGCGCACCCCCCGGGTAGTAAACAGTTCTGGTCCTTGTCTAAAGCGGTTGAAACGAATTTCTGTCGACCCACTTTACCTCCAATGCTGAAATCTGATGGCTCACTGGCTCACTCTGCAAGTGAGAAAGCCAATTTATTTGCATCTCTTTTTGCAAGCAATTCACGTCTGGACGCTGGCTCCAAGCAACCACCCACTGTACCTCATTGTGACTCCTCGATGCCGGAGATCGCAGTTCACAATAAAGAGGTCCGAAGAGTATTGTGCAGTCTAGACGTGAACAAGGCAAGCGGGCCTGATGGTATTCCAGCGAGAGTGTTGAGACAGTGTGCGCCTGAACTGTCTCCTGTGTTGACACGCTTGTTCCGCCTCTCTCTTGAAAAAAGAACGGTGCCGAAATGCTGGAAGCTTGCAAATGTTCAACCAGTGCCCAAAAAGGGCGACCGTGCAAACCCTGCCCATTACCGTCCGATCGCCATTACCTCCATTCTGTGCAAGGTTATGGAAAGGGTACTGAACAGTAAGTTGCTGACCTACCTTGAAGACAATGATCTCCTCAGTGACCGTCAATATGGCTTTCGCCGGGGGCGGTCAACTGGCGATCTACTTGTGTTTGTCACGCACTGTTGGGGCGAAGCCATCGAGAAACACGGCGAAGCACTTGCTGTATCGCTTGATATCTCGAAGGCCTTTGACAGGGTCTGGCACGCCGGTCTCCTCAGTAAGCTTCCTGCTTATGGCATCCCAGCTGGTTTTTGTAGCTGGATATCAGACTTCCTTAGTGAGCGGTCGATCAGAGTAGTCGTTGATGGCTGCTCCTCTGACCTTATGGCTATTGATGCCGGAGTTCCTCAGGGGTCTGTTCTCTCTGCAACTCTTTTCCTGCTGCACATCAATGACCTACTTCAGCCTGGTATTGTTGGGTACGCGGATGACAGTACAGTTTCAGAGAGATACTTGTCCAATGCAGGGGCCAGCGGGTCCGAAGTTCGATCCTTGAGAGAGGCCATGGTAGAGCGGACAGATTTGACCTTAAGTCTTGTCTCCCAGTGGGGTGATGACAATCTGGTCTCTTTTAATGCCACCAAAACACAGGCGTGTCTTTTTACCGCCAAAAGGAGTCGTTTTGACCAGACTCCTACTTTTCGGGGTACATCTGTTCCTGTAACTGATCGGCTCGAGCTTCTAGGCATGGAGTTGACATCTAGTCTCAACTTCGGCGCCACCATCGAGTACAAAGCCCAAACTGCGGCCAAGAAGCTGGGCATCCTAAATAGGGTGAAACGATACTTTACGCCTGGACAGCTTTTAACCCTATACAAAGCACAAGTCCGATCCTGCATGGAGTATTGCAGCCACCTTTGGGATGGCTCAGCGAAATACCAACTTGCCGCGCTTGACTCGGTGGAACGCAGAGCTAAGAGGCTCATTGGCGACGTAAAACTGGTGGATGCCAAGCTTCACAGCTTGGCTCATCGCCGCAAGGTTGCCTGCCTGTCGGTCTTCTACAGACTGTACTTCGGTGAGTGTGCCCAAGAACTCCACGACCTCATTCCACCGGCCCCCTTCTACCTTCGGACATCCAGGCGCACTGCAAGTTACCATCCCTACCTGGTTGCTGTTCCACCAATTCGCACTAAGCGTTTGCAAATGTCGTTTATAATGCGCACAGCAAAAGAGTGGAACTCTTTACCTGCGTCTGTTTTTCCGAGCGCATACAACCCGAATCTCTTTAAAGTGAGAGTGAACAGGCTTCTTCTGGGTAAGCTCGCTCCATCGTCGACTTTGTCTCTGTCACCTTTGACCTAGGCTAGAGTCAAGAGCAAGCCCATTTCAAATAAAAAAAAAAAAAAAAAAAAGTGATACCTAATTCTTGCGATCTGAGATGAAATCTATAGTGGTGTCACTAGAAGATGATAATTCACTTGAAATACTTTCTTTGTCAGCGGTCAAAACTTCGTCGGCCTCCGTTTTTACAGGCGAAATGTTGTGATTAAAGAAAAAGTTATAATTTCGCCTTACCGACTGGTAGACAACTTTTCAAAATCTTTGAATTGTCTTATAAATTTTGTTTTTAGGCGTAGGCAATTTATTAACATCGCCAAAAAAATGTTGATAACCACAAAGTACAATTTTTTGTTCGTGCAAACTCTGCACTTTTCCTACCAGCCATATTTTTATCTACACTATGCACTTTTATAAAATACAAATTCAATTTAAATCGTTCAATAGAATAGATAATTCCATATCCGTAGTACAAATGATAACTGTTAATCGTAACTCGTGATGTTTAATTGCGAGATAAAACATATTTAATTATTTCGTACGTCCTTATTTTATGCCTTTAGATACACAAACCTATTTAGTGCCTTTAGATCTATATAGGTAGGTAATATAAAAATGAAACCCGTTTTCCGTTGTCACGACATAACATGAAAACGGCTGGACCGATTTCGATGAAATTTGGTATAGAGATAGTTTGAGTCCCGGGAAAGGACATAGGATAGTTTTTATCCCGATATTCCCACGGGATCGACATTTACGCGGGTGAAACCGCGGGGCGCAGCTAGTAGGTAATAAAAATGAATCGCCGAAATGTATGTACGCGCATAAATTCCGAACAACTGCACCAAATTGGATCATTCTTTTTTTTGTTGTGTTCGGTATTGCCAGGATAAGGTTTGTACTATGAAAGAAAATTTCGGAAATTTGAAAAAAAAATTGCACCCGTGCGAAGCTGGGGCGGGCCGCTAGTTTAATATAAATCTTGATTTGCTATTCGATTTTGGAACTAAAACTATAGGGGACAAGAATTGCTCAGCGCACGGTTTAGGGATGGCTCCTATACTAAGTAGATCATATTTTGTGTTTCACGAACTGTGTCCAAATCCAAATAAACTTTTTTTCTTTCTTTCAAATTCAATTTTCTCAGAGATGGAGTAGTCTTTTTGTAGGCATAATGGTCTGTTTCACAGGCTTTGAGAACAGAATTTGATAACCATCAATCCATGATAGGATATTCTTATCACCCGACAAAAAGTGACCATTGGTCGCGAAAGTAAGATAGCCTACCTTCTTTTTTTTTTTTTTTTTTTTTTTTCTCGCGGTGGAAATCCTCATGGACTTCCTCTATCGTGGGGGTGACAGAGGGGCATGCCGGACTCTTACCGGCTAAAACCACCGCGGTGTTCCACCTCTACCTATAGCCGGGGGTGCGGGATTCGCAACAGCATTCACCGCTCCCCCGACAGGCCTCGACCCGCTGTTCCTCAGCGGGTCCCACCTCCCCGTGCGCCCATTCCTGTAATGGCCGCACCCACTTTCGAGTGGCGCGCGTGGAACACTGCAGCGCCAACTCGGGCCTGTCTGATCGGACGACGGACGCCCCTAGTCCGCCGACCGCAGGCCACCTCTCATCGTAGGCCATAGCCTACCTACAGTATTTTACCAAGTCTATCGGCGGAGGCTGCGACTCCGATCTTGACGCGACGATTGTTTCGAAGAGTTGTCTTGATGACTCTTGTATGCAGGCTCCTTCGTCCTCTGGTTCCCCTTCAGCCTGTGGCTCAGGGGAGGACCACGCCAGTTTAAATTTCTCTGGTGCGTTTTATTTTTATTCTTCGCCGGCTTTTTGCTGGGTGAATACGGCGTGAATTTAAGGTCTTAGGTCAGCTCCTGACTTTGTGATAGCTTTTGCTGCCCTTAATGCTTCCGAAAGATCTTCACTGAAAAGTCGAATTTGTTTATGTTTGTTGCTTGTCTGAGAATTTTTCGATAGCGTCCATAAGTAGTTTGATTAGTGACTTTTTTTGGTTCTGATGAAATGAGTAAGGTGAGCGCTTCAGCTAAACATGATGTTACGGAGGAAATTTGTCTTTGTTTGAGTTCGATGCCTTTGTCTCTTTTGTAGACAGTCTCTGAGATGGCAGCCTATGGGCATCAATATGAAGTGTAATTTTCTGGAGGCAAATATCTCTGTAACAGTTCCATGCGCTCTTCCTTAGATCAGCCTTTTTTTTTTTTTTTTATGGATGGGAAATCATCAAATGACCCCTCCCGCTCTGGGTGGAGCGAAGGGAGTGTCAGACTCTTACTGACTAAAACCCATCCGTGTTCCTTCCTTAGCCCTTTATGTTCCGGGGTAGCGGTAACCCTTTCGGACAATCCCGCACCCCCGGCAGGCTTCGGCCCTGGCAGGCCCCTTCCTTTATGCTGACATCTCTTTGAGGCGCGCGTGGAACACGTACGCGCCGTCCGGCACGGGCCTGGTCCTGATCGGACGGTGAGCTACCCATTACTCTCCGTCCGCAGGCCCGCGCCTACGGTGGCCGGGAGTCGTCACGCGGCTCCCGACGCCCGGAGCGTCTCCCGCGGCGGCTGGGGTGTGAGGCTCTCTCCCTCAGCCGTTCCGCCACCTCCTTCGCTAGCATGACTGCTTCGCAGAAGGAGGTGACCGCCTCCCACTCCCTCTCGCCCCGGACCATGGCTTGAACCCGGGCCGGACGCGAGAGGTCGCCGCCGCTGTCGATCGCCTCTACGAGGGCACGGCGGTGCTCCGCCCATGCGGGGCAGACCTCCACCGTATGCTCCACCGTGTCCTCTGGGCGATCCTCGCAGTGGTGACACCCGGGCGTCTTCTCCCGCCTGATGATGTGCAGGAACCTCCCAAAACATCCGTGTCCGGTGAGGACCTGCGTCAGGCGATAGGTGAGGACGCCGTGACGCCTCTCTAGCCACTCCTCAAAGAGGGGTCTTACCGCCACTATCGTGGCGTGCCCTTCCTTAGATCAGCCTGTAGTAGCTATGTGCTGCAGGCGTATCGCATGATCAGATTGCATATAGGTAATATTCATACTGTACATCTTGGTCCGAGAAGGGTCTTCCCCTAATATTTCCAGCAGTTCAACATCCAGTTTCAATGCTGTAGGCGACGCTGCTGCATGCAGCGGTACTTGTCGACGGTTGCGGATTCACGTCGGTGACTGCCGTTGTTATAGGCATGTCTGAAATAGACATTAACCCATTTTAGGTATATTCATTTAGGTAAAGTGACAGCCCCATAAGCTGACCGCATTGCCCTACCTAGACTAATAGGAGGACTGCATTAAATAATAATATACAACTCAAGTTAGTAAAGGGGTTCCCTATCCTTTTGCATAAAATTTTAAGACCTAATATAACTTAGCATAATTTTGTTTGGCATAATTATATTTTCGCATAATATAATTACGCATAACAGCTTACGCATATTTTTTTTAACCATAATTTTTCTAATCATAATAATGATTAAGCATTTATAACATTCTAAAGCATAAATTTAGCATGCTCGTTTTATTTCTAACGACGTCAGGTCGACGGAGCCCCGCTGCGCGCTGCGCTGCGCGGGGCTCCTATTTCTGTCTGCAGGGTTAGAAAGAACCTAACCAAACCAAACCTCGGGGTGCCCCTAACGTCGTTTAGTATTATGCGAATTAAATTTATGCCAAAACAAATTAGTCTTTAAGATGATTATGCCAACATAAACTGTATGCCTAAAAAAATTATGCCGAAGTATTATTATGCCAAAACAAATTGTGCCAAAATCGTTATGCCGAAGTATATTAGGACAAAAAACATTATGCGAAAAGAAGGGATCCCTAGTAAAGGACATTCCTTAAAAATGCCCGCATTACTTTCGTTGTCAGACTAATTGCGGTTACAGGATTTAGGTAGGTACCTTTAATAGTAAAGTAACAGTCCCACAGACTGCTCGCAGTACTATAATATAATAATCGCAAAGTGACATTCCCAAAAAATGCCCGCATTGCACTCGTCATGTTGTAACTTTGGTTCAGTAATCACGTTTTAGCTAAGTGACAATCCCATAGATTGCCAGCAGCACTGAGAATAATATTCGTAAAGCGTCAATAAAGTGATAAGTGTGATAACCCCTCAAATTAACTGCAATATTAGGTACATTTTCCAACATGTGGGTAGCTGAAATTTACCTTCAATGCATAGACGCTCTGGCTGCGGCGGCGCCACCGTGTCACGCATTCCATGGCGATCTTGAACGTGAGCGCGATAACGTAGAACTTGACGAAGAACGCGACAATGATGTGGATGACAACCGCCTCCCTGCTGATATATTATGTCGATCTCTGCGTCGTGCACGCATTAATTTACGCTCTAACTTTGTGAATTTATTGGCAATAGCTTCATAATTCTCTTCCACTGATCGAGAACGTTTACCCATGGTCAGAACGAACCGATGTACAACACAAAATTATAAATTTAATGGAAAGTGTGCTTAATGGCGAAGCACTGAATGTGTAATGAAGTTCGCTGGGGGGGCTATCAGACGAAGGCGGGAATTGAAAAAAAAAACTCAAATAGTGCAGATGGCGACACCGTATATCTACTATATGTAATCTCTATGCTAATCTCGAGGACAGTCTTGTATAATCCTGGTTATAAACTGTGTGCCAAATTGTATCCGAATCCGTTAACTAGTGACACTGGATTCCGATACATTTTCAACTACCGGGTATATCTCCTCCTTTCTATCTATGTGCCACATGCATACGTTTTCTGATATCGAAGACCTTCGTACGTCTTCGGATCTCGGCGTGTTGAACTCGGTTTATTAGCCTTCTGCCAAGCATAGACCGCTCCATGGCTCTCTCGGCAACTCTTAGCCTGTGCACAGCCTCCTGCATGAGTGTCTACGTCTCAGCACCGCACATCAGTATAACTTATTAAATATTATTATTTATTAGGGATATTACCGTTATTATTGATTCTAATTATAAGGGTTATTTTATATGTATAATTAATCATTTGGACACAAACTACTGATGTTGTTTTAAAAACTATCGGTATCCTTTTCTTCAGAACTAATAAAATGATTTGGAAAAGCCGGTTTGTGGTTTATTTTACAAGTCACTAAGATTCTACCTTTCGAGGGTATAGTGTTCAAACCCAATAAGTGTCAAAAAATGAAAAATCGGTTTATTAGTACATCTTAATGCATTTTTGACGCTCTTTCCAGTGGTCTAATCCAATAAGTGGAATTCGCAGCAGAAAGATAATTACTTAAGGTAATAACCCAATAAAGTCACCACGTTTAGCCGTTTCTTAATTTTTTTCGCCGTTTCGAATTTCGTACTTATTGGGTTTGAGCACTATACCCTCGCTTTGTGTGTACATCATTATCTGCATAACCTGTAAATACGAAACTATATAGGTAACTGAAAGGGGCTATAAAAAGAACCCGTTGGCATTCTTTGGGTGGCGGTTGAGCACTAAAATTAATTTAAATAGTGTTTCGAAAACTATATCATTTATTTTGTGTGGTAAAATATGAGTTATCGACACGAGTAGAAGAAAACGAGCAAATTCGGTTCTTAGTCAATTATTACAAATATTTAGTTGTGAAAGTAAGTGATCCTAATCGGCCAAGTCAAGGACTAATTTAATGCATCTAATTTTTGTATAGATTGACTTGTTCCTCCGATTCATATCACTCACTTCCCTAGTTGTAGTTGTATCTACTCCTTGCACATATCTTTCCAAAACATCGCAGGTTTTCTTTATCTTCACTTTTCCTGCTGCATCTGTCTCCAGAACATCGCAGATTAGATGAATCATCCCTGTTGTAATCTTCTCTATTCCTGCTACATCTGTCTCCAGAACATCGCAGATTAAATGAATCATCTCTATTATAATCTTCTATGTTCCTACTACATCTGTCTCCAAAACATCGCAGATTAGATGAATCATCCCTGTTGTAATCTTCTCTATTCCTGCTACATCTGTCTCCAGAACATCGCAGATTAAATGAATCATCTCTATTATAATCTTCTATGTTCCTACTACATCTGTCTCCAAAACATCGCAGATTAGATGAATCATCCCTGTTGTAATCTTCTCTATTCCTGCTACATCTGTCTCCAGAACATCGCAGATTAGATGAATCATCTCTATTATAATCTTCTATGTTCCTACTACATCTGTCTCCAAAACATCGCAGATTAGATGAATCATCCCTGTTGTAATCTTCTCTATTCCTGCTACATCTGTCTCCAGAACATCGCAGATTAAATGAATCATCTCTATTATAATCTTCTATGTTCCTACTACATCTGTCTCCAAAACATCGCAGATTAGATGAATCATCCCTGTTGTAATCTTCTCTATTCCTGCTACATCTGTCTCCAGAACATCGCAGATTAGATGAATCATCTCTATTATAATCTTGTATGTTCCTACTACATCTGTCTCCAAAACATCGCAAATTAGATGAATCATCCCTGTTGTAATCTTCTCTATTCCTGCTACATCTGTCTCCAGAACATCGCAGGTTGTCTCTTCCTTCTCTGCTTCTACCACATCTATCTCCAATACAGGGCACGTCATCTCTTGCTACACGCAGACTATCTCTGTCATTCATGTCACGATCATTACTTAACTTGCATCTTTTTCCAATACACTTTATATAATCCCTTACGCTTCTGTTGGTATCACCTTCTATATCCCTGCTACAGCTGTCTCCAGAACATCGCAGATTAGATGAATCATCCCTGTTGTAATCTTCTCTATTCCTGCTACATCTGTCTCCAGAACATCGCAGATTAGAGGAATCATCTCTGTTATAATCTTCTATGTTCCTACTACATCTGTCTCCAGAACATCGCAGGTTGTCTCTTCCTTCTCTGCTTATACCACATCTATCTCCAATACAGGGCACGTCGTCTCTTGCTACACGCAGACTATAACTGTCATTCACGTTATCATCATCATCACTAAACCTGCATCTTTTTCCAATACACTTTATATAATCCCTTACGCTTCTGTTGGTATCACCTTCTATATCTCTGCTACAGCTGTCTCCAGAACATCGCAGATTAGATGAATCATCCCTGTTGTAATCTTCTCTATTCCTGCTACATCTGTCTCCAGAACATCGCAGATTAGATGAATCATCCCTGTTGTAATCTTCTCTATTCCTGCTACATCTGTCTCCAGAACATCGCAGATTAGATGAATCATCCCTGTTGTAATCTTCTCTATTCCTGCTACATCTGTCTCCAGAACATCGTAGATTAGATGAATCATCCCTGTTGTAATCTTCTCTATTCCTGCTACATCTGTCTCCAGAACATCGCAGATTAGATGAATCATCCCTGTTGTAATCTTCTCTATTTCTGCTACATCTGTCTCCAGAACATCGCAGATTAGGTGAATCATCTCTATTATAATCTTCTATGTTCCTACTACATCTGTCTCCAGAACATCGCAGATTAGATGCATCATCGCTGTTGTAATCTTCTCTATTCCTGCTACATCTGTCTCCAGAACATCGCAGATTAGATGAATCATCCCTGTTGTAATCTTCTCTATTCCTGCTACATCTGTCTCCAGAACATCGCAGATTAGATAAATCATCCCTGTTGTAATCTTCTCTATTCCTGCTACATCTGTCTTCAGAACATCGTAGATTAGATGAATCATCCCTGTTGTAATCTTCTCTATTCCTGCTACATCTGTCTCCAGAACATCGCAGATTAGATGAATCATCCCTGTTGTAATCTTCTCTATTCCTGCTACATCTGTCTCCAGAACATCGCAGATTAGATGAATCATCCCTGTTGTAATCTTCTCTATTCCTGCTACATCTGTCTCCAGAACATCGCAGATTAGAGGAATCATCTCTGTTATAATCTTTTATGTTCCTACTACATCTGTCTCCAAAACATCGCAGATTAGATGAATCATCCCTGTTGTAATCTTCTCTATTCCTGCTACATCTGTCTCCAGAACATCGCAGATTAGAGGAATCATCTCTGTTATAATCTTCTATGTTCCTACTACATCTGTCTCCGGAACATCGCAGGTTGTCTCTTCCTTCTCTGCTTCTACCACATCTATCTCCAATACAGGGCACGTCATCTCTTGCTACACGCAGACTATCTCTGTCATTCATGTTACGATCATTACTTAACTTGCATCTTTTTCCAATACACTTTATATAATCCCTTACGCTTCTGTTGGTATCACCTCTATCATTCCCACTTCTACTGCATCTATTACCGTTGCAACGCACATTATTTATATTCTCGTTTCCATCGATTTCATCGTTTTGGCTTTCTCCTCTGCTGCTTCTATCTCTGCCACATCTGTTAGCCGCACAGCGGGATTCATAGTTGCCTTCGTCTATGAAGTTCTTATTATTTTTGTGTATGTTTTTTAGTGTTTCTCTTTTTGTTAGTTTTTTGTTTTTGTCATCTTTTCTTAAAAGCCATTCTCGACATTTTGCATATTTTGAACAATCTTTAGACCTGGCTAATAACTGGTATAAAATATTGTTTCTGTCATAGCTTGTTACACTTGAAGGCTTACTTTCCATTCGTTTATAGATACTCTCTATACTGCTTAGGGTTCGATAGTTGTCTTGTTCTCCGAGTGTTTCACGTGATGCACCAAGTTCCTGTGTATTATCGATATGAGGAGAAATGTAAGCTGTATCTTCATGATGAGTCCTTGGTCCATCCTCGTGGTGGCTGATCGCTATATCGTATGAACCATGCTGATTAAACAGTTCTTTCAACGAATCGATTCTGAGTTTACCGTCTCTCTTGTCAGCCGGCATTCCATTTATAAAAGTTATTAATCCAAAGAGGAAAAAATATGAGATCTGAAGCGTCATTGCTTCCGATTGACTTGATACCATGCTGTGCAGCACTCAAACCGTTCGGTGATAGTAACTTTATCAAGCCTCTTGGTTATCAGGAAATATAATTGATTGGGAAACTAGTCACAAAGATAAAACTATCGACTTGTAATCCAGCGTATGATTGGAAATTAAGACACGTTATGTCACGCGAAGCCTCTGTGATGACTTCGACGCAGCTGATTAGACATCAATAAAATCCTCTATTTCTATATCGAATTGACATGATATTAGTATCGTATACAGGATGAAATTAAATTCATGGGCATTCTTTTAAGGGGTGTTTATGATTAACTTTTACTATGGGATTAAATTATGTTCACATAACTCGTCCAAATGTAGGGAAGAGCTGATTTTTTTACGCGATTTCTGGTTTGGTCCCATAGTAAAAGTTGTTCATAATGAATGATGATTACAATGACCCCTTAAAAGGATGCCCATGGATTCAATTTCACCCTGTATGTTTTGTAACCCTTTAAAAAACTTTATTGTACACATTAATTTTGTATATTTTATTTATTTAATGTACACCACGTCATAGTATTTACGTAACATAACAATGTTATGTAATGTCCCCGACACCATCATAGTTGGGAAAAGGCTAGGCAGATTTATTGGTTGGACACTGCGTGTATTAGAATTAATATCGATAATAATCAACAACTTGCACTCGTGAGATTAATGCTATATCTTATCATATGAAGTATTACAATTGATTATTAAAATATTTGCATAATTACGTATATAAGTTCAGTTCGATAACGGTCACAGTGAGCGGTTCGCGTTGTAGGTACTTAATATCGTGTTGTACTTAATATAATTAATGTATAAGTACAGACGCCAGCACATCAAGCTACCCTACTCTGAACCTTATTCTTTAGCGATAAAGTTGGATAATCTATTAAAGAAATTTGACAGATGCTTGATGTGCTGGCGTCTGTACAAAGTATTGTAAAACATTATAAAAAAAGGGTAACGGTGGAGTTTTATTCCCATTCTTTTCCATACGAAACTACCTTTTGGGAGGGGCGACTAGAAACAATTCAATTTTTTTTTGTCGTTCAAAAGTGCCTTTTTTTGCCTACTTGAAAATTAAATTACTTAACTAAATGATTTGACTTTGACATTTTCAATATACCTACAATACTCGAATACAAAATAATTAATATTATCGTTATTTCCAGATGGCTGACCAGGAACCTGCATTAAATACTGAGATACTCAATGAAATAGGAGCTGAACTGTTACCACATGATTAGACAAACGGAACAGATACAAAGCTTCAAACAACCGCGCGAATCGGTTGCACTACTACAAGCACACGGGGCATGTGTGCGTGACCACTGGCCGCTTGTCACGTACGCGGCGAGACTGGAAAAAACCGGTTTACGCTGGCACAGCTAGTTGACAATCTCAGGGTCAGTGCGACGCACGTTGTTTGTTTTGTTAGTTCCAAGTTTGAATATTTTAATGTAAAAACGTGGTGTATTATTGTTAATAATGGTGGTTTATTGTATTGTGTGTATGAATAATACTAGAAAAAATAAAGATATATCATACTGCAACTATCCCAAGGAGTACAATAGGTAAGATTACTTCTTTTTCAAGTAAATACCTTTTTGATAAGAAGACGGTTGTGCACGGTGTGTTTTTACCTTTTTATTATTATTACAAGTTTTTACTATATATTTGTAGGTAAAGTGGATGGGTTGGTATGTGTGTTAAGTTTAAATATTGCAAGTAAGGTTTGAACCACTTCCCGATGTCTGATTGAGCTGAAATTTTGTATACCTGCGTAACTTCGGTGATAATGCAATAATAAGATATAACCTGACGCTGCACCTAGGATTATCTCCTCACTAGGGAACTCTTCAACGGTTAGTAGCGCGATCATGAAATTTTTATGATAGATGAATTTTGATAATTCGACACGATATTTATTATGAACTGCTGCTGCAGCCAGCATTGTCTCCTTACGAGGGAACTCTTTAACGGTTAGTAGCATGGACTTAAAAGTGAAACTTTTTATTTAAATTTAATTTTGCTTGCTAAACATGGTCTTCACCATAGACTGCTACTGCAGACAGGTCTTCTCACGAGGGAACTCCTCAACGGCCATAATAGCATGATCATGAAAGTTTGGATACGAGTTTAAAAAGCATTTTTAATCGAAACTTATTATTAAAACCTACATCGTACTTATTTCTCGCTACTAGTAGGTCTTGAAATTAAATAAATATTTAAAAAATAGGTATATAATCTTTAAAATATAGGTCTACCTTTGTCTTTTGTATAATAGTGTTCGGTTCGCATTTCCATTTTATTTTTGTTTCAGCTCAAAGCATTTACCACACCATTAAAAGAAATAATAAATGATTAAAAAACAAAAATTATAAAAAGAAAATTATTAGAATAAGTAATTTGTAAATCATACTGAATAATAAAACTATTTAACAAATGTTTTGTTTAATTTGTCTTAACCTATTGTGACAACCCTACCAAAATAGGTAACAATTTTTCACGTTCTTAAGAAGCTTTGCCTCTGTTCCGTTTGTCTACTCATGTGCTGTTACGATACTTCGAGGAACAATGTCGATTAGGCGGTCCTACTCAGACGTTTTTCAACCGCGGTAGCTTGCCGGAGAAAGTAAGACACTATCTTAGATTTATATCTAAATCCAAATTATGCCGAATAGATAATTAAATTATCATATAACGACCTCAGAGCCTTGGTGGCAATGTAGAAACGGCTGCGACTCACGAGTGCACGGTCGTAGGTTCGAAATTTCGAACCCAGATAGACGTTTTTCTTTGTGTAAATTTTTTCGTCACCACTGCTCTCAATATTTACTTTGTAAAGTATTTTTATTTTATTTAATTATTGTGAATGTGAGGACTATGTGTGTCATTTCTTTTTTCTGTTTTCCTTCTTAGTTAGTTTTAATAAATAATCTGGCAGTTTGAGTAATTTACGCGGCCTACCCAAATGTCCTTTCTTTGATATTGTTCGTCGAATCGTTGAGCTTCTCAAGTTCTGAGTTGAGCTGCACGATTTTTGACAAATGCGTGCACTGACTGGACAGGTCCGCTCAATCTGTGTGGTTCTTTCCTCAAAAGACCATTTCAGACACCAATCTACATGGTCTTCACATGATCTGACCAAGATATTGTCTAGACTTCAACAGAAACTGTGACCTCTGGGTTTGTTTCGGCCTTTCTTCTCAGAGTAGTCAGATAGGAAACGCCGACCTCATCTAGCTTAAAAAAAATATGATTGACGTGTAAAAGTGTTTGTACAAACCTACTTACAGAAAATAAATCATTTATCATTTAATAACGGTGCGGGCAAACATCGTGAGGAAACCGGCATGTCCTAGAACGGCAGCCTAGTCTCTCTGACAGAGAGGAGACCTGCGGGGTGTTTCATTTTGACAGTTCAACAACATTCATTGCGTTATTTAGGTACGTTGTTAGGCAGACAATTTTTTCGAACATATGAAGCAATGGATTAGCAATATCCGTCAAAAGGATTCAGATTGAGATTGATGGTAACTATGTTAGGCAATAAGGGTGCTGTGTCCCAGTAGCGGGAAGGTTATAAGCTGAGTATGCTAGATATGCAATAACGATAAAGATATCATTAAAGTCAACAGTTGACTAACCTCGCGAAGTTGTCGATAAAATAAATTAATAGGTTCTTCAATTAGCGTAACCTAACATCCTCCACAAATTGTGACATAAAGGGCGATTTTGAACGCCTACTAACCATTCAAGATGGTACAGACGCCAGCACATCAAGATACCCCAATCTGTGAAATTTCTTTCATAGATTTTCAACTTTACTACAAGGCAATAAGGTTCATATGTATTCAATTGGAAAAAGGGGTTTGAAGATTTTTGTATGGAGGGTGGCCCTAAGGTCGGCCGCCATTTTGATTTTTTTTCAGAATCGCGGTGCACAACAAAAGTTATATATTTAGATAGAGGACACGTATACAAACAAAAAATGTTATATAACATAATATCCTAAAGCGTCAGGTTTCGGAGGTATTCACCGAAATATAAGTCGAAAACAACAAGGATTTTTTTTAGATATTTTTTTTTAATACATAATTAAACACGGCAATTTATTGATCCTTTTTTTAATCCCAGAGACTAATCTGACATTTTAGTCTTGTATGTTTTCGTTTTTTTTTAGTATAGAAGTTTGACATTACACTTGTCAGATTAGTACCTATCTGGGATTAAAAAAACGAACTATAAATTGCCGTGTTTAATTATTTATTTAATAAATGTCTATTCTTGATTTGTTTCTTCTCCATAAAGGTTTCATAACGTTTCTATTACCTCAATAGTTCAATATGCTTACCTGGAAGGAAAAAAAACAAAAAAATCTTAGTTGTTTTTACTTATATTTCGGTGAATAACTCCGAAACCTGACGCTTTAGGATATTATGTTAATTACATTTTTTGTTTGTATAAGTGTCCTCTATCTAAATATATAACTTTTGTTGTGCACCGCGATTCTGAAAAAAAATCAAAATGGCGGCTGATTTTAGGGCCAAAACCTTCAAACCCCTTTGACAGATTGGGGTAGCTTGATGTGCTGGCCTCTGTACATGAAGAACAATTCCCATAATTCAAAATCTCATCACAGCAACAATCAATTTCAAAAACTTGTCAAAATTTAAGGAAATTAGAGGTATTTTTGACACATTGAGACTGAGATCAGACTGATGTGAACGTTCTTAAAATTACGAGAATTGCCCCGCGGATGTCCGACTGGTTCAAAAGTATCAGACTCCGTTCACGCGTTGCCTGACCACCATAGAAACGGGAGAAAAAAAAGACAGGTTGCACTCCAGGAGTGCCGGCAGAAGTGAAAACTTGAATATTAACGTTGAAATAAATCAATTATGAATTGAATTAATATAACTAATTTTTTTTCACTATTTCTGCGTCTTTTTTCATTAATAGATGCACTTTGTTCAATTTCCATATTTTAAACACTTTATATACACGAATTTTACGAATACACAGCAGTGTGGCTACTACACAGACGGTCGAGCCATCAGCTGTCCATCCATCCACATCCACGTCCACCATCACCGTCACCGTTACCGTCAACGTCACCGTCCCCGTCCACGTCACCGTCACCGTCACCGTCCCCGTCCCCGTCCCCGTCCCCGTCCCCGTACCCGTCCCCGTCACCGTCACCGTCACCGTCACCGTCACCGTCACCGTCACCGTCACCGTCACCGTCACAAGTCCTCGCTCCTTAGCGCCCCTAAGGCTACACTCCAACCGACGACAAGGGTAATTCCACATGTAAACGGACAAATATTCTACTTATTTCCAGATGAGAGACCCTGATGTCAAACCTGCCCATGACGGTGAGAGGTGCGACGCAGACGTTGAAATTTTTCGATACCTCGCGCAAAAGAAGCTTCCCAACGGCTTTATTAGTAAATTGATCAACTTCAGTAGACTATCCAATAAAGTAAGTATAAGTAATAATCCTAGTATCACACTAATCACACTAATATCACACTAATCACACTAATATCACACTATCACACTAATATTATAAAGGCGAAAGTTTGTGAGTGTGTGTGTGTGTTTATATGTTTGTTACTTCTTCACGCCTAAACCACTGAACCGATTTAGATGAAATTTGGTATAGAGATAGGTTGAGTCCCGGAAAAGGACATAGGATAGTTTTATCCCGATATTCCCACGGGATCGACATTTACGCGGGTAAAACCGTGGGGCGCAGCTAGTAAGTAATAATCCTTAATCATCATCATCATCATCTGCCAACCCGCACTGGGCCCGCGTGGTGGATTACGGCCCACTCCCTCTTACCGAGAGGAGGCCTGTGTCCCAGCAGTGGGAACATTATAGGCTGATTATGTATGTGTGTGTGTGTAATCCT
Organism: Amphipoea lucens; assembly: GCA_947508005.1. Taxonomy (NCBI): domain Eukaryota; kingdom Metazoa; phylum Arthropoda; class Insecta; order Lepidoptera; family Noctuidae; genus Amphipoea; species Amphipoea lucens. The sequence continues at coordinate 1,483,997 of OX382373.1, read as the reverse complement.
TAACACTTTGCGGGACAATTGACGCCCCTCGACGTAATAACAATAAAACTTCTATTGTGTCTCGTTTAGTATCCTTCAATGTGTTAATGAACCCCTACTTGTTTAGTCTCCTCATCATCATTATCACCGTTCTCCTGAGGATCCCTTCTCTTCGCATAATATTCTTTTCCTAATATACTTTGGCATAACTATTTTGGCATGAATTTAATTCACATAATACTAAACGACGTCAGGGGCACCGGGCACCCCGAGGTTCGGTTTGGTTAGGTTCCCTTTAAAAACCCTGCAGACAGAAATAGGAGTCCCGCTCAGCGGGGCTCCTATTTAATTAATTAGGGAGTAATAATTAGTGTGTATCAAAAAAATAAAACACTAGCGGAATTAACTAGCGATAACCACTAGCGATTATAAATATAGCTAGTCACTAGCTTCTGCCTGCGACTTTGCCCGCGTAAAATTTCTTGTTCCTCCGAGCCACCCCGTCGCATCGCATCGCCTGCCGCGGTTCGTTTTCGCGTTCCTTCGTACTTTTTTCTTTTTGCTCGGCTCCTAAATAATCTATAAAATTGGGCTATCAAATGCAAAAATATTTTTAACCGACTTCAAAAAAGGAGGTTCTGTATTCGACCCGTATGTATGTATTTATGTTTGTATGTCCGCGATTTTCTCAAAAACTAATGAACCAATTTTGATAATTCTTTCACTAATGTGATCTACATACTTTCAGGAAGGTTTTAGTATATAATACATTAGGTAATTATTCTTATGTACGAAGTTATATGCATAAATGTACTGCATCTCCGGCATTTCTATGCGAATTTTTAATGATTCTTCTAGTCGGTGTCTTCAATTCTTCAATGCATTAGTGTTATTGAATTTGTGTGGGGTAGGTACAACTAAAAAGTGAAAAATAAAAACTTTTTTCCAAAAAAAAAAACAACCGACTTAAAAAAAAACACTGCAAAGTGATAAATATATGTATTTCTTGTGTTACATTAAAATACTTACCTAATTTTATACACTAGATACTAAAATAAATGACCTAACTTACAATACAAATATATAAAAATAAAAAACAAAGGACACTTAGGCGTCGAAGTATTCATCCGCATCGCTGTCATCCGGAAACGTGCCCAGAAGACTGGCAGCATTGCCACGTTGAATGGCAATGCTAATTCTTTGGCCAAAGAACGACCCAGCCCTCTGGTCACGTGAAGTATCGACCAGCCGGCGAGAAATTTCCTTAAAAAGGAGACGCGCGCTCGGGCCCCATGACCCGAGCGTTTCGACCCCAAACGGCTCAAAGCTGTAGTTGCCCACAAGGTTACAGTATTTGCGCCGCTTGAGGGTCTCAGCAGCTGCAGCAGCGGTGCCAGCACAGCCCGCAGTGCTAGGAACATGAGATGGCGCAAGGGTATCGACACATGTTGCGTCCCACACCAGAGGCCTACCCACCTTCCAAGGCAACAACGTCATGCCGTCTGGTCTCTTCCCATCATCACGTACCAAGCCGTTTGGTTCTAGCACCGCTGGTACACCGGCGGTGACAAGGGCTCGACGAATAATATCGTTGATGCTGGCGTGCCGTGCTATGCGACCTGCGCTCCTGCAGCAGGACAGGCCATGGTGTCCGAGACTGTCGACAGCTTCACCGCAGTGACATCGATGCGGAGCAACACAAGGTGCGCCCAAGCGGAGACACGTAGCGAGCCGAAACGATGAGTCATCCATCATTGTGCCTATGGTGGATGACGGGAGCGCCTGAAGCCACAAACCTGACTCCCATTCTCCCACAGCCAGCAGACGGGCAGTGATAAATAACTTTATTTTCGGAAGTCGGTGTCAAAAAACGAAAATGCGGAACCACCGACACCGACTTCCGAAATTAAAGTTATTTTTCACTTTGCAGTGTTTTTTATTTTGAAGTCTGTTGTTTTTTTTTTTTTGTAAAAAAGTTTTTATCATTCACTTTTAGTTGTACCTACCCCACACAAATTCAATAACACTAGTGCATTGAAGAATTGAAGACACCGACTAGAAGAATCGTCAAAATTCGCATAGAAATATCGGAGATGCAGTACATTTATGCATACCTATAACTTCGTACATTAGAATAATTACCTAATGTATTATATACTAAAACCTTCCTGAAAGTATGAAGATCACATTAGTGAAAGAATTATCGAAATTGGTTCATTAGTTTTTGAGAAAATCGCGGACATACAAACATACATACGGGTCGAATACAGAACCTCCTTTTTTGAAGTTGGTTAAAAAAAAAAAGACAGTGGCACCCCGGGAGTGCCGACAGAAGTGAAAACAAAACACAAACAGAATAATTTTCACTGACTTATGGGATATACGCTTCCATCAATATAATTAGTATTACATATAAAGATATTCGTATAAGCGACTGTGAGCAAGCGCCGCATACGAATATGACGCTTTACTTGGCAAAGTTAGAGAGCGCGATCTGTGAAAATAGTTAAGTGTTTACACGTGTTTAAATGCACTAATCTCCAATAATGATAAAGGATTTTTTATTTCAGTTTTCATATTGACCCTTGCGAAGCCGGGGCGGATATATCTCGATAGAAAAACGTACTCCTTTACCCTCGTATTTTTCTCAGACGAAGTCGAAGTCTTAATATCTACTATAAGCCGGCCGATTAACGTTCGAGAATCGACTAAGTGGACTTTTGATAGGTATTCTAAAAAGATGTCATTACAATATTAATGAAACGTCATTACAATCACACTAATATTATAAAGGCGAAAGTTTGTGAGGATGTGTGTGTGTGTTTATGTTTGTTACTTCTTCTCGCTCAAACGGCCGAACCAATTTTGATAAAATTTTGTATGGAGATAGCTGACACCCTGAATTAACATATAGGCTACTTTTTATTCCGATATTCCCACGGAATCGACACTTATGCGGATGAAACCGCGGGGCGCTGCTAGTAGGTAATAAAAATAATTGCGACTTTTGACCGATTTCCTTTATCTTATCGCCAGGCTTTGATTAAAACGTTTTAAAAGGAAAACATGTCATACTCAATATGTATGTATACAGTATCCGGGTGTTAATTACACATATCATGGTTTAGAAAGAGACACACGTTACACAGGTCTGTATGAGTGACAAAGACGACACTCTACAAAGGCGATATATACTTTCAGATACAGTATTTTTGTATTATAAAACGACCGCGAACCGTTTTTTAAACGAAGGATTAAATTCTTTATTTGTTCTCAGGACGAGAAATTGGCAAGATTAAAAAGTAAACTTAGAACAATGCGACTGTCGGAGAGAATAGATAAAAAAACGCAGGAGATAGTAAAAAGGAATACATTACTAGAGAAAGATAGCAGATGATGGCACTGAAAAGTACTGAAATAGACGACAATATTAAAGCAATCAAGGAAAAGACATGTATGGAAATAAGTGAAATTATGAAAAATATAAATGCTATTAAAGAAAGAGAGACCGAAATGAAATCTTTAATAGACAGGGAGACAAAAAAAATTAAAGCAGATGAAGCTCAGGCGCAAACCGAGATGGAGAAAAATATTGAAGCAATGCAAAGAGAATTGGCTTTAACTAAAGAGGCCACAGATCAGAATATTAGAGCTATGAAACAACACGAAGTTGAAGAGAAAAAATATTTTGATAAGGAAATGCAAAAAAATAAAGAGATGGCGGCGGAAAAGTATCGCTCTATGAAACTAAAGCAGATTGAGAATAAAAAGAATATTGAAGCTAAAATAAAAAAGTGGGATGAATTTTTAATTCAGAAGAATGCGGAAATCCGGAAAAATATCAAGAAAATGCACAACGTGTTAGCTATAAAAGAAGAAGAATTCAAAAAGAGCATTACAACTATGCGGTTTTCCGAGGCTGAGAAAACAAGTGAAATAGAAGCTATAATTCAAAAAATTAACGTAATTAAGGCCCAAACTAAAGACAATATTGAAAAGAATATTCAAGCAATGCCAAAAACATTAGCGATGGGTGAAGAAGAATTTAAAAAGAGCACACACACCACACAAACACACTATGAGGCTAAGAAGACAAGTAAAATAAAAGCCAAACTTCACAGAAATATCGAATTAAATTCCCAAAAGCAAAACGATAAGAAGAATTTTCAAGTAATGCAAAACAAGAAGAGGCGAATGGATGACGAAGAATACCAAAAGAGCATTGAAACTCTGACACAATATGAGGCTGAGAATGCAAGTAAAACGGGGGCGGAACATAGAGATAATTTAAAAAAAAATATTGAGCCACAGCGCAAAAGGATAGCTTTGAACGAGCAGGATGCATCAGGTAACCATAGATTATCTGTACGTAACACCAGAGTACCGAGTCAACGGACCCACGCGGTGCTGACAACCGACCAACCAACACGCCGAATTAACTCAACAATAACATCGGAGCGCCACAAGTGGTCCCGGAGCTATCGAGCGGCAAATGTACGGTGGTAAATGTATAGACTATGTCATGTTCCAAATATTAGCAGTGGCCGCAACTTCGTCCGGCACTCTAATTGCGTAAGACATGTTCAGTCACAATCTGAGTTATTTTGAATGTGTTGTGTTGTTATATGTTCGAAAAATTTGTCTGCTCAACAACGTAAATAACACAATAAATGTTGTTAAACTGTCAAAATGAAAGCCATTCCTACTGTTAGTATGTTAGTGTTTAGCGGCGGCCCTAGAAAAAATTTTAGGTGGTGCAAAATCTTAAAGTGGCGCCCCTCTATGTACTCTATGATATTATGCATATGCAGTTGCTTACACGGATTAATCGGATATTACATAGACTAGCTGTGCCTGCGACTTCGTCCGCATGGACTTCGGCTACATTTCTAGCTTTTGCGCTAGCAAATTTCTGAATTAATCTATACTTATAATAAATCTGTAGAAGTGAAAATTGTGTACAGACGCCAGCACATCAACCTACTACAATCTGTCAAATTTCTTTAATAGATTTTCAACCTTATTACTAAAGCATAAGGTTCAAAGTTGATTGGGAAAATGTGACAGTTTCGGGTAGGTTGATGTGCTGGCGTCTGTACATTGAAAATATCAAAAAATAAATGGCATGGTCGATATTTTTTTTATAAATGAGTTTGTCGTCTGCTCAACCGGGCTTACCTGTGAATGCCTCAATAAATTAAGGCCTCCAATCAGGGCTTAAAACACTTAAAAACTAAGCGACTACATGCTAAGGGCACCCCCTGTGGGGTACGGACCTCGGCTTACGGCGTCGTTGGGAAAGGGACAAGCTGGATCGGAATTCGAATTATTTACGGACGAATTTAAAACTATAGGCTCAGCGGCGCGGGCTGGCTCGAGCAAGAGTCGGGGCGAACATGGTATGGGGCGTCGCGACGGGCCTCGACGGCGAGGACGGAAGGACGGCTGTCGACTGTCGAGATTTGTACTTTCTGAGAGTACGTACTGGTGGCCTTACTACTTTCCTGTAGGAGTGTCATAGCGTCGTCGGGGATGGTAAGGGGACGAAACCCATAGAGCAGCCATGCAAAGCTTGCCGGACCTTTCTGATGCTGAACAATATTATTAATGAACCTAGCCCATTCATAAAATATGAATCTCATTACCCTATTATTACCTATTGTATAATTTTATTATCTACTTTTAATTTTTATATCTTAATAAGTTTGTAAAAATTCGGTAAATGTCCAACAGTCAAAACTAAAATTAAATCTAACAGTTTAACAGATGAAGTTCAGGAATTCGAAGAAATTCCAGTCCCAAGACTTCGTATGTACAGTCGCCAGCAAAATTGCATGGGTACCTTAGTGTCTATTTTCCCGTGAACGTTTGAATTCAAGTTTCCGAAAATAAACTAGATGGCGTTGGTTTCTTCACAACTATGACTAATTTACGAAACGTAAGTAAGGAGTTAGGAAGAAACGAAGAAATTACAAGGCTAATACATTTATCTAATTATTACATTACAATTACCAGCATACGTAGCTTAAATGATAAAAATAATAACAGAAACCGATAGGAATATATTTATTAAGCTAACGAGTGGGTATTTTAATAATTAATTTAATATTCGAATTGGTAGGTAGTTACTTAGCAACAGGAAAAAAGAGCAGATTCATCGCAGGTAAACAGGCTCGCCTTGTAGGCTCGCAAAAAAAGGCACTATAAAAAATTATAGAGGTTTATTTCTTACAGTTTATTATTCAAATTTAATAGTCAGTTTATTAAATATTATAGGTATAACATTATAATATTATGAAGTTATTGAGGCGATAGCTTAAGTATTCGTTTCCAAAATCGGAAAGAGGATTGAAGCTTATGTAACCTCAATAAAAACAAACAGGAGACCAGGTTATTTTATAACAAAGGTCAAACGGATTAAATGGATACTAAATAAGTAGTCTAAAAACTACAAAATTGCACAAAAACATATCAAATGGTTAGTAGGCAACATAAAAAACTAAAAACTATGTTGTTTAAACTTAAAGTGTTCATAACTTTTTAAATTATTAAAAATACGTAAGTTATAGTTTATACACACATAACCAGGTCTCCAGTCAATATAAATAATATTATCTAAGTATAATTATTTAGATCGTAGCTACGTAACCACTTGTGTATCGCGTATTATTTCGACGCCACAAACATAAGCGTCCGTGTTCACTGGACTTAAAAGTTTTTTCATCTGTAAAGATGACATTACTCCAATCGAAGTTTATGTGATCCAAAGCGAACTGTAATCTTGACCTTTTATGGTTTTCCGTGAGCAAGAGTTTCACAGCATGCCTCCGCGGCACAAGTTTTGACGCGGCTCCGTGTCAAAACTTGTGTCAAATAAACCAGCATAGTGGTTCGGCGGCAGAAATCCATTTTCTTCATACTGCCTTATCATGGTTTGATGCCGCAATGTGTTTTATAAGTCGTGGTCTACCAGTTCTTTGATGGTGTTTCAAAGAACCCTCCTCTTCAAATCGTCGTACTCAAAGAACAATTGTTTTTCTCTGCAACAATAAAACAGAAATACATATATAATACCCAATAACAAAAAAATAATGCAGTTTTTAATATAAAAGTGTAAAAATAAAACTACTTACGTTTACACCGGTCTCTGGCTATTTCTGACAAGTTTTTGGCTTGATTATTCAAAGCAATTATTTGAGCTCTTGTAACGAAATCAATATTATAACTCGTGCTCGTTTTGGTAAAATAAGTAATCCGCCTGATCATAAATAAAAACTGAACAAAAGGCACTCGAACGAGGTAATCGAAATGAACTTAGCGAACGATCAATTGAGCTGTCATAAATCTTCGATCTAAGTATTATTCATACCACCTACCAATTATTTATAAATCCATATTTTACCTACCCTCTCAAGTTTGAAAACTAAAACTTAGAAAATCAGATACCTACCTACTTATAAATTGATATTCAATTTTAACATAGTAGGTTAATAATTAGGATCAATTTTCTTTAAAAGAAACTATTAATTATAAATTGTTTGAATGTTTGAAGAGACAAAAAGAAACTGCAAAAATATTTTATCATATAAAGCAAAGCAACGCCATCTAATAACAGCATAATTCAATTTTGTTAGTCGTTAACTGGTTTTACGCTAGATGGCGTCATTTCTCGCTTCGTACGATTTTGTTTCTGTACTACCCATGCACTTTTGCAGCCTACCGTACATCTCCCTGAAACGTATGTAGTATAAAAAAGAGAAAAAGATAAAGGGGGGGGGGGAGGGGTTTACATCCCTAGTTTGTATTAGTAAACGCTGAGACTAGTGCTTAGTCAGCACCGGGCCTTCTAGAACATAATTGATCACAGGCTTCCAGCCAGTTCGGGTTTGGCATTCAAAGAGTTGGGACGTTTACCGAGTTTCACCTAAAATATATTGTATATAATTAGGAAGTTCAAATAAACCTTTTTTTTTAAACATTCGGGATTTTTCCATTCTAACAGTACCCACCGCCTCAGAATCAATGTATGAGAAAATGAATTAGGTAAGTAGATATCTTCATTATTTTTTTCGTGATTTTTTACAGCTTTTATTTAACTTGCAATGTATGTAATTATGTTTGTTCGGGAGGAACCTTGCAAGTTTGCAACTCAATTTTGAAGCAGATATCTTTAACCGATTGAGCTGAAATGTTGTATACACGTTTAGTTTGCATGACAATGCATGGTTAGCTGTGTGACGTCATTCTAAATCCAACATGGCGGAACACCCAAGATGGCAGACTAGTTATTTTTAATGCACTCCTACAATATGCGTATCAAATGGAAGGGCTTGCTGATAATAACTCGAAAAATAAAGTGACGTCACTCTAAATCCTATATGGCGGACTTCTAAAAATGGCGGACTAAGTTTTTTATGCTTTCCTACATTATGGGTATCAAATGAAAGGACTTGCTGAGAATACGAATGCGAATTAAACTCCGTTGCTCCAATCCGTCTGAAATTTTGGTGTACCTAGGTACTGGGGTTTTTGGAGTCCTAGATTATGATATTGAGGTCGAATTGTTCGAGTCTGTAGCATCGGTTGGTTAAATATGATTATTTTGTGTAATTTGGCGAGATAGGCGTCAACAGCATTGGTTTGCAACCTGTCTAGGAAGACAGGTTCTATTTTCGGGTTCAATTCCCGGCGGTTCCGGGTTTGATTTTGCAGTTATCTTTCTCCTGAAGGATAACTGCGAAATCAAACCCGGAACTGTGTTTCGTAAGCCACAAGTAAGCTTCAAATTGAAGAAAGTGGTGCATTCTTCCAAACACCCACGTCAATGGGAGGCCATGCCGAGGACTAAGTGGCATGTAGGGTGTAACATGTCGTAACGTAAACGTACCGTCTCAGGGCACCGGGCGAACCACGTTGTATAGGAGCAGAACTTAATAATGTCGATCTTAGAAGCGAGCTCAAAATTTTGCACTTTCGGATAGGGTCGACTTATGAAGAAAATCTCAAGAATCAACAGAATGTAGATCGCAAGAGCGAGCGTAGCGAGTCTGAAAATTTTATCACCCCAGTCACAAATAAAAATTAACACGCCCAGTTCTTAGTTACAACTTTGTTAGTAATAAAATTAATAAGCGATTATTTTTAAATAATACTTTATTTTTATTCTGATAGACGGAGTGATTCGTCACCTCGTCCTACATGCCTATAGTAGTATGCCTGCATGCTATGCCTCTTTGCCCACGGCCCAAAATAAAATTTGTTTTGTTTTTCTTCAAGTCGTCCCAAAAGGGCCGTAGGACGAGTTGACGAACCACTCGATAGACGAAATCGCATCATAAGGGTTTTAACATTTTAATCTGAAAAAAAAAACTACAGTATGTACAACAAAGAAGGTGTGTCCGACTGCAAAATTATTGTCATAATCATATCTACTTATTTGTAAAATACAGTATCTTGGATGATAATTTTCCGTTCCACTATCGGTTGTTTTTTATTATTTTGCGCTGGTGCTTGCATTTTCTTTTGTTGGAGCAGTTTTGGAGCATTTATTTGCTTCTTCGTCACCGTCACAGGTCGATCCATTTTCTTACACTGTGAATGAGGTTTGTTGTCAACCTGCTTTACTCTCGTTTGTGTCTTCACAGGTTTTGTCACCCGACTCACCGTTTTCATTTTAGCTGGAGCCTGAGTCCGAGTTGCCGTGGCTGAAAATAAGAAAATGTAGGTCAGCATAGCTATTCACAACCTTACGACCGGCTATCGTATCGAAAACGACACATTTCGATCCCCCTTATTCACAAACACTCGATATGCTTCCGTATCGTATCGAACATTAATCATTGTTATCGTAGGAGTCTTCTCAATGCTGTTCACAAGTCCAAAACCCGAAAATTTTGTCAGTTTAAATCAAAAAGACGCCCGCTATTCTTCCAACAGCTATTTGCTGTTGAGGGGAAGTCAAAAAAAAAATCAGCTGTTCCCTACATTTATGTTCGCATAACTCGTCAAAATGTAGGGAACAGCTGACTTTTTTTTCGCGATTTCAGGCTTGGTTCCATAGTAAAAGTGGTTCATAATGATGAGTACAATCTCCCATTTCGATAGGTAATCGCATGATTTCAATTTCAACCTGTATAGCCTTCCTCAAGAATTGGGCTTACAAATGCAAAAAGATTTTTTCAAATCCGACCGGTGTGGCAGTGGTAGTACCGTTCAAACAAACTTACAAACTCTTCAGCTTTATAATTAGTATTATAGATAGATGCAAGCAAACTCACATGTTGTTGTTCGGCTGTACGAGGACGAGGAGCTTGCTTGATACAAGAACACTGTTTCACTTTTCGTTTGCTTAGACTGATACGTAGACCGGTACGCTGCTGCATTACTATTCTTAGGCCTACGGTCCGCCATGTCGAATAACAAACTCTTCACTGAAGACAACAAAGCAGTAAAAATAATCGTGATAATAATATTATCAACAGTTGGTGGTAGGTATAGATTAGAAATTGATGTACAGACGCCAGCACATCAACCTACCCGAAACTGTCACATTTTCCCAATCAACTTTGAACCTTTTGCTTCAGAGATAAAGTTGAAAATCTATTAAAGAAATTTGACAGATTGTAGTAGGTTGATGTGCTGGCGTCTGTACCTAACACTAATCTTTTATTTGGCGCGGTCGTATAGGAAAAACCATTGGTTTCTTAAAATAGGAAATAATTATTAAATATTTAAAATAAAATAAAAACACGTGTGTCAACTAAAATAACTATAATTGCAAATACTTGAACATGAAAGTCTTTGTCGACTTCAATGTGTTATTGTTTACCAAACTCTCAGGCTTTGGCATCGGTGGGGGCGGCGGAGGTGGCGGGCCTGCTGGAGTAATACTATTTACTGGCACAGGATTTTGAATCTTATTGCTAACGCCTGTAGGCTCACTATTAAAACTACGGGTACCATAGATAGATACTGGCGCGCAAACTTCATATCCTAACTTAGAATAGAAGTTTTCTTGTCCTTTCGTTGACAAATGAAGCATTCTTAATTTTAACACGTTCTTACAGTATTCTTCAACTTGTCTCATAAGATAACTACCTAGTTTTTTACCTCGCATTGCTTTACTTATAACTACGGTTTCTATGAAACAACTTTCTGGTATGCTGGGTATTGGAGTTAATTTACAATGTCCCAGGAGGTGCTTCATGTCGTTGATGAGAATTAAACTGGTTGGTAGGTGGTTACAGGATGCTTGGAGCGACATCATCCGGGCTGTCTCACTGCGTGGCCACTCATCGTTAATTAGCTCGCAACATGGTTTCAAATATTGAGGATTTTCGTGTAAGCGTAATACTTGTAAGTTTTCTGATTCCATTTTCTACCTAGAAAATAGAAAAAGATTTTTATGCTAGCAATCTTGCTTCGTTTTCTGTCATAATGACATTGACAATTTTGACAACAATCTAATGTCAAAAACCTGAATCGAGGTTAGATTTTAGATTTTATTTATTGTTTTCTATAGTAATTTTCCACAAAATCGTATAAATTCTAAATGATATAAGAACAAATAGTACTTACAAACTAAACTGTATCCATTTCTGAAGCTATACTTCGCACTGGCACAGTATTTGTGATTTTTATCTGGTAAATTTTTGATACATATTGTGGGCCGCGGGGACGGGCACAAACTAACCTATTTATAGCTGTCACACTTGTTTAGAGCAGGCCGAACAGTAGATCACCTCTGTTTTTAGTATGATCTAACTTATTACAACATTAAAAGTATGTAGGTTGATTAGATAATGTTGAATTCTTCCTCATAAATTGTATAAGTACTGTCTGTTCATTGCAACATTTTGATATTTACATAAGGTGCCTGCACTAATGTTATTCAAAACATTTCATAATACTTACACATAAAATCATTACTTACAAATTGGTTTTTAAATGAAACAGTTAATTACTACTGAAGTTTGTCAAACAGCTCTGCATTAATTTACTTAATTAATCTGTAGTTATCATACATATGGCTTGAAAAACTGTAAAAAAAATCTTGATGAAAACATACTTTTTTTTAAACTCATAAGGACAATGTTGCATGCGGTTAGACTGAAAGCCGCTCCCAACATAGTCCGGCTGAATGATGATGATATGGAATAAATTACATCATTTCATTTCATTTCATTTATTCAATAACAATTTACATTGTGTAAAATTTGTTACAAAAAAAAATAGTCAAATATAAGTATGATGATGAGTAGGATGATGATGATAATAAGTACAAAAAAAAAAAGAATACACTATCTCAAAAATTCAAATCCTAAACCTGAAACTCATTAAAATGTTAAAACATGCCAAAACTTCATCAAACGTCATAAATTAAAATTAATATCAAATTACATAAAATCCATTAAGAAAAACGTGTCATATAAGCCAATAAATAATCAACAATGTTCAATAATACATCAAAAACTACCTGTAAAAAAAAATTGATCTAAGTAGGTACTATCATGCATCACCTATGCCATAATTTGTTTAATAAATAAAATACCTACATAGTGTAATAATAATATACTTCTTACGTTTTTTCTTAGTTCTGGAGAACCACCATTAAGCATGGATGGTGATGACGACATGCCTTCCCTCTCTGCGGAGACGTTTGCTGCCCTGCAAGAGTTCTACTCGGAGCAGCAGAAAAGGCAGGAGATCCTCGACAAACTGCAAGCTGATGATAAACTCAAAGAAAATATATTGTTTGATGAAAATTGGGTAGGTGATGTACAGTCTCGGCTTCAAAAAGATGAATATATCAACAAAAATTGTTTTAATAGACTACAATTTTTGCGGTACATCCCACTATCCCCATTGTCATGGTCCATGGTGAGAGTGTCTCATATCTGTATTAAATTTGAAAACTGGTAGTGTTTTAAAATTTGTCTTGAAAGGAAACTCCGGACATTTCCGAAGTTTTTCCGAGATTTCTGATATAGTTTGGAGAGACAATAGTAAAAAAACTTTATTGCAAACAATCTGAACAAATGGGAACAATCTCATAGCATACGGGAACAATCCAGGCAGTCCGAATGGGGAGCCAGACATGTCCAGATGGATGGCAATCCTACAGTCCAAGAGAGCCAAAAACAATTGACAAATGAATAAATTATGTCTCATTGTTTTGTTCCAGCAACTGAGTCAATTCTGGTATGACGAGGCTACGGTGCAGGCTCTAGTGAAAGTCGCAGACAGGCTGGTGGGCGCGGGGGGGAGGGTAGCGCTCATCTCCTGCCCCACCCTGTTTGTGCCCCTCAAGAGGCAGATCGGGGATAGAGCAACAGGTACGACATATTTTTTTTTTACTTACAACAAATATCTATTTTACCCTTATGTAAATTAAGTTGATTTTTAGGGTTCCGTACCCAAGGGTGACAAGTGTTATTACTAAGGTTCCGCTATCTGTCTGTGTGTCACAGGGCTGTATCTTTTGAACTGTAATAGATAGACACTAGAAAGGGGATTCATAATTTTTACATGGACCCTGGCATACCAATCGGCCCCAATATTTTTTTTCAAAATGGCGGCCTCGCATGTAACCTATAAATCGATAACCGACATCAATACAAACAGAAAACATAACAAGACCAAACCCCATAAAGAGTCATGCTTCAGAGATATTAAGAAAAAAAAGAAAGAAAAAGAAGAGAAGATAAAGAGTAAAAAAAAAAAAAAAGAAAAAAAGAAGAGGAAATAAAGAGTATTCTATTCTATATTAATGTTCAAAGTTGATTTTCTTCTAATTTTAAACATTCAGTGATTATTTCTAACATCTATGCATCAAGATGTAAGCAAGATCAAACAATATGGATGTCACGTGGTCATCAATTTAAAGGTACGTGGCCGCCATTTTTTTTTCAAAATGGCGTCAAGCGTTTGAGGTAGGTATGCCACGGACTTTCAAGAGCTCAGAACGGTATAGCGAATCACTCTTCGCCGATGGTACGGTTCGCCGAAATCACTCTTAGTCGACGGTTGGTTCCACGAACAAATCCATCGCCGATAGAACTATTCGCCGAAAACACCGTTCATCGATGGTCGCTTCAGCTACAACACCTTTTACCGATGGAACGGGTCGCCGAAATACACTGGTGGACAATAAAATTAGGCCACCTACCAAACTGGTTGTCGTCACTGTATTTTAAATTAAAAACGTTTTTAATATTATTTTTATTGAAAGTGTGTTAATACTTAAATGAAACAATGCATTTCTTAATTAAGAAACTTTATTTTTTAAGCAATATACAAGAAAAGTGAAAAATGAAGAAAAATTTAAAACGACTTCACACTGATTAAAAAAAATTAAAATGGTTTCGCTGATGTTAATTTTTCTTTAGTAAGAAGTATTGCCTCCTCTGGCTTTGATAACACATACCATCCTTTTGTTCATGGATTTTATCAACGTTTTAATGGTAGATTGGGGTATGTTTTGCCATTCCTCCAATAAAGCGGCTTTCAGCTGTTGCATGTTCTCCGGAGCTGGTTCTCGCTGTCTTACTCGCCGTTTTAGCTCGTCCCATAAATGTTCTATAGGATTAAGGTCTGGACTTCGTGCTGGCCAGTCCAGAACCTGGATCCCCACTTCTCGCAAGTAATCTCTAACGCACATCGCAGTGTGGGGGCGGGCATTATCGTGCATTAATTTAAATTCTTGACCGATAAATCCTGAGTATGGCACTACATACTCTTCAAGAATGTCAGTGATGTACGAATCAGCAGTCACAGTTCCTCTATCTACGATAACGAGCTCTGTACGGGCTTCTAAGCTTATACCTCCCCAGAACAAAACTGAACCACCTCCAAAGCTTACCCTTTCAGATATGGCACATTGTGCATATCGTTCTCCCGGTCTACGATATACTCTTTTGCGACCATCAGCACCATAAAGGCACATACGGGACTCATCAGAAAAGAGTACTTGCCCCCATTGTGCCAAAGTCCAGTCACGGTGTTCACGAGCAAAATGTAACCTTGCTACCTTATGAGCTGTGGTAAGTTTAGGACCTGTTGCGGGTCTGTATGGTTTTAAACCACGTTCTTTAAGGCGCCTTCTTATTGTCCTATCGCTTACAGCGACACCTCGGACATCTCTGAGCAGGTGTTGCAATTCTACTCCAGAACGATGACGATTTCTGAGGCTTGCTGACACTACAAATCGATCATCCCGTTCAGACGTCTTTCTTATTCGACCTGATCCAGGTCTTCTGATGTAGCCACCGGTTTCCAGATACCTTTTGTAGACATATTGAACCGTTGATCGACTAACTTCACATTGTCGAGCGACATTTCGCTGGCTCATTCCAGTTTGTAACAACGTTACGATTCGAACCACTTCTGCTTCGCGTAGATCCATATTTATCGGTGAAAAGGAAGTGGGACACACAGAACTTAAATCAGTAATACGAATTTAACGATAGTTTTAAATAGCGTCCTAGCGACAGGACATTAAACATAAAAGAATAAAAGTGTGGGTACCTAAAAATCTGATTAAATGACATTTGACACATTTTTACCTGATAATTTTATCAATATACCCTCTACTAAGATTGCAAATGAACGTTCAGAAACGTATTATTTATTTGAATTTTTAAACAGACCGTAATTAGTTAACAAATCGTAAAAATATGAGTGGCCTAATTTTTTTGTCCACCAGTGTACTTCACACACAAATCATTTCACATCAGCTTCCTGGTTTAGGTCTTTTCATAACATACAGTGATTTCCTCTTTAGGATATGCACAACATGCAAACAATACTGTAGGTAGGTACTGGCCAATAATAATATCTATGAAGCCCTTATAGGAAGCCCTAAGAGGAAATCACTGTATGTTATGAAAAGACCTAAACCAGAAAGCTGATATGAAATGATTTGTGTGTGAAGTATTTCGGCGACCCGTTCCATCGGTAAAAGGTGTTGTAGCTGAAGCGACCATCGATGAACGGTGTTTTCGGCGAATAGTTCTATCGGCGATGGATTTGTTCGTGGAACCAACCGTCGACTAAGAGTGATTTCGGCGAACCGTACCATCGGCGAAGAGTGATTCGCTATACCGTTCTGAGCTCGACTTTCAAAGCCCTTTCGCAGAGTGTTAGATCGAGCAAAAACGACCGTAAAAAAGTTTCCGACTCCCTTTAATTGAAAATTAAAGGGAGTCGACTTTATTTTATTTACTACTATGGCCACTCCAAGAAACTTTTTTGATTCTGAAACATTTCTCCGACATTCGTTTCGCCGTTGAACGGTTCACCGACAGAACGATTCACTTTTCATTGTTTCACCTATAGAACGTTTCAATGACGAACGATTCGCCGACAGAACGATTCACTTTTCATTATTTCACCGATAGAACGTTTCAACGGCGAACGATTCGCCGACAGAATGATTCACTTTTGAAAATTTCATCGATAGAACCTTTCACCGGCAAACGATTCGCCGACACAACTGTTCGTCTGCCCCTGGGGTATAAAACACAGGTATTAGACATTTAGACCTATTTCCGTTTATTGTTTACACCTGAATCAAGTTGTGAAGACAAAACTTAAAGTTATATACATAACTTGTGGAAAACTAGCCAAAAAGTGACAAAAACTTATTTGTTTCAATGTCAATAGGTACATGTTATGATCATACATACCTACGTTTTGAAAGTTTAAATGAAATAAATGCAAATGAAAATAACTTTTATTATTACCTAGACAACATGATTAATGCCAAAACAAAAACACAAAAAATCAACTATGATTAACAAAAACAATTCTAAATTACATAGGACACATTATTTAGTATTAATTAAATGAGAAATATGCGCCATTTAGAACTGTAAGTGTTGGACTTAACACAATATGTATTGTTTACAGTAACCCTTCTTGAATACGATCGTCGTTTCGAAGTCCACGCTCCTGACTTCGTGTTCTACGACTACAACAACCCCGAGAAGCTGCCGCCTGAAGCGCTGGGCTCCTACGACCTGGTGGTGGCTGACCCTCCCTTCCTCTCCGAAGAGTGCATCTCCAAGACCTCGCAGACTATCAAACTCATGTCTAAGGACAAAATAGTCGTGTGTACAGGAGCTATCATGAAGGATAATGTGAAGGAACTCCTTGGTCTGAACCTGTGCGAGTTTCGACCTCATCATAGAAATAATTTGGCAAACGAGTTCTCGTGTTACGCTAACTTTAATTTGGACGAGATTTTGAGGTGATACGCGATGTAGTTTTGTAATGTCAATAATTTAAGCAAGTTGAAGAATTATTTTAATATTATTCAAGGGAGGAGATGAGACATTTCCCCTGTAAAGCATTTAATAGTAAGTAATTTAAGGTCCGGCCGCGCTTTTGCCAAAGATGTAAACAACAATGACCGCTCGAAATTGAATATAGGTAATCGACATACACGAATGTAATGCTCTTGTATATCGGTTTTATTCAATTTCGAGCGGCCATTGTTGTTTACATCTTTGGCAAATCTAGCACGGCCGGACCTTAGTGTTTTAATTTTGCTCTTTATTTGGGAAACCCAGGGATACTTTCTGAGTATCCCTGGGTAGGTAAGAAAACATATAAACAGCAAACAAAACTTGTTACGAATCCAAATGTTAAAATGTTTTGAACAAGTTATGGATATTTTCTGAAAGAAAATAAGGTTGTAATAGTCCGTTTCTGGGTAACTTTCAGACTTATATCAAGCTCATGTCTAAGGACAAAAGAATATTAGGGAAAGCCTATGTGTTATAACCATCATGTTATTGTTAAAGAAATAAAACAAAATATTGTAAAACATTTCCTGTTTTATTGTTCATCCTTAACAAAACTAATTTATTTGTTACATTACATTATGCTGGTAAACATTCAGGTTTCATTAATTCTCTCAATTTGATAATATGCAATTAATTTGCTAAGATTAAAAATACGCGCATTTATGCAACAACACCATATTATATTTTAATATTAGTATGACGACTCACTGCTTATACTTAGGTTGTTGAACTTTCTTCTTTTAATTTTATCCCTTTAAGGGATGGGATGGGGCTGTTCATTTATTACGTAAGATGATTTGACGGGGGTCCAAACAAGTCGTATTTTTTCTTACGTAGGAGGGAGCGGGGATCAGAAATTGGTTTAAATTGTCTTACGCACAGATATAGATATACCTAGATAACGCAAGAGCACCTACTTCGCGTGCCAAAAACCGCACCAGTTTACGATCAAGAATCATAAGCCGCCACTTTCGCGCTCAGTCCTGCGTACTGCTGGCTGGGTGAGCGTGAGCGAGAGAGCGCGAGCTTGTGACGTCATAGTAGGTAGACAAAAAGTGGCACGCTTAGTTTTCATCACGGATATCGAGGGATATGGCATGGAGGCGTGGCGCACGTCGCCTCTATAAAAGGCCATAACCATGGTACAATTATATAATACCATGGCCATAACTTGTAATCTGGGCGTATGTTAGATGCGCGAGTTGCGCGACGGCAGTAAGCGCCGTAGTCATATGTTTGTATCGAAACGTGTGGTGTCATTTCGTATTTTTACAAAATGCCGAATTGTTCCGTCCTTATTTGCAAAAATAGATCAGTCATAATAAACCTTAAGACAAGCGGCGTGTCCTACCACCGGTAAGTAAAAAATCACTGCACTAATTATATTATTTAAGAATTTTACAAATATTTCGTTGTGAAATATTATTGTGATGACATGAGAAAATTGCCTAGCAACGTCATTTGACATGGATCGTGTCAAATGATGCATTAGTGATGCGTAGCGCTGAGATATTGCTATCGATAAATTGTAATTTTACATGAATTAATAATTATTTTTTTCAGTTTCCCGAAAGATCCAGAAATTAAAAATAAATGGATAGATGCAACAGGCAGGAAAAATAATTGGTTTCCCTCAAACCAATCTGTAATTTGTTCTGTACACTTTAAAAAGGATTGTTTTAAGTCGCCCGCGAAAAGACACTTCCTTTTTAATTGGGCTGTACCTACACTCAAATTAATTATTAAGAACCTGTTTATTTTAATAAACGTTTTTTTATTAAATGTTCAATAGGTTATTTGAATTGTTGTTTTATGATCGATAGTTAAATAGTTTTAATTTTACGTAAGAGAGAAACTAAAGAAACTACTTATTTACTTAAATGTCATTTGCAAACAAATATATTATATTATTACGTGATTTGTTTTTATTGGTTTTTTATTAATATACCACGTTGAAAGCAGGAAAAATAAATAATACAAAATACACCCAAAAACACTCCTCTTTTTTGTAGTTGATATCTATCGATATTTTTATCGATCAAATATTTATATTAACCCATCTTCCCTAGTTGATGCTAGAGTTGCATGTGTGCATTCCGTGACTGTGTCTATACTTTCTAGTGCCCGCCCCTTTTGAGCATGTGTGCAATAAGATAGCACAAAAGTGTTACGCTTATTTTCTTGTGTGTATGCCAAAAAAGCCGCCCAATTTGATCATGTGTGCCGTATCTATTTCTTTTGTTTTTGTGGGAGTTTCCGGAGTCGGGAAAATGTGGCGACACTTGAACTTGAACAAATATTTGCAGTGAAGGCATATCTCTCGGATATCTATGGTTTTCATACAGTTCGTGATACTTGCGTTATCTAGGTATATCTATATCTGTGGTCTTACGTAATAAATGAACAGCCCCCTTATGATTACAAGATGGTGGTCAAAACTAACCGTTGGCCACATAGGTATTTAACTACTACCACAAATGCGGGGTTAAATTAAATTAGCTAGCTAAATTCAGACGTGATGGTAACGATATCTGTGCGATTGTGATGTCCATAATTGGTTATGGTATTACAGTTTTGCTATAGTTAGTTAGCAATGTTATGAAGCACCCATCACTTTTAACAGTTTAAAAAATAATAACAGTAAGTCGCCACACTCAACAAACTCATATAGGTATTAACAATATAGTTACATATTTCATTGAAATTTGAAAACTTACAATAAATGTAGATAATATAATGCTTGCGCGATAAAATACGTATCGATGTAAATGGACACCGAAGATAATTAAAGGCATATAGATCAATAATATTGGTATACAATGTGTGTCAAAAAGGTGTGTTCTTACTCAAGGGTGTGGTACAGATCATCAAACTGAACACCTTTCTCCATGGGAGCAACATCGTGATCGTGAACAAAATAATCAACTGTCCCATACAAAACTTCCACACATTTTTGATACACACTGTACGTTCATTAATTATTATAATTATAATAAGAATAAATCAATGTGATGTAGAAAGTGGAAAGCTGTCCATTGACATCGATTTTTTTTTTCTAACTAAGAGGCCTTACATGGTGATGTAATAAAATATCAATAGACACTCTCATTTATTATTATTTAATAAATTCTTCACTTATCACTATCAAATAAATAAATGATTTTTACATTTTAAAACTGTAACTCGCAAAATTGAAGGAAAAATTGGCTTTTTATTTTCGTTTTGCTTGAATAATATTATTATGTAAATCGAATATTATTGTAAAAAAATAAACTACAAACAATTTGAGGTACCAAATATTACAACAGCCTAGATTATTAGGTTGTTAGGATAAATTATTAAGAAATCACTACTCAAATTCTTTTGAGATTTTTTCTATGAACTGCAATAGATTAAAATGCCTATTGGTCTGATTCATTCATTTATATATATTTAAATATATCTAATGTATTCAAATTATACATATGTATCAGTATTACATCGGCAGAGAACGCACTTTAACCAAGCAGTTCCTTGGTAATTCCTAACAAAAAAAAGAAATTTGTACTAAAAATAAAATAATATTTTTCTTCAAAGCCACGTACATGAATAAATTCAACAGCTACAATGAGACATGCACTTATTATAGTAGAACAACTTGAAAAGTGACGCCCGTGACATTCTAACAGTGACACAACCACTTAATCGTAAAGAAAAATTGCAGTTACCTAATATTTAAGGGGGATGTACTAAGAAAGCTCGCGAAATTCAAATTTTCTGACGTTTTTTGCAATTTGCAGGTCAATAGTAAGTCATAATTATGGTGCAACCCGCCACTGACCTGTAAATTGCAAAAAACTGGGAAATTTCGCTACCCTGGCGCATGGCTTAAGGCCCATATTAGTACTGTTGGGTCCACATTCAAAGTTGTCTAACTATTCTTATTAAAATGTATTACATTTAAACATTTATTGGGTCTATCTACAAGGCCATTATGTTCTACTCTGGTTTGGCAGATAAGCCGATTTTTTTTTCTCATAAGTTAAGTAAAAAAATAAATACTTAAATAACAATCAGATAAACGTTTAGGCTCACAGCAAAAATAAGTCTTATGAAGACTTGGTTTAGGCTTGAAATTAGAAGTTTATTAGCTAGATAGATTTGTTTAAAGAAGTGCACTCAGCTACTTAAATGTTACCGGTCTGTTATAGACAGAGATCGTGCTAGGGCGAATTTCAGCAATGAATCTGAACGCGATCACAATGTAAACTGAATATTATCACTTGAACGCCGTTTATACACTATTTGAGATAACATTAGAAATTTAAACAAACCTTTTTACCGTCCGTTCAACCGATTTTGACTTCTATTCCGTAGTCATAAGGATTACATTAAAAGCAAAAACAAGGTTACAATATCAACTGTTTAATGCATCTGCCGTCTTTCATGCCACTACAATAGAAGTCAAAATCAGTTGAACGGACGGCAAAAAAGGTTTATTTAAACGTCTAATCCTATTTGAAATGGAGTATAGATATGCTGATCGTGTCCGTTTGATTGGTGGGATTCGCCCTGTGTGAAAAGACAGTACCTACTGATAATTATCGACCAGTATAAACCCACGTTTGCACGGACGTAAAATTATCGCGGCGGGATTTTCTCGCGCACTGTTTTTTTACCTCTCGGTGTTAAAACTGAACATCGAGAATCCAACAGAGCGCATTTCTGCACGTCGAAAAAACACAGTGTTAGGCGCTCCACACACTGCACCGCGCTCCGTCGCGGTGAGCAGATTTTTACATACAAATTCAATTTCGCGCGCGTGAGCGCCTTAGATTTTCAACTCTAGGCGCTTAGCAGAGCGTTGAAAATCCAGTGTGCGAAAAAACAATCGCAGCGAAAAAAATTGTCCGTGCGTACCTTGGGGTAAAAAAGACGGTTATAAAGATCAAGGGTCAATTTCACCAAACTGTTAGTTATCATATCATTTTTCACGACTTTTTCGTATAGTAAGTACATACGTCAAAATGTTTAACCAACTGAATATGGAAAATTGGCCCTTAATATTGTTTTTTTTATCCGTATTTAAAAAATTATTTTCTATAGCTATATGATAGAAATGAATATTGTTGACGTTATGAAGGCGCTCACGATAGTCTAGTACGCATGCGTAATGGCTTTCTGGTACATTTGAAAGCTCACAGAAGCGGTACCGTCGCGAAGTGTAGAAATAATCAGTCATAAGTAAATAATAATGTCCGAGGTCTTGGGTTTTTAGGGCTCCGTACCCAAAGCGTGCCAACGGGACCTTATTCCTAAGGCTCTGCTGTCCGTCCGTCCGTTTGTCACAGGGCTGTATCTGTTAAACCGTAATAGGTAGACATATGACAATTTCACGGTACTATGGCCGCTACAATAACAATGAATAAAAACAAATTTATGTAACGGGTTTTTTACTAAAGTATTAAAAAAAATGTGTTAGTTATTGTTCGGCGGTACGGGAATCCTTAGTGTGCAAGAACGACTCATACTTGGCCGCTTTTCAAAATTATTGTCCGATTACCTCTAAGCAAGCAAGAGGTATTAAATACACTGAAAGATTTCTTTAAAAATAACAGAGGGGCAATTCTCGCAATTTTAAGAACGTTCACAGTCTGATCTAGGTAAGTCTCAATCTGTCAAACATGCCTCTAATTTTCCTACAATTTTGACATTTATGTTTGTCGCCGAGATGAGTACCGTTTTCAATTACGAGAATTGACCTTCTGATCACTCTTTCATATTTATACAATTTAAATAAATACTGTTAGTATAACTGTCTAAGGCTGCTTTTAGCAAAAACTATCTACTGTAAGTGATTAATAGTTAAATAATATTATTAATATTCTGTCCAACTTTTCAAAAACGTCTTTAAGGTTGAAAATAATTAATTAGAAATGTCATAAAATTGTTACGGTTAGTTGAAAGAAAAACAAAACCCATTTTAGAGTTTCGTGCCCAAGAGTGCCAACGGGATCCTATTCCTAGGCTCCGCTGTCCGTCCGTCTGGCACAGGGATGAAGATACAGAATAGTCTATAGTTGAACCGTAATATACACTTGAAATACATATAAAAAAAATATGTAGTTTTCAATATTGTACAGATGTGCGGAACCCCTGTGTGCGAATCCGACTCGCACTTGGCCGTTTATTTTACTTTAACTACATGCATTAAATATCAAAGACTTGTGTGAAGTTACGAAACTAGTAGCTAGTTAAAAATGAAAAGTATAATTAATGGTCTGCCATTTAAATAATAATCACAACCGTAGCGACATAAAAATAAACTAAATTGTCTTTTGAGGGTCACAGGTTGTGGTTAACTAGAAATAATACACTCCCGGATTCCGAAATCGAGCCTCCGTGCTCCGTCCTCGTTAGGTATAGACTTAAAATATCAAAATAGTCATTCATTTTCAGCCTACATTGTTCCCACTGCTGGGACACAGGCCTCCTCTCTATGAGAGGGAGTGGGCCATAATCCACCACGCGGGCCCAGTGCGGGTTGACGGATGCCACATGTCACATGTAAAGGCCTAAAATATCAAAGCAGTGATGAGTCAAAAAAAACTACTGATGCAGTTTTTGCTGTCATCGTGGTTCCAAATTTGAAAAAAAAAAAAAAAAACTATCACAGATCTTTATACGAAAAAATGCAGCGTGGTTCAATTCAGGTGTCCGGAAGAGTATGTCGTCTTGACTTTACAGTGGGTTAGGTTTAGCGAACGATACTTGAACTCTTACTACGGGAAGAACTCTGAAATTAAGAAAAAAAAAATCTGCTGCTCCATACATTAAACTCCCATAGTCAATCAATCTGCCTAGCGTTTTCCTAACTATGTTGGGGTCGGCTTCAAGTCTAAGCGGAAGCAGTATTTTACATGGAGCAACTGCCTATCTGACCTCAACAAACCAGTTACTGGGTAGTACGACTGGTTGTCAGGCTTTCGGACTTCTGAATGCCCGTAACGACTGTCAAAGATCTATAATTTACAGCCGGGACCAACGGCTTAACGTGCTTTCCGAGACACGAAGGAGTCTCGATATGTTATGGACGGTCACCCATCTACGAACCAACCGTAGTTTAACTTTTGATGGACCCGTGCGGATGTTATTACTTAGCCCACGAGGCTTTAACTTGACAAAATGTAGGGAACAGCAGTTTCTTTTTTCTTCATATATCATAGTTGATCCTATAGTAAAAGTTGTTCATTTTCATAAGTACTACACTAACGTAAAGTATGTTCCTCGACTAACCTAACACACTATCGAACTATAAGTAGAACGACTGAAACATTTTTGCTAAATACCTATGTCAATACCCGGCTGATAGGCTTGTAGAAAACAAGGTGAAGGACTGAGGGCAAAACCACATTTTAACTTTATCAAGTGAGAGTTCCAAACGAATATGAACCTTATTCTTACGCGTGTAATATTCATATTCGCATAAGCAAATGTGAGCAAGTGTTTCAGTCGAATATGAACGTTAATACCATACAAATAATTTTCACATTCGTATGCGACGCAAGGTTAAGTTAAAGTACAGTCTATTTTACTCTGAAATACACACGCTCTTTTAAAAACACTTTAAAATAAGCATGTTTATGTGTACGTCGCAGACGGATTGTCGAAACCGCTGTTTTACAAAACCGCTAGTGGTTTTACAAAACCGCTAAGTTTTGACGGGCTGCATTGATAATTGCAAAACGTTTATGCAATTCTGCGTGTTCAAGTTCAGTAATTATGGAAAACCGCTGAACGTTGTTCAGTTGGTTTACATAACGGAGCTGTTTTGTAAAACAACTAGCGGTTTTGTAAAACAACGGATTCTACAATCCATCTGCGACATGTATGTAATCTAGCATGCTTTATAGATAGATTTTATCTATTAAATTTGATATATACTGGTCTTTCATTTTAGATATAGAATTCTATTAGAAAAATATATATCTACAAGATGAAAACTGACAGGTTTCCCAAATATCAATAATTTATGGTTTATGGCCTACCTGATATAGAGATAAAATTTTATTTATTGTCTATGAAAGTAATTTACGTTTGAAATCCGTTTTTGTTACACTTAGGCCTTACAACTTACGAGATTAAACAGGGACATGAAAAAAAAAAATGAAGTATAGAACATGCAAATCCGTTACGTCAGTTTTCGAAATTTATACATAGAAAGTAATGTAACTATTGTTTTTTGTGTTCTTATACAGGTTCACATTAAATCAGGTAGCGAAACTCCGCAAACGTGATGGGTGGCGATATCTAAACACGATAAAACAAAAAAAAAAAAAAAAAAAATTAAATGAAACTTTTTTTTTGTTAGGGTTATCGACCGCAGTTAGTGTAATTACTTGAAACAATCAGGTTTTTGTGTAAACTTCACAGCCGTGCTAGGTGTCGATATCGATGTATCTAAACACGATAAAACAAAATGAAACGGATTTTCTCAACTCATACTTCAAGTAAAACATTATAGGCGGTCGTTGCCCCCAAAAAACAAATATAAAATCTTTTCAATTATTACTTTATCATGTTTAGATATCCTCATACGTTTGCAATTTCGCGAGCTAATTTTTGAACCTATATTGTGTCTTCTTTGATATGCACATAAAAACTACAATAAGGGGTGCAAATTGGAGTAATTAACTATAATAACGATGTGATTTGTGACGTTCAAAGTCTGAAAGTAAAGTTTGAGCGTTAAGGCCTGTTTCACCTTCACATGCCGCGTCCTAACCGAAAGCGACTGTCGCGTGAGAACGCGAGCGTCGCAATCGTTTGTCCCCTCGCTGTTAGGCAAGCTCATTAAGTTCGGTAACAGTAGAAAAAGTAATTGTGTCTCATTACTCATTAATGACAGTTGAGCTCTTATATGAACATGACATACCGTATTTCGACTATGGCGGCCAATCTCAAAGGAGACTTAGCCTTCGGCGCGGGAGATATTATAGTGCAGGCGTGTGTGCGCAGTCACAGGTACACTCTCTGTTCCCTCACTCTCATAGTCCGGTGAGACGGCATATGTCATACTCGCTCGATCATGTCGCGCATATACGTCATTATTCAGGTAAACGCACGCGTATTCGCGCGACAGTCGTTCTCAGTTAGGACGCAGGGGTAGAGTAACTCCTTCGAATTAGATCAAAGTTTGCGTTTTGACCGATTTTCTATAGAAAAACAGGACATGTTATAATCTATTTTAGTAACGTCTGCACACAAATGTTAATAAAAGAAGGTAAGGTCACAAAACAAAATACAGCTCTAGAAATAATTCATCTATGGAAATGTACAAGGTGAATAGCAATCATTGCCAAGGCGAAGCAGTCTTCATATATACAAGGTGGAGACGACAACACGACAATAAATTGAACCTCGTGTATCTAAAGACGTTCCCAGTCTGCAAGCAAAAATTCTACCAAATATATTCAATAGTTTAGTCACTATATAGATGGGCAATCCACCCGATTTAAATACGGCGCTTTTGATAAACACCCGTAAACACCCAGAAAATTTGGTGTTTATCGGGTGTTTACCAAAAGCACCGGGTTTAAGCCCGGTGGATTGCCCATCTATAAGTCACTATAGCTAGTCAAAGATTTTACAAAACTATAGTCGGCTCATAACTACTACTTTGTTTGTTTGAAAAAATCACTTTTTTTATTGTTAGGATTTATTTATGAGTTTTAAATATTCCTATGAATTAGTATTGCCAGTGTTGTCATTTACATGTCGTCTCCACATTGTATATTTTAAATACATATTATTAGGTACTGTCAGCGAGTATGCATCACATTTAAGCCTGCACATTTTCAAAATTAGGCGTATAAGCTAGTTATTAAAAATAAAACAATAACACTAAAAAATTAAACTAAAAATTGTGCATGTTACTAAGCTTACTAAATAAAAAACACGAATCATACGCTCAGTACAATTTTATATAACTCTAAATATATTATCTATGTCTTCGCCCGTCCTGTGCTAGGCAAAGGGTCTCATTTTAGAACTCGCCACGTTAAAAAAATATACTACTCAATTTGGGTGCTTTATAAACGTTTCTTACATATAGAGACACCGTTATTACCCGCGGGTTCTGGTAGGCTATTTAAATTAAGGACGATTTCTGAACGGGAATAATACAAGTTTTATTGTTCGCGTAGCATGACCAATTCTATCTCTATTCTACCAAGCATAGACAAAGTTCTTTCTATCCAACTCAGCATCTCTTCTGCCCGAGCACGGAGCGACCCGTAGACTCGCGTTTCTATGTAGATAATAACATTTACTCTTTCCATAGTAACGGGGAGAAAATTTTAAATTCAATATAGTTTTATAGAGGTATGAGGATCAGGGTGTAAAGTTCACTCATACTCTATAGAAAAGGAAGGATGCTCCGACCAGACGGGTGTTGTGTCTGGCGGGCAACTGCCCAATGACACATGTCGGGCCGTTGTATCTATACTACTTGCGCGGTAAACTCTGCTTGCGAGATGCAGGATTTGCGTGACGTCAGTATGACGCGTTATTCGCATATGGCGTTGTAGATACCGCTATAGTTTCTTATCCAAGTCCAATGTGATGTAAACTATTTGACACTTGTTGAGAAAAAATGTTTCTACCCCCAAGTGTCAAAAATAGAAAAAAATTGGTCGTTATGCTTGACATTGTAGACTTTTGTCGCTTCTGTTCATCGCCATGCTAAAGACGATAGAAATATTTCTTTCTAATCTGTAATTTTGTCTATTCTTCCGTCGATAAAACCCGTTTCTACGCTGGTCATGTTACGCGTGCTGGGGGCGTTTATTATCCACAAAGTTTGACTTTACAGAAAGGAGGAAGGTTGCAGGAAGGATCCGGGAGATTTTTGTTCCCTACGCAACTGTAGATTTACCAGAAAATCACCCTTTATTAGTATTTCGACCTCCATTTTCTTCCTTCCTTTTATTTTTAAAGCAAACATATTGGAAACTAATATTTTGTAGCTTCTTTGAGGGTCAAAATCTCAGTAAGACATTAATTTAAACAAAAGCCATCTATTAAATACTAGTTGACTGTAAAATAAATCAGTGAATCAACTTCCAAAGAGTAAATATCTTAGCTAAATTACATTGTTAGTGGCTGTACGAAGTTGACTCACTGACTCTTTTCTCTATGGGTCATCAAAAGCATAAATACATGGACATTTTATGTCTTATTGACATATTTATGCAGCTGGTTTCCCTGTATGGTGTCTCTATATGTAAAATGGGGGTATGTCCTCTAAATGAAGGAAACGGAAACGAACTTAACAACTAATCATTGCACAATATACAGATATAATCAATTATTATAAAAAACGATATGTTTAACTGATGTATTACAAAAATGTCGCAATTTTTTATTTAAAAATATTTAATTAATTTAAATTCATGGAGCATATTTAGGTCTATTTAGCGATGGCTCTAATACCGTATAGCGCGTTCTCTTTCTAACACACAGTTGTAAAATGGTATCTCACTCGTGACGGTAGCGGTCACAAAACGTGCGAGTAGGATGGTGAATACAGAGTACAAGATTTGTAAAAACTCTACACAGCATAAGTATAATCAGCCTATATTGTTCCCACTGCTGGGACACAGGCCTCCTCTCTTGAGAGGGAGTGGGCTGTTATCTACCACGCGGGCCCTGCGGGTTGTTATATGTCTTCGATTTTTTAGTTCTAGGACATGCCGGTTTTCTCACGATCCTTCACCGTTTTGAGAACGGTGGGGATAAAAATAAATTACAGAAAGTCGCCTGCCTGGGTTCGAACCCATAAGTACTCGTAAGTCGGGGCTGTTACCACTGCTCACCAAAACTCTACTGAGTCACGTGTGTTCCCGCTCTAACGTCTTATGACGTTTGGCGTATAATAGTGCCATCGCTTAATAATTTACCATTATCTCGTCTTTGCCTGATGACTGGGGCTCAATATTATCAGATTTCGAGTGTCCATCATTGTAATTTAAACCTTATGTTTATGCTCTTAAAAGCCACATGACGAAACTTATAACTTCACCTTTAAGCCAAATTCAATAAATCGACTTTAGAAAGTGATTTAATAATCTATTTATTATTATAAATGATTTTAATTAACTTGTTGTCGGCAGATGAACCATATACAAGTCTATTAAAGACACTAATTTCCAAAGGCGACCACAGACAACAGCGACAAAGGTGTCCAATGGCAATGACATACCGCAGCGACACTACTTTCTATGTAACTCTATGAAAACACGTCTGTAGATGTCGAAATTGCAGCAGGCGACAGAGGCTACGGTATGCGGTCGCCTTGGAATTGTACCTTTAATCAACTTTTTTATGAGCCCAGTCATCAGCCAAAACCATTAAAAAAATATCTGAAATATTAAAAAAAAAAAAACTATAATTCATTCAAAATGAAACCAACCTAACAGATCAAATTCATTTTTGCTTAACACATCAGAAAGTAACACATTATCAAAATATTCAAATAAAACAATGTCTTTTAAAAATTGGAATAACTATAAAAACTATGTTTGAAATACAGTCAAAACAAATTATGCATTGCAAGCAAAGTTAAAATAGGATTGAATTCACGCCATCTAGTGTCGTTATAACTAACCAAACTTCTGTTAGGCGCAAGACAGACCGAAGAAGAGACCAAGATCTTTCATGACATTCAATAAGATACCTTATTTGCAGTTGCTTTAAGATCAAATGAGTTCATCCAAAGACGCCAATAGGCGGTTCATACAACTTTGTTCTTTATTGCAATGGCAATAAGTGTATACTATTCAATATCATCAGATACCCTCGCGCCGAGTCTAAGATAAAGTTAATGCTAGTGTGGTCTTGGCGAAAACTAATCCTATTTTTATTTGATGCCTTATTGCATTGATATGCAAACACAAAATTGTGTTGTAGAGGCGTCTCGCAGACTAAAAATATAATATGGCCATTATTTAATTTTTAGGAAATTCCCTATAAAATTCCATGACGAATCTGTCTTTTAGGCAAATACTCGAAATAATATCATTTTGTCTAAATGAAGCAATGTTATTAGGATTTTAACCGACCATTTTTGACAATTTTATATTTTCTACCGAAAAGCCCTAAATTTACCAAAATGGTAGATATTTTACTTGAAATGGGGATGAAACGTTAGAATTTCAGCGATTATTACTAGTAGGCCATAATTGGGTTAATATTTAAAAAGCCCTCCCAACAATGAACACAACTGGTCGTATCAATGAGTTCGAGCAAAAACAAGTGTGCAATGGAAGACTTATACGTAATGCTCGCACTTCACTTGGCATATTTGCGCAAATATTCGTGTTACTGGAACAAAACAAAATATACTTTATGTCTATTAGAATAAAGTTCACTTTGTTTTAAAGAAATAACGCGATAAATTGGACAAATACGCCAGCATTACATTGTTGATATATCTAGCAGTTGTAACACCGCTTTATCACGTGTCAAAGCTAATTATTAAAAAAAAACTACCCTACATTAAAAACCGTTAAAACGTTGGCTCGAATTGCGCGTTAGTCTGCGAAACACCTCGCGGGACAGTACATAAAGAGAAGGACAAAGGACACCCCTGGGTTACTATGCATACGGTACGCGGCTGATAACAAGGCAAATAGAGCGAGACAGAAACTGTCACACACGTATGAGTGACAGAGACGACGCTCTACAAAGCCGAACTTCTTCTAAAACGGCCTTCTTAAGGAGGATGCGCTAAAGCAGCCCGCGAAATTCAAATTTTTTTTGTTTTTTTTTTTTGCAATTTTCATGTCACTGTCAAGTTTCCTCAAATATCATGATTTCATGAAATAGTCATTCAGTAGGGTAATTTGAAGTTCGAGAGTTGTATTTATGTTGTAATTGTTATTATTATGTAAATAAATATTTGTTGCGGTGGTCAATCATATTCTGATCAACATACAACTTGATAAACCCCTACAAAACGCAGAATAATTTATTTTACGCGGGCTACCTTGGTGCTCACGTCATCAGCCGCGTACAGTAGTGAGGTCGGCAACGTAAGGCACCCGTGTGCTACCGGCGACGCGGACTGCGCGCGGCGCGGTACAGCAGCAGCACCAGCAGCGCCGCGGCGTGCAGCAGCAGTGCGGCTGCGGCTCCCAGCGCCGCCAGCAGCGCGCGCAGCGTGCCGCCCAGCGCGCGCCACGTGGCGAGCTCGGCCAGACATCATCCCGTGCCGCACTTGCCGCTCTCGAACACGCCCTGCGCAACACACCGGTTATCTTCATTTATTTATTCAAACTTTATGTACAGACGCTAACACATTAAGCTACTACAATCTGTCAAA
Organism: Amphipoea lucens; assembly: GCA_947508005.1. Lineage (NCBI taxonomy): Eukaryota > Metazoa > Arthropoda > Insecta > Lepidoptera > Noctuidae > Amphipoea > Amphipoea lucens. The sequence continues at coordinate 1,452,350 of OX382373.1, read as the reverse complement.
TTTCTTTAATACATTTTCAACTTTATTGCTAAAGCATAAGGTTCAAAGTCGATTGGGAAAATTTGACAGTTTCGGGTAGATTGGTGTGCTGGCGTCTGTACAAGTAAAAAAAATGTTGCACAAAGGCCAACTTAAGAGTAGGGAAAGGCCAAAGGACAGTGTGAAAGATTATATGGCTAGAAAGAAGGTGACTACCGAGATGACGACTGATAGAGAAGTACGGAAGACACAGAAGAGAATCGTTCTTACCTTCCGGAAGAAGGGCGAGAAGCTGACGAGCGCGTCCCGGGTGAGCGGGCGGTCGGGCTGGCGGAAGGGGCAGCGCGCGTCGCTGGCGGCGGCCCCCAGCAGGCGCCGCACGAAGCTCTCCAGCGCCGCCCGCCGCGCGCGCGCCACGGCCTCGCCCGCCCACAGCGTGCGCGCCGGGAACGGGATGCAAGACACCTGCGCAACCGTAACGCACTCGCTCGATAATGTCATGCAAGCTTTTTTTTTGGGTGGGGAAATTATCAAATAACTTCTCCTACTCTGGGCGGAGCGACAAGGCGTGTCAGACTTTTACTAACTAAAACCCACCCGTGTTCCTTCAGTTGCCTGTGCCAAAAACCCACCCGTGTTCCTTCAGTTGCCTGTGCCAGGGGCCACGGTATCTCTTTCAAACAACCCGCGACCGTCGTCGCAGATATCATGCAAGGCTAACACCTCTGTCTGACCCTTCGAGGACTACAGGCACAATATTTTGTTATTTAAATTTATTTGAGTCAAGTAAAAAATCTCATACAAAGGACGCACGAGAATTGATCACCGCGCTTACTTAAGACGTGGGCGATTTTAGACTTATTAGGATGACTGGTATTTAGTGACCAATCAATACTTAAACACATGATTGTACTCATCATATTAAACAACTTTCCCAACATTTTTGTCATTGTCAACTGAATGTCATTCTACAGTATTTTCATTCATCATCTGCCTAAACTTTTCCCAACTATGTTGGGGTCGGCTTCCAGTCTAACCGGATGCAACTGAATACCAGCATTTTACATGGAGCGACTACCTATCTGACCTACACAACCCAGTTACTAGGTAATACGAAACCCCTTGGTAAGACTGGTTGTCAGACTTTCGGACTTCTCACTACCCGTAACAATTGTAAAAGATCCACGAATAACAGCCAAGACCAACGGCTTAATGTGCTTTCCGAGGCACGGAGGGTCTTGATACGTAAAGATGGTCACGCATCCATGAACCAACCGCGACAAACGAAACTTAACCTAATCGATCGACCCGTGCAGCTGGTATTACTTAACCACAAGCCCCTCTTACTGCGGTATTGTCATTATGCCGCAACATTAATGCTGAGTGGGCTGAAAAACACTATTCTGAAACCGCTCATAGTATTGAGCTAGTTTCTTTTCATACCTCCTTGGTCTGGTCTGTATGCCTTACCTTGGCACCGTAGAGGCGGCGCATGGTGAGGTAGAGGTCGCGGAAGCGGCGATAGCGGCGCAGCAGCAGCCAGCGACAGTCGCCCAGCACGATGCGCACCTCGTACTCGTGGTGTGTGGACGCGCCCGCGCCGCGCGTCACCCAGCCCGGGATGCTCACGACCTCATCTGCACGCGGACAAGTGTTAGGGATGTTAAGGTAGCGAGCGAATATCCGAGGAAAAGTAACGGGTGTAAAAAGACGCTTATCGAAGCCGTCACTTGTAGTCCCAGACATTGTGATAATTTTTAAAGTGAAACTTCTTTACGCACGCTTGACTTGGGGAGTAAGCTGGCGAACGCGTGACGTAAGCGTTACGAAAAGTGTGGTCGGGCGAGGCGAACGGGGGTTAAGTGGAGGATACAAGCAAGAGAAAGCAGTGCGCGCGCACATTTTCTTTCTCTCTTCCTCTCATAGCCAAATACGTCTGAAGTTTCACTTCAGTCGTGTGGTCATAAGCACACTCGGTTTTTTTTGTAATGGGCCATACCTTGGGAATCTTCTGGTTACGGACATATTGAAGGTCCAAGTTTTATCTTTTTTTTTAATGTTATAACTAAACTTTAAATACTCCACAGGCACAGTATTGGTGTTATGGGCCGCAAAAATAAGTTTGTATTTCGTAGTATCCCTCGAAAAAGTGATTAAAAACATAGTATTTCTGGTCAATAACCATCGACTTAAAAAAAAAAACAAAGGAGAAAGGAGGTCGAAGGAGTCTTTCATCCCTCGGTTACATGGAGTGCCTACACAATAATTTAACGGTATACAGAGTACAATTTTCAATGATATAGTGCATATAGTCTCTGAGCAAAATGGCTGTGTAACATCTGGATAGACGGACATAACGAAATTGGGAATTGGGCTTGTCCACATATCCACGTCACGACGTCGTCAACGTGGATCGGTGCGGTAGCGCGGCACGGTGGGTTGACATAACGTGCAAAGAACAATGTCAGATTTCGGCTCACACAACTTTTAAAACTAAATTCACACGGACACGAAGTTTTTACCTACAACAATTTAAATATAAAATTCCAACTTCTAAAAAAAGATTTATTTCTTTTCGAGAACTGTTCGAAAAGAAAATCATTTTAATAAGTAATCATTTTACTAATCATGTTATTGAATTCCAGGTTTTACTTTTTTTAAATAAAAGTGTCAGGTAGTTACCTATTCTGCCACTGTAATCGATTATTCTAAATAATTAAGGGGCTTAGTAGACCTAAATGTCCTTGAAAAACGCACGCACACATGTACAAATCGACGCGAACGCCGTCTGACGACGACGCCCATCACAATTATTATGACATAAAGCATACATGAGATTTAGAAGTAACGGTTTTGTGAGATTACGCCCTAGTATTCTAATAGATGGCGCGGAAACGATGCGCAAATAAGTTCAAGATCTAACAAACAATTAATTATGTAGTTACGTGTGACAACAAAATTATTTTTATTTCTTTTGAATGACTTGAATAAAATAAGGATGTGGGTGATTTTGAAATAAAACTGATTCAATGAAATTTAAAACATTTTTAACCGACTTCAAAAAAGGAGGTGGTGTATTCGACCCGTATGTATGTAGTTATGTATTTTATGTATGTATGTATGTTTGTATATATATTTGTACATTTTCTCAAAAACTGATGAACCAATTTTGATCATTCTTTCACTAATGTGATCTACATACTTCCAGGAAGGTTTTAGTATATAATACATTAGGTAATTATTCTTATGTAGTATGTCCGAAGTTAATATGCATAAATGTACTGCATCTCCGGCATTTCTATGCGAATTTTGATGATTCTTCAATGCACTAGTGTTAATTGAATTTTTGTGGGGTAGGTACAATTAGAAAGAAAAAAAAACAACCGACTTCAAAAAAAGCACTACAGCGTGATAAATAACTATAATTTCGGAAGTCGGTGTCAAAAAACGAAAATGCGGAACCAGCGACACCGACTTCCGAAATAAAAATTATCACTTTGCAGTGTTTTTTTCTAAAACAATGAATTTTGGAAACATCTAAGAAAGTGCAGTCGGTATTTTCGACTTCACGTACAACTGTCACAGTGACGTATGTGGACGACGTGTAGATTTGTATTCGAGAGTCCTCGGGTTCGATTCCCAAGGTTACGAAATCGAATTTTCTATTTAAATGTCATTTTGAATTTTTAAATATATCTATTAAATATTTTTATAAATAACTAAAAAAAGTCTGCAGGAGAAAGAAAGTCGAAAATATCAACACGGAAGTTAGGTATTTCTAATGCGCAAGTACCTACACGTTATCTAAGCTATTACAAAAATAAAAAAAATTCTGACCTAATGTTTTTATTAACCGACCGCGACTTATTGATAATGGGCATAATGAAATAGGTAACAGATTCATCTGAAAATTGCGATGAAAATGATCAAAAGCAAGAAATTACATTTAAAATTGATTTTGTTTATAATAAAAAGGAATCATAGTTATATATGAATGTTAGGTACCTAATCTTTGAGGCCGTTTACACATTATGCCGCAGCTGCAGCGGCACCGCCGTCGCTGCATCAGTCACCCTTGGATTTGTATGAACACACGGCGCCGCGGCGGCGCGCCGCAAGGGCTCATACAAATCCAAGAGAAACCAATACAGCGGCATCGCCACAGAATATAATAGTATGGCACCGCGGGCGGCGCACAGTGGTCTGAAAATCGAGCTCCATACTCATAGAAACTTAAAGTTCGGAAATAAAAAAACAAAAATTGTAATGGGTCTAGTATACCTCCCTTTACGTAATATTAACGTATGGATGGTATCAGTCGCTCCACGCGTGAGAAAAAAAAGTTTTTTATTTTTTTTTGTATGGGAGAAAACACTTAATGTACATTTTTTTGAAACTGGATGGAACTGATAGGCTGGAGCTCGCACGAGCTATTGTACGATACACGGCCATCAAGATGACATACAATTCATGCACCGTTCGGCGCCGCTTTGCACGTAGCAAATTTTTGAAATTTTGAATTTTCGATACGTGATTTTTCAAATCTTTGACGAGGTTAAATTAACTTGCCGATCGATTTACTTATACTATTGTTAGTTTTAGCCTGCTTATGACCTTTGTGATGACAACAATTAAAAATTATATTGATTATATACGTTTTTTTTTTATTTCATTCCAAGAACTAACTCATTTAATCACCGTGATTATGGTTGAGTTATAATTATATACTAATGACATGAGCATCAACCAGCTCTAGCAGGGCCAAATGGGCCCTAGTCACAATAAAATTCTATTGTCTGTAATATTAAAGTCTGTAAAACCTAATTAAAGAATAGCGAACGATAATGAGGGTAGTTGTATAAAAACAGGACGTTTGAGCTTACTTTTATCAGTAGCTCTCAGTACTTGTGCGCGCTAACTTATTACGTTATTTTTTTAATTGTGCTGTGATGCCTGTGATGGAAGGTTGTGATACCAATTTGGACATTGTCATGTTTGTGACAAACAACAATTGTTTTTCACAGCCCAATGTTTTATTTGAAGTTTTTGAGAATACTATTGATTTGTCAGAAAATGAAAAGAGGGTATTGAAACAATTCTGTCAGACTTATGTTTGTTCGTTGAGGAACAAATGGATCTCGTGTAATCTCACGAGACGTACATACATAACAAAGTATGAGACATGGCTGCAAGAGAACATAAAATGGCCTGAGATCATGAAAGGAAAGATGACCCCTTATTTAGTGTCAGTAGAGCAGCAAACCCGTTCCAGTTCTGACTTTGTTTTAAATGAGGGTGCATCAACATCCTACACACCGGAGACGTGCAGTGTTGGAACATCAACATCAGTTGTGAGGCCGAGAAAACCATTTAAAGAGCTAAGCCCGCTACAGAAGAGAAGGAGAGCGGAAGACCTCCTAACGTATAGCACTGAAAGCCTTGCTCATGCAACCGGTTTGAAAGCACATGACAAGAATATAGCAGATATCGTTAAACTAGTCTCGGAGCAAAGAGGCTACAAGGATAAATAAATTGTTAAAGCCCAAGGAAACTGTGCCTATATATTCCGCTGATAAAGCTTTATTTATTTTGACCTCATTGAAGCTTTCGAAGTGGCAGTATATAACATTAAGATCTTGTGCAAAAGAAGAAGGAGTACCACTGTGTCCTTCTTATACTGCCATCCTTGAGGCGAAGAAGGACTGCTGCCCTCCAAAAGTTACCATTGTACATCACGGAAGAAGAGGTAAAAGTAAAGCTAAATTTTGGATAAAACTGTGCAAAACTTGGAAAATTCCTACGTGTGGAACCTTCGCTGGATGGCAAAGAGTTAACAATTATATGCAAGTATGGCTTTGATGGTGCTTCAGGGCAAAGTTTGTATAAGCAAACTATGGCAGACGAAGACGATTCCAGTATGTTTATGTGTTCTTTTGTGCCTCTGCGCTTAGTTTGTGGCGAAGAAAAGGTATGGGAGAATCCAAAGCCATCTTCCACAATGTTCTGCTGACCAATTTATTTTAAGTTTTCAAACGAAAACAAGTTGAACATCGTGGAAGAACAGGCTCTGATTGAGGCTCAGATTGAAGCAGTATCTAATTATAACTCAACCATAATCACGGTTGTAGAATCCTGTTGATTCCGTACTTATGTTAAACATATCACTTCACTGGCTCACTACCACACCAAGCGCCATCGTATATAGCCTGCTTCACTTTGTCTGTTTCCCGCCATTCCTCGTAACTGACAGATGACATAACATAACTGACAGCAGCTACCCCGCTTGTGTGAATGAGACAGTGTTTACATATCTATTTAATAGATACACTACAACGGTGATTAAATGAGTTAAGTAGTTCTTGGAATGAAATTAAAAAAAAACGTATAGGTACTTATAATCAACATAATTTTTAATTGTTGTCATCATAAAGGTCATAAGCAGGCTAAAAGTAACGATAGTATAAGTAAATCGATCAGCAAGTTCATTTATTCACGTCAAAGATTTGAAAAATCACATATCGAAAACACAAAATTTCAAAAATTTGCTACGTGCAAAGCGGCGCCCAACGGTCCATGAATTGTATGTCATCTTGATGGCCGTGTATGGTACAATAGCTCGTGTGAGCTCCAGCCTATCAGTTCCATTCAGTTTCAAAAAAATGTACATTAACCCCCTTATTCATAAAACTTATCAAACCTATTTTAGTTAAAATGGGGTTTGTCTCTTTCTTACACACAGAAATGACAACGTGACAGATAAAGACAAACGTTCTATAAACCTATTTTAGCTAAAATAGAGATAAAATAGGATTATGAATAAGGGGGTTAGTGTTTTCTCCCATACAAAAAAAAACAATAAACTTTTTTTTTCTCACGCGTGGAGCGACTGATACCATCCATACGTTAATATTACGTAAAGGGAGGTATACTAGACCCATTACAATTTTTGTTTTTTTATTTCCGTACTTTAAGTTTCTATGAGTATGGAGCTCGATTTTCAGACCACTGTGCGGCGGCGAGTTTTGATAGATCTTATCAAAACTCGTCGCCGCGCCGCACCGCCGGCGGCGCGGCGGCGCGGCGGCGCCGAGTGTTCATACAAATCCAAGGGTGACTGATGCAGCGGCGCCGCGGCGGCGGCGATGCCGCTGCAGCTTCGGCATGATGTGTAAACGGCCTCAAGGATTAGGTACTCGTACCTAACATTCATACATAATTATTATGATTTCTATTTATTATAAACACAATCAATAAAAATTAAACTCTTGCTTGTGATAATTTTCATCGCAATTTTCGGATGAATCTGTGATTTCTTTATGCATATTATCAATAAGTCGCGGTCTGTTAATAAATTTAGGTTTTTTTTATTGTTACAATGGCATAGAAAACGTGTAGGTACTTACGCATTAGAAGTAACTTCCGTGTTGATATTTTCGACTTTCTTTCTCCTGTGAAAGATAATTACATTGTAGACGTTTTTTTAGTTATTTATAAAAATATATTTAAAAATTCAAAATACATTTAAATAAAATTAAATCGATTTCGTATCACTGGGAATCGAACCCGGGGACCCTTGAACACGAACCTGCGCGTCGTCTACATAAGCCAATGTAACGATTGCGTATCTCGTCGAAAAAACTGAGCTTATGCGTAATAAGTGCATTTTCTTAAACTACCAAAATTCATAGCGAAAAAAAATATTCAGTAATAATAAAATGCTCTTACTTTTTAATTTCGTTCATATGTTCGGCGTTTGTTTTATATGAACGTTTTGTAGTCCTCCTAAGGGAATGTTTCACTTTATTTCCCATATTTACAAATGATATAATTGATAGCAAATTATTACGCTATTTTAACTTAAAAGTATTTTATATTTACATGAAATAAAAATATTTACAGAAAGAAGATATGCAAATAGTAATAATAAACAATGAATGTATGTAGGTACAAATAAATAATGCGGCGAAAAGAGCGACGCGTCCGTATAGTAGGTATCAGGCCTCGGCCGGCATTATTGCTACACGCACGGGGGTTTACCGTTTACGTACACATGCGCACTTATTATGTTCGGAACTATGAATATTATGCTATTTACAATAAAACTATTGTTTGAACTAAAAAAATAAAACACTATTATTTTAGTATGTTGCTTGTAGAATGATCTGACAAAAAATCAGAATGATTGTATGTATATTAGTATGGTTTCTATTGTAAAAAGAGTTTTTAGAGGTATCTTCATGATTTTTTTCTATCGTACCAAATTAGTTGTATTATGTTTTCAAAACACTATCTATCTAAAAATTCAAAATACATACATTTAAATAAAATTTAAAAAGAAAGTACGATTTCGTAATCTTGAGAATCGAACCCGGGGACTCTCGAATACAAATCTACACGTCGTCCACATACGTCACTGTGACAGTTGTACGTGAAGTCGAAAATACCGACTGCACTTTCTTAGATGTTTCCAAAATTCATAGTTTTATTGCAAAAATAAAAATATTCAGTTAAAAATAAAATGCTCATACTTTTTACCTACTTTCGTTCATATTATGTTCGGCTTTTGTTTTATATGAACGTTTTGTAGTCCTCCTAACGGAATGTTTCACTATATTTCCCATTTATTTACAAATTATTACCCTATTTTAACTTTGTTATGTTACGCGGACCACTGCCGGGAGACACAAGTGAAACGCCCGGGAGTTGGGACTCGCCGTACAATAGATGGCGCGCGCCTTGCACCCATACATAACAAACTTAAAAGTATTTTATATTTACACGAAATAAAAATATTTACGGAAAGAAGATAATGCAAATAATAATAAACAATGAATTTACAAATAAAACTTAACAAAAACATAACAATTTTGACGGAAATAGTGCGGCGAAAAGAGCGACACGTCCATATAGCATCAGGCCTCGGCCGGCACTGTCGCTACACGGGCGTTCACGCACACATGCGCACTTTTTATGTTCGGAACTATGAATATTCGATTTACAAAAAAACTATTGTTTTAAATAAAAAAATAAAACACTATCATTTTAGTATGTTACTTGTAGAATAATCTGACAAAAAATCAGAATGATTGTATGTATATTAGTATGGTTTTTATTGTAAAAAGAAAGTTTTTTAGAGGTATGTTCATGATTTTTTTCTATCGTACCAAATTAGTTGTATTGTGTTTTCAAAACACTATCTATCTAGCATATATCCTGAAGAATATCATATATTTTTCTGATTTTGTTTACTGTAGGCGATCATATACTTTTATTGTTTCGAAAACTACCGTTTTTTTGCGTTTAGCTCATGTAAGCGCCTTAAAGCGATTTACTCTTTAGTTTTTATTTACCACCTCACAATTTGTCTTTTATTATTATTATTTTTTATCTAAATAATACGTTCGTCGTGTTTATTATAATACATTTATTATTTTTTAAAGAATATTAGAACGAAATTCAAGAAATCGATTTTCCTGATCTGTATTCGATAACTTAATCGCCTTGTAATGGCAACCAGAAAAAAACTAGAAGTTCTGTCAAAATCGCGCGCGCCAGTTCAAACATGTTGTTGTTGTCGGTGTTTTTCTATGTGATTGTGTACGTTTGGTTCCTTCTCGAATTCATCTGCGTTTGCTTTATAGACTTATTGTGTTATATTCATACGACACATTTTGTGACAATGTACCATCAACTACGTTGTATTAATTGTGGTATAAATGTGTTCCGGATGGAACGGCATTTACTTGGATCTGACGATGTCCATTCATTGTTACGGCAATGGACTTCACTTTCTGAGGTAAAGTACGATTTTTATTAATAGAATGTCAACTGTTTTAACTAAGCTAAATGTTAATTTGCAACACAACCGTATTTTGTTGGTTTTAGATTCCAAATGTCAGTGTTGTTTGTCATTACTGTTGGTTATTTATTAAACAAACAAGTAATCCAACAAGTAGCAATGCGCCAACTGAATCAATTGTGCATCGAAATCTTTGTATTGGTTGCGGTCATTCATTGCATCGTGTAAAGTCTCACGCCTTAAATAACAGTTCAGAAAGAGAAGATGCTATCAGACGCGTGATAGAGCAACAATAACCTCCAATTTAAAATGTCTGAATAACTTCTTCTTTAGAAGTTCAGTGTAAAAGTGGATATTACAGAAAATCTTTTTGTTAGTATGTAGGTACGTAGGGTACGCTGCGCGGGACCCGACCTCTTCAGTCGATATTATACGATAGCTTGGGACGCATGTGTTTCATTTCTCCGCAACTAACAGTGGCGACGAGCGAACCGGAATTAACACGTGCATTAATCAAACATGGCGAAAGTGTCCGTTGGATCCCTGAGTAGTTTCAACCACGAAAACCAAGATTGGTCAGTGTTCAAGGAGCGACTGGAACAGTGGTTTTTAGCCAATGAACTAGTAAGTGCGGAGGGTAAACAAACAATCAAACAACGTGCAATTTTACTCAGCAGTTTATCCGAGAGCACTTTCAAGTTGGTCAGAGATCTCGCACTACCGAATAAAATAACTACACTTGAATACGACACTATAGTGAAGCTATTGGATGATCACTTTGAACCAGCTAAATGTGGTTTCGCCGAGCGAAATCGCTTCTATACATCGACTCAACAACCAGAGGAACAGTTGGCAGAATGGGCGGCACGTGTTCGCGGACTAGCACTGGATTGCGCTTTTCCTGCTTCGTGTCTCAATGACTTGCTACGTGACCGCTTTGTCCTTGGCATGTTACCGGGACCAGAGCGAGACAAGCTGTTCACAATGGATATGGCCGAGCTGACACTCGCCAAAGCCAGGGAAATTGCGCAAGGTATTCGCAGCGCTCGACTCGGTTCAGCTGTGACGTCATCGGCGCAACCTGAGCTACCTGTCTACTATAAGGAGGTGCAGAGAGCGGGCAAACAAGCGGCGCGGACAGGCGCTGGTCTACGGGGACGGAGCGGCGCGAGCGGGAGCGGCGCGAGCGCTAACGGCTCCGAAGCCGCGGTGGCCCCGGCGACGTCGGCGGCGGGCGCAGTTAATTGCGTTATTTGCGGCTACACTGGACATCACGAGGACACGTGCAGGTTTAAACGTTACAAGTGCGGAAAGTGCGGGGAACGTGGTCATCTGCGGCGCGTGTGCGGACAACGTAAAGTGCAGCAACACTTTATCGAGGTCGAATTGGATGATATCGGTGACGATGGTAAACATTTCATATGTAATATTTCATCCAAGTTCGGTGAGCCAATACGGGAAGCTGTCCTGGTAAATAAAGTAGAACTTTTTTTTGAAATCGATACCGGGTCCGCAGTAACAATTATTCCAGAAAAAGTATTCTATTTACACTTCAAATCATTGCAATTACATAAAAGTAAAACATTACTACAAAGTTACAATGGTAGCAACATTGAAACTGCGGGAACTATCTTATTACCATTCACTTACAAATCCAAATCGATAGATATACTTGTATATGTAGTTAAGTATGATGGTCCGTGTTTGTTAGGCAGAGATTTTTTATCAAAATTCAATTTAAAAATAGCCACAGTAAATAATTGCAGAAACTATGTGGAACAAATGGTAACTAAATATCAAAAATTGTTTTCAGATGAACTAGGGTGTTATAATGGGTCAGAGGTCAGTCTTCAAGTCAAGCCGGGTTCAGAACCAATTTTTTTTAAAGCGCGTCAAGTACCATTCGCGTTAAAAGACAAGATCGACCGCGAGTTAGACAGACTAGTCCAGGTTGGCATACTGGAGCCGGTCAGCAGTTCTGATTATGCCAGTCCCATTGTCCCAGTGTTGAAAAACAATGGAGATATTCGAATTTGTGCCGACTACTCTGTAACCTTGAACAAACAGCTGGTAGTTGACAAATATCCATTGCCACGTATAGAAGAGCTGTTTACGAAACTTCACGGTGGTAAAAAATTTACAAAATTAGACTTATCGCAAGCATACAACCAATTAAAGCTAACACATAACTCCCAAATGTTAACTTGTATCAATACGCACCGTGGATTATTCAAATTCACTAGATTAATATTTGGTCTAGCCAGTTCGGCGGCAATTTTTCAAAAAACATTAGAAACAGTACTATCCGGCCTCGATAGGGTACTAGTATTTCAGGATGATATATTGCTGACTGGGGTCAGTGACAGTGACCATTTAAATAATTTACATAAAGTTTTGAATAGGCTACAGGAGGCAGGACTAGTTTTACAAAAAAATAAGTGTCAATTATTTCAAGAATCAGTGTCGTATTTGGGATTTAAAATAGATAGTGAAGGTTTACACAAATGCAAAGATAAAGTAGAAGCAATACTTAAAGCAAAAACACCATCAAACGTCACTGAACTGAAGTCATTCCTAGGCATGGTGAATTACTATAGGCAGTTTGTAAAAAATGCATCAAGTATTTTAAAACCACTACATGCTCTGTTACAAAAAAACACTCCATGGCAATGGAGTGATGAGCATGAAGCAGCTATCCAACAAATTAAAAATGATCTTATGTCGGACGTAACCCTATCACATTATGATCCACAAAGTAAATTAATTTTGACAGTGGACGCGTCCCCCAATGGTCTCGGAGCGATATTGTCACAAGTAGGTAATGATGGTTTGGAGCGGCCGATCTCCTATGCCTCACGCTCACTATCAAAAGCTGAACGCAGCTACAGCCAAATACAAAAAGAAGCGACGGCAATAATATTTGGTGTTAGAAAATACCACCAATATTTATATGGGCGATCGTCTCCGTTCATACTAAGAACAGACCACAAGCCACTTGTGTCCATTTTCAATAAAAATAAAAGCATACCGGAAGTAACAGCAAACCGTTTGCAACGTTATGCAATATATTTATCGTCTTATAATTTCATTATTGAATACATAAACAGCTCAAGTAACGCAGCGGACTACCTGAGCCGCTCGGTTAATGATACGAAACAAGTAATACCAAACAATCACCAAGAAATAGCAACTATTGATAGGGCGACTTATGTATACTTTGTTCATAATAATAACACAGACCGGTTCTTATCTCTAAGTGACATTACCGCAGCAATGTCGACAGATTCTGAACTAAAAACAGTATGCGAATATGTACTATCGGGTTGGCCAAAACACAAAATTGATAACAACCTAAAGTATTACTATACAACATTATTTTTAGTATATGCGAAACCTGAATATAGTTTGTTCAGAATAAGTAACTGAATCGATTCCAATAATTTTTACCCCATGTTATATTTTGGCCCAAAAATATTTAAAAAAGGTTAATAGTTGGACACCCCGAGTATATTATACTGTGCCCCGAGGAGCGACTAAGTAGGTAGTTATCTACCATACGCGCACAATGGCGCGGCGCCGGCGCACAGCGAGCGGGGCGGGGGTGCAGCAACCTCAGTCACCCGGGTACCACTGGTTGGCGCGCACGTGTCGCGTGGGTCCAACTGCATAATCGCGAGCGCGCGGCCGCCGCGGGCCACAGTTGTGTTTCGGTTGATCGTGTACTTACCTATCGTATGTAAAAAGTGTCGTGTAACTGGACTGGACGTGGACTTTCTCATACACAAACGTCCAGTACACAGAAACAACGATAACAGTGATAACACGCCAAGATGGTTAATTGTAGAAAGTTATTATTTGTACCTACAGCCTGCTGTGGTTAAGTAATGCGATGTTTAACACTTTTCATCCACTTTGAACAAATCGCATTGACTACATTGTATCACTTACGGCTTACGAATAGATAAGTAATTACTTATTCGTAGCTTACGGCTGCATTTATTTACGAATAAAGTACATTATAATAACTACCTACACTTGACCATTACGACAGTCCAAAGCCTGCAAGTGTGATGGAAAATGTTATCACCAGTTAATTACAATACAATCGCCGCGCCGTACCTAACGGCACGCGGTGGGGGAGACCATGTTTTTGGACGGACAAACAGGTAACATAACAAGCTTATAACTTGGTGATTATTCATGATACAGTTTTGAAATTTTGTACATAGATTCTTTACATAAAAATACTAGACACGTGTTTCGGGTTTCGCATATACTAAAAATAATGTTGTATATGAGTTAGCTATAGAAAAGTCGTGTCTTGTACGTGGTTATAAACTTGTCATTCCATTGAGCTGTAGATCTAAGATATTGAGTGAATTGCATAAGGGACACCTCGGTGTAAACAAAATGAAAGCAGAGGCGCGAAACCGGTTTTGGTGGCCGCGCTTATCGGCAGATATTGATAAGCACGTTGCAGCTTGTGAAATATGCAATACACTCCGTCCCACACCACCTCGCGCCCCTCTTACGCCCTGGCCGTTTCCTCCCGAGCCTTGGTACCGCGTGCATTTAGATTTTCTTGGACCGATTAATAATAAAGTTTATCTAGTAATAGTAGACGCGTATTCCAAATGGTTGGAATGTTTTGATGTATCTACCGGCTATGGTAGTAGCGTAGTTATAGGTAAGTTATGTGAGGTAATGAGCCGGTTTGGTTTGATAAGAAATATCTGCACGGATAACGGAACATCATTTGTCTCCACAGAGTTTACGAATTTCTGTAATAATAACGGCATCATACATTTAACTTCTCCTACCTACAGCCCAAGTAGCAATGGGCAGGCCGAGAGCAGTGTAAAAATAATAAAAAAAACACTAAAAGCATTCTTTTTATCAAAAGTTAGTGCAAAAGATTACAATGTAAAATTAAATGAATTTTTGTTCAACTATAGAAACTCAGAACATAGCACAACTGGCAGATCACCCGCTGAAATTCTGTTCGGCCGTAAATTAAGAAACAGACTAGATTTATTAGACGTACGTAAACCGATATCAGCCAATATAGACCTCGAAAATGTAGTGAAAGATAACCAGTGCTTGCAGAGTAAACTATACAGTGGTATTCGAAAAGTCACATTCCATAAAAATGAAATAGTGCTAGTAAAAGTGTACAAACAACAAAAAACATATTGGACAAAAGGAATAATTGTGAACAAATTAGGAAATTCCATATATGAAGTGCGAATACTCGGACAAAACAACACTTCGGTATTCAAGAGACATGTCAACCAGCTCTTGAAATTTAAGGGTAAGGGTGAGAGTCTACAGGTGGAATGTGATTCACATGCTGGTGACGTCATCGAAACGAGTGAAGATCTACCTACGGAGCTTCCCCCCATCATACTACCCTCGTCGTCATGCAGTCTGCAAGCAGATGATGTCTCATCAGAAAATGTCAATGTATCAGATTCGGCGGAACATGATGGAACAGATTCGAGGTGCAGCTCCCCCTCTGAACAAGACGAGTCTAATGACTCGTTCACGACACCCTCACCTCCACCGCGGCCACGGAACGAACGCCGCGATATGATCATTTTTGAAGAGTAGTATTATTTTGTAATTGTTAGGCTAAGGGTGGAGGGATGTTAGTATGTAGGTACGTAGGGTACGCTGCGCGGGACCCGACCTCTTCAGTCGATATTATACGATAGCTTGGGACGCATGTGTTTCATTTCTCCGCAACTAACACTTTTCACATTAAACTACACAAAAAAACGTAAGAATTTTCACTGTCCATGACAAATTAATATTGAGCCAAAGTTACTATGGACATCTGACATTGTTCTTTACGTTACCGTATCGTAAAAATGACGTCACGACGCCGCAACGTTACACGTCGCCGTGCCTTGTAAAATTCCGGTACATTCTTCACTAACGTACCAGAGAAACAGCAATCTCGTTCTAGATAAGGACCGTTTAATACGTCTTCTGCTTCTGCTATTGTTAAAAAGACGGAGAGAGAGAGAGGTTGGAGACATCTTTTATTCACAACTAATCGCTAAGACAATGAAACATTAACTGAGCGAGCGCATCGTAGCCACGTCGGCTTACGACGACGTCAGACGCGCCGTTCCACGGCTACGTTGCCGTACCGTGCACTAGCACGACGCGGCAACGCAACGTGCCGCAACACCGCACCGTTCTACGTTGACGACTACGTGACGTGGAGATGTGGACAGGTCCTAAGGGTTCAATTTTTGCCATTTGGTTGGCTACGGAACCCTAAAAACAGGCAAAAGTGAAACATAATTATTTAATTGATAGTTATTACTTACTGAAGTCTATTGGATGCATCAGTCCGGAACATATCGTGGGATCCTGAAAAAAGAAAATACAAATTAATTTTCACATTCTTTCAAAACTAGCGTTGATTCTGTTACACATTCCCAGGCCAATTCCAGTAATAAAAAACGTTCAAAATCTAGTCGCAATCTTATTTTAGCGACAATTAAGTCAAAAATGTAGGGCAATTAGAGGTATTTTTACCCGACTGCGCGACGCAAAGGAGTGGTAATGTGTTTATTGACAGATTGAAACCGAGATCAGACTGTGAACGTTCTTAAAATTACGAGAATTCCCCCTCAGATTACAAGCACTTGAAATAATATTCTAATATTGAAAAATATTTTAAGAGAGTAGATATTCTTTGACGGCCAAGTGTTTTTTGAAATACTTGACTTTGACTGAAAAATACCATAATACTGACAGGTAGCGGCATGTCCATGGCGGGCTGGTCGCGGTCGCCGCGGTCGCGGTCTCGGTCGCGATCACCGCGATCGCGGTCGCGGTCGCGGTCGCCGCTGCGGTCGATGCGCTCGGGTCGCACGCGGCACCGCAGCGGGTCCTCCCACGGCGGCTCGTGTGTTTCCGTCGGCAGTTCGTCGTTCGACGTCGACACGTTGTCGGAACCTTCCAACTCTTGTTCTTTTAACCTTCGAAATAAAGAAAAACATTTAATTAAGAACTTTTATTTATTTATTGAATCTCCTTCTTCTTCTTAGCGTGTCGATGGCAATCTAAATGTCCTCGGCCCAGAATTCGGCCACATGTTTGGCGCCATCACCAGCGTCCATCAGTTCCTGTAACGTGCAGCTGACAGGACACGCAGGACACGATATTAAGTATATTATTATTGAATCTCCATCAGAGGCTACACAATGGCAAGAATACAAGAATCAGAACAAATGCAAGGTCAAATATAATTAGCTACCTAAACTCCGTAGACGTGATGGGTATCGATATCTTAAACAACATAAAACCAAAAAAACAATTAATTTATTGATTTTTTTTTAAGTAAAGCTTCTTTAGGCACGTAAGGCATTTTTTGAGATGGGAAAAACTATTGAACTCGCGCCACTGTTACCGTAAGCGACACCGCTACGCATGTGTTCGGCTGTCCTCGGGATGTACTCGTTTTTAATGTATATCCGATATGTCAGTGAGTGATGGCAAAGTATTCTGTTTGTGTTTTGTTTTCAATTCTGTCGGCACTCTTGAAGAGAAACTGTTTTTTTTTTGTAACACCTTGACTGCCAGACAACAGACACAATAGAAAATCTATTGTTCGCGGTCACCGGTGACCTACACGGCAGTGGGTCACCAATCGCAGTTAGCGTTTCACTTGAAATATCAGTTTAAAAATCAACTATTTATTGTGTAAACTTCACAAACGTGATAGTGTATCGATATCTCAATTCGATAAAATAAAAGAAAATATATTTACTCAACTTGTACTGCAATTAACAACACACCAAGCGGTCGGTGAACCCCAAAAAAAGACATCTAATCTATTTTACAGCCCACTCCCTCTCGAAGAGAAGAAGCCTGTGTCCCAGCAGTGGGAACATTATAGGCTGATTA
The DNA here is from genome assembly GCA_947508005.1 of Amphipoea lucens. Lineage (NCBI taxonomy): Eukaryota > Metazoa > Arthropoda > Insecta > Lepidoptera > Noctuidae > Amphipoea > Amphipoea lucens. The sequence goes on along the minus strand of OX382373.1, from coordinate 1,434,649 downwards.
TGTAAAGTAGATAACTGATTAAGTGACGATGGAATGTAATTTATCTGATACTAGCTGCGCTCCGCGGTTTCACCCGCGTAATTGCCGATCCCGTTGGAATATCGGTATAAAAAGTAGCCTATATGTTAATCCAGGGTGTCAGCTACCTCCACTCAAAATTTTATAAAAATGGGTCCAGCCGTTTGAGCGTGAAGAAATAACAAACATATAAACACACACACTCACAAACTTTCGCCTTTATAATATTAGCACACCCCGGACACTCCATACAACGCTCGCAAAATAATTACCTACTACTACTACATTAAAAAATGACGTTTGTATACGTATGAATGTGTGCGTGAGGTACTTGTGTTTGCGAGCGCTCTTGTTAAAGAACTGCGACGAAAACGCCGAAGTGCGGGGTGAGGTGCGGTAACTGATGTTAGTGCGGGGAAGGGAGTGGCCTTTCTGTACATAGTACTAGTATTCTGTGATATTAGTGTGATTATCAAAAGTGCTATAGTACCTGTGCAGCAGCGGGTCCTCAACGTGCCCGTTCTCCGCGGGCTCTTCGTCCGTGGCGACGTGCATGTCGCTCTCGGACAGCGTGAGCGACGGCGTCTCTTGTATGGGCGTCACCATCATGGGCCTCCGCGACTGGTTGTCGAAGAACGAGTACTGCAGCGCCATCTCTAGGCGCACGTACTTCTTTTGGAGTTCTTGGAGTACCTGTGGACACGTTTGAGAGTAAGTAAAGAATGTTTTTATGGAAACGCGATGCCTAACCCGTTGGCACTGAACGAGACACAATAGAAATTTTATTGTTATTATTACGTTTGGGGGCGTTTAGTATCCCGCAAAGTGTAACTTAATTCGATCTAATTTAGCTTATGTATTGCTTTGCTTTGCTTAAAAGGGGGCGCCACCAACTGTATGATGTAAAACGTGTAATAATGAAATAAAACATTTTTGATTTGATTTTGATATTTTTGTGCTTAAACCACGAACAAATTTCGATAAAAATCTGGCGGGAAATAATAATGGTTCCTAAAAACAAATTAATCTTCAGCGATCTGTGGCCGACTAAAAAAAAAAATTCGAATAATAAAACTAAATTTCCGAATAAAATACTGATCCTCCGACAAAATTACTACGTTACCGACAACCTAGAGGTTTTGTCAAAATAATCATATTAAATATTTATATACGCGGGGCTACGTCGACATAGGATGCAAGAATGAGCGAAGAGCACCCCGAGGTTCGGTTTGGTTAGGTTACTTCAAACCCTCTACATAGAAATAGGAGCCCTGCAAGGCGGGGCTCCGTCGACATAGGATGAAATATAAATAGAAAAGTATTATAGCAACAAACAGTCATGTTTATTTTTCGAAGATTTCAGTATCTCATTCGGTCGTTTCGTCATTTTTATTCGGACAAACGTAGTAGGAAAGTTAGTATTTTAGGCAGTCGATTCAATATTTTGAGTAAGGACAATTCTTATTTTTTTGTCGGAGCTTTTATTACTATCCAAATCTGGCAAGGAGATAGATGGATGGAGTACACCCAGTTATGCTTAAGTCCACAAGTCCAGACTCCCGGCTGCTACTGAGAAATGATTCACTTTTATTTTTTACAGAACTCTTGAGTATTGAACTCACCGCGATCTGCCTGTTGAGCTCCTCCTTGGAGCAGTCGTTCTCGAGCGAGGAGATGACGAGCATCTTCTGGCTGGCGATGCGCGAGCACAGCCGCTGCATGGCACGCAGCGCCTCCACCTCCGTCACCTGCCGCCGCGTCGCCGCCTCGCCTAAGGGGGGTCCACTATGTCTTAAGGATGATGAGCTAGGTAGACCGTTTTTTTGCTATTTGTAGGTCAGTGCCAGATGATCAAAATATCATTCACAAACATAACAAATATGCATTTACAGAATTATAATCATCAGAATCATCAATACAACTCTCTAAGTTAGAATTGACCTCAAATGTCAAGATTACATGAAATAGTCATTCAATAGGGTAATTTGAACGTAAGTCCCTTTATTTGTGAACGTTTCTTAAAGTTAAGAGACGTTTAAACGTCAAAAATGTATGGTTAAAAAGTTGATAATCATTACTAAACTTTAATTTTTATTTATTTATTTATTTATTTATTCACTCCAAACATACAAATATCCTTACAGGCTAGACCCAATGCGATATTGTAGGACACTTAAAAATTAAATAGTTCCAATGCTTGTACCATAACAAATTCTATAGGTAGCTATTCTTTCAAATTCACCCAAAGCGCAACAGAATATATCTACGTCATCAGCAATGAGGTTGAGAATGCGGAGTGCGCTCGTCAGCGGCGCCTCACGAAGCAAGTCAGCAGTAATCAACGTGTATAAAGAAACCACAAGAAGTTGTATTGACGATATTAATGATTATACTTCAGTTAATACGTATATTTCTTGTTGTAGTCGCTTGTGTCTTAAGATACAGTGTTTTGTCGAAGTATAAATGAGCCCCTTGTGCGGTTAGATGGGCCGATATACATATAATATCAACATTTCGATTAAATCGCTTTTGGTTAGGACGCTCGGTAAGGGTTCCGTTCCTGCTATATGGCTACGGAACCCGGAAATTGAGTTTAGTCTTTATAGACACGAGAAGAAAAAACAGATGTTTGTGAAATGTTCTTTTTGTGGTGTACTCACCTGGGACCCGTCTCTTGTACTTGGCTCTCTGATGGCGCTCCTCTGGAGAACGTTCCACCGAGCTCGACGACTGACCCTCCACGATCCTTGGCTGCAAACAAAAACATTTTTTTTTTCAAATAGGTTTTGTACTTCATCCATCCATGCTTCGCAGTCGCGCAGGTTTGGCCGAAGCTTTACTGTAATTTACGTAGTTTTAACTATTTTTGGGATAAAAATTACCTATATTAAAAAAATACAAAAATCGATTCAGTAAACGATTCTGAAAGAACTGATTATTTATATAATGTGCATTAATTCAGTTACAGATTGTATAATAATAATTATACAAGCTCACACGTTATTCTACGGCGCGGTTTATACGCCGTACATTAATTAGGTCCCTGTTCATTAGAGTCCGACCAGCTGATAATAAAATTGACAATCGGTTGGATTCTACTGTTCTTACCTTATGATAATCCTCAGTGCTGGACATGTCATCACTATCATCAGCATTAGGCACAGGTCCGAGCCGGAACTGCGGCGCGGGGCCCACGGGAGCGACGGGGCCCGCGGGGGCGGCGGGGCCCGCGGGGGTGGTGTCGGGCGACGTGGGCGTATCCTCCGCCGTCGCTGTCCACTCTGGAAACCGTTTGGGCGACGACGTGGCTGTGTGGAACGTCTCCTCAGTGTTCAGGGTCGAGTTTGGAGAAGCTAACGGGTCTAAACTAAGACTTAAGCTGGAAAAAAACATATTTATTATTTTTTCTGATCATAGACATAGAGAATGGACGTTAGCCTCACAAAAGTCACCACTCTCTAGAACGAGATAAAGCGACGGTGCCGCCAATACCTGTCTCTTTTCTGCAAGCTTGTAATAACAAAGGTGCAGAGTTCCAATTTTTATTAAAAAAAACCGGCCAAGTGCGAGTCGGACTCGCCCATGAAGGGTTCCGTAGCAGCAAGTAACATAATATAAAAGTTCTTGTAGTTCGTTGTAACTTTGTGAAAGGTAAATTGCGGTTTTCGATTTATGACGTATTAAAAAAAAACTACTTACAGTACCCGGCGATAAATATTGCACATCGATCTTTGGAAAGAGACAATCGGCTAATTTCGGCTTCGTAGAGCGTTATCTCTGTCGCACGAAATACAAAGTGTCCGGTATCTATTAGGAGCTGTTAAAACAATTATGATTTGCTTCATTTGATAATTCTTTTTATTCTTTGTATAAAATACACCAATTTTTCTATAAATGATTTCTTTAGGTTGGGGTAAAATAAAAAGGTTCCCCTATTTTTCCTAAAGATGCCATAGTACAACTTTAAATTATTTAAAGAACAATGGTCAGATTTCTATAGGAGCTGGACCTGACTTTTGTTTCTCATGTCCCAAAATAAGATTTATTTAGATTGGTTTGTTCTTATGCTGTAAACATCATCCCGTTTGAAAATCATATCTAAATAGCCACATTTTTTTATAAAAACGACCACTAAACTTTTCATCCATGTCCATCGGTGTCCAGAAATCAAAAGCACAGAGTCGTCACAAGTATAGTTATCAGTCTGTAAAACAATGCCAAGGTCAAAACAACAGAAGGAAATCCTAAATAGTATAGCACGTATCACAATTCACAACAAGTGAAGCGAAGCGAATAAGATGCGTATATTGCCGTGTGTCAATCAATGGCGCGAGTCGATGACCACAGATCAAGTAACTTGTCGATGACAAATGACGTTCCGTTGTACGCAATTGAACAAAACGCTTTCACTTAATTATTTTTTATAACAAGGTTCCAATGCATAATAAATCAGCATAGTAGTTGATATGATGCCTAAATACTAATTTAATTGAATAACAGTTAACAACTATTCAGAAAAACTTGAATATTTATAGTCTATGAATAAAAAGTCATTTCATACGCGAAATGAATCGTCAATAGGTGCGTTCTGAAACTATTATACGAAAATAATTACAAAAAACTAAAATAAGGATAACTTTTTTTTGTGGCTACTTAAAAAGATAATTCTTGTGTTTTTTATGACCTTAAAAAATAAGGGTATTTTTCATATATATGGCATATAGGGACGCTATCGTTTCGTTGCCAGGTACGTTTTGACCAACCTTCTTTGGGGGTGTTAACAACTCTAGATATATATTTTGAACTGGACGCGACCGCACTCTATCGCACTTGAACAACGACTGACAAAACGTCAGTTAACGTCACATAGGTAGTGTGCGACAGAGATAACGCACTACAAAGCCGAAATTAGCCGATTGTTTCTTTCCAAAGGTCGATGTGCAATATTTATCGCCGGGTACTGTACTAGATCTCGTTCAAACCAATTTTCGGTGGAAGTTTACATGGTAATGTACATTATATATTTTTTTTTAATTTTATCATTCTCTTATTTTAGAAGTTAGAGAGGGGGGGGGGACACACATTTTACCACTTTGGAAGTGTCTTTCGCGCAAACTATTCAGTTCAGAAAAAAATTATAATAGAAACCTCAATATCATTTTTGAAGACCTATCCATAGATACCCCACACGTACAGGTTTGATGAAAAAAAATTTTTGGTGTTTCAGTTGTAAGTATGGGGAATTTATTGTTTTTTTTTTCTATTTTTGTGTGAAAATCTTACTGCGGTTCACAGAATACATCTACTTACCAAGTTTCAACAGTATAGTTCTTATAGTTTCGGAAAAAAGTGGCTGTGACATACGGACGGACGGACAGACAGACAGACAGACAGACAGACATGACGAATCCATAAGGGTTCCGTTTTTTGCCATTTGGCTACGGAACCCTAAAAAGGAAATACATACATACATTCATACGGGTCGAATACAGAACCTCCTTTTTTGAAGTCGGTTAAAAACGTTGAATAATACAGTGACTAATAACAGAAAAAGTAGTTCTTTCTATACGTTACTAATTATTATTTCTAGAATTTACTGGCTTAGGTTTCGAGACTGAAAGATTTCTTTTCAACAATATTGTTTTCTTCACAAGAGAAATTGAGAAAATTAATATGAAGAATAATGAAACCATATTTTTTTACCAAACATACTTGTGGAGGGCTTTGAAGGTCCGTGGCACCCGTCCGCCATTTTGTTGTTGTTTTTTTTTTTTTTCAAAATGGCGGCTCCACATGAAACCTCTATAAATTGATAGCTGACATCAATGCAAACAAAACATAATAAGACCAAACTCCGTAGATGTTTGAATACTTTAAACTTAATATATCTCCAAGCTATTGCTTGCGGATATTTAATCTGTCTATCATCAGTGTGGGAGCAATCACAATATTTTCCGGGAGCCTATTCCATGCTATTAAAACTTGGTAGCCAAGAATTGCTTCAAAGGCTTTGTTTTTAGTTAATTTTCCCATAGCTTAACGAAAGTTCACGCTAATGTATTTTGGCATTTAGTGTGTAAAGGTCTTTAAGGCTAATACAATAGAGATTCTATTATATTCTTAGGGGATCATCAAAAGCTCACTTGATCCTCTTGTGGCGGTAGTCCGTCCGCTCGTCGGCCGACAGCGGCTCCAGCACGTCCTCGCGCGGCGTGCGGCGCAGCACCAGCTCCGACTTGCTGCGCTTCACGCCGTCCAGCGGGGAGCCGTCGCCCTCGCCTTCTGTGGCGGACAAACTTCTCATTTACTGGGAGATTACACGACTCTCATGCCAACAATAACGGTTAACGCAGCAAAATGCTCGAGCAGTTTTCATTGATTGAGGCACGACGCGGCACGGTACGGCAAAGCATTTACATTTGTGCGCCGAAGCCTACTGGAGCACACCGCAGCTTCCCACTGTATGCTTAAGTTTCCTTCTGATGATATCATCCCGATATTCCCACCGGCTCGAATCTTATGCGGGTGAAACCGCGGGGCGCTGTTAGTACTTTATATATGTTAGTTTTGAAGTATATGTCTATGGGTCATTTTAGACTGAAATAAATGTATTGGGGTCTCCCCACATTTATCGACGCGGAATCGGCTAACACCGGTCAAAAAAGCCTTTATGTCTACGTAATAAGGGTGTTACTAATACCATTCGCATCGGCTCGGCCCGGACGACGCGTCGCGACGCCGGCCGACGGCGAAACGAGCCAAGTCGTGTGGTGATTGAGTGAGTAAGTCGAGTAGTGTGGTGATACGCACTCGGCTTAAGCCAATTCCGCGTCGATAAATGTTGGGAGACCCTTATTATTTTGAATATGGATTGGTAGTCACCGCGAGCAGCGTGCGGCGCGAGGTCGGACGCGAGCGCGTGCTTGAGACCGATCTCCTGCGTGCCCAACAGCGCCAGCTCCGCCTGCAGCCTCTCGATCTTCACGCGATGCGTCGCCACAGACGCCACGCGGCTTTGTAGCTCTTCTTCTAATTCCACCAGCTCTTTTTTCTGTGAACATTTAAAAGGGATTGAAGATTTTTATATGAAGCCTGGCATACTTACTATCGCGCCATTTTTTTTTTCTTTATAAATCAGAAGGCCAATTCCCGTAATAAAAAACGTTCAAAATGTAGTCGCAATCTCATGTGATCGACAATCAATGTAAAAATGTAGGGAAATTAGAGGTATTTTTGACAGATTGCGCCTGAGATCAGACTGTGAACGTTCATAAAATTACGAGAATTGCCCCTCTGATTTCTAAAGAAATCTGTAATTTTGTCTATTCTATCTCTCAATTCGTCTATTCTTCCGTCGACAAAACCCGTTTCAACAGTGGTCATGCTACGCGTGCAGTTACGATTTTGGCCAAACGCCGAAAAAACGTTAACAAGCGACCGCGACTCAAACATTTTATTTGGAAAGTGAAAAAAGGAGAGAACTACATTTATTTTGGCAACAGTTCATGAAACACAAAATATAACTTAAAAAGTGAAATGTTCCTGTGTTGTGACGTCAGATCGCCGTAGTGCTGCCTCTGTCTAGCATAGACTTTAAAACACATAAAACATTGCATATTTTTTTAAATTTTAAACAATTTATCTTTACTATGACTATACGATAAGTAAAGATAAATCGTATGAAACCTTCTACGTATCGAAAAATTTAATTTTAAAAATCCTGTCAAGTCATTGCTGCTCGTTTTGACTGCCCCATTCAAAAACACTGGGTAAGGGTAGTTAATGGTTTTATAGTAGTCTACATAAAGATAAGTACTAACAATACTAACATAATTGTAAGCTAATATTGTTGCTAATTCATACTAACAAGTTATGGATTTTAATTATCTGAAATAAATTATTATTATTAAATACACTTTTATGATAAGATACCTTAAAGAAATGTGTGGAAGAAGAAGATATTATTATGCTGCGCCGACCTAGAATAAAAAGGGGTGAAAGGGCAAGAGGATGAAGGTGGTGGACTCACATGTCTCTCAACAGTTTCCTTAATGCTGGAGGCAACCTGGGGCTCGCACTGCTGCAGCAGATGCATCAGGCTTTCAGTGCTGGTCTCCGAGGCGGGGCTGTCCGGACTCGGGGTCGAGCTCTGGGGTCATGCATAATTTATCATAAATGATTTTATTTCTGTAAGTAGGTTTGTACAAAAACTTCAACACGTTAATAATTTTTTTTTAAACTAGATGATTTTATTGTTTCCGATCCGACTACTCGGAGAAGAAATACCTAAACAAATTCAGAGTTCAGTCTTTTCTACCCATCACGTTTGCGGAGTTTCGATTTGACCCTGGTATAGATTTAGTAGTGGTAGCGGCGGCAGTTGTTTCACGTCGTGACTGTAAAGCGTATGGGCATTTTACACCTGGTTTCGCGAAGCCTTATTGGGCCCAGCGTCCCCGTCAAAAAGGTTTTGCAGTGCGGCCTTACTCTGACATGCATTCTATACCATATGGTACAACTAGCGACATGCCCCTGCTTCACACGGTTTTTACGACATGACAAAACATCGACATTTCTTTGTTATACAGGTTGAAATTTTAATCACCGTTATCCTCTTAGGGGGTCACTGTACTCATCATTATGAACAACTTTTACTACGGGACCAAACATGAAATCGCGAAAAAAAAATCAGCTGTTCCCTACATTTTGACGAGTAATGCGAACATAAATGTAGGGAACAGCTGATTTTTTTTCACGATTTCAGGTTTGGTCCCATAGTAAAAGTTGTTCATAATGATGAGTACAATGACCCCTTAAGAGGATAACGGTGATTAAAATTCACCCTGTATAATTTATGTAAGTTTAGTATAAAATTTCATCACGAAAAGCGACTATAATTTATAAAATATATAGAAGCAAGCATATATTATTGTATATATCTTTGACCATAAATTTATGATCACAGACAAATACAACGACTATTTTATCTGCTAAGGAATAATCAGGCACAAAAAAGGCAGTAAATTGTACTGTTGCATTCTACAATTTCGGGGAACATTACAATTAGAACCTTATCTGGGTCACACACGATGTAAAATGCAGCAACAAATACAAGTATTATTTTATTGGAAATGCATGCCATGCGAGTAGCTCTGTGCAATTGGTAGCATAAATAAGATTTCTTTACTATTACTTCAACCGTGACGTCAATGGAATTATAAAAACAATCAGATAATATTAAAACACGATGAATTAATTGACTGGTTTTCTTTTTCTCTAAGAACATGAAATTAATAAAAGAATACATTTAATTTTATGCTACCAACTGAAAACACTCCCTGCATTCTGAAAGTTTCGGGAATCGTAAAGCCTTCCATACATGGAGAGAACAAACTGTGCAGGTGAATCTGGGGCAATTCTCGTAATTTTAAGAACGTTAACTGTCTGATCTCAGTCTCAATCTGTTAAAAAATACTTCTAATTCCCCAACATTTTGACAAGTTTTTGACATTTATTTGTCGCCGAGATGAGACTGTGACTAGATTTTGAACGTTTTAAATTACGAGAATCGGCCTTCTGGGTGCTTACTCTTGAACTTAATTCCGATAGATCGACATTAGAATTATGACGTTTCGTACTTTTGAGTTCAGTTTAATTAAACTAAAAGGTAAAATTGGATGATTGATTTTGGAGCCCGGCCCTAATTTCCACTTAGTTCACCAAAATGGACACCCAATTTTACCTTTTAGTTTAATTAAACCGAACTCAAAAGTACGAAACGTCACAATTCTAATGTCGATCTATCGAAATTAAATTCAAGAGTAAGCACCCTGGTCTGTGCGGGAACTGGCTGTGGTCGTGGAAAATCCGAGTTCAATGAGGGCTACCGTTTTTGTCCTCACCAGTTGGCGCCACTATCGATTAAGGTCCTGAAGAATAGCTCTCAAAATTACGGGCGTGAAAACAAAGCTTACATTTAAATCATATTTAAAAAAAAAAACAATCAATAAATGTGATTGTAAACCTGTGAAAAGTGAACAAACTAACCTCTGAATCAGCTGCTCTCTCAGCCCGCTTAGTTTTGCACCTCATTTTCTTAGCTCCGCTTTTAAAATACTAACATTAATTGACCCGTAACTCATAATATTTACCATAATTAATCTCAGGTAAGTATTGCAAAATATTCACAACATTATTCTAATCTATACTCTATACTAATATTATAAAGAGGTAAAGTTTGTAAGTTTGTAAGTTTGTATGTAGGGGGTAATCTCTGGAACTACCAGTCGGATTTGAAAAATTCTTTTTACATTTGATAGCCCAGTTCTTGAGGAATGCTATAGGCTATTTAACATCACGCTATGTCTCTTAGGAGCCGAGCGAAAAGAATAAAAGTCAGAAAGAACGCTAAGCGAAAGCGAAGTGATAGCGCGGGTTACGGGTAGGTGATGCGATGCGACGGGGATGGTCGGGGGAACAAGAAATTTCACGCGAACGAAGTCGCGGGCAGAGGCTATATAATATAAGAGGTAAAGGACGATGAGTCAGAACGTCCCCCCAACCTTACATTGACCAACAGACTTAAAATGTATCTCATTCGAACCGCCTTAGCAAGCTGATCAATTTTTACTATGACGACATCTCTCAAAAGTGCGGGATATTCCGAGAAAATCATGTTTTAGTGTTAATTTCGTCACAATGTCCCCCCAACCCTTACATTGACCAACAGACTTAAAATGTATCTCATTCGATCCGCCTTAGCAAGCTGATCAATTTTTACTATGACGACATCTCTCAAAAGTGCGGGATATTCCGAGAAAATCATGTTTTAGTGTTAATTTCGTCAGAACGTCCCCCCAACCCTTACATTGACCAACAGACTTAAAATGTATCTCATTCGATCCGCCTTAGCAAGCTGATCAATTTTTACTATGACGACATCTCTCAAAAGTGCGGGATATTCCGAGAAAATCATGTTTTAGTGTTAATTTCGTCAGAACGTCCCCCCAACCCTTACATTGACCAACAAACTTAAAATGTATCTCATTCAAACCGTCTTAGCAAGGTGATCATTTTTTACTATGACGACATCTCTCAAAAGTGCGGGATATTCCGAGAAAAATCATGTTTTAATGTTTATTGCCAGAACGTCCCCCCAAGCCTTACATCGACCAACAAACTTAAAATGTATCTTATTCAAACCGTCTTAGCAAGGTGATCAATTTTAATACGACGACATTTCTCAAAAGTGCAGGATATTCCGAGAAAAATCATGTTTTAATGTTAATTATTTTTAGCACAAAATAAGAGTTTGTAAGTAAACCATATTCTTTGATTTTCAAACCTCTCAAGATCAATTAGAAGATGCCATTTAAAAAACAGAAAACGTCATTCGTTACTCGTCCAATTTGTTCTATTCCTATAGGCAGGCAGTTATCCCACCGGCGGCGATGAACGATTAGCGAGTAGAACTAGCAACTTAAAACGAGTCGGCGAGCAGCGAGCAGCGTGTGTGTAGTTCCGATAGTTTTGTCGCTGGGCTATCAGCGAGTTTTCGAGTGCGACGGGCGATTACTCGCACCACTCGCTCGGGGCGGTTAGTCTCACAGGGGTTTCTCTCGGCGTGAGCTCTGACCACCAAGCGACCATCGCTGAGCGAGTATCGCTAGGCGAGTATTATCTTTGATAGCTCTTGTCGCTCAGCGACAAACCAGTGAAGCGAGTCCTCGCCGGCAGTGTGAACAGTCAGAGATCAACTGTTAATATATGCATCTCTTTTGTTTACACGGAATGTATATCTATTGTACGTTTCTTGAGCGAGAAAACAGCCGACAGTTAGTCGCTTCCTCGCCGGCGGTGGGACAACTGCCATATGCTCGTCCACGACGGAGACGCGGGGTATCTTCGTCTTGGGCGAGCTTGAATCCCTCACTGCACTCAGGATTCAAGTCTTAACTCCCTCGCTTCGCTCAGGAGTCAACTGAAACCTAGAATCCTTCGTTGCGTTCAGGATTCAAAATAGCGCCCGCGACAACAAGACACTACTTTATCCCAAAATAAATAAAACGATTTTTTATTTTATTTCTAAACCCCATGGATTTTGGAGTTAAAACTGGTTGCTAGTATTTTTATAGATCTTTATGAACCTGATAACACATACAAAAGATCTGTTGCAGGGCGGGAGACGGGCCTAGCGAATTAGAAAAATTAATAAAACGTTTTTTTAATTTTCATTTTATTTCTAAGCCCCATAGATTTTGAAGTTAAAACTGGTTGCTAGTCTTTTTATAGATCTTTATGAACCTGATAGCACACACAAAAGATCTGTTGCAGGGCGGGGGACAGGCCTAGCGAATTAGGAAAAATTAATAAAACGATTTTTAAATTTTAATTTTATTTTTAAACCCCATGGATTTTGAAATTAAAACTGGTTGCTAGTCTTTTTATAGACCTTTGTGAACCTACTAATACATACAAAAGTTCTGTTGAAGGGGGGGACGGGTCTCATACAAATATGGTCATCGTTCTTTGTTTGTAAGTTTGTATGTAGGGGGTAATCTCTGGAACTACCAGTCGGATTTGAAAAATTCTTCTTGCATTTGATAGCTCAATTCTTGAGAAAGGCTATAGGCTATTTAACGTCACGCTATGACCCTTAGGAGCCGAGCAAAAGCGCTATGGGGAAACGAAGTGATAGAGCAGGAGACGCGGGCAGGTGATGCAATACGACGAGATGGGTCGAGGGAATAAGAAATTTCACGCGAACGAAGTCGCGGGCAGAAGCTAGTTAGAAATAAACCCATGTAGCCCACCCATAAACAGTGATACATGACATTTCGGAGACCTCACGCTACACTAGCGCCTCTAGCGGCGAATTCATACACGATAGCCCTCATTGATCTTACAGTCACACGTGGTACGGGTTTTGGTCAGATCAGACGTATCTATATGTAGAACTGACCATGTATGGTAGACATTTTACCGTCTTACTGCAAAACGACTTCTAACTTTGATCTTTAAACGTCTAAGATTAAACCTTTGAGTCAGTTTGTGTATTTTGAACTTTATTCCAACGACAGTAGAGTTCATAATACAAAAACTGACTCTAAAATCAATTTTGTACTAGAATTTCAGCTTAGTCGAAATAAAATACGTTACTAAAGGCACTTTTACTGCAGTTAAAGAGTCGTTTTGTAGACGATTAGAATCTGGGGTCTTACCTCATCCAGGCTGCAGCCGCTGGCGACGAGTTGTTTGACGCTGGTCGTGACGTAATCGTCGAGAGCCGCTCGCTTGCCGTCCACTCTCGAGCGCAGCGCGGCTACGCGACCCTCCTCGCTCTCTGCCTACACCCCATCGCAACCAAAAATTATAACAAAAGCTCTGGATTTTTTGCTGTACTGTTTATTGACCTATTAAACCTTGATTAATCAAGTATCATTTGTTATGCGACCCCCGGAAGTACAACGCGCATCAAAGAATTTGTAAGGGCTTTTTTTATAAGTGCGTATTTCACTGTCGCAATCCACCGATTTGTCTATACGTTTTTATACGGCTGGTTTGCTTATGTTTACCTGACAGTCGGCAATTGGCAACAAGTTGACATTATCATAATTATCAAAGAAATCAACATTGACTTTACACATATACTTCATTATCGAATTTTTCGATTGATTCAACAAAACGGAGACAATAATGAATGCTTGGCAACAATAAGACATGCCGAAAGAACGAAACGTTTAAAAAAAAACAACCACTTTTAGCATAAAAGTCAAAAAGTCCAGAGCTCCAAAAAATAAAAGTATAAATAGCGCTGCCTACCCACAATAACATTGAAGGCACAATGAACTGGGTTCACACACGAGCACCCGATACCGCGTAGCTACTAAAAGTGACAGATAGTGGGAAATATAAAAACAATAATTTCATTGTTTGTGCTAAGCAATAAGCACTACTCGTTATTCTCGATTTTGTTTCTGAGGGAGTATTTAGTGAGAATTCATTATTAGTAACAACTACCATACGCGCGGCGTGCGCGCGTATTCATCAGATACTAATCTATACTTCTACATATACTAATATTATAAAGAGGTAAAATTTGTTTGTAAGTTTGTATGTAGGGGGTAATCTCTGGAACTACCAGTCGGATTTGAAAAATTCTTCTTGCATTTGATAGCCCCATTCTCGAGGAAGGCTATAGGCTATTTAACATCACGCTATGACCCTTAGGAGCCGAGCAAAAAGAAAAAAGTCAAAAAGAACGTTAAGTGATAGCGCGGGCGGGTGATGCGATACCACGGGGTGGCTCAGGGGAAACAAGAAGTTTCACGCGAACGAAGTCGCGGGCTGAAGCTAGTTATTACTAACTTTATAACAAGGAAAATTAATAAAGCGCTCTTCCTCTCTCTTACTTATTTAAAAAATTGCTGTGTTATTTTTTATTTAACACCAGTAATTGTACATTATAGATTGCAATAAACGATTTGAGATTTAGTAGTAGACCAACCCGCCCGTTCAAAAACGGTGAAGGAAAACATCGGGAGAAAACCGGTATGTCTTAGAACCAATAAAACGACGACATGTGACATCTGCCAACCCGCGCTGGGTCCGCGTGGTGGATTACGGCCCTGCTCCTCTCACAGAGAGTAGCCCTATGACCCAGCAGTGGAAAAATTATAGGCAGGTTATGCTTATTCTAAACACACTCATACACTCACACCTTTTCCCATGGGGGTACGCAGGAACTACATGCCATTTTCAGTATTGAACAGTGCCCGGTTGATGTCAATGAGCTTGCACCTATTAGAACTTCTCACACAACGGGCAAAGTGAGAGTGTACTCAGGGACATAAAAACACCTTTATAAAGTTTACAGAATTATAAGTGTTAAATATTAAATTCATAACAGAAAAAAAAATAAAAATACTGGTATTCAGCTGCATCCGGTTAGACTGGAAGCCGACCCCAATATAGTTGGGAAAAGGCTAGGCAGATGATGATTGAATTGATAACAGAATCAAATATCCAACACTTATATGTGTTTTTTAATGTGTTAACCCAAAACACTTACAAAAGTGTAACCGTAATATATCTGTAACAGATATGAAAGTGTTAACAGTGTTGATAAGTGTAACCGGTAAACGCGGCGTTGCCAAAATAGCCGCCATCCCGACTGGATTGAGGCTATTTTGCCATAGCCGCGTTTGTCTTTCCGCCGCGCGTTTTTGCGGTATCGTGCAATTTATACCTACAAGTGCTTATTTCTGTTACACACAGTCGCGTAACTATAGGGTGGCATTGGGGCAAAATGCCACGGGCCCCCAGCCAGAGGTGGCCCCAGCCCGAGAGGGCCATGAGCACAGGAGGATCCTAACATAAATTTATAAATGCATACTTTTTTTGAAAATGTGCAATAAAGGACATTTTCAAAAAAATTCAGGTTTCGATCATTTTGTACTTTTTCTCATTATTTGTCTAATTTTTTGGACAGAACCTCATGTTCGGCAGTAGCGCTTGCGACCACTAGACCAACGAAGCAGTCAGGTGTTAAATTTTGTAGGGGAAAATACGAAATCTACGCGGAAGAAGTACTAGTAAAAAAAAACTATAACATTGGTTGAGCTTCTTTACATTGAGGGAGGGCCCCATCCCTTGAATTTGCCACGGGCCCCAAACGGTATAGTTACGCCACTGGTTACACATATTAACACATATAAAAGGTCACAGTTTGATTCACATAATTTGATTGACATTATTGTATCTGATACATTTAGAAGTGTTTTTCTTTTAAAACAGCTTTAAAAAACAGTGTTAAAAACATTTATTAAGGTTACGGTTTGAGTCCCTGAATGTACTATTCACTTCTGTCTACCCCGCTGGAGGATACAGGCTCAATTATATTATGTTGATAAAATAATCATCAATTTCTTTGTAAATATTGATAAAACCACGAACGCTCCTTTTAAAAACAGAACTGTTTTTAATCGGAATCGGTAAGTAAACAAATCGATTGTTAGTTTAAGTTCGAGCACCAGTAGTATATGTTTTAATGTTCAATGTGTATAGGACAATGACACCGATGACTGCACATTTTGACGTAAGACTGCAGTAGTTACAACAGATAGATACTTAATCGAGTTTATTACTTTCACTTTTATTATTTATTAATTTATAGTTAACTAGCTGCGCCCCGCGGTTTCACCCGCGTAAATGTCGATCCCGTGGGAATATCGGGACAAAAAGTAGCCTATATGTTAATCCATGGTGTCAGCTACCTCCATACAAAAATTTATCAAAATTAATGCAGCCGTTTGAGCGTGAAGAAGTAACAAACATATAAACACACACACACACACACACACAAACTTTCGCCTTTATAATATTAGTGTGATAACGTGGCAGTTTTTATGTGCATGTAATTATTAGTCTTCGTTAAATTAATTACATTCTCATAGTTACACCACTATTATTTAATTAAATTATTCAAAAATAAATTTAAAATGTTATTTTTCTAGCATAACTACTGCCCTTGAATGATAAACAAAGTTTTCTAAGCTAAGATTTACGTAAACATGCAGTTTTTCACACAGACACAAACGCAACACTAAATTGTGTGAAATCTACTGAACTAGCGAATACTAAAATGTTGCAAGTCTATGACTAAAGCTACTTTTGCTATACGTTCTACGTAGGATGAGCTCAGTCAGTACTTGCATGTATGTTACGTATAAATGCTAAGGGCGGATTGTTTCATGTACACTTGACGTACGCGTATACGTCAAAAATGGCGCTAACAATGTCAAACAAAAAAAAAAAACGTTGAAGCTCCGTGGCATACCCGTCCGCCATTTTGTCTTTTTTTTTTCAAAATGGCGGACACTCATGAGACCTATATAAATCGATAGCTTACATCTTGATGCATAGATGTTTGAAATAATCACGGTGAATGTTTAAAGTAATTAAACATCTACGCAACAAGATATACGCAAGTTCAAAAAAAAAAATATGGGTGTCACTTAATCAACTTTGAACTTAAATATGTGATGCTTTATAGGGTTTCCTACTATGTTTTCTGTTTGAATTGATTTTAGCTATCGATTTATATAGACATCGTAGGTGGCCGCCATTTTGAAAAAAAAAATCAATATGGCGGACAAGTGCCAATGCCAGGCTCCATACAATTTTCAATCCCCTTTATAAATTCTGCAGGCGATATTGAAGGAGTTTGAAAAGTTATCTACTTCAAATTCTCAATTCAAAAACCAGGTATTAGAGAAGTTTATAAAAATCCAGTTTATATCGTGCAGTACAGACCATGGGTTCTCAACCGTGATAATATCTAACCTATGTGAAGGGGCGCAAAATTGTCGAGCTCGTTTTCCTGCATAAGTCGGTAAAGTAACTCGGGGGGCGAAGTGACTTTAAAACAAAGTTAGGGGGGCGCGTATGTTAAAAGGTTGGGAACCCCTGGTACAGATACAGACAGTGCTGTACTCACGGCAGTGCGATGCGTGTCGGTGAGCGCGGCGAGCCTCAGCGAGCGCGCCGCCAGCTCCCTCTGGCGACAGCGCAGCGCGCGGCGGCGCTGCCCCCAGCCGCGCTCCAGCGCGCGCCAGTCACCCGACAGACGCCGGCACGCCGCGGCGTACTCGCGTTCCATCGCCTCTCGCTCCTAAGTAACCAAAGTCATGCTGGGTACACACGCACTGACTTTAGTCGCCGATGACACACAGACTTTGACAGCCGATTTGTCGCTAGCGATGTCAAAAACTGCCAGCGAGCCGCCGGCGACTGAAGTCGTTACGTGTGAACGTACAGGGACACTATGTGCCCTCGTGTTTTAAAATGATTTGTTACGATTCTTCTAAAGAATACTTTCAATAAAAAGAGCACGGGTGGACATGGATTCGAACCCAAGTATCTGTAATAATGTAATTTCAATAAAAACATAGTAAATTGACCTGATCTAAAAAAAATTGTAAAATCGATGGAAATATAGATAACATACAAAACGCTTTCAAAATTTTTAGAAGGGATCATTAACATCCTTGTCGCGCGGTACGTACAATTTTAGGCGCTAGTATAAAGTTACATAGCCGTGACGTCACTTCTGTTATAGTTCTGTCTTTGTCTAGCAGTTATTTTAAAACTTTTGTAACAATTTTTTAAAGCTTTAACAATTTTTAGAATTTAAAATGCAAAAATTGACATAATCCCTATTCGTATGGTGTAAATACTAAAGAGTATTTATTCTATAGAGCTCACCTCATCAAGTTTCCTCTGCGCCTGTATCAGCTCTTCCCTTTCAGCGTGCCAGCGACGTTGCCGCTCCTCCTGCTGCAAGAGGAACTGTTGCCGCTCTCGCTCTAACTCCGCACGCTGAGCCTCGATACGTTCACAACGGATCTCACTCTCTAGATCACTAAAGAAATATGATAATGAACGCTTAGTAAGAGAATCAGCGTTTAAAAATGTAGTTATAGACACATGAGACATTTCAGATTTGTCTCTGGGAATGTCTTGAAAAGTTTTCAACAACCATGCAACACTCCGCGACACTAAATAGAAACTGAATTGAAATATATTTGATCACGTAACTCACGTAAGGTTCGACTATCGGTAAATTATACCGCGAATACAAGTCTAGGGAGTTCCCTTATATTATTTAGTTTGCAATATTCAACTCTATTTGTTACGAGACAGAACTTATTGTCGTACAATATTTTCAATGTTATCTAAATAGCTACTTGACTATGCACAGCCAATAAGGGGTTTCCTTCGATTCTATTCTCAATTACGAACTCTATTGTTTATTTCGAAAACAAATGCTTGACGATTCCACGTTTTTGAACAGTCAATGAGCTGAAAATTATTTTACTTTTGACTTGTTAAAAATTAATGCTTTATGAATGATGCGTTGTGTTGAATGTTACCTCTTTATAAATATTACGTTTATACATATCGACGGGGTAGTATCAATATCTAATAACTACAAAATCTTGATTTTACAGGAGGCGAAAAAAAAGGTTCATTTCTATAGTTTTTAATATTTTAATAAAAAAATTACTTATATTAAACAAATAGTAGGAAACGTCGCCGTCGATTCAAGAACTTATGTCTTTGCAAATATGAGCTATTTCATAATTTTACCTACGAATATGCAATAAAGTGAAAATCGCTAAAATGTTATATAGTTAAAATCTCGCTGCAGACTCGGTCATAAATCATAATCGGAGTAGGGATGTGCGCTAGTTGCGCGCGCGCAAGTCCATTATCGATAACAGAATCATTAAGGTTATCACGAAAATTGGCAAAAATGTGTGGAACATGCAGAATTGCTGCAAAATGAAGACTTAAGAAAAGCACATTTATGCGAAGAGTTCATCATTCATGTGGATGATGATGACTCAGACGAAGAATTTTAATTTTCTATTTTTAGTTTTATATATACGTTCTTTTGTTTATATATTTAATATGCTTTGTAGTAAATTTGGTAATAAAATAAAAAAAAATATGTATTTATTTCTATCACCCATTTATAAATATATAAAACTATCGATATCACTCATCGACTGCAGTAATGCACAGGACTACGTGTGGGCGTGGCCTGCCCATAAGGCCCGTGAGTGGGAAAGAGAGCGAAACACGAATGATTTATGACCGAGTCTGCAGCGAGATTTTAACTATACTATAGTTATTAGATATTGACACTTCACCGTCGATATAACCATTTAGAACTATTTATTATTTCTTATTTTGTTATTTTTATCTTATCGTATACTGCACCGGTTGACCGTCAACCGGTGCAGTATACGATAAGATAAAAATATGAAGATGTGATGTCATAGTGTTAACGTCAACTGGTGACGTCATCACGTCAACGCCGGATAGGGTCGTGTAAATAAATGTTAACTTTTTGTATACCTATAGAGTGTCATATTCGCATTTAGCGAAAAAGCTCTTTAAATAAAGATTTAAAAAAAAAGCATTATGCTGAGCGATGACCGTTTTGCGTGGATGTGGCGCATACTTTCCCTCAACTTGTTTATTTATTTATTTATTTACTCAAAACAAAGGATTTTAGAACACGTTTAAAATACAGTACTACAAACGTGTGAGTGAGCACTGCTTTCCTAGCAAACCTGTGTTAAGGAGAAGCAGTCCGGTCCCCTAAGGTACAGACGCCAGCACATCAAGCTACTACAATCTGTCAAATTTCTTTAATAGATTTTCAACTTTATCGCTAAAGCATAAGGTTCAAAGTTGAATGGGAAAATTTGTCAGTTTCGGGTAGCTTGATGTGCTGGCGTCTGTACAATGACGTAAAAGTTACATAGTGCTTCTGATGTTACAATTTCGAAGAATTGAGTTGAACAGTTAAAAGTTTAAGGTTATTCATTTTGTAGTTAGTGTTCTTTGTCTGCATTATGTTTACCGCAAATAAACGTTTTTCCTTACTTTTTGTGTCTTATAAACATATTTTACGAGCATAAGCATGATCAGCCTATAATGTTCCTACGCTGGGACACAGGCCTCGTCTCGGTGAGAGGGAGTGGGCCATAATCCACCACGCTGGTCCCAGTGCGGGTTGATAGATGTCACATGTCTTCGAATGTTAAGTTCTAGGACATGCGGATTTCCTCACGATGTTTTCCTTCACCGTTTTGAGAGCAGTGGTGATGAAATTATTTACACTAAGTAAAGTGCCTGCTTGGATTCAAACCCCCGACCTACAATTCGTAAGTCACGGCCGTTACCACTGGGCCGCCACTGCTCACTGCATTTTACGAGATTTATTCAAATTCAACTATTTTGACGATTCAATATTTTCGCTAATACTACGAAAACTGCTTAGAACTATCAAGTTACTGAAAAGTTCAAGTACAAGCCATGTTCAGTTATACTCGAGACAACATGCTGGTTACCTAGAGGAGGCCCATGCCCAGCAGTGGACATAATTCTAAAGTCATACTCACGACAGCGTGGTGTTGAGGTTCTCGGTGCTGGCAGCCAGGTCGGTGGTGGACCAGGACAGCAGAGACAGGCGGGACAGGTTCATGACGGACGCGCTGCCTTCCTGGCGCAGCTTCGCGGCCTCGGCCGGGTCGTTGTAGCGGAACATGTTGGTGCGGCCCAGCAGGAGGATGCAGCCTGGGGGAAGGGAAAACAAAATGGTAAAGAGATGCGCTCGTGGCTAAATAATAACAGTTGCACGTCAGCACATCATGGCAAGCTACCCGAAACTGTCAAATTTTCCCAATCAACTTTGAACCTTATGTTTTAGCGATAAAGTTGAAAATCTATTAAAGAAATTTGATAGATTGTAGTAACTTGATGTGCTGGCGTCTGTACTTAGGTTTTAAGCTATGGTCAGTGGTGCCGATGTCGACGATTCCGCCGTCAGAAAAGTAGTGAAAAAACCGTGTGAGAAATTAGAAAGAAAAACTCTTTCCTTGCTATAGAACTACAAGGTTCATATGTCGCGCGGTCAAAATAGGAACTAACGCCGCCATCTTGTTTTCCAATACATTTCACAAAACAATTGAACAAATGTTTACCAACGGCGCTCCGTGTCAACGTCATTCGAGCGTTAAGAGATCCTTGCAGCAGTCTAGAGTGAGACAGTTGTTACCATTCCTGCTAATTAATTACAACGTAAAACACTTTATTTGCAGAATACCTATGCTGTGTGCCTTTTCATCATCATTGGCAGCTTGCCTTCTCCTTTTAGTGCCCTGTTTACCTGGTCTTTACGAGCCTCATCCAGGTCTTTCCCGCGATCTTGTGCAAGTCATCCACCCACAGATATAAATAGACATAGATAACGCAAGTATCACGATTTGTATGAAAACCAAGCGCGCCATTTTTTGACTACCTACTATGACGTCACAAGCTCGCGCTCTCGCTCACGCTCACCCAGCCAGCAGTACACAGGACTGAGCGCGAAAGTGGCGGCTTACGATTTTGGAACGTAAGCTGGTGCGATTTTTGGCACGCGAAGTAGTTGCTCTTGCGTTATCTAGGTGTATCTATATCTGTGCATCCACCCACCTAGCTATTGGTCTACCAACGCTCTGCCTAGAGTCTCTCGGCGACCATTCCGTTGGAGCTCTGCCCCACCTGCCATAACCGTGTTCGTCTAGCCAGTGTCCTGCCCACTTCCATTTTGGAGCCGCTACCCGTAGCCCCGTATGTCATTTAGTCTGTTAAATAAATGTATTTAGTTTGTTCCCTTACCCTGGCTGAGCTTGGCGGGCTTGTCCACGAGCACGGTGTTGAGCCAGCACTGCGCGCCGGGCGCGGGCTCCAGCGTGGCCTGCCCGGCGCGGCGCCACACGCGACAGTGCAGCGGCAGCACGCCCGCGCCCGCCAGCACGATGTCCGGCGCCGGGGAGTACTCCGCGCTGCCGATCACCGTCTCGCCTTCCTAACACACGACACACTTATTGAGCTGGACGCTGAAGTACTAAACTTCTGCCATAACCCCCGTGGTGGATATACACGCGGAAGATGTACACATTATTCAAACTTTGGAAATATCCATAATCCTTCTAAATATGATCGTGGTAGGGGTTACTCGAGATTCATGGAGGAGGTGGAGACCTACTCCGACCACCGGTATATCCGGTTCGACGTCTCCACCCAGACCTCTAGCGCGCTGGTCCAGCAGGCCCCGAGTGGTCCGCGGTGGGCGCTGAAGCAGCTGGACCGGGAGCTCCTCCTGGAAGCCTCGATCGTGCGGGCCTGGGTGTCATCACCGGACAGGCCTGCCGATATTGACAATGAGGCGGAATGGCTCCAGGAGGCCATGTCCGATATATGTGACGTGGCAATGCCCCGAGTCCGGCCAGGATGCGCCCGACGTCAGGTGTACTGGTGGTCGCAGGAGGTGGAGTCCCTACGCAAGGCGTGCGTCGACGCGCGACACCGGTACACCAGGCACCGCAGGCTCCGCATCCGCCCTCCGGATGCGGAAGCCACGGAGGCGGAGCTGTACGAGGGGTACAGAGCGGCGAAGACCGCCCTCCAAGGGGCTGTCCAGCGGGCCAAGGATACGGCCCGCGAAGAGATGGTGGAGACTCTGAACAGAGATCCATGGGGGCGCCCTTACAAAATGGTGCGGAATAAACTCCGCACCTGGGCCCCCCCGCTGACGCAGAGTCTCCGCCCACAGCTCGTGGAGGAGGTGGTGAGCACTCTGTTCCCTTCACGGGGGGAGCATACTCCCCCGCCCATGGCTCCGCCACTTGCGGTGCCCGAAGCGGACCATGAAGACGACGACGACGACATCCCTGAAGTGACCGGGGTAGATCTGAGAGCGGCGGTAGGCAGGCTGAAGGCCAAAAATACCGCCCCAGGACCCGATAGCTTGCCGGGTAAAGTCTGGGTCCTGGCCTCGAGGGCTCTCGGGCCTCGACTAGAGGCGCTCTTAAGCGCATGCATGGAGAGGGGCCAGTTTCCACTCCGTTGGAAGACGGGGAAGCTGGTCCTCATTCAGAAGCCAGGGCGCCCTGCGGACTCTCCGTCCGCATACCGGCCCATAGTGCTGCTCGACGAGGTCGGCAAGCTCTTTGAGAGAGTGATTGCAGGCCGCCTCGTCGGGCACCTAGTGAGGACGGGGCCGGATCTTGCGGATAGCCAGTTTGGCTTCCGCAAGGGGCGCTCGACAGTGGACGCCATCATGCGCGTGAGAGCCCTCACGACGGGGGACGCGGTGACCCGGGGTGGGGTCGTCGTGGCGGTGTCACTCGACATCGCCAACGCGTTTAACACCCTGCCCTGGAGCTGTATTGGGGAGGCACTCCGGTATCACCGGGTGCCGACCTACCTCCGTCGAGTAGTTGGGGCGTATTTGACGGACAGAGCCGTCATCTACCCTGGTCGCAACGGGGAATGGAACCGGCGAGAGATGTTGTGCGGTGTCCCACAGGGATCGGTTCTGGGGCCGCTCCTGTGGGACATCGGTTACGACTGGGTGCTGCGAGCCGACCTCCCTGATGGCGTCAGCGTGGTTTGCTACGCTGACGACACGCTAGTCCTGGCGCAAGGGAGGTCGCATCAGGCGGCGGCCGACGCGATGACACGCGGGGTTGCGATAGTCGTGGAAAGAATCCGGCGGTTGGGTCTCGAGGTGGCATTGCACAAGTCCGAGGCCATGTCTTTCCATGGGCCTCGGAACGGGCCACCATCGGGATCCCAACTAACGGTGGGAGGGGTTCACATCGGCGTCGAGGCAACGATGAGATACCTGGGTCTCGTCCTCGACAGCCGGTGGAACTTCGTCGAACACTTCCGACGTTTGGCCCCCAAACTGGAAAGGACCGGGGCCGCCTTCAAGCGGCTCCTGCCCAACCTGGGGGGGCCAAACACCTCCTGCCGGAGGCTTTACGCGGGGGTCGTGCGGTCCATGGCCCTATACGGGGCCCCGGTGTGGGCGCGTTCTCTGCGGCGGCGAGCCGCCCACTATCTGAACGCGCCCCAAAAGGTGGTAGCCGTAAGGCTGATCCGGGGGTACCGCACGATCTCGGGCGAGGCGGCAAGCCTCCTTGCCGGACTGCCGCCATGGGATCTGGAGGCGATAGTCCTAGCGCGCCTGTATGAGTGGCGCGCGGAGGCACTGAGCCGGGGGGAAACTCCGCTTCCGCGGCAAATCGCGGCGGAGCGGACAGACCTCCGGCACGATCTCATGGTGGCATGGAAGGAGCGACTTTCGCAACCCAGCGCAGGGCACGCCACGATAGTGGCGATAAGACCCCTCTTTGAGGAGTGGCTAGAGAGGCGTCACGGCGTCCTCACCTATCGCCTGACGCAGGTCCTCACCGGACACGGATGTTTTGGGAGGTTCCTGCACATCATCAGGCGGGAGGAGACGCCCGGGTGTCACCACTGCGAGGATCGCCCAGAGGACACGGTGGAGCATACGGTGGAGGTCTGCCCCGCATGGGCGGAGCACCGCCGTGCCCTCGTAGAGGCGATCGACAGCGGCGGCGACCTCTCGCGTCCGGCCCTGGTTCAAGCCATGGTCCGGGGCGAGAGGGAGTGGGAGGCGGTCACCTCCTTCTGCGAAGCAGTCATGCTAGCGAAGGAGGTGGCGGAACGGCTGAGGGAGAGAGCCTCACACCCCAGCCGCCGCGGTAGACGCTCCGGGCGTCGGGAGCCGCGTGACGACTCCCGGCCACCGTAGGTGCGGGCCTGCGGACGGAGAGTAATGGGTAGCTCACCGTCCGATCAGGACCAGGCCCGTGCCGGACGGCGCGTACGTGTTCCACGCGCGCCTCAAAGAGATGTCAGCATAAAGGAAGGGGCCTGCCAGGGCCGAAGCCTGCCGGGGGTGCGGGATTGTCCGAAAGGGTTACCGCTACCCCGGAACATAAAGGGCTAAGGAAGGAACACGGATGGGTTTTAGTCAGTAAGAGTCTGACACTCCCTTCGCTCCACCCAGAGCGGGAGGGGTCATTTGATGATTTCCCATCCATAAAAAAAAAAAAAAAAAAAAGGGGTTACTCGAGATAGAAATGATCAACGTAGAATGTTTCCAGCCCAAGTGAGCGAGGACCCCCAAACAGAGAACGGACACACAAAAACAAACAGAGTAGGTAACAAAAATGTTAGGTACGTTCATTTTAACACTAACAATACTAGGTGTTCATGGTTACTTGACACCGGCGCGTCCATTTATCGGAACACAAGGAATACTAGTCCCGTTTATACAAAACCGTATAGGTTACCAAACAGTCGAGAAATAAGCAAATTAAAGAAATGTTACAGGATGATATTATACTGTAAGCTCAAAGCGAGTGGTCTAGCCCTATTTAACTCGTGCCCAAAAAATCAAATGACGATAGCAAAAAATGGATCACCCTAAATTAAATGAAGTTATACAATACAGGATGACAAATTCCCCTTACAGAATATATTCTAGAGTCACTTTCAGGTGCCGTTTATGTTACCCTAGACCTTGGTCAAATTTAACTCAACAAACTTTAAGAGGTGCTTTAGACCATCGAACTGAACAACTTTCACTATGGGACCAATACCGAAATCACGAAAAAAAAAATCTGTTGTTTCATACATTTTGCTCGAGTAGGTATTGAACTTTTGTATTAAACAACTAAATTTTTTTTTCGTGATTTCAGAGTTGGTGGTTGGTGGTTCGTATTTTAACCTATAGATGTTTTCGAATGAAATTTAATTTGATAAATGAACTGTTTGTTTTCTATTAACTAAATTCAATTTTATTCGAAAAAAATAAAAGCTTGTAAATATCCACCGGTTTCTTATTAAACTTCCACTATATCCGAGGACCCTGGTTACTTATCTCTTTTGGTGACTGTACTTATTCAAAATCCTCACCTTGAGATGATACAACGTCACACCTGTCGACAGCAGATTATCATCGATCCCGACTAGATGCGGCATGTCAGAGTCTAGTACGACCCCCAGGCCACTCTTGCGCAGCCCTAGCGCTTTTTGTTCCTGCAGTATCTGTTGCGTTTCGCGCCATTTCTCCGTCCATTTCTCTGTGAGGACCTTCTCTTGAGCTTCCTTGCGTTGGAGCGTTGCTAGTACTCCTGGTTCTGCTTCTATCGGGTCCTGGGAACGAAAATTAATCCATACTAATATTATAAATTCGAAAGTAACTCTGTCTGTCTGTCTGTATGTTACCTTTTCACGCCTAAACCGCTGAACCGATTTAGATGAAATCTGGTATAGAGATAGTTTGAGTCCCGGGAAAGGACATAGGATAGTTTTTATCCCGATATTCCCGCGGGATCGAGACTTATGCGGGTGAAACCTCGGGGTGCAGCTAGTACCTCTATAAATATGTACTCACATCATTATGCGCGATCTGCGCCCGCAGCTTCTCGATCTCCTCTCGTAACTCTCTGATGAGCTTCACGTTCGGGTCTTCGTTGATGGTCGGCTTGTTGATGATGTTCTTAGCGCGGTTCGCGTATCGGAGAGTCGATAATGTTTCCCCGTAGTTGCAGTCTGCTGGGGATATCTGGTGGAAGAAAAGAAACAAAGAATTTTAAACTTTTTTGGAAAAAACTGCCAATATTCTTTTGGACCTACAGCGCTACGACTGCGCCCAAATTATAGCAAATGTGTGACTTTTTCAGTAGGATATACCTTTTAGAAGTTATAAGCCAAAAACTGAATAAACTCCGAAAATTTCGAGGTTTTTCGAGCACCACGCAGTTAGCACAGGTCTTTCGAACCTGCAAACTTGGTTTGACACTATTGGTATCTATCCTAACAACATCCCAAAAAATAAGCACACTGCAATTTTTTGGACCTAACGCGATTTTTGTAGCTACGGTGACTCGCCTATACTGACCTGCGGTTGGTCCTAGAAAGGACACGAGTAGAATCGATTATTTGGATAAACTATCGATACTTCTCGAGAATCGTTTGAAAAAAGGTTTAATGTTACTTACAGCAGCAATCATGATAGTCTTAGAGTTGCCACCGAGCGAGTCCTTTAGCAACCACGTGAGCACCGAGTCCCGGTACGGAATGAACACCTTCTTCTGACCCTTCTGAATACGCACTGAAATATAAATAATTTCATTTGTATCTGTATATACATACCCATATATCGAAATGACCGCCCTTTGTACCGCAGGTAACAGGGAATATAAAAGTAATTATTTCTTATTGAACATTTTTTCAATTACTTATTTTATGTTGCGTTTTATTGGTTGTATAGAGGTATGAGGAACAGGGTGTAAAGTTTACTCGTACTCTATAAAAAGGGAGGATCCTCCGACCAGACGGGTGTTGTGTCTGGCGGGCAACTGCCCAATGATTCATGTCGGGCCGTTGTATCTATGCTAGTTGCGCGGTAAACTCTGCTTGCGAGATGCAGGATTTGCGTGAAGTCAGTATGACGCGTTTTTCGCATGTGGCGTTGTAGATACCGCTACAGTGGAACGGAACGCAATTGGACAGATACTTCCAGAGATACCCCCAACACACAAACAAATTTTACCTATTTATAATATGAGTATAGATTAAGCTGTTCCTACCTTCGAGCGGCTGGCTGGACTCGGCGAGCGCGGAGATGACAGAGCCCAGCGTGACCAGCGACTTGTTGATGTGCGCGCCCTCCACCAGGCGCTGTCCCGTCGCGCCCGTCGCGTCGGCGCGCTCGCTGTAGCACGAAATTATATTACTTTAGTTAAAGACAAACCACTTTCATTCTTTAATGGATTTCCATTAGAAAACCTTCAGTTGCAGTTTGGATTTGTGCCAAGTTACAAATATGCTCGTGTTCATGGGACCTTAACCACAGAATACTTAATAGTACTACGTACAGAAGGGACACTCCCATCCCCGCGCTCATATCAGATACCGCACCTTACCCCGCAATTCGAGGTATTCGGCGCCGACTCTTTTGCAAGGGCGCTCGCGTAATCGTATGAACCGCAGCACTGTTCTGCTGACACGAACACACAATTTTGCGATTTAAAAGTTTTAATCACGATGGTTGGATATTGTGATGCTTTTCCGAATTTGTATTTACCTGAACTTTTTGAAGATTTCGCATTTTTAATACCATGCGATTTAATAACCGATTATATAGAGATAAGTCATTTAAACGAAAATATTATAGTATTTTTATTTCATTACGAACCCGACTATATAAATAAACAATTGAACTACAAGGTCGCTTCATAATAATGCACACGTTCGGGTAGTGCCGTCGTCGATCGGTTCGCCCGACACAGATCGCTTTCCGCGCCATTTTTTACGCTACGCTCGACAGCCAACCCTACTAGAGTTCACGCACACATTTGCACGTGTACAAACGTCATTTGGTTATGTAGTAGTAATAGGTAATTATTTTGCGAGCGTTGTATGGAGTGTCCGAGGTGTGCCTTTACCTAGCTGGCGAAATATGGGTATGCTATACAACTCTGCCAACCCATTGGAGAAGACAGTCTTGGTGATACTTACCTCCCAGCAAGGTCCACGAGGTGCACTTTAGAGACTGTCTCACTCGGCATGTTGTTGTGTCGCAGGTAGGACGCCTGCACGAAGGTGATGGTGAAGATAGCGTGCGAGCGAGACGACACGTCGTTCATCTGTGTCGACGCCGTCGTGCGGTGCAGGTTGCCGCGGTGCATGCACTCCTGCGCATGGGTGAGATATTTATTAATAGGCATATAAACTGTCGGTGTTCAGCTGCATCCGGTTAGATTAGACTGGAAGCCGACCCCAACATAGTTGAGAAATAGGCTAGGCAGATAATGGTAAGCTGTCGGTGTTTTTGAGCGGGAAATACGTTATCTAGCCTGGTAGCGCAATATTGCATGCAGTTTGTGTGCGACACATTGTATCAGCACAAAAACATGCTGGGCCCTAATTCACTATGGCCCATTAACGATTCCTTCGGAGCGTCTATTAACCTCTCTGCTCGACAAAATTTTGACATATGACACACCAGCTGACTCGACGGGGTGTTGCGAATTACGTCATGATAATCAGAAATTTACTTTAACTTTCAGCATTCGAATTTATTAAGAAAACTGTGTTACCGCGCCTATTTTGTAAAATAAGTTTGTGGCAAATATCTTTAACTATATGCTGAGGTCGGTAAAACCGCGTCATTCTACTGTGAAAGTTGTATAAAATAGATATTACTACACCTATCCAAAAGGTAGACACCTCAAAATCGCTGAAAATATGTACATAAACCATCTAATCTCTTGATGAAAATATGCAAAAGGGAAAAATAAAGATATTGTCATTCTCTCTGCATTCTTACTTTTACCATTTTTCATACATAAACTACATAAAAAACATGATCAAATCTTGATAAAAATTACTAAAAATTGTGTTGCGACGTGACACCTCTTAGTGCTGACCATCCACCCAATTTTCTTATTCCGATTCAAAAATGTCATAAAGCCTAATCGATAATCGGTATTTAAAAAAAAAATAAAAAAATTGTAGAGACTGAATAAAAACTCTTTGGTATATTTTATCATTAATTAATAGTTTTTGAAATAATATATAATCATTTTAATAAGTACAAACACGTACAGTGTGGATAGGGGTGTAACTTTTTATGGTTTCCTACGTCCGAATGAAAAAACGGAACCCTTGTAGGATCACTCGTGTGTCTGTCTATAGGTTTGTTACAATCGATTTGTTTCGAATCTACTAGACCGATTAAGTTGAAATTTGGTACACATATAAATTTCTGTGACTCAAATACGGACGTGTAACATGAATAAATTAATTATGAATATGGGGTCACTTTTTGGGGTCACATTAGATAAAAAAAATACCATTATTATAGTTTCAAACTCAAATGCGTCCCGCCTGCTTCCAAATTTTATTTAATTTAAAATGGGCTTGTTTTTAGCTTTTCAGTTAGTTTTAGTACAAGGATGCAGTCGGCTTTTTTTAATTTTTCTAATTACTTTTTTTTTATTTCCAGCTTTTTAGTTTACAAATGTGAAAGATGTGTTTCGCAGACGATTTAGTTCTTGATACGTGTTTTTTACGATTTGTCACTTTGAATTACTTTTAACCATATAAGTTGTATATATTTTTGTAATCACCTTTTAAAACCCTTTATTTTGAGACCCCACTCGAAAGGTATTGAGAAAAAAAAAATTATTGAAGGCATAATATGGCGCCAAAAATCCGCCATTTTGTTTTTTTTTTTATTTTGATATGCCCAGTGTCACTCTCACAGTAAATACATAACCCTCCTTCTAGCGCAGTCGGGTAAATAGTAGATTGTTATACAAGGGTCGAAAGGAATCTATTCCCATACGAGGTATTTAGACTATAGTCCGAGTAGGAATTGATGACTTTCACCCGTGTTAAACACTCTACTTTTCATTTCGAATATAAGGAAAGTAAAAAATAGTGGTCTTTCTAAAATATTTATTGATAATAATAACATGAATAATAGGTACCTATTTAAAATTAATTGAAATATTAGAACAATTTGTGTGCTATTTTAAATATGGAACACACCGCGTCACTGCCGCGGGCCGTCCCGCTTGATAGGTATTTTTTTCACACTGGCTGTTTATACACTCACAAGACCGCAACATTTTTCTTAATTATGTAAAAATTTCGTAGCTGACTACTTAACCAATTTAGTTCTATTTTTAAATTCATTCCCGACCTAGAGAGGGAAGCAATTACTATGAGTCTTTCCCGCCTTAAGGTGGGAAGCAACGTCTTCCACCCGCTATTCGGATCAAACAAATACTACTTTCCGAGTATGAGAAATGAAAAAGCTTTGCTTACTGTAAGTACCGTGTGATATATCAAATGAAAGGGTTTGTCGTGAGGGTCACAAACATATTTTTTAATAACGAAAAAAAATATTTATTATTCTATTAAATAGAAACAATATATCTGAAACCACAGCCTAAAATAAAAAAAAACTACAAAATATAGTTCTGTGATTATTCTAGATTCCAAGAGATCCTATCAGACGTCTGGTCTTCAAATAATATAGCAAATCTCTCATTCTATACTGCGTACATACTTACATTTGGTCACAGTCAAAATATGTTCGGGACGTTATATTCAATTTAAAGTTGGTATTTTTAAATGTTATGCTTAAAACACTTGTTATAAGAAGTCGGTTAAAAATAAGATTTTTGGCATTTTAAATCTCAATAGTAAGAAATGCTCAAGATGTTATTCCCCATAAGAAAACAGTAGGACTTTTCTTTTCTGGCTGGCACTTTAATTTTTGAGTAGGTACCTTATGAATGATGGGGTTTATGAAAAACAAACTTATTTTTGCAGTGAATCAAATTAATGATGATGTACATTGTGCATGCGTGAATATTCAACCCTAACGGAACCTTTCATTGTGCGTGGTCCGACATAAACATGGAAAGTTTTTATAAATTTCGTTGGGAAACTACTACAAAAACAAACAATTACTATTACTCAAGTAAACTAATAGAAACAAAAACTACCAAGCTCATAAAACTAACAACACATATTAAAATGTAAAGTGATTGCGAAATACGCAATTTATACAATTAATTTATCATCATTCCCAAACTTCTGCTCAGCCTACCTAAAAAATGTATACTGGGCATTCTGTAGCAAACTATTAGAAAAGTATCAAAAATAAATACTTAATTGTAAAATAAATAAAAATAATTTTATACGACGAGCGCATTCGAAGAAAAATTCAAATATAGAAACAATTCGGCGCGAAATTCAATAAATGACTATGGTCTAAGGTCCTCGAGTGTTATTGACTCAGTTCAATTGAATGTCCAAAAAACTATTAAAATTACATTAGAAAAGCATAAATCATTATTATAAACAATGCTTATTGTATTTAATGCTTAAAATAATTTTATTTTAATTTCTGAGTATCGATTTCCGATATTCGACATATTAATTACCCGAGTCAATCGAAATTTAAAAAAAAAATCGTTTTGCACAGTTGCGCGCGCGCACCGACGCCCGCAGGCTGTGTGTCACGCGCGCTCCCGTATCGTAGACGGTATTCGAGATGGCCACTAAATTATTAAAGTGTTCAACGTGCAACATTGTAATTAACGAAGTGTTAGCATTCGTGAATAATAAGATTGACGTAATGGATGAAGATAGTTTGGCTCGTATTTGTATCAGTTCATTCTCTGAAAGTGATATTTTAAATGCTAAAAATTTATTGTTTGAATCCTTGTCCAAAAAGAAGAAACAACGGAAACGCGATGGAAAAACTTTGCGTAATATAGATGACATCATTTGTATATTGAAAGAGACGGACCCGGAAGAAATTCCAGTTTTTGTAGCTCGGGATTTGCAAAAACTCCCACCGGTTCTGTTTGATCATGTAGACGTGACGAGAATTCTAAAGGATCTACTAAAACTGCAACAGGATGTAAACCTAATCAAAAGTAGTTATGTCACAAGTGAACAATTAGAAATAATAAAATGTGACATCCAGAGATCTAGGCAAACACCACCAAATGATAAGTTTGAATGCAACGTAAACAAACGCCGCGGCGCCTGTTTGTTGGACAGCTTGTCATATAATAGTGGACCTATGGGATTGCTTCCTTTGTGTGATGACACGATTATAGAACCCTCAACATCGTCTCCTACACCTAATTCTGGATACCGTGATATTCAAATCACTCAAAATCATTCAGCTGTGCAGGGTAATTCTATACATCGACAAAATCAACGCGAAGCGGGTAGTCGGAGTGCAGTAGCGAACAACGTTGCGGCCGCGGTGACGGTGACTCAGACGGGCGAGGTGAATCACGCGCCGCTGCCAGCCGCCGCGGCTCTCAGTGCGCAGGCACTCAATACGGGCCTGCGACACACGGACCGCCAGTTTGGAAAGACGATGGCTGAAGTAACAAGAGAAGGGCAATGGAAACCTATAGTTGAAAATGAGGAATGGACGTTAGTCCAAAGGAAAAGGTTAAGGAATAGATTTGCAGGAAAAAGGGGAAAAGCAGTTTTGGAACCGGATGAAAAATTCAAAGCGGCTGATGTGAATACTCCTATATACATATATAACGTAGGAAAAGAAGTCAATGAAAATGATATTATAGAATACATTAAAAAACGAGCTAGTATTAATGTTTCTGTGGAAAAGGTCAACATGAAAGTCTCAAAAGACTATCAATCGTATAAAATTTTTGTATCAAAATTTCATTTAGATAAAATTCTTAAAGACGATTTTTGGCCAGAAGGGATTGCGTATAGACAATACATACATTTTAGGCCCAGATTCCGTGATCAAAAACCTTCAACAAATGGCGACAACTAAGTTGGTCAGTTTTAACTGCAAGTGTGTCAGACGGTCGATTGAATGCATAAAGAGACTGTGTTGTACCGCGGACATTATTGCGTTACAAGAGACATGGTTATTACCGCACGATATTCCTTTCCTAGGCACTATAAATGACTCATTCTCCTTTTCTGGAAAATCTGCAGTGGATACTTCAGCTGGGATACTGAGAGGAAGGCCATACGGAGGCGTGGCTTTGCTCTGGAGAAAAGCTGTCTTTCCGGCGGTTTCGGTCATACAATGTAATAGTGTACGACTTATTGCGATTAAAATAGTGAATCAGGATCGTTCAATATTAGTGTTCTCTGTGTATATGCCCACTGATTCCATTGATAATTTGCCAGAATTTACAGACTGCTTAAGTGAAATGTGTTCTATCATTGAAAACAATAATATAGAAACAGTTTATATACTGGGGGACTTTAACGCACACCCAGGTGAGTTGTTTTCAAATGAGTTACGTGATTTTTGTTGTGAACAGTCGTGGTCGTGTATCGATATGGACATGTTATCTAGTGATACTTTTACGTTTGTAAGTGACGCGCACGGGTGTCGGCGCTGGCTGGATCACTGCCTGGTGACCAGCGCGGCGCGGGCATCCGTGCGTGCCGTCACTGTTTTGTACGACGCATTTTTTTCGGATCACTATCCATTACAGATTGAATGTGATATTAATCGAATTTGTCAAAAGACTAACACCGTAATAAATAATAGTGTCTGTAGTACTGTTGTGTGGGGTGACCGTAGTAGGAGCCAAATAGAGTTGTACACGAATTTATGTAATACTAAATTAAGAGATTTAGATTTTCCTCAGGAGTTCCGTTCGTGTGCAGATAAAATGTGTAATGATGATAGTCACAAATTGATATTAAGAAACTTGTACTTAGATATTGTGAATATTCTATCGGAAGCTGCTACGAATAGTTATATAAATAAGCACAGTAAACGAAGGTCTGTACCTGGATGGAATAAGTATGTGAGTGAAGCTCACAGGGAGGCTCGACTTTGTTTTCAAATGTGGCTATGTTACGGTAAACCAAAAACAGGACAAATGTATCATGATATGTGTGAATCGAGAAAAATATTCAAATCTAAATTGAAGTTTTGTCAAGACAACGAGCAACAGATTAAGATGAATATTATTGCTGAGCAACACAAAAATAAACAATTCGGGAAATTTTGGAAATCTACTAAAAAGCTCAATCCAAGGTCGGGCCTGCCTGTGAGTGTCAGTGGTCTACATGACCCACGCGACATAGCTAATGCCTTCCAGCAGAGTTTCAAAGTGGACCCACCTCCTGTACCTCCTGCGGTATCTCAGATGCTCGAGACTGGGACTCAAGGTGATAAAGTTAGATTAAGATTCCAGGCAAAGGAAATATCTAATGTTATTAGTAATATGTCTAGAGGAAAGTCTCCTGGACACGATAGTCTCAGTATCGAGCATCTGAAGTACGCCGGTATCCACTTGCCGAGGGTGCTTGCTCTGTTCTTTAATTTGTCACTTTCGCATAGCTACTTACCTGAGGAGCTCATGCGTACACTGGTTGTTCCTATAATAAAAAACAAAACAGGTGATCCGTCGGACCTGTCGAACTACAGGCCTATCTCACTAGCCACCATAATTGCTAAGGTTTTGGACAGCCTGCTTGATAAACAGCTGGGGAAAAATATACATTTACACGACGCACAGTTCGGCTTTAGACCAAACTTATCTACTGAAAGTGCTATTTACTGTCTCAAGCAGACTGTTCACTACTACACAGCAAGGAACACACCTGTGTACGCATGTTATTTAGATCTCTCCAAGGCATTTGACCTTGTAAATTATAATGTTTTATGGAGCAAACTTCACAATGTTGAGGGGCTCCCTTCTGAATTAATTTGGTTGTTTAAATATTGGTACAGTAATCAAGAGAATACTGTTCGATGGGCAGGCACTTTATCTGAAGTGTACAGGTTGCAGTGTGGGGTGAGGCAAGGGGGGTTGAGCTCACCACGCCTCTTCAACCTGTATATTGATGGTCTGATTGAGGAGCTCAGCGGCACCGGTTTCGGATGCTCGATAGATGGAACATGCATAAATAACATAAGTTACGCCGACGATATGGTGCTGTTGAGTCCCTCAGTCAGAGCTTTGAGGTGGCTTTTGAATATTTGTGAGGCGTATTCGGAGGCTCATGGGCTGAGATATAACGCCAAAAAAAGTGAATTTATGATATTTAAGGCGGGAAAAAAACAATATCGTGCGCCCGTGATCACTCTTGGCGGCACACCACTTTCACAGGTGAGTAAGATTAAATATCTTGGTCACTGGGTCACCGACGACTCATCGGATGATATGGACATTGAGAGGGAACGAAGGGCGCTGTCCGTGCGGTGTAATATGCTCGCTCGTAGGTTCGCACGTTGTACAAGAGACGTAAAAATTACTTTATTCAAGTCGTACTGCCAGACACTGTACACGTGCGGGCTATGGGTGAATTATACGCATCGCGCGTACAGTGCCCTTCGCGTCCAATATAACAACACCTTCAGGGGAATGCTGGGGCTGCCGCGGTGGTGCAGCGCATCTGCCATGTTCGCAGAAGCGCGCACACAGGATTTCTTCGCTGTGATGCGCACGCGCTGCGCTTCATTGTTGAGTCGGATACGGATCACCTCTAACGTTCTCCTGAAGACCTTGTCTGAACGGTGGGATTCACCAATGCTGCAGGCGTGGATGGGGTGGCACTCTCTTTGCAACAGGAGATGAGTGGTTCTCCTTTCAGGCCTTATTTGCCCTAGTTTAATATTTTACGTACTAACATTATTTTTAAGACTGTAATACTAACAAAATGGAACCTGATTTCCGAAATAAACGATTATTATTATTATTATTATAATCGCTTTCGTACATCATTACGATAAAAAAAACAATCATGGACGGCGATTTTGAACACAAATTTAGTAGTGGTAATGAATAATACGTGTTATTCGACCTGTGTTTCAATATTACGTTAAGATTTGGGCATTTTCGTGTTGTTAATAACATTTACAATAATATTTGTCACATTTTAAATCTTATCTACTTGTGTGTGTGTGATATTTGTGAAAAGTAAAAATGTAAACACGCACTATTGGCGCGAAACTTCGACATTAGATATCAAAATACTTCATTACCACTACTTATTTTAACTTGAACAATGGATGAATTCGTCAAATAATTAAATTATGTATTATTTACTGCCCCTGTGGTGGAGTTTGGATGTTCGAAATCCCCAATTTTTATGTTTTTTAGCCTCGACCAGCAGTGTCAACAAAATGGCGATTATCGCATTTACAGACTTGAATTTTATAAAGGTAAGGTAATAAGCTTGAGCGCTAAATATGAAATATTTAATGGCGTTAACATATGAGTTTTTTATCCAACTCTCTTAATTAACGCACATTCATAGGATTTGATGCGTAGCTTAATAAATATTTACATAATCAATGTAGGGTGTCGTATGTCGTAATTCTTGGGTCCTAAAGGGGTCATTACCGAGCCGGCGGAGGTTTGTATGTTCGGGTCCTAAAGGGGGCGCTACCGAACTATACGGTTAATTACGTGTCCCCCCTCCCCCCTTAATGAGATATCGTGAGATTTGGCTCGACCCCCTACCCCCTCCCTCTAATCTCACGTGAGATTGTTCAAAATGCGTATTTTCAGTGTAATAACGCTTCATTGCGTTGGATTTATTAAAAAAAAAAACAATTTGTTTAATTATTTTTATTTAAGACTAGTTAAGACTTAATTCAACCCAGTTTTCTCGCAATTTTACAGATTCTTGCGGAAAAACAATTACGTGATACTTGCCAGGACCCCCCTCTCCCTTACGTGAGATTGGGTGAGAATCAACTTGAAAAAACGCCTCACGTATTTAATGGATACTTCCTTGCTTCGAAACCACGTCAATACCTTAATTAATCACGACGTCTGCTAATAAAGGATTCTCTATGATACAATGGCGTGGTTTGAACTGTCAAAATACATGTTGTTCGTACGGTTGGCATTTCGATTCCTTGCCGTTAACAAGACACGATATTGTAACATACAGGGTGTTACGGAAAGGGTATATCAATACAAACGGGTTGAAGAGTGTATCTGGTCTAGAATCTTTTTACAAAATTTCAGCTCAAAAGCAGTAACTTTGAAAATGCTTAATATTTTTTTTAATTCGATAGTTTATTAAATTGAAATCATAACAAACGTGTCACCGCACTACGAGGGTCATTATCCATTATCTGTAGTGTGTCTGTGCGCCTAGTACACGCACATCACGCCGCCGCGCGCCAGTGCAGCGCCGTGATGTCGAAATAAAAAAATATTAAGCATTTTCAAAGTTTGAGCTTTTGAGCTGAAATTTTGTACAGAGATTCTAGACCAGATACACTCTTCAACCCGTTTGTATTTATATACCCTTTCCGTAACACCCTGTATAATTACTAGAGAATTTCTCTGATTTTAAGATCTTTTTTTAGAATCATTCTTATTTTAATGATCAAATCTGGTAAAAAAAAAAAACTACTTACATTTTACTAAAAACAACTGCTTCGGCACTACATAATAATAAAAAATAACCAAACCTGTATATCATCGTAATCGGACACCAAATGCTTGGACAGGTCCTGCACATAAGGCCCCAGCTTGGGATGCTCTCGGACCCTGAGGGAGTGCCCCGCGTCAGTAGACAAGAGGTCCTTGACCCTCTCGTTGTAGATCTCCAAGTAGCTGACCTCGGTGCGGTAGGAGGCGCCTGATTCCTTGCCGGCAGCCACGCGGGAGAACAGATGCCGACATATCCGGGGGATGAGGCCTTGGTACTCCTGGAGGTGGGGAGAAAATAGCCATCATCGTCGTTCTTGGTTTAAGATCATTTATTGTCATAAGAATTATAACTATTCACTCACATGAGAATATTTAAACTAAACACTTAAAAATAACAAAAGTTGGGGGTATTACAAAGGTTAGACATCGATCATATAAATGTTTTGAGGGTAAATTACAAATCATTGTGGACAAAATGTTCGTTCGATACATGCAAACATAACGACAATAACAACAAAACAAAATAATATAATTAGTCAATGTCAATGCTGTTTTTGTTTTCTTTTATTAGTTTTTTATTATTATTTTTTTTTATTTGTAGCGTGAATGCTGTGTTTTTTTTTCTTCTCTTTTATTGTGAATGTTGTGCACGTCTGTAATTGACGTAAACACTAGTCCATGTCTCTGTTCTCTTTTATTCGTAAATGTTTGTGTTTGCGTTGTTGATGTGCCTTAATAATAAATAAATAAATAAACATGTATCCGTGTAACACAGATAAACGGTAACTGGATGTGGCTCAACACTATTGTAGGGAATTTGAATTTTTTACTATAAATTATTTAAGTAGCTTTTTAAAAGTGGTTTTGGATTTGGATTCTTTGATGTCTCTCGGTAATTTATTAAATATTTTAGATCCTTCGTACACGATACTTTTTTCTCTTGCCTTTATCCCAAATGATTGTCCCAATTTGTCTTTTTCTGCTGCTGTGAGCTATCATTCCACCTGAAGGTAGGGATTGACAACTCCCTTCAAGCTCACATCACATAAAATGTCACTGATTTTTTTTTTACAGAAAAGATCGGTTGATCACGAATCTGTCAACTGTAGGAAAGGGGTGTTTTATTTCAAATTCGTAGAAACACTGAATGCCTTTGTTAAGGTATAAGAGATTTTTATTCAGTTGATGCAACAATGTGCCCATTGGCAAAATATGGAACTTTCATACAAACTTTCATTACCTATTTGACACTGTAGCGGTATCTACAACGCCACTTGAGACGTCACGCAAAATCCTGCATCTCGCAAGCAGAGTTTACAGCGCAACTAGCATATACATATACAACGCGCGGCCCGACGTGAATCATCGGGCAGTTGCACGCCAGATACATCACCCATCTGGTCGAAGGATCCTCCCTTTTCTATAGAGGTGAGTGAAATTTACATCCTGTTCCTCATACCTTTTATAACACCTTCAGGGGATGAACTTTCAAAAATTCTTCCTTGGTACTCTAAAAAGAACTCTTCTGCAAAGGAGGTCTTCTAGACCCAGCGGTTTAGGCTGTGCATTGTCTGTCAGTGAATGAATGAATGAATTTAAGTAGATACGTACGTTTGAGCCCGAGCCCATCATAGTGAAAGTCTTCCCACTGCCAGTCTGTCCGTATGCGAACACGCATGCGTTGTAGCCCTCGAACGCGCTGTCTATCACGTCCAGGCCCAGGTCCGCGAACACCTGGAATAGAGCGAGAAGATAAGCTTAATGAATAACTTTGTTAAAGTAAGCGTCGTGAGATGGGTAGACGATAATGTTGAGACAATTTAATGCAGTGTACAGATTGGTGACACGTTACATGGAACGTAACACAAGTTAGCCGTCCTTATACAGGGTGAAATTTAATTCATGGGCATCTTTTTAAGGGGTCATTGTAATCATCATTATGAACAACTTTTAGTATGGGACCAAACCTGAAATCGCGAAAAAAAATCAGCTCTTCCCTACATTTTGACGAGTTATGTGAACATAAATGCAAGGAACAGCTGATTTTTTTTTTGCGATTTTAGGTTTAGTCCCATAGTAAAAGTTGTTCATAATGATGAGTACAATGACCCCTTAAAAGAATGCCCATGAATTTAATTTCAACCTGTATATGCAATACAACATGAAATGTAACACAACAACAATGCGAATTTGTTTCAACGTGTGTTACATTACATGTTACGTTTCACCAATATGTTTCCGGCGTAAGATTTTTACTGTAGATTATAAGAAGCCTTATTAAAAGAAGCCCAAATAAAGAAACTGGATGGGATATTAGAATTGCTATTCCAATTCTATGCTAATTGGGAAAAATCAAAAAGTTTCTAAAGTGCGGGTAGTAGAAGGTGTGCTGTCTTAACACTGTGTAAACCCATGTTGCACGTTCGCACGGCCGATGGATTTATCACGCACTGGATTTTCGACTCTCGGTATTGAGCCGAGCATTGAGAATCCAACAGAGGACATCCCAGCGCGTCGAAAAAACGCAACGTTGGGTTTTCAGCTCTCGGCACACAGCAGTGCGTCAAATATCAAGTGCACGAAAAAAAAAATTACCGCGGGAAAAACGCGCCGCTGCCATCAGCACCCTAATTGCGTAACACACTGTCAGTCGCAATCTGATTCATTTTGAAGCAAATTGCTAATCCATTGCTTCATAAGTTCCAATTTGTCTGCTCAACACGTAAATAACGCAATGAATGTTGTTGAACTGTCAAAATGAAACCGATTCCGATTGATAATGTGTCACGCAATTGCCGCTGACTTTAGTGACGTACCTGCTCCTGCGCCGCGTAGTTCTTGTCATCGTGTGCGAACGACCAGTAGGAGTGATCGAACGTGAAGTCCTTGTACTTCTCGCGGCTGCCGTCATTTTGCTCTTTGCTATTCTGTAACATTAACATTGTCATACTTAAGTAAGGAAAATATTTCACTGATCCTCTAAAATTAGTGACCTTCTAATGATGTACGCTTTTTTTAATAAATGAGCTTCTTTTTAACTTTCTGGCCTTTTCTCAAAGTTGGTCGCAGTACCTAAGCATCCCGACCAAATGGGTTAGGTTAGGTAAAAACTGACAAAAACCTATCAAACATCCAAGTTTGAACTGTTAGTGTTTGACAAAGTGGGAACTGTTTGAGGCTCACAAAAAGAGGCACATTTATTATATTAGTGTCTTTAGGAAGGGCTAAGTAATATCAGCCGCACGGGTCGATTGATCAGGTTAAGCTATGCTTGCCGCGGTTGGTATGTGGATGGGTGACCATCTTTACATACCAAGACCCCTCCGGGCCTCGGAAAGCACGTTAAGCCGTTGGTCCCGGCTGTCATTCGTGGATCTTTGACAGCCGTTACGGGTCGTCAGAAGCCCGAAAATCTGACAACCAGTCTTACCATTGGGGTATCATATTACCCAGTAACTGGGTTGTGGAGGTCAGATAGGCAGTCGCTCCATGTAAAATACTGGTATTCAGCTGCATCC
This sequence comes from Amphipoea lucens, assembly GCA_947508005.1. Lineage (NCBI taxonomy): Eukaryota > Metazoa > Arthropoda > Insecta > Lepidoptera > Noctuidae > Amphipoea > Amphipoea lucens. The sequence continues at coordinate 1,392,735 of OX382373.1, read as the reverse complement.
GGTTAGACTGGAAGCCGATCGCAACATAGTTGGAAAAAGGCTAGGCAGATGATGGAGTGTCTTTAGGACATCAGAATGGGAATTATTTAGGGATTCGATTATCGCCGTTAAGTAATGCTTTTCTTTCCTGTTTTTGTCTGCTGATGTCGTCAGGCAGGATTTTTACGAGTAGTTTTATCGTTAATTATAGCACAGTGAGACCAAAAGCTGCACGTCTAGATTTTCTGTGACTTAAGTAGTCTATTTTACACAAAAATGCGTGACTTAAATGCTGGTTTAGGTCACACGAACTATAAAATAGCATACGGCGTTTAGCACCGTACAATAATGAACTACTTCGTATCGTAATGAACAGACGCCAGCACATCAAGCTATCCGAAACTGTCAATATTTCCCAATCAACTTTGAACCTTATACTATATTTATTTATTATTTATTAAAACTTTATGCACAAGTAAAAACTGTACAAAGGCGGACTTAATGCCTTAGGCAACTACTTTAGTGATAAAGTTGAAAATCTAGTAAAGAAACTTGATGTGCTGGCGTCTGTACAATTTTTTTCATTAGGAAATTCTGTGTAGCTGCCACGTCTGGGTTTGTGCTCGGCTAAACGCTAAGCCTCGTTGTGTAATAGAGTCAGCTAAAGTAGAGGGACGTACTGCGCCCCTAAGTAAAGTGGGGTGCGGGCAGGAGGATTACATCTCTATTCTCGAATTACAACTTAGGGCAGGCGCTCATTAGGCAGCCTGGTTAACTGGAGACTGCGCTCAAGCCAGCCAAGAATTTTCTCAATATTCCGGCTGTTGCAACCTGGCTGCCCAGTGCGCGGGGGAGCACGACTTTGAAGCGTATTATACAGGGTGTCCCTGGAAGTATGGATCAAATCGAATAGGGACGTGGGCAAGGTCATTTCCAAACGTTTTAGCAAAAAAAAAAAAATCAAAAAAATACTAAAAAAAAGAGAAGAAAGATCGAATTCGTGAAAACTGTCAGGGCTATCAATTTTTTTTTTTTTAGATAGCCCTGATAGTATTTTTTTAGGATTAATTTCTTTGAACACTAAGCAAAGTGCTTGAAAAAAAAATTAAAATCGGTCATAACATAACTTTTGAACCGTAAAAAAATTCACTGACATTCAGGGTTAAAAAGTTTGGAAATGACCTTGCCCACGCCCCTATTCGCTTTGATCCATACTTCCAGGGACACCCTGTATATGTGTTTGGTAGAAGGACTGATACAATTTACTATGGGATAAGAAGTGTCATATTATCCTAATTTTCACGCATAACACCTGTCTTAAGTGTCACGGTAGGTAATTGAGATAATAATAATTATGTTTCTTTTTAATAACCCGAAATGACGTCACAACTTTTTTTGTTTGCGATTGTAACAGAGCGCAATCATTTTTGATGTTATCTGCAACCAAGTAATATTGGTTCTAGAAAAGGACTTGGGTGCTTCTAAAATCGTACAATCGTGTTAAGGAACGAAAAACTTTAAATTAAAAATTCATTAAAAAAATTAAAATAAAACAATTTTGAGCAGTGGTGGCCCAGTGGTATCGGCCGCGACTTACGAGTTGTAGGTCGTAGGTTCGAACCCAGACAGACGCTTTAATTTGTGTAAATTATGTCATCACCACTGCAGCTCTCAAAACGGTGAAAGAAAACATCGTGAGGAAACCGGCATGTCCTAGAACCAAAAATTCGAAGACCTGTGACATCTACCAACCCGCACTGGGCCCGCGTAGTGGATTACGGCCCACTCCCTCTCACAGAGAGGAGGCCTGTGTCCCAGCAGTGGGAACATTGTAGGCTGATTATAAAAACAATTTTGTGCTAGCATATGACATTCTCAATCCCTCAAATAATTGTCTCGGCGCTCCTACTAAACACCCTGAGTCTTTCAAATTCTATGCAAAAATCATAACACAATCCGAGAAATACGTCCTTGAGTGACACGGCAGCGCAAATCGGACCTAGCACCGTGATTAGCAGGGTTAAGAGCCTCTAAACGATGCGTGACGTCACTAGTTACGTCAGCAACTCAGCATCGCGATTGTGTGTCGGAGTATAAAGGTAATTTAGACTATTTTTAGTACGCTCAATTACATGTCTGTTGTGAGACTTGCAGCTACGTAAACCACCCTAAGTCAATTAATTTTTATTTATTTTATTTAACCATTTATGTACACACATATTGTATGAACAGACAAGAAAAAACAACAAAAAACAATAGGTACAAAGGTGATAATTATTTCTAAAGAAAACACCCATCAATCTCCCTAGCCATTTCCCAACTATGTTGGGGTCGGCTAACAGTCTAACCGGACGCAGCGAATACCAGAATTTTACATAGAGCGACTGCCTATCTGACCTCCACAACCCAGTTACTGGGTAACATGATACCCTTGATACGACCGGCTGTCAGGCTTCTAACTACCCGTAACAACTGTCGAAGATTTATGAATGAAAGCCGGGACCAATAATGCTAGGGTCAACACATTTTCTTATCTTCAAAAAAAAAAAATGTTTTGGTCATTGTATTAATCTCTTAACTCAACACTAATTGAGGTGTATGAGGTCTTGCGTTAATTATGTTACATATTGTAACATACTAGCTGCGCCTCGCGGTTTCACCCGCATAAGTGTCGATCCCGTGGGAATATCGGGATAAAAACTATCCTATGTTCTTTCCCGGGACTCAAACTATCTCTATACCAAATCTCATCTAAATCCGTTCAGTGGTTTGTGGTTTAGGCGTGAAAAGGTAACATACAGACAGACAAATAGAGTTACATTCGAAATAATATTAAGTATGGATAGGTATCCTTCAAACCGGAATACAGCAACGATGGTTAGCGGCAGAAGTCACGAAGAAACGACCTCTACTATGTTGAGCTCGATTTCTAGTCTACCTCAATTCGGTTGGAAATTATATAATTTCACAGAACAACTGCAGTGCTATGCTATCTGACCTTCAGAATAAGGCTAGTCGGCACGAAGGCCAAGGTCGTGCTGATTTAAGAAGGCTATAAAGGTTTTGTTACACTGACATAATGCCTGATCAATGCATATTATCTCTAAAATTATCACAATTATGACGCATTGCATGAACCACCACACTTGACGACAGTTCAGAAAGGAATTGCTGATTTTATTGGGTTTTACGTGAGAGCAGTGGTGGCGCAGTGGGGTCGTGGGGTTCGCACCCAAGCAGGCACTTTACTTTGTGTGAATTATTTCATCACCAGTTCACCACAGCTCTCAAAACGGTTAAGGAAAACATCGTGGGGAAACCGGATGTCCTAGAACCGAAAATTCGAAGACATGTGACATCTACCAACCCGCACTGGGCCCGCATGGTGGATTACTTTTATTATATTTATACACTCCCTCACAGAGTGGAGGCCTGTGTCCCAGCAGTGGGAACATTATAAGCTGATTAGGGTTAATAGGTAATAGGTAATACGGGCTGGTGTCCGCAACTCCACGTCAATGCGCGTATTTTGCGTACTGGTGGGAAAATCGATTATTCGATCCACCCCAGCTCCTCGAGGAAGGCCAGCAACGCCTTGATGTTACTGACCGTCTCACGTAGGGTACCTGGGTTACCGAAGTACTTTGCCCTGTACGTGGCGACCACTGGGCAGTTTAGAAGCACCCTGCTGCTGATTAGGGTTACGTGATAATCTTACTGGCATATATCCATAGGAAATTCTCGGTAGCTGCTACTGAGAACTACCCGGATTGGATCGTCTGGATTTTTACCCGGTTATTAGCAATACCCGGTTAATGGCATGAATGCCCTGTATTCAAGAGGCTTAAAACCAGCTGGAAAAATGAGGGTGTATAAACCACTGCCAATTCCCCTTTCGGGAAAAGCAGCCCACTTTATTTTGATTTTATTTTTCGTAAATCAGCGCAGCGGTAAAGCGAATAATGTCATAACAGTTAGGCTGAATGGCATGTAGTCTCGGGCGTTTGAAATACTATCACGCACTGATGTAATGAGCCAAATTGCGCGGAGACACGCGACTGACGAGGCACGCTGTCTGCAGTCTGGTATGGTAATACGAATAATTCGATAATTACGTACGATAAATACGAGTAATTTCTTTAAGGTACGGTAAGAACTCGACAGTTTTGTCCTTCTAGGGGAACTTCGCTCTTCGTGTAAGGGTTCAACGGCGGACTTCTCCACAATACCTTTTTATTTTCGCTCGGAAACTTTCAAAAGGCGCCCGGGCTTTGGTTTTTTCCACCTAAGGCGGGCGAGACTTTGGGGTCGTGGAGTATTTGTCCGCCCACCGAGTGACCTCAGGGATGACGGCGCGCAGTGATCACGTGTCGCCTTGTTGCAGTTAGGTCCCCTTTACAGTCTCCCAGGTATGTGGCAGGACACACAATACCTAGATATTTCTGCCGCCATCATTGGTCAAGATCGGATTAGATTGTGTCTACCAAACCGACAGCCATCTCTGTAGGTGTCAGGGGCTTAGAATTTACTGGTCAGTGTCTAATATTCCCACTTTTCCGGCAAAATATCGCGAAAACTGTTAGAGATTATAACATACCTGTGTTCAAACAGCATGATTTACTGCGTTCAACAGGTGTGTGCGCGATAATGCAACGGCTCGTGGCGATCTTATCTAGTTTATAGTATGTAACGTCATTCAGCGTGGGAAGTGTTGGTTGGATGTAACTGTACCTATACGAGGTATTATGAAACTCGAAGAACATAACTGAAACACGCTTTACCAAAATAGCAGAGAGGTGGCTATTAAAGAATGGGAATTCATGGAATCTAAACTAATTTTTTACCAACTCAGCCTATCGCATCCACTGCTGGACATACGCCTTTCCCAGACTGCGCCACATCACCTTGCCCTTCGCCTTCCGCATCCAGTCTGCCCCAGCCACCATCTTGGAGCTAATGGCGCACCATACTACGTTTGCCTATAGCCAACTTTATGGCAAACTTATTTATTTATTATTCCCAACACAACTATTATTACAAATTACGTAGCGTAGTCTTAAACAATATTTTTTTCCATTACAGTTTATCACATGTAAAGTAATTTTTGTGAACTCATTTAGAGGACAGGTAAATAAATCCACCGTTTCCGCGATTTCGTTAAGTGTAGGTATGCAAGGCGCGCGTCAAAGGTTCTTTACCCAGCAGGTTGGTCCGGCCGCGAGCCACTGCCATTAACCGTGGTCTCCGTCGCCGCGACACGGAATTATCCGGCACCTTTAGACACACATGGCAACGGATGACGGTTGACGGATGGTAGCGGTTCTTGAGTACGTGGCGTCTCCAAAGAGATTTGAACGCGAACGGGCCCACATTTAAGTAAACAAGATGCAATTATGAATTTTCGCTGAGTGCTCTATTAAAAAAATATAATTGTTGAAGGATGGAGAGGGAGAGGAAGACCAAAGAAAAGATGGATGGTTTGTGTGAGGAATCATATGCAAGAGAAGGGAGTGAATGACAGCGTGACGGTTGATAGGAGAGAATGGAAGAAGAAAACGTGTTGCGCCGACCTCAAGGTAACGTGGGACCAGGGCAGGAATATGATGTTCTAAAAACTTGAATATTATTTTCAAACAAAGACAAATAAACCAGTCAATCGGGATATCCCAAAAATGTTTAAAAAGTAAATAAGCGCATACCGATACATTCATGATATCATGTCTATTCTGTTATAATAGGGAGAATGGAACGACATTGACTGATGCCGTAAAGGCCAACCTATTCGATTTCATAACAAAAGTTCTGAATAGGTACATTCTTTGATGCTTTTGTATAGAATAGGAATCCGTTACGTCTATGTCGACCGACTCATATGTTATGGTAGTTTTGTAGTCAACAAACTAATTTCAATTTCAATTTTTAATCCATACTAATATTATACGAGAATTCGAAAGTAACTGTCTGTCTGTCTGTTACATTTTCACGCCTAAACCGCTGAACCGATTTAGATGAAATTTGGAATAGAGATAGTTTGAGCCCCGGGAAAGGACATAGGATACTTTTTATCCCGATATTCCCACGGGATCGAGACTTATGCGGGTGAAACCGCGGGGCGCAGCTAGTACAATATAAGCGCCTTTTCAAACGCTCTTGCTGCCGGGTAAGGAGCACTAGGGGGTGGCTATCTAAGTACATGTAATAGCACTAGGGCCCGCTAAACGAATACACGTACGTATACGTTCGGGGCTAAACCCATTTAAGGATTTGTGGTGCAAGCGGGCCATATCGAGAAACAAAGACAAAAATTATTTCTATTTTTGCCCTAGCGTGACTCCGCCATAGCGTTATAAGTAATAAGCCATCTACATAATCAGTCTATGATGTTCCAACTGACAGGACACAGACCCCCTCTCTGTAAGAGGGAGTGGGCCGTAATCCACCACGTGGGACCAGTGGAGGTTGGTAGATGTCACATGTTTTCGAACTTTTTGCTCTAGGATATGCCGGTTACCTCCATGAGAGGTGACCTGCGGTCGGCGGACTAGCGGCGTCCGTCGTCCGATCAGACAGGCCCGAGTTGGCGCTGCAGTGTTCCACGCGCGCCGAGAGTGGGTGCGGCCATTACAGGAATGGGCGCACGGGGAGGTGGGACCCGCTAAGGAACAGCGGGTCGAGGCCTGTCGGGGAGCGGTGAATGCTGTTGCGAATCCCGCACCCCCGGCCATAGGTAGAGGTGGAACACCGCGGTGGTTTTAGACGGTAAGAGTCCGGCATGCCAATCTGTCACCCCCACGATAGAGGAAGTCCATGAGGATTTCCACCGCGAGAAGAAAAAAAAAAAGGATATGCCGGTTGCCTCACGATGTTTTCCTACACCGTTTTGAGAGCAGTGCTGATGACCTACAACTCGTAAGTTGCAGCTGTTACTACTTGGCCACCACTGCTCCGCGAGCCTTCTACGAAGCACGAATATGGAGTAGGCGGCTCGCTGGAGTCACGCTCTTCCCGCCAATGTTTACCTCTAACTCATCCGCTAAAGGTACAAAACTGAGAGCGAATAGCCACAGAAGAAAAACAAATGCCTCGAAAATTGTTACTAGTGCAGTACTCTCCCATTTTGTCCAGTAACGACTTTGACGCATGTAAAATATCATTCAGTATTGCCTTTTGTAGTCTGCAGCCAGTTCGAACATAAAGCAATAGGAATTGGGTAAATTTTTAAACAAGATTCTAATAAAATTGGCAAAGATCGTTGCGAAGCCGCCTAGAAACTCTGTTTGCCCAATTTCAATCTGTAACGGACATTAAAATATTGAGCAATATTGTCTTAATATACAGTTCAAGTAGTAAGACTAATTAATCTAAATCACTCCCCAATCTAATCTCTCCTAACTCACTTATTTTGCTGTGCACGACAGGGTCCACATGATCTAATTGAGGCTATCAGCGCAAAAGTGGTGTAACCCCAGTGGTGTATCCAGCTTACACCACTCTTGCTTTATTGTTTTGCTTTAATGTGCCCCATGCAAGAACAATGTTTGTCGGTGCTATCTTTTGATGAATACTAGAAGGTGGCTTACGCCACTATTGAATGGAAGGATCATAATTTAACGAATGTATTTATGTGTTTTACACCAAACCCGTACCAAACAAAATTGTGGGTTACACCACTTTTGCGCTGATAGCCTCAATTATAAGTTTACCACCTAAGAATACCTACATGTGGAATGCTGTCAATTAGAATACCTATAACCATAATTTGTGGTAGATAAATTATTTACTATTTGTTTAAGGAATTTTAGATAATACTTATGTATAAGCACTTGAGTGAGATACCTGAGATACAGGTTCATTCCTAGTTCAGGTATAATCCAATTATTTTTAACTACATCTAGTATAAGGCCCTATTTTTGTAAATATTTATCAAAATTAATTATTTCAATAAAACTATTTCATTCCATTTCAATAAAAGTATTAAGTATTGAGATTATTGAGTAAATAAATAAGAAAGAAATTCAGTTCGTTGGTAAGCGTATCTCTTGAGAACGGCCGGACCGATTGTTTAGTTTTTTAGGCTCTAGGGTTTTTAAGGAAAGAAAAAATTTAAAAATTGTGAAATTCGGTAAAAACTAAAAGTGCTTCTTTCTAGGGGATTTTCGTATGAAGTCAAGACCATATTGACATTTTGACAGGACGACATCTGTCGGGCCAGCTAGTACTTCAATAAAACTTACTTTCACAGTGAGCAGTCGTGTTTTCTTGCCCTCCATCTGGACAATCAATTTCGCGCCCATGTCCTTTTCTCTGAAACAAAAAAGAAAATTTTACATATTTTGTGGATTTTCGGTTTCCTTGCATGGCGTAACCCACACGCAATTGCAATCCGCTCACACAATCCTACTAATATTATAAATGTGAAAGTTTGTACGTTTGGATGTTTGTTACTCAATCACGCAAAAACGTCTGAACGGATTTGGATGAAATTCGGCACACAGATAGTTTATAACCTGGATTAACACAAAGGATACTTTTTATCCCGGTACTACGTTGCCGTGTGATAATATCCGACCTCCACGCGGGCGAAACATAGCCTAATTTAGCTGCAGCCGCCATCAGGCTGCAGATATAAGAGATTCGCAGGAGAGAGAGAGAGAGAGAGATTCCAAAGTAACAGACAGCCGACGGGACTAAGATGGTTCACACTGGCATCCACTATAACTAGAAGGAATACGTAGTCCACACAAGCTTCAGGAATCCTATATTCTTGAAAATATACACATCTCATTCTTGTACAGACGCCAGCACATCAAGCTACCCGAACCTGTCAAATTTACCCAATCAACTTTGAACCTTATGCTTTAGCGATAAAGTTGAAAATAGACAGATTTATTTATTTATTTCTACATCTACAAGTTATCTTAATTTATGTTATGAACTATGCCCCGCAAAACCGTTTTCACGGTTTATGTGCTGGCTGGCTTCTGTACGTTTTATAATTAAGTACTTTTTTTTTTTAAGTTGAAAGCTGATTGATGTTTTTTTGGAGCTTGGCATACCTGCCAGCCATTTTTTTTTTCAAAATGTCGGCCATCTGTGCTACAAGATGTAAGCAAAAAAATATGGATGCCACGTAATCAACATTCAACGTTCAAACCCCTTTTAAAAAAAAAACCGGCCAAGTGCGAGTCGGACTCGCCCATGTAGGGTTCCGTAGCAGCAAGTAACATAATATAAAAGTTCTTGTAGTTCGTTGTAACTTTGTGAAAGGTAAATTGCGGTTTTCGATTTATGACGTATTAAAAAAAAACTACTTACTAGATCTCGTTCAAACCAATTTTCGGTGGAAGTTTACATGGTAATGTACATTATATATATTTTTTTAATTTTATCATTCTCTTATTTTAGAAGTTAGAGGGGAAGGACACACATTTTACCACTTTGGAAGTGTCTCTCGCGCAAACTATTCAGTTCAGAAAAAAATGATATTAGAAACCTCAATATCATTTTTGAAGACCTATCCATAGATACCCCACACGTACAGGTTTGATGAAAAAAAATTTTTGGAGTTTCAGTTGTAAGTATGGGGAACCCCAAAATTTATTGTTTTTTTTCTATTTTTGTGTGAAAATCTTACTGCGGTTCACAGAATACATCTACTTACCAAGTTTCAACAGTATGGTTCTTATAGTTTCGGAAAAAAGTGGCTGTGACATACGGACGGACGGACAGACATGACGAATCCATAAGGGTTCCGTTTTTTGCCATTTGGCTACGGAACCCTAAAAAGCAAATCTTCCGTTCTCCATTTAATCGAAAAAACTAAAATAGAAAAACATCCAGACACGACTCCGTACCCAATCTTTCACGGAAAAAATAAGTGCTATTTAAGGAATTCTAGGTTCCGTATGGCATAAAATGTTTTGTTTATAAACCGGATATAGGTCTGTACAATTTCCCTCCAGTGCAGAACGACGCGACGTCGCCTTTGTACGACCGGAGACATCGCACTTCCTGTTTCCGGCAAAATGACTAATGTAACAAGGTACAACTAGGTATACCTTGGCAGATGTTGAAGTATGGGTCTAAATATACCTAGATGTTTCCAAGACAGATGAGATGTTTCTCTGCCCTTTGCAAGTAGTTCCACAGGGTACTTCTGTTAATTTCTGAAATGTACCTAGTATAGACTAAAGTACAGACGCCAGAACATCAAGCTACTAGAATCTGTCAAACTTTAATAGATTTTCAACTTTATGCTAAAGTAAAAGATACAGAGTTGATTGGAAAAATTTTACAGTTTCGGGTAGCTTGATGTGCTGGCGTCTGTACGTTTATTAATTTTGAGTAAACAATTACGAACGAAGGCAGAGGCAGGCTTTTCGCGCGTTTTTTATTTTTTCACAAACTTTTTTTAATTTGGCTCGCACGCGTTTTACTTTATCATACAGCCTTTTACTTGTTCATACAATGTTCGTGATTAATCTCTTTGATGATTGGAACATTTACTAATAATATCCACATTCCAAATTCAAATCACTTTTATTCCCTAGGGATTAAAGAGCTACGTAAACAGGGACTAAAAAGTCCCTGTTTACGAAGAATACACTAGCTCTTTTTGAATAGATTTTGAATACATTTTTGCAAGGTTAAGAGCCTATAAGGTAGTATAGGCTCTTAACCTTGCAAAAATGTATTCAAAATCTATTCAAAAAGAGCTAGTGTATTCAGCTAAAATTCACTCTTTATCTCGCTCATACGATACTGCTCGCGGACTGAGTGAGAGCGAGACAGAGTGCGGTGCTTGGCGGCAGGCAGCGCCAATAGTTTAGGTATTTGCTTTTTACAGTGAAAATAATGGTAATTATAAAAAAGTAAATAACATAAGACCTGCTTTAAAGTAAGTTCAGTTACTATGCAAAGTTTCATGATCTAATTTGAAGTATTTTTTGAATACCAGCGGTTTATTGTTCGGGTTAGAGGTAACTTTGGATTTTTTTTCTATCGAGAAAATTTTATGGAATCGTGTTTTCGTCTAACATAAGACTTAGCATTAATCCTCAACTTTACCATATATTTATTTTAAAATTAATGGTGCAGTATTTTCGACATAACGGAGGATCAGGCTAAGCCATTTGAGGTAGTATAGGCTCTTAACATGACGCAAAAGTTCACACACGCAACCTTTTCATTCCGCGACTGTACTTTGATCATAGAGATCAGACATTCACATAAGTAAGCATAAATGTGAGCTAGTTGTTTTTTTTTTACGGGCCGTAGTTCATGCTCCGCTGATCTAGTCATCGTTTGTCATGTCTTTATAGATACGCCAACGACAATGGTCGGAATGGAATGCGCGGAGGTCTAAGGTTTACTGCAATTACACATTGAGTCCTGCTAATGAATACTTTTACGTTCGTTCGTCTAGTGGTCGCAAGCCCCACTGCTGGGCATGAGGTCGTGGTTTTGATTCCCAGCGACCTAATTGCGTAACACACTATCAATCTCAATCTGAATCATTTTTGAAGGATATTACTAATCCATTGCTTCATATGTTCGAAAAAATTGTCTGCTCATCAACGTAAATAACGCAATGAATGTTGTTGAACTGTCAAAATGAAAGCCATTGCTACTGATAGTGTCTTATGCAATTGACAACATTTCAAACCTGACACGACCTTAAAATAAAAATACTATTTCTTTATTTTCGTATCCTGAGTTCAAATATATTTTTATTTTATTTTTTTATTTCTAAATTTCTGAGAAAAAAAATAAAAATCAAAAAACATGTGATGACGTCACATAAACGGCGGAATGAGGTAGTTACCTTTGCGCATTCCAATGTCTTTGATTGAAAACATTATAACAAACAAGATTTATGTCAATGTCACCTAAGAAGTGTAACTAGAAAACAACTAAAAAACTGAATTGAATTCAACAATATTTTTTCCTATCAACTCGACACGCTGCTTACTGTTAATATTATCAATTTTTGATTGATATTTCGCCAATAAAATGGATCCCAATGAAAAATATACGCCAATGACGGAACCAAAACAACGACTGAGACAAGTGACATCTAACAGTTTTTTTGACGGGTCACAATAAAGCAAAGGTAATATCGCCATTCTACCGTCATCTGGCACTTACGTCTTTTTAGAATACACTGAATTACAAAGTTAAAATTATGAATGAAAAGTACATAATTTCGAAAAACGAAAAAATATGGGTGCCCTAGATTTGAATTTACTTTTATATAACGTAATAATACATGCAGGTTAAAAATATGAAATGTTGTCAATTACCCTGCTGGTCGAGCAGGTGTTATGGGGTTTTTTCCATCAGGAAAATCTTAGTAGCAGCCCGGAGACTGGATCTGTGTTCGGAGGATGGCAATAAGCTCGCCTCTTAGGTACTATATGGCACATACACATGACTGGCGAAATTTGGGTGTCCAATACCTAAGTATATACACCGTGAAATTTTAATCACCGTTTTCCTCTTAAGGGGAATGGGTAGTTGTAGCCCGCGAAATTCAATTTTTCTTACGTTTTTTGCAATTTTCAGGTCAGTGTCAGGTTGTATCTTGATCAAAATATGATTCGCGACAATAACAGGTACGTATTTACAGAATTATAATAATTAGAATCATTAATACATCTTTCTAAGTTAGATTTCTACCGTTAAGAACAAATCTCGCATGGAAAAGTGTTGGTGGTAGAAATCTAACTTAAACAGATGTATTAATGATTCTGATGATTATAATTCTGTGAATACGTACCTGTTATAGTCGCGAATCAAATTTTCATCAAGATACAACCTGACACTGACCTGAAAATTGCAAAAAACGTAAGAAAAATTGAATTTCGCGGGCTACAACTACGCATTCACCTTAAGGGGTCATTGTACCTACTCATCATTAAGAACAACTTTTACTATGGGGCCAAACATGAAATCGCGAAAAAAAAATCAGCTGTTCCCTACACTTTGACGAGTTATGCGAAATTGCGAACATAAATGTAGGAAACAGCTGATTTTTTTTCACGATTTCAGGTTTGGTCCCATAGTAAAAGTTGTTCAACAATGACCCCTTAAGAGGAAAACGGTGATTAAAATTTCACGGTGTATAATGTTTGTGCATTTTCTTTAAAAAAAACTACTGAACCAATTTGGTTCGCCTTTTGCTTTAAGTCTACAAACATAAAAAAATAAACACATTAGCTAACGAAGATAACAAAATACAAGTTAGCGACAGCAGTGACTCATACGCAAACGTCGTTATCGACCTAATGAAGTTTAAAATGTTTTTATTTTTATTGGTTTGTGTGATTCAGCATTTATTTGTGTTGACTGTCGGTAGCGGCTTTATATTCGCCCACGTTACAGTTATATCCTTGTTAAAATTTCGTGTAAACAACTTTGTTCTTCTTCTTAAATTCTTAGCATGTCGATAGCAATCTAAATGTACTCGGCCCAGAATTCGGCTAAGTACTTTGTTTCGCGCCATCACCAGTGTCCATCAGTACCTGTAACGTGCAGCTGACAGGACACGCAGGACACGATATTAAGGTGAATGCGTAGTGGTAGCCCGCGAAATTCAAGTTTTCTTACTTTTTTTGCAATTTGCAGGTCAGTGTCAGGTTGTATCTTGATAAAAATTTGATTCGCGACTATAATAGACATGTATTTACAGAATTATAGTCATTAGAATCATTAATATATCTCTTTAAGTTAGATTTCTACCATAAACACTTTTCCATACGAGATTTGTTCTTAACGGTAGAAATCTAACTCAGAAAGATGTATTAATGATTCTGATGATTATAATTTTGTAAATACGTACCTGTTATAGTCGCGAATCAAATTTTGATCAAGATAAAACCTGACACTGACCTAAAAATTGCAAAAAACGTAAGAAAATTTGAATTTCGCGGGCTACCACTGCGCATTCACCTTAAGGGTGCATTCCGAGTTAGGACTGTAATCGATATTATCGATTTGAGCGTGCTTAAACCCGTACCGAATTACGTTTAAGCACCCTCAAATCGATTATATCGATTACATTCCTAACTCGGAACGCGGCATAAGTGCCCCATCGTTTGTGGAAACGCACCACATTTACATTCCAAGGCGGAGTCGTCTATGAATACGAGTGGTGAAGGGCGGGCGTTTTGGGGGACTGTTTTTTGTTATTTTGACGTTTGAAAAGTGCTGATTCTAAGCCTAGTTTGAATTTGACTTTTGATTTTGAAAAATCTCCACCTAAACAGGTTTTCCTTGCTTTGGCCAACCGGATTCTGTATAAAGACTTCCAGGTTACTCAAGGTAACTGATAGTGAGGTGGGGTGGACGTATGGTTTGGGTAAAGAAGCACTGTCTCGCCACAGCTTCAGTCTTTTTTGTGACCGTTCGCCAGTGAGAATTTTAGCCGACGAAAAAAGATGGAGGTTCTCATTTTATTTGAGAACGGCATCATGTCTTCTTTTTCCATACTTATCTTTTAGTCATCTCAGTAGTCACCCCCATTCTAGCCATAAATATCATCTTTCACACAGTCCATCCATCGTTTCTCTGGTCTTCGCCTACTCTTATAGCCCACATTCATACTCAAAGCTTTCCTCACGACATTTTTCTCGTTCCTCTGCATTCCACACATCTTTTCAGTCAATGATGCCACTTTTATATTAGGTATATGTAACATAACCTTTTCGTTATGCAGTGGGTGCCAGAAGGCGGGCGTCGTCGCCGAAGCAGGCCTAGGAAACGCTGGCGTGACGACCTGGATGCCTTTACAGGAGATTGGTCGGGGAAGGCAACGCACAAAGAACAATGGAAAGCTATGGGGGAGACTTGACCAGCAGTGGGATATTACAGGTCGAAAAAAAAGCGACTTTACTGATAGAGAACATCTATTATTTTATTAGTCAGTCCCAGGACCAACTATTCTAAATTCAATTCCTATTTACCGACTACGGCGAAGCAAAAACGAAGGTTATTATTTTGACCAGTATGTATGTATGTTCCTCTGTCCCTCATAACTTCTAAAATACTTATCATAATTTAACAAATGGTAGGTAGGTATCGCTGGAAGCGAGAGGCGGAATTAATGCCGGAGGCATCTTCTAACAGTCAACAGATTTCCACTCAAACAAATATCAGCTTTATGCAAATGTAAAATTAAGTTGATTTTAGATTGACTCTCGCATAGGGAGGAGGCCTGTGTCCCAGCAATGGGAACATTATAGGCTGAGTATGTAGGTAAAATATTGATAAAAAACATAATTTTACATTACTAAAGATGCCTTCTACTAATTAACTACCCATGTTATTTTTTATAAAAAAAACACACAAAAATATGTGTTGTACAGTTACCTTTTATTTTGAATGCACACAATGCTAATAAGTTTACATTTTCTGTTATAACTGTGATATTCATAAAGAGTATACTTAGGTGAATATATGAATAATGAATGTTGTAATTTTTAGGTTGGCTGATGACTTCATAATTTTGCTAGATTGTGCCCGTGACTTAGTCTGAGTGAAATTTCTTGTTCCCCCGTGATAGCAGACATACTGACAAAAGGCACTACCTTTGATAAACATTTGTATTGCCTATCAAAAATGGGGTTTGTTTTGATAGAGGAGGGCGTCTCTCGCTCTCTCTCACCTTGTCTATGTAAGTAGCGTGATTTTTGCTTAGGGGGCATCCATTAATTACGTGAGGCGTTTTTGGGGGGCCCCTCCCCCCCAAGCCGATTCTCACCCAATCTCACGCAAGTCTCACGTAATTTTTTTTCCGCAAGAAATAGTGTAAAATTGCGAGAAAACTGGGTAGAATTAATCTTAACTAGTCTTAAATAAAAATAATTAAGAAATTGTTTTTTTTTTAAAATAAATCCAACGCAATGAAGCATAGATTAACGTATTTACACTGAAAACATGCATTTTGAACAATTTCACGTGAGATCAGAGGGAGGGGGAGGAGGTCGATCAAAATCCCACGATATCTCACTAAGAGGGGGTCAAAAAATCGCCAAAATCACCTCACGTAATTAATGGACGCCCCCTTATGAGAAATACACTTTTATTTATCTAATCGTCTTTTCGTTCAATATATAATTGCACCACAAATATCCTTCACCCCGGACCACCTCGTCGCATCGCATCGCCTTCCCGAGCTTTTACTGCTTTATCGCTTAGTGTTCTTGCTGCCTTTATTTCTTTTTGCTCGATTTCTAAGAGTCCTAGCGTGATATTACACCTCCCTCAAGAATTGGCCTATCAAATCCAAAAAGATTTTTTCAAATCCGACCGGTAGTTCCTGAGATTACTGCGTTCAAACAAACTCCTCAGCTTTATTATTACTATACTAGCAAAAAAGCTATATATTTTTTCTTGTTATTTTTGCCATCAACATACTAATCGTCGGCTTATTGCAAGAACTCATTAAATGCAAAAAATCACTAAATACGTTTTTATCTACATATAGTGGACTTCTTTTGACACATTCTACAAAAGGCAAAAACTCACTAATTTCTATCTAGTCTAGTCTAGGATAATATGGGCAAATCAACATAACCACTAACTAAATCAAACTAAAATACCATTTATCTCAGAATAGTGAATATGTCATATAATGACTTCTTGCAATAAGCCGACGTAATGATAATGAATGGCTTTTGTGATCATGGTTTATTTGTTATTTTTTGTCAGATGTAGCTATCAAAAAAGTAACAATTCATTTATTTATTTATTTTCTAACATACATCTATCATTACTTGGAAAAACATTGCGATAGTGTACTTATCTAAACTCTTATCCTAACTTTTTACTAACACATTCTTATAATTAAATTTTGTAATGTATTACAAACAATGCATTATTTGTGAACTCACTCAGAGAACAACAGGATTTTTTTTATTTTATTAATAACTAGCTGCGCCCCGCGGTTTCACCCGCATAAGTTTCGATCCCGTGGGAATATCGGGATAAAAACTATCCTATGTCCTTTCTCAAGTTCCAAACTATGTCTGTACCAAATTTCACACAAATCGGTTCAGTAGTTTAGGCGTGAAGAAAAGACAGACAGACAGACAGAGTTACTTTCGCATTTATAATATTAGTTTGGATTTTTTCTTATCAAAAGTACAAACCATGTATGCGTAGTCATTACATGTAATGTATTGTCTGACTCTACAGGGTGAAATTTAATTCATGGGCATCCTTTTAAGGGGTCATTGTAATCATCATTATGAACAACTTTTACTATGGGACCAAACCTGAAATCGCGAAAAAAAATCAGCTCTTTCCACATTTTGACGAGTTATCTGAACATAAATGCAAGGAACAGCTGATTTTTTTTTCGGATTTTAGGTTTAGTCCCATAGTAAAAGTTGTTCATAATGATGAGTACAATGACCCCTTAAAAGGATGCCCATGAATTTAATTTCACCCTGTAGACAACACAGGGTAAACAGAATTCAAAAGAAAAAAAAATCTTCCTCCCTGTACTGCCCCCCATAGTGAAAAACATGTATCTAACAAAAAGTAAAAACGGAGAAATAAATGTTTTAATGATTGAAACGGGAAATTAATTGCTGTTGATTGGAAAATTAATTACCAGAGGAAGTTAGAAAAATATTAAAAATACAGGCAGATGCGCCTTTTTTTCTGATTCCGGCAATGTATGTAACTCAAATCTGGAAAAAATGTTAGATGCATCTTTTTCCCTACAGAAGGCAGTGTACGTCAGGAGGAATGCACTTGGTTACGTTAACTCACTCTTCAGTTATTAATAAGACTTAGGGCTGATTTTCCAACGGCAGACAACTTTACAGTTGTTTAAAAAAAAACATACAAAATCTGTCGAAGGTCAATTTTTATTCTACAAATTAAAATTATCTGACAATTGAAAAATCAGCGTTTGAAGGGGTTTAGTTATAAACAATGATTAAAGTTATGTGACATTCAAACATCAAAAATGTATGGTTAGACAGTCGCTAATCACTACTTAACATTAAGCAATGTTTATGAATAAGGGGGAAAGAATATAACTACAGCAGACTTTAAGTGACCAGCAAGGGCACTCAAGTGTAACATAAGCACTAAAATTCATTCATCTGCCTTAGCGTGAGAAACACTAATAACAAAGTCTATTATAAATAGGAACTCCCAACCATGCATCATTGTTTACAACGCTCGAGATGATAAACAAGCATTCCAATAAGCTACCACATACAGTTCACACTGCAATTTTATCTTGTTTATTTAGGTCACTGACTTTTTTACATTTTTTCGACAGCTTTCATCTAAACGGCATACCCGAGGTACAGTTTGTGCTCCAAATGCAACTGAACCGTGAAAGTCATTGTCATTTATCATGACATCATTGCTTTTTTGCACTTTCAAATGCCATGAAAAAGTTTGATATTTTATCAACTTAAAACCCTCGACTCTTCGTCGATAATCTCTCAAATCATTACGATGAACATACAAAACAACATAATACAGATAATCATCAACACAGTACGTCAGAATCAGTGAAACATCAGTATTTCATGTAATACGTAAACTCCCCCAAAACATTGGGTATAAATTGAACTTTCCTGAGCACGGTATCTACTCACCTTTGATTGAATGGGCGAACCCTTACAGCCACTTTCACCGAAGCCATTGTCACACATTATATTGTCAATAGTTACAATTTTATTTTAAAATTACATTTATCCACACAAATACGACACCACAAAGCAAGTTGACATTTTTATATTTGATTGACTGACTGACAGTTTGTCCAGTGACGTTGCAATACGGAAAAATAAATGAATTCTCGCTTGCTGGCTACAACAAAACGCTTTTTTTTTTAATATTTAATTAGTGAAAGCAATAAATTAATTAATGTAAAAACTTCTACTATACACACGCTATTTCTAGTCATTATTATTTAGCAGGAAAGCCCGCGAAATAGCGAAGAATGTTTTTTTCTTTCTTTAGAATTTTAGAGTTGCGCTTAGTAGTAGTAGTTAGTCGCGTGAAGTTTAGTAAGAATCTATTTTCATTTTTATCATTTCTTAGAAAAAAAAAGAATTAAAAACTAAAAAACCCGACTGCGGAAAAAAACGTAAGTTAAGAAAAATAGAAAAGCTAAAAACGAGCCCATTTTAAATTAAATAAAAGTTGGAAGCAGGCGGGACCCATCACCCATTTGAGTTTGGAAATATAATAAAAATGGAATGGTGGTATGGTATGGGTCCCGCCTGCTTCCAACTGTTACTTTTACTTTTCTAGGAAACTTTTTTATACAATTTAGGACTCGTATTATAAAATTTTACTTTTTAGTCGAGTTGCAATAATTTGTTAGTAAATTTTTGCACTACTCTACTGCTGTCGATTTCTAGCTGTCGCAGGAAAGGTTAGAATTTAATCATTTTATTTTTGCAAAAAGAATTGGTAATTATGACAGGATCTTTCGTTTATTAATCGTTATTGTAGTTAAATCCCGCTCTTATATGTGTTTTCTAACTACAATAGCTGCAAAATAAAAATTGACATTGGAGGTAAGTTGGGGTAACGTTACATAATAATGTGTGTATATTCTTCCGTCAGATAGCCAATCGTCACGATGTCGGACTCCGCGGGCCGCCCCATGAAATTCCCCTACACGTTCAGCGCCAAGATCGCGCAGTTCCCGTTAAAGTTCTACGTCCAGAACCAGTGGATCTGGAAGTACTGGATGATCGGAATCGCCGTCTCTGTCCCCGTCTTCTACAAGATCCACAAATTGGGTAAGTTTTCAATCAAATTATACTATAAGTTAAGGGTAGTTTATTTTGACGAAGTTTGATTCTTAAAAGGTTTTCAATGTTCCTACCTGACGACGGTAGGAAGTCCACCATACCACATTGTTCTGTCAGAACCTACAGCTATCGTCTATTCAAACTTATGTTTCAAATTGGAATTATTTCAAGTTAAACAAATGTCAACTTTATTTTAATGAAAATTAAGTTGATTTCAGAGTGACTAGCACTATTGAAAAAGTTAAAAAAATGTTTGAAGTTGTAGCGTAAACTGAACTTCATTGTGTAGAATTAAAGATAATTTTCCATAAACTCATATTTGTTTACATTTTTGGCAAATATGTCTCGAATGCAGTATAATATCACTGTTACAGTAAAATAGTGGAGTTGGAATAGTATAGGACAAACAATATAATATTCGTAATTTTAGTAATTTATATATCTAATTAGTATTTATTTAATTTTAGTAATTTCCATCATTTGAGACCAATATACAATTAGTGAAGTCTCATCTAGTTTCCTTTTCTTAATGCCTTATTTAATCTTTTATGCTAAGTGCATCATATGAGCTCAACTGTCACTAATGAGACACAGTTCCTCTTCTATTGTTATCTAACTTGATAACCTTGCCTAACAGACAAGAGGCGAGAATGTGGATACTAATATTATGTATATTGTCCTTTTCAGCTAACTCCCCCGGCAACGTCAGCAAATGGGCCGAGATGAGGAGGAAGGAGGCTGCAGAGCACCACTAAATTAAGTCCAAAAACAATAGTAACGGGTTATAAGGAAACCAACTTGTGTGATTTATTTATGTTGTAAGCGAATATTAAATCATGTAATAGTTATCTTGCATTTTATTTTTATTAATATTTAAATCTTGTTATCAAATCCTTGTGACCTGGGGCCTCAAAATCTGCATAGGTATTACTTACAGATTTTGAAGATAGAGTTGTCACTACTATAATAAAAACCTACACTTTTTAATTTAAAAAAGTCGAAAATAAGTAAAACCACTCTGCTCTGTGAAGTTCGACAGATGTCAATCAATCAACTCAGCCTATTGCAGTCCACTGCTGGACATAGCCCTCTCCGAGGCTGCGCCACAACACGCCTTCCGCATCCAGTCTGCCCCATCCACCATCTAGGTCGTCGGTCCATATAGCTGGAGGGCGTCCTACGATACGCGATCTCCACTCCAAGACTCGTCTGCTTCACCGGCCATCGGTCCTTCGACACAAACATGGCCAGCCCAATACCACTTCAGTTTGCTTACTCTGCAAGCTATGTTTGTAACAGCGGTTTTTTCGGATGATATCATTTCTGATGTTATCCTTCAAGAGTTAAAAAAAACAACGAGTACGGCCAGCTCAGCGACCTTGAATTTGTGAACCAACCCGACTGTCAGTGTCCACCTTTCGGCACCGTATGTCATGACGGGACATGCACGACATTGCGGGATAGGCCACGAGAAGACTAGTTTTCCAAACGCAGCTCAACCTATAACTGGATCCTTCCGTCGGCTTCTTTGTGTCTTCCGAGCTGGATGACTTGCCCTTGGTAAACATACTCTTTCACAAAATTGATAGACCGAATGGCATCTGACCACTGACCTGTATTATACAGGGTGAATTTTTCAAGTGGGTGTGGATGGCCGAATCCGAAACTATGAGGAATAGCGAAAACTACTCAGAGGAGTCTCGGGCTCGATTTTGATGAAAACTAAAACTGCATCTTTGTATTTTTGAAAAATCATTATTTCTAGCCAGGAATCGAACATTTTAAATTTGAAAAAAAAAAACACTATTATTACACCATTCGATAGTGTCGCCAATAAGGATCGAATTCTGGGAAGTAATGACGATAATGTTATAGGTATTATGTACCGACCTTTTTGTTGTCTTTTTAAGCTATTGCATAGCTTTTATCGCGGGCTTTGAGCGCGGCGACCGAATCAAGAAATTCCGTAACGAAAATAAACCTAACACCCCCACTCCGACCGGCACAGCGGTGCGGCGTTGAAAGCCGTGCGTCGTCTAACGTCGTTTCAGTTCGGCAGACTTCGGCACGGTGTTTGTGTGCGTGCGACTAGACGTATGCGTGTAGACTGTACGAAGCTCGCACGGATCGAGACGAGCTCCTTACTGTAACTTGAATTAATATCAAATAAAAAAAAAAAACGAGTGTGCTTATGACCACACGACTGAAGTGAAACTTCAAACGTATTTGGCTATGAGAGGAAGAGAGAAAGAAAATGTGCGCGCGCACTGATTTCTCTTGCTTATATCCCCCACTCAACTCCCCTTCGCCTCGCCCGTAGCCCGTAGACATGGGTCGTACTTGCAAAATCAAGTACCAGGGCTTCCAAGTACGTCCACCTTAAGAAACCAGGCCCTAAAACCAGGGCTCGAGATACTTTCAAGTATTTTCTATCTGCATCAAAAATTGATCTATAACTTCATACAAATATTTATTATTTATTTATTTATTTATTTATTAACCCAACATCACTATCATGACAGGAATTTCCTAATTCAATAGTGTGGCCATAGTTACAGTTTCATCATTTACTACTCGTATAACATATTTTATACATCGTGGTTTTTGTGAACTCACTCAGAGAACAAGTAAAAATATCTATGCTGTCTGCTACGTCATTGAGTATACGCAAGGTACGCGTTATAGGGGCTTTACTCAGTAGATTGGTCCTACTACTGGGCACCGCCAATAGCCGCGGCTGTCGCCTTCGCCATACATAATTGTCGGGCACACACAGGTTTATTTCTTTTAATATACCTGGGTTTGAAGTCTTGCCACGTAATAATTTAAAAATATAGGTAGCAAGAGCCATGTCCCTCCTTGTTTCCAATAAGAAGTACAATCGCGTAATCAAACAAAAGCCCTGTTGGAAGTAAAAAGTACTTGCATAGAAAATTGACCCGTGAATTCCTATAAATAAGGAGCACAATCGCGTTTACAAATAAATACTTTTACAAACCATTAAAGTAAAAATACTTGCATACGAAATTGTTCCGTAGACTCTTACGGAGTTGTATGGAGTGTCCGAGGTGTAGTAAGAGTCTTACCACACCTCGGACACTCCATACAACGCTCGCAAAATAATTACCTAGTACTACTACATAAACAAATGACGTTTGTATACGTGCAAATGTGTGCGTGAAATCTAGTAGCGTAAAAAAAAATGGCGCGGTAAGCAATTTGTGTCGAGGAACCGAACGACGACGGCGGCGGCGCTGCCCGAACGTGTGCATTATTATGAAGTGACCATGTAGTTCAATTGTTTATTTATATAGTCGGGTTCGTAATGAAATAAAAACACTAAAATAGTTTAGTTTAAATGACTTGTCTGTAAATAATCGGTTATTAAATCGCATGTTATTAAAAATGCGAAATCTTACAAACAGTTTATGTAAATACGAATTCGGAAAAGCATCACAATATCCAACAATCGTGATTAAAACTCAAATAAAACTTTTCGTGTCAGCAATAGTACAGCGCTGCGGTTCGCGAGCGCCCTTGCTAAAGAGTCGGCGACGAATACCTCGAAGTGCGGGGTGAGGTGCGGTATCTGATATGAGGGCGAAGAAGGGAGTGTCCTTTCTGTACGTAGTACTATTAAGTATTCTGTGCTCTTACTGATAAGGAGCATGATCGCATTTGCGAAAACAAACGCGGTTGTTGAACTATTTGAGTCCTACGTACTCCAGCGTCGAGGCACGACGGAGCGAGATACTTTCAAGTATTTTCTATCTGCATAGAAAATTGATCCATAACTTCATACAGATAAGAAGTACAATCGCGTATTCAAAAGCCCCGTTGGAAGTAAAACTACTTGCATAGGAAATTGATCAGTGACTTCCTATAAATAAGGAGCAAAATCGCGTTTACAAATAAATACTTGCAAACCATTAAAGTAAAAAATACTTGCATACGAAATTGTTCCGTAGACTCTTACTGATAAGGAGCATGATCGCATTTGCGAAAACTAACGCGGTTGAGTACCTACGTATTTGAGCGAGTAGCCGTATAAGGTACTTTATAGTCTTGCAAGTATTTTGAGTCGGTACCTGGTGTGCGTACTTGGAAGCAAAAACCTGGTCGAGTAAATACGTATCTTCCCTACTTGCCCGATCACACTTTTCGTAACGCTTACGTCACGCGTTCGCCAGCTTACTCTCCAAGTCAAGTGTGCGTAAAGAAGTTTCACGTAAATAATTTTGACACAACAAAAATCGAATTTGACAATCGCGACTCGTCGACACGTGGTACAGACGCCAGCACGTCAACCTACCCGAAACTGTCAAATTTTCCCAATCAACTTTGAACCTTATTCTTTAGTAATAAAGTTGAAAATCTATTGAAGAAATCTGACAGATTGTAGTAGGTTGATGTGCTGGCGTCTGTACTTATTTGCCCTAACCCCGTGTATTGTTTTTTAGAGCCGCATGCGCGGAGGGGGCGGCCTTGGCGTGTTTTTTAAGGAATTTTTCACTTTTTGTATGGAAAATATGAAAAATGATTACCTACATGTTGGGTTTTAGGAGTTTAAGAGTATCATAAAGGGGGTCGAAATTTTCATTATTTTTGCGATAGGACGCACCATTTTCGAGATATAAGCAAAAGAAAAAAAACTTAATACGTATTTGGCTATGAGAGGAAGAGAGAAAGAAAACGTACGCGCGCACTGCTTTGTCTTGCTTATATCCCCCACTCAACTCCCGTTCACCTCACCCGATCACACTTTTCGTTACGCGTTCGCCAGTTTACTCCACAAGTCAAGCGCGCGTAAAGAAGTTTTCCTTCAAAAACATACAAACAGCCGAACATAGTACCTCCTCCTTTTTGTGAAGTCGGTAAAAATTACTTGCATACGAAACTGTTCCGTAGACTCTTACTGATAAGGAGCATGATCGCATTTGCGAAAACTAACGCGGTTGAGTACCTACGTATTTGAGCGAGTAGCCGTATAAGATACTTAATAGTCTTGCAAGTATTTTGAGTCGGTACCTGGTGTGCGTACTTGGAAGCAAATACCTGGTGTAAAAACCCGGTCGCATATTCATGCGACCGGGACCGGGTTTTTACACCAGGTATTTCCAGCTATTTTTTACGTACCTTCCCTACTCGCCCGATCACACGTTTTCGTAACGCATTCGCCAGTTTACTCCCCAAGTCAAGCGCGCCTAAAGAAGTTTCACTTCAAAAATATTGCATAAGTTAATAAAAAATGCTATGCTTTACCGCGGCAGTCCCCGAGTGCCACACGTATTTTTGTTTCAAGTGTTTAACAGTGGAAACTTGTAAATGGCCTTCAAATGCATACTGTTTAAGAGCACTGTTTAAATTAGCTGTAAGAATATAATAAATACAATAAGGACCCATTATTTAATATTCAATTTAATGTACCCAAGGTTTTGAAAGAGTCTTTTTCGTTCCAGATGTTTGTGTGCAGCCTATGGCTATGGGTTAAATATGAGTTCAGAGGTTTAGTCAAAATAAAAAATACAGGAACTGTACGTGGGTGCTTTATTCACTACAATATAAATTAATATAAAACTTATAAATTACATAAATAAATAATCGCTGACAAAATGATCCTCATTATTATGGAAAAACAAATCACTGAGAACAATTGACATATTACCGTTATTATGTAGGAATGCACTGGTACGATTTAGTTGTACAGTCAGCCACTACCATCGCTAACTCCCGACGGGTGCGCAGAACTCCAACCATCAGACATGCTGCGTTAATACTAGACGTAGGTATACCGACGTGCTTAAAAATTTTCAAGAATAATAAACAAATAGTGCAATGTTACGTAATTATTCTGGCTGACTGTACCATACAACAAGGTTACGATACAGCAAAACTAATCATGTTTGTGAAAGTTTTGAGTATTCATTACCTACAATTAAAATCACATAAAAATAGCAACCATGTCCAAGAAATACAATTCTTCGTTTTCCTAATAATATCAAATTAAAAAATCGGCTATGCCTCTGTATAAAAAACCCAATGCTGTTTCAACTTAAAAAGAAAACAAATAAAATTTAGCAAAACAAAACACAACTTTGAGTTCGATTGATCGAAAACACGAGATTTAATTGTTGTATGAAATAAAAGCTACGTTCAAACTTATGCACTAACAATTTTAAAACTAAAACTAATTTCTAAAAGGCTTGTACACAATGGTGATTAATGGCCCATCAAGGTCCATCAGAACGTCGAAAATGATCACAGAAGCCATGGTGTACGGACGCCTGAAGGTGTCCACTGATGTGCTACATGAGCTTGTAACATTATAACTTTACATAATTAAAAAATCACTCAAAACGTTAAAACTGCTAATTCCGTATTCACGTGTAAATGCTTGTCACAAAATATGTAGCACAAAAGTGTCAATAAACAATAATAACTTCGAACACAAGCCTTTACTGTCACGATATGAATAATTACAACATTCTGATGTCATTAATGAGGTTTCACTAAATGCAAAATCGTCAAATCAAGGGTGGTTATACAAAACTTCGAAGTAACTGTTTTTCTTCAAGATAGTGGACAGAAAATGCTCAAGTAAAGTTGATGATTAAAAATCGGAAATGACAAATTCAATCAGTCATGCAATCAGAACAATGCCGATTTAATTGTTAATATTTTATACACATAATAACATGCATTAAAGGGCCGCGGCAAACCTACTTTCCGCCATTTTGTTTTTGTTTTTTTCAAAATGGCGGCCACGCTATAGGCTAAAAAAAATCAATAGCTGACAGCAAGTCGGTATGCCAGGCTCCAAAAAATCTCCAATCCCCTTTTAATTGATGCCAAGCACTATTATAAAACATTTGTTGTAAAAAGGACATTCATTATAATCGGGTGACAATATTAAAATATTATTCAATCAATCGATTAAGTTATCATTATCCAAAAAGTAGGTACAGACGCCAGCACATCAAGCTACTACAATCTGTCAAATGTCATTAATAGATTTTCAACTTTATCGCTAAAGCATAAGGTTTAAAGTTGATTGTGAAAATTTTACAGTTTCGGGTAGCTTGATGTGCTGGCGTCTGTACCATTTAATTTGAAAAGCCACAAAAGAAGTTGTAGTAACATATAATTATCGAGAGTTGTAACAGTTATAATGACAACATTTACATAAAGATGGAATGAATTCTTTTCAAATACTCAGGGCAGTAATATTGTATGTTAAGTATATGTTTTTCTTTAAATATTTTAATGTAGTTCTTAGGAACTATAAACCAATCAAACGCTAGCGTATTTATGACCGGATAAACTTGCCTTATTTTTTTTCGCCAGTCGAATTGATGAACCATTTATTATAGAGCCTAGAAAACTCCTCCGAGGCCGGGCGTATACGTCCGAAATGCCTTTCTGAATAAAATTCAGCACGTGAATGAACTGGTAAATTCATAAACTGAAACCAGAATATCGTCCGCTAAGTATTCTAAGCTGCTAACTCCATTTTTGGCTTAACTGACTATTTAGTATCAAATGAAAGAGAAACCTCACCTATTTCTGCCGTATCTCACCTGGAAGGGTAGGTATGTGCCAACGATATTGCATAACATCGCAACTGTATCTTTGGAATAAAAATAGAATTTTCTCTTTCATTTGATACTAAATAGTTAAGCCAAAAATTGAGTTGGCAGCTTATGCTCGGTTTCTGAGCTTTTTAAACGGAGTTTATCCATTCGATAGTGATTATTGGTTCGATATCGTGTTTCTGAATACGTCATTAAGGAAGAATTTAGCTTAAAAGTCGTGTGAATTATTATCGAGGGTTTATCTGAGAACCTCAAAAACCGAACATAAGGAAGGAATTCGCTTAACTAGATAATTATGTCGAATCAACAACTATAAAAAGGTTAAACTCCGTTTAAGAATTCTTCAGAAACCGGGTATTAGAATACTTAGCCGACGATATTCAGAATTGCATACTATTTCGTACACACATCCCTTGCTGATTTTTCCGGTACCGAAAGATTCAGACCAATCTGAAGGCTGGCGATTGGGGTGCGTTGGTTATTTGGTTATGAATTTCGGACTTTTACGGCTGGCCTAAATAGTAGACTACAATGGACCAGAGCCCTGATTCACAACCATACGATAGGTTATCGCATCGAAAACCTGACATTTCAATAACCTGATTTGACTTGCCCTCAACAGCGAATAGCTGTTGGAAGAATAGCGGGCGTCTATTTGATTAAAACTGACAAAATTTTCGGGTTTTGGACTTGTGAACAGCGTTTAGAAGACTCCTACGATAACAATGATTAATGTTCGATACGATACGGAAGCGTATCGAGTGTTTGTGAATAGCTATGCTGACAGGGAGCAGAGTTTCTATGCTTGTTATTTCAGTTCAGCTCAAGAAATGTGGTCCACAAAATTCGGTATTTTGATCATTCCGGCTACATTCAATTACAAATTTTTGACTGCAAGGCCTACAACAACATTATTATAATATATCTCATTTTCTAAGCAGTAAAAAATATTTACACATTAACATTAACGGAATAATTTCTAGCATTTGTACGTTATGAATATTATTGTTATTATATTTTAGAAGGCTCTTTGTTTACTAGTCCATTTATTTAGTCTCAGAAGTAGCATATTTGGAAGAACACGGTCCAACGCCTTTGAACATTGATATTCATTGTAGAATGGTTTAACAGTATTTAATAAATTGAATACTAAAAAATCAACCACTTATTGTAGAAATTAATATAGAGGAAATTAAGTATAACGGGTGTAAACAGACAATTAACCTCTTAATCACCGCTAATGAGACACAATTGATTTTCTATTGTAACGCCGGGACGGAGTCGTACGAAGCCGAGAGTTACTTGTACTCCTTGCCATTGTAATCCTTTTTTTTGTACTGGACCATACCTGGGAACCTTCTGGTTACAGAGATATTGAAGGTCAAAATTTCTACTTTTACTGGCGTTTCTTTACAAAAAGAAGTTTTAAATGTTATAACACATCTTTAAATACCCCCATGACCTCTGTACCATTGCAATAAGTACAATATTTTGCGTGTACAGCAAATTTTCACATCAAAAATAAAAGTCACGTCCCAGCCATTTTTTTTTGCAATGTTACTTGTCTGGTGTAAAGAATGCGTAGTTGACGGCTGTGTTGTCTTTTTACACTTTGCTGTAGATCTCATTTGAAACATATTATTGGCAGAAGAACAACATATTATACTATTTGGTCATTTGATATATTAAGAACCACAACTTAACATATTCCGGATAATTTCAAAATTTTTAATAAATCTAACAATGGCAGAAATAGCCAGACAGATTATATATTAGATACATTATTTTTGCTATTAATTAAAGCCTTGTAGCCTTAAAAGTAAGTACAGGAATATTATTCAGCAAAAGTACTGGATGTTGTATCTCTTTCTAATGCTTGGCTGTGTATTGTTGTCTCCTTCACACATTGTACACGTAGACCTTTTATAAATAATACTCCTGTATTGGTTATTTTAAATTACGCCCTAAGATTTGTTTTCCATTTAACACTACACATTACAATTGACATGAATACTTAGTTTTTTATAAAGTTATTAACATCCACCAGTCATTATAGGTAATTACCGGTCAAAGCAATGAATTAAATCGTTAGATTCGCCCATGGTCACCGTTGTTTCGTTGACAATTACATTTGAATAGTATTTTCTCGCTCACTCATACTGAAAATCGTATCTATCGTTTCATGATGTCACTTTTCTCATTATGAACACTTTTTCGCGCGACCCTACGGTGAGTACAAATCTAGCAATTTAAATCTTTGGATCCAGAGGCAATAGTGTACTTCTTAACGATAAGTTACTAATAATTTTGTAAACGTCAAGTTATAATTCTTTATTTTTATTTTATAAAGTCACGATTATATTAACAATTCTTTTTTCATCTAGTTTATTAGTAAAATCACATTGTTTTCATTATTTTTGTCTTTTATCATATTTTTATCTG
This sequence comes from Amphipoea lucens, assembly GCA_947508005.1. Classification (NCBI taxonomy): domain Eukaryota; kingdom Metazoa; phylum Arthropoda; class Insecta; order Lepidoptera; family Noctuidae; genus Amphipoea; species Amphipoea lucens. The sequence continues at coordinate 1,362,929 of OX382373.1, read as the reverse complement.
AAACTGAGTTCAGTAATTTAACTCATAGACAAGAGTTGGGTAGTGAGACGAATTTGCAGAAAATCGAACTTAGTCTGTTTTCAATAAAATACATTAACATTTTATTTTCAGATATCAGACCAAGTCTCCGTTTTTATTTCACATTCCAGATGTATGCAACTGTGTTGTTGTTTGCTCGCTGATCAACAGCCATTTTGTATTTTTAGTTAATTTAGATGGTTTCGTCAAGTTTGTGTATTTGTATTAAAATTTACAATAAGAAAGTCCGTGACAGGTTTGCTAACGTCTAAAACTTATCGCCTATTTCAAACGTCAGGCGGCTTCCACGTCCTTTAAAAAAAACTACCAAACAATTTACATTTCAATACTAAAAAACGTACTCACTCGGTTAAGTACGTGAGACACAATACAATTTAAATGGAACCTTATACAGTTTATAATAAAGCGGGTAATCACTAGCCTCAGTACCACACATAGTCGGCTCGGTGGCTCGACAGACGGGATGGTCACTTGAGCTTGGCGCGCTTGGGTGTGGGCGCGTTCTCGTCGTCGGAGGGCGAGGGACGCTTGCTGGACGACGCGTCGTCGGAGGCGACCAGCTCGATCTCGGGCAGCGCGGGCAGGTCTAACTCTGCACAGCGCTTGTTCAAGTACCTTTCTAGGCGGTTGCCGGCTCTGGAAACAAATTTACTAGTTAAGAAAAGGTAAACGTCACGGCTAAACGTTAACAGTTTCATTGATTGGTTCGTGTTTGATCTCTAGGAAACGGGGATTTTAATTTCACGCTCTCAATGTTTTTTGTGTTACAAATATGACTTTGTGTTATTAACATTGCCGACTGCATATTACCGCAGAGCAACGTGGGTAGGGATTCCGCAAGGTGGACCGACGACCTGGTAATAGTCACAGGAGTCAGCTAGTTTCTTTATTTATGTCTGTAATTTATATGGTGTACATAATAAAGAGTATTCTATTCTATTCTAGACGCTAGCACAGGACCAGTTCGATGCTTGAAAGGGCCGATGTCTTTCGCCTGTGTGGTGAGGTACAATGCAGCTTTAGTTACAACTGCGTTGCCTATGCGTCATCTAGCATAGCATAGTGCACTTACTTCACTTGTCCTATCCACCTGGAAATCTTCATGAAGGAAGACTTTTGGCCAAAAGGTGTCGCGTACCGATGTTTTTGTGGAAGGTTGCGCGACACCGCGCAGCGCAACAAGACTCCGACACTTCGTTGTGTTGTGTGTTGTGATGTTATTATAAAATATGTATGTTTAGGTTATCCACCAACCCGCAAAGAGCCGCGTGGTGAATTATGGCCCACTCCGTCTCACAGGGAGGTAGCCTGTGTCCCTGCAGTGGGACTATTATAGGCTGATTGTGATTGTGTGTGTGATGTTTAGGTGATGGTATTTATCTATGGGCCTATGTTACCTTTAATAAATGTGTTATTATTATTATACTAGCTGTGCCCCGCGGGTTAACCCGCGTAAGTGACGGGATAAAAAGTAGCCTATATGTTAATCCAGGGTGTCAGCTATCTCCATACAAAATTTTATCAAAATTGGTCCAGCCGCTTGAGCGTGAAGAAGTAACAAACATATAAACACACACACACACACAAACTTTCGCCTTTATAATATTAGTGTGATACTTACTTGGCGACGGGATGAGAGTCCTTGTTGTAGGTGTAACAGTTAAGGAACACGAGCGCGGCGTCCGCTATGAGGTCCTCGTCCGTGCAGTAGTCGCCCGCCTCGAGCTTCTCGCGGATGGTCGTGAAGTCCATCGGCTGGTCGATCACTTGCAGGTAGTCAGGCACCTGGGGAGAAGGGGAACTCAGTGAAAATGTCTTAATACTATCCCGCTGGAGGGCAAAAGTCTCCACGAATTCGGAGCTTAAGAAAGAACGGACGACGACCAGGCAGAATTTTAACGGTCTTCATGGTCTCCCGATCAATTCAGCAGTACATATTTTCAGGTAATCGCGACTAATAATAAATCAATCAAAAGTAACAGCAGCAACATAATTTTGCCAGCATTTCCAATAAGAATGCAAACCTTGTGCATATCTGTTCCCAGAATAAAAAAAAAGTATGGTGCGTGACCGGTGATAAGGAACATGGAGTCTTTGACACATGCTGTCACACTCACAGCATGTATGAGTGACAGAGTCGGCGCTCTATAAAGCATTTCTATAAATTCCGAGCAGAGCCGGGTACTGTAGCTACTCACATCTTCAAGCGACACGGGCTCGTAGAAGGGCCAGCAGTCCTTGTGCTTCATGACGTCACAAAGCAGCGCCTGCAGCGCCTCCGCGTGCAGCTGCGGAGACTGCCGGCTACTGCGCTTCTTGCTTGTGCGCTCCTCTGTAATATAACGAAACGTTTCAAAGAAGAAAATATGCGATGATTTTGTTCTACCAAAACGTGTAGGCTTGATTTTTTAACCCGTCCGATGGTATTATATTGTCATAGAATTAACTTATTGCCGTAGGGAAATTGTAAAACTGAAAATAAAGTTATTATTATTGTTTATTTTTATGTTTTTATGACCATGGGGTCCCGGTCCTTTGGAAGGCGTACAAGGGGCCGAAAAGCCAACTCGCAGAGGCCCCTTAAGAAATTTGAATAATAATTATACATACAACAAAATGACGAACTTTCATACAAACTTGAATCCCCTTTAGGGACCTTCGTTATAAAAGGAACTCTTGTGCAAAATTTTATTCTTCTAGATCCAGCGGTTTAGGCTGTCCGTAGTCAGTTAGTGACTGAATGAATTTATTAAGTAGAAGATACGTACCGTGATGTCCGTTAGTGAGTGAACTCTTTGATCTCCGGCCTGTCTGCCCATTAGTGTTAATTTCTTTGTCTTGTTCGTGATTTTTTGGTCTAAAAAGAAACATTTTTTTTAGTTAATGCAAAAGCGCCAGCGTAGCCCGCGAAATTCAAATGGCCTTACCTTGTGACCTGCAAATTGCAAAAAAAGGTAAGAACATTTTAATTTTCGCGGGCTATCCTAGCGCTTCCCCCTTGAAATATTTTTATTTACCAAATATTATTTCGTCGTTGTCATGTCATTTATGACAACGCGGGTCGCCATTTGCTAAGTAATGTAACGAAGTTTTCAGCATAGGTGATCAAGGGTTTCAAAGGCCGACTGTACATCTGGTTTTTTTTAATTAGTTGGCAAAACTTTACAGACGCTTCTAAGTTAAGTATGGATCTTAATAATTATAATTGCGATAGTAACTGTCTGCCTGCTACCTTGTCACGCCTGAACGGCTGTATTGATTTGGATGAAGTTTGGCACACGGATAGACCAAAACCTGATTTAGGACATCAGATACTCTTTTGTCCCGGTAGTACGAATTCGTGAGACAATTTTCGAACCCCACGCAAGCTAAGCTAGTATAAAAAAAAACAAAATAAATTTTTGAAAATCTTTTGTTTTATTACTATTACAATAGAAACCCAATCAAGTACTACTAGTTTTTGACGCGTTTCATAGTTTTAAATAATAGTAAGTACTTAAGTTAATTTTAAGACCACGCTGTCGCATTAGGTATACACCTGTAATGATAGTGGTAGGTAAGGGAGATTTTGATAAATAAATAACTGTGATGTTTCGCCAAATAATTAAAAACCTCTGTGACAGACGGACTAGTTTTATAAAGGTTCCGTATTCCCTAATAAGGTCGGAACCCTAAAAAGGCATTGTGCACTCACTTCCGTCCTCTCTTGGTGGTTCCGTTGTGCTGTGGCGAGGATTCCTTGCTGCTCCTGGAGCGTTTGGTCTTCAGCTTCACCAGCGCCGTATTGTATTCACTATCGTCCGAGTCTGCAAGTAACCGACCATTAGTTTCACAGATAATAGCTATTTTGCCACAGAGCAGTCAACAAATGGAGTTTCAATTGACATTTTTTTTAAGTTACTGTTATATCTCCTTCCTTTACTGTTTTTTATTTGGTTAGTCTGCACCCTAAGGGTCGGGATAAATTGATTGACGGCCTTTCGCACTTTACCGATTGAAAAGGAGCACACATGCTCTCTTTTTGTATGGACAAACCGTCGATCACCGTCGGAGCGCGTTCGTCGCCGTCGATGCGAAAGGATGCGTACGTCGTTCCATACTTTGCTCTCTTTTTGTATGGACAAACCGTCGAGCGCCGTTGATCAATGTGGCCCGACCCTAATTGCGTAACAAACTATAAATCTCAATCTAATCCAAAATTCATTGCTTCATAAGTTCGAAAAATGAATATTGTTTGGACTGTCAAAATGAAAGCTAGTGTTACTATTAGTATGTTACGCAATTACCCCGCAGTTCTGTATCTCTGTACTCCTTGGCATAAGCCTCTCTCTCCACTCCTTCCGTCCTTGTCACTGTCATAGGTTTACTTTAGCGCCAGAAAGATGAGGCGACAAAGATAATTATGTCTTATTGTAATTCTAGGGTGACTCTGCAAGTACCACAGTGCACTTTGCTGATTTTAGTGCCCCCTTTATTTCAATTTTTTTTTTTGTCGGGATCTGCTTAGCATGTTGACAAATAAAGCACTGCTATATAGTTTAGTGATTGATTATCCCAACTGCATTTAACAAATGCCATACGTTAATAAAAACATCTTGGAACTCCATTTCTTAACTAATCCGTGTTCATTAGTATGGAAAATGATGGGGAAGCGATTCTTAATGATCGTGTTAGTAGCGCTTTAAGCGGTGTTAGGAAACGCTTTCAGATTTGCTACAAGAGGTTAAAAGTCAGAAAAAAAATTTTTTGAAGTGAAATTTCTTACGCGGCGATTGGATATTTGGACAAGAATTGAGAGTTTCAATGACGCATCACGTTTAGGCACAATTCGTTACATGAGAGAGAAGAAAGATATAACTCTCTCTGTCTCTCATCTCACTAAATAACTCTTGTTCTTTATATTTTAAGAAGTTTCACTTCTATCACTTGTACGGTGCTGCACACGCAATTTTTTTAACTCGTTCTGCGCATAAACCATTTATTTGCCTATTTACCACAATGCTACATTTGGGGTTGTACATGCGCTTACTATTACATTCAAATACTTTCACAAAATAAGTTATTTATTCGTAACTTTTCGCATTTACAAATTAGTACTTCATTTTTACTGCAACAATGATCAAAAGATTACGCAGCAAAAGTAATACAAATAGGACTCGACATTGATAGTTATTTAATAAACCATAAAAGATAAACGAGGAACATGCACAAAGACGTGTTTTTTATGCTATGTAAAATCGAAACAGAAACGCGACAATCTTTTGACGCGGTAGGGAGAATCTAACGATTAAAATCTTTCTCGCTGTCACCATTTTAATGTCGACAGCCGTCACTACGGCCGCTAAAAACATAATAACAAAAGGAATGCCGTGCAAATGAAGATGCAAAGCTCATGAGAAGGCGGTGGGTTAGTTTAGATGACAGGACAGTCCACAGCCCGAGATGATAGACGTTATAAAACGACTAGTCAGTTGGCAACGGAATTGATGATTGAAGGTGAAAGCCAGGGGAGCCCGCGAACGTTTTTTGCAATTTGCAGGTCAGTATCAGGTTGTATGTTGATCAAAATATGATTCGCGACGGTAACAAATATATTTATTTATATATAAGGTCCCATTAAAATAGATGGACAAACTTTTACAAATCATTCAGACCACCAAAATAAGGACGATGGTAAAAAAATATATAAGAAAAACGCATTAGATACTTATAAGAAAAATAATCAGCTAACGAAAACACACTAATGTGCGGCAATTTATTATTTTAGGTCAAAATTAAATCACTTTAATCAGTGTTTTTACTTGGATATCTTTGGTTAGACGTACTGAGCGCTGTGTAAAAATTAGTCCATCTATTTTAATGGGACCCTGTATTTAATAATAAGTAACAAAGGACTCAAATATGTTAGTAACAATATTTCTTAAGACGACACCGACCGCGCAGTGGCGCCCTCATTATCCATCCCACCCCCTATCATCTTCTCATTTTCTGCATTTTCATTCTAAAATAAAAGAAATAACCAAACAAACGATGAGGGCGCCACTGCGCGGTCCGTGTTGTCTTAACAAGTACGTTAGTAAACTTAACCTAACACTGCAATATAGTTCATGCGAATCCCTGCTACAAGCTCAACACTGATGTGGAAAGTTTGCAGCAACAACTCCCTCCTTCTCCCAATCATATTTTGATCAACATAAAACCTGCGGGGCAATTGCGTAACACTTTATCAATCGGAATCGGTTTCATTTTGACAGTTCAACAACATTCATTGCGTTATACGTGTTGAGCAGACAAATTTTTCGAACTTATGAAGCAATTGGCTTCGAAATGATTCTGATTCCGATTGATAGTGTGTTCTAATTTCGTGGGCTACCTTAGCGTCTTCTTCTTAATACAGAATTGTTTATTCTGTGAATAAGTGACATGAGTGAATCGTGGCGGCATCGGCATTTCAACCGACTTACAAAAATATGGTTACGTATTCCACGCGTTTGTTCGTTCATGAATGTTCTCCGTTATTTTTGGCGGATTCCAAAACAAAAACAAAATTCGCTTTTTTGAATAGCACTTTTTCTTAATTCGGATGATTTCTTTTTATTTTTTAAAATGTCGTTTGCCTGTCTGCGATATGCATCGCTACAGCACGATACACGAAAAATCCAAAGGTCAAGACATTCTAATAAACACTTCTGAACGGCCATGCAGTGTCTTGTGGAGTGGAGTTTCTTGCCCGTTCTTCTCCATAGGGATCTATGTTTTGGAATGGGCTTCAACTTTCTGACTAAGGCGATTGGTGATTGGCGATTTTTGATTTGATTTGATTTTGACACTGCTGCGTTTCACGCAGCGGTGTGCGGGAAACGGAGCCAAATTCCACGCGCCTGAGTGCGTTTTTATTGACTTTGTATGTAAAAAATCACGCGCGTGGGTGCGTTATCTGCGCCCCGCTGCGTGATGCGGTGCTGTGTGCGAATCGCCTAACTGACCGACTCCTTGACAATTCAAAAGTGCTTTTAAATGGTTTCATTGAAATAAATGCTTCTAGGTTGAGTCAGAAATCCGTCGATTCACTCATGTTTGTATGGTGATTCCGTGACCACACCGAGCAGTACATAAGACGCACCGGTGGAATGCCTGGTGTGTAGCGCGCGCGCGTACTGCTGGATGTTGGAGATGGCCACGGCCGCGCAGCGCCGCCCGCTCGTCTCTTCACAACACAACGACCAGTTACTAAACCGTACTTATTATAATAATACTGTCCTATTGCAGGACAAAGCCCTCTTCTTGTACATAGAATGCTAGAGCATTGAACACCACGCTTGCTGAAGACGGGTCGGCGGTTTCAGAATCCGAATTTGAACCCACAAACTCGTGCATAATTACATAAAGAAAGTTAAGGCGAGGCCTTAACGACTGGGTTATCACGACACGACGACTAGTTACTATACTGTACTTATTGCTAACTTTTTATTCTATTGGGGGATGTCTCCACACATTGACTGCCTTCATAATTTGGTAACTTTTTAATGCTCCTAAAACCCCGTGATCATGGGAAGCAAAAGTTTGTATTTAATTTACGCTATTGAAATTAATTTTTCAGGGAAAATTCATACCTACAATAATAAAAAGCACAATAACTGAGCAAATGCAGAAAAATTGCTTTTTCCCCGCATAAATATCAGAATTTGATCCAAAATAATTGTCTTTGAGACAAGTATAAAGTTAATTTTCGTGTGAATAAGTTTAAGCGTTTACTTTTAATGATTGAAAGCTTAACACATTACTTATTTACCTTATAACGAACAAAAACCTAACGACACACAATTTTTTTTTTTGTTTTTTGTGTGTCGAGTTTTGTCGTGTTTAGTAACTACCCACTAATAGGTAATTAGTGTGTATCGACAAAACTAATACACTAAAGTTCGTTTTTTAATCCCGGAGACTAATCTGACATTTAAGCCTTTTGTGTTTGCGTTTTTTTTAGTACAGAAGTTTGACATTACACCTGTCAGATTAGTCTCTGGGATTAAAAGACGAACTTTAACGAAATGTTGCACTCTTGTACTGTAAGCGATTAGGAAGAAGAGTGGGGCTCGTCTTCGTGGATAGCACTATCCATCCTGTGCAACAATACATGGGAATCGCAATAGGCAGTCGAGTCTTCATCAACAAACACAAACTCCTTAGTTTACATTTGCCAATTATTTTAATTAACCTTGAATTCAGAATCTTAGATAACATAAGAGGGTCATTCCGCGGAAATCCGTAACGGCGAATAATATGCTAATAATAAATTAAATATCATAGCTGCATTCTTTTTTTACTTTATATGACATTTCTTACATGTTTTTACGTATGGCGCCGCTATCTAAAAAAGTATAACACCTTTATTTAATTTATTATTGCAATCAACACGCACCAAATGTCCTTACCATTTCCAAACAAAAGTCGGCCTAATTGCGCGGAATGGCCCAAGAATACATTAATTGGCACTTACTCAACTACCTACTTTAGCGTTATGAAGTCTAAGTTGATTTTTGATTGACTGTTTGTAAAAAAAAAGGTCCTAAACCTGCTGTAATGGAATTTGAGCTCTGTCTTATGTGATATTGAGTTGGTGTTCCCAAAACATGATAATTAGCTGTATAAATAATGTAAAAAGACCCATCATAAAGCCGTCATCTACACATTCTGTACTTGGTAACATTGTAAAAAAAATAAAAAATTATTAAAAAAAAAAATGAGTTAAAAATCGCTATTTAGCGCCTAATCTAATGAACGCAAAATACTATGCATGTTATGGTACTAGGGTCGTGGGGGTATTTAAAGTTAAGTTATAGTATCTTTTAGATACTATAACTTAACTTTAAATACCCCCCCATTTTAGTAAAAAAAAAAAAGAGTTGAAACTTTCCCCTTCAATAATTTTTTCGCAACCCGAAAGTTTGTGGGTATTGTATGTGCTAATAATTGTTCGCAATGACGGGAAGGACAAGTGACTTTCGTCTTCGTTAAGCGTATTTTTACACCTGTTACAGATAGATTTTGAATTCAAAATTAAATATAGTTATATCTTTGGAACTACCGATCCGATTCTAAAAGTTCCTTCACGAATGGGAAGCTACAGTATTGCCCAGTGTTGTAGCACATATTATGTTAAAATAAGGAATGTCACGGGTAGAAGCTAGTGCAATACATACCTCTGGTGGGAGCGAGACAGGAGGCGCATTGCCAGCGCTTGGCGGCGCGCGAGGGCTTGGGCTGCGCGCACTCGGCGTGGAACCGCGCGCCGCAACCCGCGCAGTGCGCGCCCAGCCGCCCGCCGCTGCCGCACCAGCCGCACACGCCCGCGTCCAGCTGCAGGCCTTCCGACTCACTGAGGGACAATGTTACTAAACATTACGCCTGTATTCCCAAAACAGGTAAGCAGAAATGTATAACACGTCAGTAGTACGGTCGAACAAGCTATTTGTATACAGGCTTGCGACTATTTTTAAACTATGGTGTGCTGAGTTAGTCAATTCTTTTATACCACTCTATTTAATTAAGGATGCCATAAGCTGAAAAAGTTATAACGCACAAAATAAAACTAAATATTGGCAGCATAGTGGAAAGATGAATATTTTTGCCTGTATACCAAATAGCTTGTTCGACCGTACCCCAGAAGACGTCATATTAGTATTACATACAGTATTTCAACTAGGAACAGATAGTCGGAATCGGTTCACACATGTGCAGACGAATTTACACGAATTCTCAGTATACTCAAGGTTACATGTAAGTCGGGGCTGTCGCATCAGGACGGACGGATCAGACAAGAATCAGGATCGGGCAAATGGTTACGTTTTGTATGTGTAACAAATTTTTTGAAGAAGTAATACTTCTTAGGCGGCTGTTCTATAATAAGACGAGAATCGAGTGTTTCAAGGACGCGTCACGGTTAGACACATTTCGTTACACGAGAGAGAAGAAAGATATAACCAGAAATCTCATATTTGTACGAAGAACCTCATACAGTTGGCAACCTTGAAGTTATTTTTCTAATGTTTATTTGCTATTCTTTATACTTACTAAAAGTATCTGTTCTCTCACTCTTAACTTACTTAAATATTTGTTTGGTACCAGTACTGTACCGATTCTGACTAGAAATACCAATAGTACAGGTACTACGTCTGGTACTGGTATCACACCAAAGCCAATGGTACCGGTTCCCAATGATACCGGTATTTCAAGCCCTGCCGCATGCGCAGCAGTAGCGCTTGCGACCACTAGACCAACGAAGCAGTCAGTTTACAATATAATTAGCGTGGCACCTGCCATCTTATCTCTTCACCACCGTTGGTTGACTGGTAGAGAATGCCTAAGGCATTAAGTCCGCCTTTGTACCTCTTTGTGCGAAAAGTTTAAATAAATAAATAAATAAAACCCACCTGTTGTCCAATTCTTCTTCAATATCATCGTCGGAGAATAGTTTCCTTCTCTTGCGCGGCGTCCGCTCTTTGGGCTTGCACTGGTCGCAGAACCAGTCGCCTTCTGGCACTTTCTGTTAGCATATTATTACAAACATCAGCTTGTGTCAAAAAAACAGCAACACCGGTCCAACCACCGATAGTCGAAGCAACTAGCTATCGACTATTTTATTTTCTCGTTCAAGAAACGTACAATAGATCCCGTGTCAGATAGAGATACATACAGTACCCGGCGATAAATATTGCACATCGACCTTTGGAAAGAGACAATCGGCTAATTTCGGCTTCGTAGAGCGTTATCTTGGTCGCACACTACCTATGTGACGTTTTGTCAGTCGTTGTTCAAGTGCGATAGAGTGCGGTCGCGTCCAGTTCAAAATATATATTAAGAGTTGTTAACACCCCCAAATTTAAAAAAATTAAATTTGTACTATGGCATCTTTAGGAAAAAGAGGGAAACCTTTACGAGGTTAGTCACGCGAAGTTATCATTTATAGAAAAATTGGTGTATTTTATACAAAGAATAAAAAGAATTACCAAAAGAAGCAAATCATAATTGTTTTAGCAGCTCCTAATAGATACCGGACTGTTTGTATTTCGTGCGACAGAGAAATCGCTCTACGAAGCCGAAATTAGCCGATTGTCTCTTTCCAAAGGTCGATGTGCAATATTTATCGCCGGGTACTGTATATTAATAGTTGATAGTCGACTGTTAACACTGCCGGCGAGGACTCTCTCTTTTGTACGTTTTTTGGGCAAGATGCCTAGACTTAGTATTTTATAGTACTGAGATTAATGTTATGAGCCTCGGCAAACATCGTCATATGACGAGTCGCAACGGCCGGAAATTAGTAGCTTATTCACCGAAAACACAAAGATTGTCGAGGCGTAAAACTTTAATTATAGTACTGCACACTATCCAACCATAAATATGACATATCAAGTTTCCGAAAAGCACTCATCCTCTTTCTGAAATTCAATTTGACATAATATACAGGTTGTTACGGAAAGGGTATATCAATACAAACGGGTTGAAGAGTGTATCTGGTCTAGAATCTCTGTACAAAATTTCAGCTCAAAAGCAGTAACTTTAAAAATCCTTAATATTTTTTTATTTCGATAGTTTATTAAATTGAAATCATAACAAACGTGTCACCGCACTACGAGGGTCATTATCCATTATCTGTAGTGTGTCTGTGCGCCTAGTACACGCACATCACGCCGCCGCGCGCCAGTGCAGCGCCGTGATGTCGAAATAAAAAATATTACAGCTTGGCAAAAAAGTCGTGAAAATAATGGTGGCGCCACTATCGTGCATGTTGTAACCCTATATAGTACGACGAAAACGGTTTTGATACTTAGATTTTTTTTACATTTAATGTGAATATTGGCGGGTTTTATGAAAAAAAGAAAAGCTCTGAAACGCTTGTTCAGTCACTGCCTATAACGATAACATTTGCGGTTATTTATTTTAATGAATTAAAAAAAAGTTATTAGGTATTTCAAAATGCCTTGATGTCAACTAATCCCACATTATGTGAGACAATTTTATGTTTTAAAAGACCCCAGATCAATTCAATAGGAAATGGTAGAAAAACTAGAAAAACTAAAAAAATAATTAGAATAAAAATTTTAATCAGAATCAAAAATGTTTTCCTCTAAGTATTCCACTCCCGAAAAGTCTTCATCCATGTCTTGGTGTGAGCTTTCACCAAAAAACTCTGCTGGCTGTCTTCAGATGTGTCACTACTGCTGCTTTCATCTTTTAGGTTTATGATAACTTTTTCAACGTCACTATATACAGAGTTTGCCCCCTTCGAAAATAACCTTTCTCTATTTTCTTGACATGTTGACGTGAATTTTTGCAGTCGGTAACTGAAATGCTCTGAAGCGCTTGTTCAGCCACTGCCTAGAACAATAAAGTAAAAATAACTGAACATTTGCAATTACTTATTATAATGAATTAAAAATGAAATAATTTTCAAACCAAAAGTATCAAAATTATACGAACGCGCTGCATTCCGAATGTGTTTTGTAAACATAACCTCAACTTTGTGGATGTACATTTTAGTAATTGTATGAAAGGTTTATGATAGATATTGCACCTTGAAATACACACATTGCATCTGATTACATGTATAAAATATAATTTTACCTCTCATTTCAGCGGTTCTTTTAAACACATCGTTGAGATCGGATAAAATTTGTCCGGCCTCGAGTTCCGCCAAACATTTCACGTACACTTTATAAATTATCGCTCTCGCGGAGCTGCGAATAACAGATCTTTTCATTATGAACACAATGGGTCACCAGTATCACCACAATAACGCAAATAAATAAAAATAAACACGAGAAACAGTCACCGATTACAAGAAATGACAGATTATGTACCTTACTCGACGAGGCAGAGCGAGTGTTGCCAATGATTAAATATTTTAGTTCCGTTTCAGGACTTTCTTGCCAAACTGTAAGCATTTTCAAAGTTAATGCTTTTGAGCTGAAATTTTGTACAGAGATTCTAGACCAGATACACTCTTCAACCCGTTTGTATTGATATACCCTTTCTGTAACACCCTGTATACGGCTGGGAACTATTAATTGTTAAGTCCCAAGTTCTAGTATGGTAGCTCGGGATCAAAGATCCGTCGATTTCTGGAGGCATTTTATCATCATCATCATCTGCCTAGCCTTTTCCCAACTATGTTGGGGTACAGCCTCCAGTCTCACCGGATGCAGCTGAGTACCAGTATTTTACATGTAACAACTGCCTATCTGACCTCCACAACCTAGTAACTGGGTAATACGAAACCCCTTGGTAAGACCGGTCGTCAGACTTTCGGGCTTCTGACGACCCGTAACGACTGTCAAAGGTCCACGAATGATAGCCGGGATCAACGGCTTAACGTGCTTTCCGACGCACGGAGGGGTCTTGGTTGTTCTGGAGGCATTTTATCGTAAAACAAAAACTTTTTGTAAAAAAAACCAGTAATATTACCTTTCGATACCTCGACTGATGGCGTGCAATTAGAAAAATTTAGTGCATAAGACATAAAACGGGATTTATTAACTGCATCATAAGGTACAGGTTTCCTTGAGTAAAATGATCTTAATACCAGAGATTTTAAAAATTATGTGACAGAGGTGCTTGATGTGGAGGCTATTATAATATTTACTACTACGAGTACTAATTGAGAATTTAATAGGCGCTTAATAAATTAAAAAAACAAACTCACGGTAAGTTTTGGCTTCAAGCAGTACAAATGATGTCCCTTATTACAGCCGTCACACAGCAGCATATTATCAGGGTCAGTCTTCCGCCTGCAAAGTCTGCAGCTTGCGTTCAGGATGCTAGCTGACCAGGTCACGCTGGAGTCCAACGTGAACAGGTGCAGGACGATCTGCGAGAAGCTCTGGCACTCCATGAGGGACACCTCCCAGCGCTGGAGAGCTTCCAGCTCTAAAGGTTTATTTCTGGCTTCGCGGTCTTTGCGTTCTTTGTCGTCGAGGCCTGGAGGTTTTTAATTCAAATTGAAAATCCATACCAATATTATAAATGCGAAAGTGTGTCTGTCTATCTGTCTGTTACCTCTTCACGCTTAAACCGCTGAACCGATTTAGATGAAATTTGGTACAGAGATAGTTTCAGTCCCAGGAAAGAACATAGGACAGTTTTTATCCCGATATTCCCACGGGAAACCTATGCGGGTGAAACCGCGGGGCGCTGCTAGTATCTTATAAACCTACATGGGCACTTATGAAACGTCAGAAGCTAGCAGCACAGTTCCAATTGGTTGTTTCCTATGGAGAAGAACCGGCAAGCAACACCATGGTTACTCTAAAAATAAATATACTTTGCCTTTAACGTTGAAAACACGCTACTTTCTTTATGTAACTAATGTCTATTTGTCTCCACAGGTAGGTAACAACAAAACAATTTATTCCATTGGGCCATTTTTGGCTTGTATGTCGTTTTTGTTTTAATTATTTTCTTAGTTTTAAACATTCCCTTTTTTATTGTTTATATTTCCCATGGTGCATTCAAAATAAAATATAATTCTTTTCTTTTTTTTGCAGTGTCAAAGATAAGAAACACAAGTACTTACCAAGTGGCCTCTTCAGGTACTTATGATGTATGGCCTGCGACACCTGCAGCAGCGCGGACGCGAGGCCCCGCACGACCTCGGGCTTCGCCCCGGGCTCGGGCGGCTCCCTCTTCACGCCGTTCACTTTGGGTGCTTCCAGATAGTATCCCGGGTCTCGGTATTTGTTCACTGGTATTGATTTCATGTCTGATTCGTCTATATCTGAGGAATGAAGAGGAGTGAATGAGTAATTTATTTATGTTATTTTATAGGTATATTATTAATGAGTAATTTATTTAGGTTATTTTATAGGAAGGGAAATTACAACCTTCCACATGTGATGATTCTGTTACAAGTACAGACGTCAGCACTTCAAGCTACCCGAAACTGTCAAATTTTCCCAATCAACTTTGAACCTTATTCTTTAGTAATAAAGTTGAAAATCTATTAAAGAAATTTGACAGATTGTAGTAGCTTGATGTGCTGGCGTCTGTACATAGACAACAGAGAGAACTGCGAGCGTCGCGTGTCGGCTACAGCCGCCGACGGGTCGCCGACGTGTCGGCAATAACCGCCGACGCGTCGCCAGCTGCCACTGACAACGTTTCACTCGTTTATTTGGGTACAGCGCCCAAAGAAAAAAAAAACGCGTCGGCGGTTGCAGTTGCCTCTGTCGTCGACGCGTGTCGCTCGTGTGTATGCACACTAACTACTGTAGTCCTTGCCGGCCTATTTGGAAGCAAATATATAAAAGCAGATGCATTTTAATAACAGTAAAAGAAAATTGGCTTATTTCGCTAGGTGGCGCCTCTGCGACATGTCAAACCATCTCGCAACGAAGTTTTCAGTAAGGATCTCTATTTGCAGCTGGATAAAAGATGAAAACGTGATCAGTATGTGTGTAAGCAACTCGCCTGTGGGCAGCTTGAGCACGCCGTGCGGCAGATGGTAGTCGTCCCGGTACTGCGCGGCCGGGCCCCACGTCAGGTAGGCGGCCTGCTTGTCGTAGCCGCGCAGCATCAGCGTGCCGCGCCACGCCTCGCGGTCCTACGGCACGACACACACATCGTTATTGTATTTATTTATTTATTAAAACTTTACGCACAAGTAAAAACATACATACATTTAATAGCCCTCTAACACGTATGGCAAGGCAATATAATGAAAGGTCCAACTTGACAGATTTTCCTATTGATATTTTTTCCATGAGTTTTGCTTCATACAGACGTTCCCTATTTAGACAGTGTGAAGAGTGCACGTCTATATAGCTTAAATTGGTTTGTTTTTGTAGTGTTCTAGCAGTTCTACTAGACACACTATTTATTGTTCTCCTTTGTCTCTAATATTTTTTAGTTAGATGTCATGCATACCTGTTATTTGCATGGTTACTGAAATGCTAATTTTAGTTGATATTTCTCTTGAATTGTAAGTGACTGTGCTGTTGGTGTGCTTATTATTATAAATAAATAAATAAACTGTTCAAAGGCGGACTTAATGCCTTGGGCATTTTCTACCAGTCTACCTTAGGGTGATGCAGAGACAATACATAGTAGGTGCAATAACAGAAAAAAAATATATCAGTTTTGCCAAGGGGTACCGTATTGCCCAGTAACTGGTTTGTGGAGGTCAAATAGGCAGTTGCTCCATGTAAAATACTGGTATTCAGCTGCATCCGGTTAGACTGGAAGTCGATCCCAACGTAGTTGGAAAAAGACTCGGCAGATGATGATAATTTTAACATGGACAGCTTTATTGTTTGTCTCTATTAAACGGAGGTTCGTTATACCTTCACTTTGAGTGCTCCGAGACAGCCGTGGAAGATCTTCTCCTCTAGCTCGAGGATGTGGTCCCGCAGGCACAGTTCCAGCGCCTCGCACAGCGTGGAGTCGGGCGGCACGCTCAGCGACGGCTGGAACTTGCGGTGCCGCGTGTTGTGTTGCGCAGGCGCAGGCGGGGGCTGCGCACATGTACGTAATGCTCATGTATTGCACGTAAATATTAATCGGCGACGTTGTGTACAGCAGAATCCGAGATGTGGCCCCGTGACGCACAGCATGTACACACGACGATATATCAAGCTATACATTTACCCCCTTATTCATAATCCTATTTTATCTCTATTTTAGCTAAAATAGGTTTATAGAACGTTTGTCTTTATCTGTCACGTTGTCATTTCTGTGTGTAAGACAGAGACAAACCCCATTTTAACTAAAATAGGTTTGATAAGTTTTATGAATAAGGGGGTTAAAGTTCTGGCTCGCATTGTACAGGTTTTTCGTACAATGAGAAATCAGCTGATACTGAAAATGTATAGTTTATTATGTCGTCGTGCGTACACATAAATAAGTAAAAAATATCGGAACGGCGCCAGACATGTCTATTTAATGCTACATTTAGGCCTGGCGCGAGCTGCAGCGGGCAGTTGAGCAGGTGCAGCAATAGGTAACGTTAGGTGTACGTACAGACGCGGCGGCCGGGTTGAGTAGGTGCAGCGGGCAGCGCGCGAGCTGCAGCAGCAGCGGCGCGCGCTCGGCCTGCAGCGCGTGCCGCAGTAGTAACGTTAGGTGTACGTACGGACGCGGCGGCCGGGTTGAGTAGGTGCAGCGGGCAGCGCGCGAGCTGCAGCAGCAGCGGCGCGCGCTCGGCCTGCAGCGCGTGCCGCAGTAGTAACGTTAGGTGTACGTACGGACGCGGCGGCCGGGTTGAGTAGGTGCAGCGGGCAGCGCGCGAGCTGCAGCAGCAGCGGCGCGCGCTCGGCCTGCAGCGCGTGCCGCAGCTCGGCCTCGCGCAGCCCGCGCGGGTTCAGCGCCGCCGCCAGCGCCTCCAGCTGCTCCGCCGAGTGGTACACGTGCCAGCGCGGCCGCTCCGCCTGCGGGCGGCATCACATCTTAGGTTAGTTAGGACTCTCAATGCAAAAAACATAGAGTCAATCATAAAGACCATTATTACAAGTACCATCCATGACAACAAAATAAACACAGCTCACCTTCCCATGCACGAGACACGTGCTAACATCCCCGGTACACATCAGCAGGTCTTTGAGCTGTTGTGTGCTCGACTCAACGCCGTTGTGCTTGTGGTTGAGCCCGTTGAGACTGGAAAGCGGTTTCTTTGGTGAGCTGCCGCGGGAGTTGGCACCTGATTCGTTTTCTTTGTCACTGCCTGCTGTTAGAGTGTGATTATAAATAACGCTTTGTGGTGGAACGAATCATCACACTAAAATTATAAAGGCGAAAGTTTGTGAGTGTGTGTGTGTTTATATGTTTGTTACTTCTTCACGTTCAAACGGCTGGACCAATTTTGATAAATTTTGTATGGAGGTAGCTGGCACCCTGGATTAGCATATAAGCCTATATGCTACTTTTACCTATATATAGGCTACTTTTACCTAACCAAAGTTATAGACGCACGAACACCTTAAGTTTTCAGTTGAGCTGCACGATTTCTACCAAATGCGTGCACAAACTGGACAGGTCCTCTCGATCTGTATGGTTCTTTCCGTAATAAATGAACAGCCCCTAATTTCCGTCACATTATTCAATGTCTGCAATTCAATTATAGTGGTTTTCATTACATAAAATCAAGCTCGTTTTCCTCAAGGGCTTGTGTACCTACCTATAGCACATTTCGCCAGTTATGATAAGGGAGGTCCCAAAGTAATAAGTGTCGAGCACATTGCCGTCGACCGGGCACAAAACTATACTCCGGGCTGAGAATTCCTGATGGAATATTCCAAGAACACTTTGCCTGACCTAGGCATCGCAGGACCTCACAGTCAGCAGTAGCGCTTGCGACTAACTCCACCGATAAGACAGTCAGCAGTGGCTAATTCATAACGCGTAGTCGGCAGCACTGACCTCTCTCCTTCTGCTGCTCGAACAGCTTGGCGACGTGCGCCTGCGTGTCCAGCGCGTCCGCGGCCGGCGCCACCGGCTTGTGTGCGCATGCGCCGCGCGGCTCCGCGCCCGCCTCCACGTACAGCCCGCCCAGCGAGCGCGCCACCCAGTAGCGCCGGAACGCGCGGTCCGAGCCTGACAACACACAGCATCAAACAACATCAAATTCCTTCATTCATTCACTGACGGACAACGCACAGCCATCACCGCCGGGTCTAGAACTATAAAACACGAGTTCCTTACAATAAAAGTGTGCAGCACACCACCACCTTATTTCAGGCAAAACAAATACCAACTTTATTTCAATGACGATTAAGTTGATTTCAGAGTGACTAGCACTATTGAGAAAGTTATAAAAATGTTTGAAGTTGTAGCGTAAACTGAACTTTATTGTGTAGGAATTCAAGTTATTTTTCCATTAATTTATATTTGTTTACATTATTGGCAAATAAATTACATGTATAGCCAAAGTGAACACTAAGGAAGGATTTTTTTAAATTAGTCTCCTAAAAGGAATAAACAGGGGATGAATCGCCATCAGGCACACGGCTTTCTTAAACTGAACCTTAACTCACCGACATAAGATGTATACTCGAACAGCTCAAACTGTAGCTCCTTCAACTTCTTCTCATACTCTTTCTTCTTCTCCTCTCCCTCTGCCACTAGTTTGTCTATGGCCGCTTTGGTCTCTTCGTCGACCGCCCTCGCCTTGTCGCCAGAGAGTTTGTTTTCTTCTTTTTTGGCGAAGGCTTCTTTACGTAGTTCTTGTTTTGCTGCTATTAATTGTGCTTCGCGTTTGCGTTCGTTTGTCTGCGGAAGTGGAAGTAAGAGATTTAGAATCTTTATTTATTTTACTAGCTTATTTCCCGCAGTTTCTCCCGCGTGGATGTCGAATAATATCCCACGGAAACGTAATATCGGGATTAAAAGTACCCACCCTATGTGTTAATCAAGGACTATTATAGACTATCTGTGTGCCAAAGTTCAGCCTTTTTTGAGCCAATCCGGAATATACATCCAGACAAACGGATAAAAAATTATATATTCGGCATCAGACTCGTTCCCACACCTCGTAGCAATTAAACAACCTGCTACGAAATAAAGTTGCTGTCGATATTAAAGCAGTTGAATGTATATGCGCGGGAGTGGGTGGGCCAGCTCATTTGCAGTTTTCGTTGATGAAAAAAATGTTCTATGTTCTTTTAAATATACAATGAATTTTGAAACGGTTTTCACCATCATTTAGAAAATTAATTCCGGAAGGGTGACGTGTCATCATCTGTCTAGCCTTTTCCCAACTATTTTGGGGTCGTCTTCCGGTCTAACCGGATCCAGCTGAATACCAGTATTTTACATGGAGCGACTGCCTATCTGACCTCCACAACCCATTTAATGGGTAATACGATATCCCTTAGTAACGCTGGTTGGCAGACTTTCGGGCTTCTGACTATCCGTAACGACTGTCAAGGTCCACGAATGGCAGCCGGGACCAACGGCTTAACGTGCTTTCCGAGGCACGGAGGGGTCACGTTATGTAAAGTATGTCACCCATCCACAGACCAACCGCGGCAAGCGTAGCTTAACCTGATTGATTGACCTGTGCGGCTGTTATTATTTAGCCACGGGCCCCTCCGGAAAGGTTATGTGTATAAAACATTAATGTTCAACTTAAATATGGCACAGACATCATGTTGTTTTGGCATGTCGGCACCTCAACACATTGCATCACACACATACCTGTAGTAACCGGAGCGCTTGCTTCTTGTTCTTCAACTCGTCGAGGCGCTCCTCGATGACGTCACGTACGGTGGCGTAGCTCAGGATCTGGTTCATGAGGCACTGCAGCACCAGGAATTTGTCCTCTGTGGAATTATGTATGCATTAGTTTTTTTTTTTTTTTATGGGGCCTTCATGTTGTTAATAAGCATAACATTGATCATAATCATCAGCCTACAGCAGTCGACTGCTGGATTTTCTTCACTCTTATCCAGTTACTACCAGCAACCCTGCGAAGATCGTCGCTCCACCTAGCCTGAGGGCTCCTACCAGGGGGATCCAAAGTTACCGCATGTCAAAGTTTTAATAAATGTGTGCGGTCGGGGGACCCTGCCGTCAGGAACGAAGTTCCTTACGCGACACCTGCCCGCACACACACTCGTATATAATAGAAAGAGACAGAGAGAGGGAAAATGTGATTTTAATGCGCGTTTTTACACAGCGCCGTCTATTCTGAGTTTTTAGAAGATCTTATGAAGTTGCCGCCATCTTGGATTTTCATTTTGACCTCGCTATCGGCTTTAGCACCCTCGAAAACCATGAAACGACACCCATGATGAAAAATTTTTAAATTCTTACAACCACCATATTGGATTTTCGTTTGACCTCAGTATCGGCTTAGCACCCTCGAAACCGCTGTGAGTGCTATGTAACATACCGAGCGGCAGGTCGGCGACGTGGCTGGCGGCGAGGGCGCGCAGCGGGGCGGGGTGCGTGACGCGCATGCGCAGGCCCGCGTCGTCGGCGCTGGTGTAGCCGCCGCGCGCCTGGTAGCGCCACGACGCGCAGCGCCCGCCCGGGCCCGCGCCCGACGACAGCAGGTGTAATCTGACACAACATACTGATCCGTTACGCACGTATTCCGAAATAGTTAAATACAACAAAAAAAAAAAGTAACCGCCTCGCTCACTCGGCGCCGGATTTGGGGTACCTTTGCATGTCCCATAACCCCTTCTTTGCGTCGATAACCGTGATTTATATTTCCGGCTATCCCGATATCCCCACGGGATCGACACTTATGCGGTTGAAACCACGGAGCGCAGCTAGTTATAAATATTGCCCAAATTACACTTATGTGTATGGTGATTCTTTCGTATCGACAGAATCACCGCGCCGGTAACACTGAATAGAAAAGGGCTACATCGCTGATTTTGGTCATTCTGCGCAGTGCCCTGTATATTTCAGTGTAACTTTTAAACTAGATTGGTTCATAATTTCGGCTCCATACAATAAGCGAAAACAGACACACACACACAGACGCGTACGTGTGGCGATCGCTTTGCGCGATGCCAGTGTATAGTATTGGTTAACAACTCGCGAAATACGCGCTCATCTTAGCATACCGTCCAAATTCAAATAATAATATCGCATTAGGCGCCATGACGCAGTTCACGCAAACGCTTATGGATAAAGAATTTACTGCTGCAACTAAGTAAGTATAAGGCGCTCCACCCACTGCACCGCATTACGCAGCGGGGTGCGGGAAACCGAGCCGAATTCCACGCGCGGGAGCGCGTTTTTATTGAATTTGTATGTAAAAATTCACGCGCGGGGGCGCGTTATGTGTGCCCCGTCGCGTGGTGCGTCGTAGTGTGATCCGCCTTACATGAACCTCGTCCTTATTTCCTATCGCATACGGTTCACTTCAGAATAACAAAATAAGATCGGTTTTTTTCAACCTTTTAATGTATATTTTTGGAAGCCAATTTTAATACCACAAATGGTCCAAATTTTTATTTTTCAAGTCTCTTCTTGTTTATTTTTTTAAACTTTTCGCACAAAAAGGTACAAAGGCGGACTCAATGCCTTAGGCATTCTCTACCAGTCAACCAACGGTGGTGAAGAGATTAGATTTAGATCAGATTTTTGACCTTTAAAATCCGCCATTTTGATTTTATGGAAATAAAACCTAGCCTATAACCAGACACCTCACTTATTAAAACCCATCCAGTCGTCATGGTGCTTCGAGGATATAAAGAATCCCACATTCAGATCAAGAAAAACAGCCCTGCGGGGTAATTGCGTGACGCACTAACAGTAGCAATGGCTTCCATTTTGACAGTTCAAAAACATTCATTGCGTTATTTACGTTGTTAAGCAGACAAATTTTTCGAACATATGAAGCAATGGATTAGCAATATCCGTCAAAATGATTCAGATTGTGCTTGATCGTGTAGTACGCATTGCGTACATTAGGACGTTAGCAGCCGCGCCGCAGTTTGGATCTAATCGTTCGGTCTCTAACTCGCTCATTGTGCAGTCAAGTGCGCTTGCAACACTGACACATCACCGATTGAGCGCACGCGGGGGCCGCGCGTCTGTCGCGCTGCTAAATAAACTCGCCTAAGTGTGAAAGCGGTCTTAGGGCCGGCGCACATCTGGCGAGGTACAGCGCCGCGCGGTTGTCACTGCCAAACAAATAGCACCGTTGCGTGCCTAAAAATAAAGTTGAAAATACAGTAAATAACCTGTGACGCGCGCTTCTTTCCGCTTAGACGCGCTCTCGAGCTAATGAAAGTTAATTTATTTTCAACTATTAACTGGTGCAAGGTCGATATTTGTTTCGCAGTGACGACTGCGCTACGCTGCGCCTCGCCAGATGTGCGCCGGCCCTTAGGGTGCCGTCCTTGCTGTCGCGTAGTCTGGTAAAAGAGTAAAACAACATGACTTACCTCAATACTTCACTGACTGTGGTAGGGTCTAGAGGCAGTTTGCTGAGCGGTGTTCCCAGGTATGTTTGCGACCATTTGCTGGCTTTCGTCGCCAGCTCCATTGCTTTGGTTACGCCCATTTCACTGTCGGTTTCTTGATCCTCTGTAAAAATGCAATATTTTATTTGTATTGTACCTGTATTCTCTAAAAGTGTAGACAGGACACCCGCATTTTACCTACTAATAAAAAGCGAGCCTGTTACCATTAATACGGCACATATTCTGAATCCGAGTGGATACTTTCCTAGGATTAATTAAACTACTCCCTGAGACTACTGCCCTGTCGTGCCTTCGAACCCAAACTCTTTACTTTATGTAATTTATTTCATGACCACTGCGATCAAACCGGTGAATGAAAACATCGTGAGGAAACCAGCATGTCCTAGAACCAAATATTCGAAGACATGTATCATCTATCAACCTGCATTGGGCCCGTGTGGTGGATTACGGCTAAAAGAGAGGAGGCCTGTGTCCCAGCAGTGGGAATATTATAGACTAATTATGGTATGGACTATATCGAAATAACAGTACTTACTAAAGAACTTTAAAATTAAAGTTAATTATGTTCTAAATTACTCAATTAGTAGACACTAGCTGCGCCCCGCGGTTTCATCCGCATAAGTCTCGATCCCGTGGGAATATCGGGATAAAAAGTATCTTATGTCCTTTCCCGGGACTCAAGCTATCTCTATACCAAATTTCATCTAAATCGGTCCAGCCGTTTGAGCGTGAAGAAGTAACAAACATATAAACACACACACACACACACACTCACAAATTTTCGCCTTTATAATATTAGTGTGATAGTGTGATTAGTATGGATTCTTACCAGTAGACAGCTGTATCCTTCCATTTTCATTATACTCCTCGGCCTCATCCTCTTGCAGCGAGAACACCGTCGTCAAGAACATCTGTATGAGGTCGCTGAACACGCCAGCATGTTCCTTCGACGTCAGCGCTTTCCTGAAGGTCTCCAGGTCCAGCTGGTTGTGGAACACGTCCTTGACCTTCAGGATCTCGGAGTACGTGTGAACAAACTCCAGGACTGAGAGGAAATCTCCGAAGTGCTCGTGTGAAATGCCTTCTACTTCTATTGGAGTGCCTTTCGGTATTATCTGTGAACAAAACATGGAGATTGCAATTCTTTTTTTCGTTGCTTTTTCTCCGGATGCTTTTAACGTCTGCAATTATTTCAATAAAAAAAATACAGTCACTTTTTAACTGTCAAGAGTTGGTTAGTCAGAAATATGAAGCTACTAGCTAGTTGCCCATTCCAAACCGTAGTAGGTTCCTATGGAGAGGAATGGGCAAGAAAGTACACGGACACTCTTATTTTAAAGGATACTGTAACTCACTTTTTGGTCTTCCAATTCCATATCATCTTTGACTTTCTGCCACTCCTTCATATACGCCTGGAGACGAGCGGTCTTCTCCTTCTTCTTCAGTCTCTCTTCCTCCTTGCGCTGTCGCATCAAATCTTCTGCTTTGCGCATCTTCTCTGCCATCTCTTGCGCATTCTTTTTGGCTGCTGGGTCAGCAGGTTTCTTTTGTACTGTTGAAAGATTAAGAGAGTTGATGTAAAGACAACTTAACTGCATCAATTGGTTACCTCTTTTTTTTAAGTATTTTAATGGGTGAGAGGTCATTTATGCAGTTGTCGGTCCATTTTTAAAACGCTTTTATTAGCTTCACTTGTAACTAACAATGTAATAAAATATTGGAAGTCATTTGTTTAGTGAGTGTAGTATATATAAAGTACATATCTGCATAGCTAGATACGAATTTTTTTTTTGCAAACAGATGTGTATGAATTCTAAAAAAATTGTAACTTTAAACTTAGTACAAAATATTACGAATTAGAATGTGTGATCAAAAAGTCGTAATAGCGAATTAAATTACTGATATTAAAAATTCCTGTTTGAATTAAATGTAGATGTTGTAGAACAGCCACTAAAGCTTATTCAGTAGGTACACAAGGACAGCTTATGGGTGATAAGTAGTCCTTGTGCATCTACTGAATAAGTCTTAAAAAAAAAAACCGAGTGTGCTTATGACCACACGACTGAAGTGAAACATCAAACGTATTTGGCTATGAGTGGAAGAGAGAAAGAAAATGTGCGCGCGCACAGCTTTCTCTTGGTTATATCCCCCACACAACTCCCGTTCGCTTCGCCCGACCACACTTTTCGTAACGCGTTCGCCAGCTTACTCCCCAAGTCAAGCGTGGGTAAAGAAGTTTCACTTCAAAAATGACCACACAAACCTTCAGCTTTGTCAGTCTTCTTGACAAACTTGTCCATGGACTCCTGCCGCCCCTTCTTGTCAGGACTTGGCTTCTTGGCCGACTTGTTCAGCTTAGAGGCCGAGCCAGGCTTGGCCTGACTCTTGGCAGCTGGAGGAGACTTCAACAGCTTCTTGGAGGAAGGGAACGTTGGCGGGATACCCGTGAATATTTGGTCGAAGCTTACTTTGCTTATACTGTATTTTTCTTGTGCAGCTTTCTGTGGAGATAATGTTAAGTTTTGTCAAAATTAACAGTATTTGGAAAGGTAGTGTTGGAAACCTTCTGACTACGTGGAGCGATGAGATTCGTAAGGTTCAGCTGGATTAGACTTGCAAAGGTCTATGTCCAACAGTGGACTGCTGTAGGCGATGATGGTGAACACAGCTACTCAGAGGGGCACAGTTCCTTAGGAATCATAAAACTAGCAAATTTGCAGTGTTTCATGCATTATGAGTCTTACAAGGCTTGATACGTGACCAAAGGCTTAACGTGCTTGCTTCGAAAATCACGCTAAGCTGTTGGTCCCGGCTGTCATACTTGGATCTTTAACAGTTGTTACGGGTCGTCAGAAGCTCGAAAGTCTGACAACCAGTCTTACCAAGGGGTATCGTATTACCCAGTTATTGGGTTGTGGAGGTCAGATAGGCAGTCGCTCCATGTAAAATACTGGTATTCAGCTGCATCCAGTTAGACTGGAAGCCGACCCCAACATAGTTGGGAGAAGGCTAGGCAGATGATGATGATGAGATTCACAAAGCTACACTGAGATATACTTGTGAAATGACACAAGTTACTAGCTTAAAAAATTTGGGGTGAATAAAAAAATACGTTTCATGAGTTATCATCGGATTATACATACCTTTATACCAATGACACCTGTAGCGCTGCCTTCAACAAACTGCTTGAGGAACAAGCGGTTCTTATCGCGCGTGTACACGCCCTTGCGCCGGCGCACGCGGTCGGAGGGCGCGGTGCCGATCGTCCCCGAGGCTGTGGCATCGGCTTCGTCGTACTGTTCCACCTCGTAGCAGTAGGAGGCCGCTGGTGGGATGGCTTTGCTGTAGAGGCAAGTATTGCGATGTTATTGAAACAAAAGGAAAAACCCATAACAGGATATATGGTGAAAATATGTCGCATATATGTATTACTTGGTCGCATTAACTGTGCATCTGGAGTTAATGACGTCATTTCGACGTTTTGTTCGCGACGTGGTGAGCGCGGGGCTTTCCAGCGCGATGCATAGTTAATTTAACAGGGTAGTAGCTTTAGAAAGAGACTCGCATACGTGTGTGATAGAGAAAAGCTCAAAAAAGACGAACTTTTTAAAAACTCGATGTACAGTCAACAAAAGAGATAAGTAAGTAAGCAGGATCGTCGGATAGAGTTGAAGTTTAGTAAGAAACCATAGTAAGAAATTAGAATAACTAGCTTTTGCCTGCGACTTCGTTCTTGTCCCCCGACCCAACCCGTCGCAACGCATCGCCTGCCCGCGATATTAGTTACTTCGTTTTCGCTTTCGTTGTCTTTTTTTTTTCTTTTTGCTCGGCTCCTTAAGGTCCTAGCGTGATGTTAAATAGCCTAAAGCCTTTCTCAAGAATTGGCCTATCAAACGCAAAAAGATTTTTTCAAATCCGACTGGTAATTCCGGAGATTAGCGCGTTTAAACAAACACTTGAGCTTTATTAGTATAAAAAATAGATTATTAGTTTATAGATATAGATGAATCAGTAACAATGTACATATTGCTATACATAACGATTTATAGTAGCTACCAAGTACCAGATAATGATTAGTCATCTAACTTCTAACTTATGTTATAAAATTGCCCCGTAAGAAACATAATATGTATGTACATTTTAATCTCGTTTTTGAATACAAATTTTTTATTGTATTGTTTTTTGTCAGTAACTGAGTTGTGGTGGTCAGATAGGTAGCAGCTCCATGAAAAATCAGTATTTAATGTGGGTCGGCTTCTGGTCTAACCGGACACAGCTGAATACCAGTGTATTCATCTGCATCCGGTTAGACTGGAAGCCGACCCTAACATAGTGCGGAAAAGGCTAGGCAGATTGAACTTATATTGTGTTTAACATGGTGACTGTCAGACAACAGACACAATAGAAAATCTATTGCTTGTGGTCACCATTGACCGCGGTGGCAGTCAATGCCTTACAAACATAATTCAAACAGAATATATCTTTGCCTTTCTTCTGTACATATTTCAATCAGTTTTTAAGTCTGCGTTTTGTATAAATATCTTACGTGAAAAAGCTAGTAAAAAAAAAAAAAATATGTTTAAAAACAAACAACTTTGGTCTTCATATCTGAGTATAATATCACTGAATAGTTATCTAGATAAAGACAGTGTTTCTGTGTCTATTGATAACAATACTTTTTTACTTTGATACAGTTTAGTTGTATTTTATTGTAGCAGGTCATTTACCCCAAGTAGAATGACAAGACGAAAATCAATTCAGTTAAATTAGCTAATTCATAATTATGTTTACATTGTTCCAATTACTCAAAGACTCGCTCAAAAGCATCAGCTCTTCAGCACCCTAATAGTAGGTATAACACACAATCAATCTGAATCATTTAGAAGGATATTGCTAATCCATTGCGATTTTTATTTTATGGAATAAATATTTTGAAATTTGCATTACTGTAAGGTACTTGTGACATACCCCTTTATTCATAAACATTACTCAAAGTTAAATAGTGAGGGATCAGTGGTGGCCCAGTGGTCACGGCCGCGACTTACGAGTTGTAGGTCGTAGGTTCGAACCCAGTCAGGCGCTTTACTTTGTGTAAATTATATCATCACCACATTCACCACTGCTCTCAAAAACTGTTAAGGAAAACATTGTGAAGAAACCAGCATGTCATAGAACCAAATATTCAAAGACATGTGACATCTGCCAACCCGTACTGGGCCCGTGTGGTAGATTACGGCCCACCCCCTCTCACAGAGAGGAGGCATGTGTCCCAGCAGTGGGAAGATTATAGGCTGAGTATGTATGTATGTGAATAGTGATTAACAACTGTTTAACCATACAATTTTGATGTTTGAATGTCTCTTAACTTTAATCATCTTTTATAAATTAACCCCTTTACATACCCACAAATTGGAATTTAAAAGAATTGTAAATATTAACAGACCATCCCTTTCCAGTATCCTTTTAGTAAAATGTACCTTTTGAAGTAAGTGTTAGATGTACGCACGGAATTTTCCTCTTTAAAATCAGAATGCAATAATAAAAGCGGTCACTTTGTCTATGTACGTAGTGTTAATTTATTTTATACAGGCTGTCCCTGGAAGTATGGATCAAATCGAACAGGGGCGTGAGCAAGGTAATTTCCAAACGTTTTAGCAAAAAAAAAAACAAAAAGAGAACAGAAATCAAATCATTTTAAAGAAATCTATAAAAAAAACTATCAGGGCTATAATTTTTTTTTTAGATAGCCCTGATAGTATTTTTTTATGATTATTTTCTTTGAGCACTATGCGAAGTGATTAAAAAAAAATAATAAAAATCGGTCATAACTTTTGAACCATAAAAAAATTCACTGACATTCTCAAGGTTAAAAAGTTTGGAAATGACCTTGCCCACGCCCCTATTCGATTTGATCCATACTTCCAGGGACACCCTGTATACAAGATGTAACAGAATAAATGCAAGTCCTGAAAGTAGTTTGTTCATAATTTACTACTAAATTGATTTCAGTAACTTTTGATTTGAGAGCAGTGGTGGCCACGCGGTAACGGCCGCGACTTACGAGTTGTAGGTTCAAACTCGAGACAGGCGCTTTACGTTGTGTAAATTATTTCATCACCGCTGTTGTCAAAATGGTGAAGGAAAACATAGTGAGGAAACTGGCATGTCCTAGAACTAAAAATTCAAAGACATGTGACATTTGCCAACTTACGATTACGGCCCACTCCCTCTCACTGAGAGGAGGCCTGTGTCCCAGCAGTGGGAACATCTGCTGATAAACAATGTATATTTTAATACTTCCTTCTACTTAAGACGCACAGAACAGCAAAGTATGGCAGAAGAAAGGGGAGGTTTATACCCAGCTGTGGGTGATTCTAGGCTGAAGTAATGAATACTTCCTGAAATCACATCTTTTTATGGAAAAATACCAATTGACACTTAGCAACAGTATGATTCATACATCATGATATTTAGATTAAATAAGGAAATTTTATATAAGTATAATATATAATAGCAGTTAGATCATCTACTGCCAAAACATGTGACCTTCATAACAATTTAATTGTTGTAAGTTTTTTGTAAGGAGTTTTTTAGGAAAGTTTGTTGTACCTACTATTGATTTTTGTTGGCAGTTTGTTAAGACAAGGTTCAAGGCCACATGTGGGTATGTTTGGAGAAATTGAGATTGTTATATGAATTGTGTAAATATAAAGTAACATTAGCAAAATTATGTTTAGAATAATATGTTAATTAAATGTTTTTATGACTAATTGGAGTTCTGCTAAGAATTTGAATAGATTATTGTTTCGTTTTTATAAGTTGATTTTTTGAATTTTCGGTATATCCAAACTGATTTTTTTTGTCATTATTGTGATTTGGAAATGTTTTTATGACCAATTGGAGTTCTGCTAAGAATTTGAATGGATTATTGTTTCGTTTTTATAAGTTGGTTTTTTGAATTTTCAGTATATCCAAACTGATTTTTTTTTTGTCATTA
Source organism: Amphipoea lucens (assembly GCA_947508005.1). Taxonomy (NCBI): domain Eukaryota; kingdom Metazoa; phylum Arthropoda; class Insecta; order Lepidoptera; family Noctuidae; genus Amphipoea; species Amphipoea lucens. The sequence goes on along the minus strand of OX382373.1, from coordinate 1,332,959 downwards.
TTGTGATTTGGAAATATTAATATTAAAATTACATTACTGCTCACCTGTCTGGGTGCTGTTTCTGTGCTGTGACCGACAGTATGTGAGCTTCCCTCCAAATCTCTCCTTCTAGACAGGCCTCCACAGTCTCCCCAACAAAGTAGCGGTCCCTCACGAAGTTGAACACATCTTCAGACATCTCAGCAAATGAACACCTCTTAGTTCTCATTGCCAAAAACAATATTGGTATACGCAGCTCCATTGGGAAATCTTTCAAAGCCCTCCGTGCTGTCTTCTCACTGTGCAGGGCTTCTGAGTATGTCAAATTATTCTTCCCAGTCATCTCACATGTCCACACCATTGAATTGACGAGAATAATCCTCTCACAGTATTCCCTGTAAATAAACATTCATCAAACAACATCTAATTATGATAAAAATTATGACGCGAATGACAGAAATAGCGAAATATTGTGTCACGCTCGCGTTGTTGCGCGACCCGCCGCGCGCTGACAATGCCAACGGTCCCCGTACACTGATAACTACAACTTAACATAGAAATTTGCAAAAAATTCGGCGAATCTAATGTTTATAGTTACACTCACTCGTAATCTTTGAATATCTCGTCGGTGATCTCGCAGTGGAAGACCTCATCGTCGTCCCGGAGGTACTCCGACGCCTTTGATTTCTCAAATGCTTTCCTTTTTAAGAGAGGCATGTTGAGAGTTCGCGGGTCACTACGGTGGGAAAACGATTTCCAGTCCGTTTTAACTTATCACTTGTGTTCAATATCACTTAACTTTGTACGGCGCATCTATTCCTACATTCCAGTGAATAGTACATTAGGAAATTAGTAGGTTTTGTAAAATATTTCGAGCGAAAAATGTTGCGTGGTTTCGGTTGACAAGCCAAAAAACGGCGCGCTGAGGCGCTTCTTTTTACGCCAGAAACATATGAACTGGGTTAGACTATGACATTGAATTCTACTAAATTAGTAGAAAGTAATACTGTTTCAAAAATGTTTATACAATGTTTTATTTCAAACAAAAAGAAACACAATAAATGAAGTTTTTCTCATTTACTGAAAATATGTATGTTAAGTTATATAGATAGTTCTAAGGTTGCCTGGAAGATATCGCAGAAAGCGATAAGGCCGCCCATTGTATGTTTTATATTAATAATTTTTTTTATATGTTTTTTCTGGTGTATGTACAATAAAGTATATATAAATTAATAAATAGTGCCGCTTAACTTGGGACTGTAAACTTGTATTAGAGGATTTAGGTTAAATGCTCTAAGAAACTTTTAGAAGTTTTTATTTTATATTTTTTACTTGAATGTTGTTCTTTTCTTTTTTGCTTCTTCTTGTTCAGACGCCAGCACATCAAGCTACTACAATCTGTCTTTCTTTAATAGAATTTCAACCTTATCGCGAAAGCATAAGGTTCAAAGATGATTGGGATAATTTGACAGTTTCGGGCGTCTGTACCTGTCAAAAGATTTGGTTTTTGCTTCCAATTTATTTTATTATATTCATAATTTTCCCATTAAAATCCTTTTTAACACTGGACTTTAGTTTTATTTCAGTTCACCAACCACTAATGCATACGGTCCATTTTCATCACCAAAAAGGCCAAAATCCCAGTTAGCTTGATTGTCGACGATGGTCATACCATACGCCATTAGTTTTGTAATGTTAGGGTAATAATACACTTTATGGGGGTATTAATTGTGGACTGCTAGTCAATCACTAATGTGTGGAGTACCTACTCGTTTGGGAGAATTGAAATAATTAAACAGTTATTCTATTTGGTTTCTACATATAATTATTATTTTGAAAATGGCTTCTCAAGAAGAATAGTGTGCTAAATCACACGCACTCAGTCTCGATATCTCGTTCGTAAACTCAACCAATACGATCGGGATTTCGAACTAAATTGCAAGAACGAGATTGTCTTGCCACCATATGGAGTCTCACAATATACCTAGTCTAATAAGTATTGAGATTGCATTCCCTAATATCACTAACTACTAGAATATAATTCTGCAAAGAGGAAACTTCACTAAAAAGCTTCTGCTTTCTTCTTTCTTATTGATTTAAATAACATGGACAGCAAAGCAAGCTGTATAATAATACCTCCCAAAAACTTTTTATTTAAACCGATAGAGACGCTGCTCCACTTAGTTTGCCAAGACTTACATACATAATGTTTTCACTATTAAAAAGTAATGATCTAATGTCGAGCCAAGCCCCTAACTATACAAATTTTACATCTTGATCAAAATGCCGTTTGCTGCTTGAATGGTTTGCCATTTCGCGGCCGTCGTCGCACAGACACTCGTATGAGCTTATGGTAAGAAATGAAGTCACTGGTCTTCCATGTTGTGTCATCGAATGGAATTTATTGTCAAGCCATACACAATAGTCGATGCGTGCGAGGGATTTTCGTTCCTGTTCAGAAGAGCGGGCAAGAAACTCGACGAACTTCATATATTATCATCATGCTCTCGGAACTGGGATCGGGGTAGTAGAATAGTAGATAAATAGTTTTAGGAATATGGTATTACTAAAACTGGATGCGTTCAGAAATCGGAAACGCGATTTTTTGTCTGAATTTTTTTCCAAATTTTATTTATGAACGCGATTATAACAAATGTCACAAAAAAAGCTGCCTTCATGCTCACCATTTCATGTTTTTATAAATGATTGTGTAATATTTCATGGAATATTACAATAACAACGTAGAATTTATGTTAATGGTTTTCTTTAAACCTGACTAAGATGCCGAAGGAACAATATCGTGAGACTTATGTCGGACGAAAAATGTAAGGTTATGTTTATTTTTTTTGAACACTCAAATATATTTAAATTAAATAGAAAAATACACACTTCACTACACTAGAATACTATTTAAAATTCTGACTACAAACTGTGTAACTTTCACGTATTTTCCTTGAGGTTTAAAGTATTTTCGTGATGTTTTCAGTTCTCATGTCACATTCAATGTGGACAGTGCATCTGCTATACAGCAGGCAGCTCATATCCAAGTCATCACTAAGAACTTGTACGCTCAGGATGGACAGAGGGTGCCGGCGACGTATGGGGTGCTGGACAGGCGAATGGTATGGGCACTGATAACATTTACTTGTGAAAAATTGATAAAAGCCCAATGTTTTCATGTTTTAAGTTGACAAGATTGCTCAAACATCAGCTATGCTGTGTCTTCCTGTGTTCTAATAATAACTTATGGAACCTACACTTGTATCAAATATCAATACCAAAATAAAATAATGATTACACTAATAAAATAATGGACAGTTTTGGTACCTATTTAAATTTAAATTTGAGGGTTTAGAACTAAGTTATAAAAGTATTACATTACCTGTTAATACTAGGATATTTTAATAGAAAAATAACATAAACTAATGTTTCTTCTTTCTATGCAGGGAACTAATCAGAAAGATGCCAACTGTGAAACCTGCGGGCTAGGTCTGGCAGAGTGTGTCGGACACTATGGCTACATTGAGCTGGCCCTGCCCGTCTTCCACGTTGGTTACTTCCGGTCTATCATCAGCATACTGCAGACTATTTGTAAGGTGAGTTAAATTACTTGCATTTCCAATTATTATTTTTTTCTCAATAATTATAAAATAATTTATTACGTTTATCTGCTGAAAATGCATTTTTAATTTCGCTAGCAAGCGGGATGAAACCTTTACAAAATAAAAAAATAAACCTGCTGCTTAAAAATAGGTAACAGCAAAATCTTAATTCGAGGAAACCTAAAAGTTTTGATGTCTTCTCACTTTTGGGCAAAGGCTTTACTGCACGCCAGCCATCTTCCAATTTATTTAATTTTTCATATCTATTCTAACTCATACAACTCCACTATCTAACCAGGAATGCGCAAAAGTGATGTTGGCGGAACCTCTCAAAAAGTCCTTCAGAAGAAAATTCATGAACCCGGAACTATCATATCTACACAAGAAGAACCTGCGTGCTGCGGTCCATAAGAAAGCCAAGACCTGTACAAAATGTCCGTACTGCGAAGCTTTGAATGGTATGGTGAAGAAGAGTCCTGCTGGTATATTGAAGATCATCCATGATAAATACAGAGCGAAGAAACCAACAGATCCTATTGTGAAGAGAGTGCTGCGGGACTTCCATGAGGCCAAGGAATCTAATAAGGAGTTAGCGACTATAATCAACAGTGGTCTTACTATTGAGATGAGTCCTTTGGAGGTAAGCTAAGGTTTTTTCTAAGTATACTAATATTATTGTAAGCGGTAATTTCTGGAAGTACGTAAGATTTGCAAAATTCTATTTGCATTTGATAGCTCAATTCTTGAGGAAGGCTATAGGCTATTTAACGTCACTCTATGACCCCAAAGAGCCGAGCAAAAAGAAAAAAAAAAACTCAGAAAGAATGAGTCAAAAGAAGCAGTAACTTTTTCTGACAACACAGATCTGCCTAGCCTTTTCCCAACTATTTTAGGGTCGGCTTCTAATCTAACTAGATGCAGCTGAATACCAGTATTTTACATGGAGCGACTGCCTGTCTGACCTCCACAACCTATTTACTGGGTAATAAGATACCCCTTGGTAAGACTGGTTGTGAGATTTTCGGGCTTCTGACTACCCGTAACGACTGTCAAAGGTCCACGAATGACAGCCGGAACCATCGGCTTAACGTGCTCTCTGAGGCACGGGTGGGTTTCAAAATGTAATAGATGGTCACCCATCCACGGACCGACCGTGGCAAGCGTAGCTTAAACTTTGATCGACCCATGCGACTGTTATTATGTAGCACTTTACTTTTATTATGAAAAGTAAAGTGATAGTCTAGGCAACTATAAGTCCAACACAGCCTATCAAATATTGAGTCACTCAGGGCGTTTGCTACGTTAAGCGTGCGCACGCGGCGGGTGCACGGAGCGGGCGCCAGTGCGTGTACAAACCCGTCGCATGCGTCCGCGCCAGAGAGCGCTGCTCATATTATTTTTCAACACAAACACGCGAGGCGGGCACCCGCCACGTGCGCACGCTTAACGTAGCGAACGCCCTCACTACAAATAATGTCCCTGCCCTTACTAATTTCTCTTTGACACCATCACCCAGGTCCTGAACCTGTTCCGTCGCATCCCGGACGAGGACATCCCACTCCTGGGCATGAATGCCAAGCTGACGCGTCCGGAGCACCTGATCCTGACGCGTCTGCCCGTGCCACCACTCTGCATCCGGCCCAGCGTTGTGTCTGAAATCAAGGCGGGCACGTAAGTCATCTTCTATTTTTTTTTTTGCCGTTAATTTCCCACTGTTGGGCAAAGGCTTCCCTACTCTCTTTCCACCCCTCTCTGTCCAGAGCTGCCAAGGACCAATCTTTATCAAAGGAGTCCAGTTAATCGCGCCATCTCCGTCTGGGCCTGCAGCGATGTCTTTTACCACGAAGCGGGACCCACTGGGTCGTAAGTTTGGCCCATTGATCGTCTGACATGGGCAGATGTGTCCAGCCCAGTTCCATTTAAACGTGGCAGCTTTCCGAGTGACATCAATCATCTTAGCAGTCAACTTCTACTTAATAAAATGTTTAAATTCATTAATACACACACACTACACTAATTCTTGAGGAACGCTGTAGGCTATTTAACATCACGCCGTGACCCTTAGGAGTCGACCAAAAAGTAAACAAGTCAGAAAGAACGCTAAGCGAAAATGAAGTGTAGCGGAATCTACAACGCCACATGCGAACAACGCGTCATACTGACGTGAGGCAAATCCTGCATCTCGCAAGCAGAGTTTACCGCGCAACTAGCATAGATACAACGGCCCTACATGAAACATTGGGCAGTTGCCCGCCAGACACAACACCCGTCTGGTCGAAGGAACCTCCATTTTCTATAGAGTATGAGTGAACTTTACACCCTGTTCCTCATATCTCTAATTCTCTATAGAAGTAATGGCGGAGTGGATCGGGGGTACAACCACGCGAACGAAGTCGCGGACGTTTTATCTAATTATGAAACTAATTCAAATCTAAATCTCCTTTCTAGAAACGAGGATGACTTAACAATGAAGCAGTCAGAGATACTTTTGATAAACGACGTGATAGCGCGACACATCGCCAGCGGGGGCAAGAGCGAGCTGGTGCAGGAAGACTGGGACTACCTGCAGCTACACGCAGCGCTTTACATCAACAGCGAGATGTCCGGCATACCGCTGTCCATGCAGGTACAGTCAACAAAAGAGATAACTATGCAGGATCGTCGGATATAGTTGAAGTTTAGTAAGGAACCGATGGGAGTTCTCGAATAAAATTTAATTTTATTAATAGAAAACAAACAGTTCATTTATCAAATTAAATTTCAGTCGACAACATCCATTGGTTTCTTACTAAACTTCAACTATATCCGACGATCCTGCATACTTATCTCTTTTGTTGACGGTACATACAGGTTTAACGCCATTATGATATTTTTTTGAAGTGAAAACCTCTTTAGGCGCGTTGGACATTTTTTGAGATGGGAAAAACCATTGAATTCGTGCCACTGTTACCGTAACCGACTTCGCTTCGGATGTGTTCGGCTGTCCTTGGGATGTACTCGGTTTTAAGGTGAATGTGTAGTTGTAGCCCGCGAAATTCAATTTTTCTTACGTTTTTTGCAATTTTCAGGTCAGTGTCAGGTTGTATCTTGATGAAAATTTGATTCGCGACTATAACAGGTACGTATTCACAGAATTATAATCATCAGAATCATTAATACATCTGTTTAAGTTAGATTTCTACCACCAACACTTTTCCATGCGAGATTTGTTCTTAACGGTAGAAATCTAACTTAGAAAGATGTATTAATGATTCTAATTATTATAATTCTGTAAATACGTACCTGTTATTGTCGCGAATCATATTTTGATCAAGATACAACCTGACACTGACCTGAAAATTGCAAAAAACGTAAGAAAAATTGAATTTCGCGGGCTACAACTACCCATTCGCCTTAATGTATATCCGATATGTCAGTGAGTGATGGCAAACTATTCTGTTTGTGTTTTGTTTTCACTTCTGTTGTCACTCCCGGAGTGCCACTGTTTTTTTTTGTACTGGTCCTTATCTAGGAATGTTCTGGTTACGGAGATATTGAAGGTCGCAGTTCCAAGTTTTTTCACGAAAACAAGTTTGAAATTAAACTTCACTTTAAATACCTCCACAACTTCTGTACCGTTATATGTACCCATAAGTACAGACGCCAGCACATCAAGTTACTACAATCTGTCAAATTTCTTTAATAGATTTTCAACTTTATTGTTAAAGCATAAGGTTCATAGTTGATTGGGAAAATTTGACAGTTTCGGGTAGCTTGATGTGCTGGCATCTGTACAATGTTTTGCGTGTGTTAAATTGTGCGTTGCTGTAAACAGTGATTTTTTCACTCCAAAAATAAAAGACGTTTCCCAGCAATAATTTTTGCTTTATATGACTTAGATTGATGCACAGAATGCGTAGATAACAGCTATATGATGGGTCTTTTGAAATGAAACTTTTTACGCACGCTTGCCTTGGGAAGTAAGCTGGCGAACGCGTGACGTAAGCATTACGAAAAGTGTGATCGGGCGAGGCGAACGGGAGTTGAGTGGGGGATATAAGCAAGAGAAAGCAGTGCGCGCGCACATTTTCTTTCTCTCTTCCTCTCATAGCCAAATACATTTGAAGTTTCACTTCAGTCGTTTGGTCATAAGCACACTCGGTTTTTTTTATTACATTCTGTATTTCCATGTTTTTAGCCCAAAAAGCCGGGCCGCGGTCTGGTGCAGCGGCTTAAAGGCAAGCAGGGGCGCTTCCGCGGCAACCTGTCCGGCAAGCGAGTGGACTTTTCCAGCAGAACTGTCATCTCGCCAGACCCTAACCTACAAATCCAGGAGGTGAGAGGTTTTGAAGACCTGTAAATACATAATCAGGGTCAAATAAAATTAGCTTGCAAAACTCGGCAGTACTCGGCAGACATGATGAGTATCGATATCTTAACATGATAAAAAATAAAAAGATTTAATGTTTCTTTAGGGGTCAACGACCGCTGGTAGTGTTGTTACTTAATGTACGAGTTGACAAAATATGTTTTACCGTGTTTAGATATCGATAAAAGTCACGTCTGTGAAATTTACAAAAAAAAAAAAAACTGATTTTTAAACTGATATTTCAAGTAAATACACCACAGATACAGATACACCTAGATAACGCAAGAGCACCTACTTCGCGTGCCAAATATCGCACCAGTTTACGATCGATAATCATAAGCCGCCACTTTCGCGCTCAGTCCTGCGTACTGCTGGCTGGGTGAGCGTGAGCGAGAGAGCGCGAGTTTGTGACGTCATAGTAGGTAGTCAAAAAGTGGCACGCTTAGTTTTCATACAGTTCGTGATACTTGCGTTATCTAGGTATATCTATATCTGTGAAATACACTAACAGCGGTCCATGAAACCACAAAAAATAAACATCAAATTAAGCGGAGTTTTGCTGGCAAATTTTTGAGCCTATATTGTGTGCAAGAGAACATTCCTTTTTTAAATAAAATAATCTAACACTCCACACGGAAACGTCATCATCATCAACATCATCATCGACATCCTCGTTCCACCCACTGCAGTATAGGACTCCTGCCTTTTTTGCTATGCTACTCTGGTCTGTGCGCGTCTCATCGGGTCATATTTTCATGAAAACGAGATATTTTCAACCAATTTTAACTTAGAAAGTTGTATTGATGATTTTTGCACATCTTCCGCATGTCGCAACGGAATTGGGCAAAAGTAGCCACTGACTGGATTCCGAATAACAGGAAGCGGCGACGCGGTAGGCCCAGTAAGAGATAGCGTGATGAATTGGACGCCTATCTAAAGGATTGGCCAGGCCTTTGCCCTGCAGTGGGACATAACAGGCTCATAATAATAATTGATGATTTTAGGCGCTTATGCCTTAACATAAAAACCGATCAAACCTTATCCTCAGGTGGGAGTACCGGTCCACGTGGCCAAGATCCTGACGTACCCGGAGCGGGTATTCCCCGCCAACCTGCAGTGGCTGCGCAAGCTGGTGTGCAACGGGCCCGACGTGCATCCCGGCGCCAACTACGTGCAGCAGCGCGGGCTCAAGCACAAGAAGTACCTCAAGTACGGCAACCGGGAGAAGATCGCGCAGGAACTTAAGGTACAGTGGGCGTCTCCTTATAGCGGTAAGGGGAAAGGTAGCAAAATGACGTACGACGATTTTTGACAGTGACAGTACGATCTCTTTGTAAAATCAGCGTCAAAAATACAGGAACATTTTTTATCACCATCCAAATTACAGGGTGTTCTACCCATGAATATGAACAACTTTCACTGTGGGACCAACTCTGAAATCACGAAAAAAAATCAGCTGTTTAGTACAAAAGTTCAATACCTACTTGACCAAAATGTATGAAACAGCAGATTTTTTTTTGTGATTTCAGAGTTGGTCTCATAGTGAAAGTTGTTCATATTCATGGGTAGAACACCCTGTAAAAATTTGGATGGTGATAAAAAAATTTCTTGTATAGGGCAGGGACAAACAGAAGACCAATTCTCGTAATTTAAAACGTCCATAATCTAGTTGCAGTCTCATCTCGGCGACAAACAAATGTCAAAGACTTCAAAATGTTGGGAAATTTGAGGATTGAGATTGAGACTGAGATCAGACTGTGAACTTCTTAAAAATTACGAGAATTGCCCCTCAGATTGTTTAAAATGAACAGAATCTGAGGAAACAAAACTAGGTCTTAGGGCTGATTTTACCAAAGTATTTTTGTCATATCAGTCGCCTTTCTTCCCTAAAATAGAATTGACGTTTGACAGTTTTTGTATGAAAAAAAACTGTAAATAAATCTATATTTATGTGTAGCATAAAACTAATCCTTCTTAATATTATAAACGCGAAAGTTTGTTACTCTTTCACGCAAAAAATACTGAACGATTGTGATGAAACTTTTCAGTAATATAGCTTATACATCAGAATAACACATAGGATAATTTTTATCCCGATATTCGCACGGGATCGACACTTGCAGGTGAAACCGCGGCGCGCTGCTAGTGTTCCTATATATTAATATCACAATGGGTGTTTCAGAATGAACACAGAACACAGTAACTGTAATTTAGCCAAGAATTTTCTTCATTGCTCTGTTAATTTCGTACAGTCTGTCGCTAAAATATTTTTAACTAGCTGACCTGAGCCCTGATTCACAAACATACGACAGGCTATCGTATCGAAAACCTGAACTTTCGATGACCTGATTTGACTTCCCCTCAACAGCAAATAGCTGTTGGAAGAATAGCGGGCGTCTATTTGATTTAAACTGACAACATTTTCGGGTTTTGGACTTGTGAACAGCATTGAGAAGACTCCTACGATAACAATGATTAATGTTCGATACGATACGGAAGCATATCGAGTGTTTGTGAATAAGGGGGCTGGTGAACTTCGTACCACCTCAGAAATAAATCATTTGACAAAGTTTAATAGACACGTGGCGCCATCTATTATCATAATAACGTTATTGTTGTTTTCCTCGGGAACAACACTGTTTTTCGGGATGAAAGGTACCCTATGTTCGTTTCTGTACATCTGACAACGTATATGCAAAATTTCAGGATGATCGGTTCAGTGGTTTAGGCGTGAAAAGGTAACAAACAAACAAACTTACTTTCGCATTTATAATATTAGTTAGGATACTGACTGTGCCAGTAGTAGCAACACTGAATGTCCTTTTACGTCTATCCGTAGTGTGGCGACATCGTGGAGCGGCACTTGGTCGACGGTGACGTGGTGCTGTTCAACCGGCAACCGTCGCTGCACAAGCTGTCCATCATGTGCCACCGCGCCCGCGTGCAGCCGCAGAGAACCTTCAGGTAAACTGTTCTACATCACTCAGAAATCATGCAAAACTTACATTGGTCAGGTTGTGCAAAAGGATGATAGACGTTTTAGTACCCCCCCTCTCGGGGTGCGGGATTGTCCGAAAGGGTTACCGCTATCCCGGAACATAAAGGGCTAAGGAAGGAACACGGATGGGTTTTAGTCAGTAAGAGTCTGACACTCCCTTCCGCTCCACCCAGAGCGAGAGGGGTCATTTGATGATTTCCCATGCATAAAAAAAACCCCCTCTCAACAGCAATAATTGTAGTGTCTTTCAAAAGGTCTTTCCAATGGGAACAATATTTACTATGACGACTTTTACCAGTTCGTTGTCCGTTCGGAGTTATTCCAGGATGAACATGACTTATTTTGCAGAAATACAATTTATATTTTTTGTTTTCTTCAGTCCATTTTTATTAGACCAACTAAGGAAACAACAACGACCACACGATAACGTCATCTATTGTTGTAAAATGTGTTTTCTTTATATTATATGTAAAGGTATAAATAATATGACCCAGATGATGATTGTAGCGATGTTGATAGTCCCTCGCAAAACCGTTAATTCGGCATTAATGAACAATTAATAGAAAATAATCAATAAAAATTAGGATTCAAAATTACTCGAAACCGACAACAAAACGAAGCAAGCACTAAAGTACCTATTATTATACATAAAATTAATTTTCTATCATTGCTGTTAGAGCGGGTACCAGGTTCAATACATTTCTGCCCATCATCCTTTTAACGGACCTAAATTTTGCATAACGTAACCGATTTCTATTATACGTAAATTCAGAATTAAAATGTTGTTTCAAATAGCAATGATATTGATTAATGTTATTCTTCGAACCATTTAATGACTTACTACACTGAGCAAGAAACGATCTTCATCTTTATTTATTTCTGTTCTGTAACTGCCCGTGACATCCCAGCGGGCCCTATCTGAATTTCAGCGCGGAGACATTTATTTTTTAAATGTCGCAACATCGTGCTGAGCTGAGATAGGAGCCTTTTGGCCTCCTGTAGGACTTTCTGTTAAAATTTTCGTTTAGTTTGTTATCTTCCTGGACGAGTCGCAATAAATACTATTTCTTTCTTTCTTTTCTTTATCTTTTAAAACTTATGTTACCGTATGTAATTATCAGTGGCGTGCATTGCATATAGGCATATAAGCAGTGCCTACCGTCCTCGATATATCAACATAAGCCTGTCAATTACATTTTAGTGTGTGCAATCATGGATTTTCATTTTGATATTCGTTCCTGCCGGGGGTCCCCCGACCACACGTTTTTTTTCTGATTAGTGTCCGCGTCTGCCTTGACTAGACCCGGCCTAGTGCTAGTGAATACCTATTCTGAAAACCTATCCACGCCACTGGTAATTATGTATATTGTGCATGCAAGTACCTAGTTATTATGAGAATCAAACCGAATGGCTTATTTCGCCTCTTGTAAGTTTAACAACTTTCTTACAAGTGAATCTTAAACCTATCAACAAGACAGTTATAATATTGTTATCCACAATAAACTCCATTAAGTTCTCCTACAGATAATGTTTAAATTCTATTTTGCACACTTCAGAGTTCAGAGTTCATTTATTTGTTAGAAACATGAGTATGCACACACAAAGCATGCAAGATGTTAGGTAAGTACATTGCAGAAAGGATCACAGTCACGTTTTACCTTTACGGCGTACAAATATGTATTAGAATAACTATAATATGTATTATATAACATAACACTTAATCGTGCAATGTGTCGTACAAACCGCCCGATCGTGAATAGAGAGATGTCCTGTGTGCGCAGGTTTAACGAGTGCGTGTGTACTCCGTACAACGCGGACTTCGATGGCGACGAGATGAACATGCACCTGCCACAGACCGAGGAGGCGCGCGCTGAGGCGCTCATACTTATGGGGGTGAGGCACATTTTATGATAATACATCGCAAACCAATTAGAGACGCAAAAAAAAAAAAAGGAGCTGCGTCTGCGTTGGCAGACGTAGCTCCTGTGTTTTGTTCATATTAACATATTTTTATTTTTTTTTAAATGACACTTTCAAAATCAGACATACTTACTTACTTTTTTTAATATTAAAAACTACCTACTACTTTTACCTTCCAATATACATACATTTTAACTTGGGGTGCTTTCTGTGTGCTCCAATAACTACTTAACTATATGTATTGTGACTATAACCATTGGCCAGAAACAGTGATGTATGTATGTTTGTTTGTATGTCTGCAATTTTGAAAAACGAATCAATAATTTTTTTCTTTTTATTCCCAGAATAAATCAAACCTTGTAACCCCTCGCAACGGCGAGCTCCTCATAGCCGCGACGCAGGACTTCATTACCGGCGGCTACCTGATCACGCAGAGGGACACTTTCTTCACGCGGGACGAGGCGCAGCAGCTGGCCACCTGTCTGCTGTCGGGACCTGATACCAACATGAGGATCGATATGCCGACACCCGCGATACTCAAGCCCAGGATGCTTTGGACCGGGAAGCAGATCTTCAGGTGGGTCCTTCACCGATGTCAGTTATTATCTTCGACAGAATTAACATCGGTGAAGGAAAACTACTCAGAAAGTACATAAGAATTGAAAAATTCACATTGGATTTGAAGCCCCCATTTAATTAGGACAGTCAAAGGAATTGTAGAGTGCGTGTGCAGGGACCTAAGCGATTTCTTCAGAAACTTGTCCAGGGTGCTTAGGAAGTGAATATACGAAGTCTAGGAGTTGGGGGTCGACATAAAGTTCCCATTTTTGGGTTTGTGGCATATATCTCAAAAACGGTGCGTCGTAGGAAAAGTTTTCTGATACCAAATGAAAGCTCATACAATTCTCTACAGCACACACACACCGCACACTTTTTCCGAATTTTCAACCTTCTTCGAACTACAAGCTCCAGAAAAGTGAACATTTTCGAAAAAAAACTGGCTCTCGGACTTCACTCCGAATCGCCTCCTAGACGTTCAGGTCCCTGCTTACGCGCTCTAGGGACATTCGTTGACTGAACTAAATAGTTTATTTAAATTACAGTTTAATAATGAAACCCAACAAGAAGTGCGAGGTGAAAGCGAACTTGGAGACTAAAGGCAAGAATTACACCGGTAACCTGGATATGTGTGTGCAAGATTCATGTAAGTGCTCATTCTTTTTCGTCGTATCAATGATTCATTTTCTACCTATATCTGTATGACGGAGAAAGGCATGTGTGTCTCGTTATTATCAGCCATATTTTAACTACTGTGGGCGAATACTGTGGGTATAGTGTTGGTTATTGCGCAATAGAAAAACGGTTTGCAGTTCAAATCAGATTATAATTTCACGAACAGTTTAATCACACAAGGAAATCACACACTATAGGTACACGATACAACCAGATACGGAACGCGGGACAGTTTGTGAGCACATGTTGTTCGTATGATGTCCGATGTCCAAGAGGGCTGCTCCACCTCGCTGCACGCTCTCTTGTACTCCCCACGAACTCAGGCTAGACTCTGTCAAGCGCCGCCAGATGGCGCTGGCGTTCCGAATAATCAAACGAATGACCGGATGCGACATATACTAATAATATAAATAGGTTAAGCTAAGCTTGCCGCGGTTGGTCCGTGGATGGGTGACCATCTTCACATACCAAGAACCTTCCGTGCCTCGGAAAGCACGTTAAGCCGTTGGTCCCGGCTGTCATTCGTGGACCTTTGACAGTCGTTACGGGTCATCAGAAGACCGAAAGACTGACAACCAGTCTTACCACGGGATATCGTATTACCCAGTAACTGGGTTGTGGAAGTCAGATAGGCAGTTGCTCCATATAAAATACTCGCATTTAGCTGCATTCGGTTAGACTGGAAGCCGACCCTAACAAAGTTGGGAAAAGGCTAGGCAGATGATGATGATATGTCGTGTGTTCTAGATGTAATAATCAGAAACTCGGAGCTGCTCTGCGGGTCCATGGACAAGAGTACCCTGGGCTCCGGCACCAAGAGCAGCATCTTCTACATCTTGCTGCGGGACTGGGGTGAGGAGCACGCAGTCAGGGGCATGTGGAGGTTAGCATATAGAGATGTAATGAACAGATAAAGTTCCTCATCCTCTATAGAAAAGGGAGGATTCTTCGACTAGGCGCGTGTTGTGTTTGGTGGGCTACTGCCCGACGGTTAATGACAGACGTTGTATACAACGTGCCGCATCAATGGCGGCATTAATTTAACTCACGGGTAAGGCTAGTGGCCAGTAATCATTTTTTTTTTTTGTTAGCCTATGCTGTCCCACTGCTGGGCAAAGGCCTCCCCCAAATCCTTCCAGAAACTCTTTTCTTGCGCCACCTCCCCCCCAAATGGATAGAAGAATAAAGAAATTATAACAACATAAAATAATTCGTAATTTGAAAACTACCGCCTGCGCCGCTCTCCGACATAGGGCTCTCTCTCTTTCCTTCAATTCGCCTACTCTTTACAAGTTATTCGTTTTAATTTCATTGATGTGATGTTATGATCCGTGACCCCGACAAATGAACCCTGTGCTACGGTTCTATAAGTACAGGTTGCTCCAAGATTCTATTTTAGAAAATCCATACTATCCATACTAATATTATAAATTCGAAAGTAACTCTGTCTGTCTGTCTGTATGTTACCTTTGCACGCTTAAAACACTGAATGGATTTAGATGAAATTTGGTATAGAGATAGTTTGAGTGCCGGGAAAGGACATAGGATAGTTTTTATCTCGATATTCCCACTTGATCGAAACTTACGCGGGTGAAACCGCGGGGCGCTGCTAGTCAGCCTATAATGTTCCCACTGCTTGGGACATAGGCAGGAGTCGTACACTGAACTCGTTATGTAATGAGGTGGTTTGAAAACCGCTCTTACTGCTACGAAATAAAAGCGCTGCTAATGTCAGTTGTACTATGAATAATTGTGTTGTCGTCAGGTTGGCACGCATGGCGTCCTACTACATGATGAATCGGGGCTTTAGCTTCGGCATCATCGACGTCACGCCCGGCAAGAAGCTCATCGAAGCCAAGAACAAGCTGCTTGAGTCGGGGTGAGTTACATAAATATATACTGGGCCATATTTAATTCGCGAAACTTCGCAGACGTGATGAGTATCAACATCTAAACACGATAAAATAAAAAAAATAAAAAACCGAGTGTGCTTATGACCACACGACTGAAGTGAAACTTCAAACGTATTTGGCTATGAGAGGAAGAGAGAATGAAAATGTGCGCGCGCGCTGCTTTCTCTTGCTTATATCCCCCACTCAACCCCCGTTCGCCTCGCCCGATCACACTTTTCGTAACGCTTACGTCACGCGTTCGCCAGCTTACTCTCCAAGTCAAGCGTGCGTAAAGAAGTTTCACTTCAAAAAACATTTAAGTATGATGTTTTTTTTTTGGGTCTACGGCCGCTAGTACAGTCACGTCTAAAAGTATGTATACACTTGGCAATTTTTAATTGCGATTTTTTCGTGAAATAACGAATGCAACGTTGAAATACGACACTTAACATAAACCTATGGGTTCGAAAATACTATTTTCGTAATAACATAAAAGGGGTTTGAAGGTTTTGGCCCTAAAATCAGCCGCCATTTTGCCATTCAAAAATAAAGGAGAAAATCGCCTTTGAATAAAGCCAAGTGTATACATACTTTTAGACGTGACTGTACCTATGTTACTCGGAGTTTGAGTTGAGAAACTCGATTTCCTTTTGTTTAATCGTGTTTAGATATTGAACGCGCCTAAATACGCTGAACACGAACGCGCCCGGGGCGAGAGGGGCGCGCGGGGGCGACGCCCGCTACTGTTGGGCCAGAATCTGCGCTTGCGCACACACGATCTTTAATTTAATGTCGCGATCGCGCGTGTCCACCATTATGGCAGCCACCTTGAATTTTTTTGGATATACCCGATAGCTCCCCCGAAAACCAAGGAAATGATAGCCATCCCCACATCCTGCAGGTACTCCAAGTGCGACGGCTACATCCTGGAGATGGAGAAGGGCACGCTGCAGTGCCAGCCTGGTTGCACCATGGAGGAGACCCTCGAAGCGGTCATGCTGAGCGAGCTTAGTAGTATCAGGTATTTGTTTTTTTTTTTAAATTAGAAACTTCGTACTGCCTCAGATTTATTTTTTTCAATCTTCTGTACATATAAAATTCAAAGTCCTGAGTGACTGACTGATATATCAACGCACAGCTTCAACCGCTGGTCCAAGAGACATGAAATTTGGAGGGTGTGTTCTTTGTAAAGAGTAAGTATCCACTAAGAAAGGGTTTTTCGAAATTCCACCCCTAAGAGGGTAAATGGGGGGGGGGGGGGGTGAAATTTTACGCAGACGAAGCCAGTAGATCATAAAATCGGTCCAGCCATTCTTGAGTTTTTATTTATTTATTTTCCAACTTGCATCTGTCAT
Source organism: Amphipoea lucens (assembly GCA_947508005.1). Lineage (NCBI taxonomy): Eukaryota > Metazoa > Arthropoda > Insecta > Lepidoptera > Noctuidae > Amphipoea > Amphipoea lucens. The sequence goes on along the minus strand of OX382373.1, from coordinate 1,315,632 downwards.
TACCATAGATCGGAATAGGTAGAGCTGTTTTACGTACTTGCTTAGAATAATTGGTTGGTTAGAATAATATGGATATTCCCCGAGTTTGGTTTTTAAGTAGTAAAATCATAAAAAACTATTCACGCCTTCGGGACAAATGAAAGATTGTACTTCCTTTCTGACAGGTAAATATAAGAAGGATGGGATTAAGGATAGTATAATAAATAGATAAAATTGATTCATTAAACCACATACATTTTTTTACGTAACAATGGTGCCGATTTTCTTGTCACAAATGCCTCTAAACTAGACTAAAAATCACTAAAATTTAATTTATTCCTGTCAAGCGACGATTTCCCATTCTGAAATTGACTAAAGTGACGCAACTTAACTATATTTTAGTTTGACAGCACTAAGATGGCACTGAGTTATTAATCTATTGAAAATGGCAATTTTGCTATTCTGAATTTCAGGTTTTTCACCTAAAATATTGATTGTCCAACTAAATCGAACTAAATCTGACTATTTTTAATCGCGATTAAAAAGGTGTGGAATAAAATTAGTTGTTATGAATAGAAATTCACACCAACACCTCGACTTCAGGTGCAAAAGCAGTACTATCTGTATCATTATTTTTTCTTTCGCTTATATCTCGAAAATGGTGTGTCCTATCGCAAAAATAATGAAAATTTCGACCCCCTTTATGAGACCCATAAACTCCTAAAACTCAACATGTAGGTAATCATTTTTCATATTTTCCATACAAAAAGTAAAAAATTCCTTAAAAAACACGTCAAGGCTGCCCCCTCCGCGCCGGCGGCACTAAAAAACAATTCACGGGGTAGGGAAAATAAGTATGGCGATAAGACCCCTCTTTGAGGAGTGGCTAGAGAGGCGTCACGGCGTCCTCACCTATCGCCTGACGCAGGTCCTCACCGGACACGGATGTTTTGGGAGGTTCCTGCACATCATCAGGCGGGAGGAGACGCCCGGGTGTCACCACTGCGAGGGTCGCCCAGAGGACACGGTGGAGCATACGGTGGAGGTCTGCCCCGCATGGGCGGAGCACCGCCGTGCCCTCGTAGAGGCGATAGACAGCGGCGGCGACCTCTCGCGTCCGGCCCTGGTTCAAGCCATGGTCCGGGGCGAGAGGGAGTGGGAGGCGGTCACCTCCTTCTGCGAAGCAGTCATGCTAGCGAAGGAGGTGGCTGAACGGCTGAGGGAGAGAGCCTCACACCCCAGCCGCCGCGGGAGACGCTCCGGGCGTCGGGAGCCGCGTGACGACTCCCGGCCACCGTAGGCGCGGGCCTGCGGGCGGAGAGTAATGGGTAGCTCACCGTCCGATCAGGACCAGGCCCGTGCCGGACGGCGCCTTGTGTTCCACGCGCGCCTCAAAGAGATGTCAGCAGAAAGGAAGGGGCTTGCCAGGGCCGAAGCCTGCCGGGGGTGCGGAATTGTCCGAAAGGGTTACCGCTACCCCGGAACATAAAGGGCTAAGGAAGGAACACGGATGGGTTTTAGTCAGTAAGAGTCTGACACTCCCTTCGCTCCACCCAGAGCGGGAGGGGTCATTTGATGATTTCCCATCCATAAAAAAAAAAAAAAAAAGGGAAAATAAGTACCACATGTCGACGAGTCGCGATTGTCAAATTCGATTTTTGTTGTGTTAAAATTATTTTTAAATTTAGAGAATTTTTTATGCAGAATAGCTGTAAGATTCTCATAGCAAAAAGGAAGGAATTTTAGTGATAGTTTAGTTCGGTGTACAAGAGAATCGGCACCAATTTCTTATTCAAGAATCAACAATCATTTAAACATTTTTATTCTGAAGTTGTACAAAAACATATTACCATAAAAATTATTTGTTCCTCAGTAAAATCAAAACATTATCAAATAGAAAAATTTGTATTTACAATAAAATCTTAATTAAAATAATCAATACGCTTCAACAATAATTCACTTATTTAAACAAAAAATTTCATTGGTCTGGTTCGTCTTCAGATTCACTAGAAGACTGAGTATGACCAGAGTTAAAATAAATCACCATTATTTTTTCTAAATTATCTAATTTTAATATATTTCTTTTTACATCTAACACCCATTTATATGTGAAAACGAGCGTTCAACATCTGTTGATGTTAGTGAAGCGAATTTATATGACAAAAATCCCGTAGTATCAGTCGGAATCCCGTGGAATATCCATATTAACATCAATGTTTGCGGTCAATGAACCTAAATAGCTCTACCTATTCCGATCACTGGTCATTACAAAGAAACCTATTTATAACATAAATTATAAAACCCCCGACTTTGTCTTAGTTATATGGATAATTTGACTAGTAATGAGTAAATACTTATTTAAAATTTACAATTTCCTCCCTGTTGCTATGGAAAGAATAAACATGTCTGTCTTCATAGAAACGCGAGTCTAGGGGTCGCCCCGTGCTCGGGCAGAAAAGATGCCGAGTTGGATAGAAAGAACTTTGTCTATGCTTGAAAGAATAGAGATAGAATTGGTCATGCTACGCGAGCTGCAATAAATATTCTCTAATATAATATCATAAAGCCCAATTTTGATGTATTTCAGAGAGTTGGCTGCTAAAGCTTGTTTCCGAGAGCTACACCCGACGAATGCACCTCTTATAATGGCCCAGAGCGGCTCTAAAGGTTTGCCATTTGCACTTACCTAGCTGCCGTAAAAATCTGTTTTTTTTTTGTGTAAACTTCATAGACGTGATGGGTTCATACTTCAAAGAACAATACTAACAGCGGTTGTTGACCTGCCAAAAAAAAAACCTCAAATCCTTTTATCGTGTTTAAACATCGACACCCGTCGTGTCTACGAAGTGTCGTTAGCTAATTTAATTTGACTCTGTAGTTATCTATTATGTTGTTTATCTGTCGAATCTATCCGTCAGTAAATATTCCGTGTCCTCCCAGGTTCGAACATCAACATATCGCAGATGATTGCGTGCGTGGGGCAGCAGGCGCTGAACGGCAAGCGCGTTCCCAACGGCTTCGAGGACCGCTCGCTGCCGCACTTCGAGAGGCATTGTGAGTAGCATACAACGCCTGTTTATTTTATTTTATACGGAAAACTTAGGGCTCCAACACATAAACACGACACGGCGTCGCGTCTTGCTACGACAAATGTGATGGTATATGATTGTAGTAACTTTTCATTCAAACGTTAAAACGACTTCGCGTCGTCACGACGCGACGTCGTATCGTGTTTGTGTTGGAGCCCTTACAGCTTTAACAAAGAATGGTTGAACCAGTTTTGTTTCGGCGGCCTTCACAAGGTCGTCGGTCCACCTTGTGGGAGGCCTTCCAACGCTACGTCTTCCGGTACGCGGTCGCCACTCCAGAACCTTCCGGCCCCATCGGCCATCTGTTCTCTGCAAGCAATGTGCCCTGCCCACTGCCACTTAAGTTTGGCAATTCTTCGGGCTATGTTGGTAAAGGCCGCAGGAACTCGTTGGATGCGAGAAACACAGAACCGGTCGAAGTGGAGGTGCTTGGGGGAGGCCTATATCCAGCAGTGGACGTCTTTCGGCTGAAATGATGATGACCAGTTTTGTATTTATAATACAAATCCTCGTCAACTCCCTACCCTGGTCCCATGTTACTTGAGGTCGGCGCAACACGTTTGCTTCTCCCATCCTCGCCTGTCAACCGTCACGCTTCATTTTCTTTCATATAATTCCTTACACAATCTTTTCTCCATCTTTTCTCCATCTTTTCCTTGGCCTTCCTCTCCCCCTCCATCCATCTCTCCATTGCTAATGACAAAGTGACGGCATCTGTAACGCCATGTGAACTACGCATCAAGAACGTGAGGTCACGCAAATCCTGCATCGCGCAAGCAAAGTTATCCGCGTGACTGACTGATATCACGACATCAACCGCCGGCGCCGGGCAGTAGCTCACCAGACAAAACGCCCATATGCTCGGGTGATCCTCTCTTTTCTAAGAAGGATGAGGAACTTTACACCCATACATAATCAGCCTATAATGTTCCCACTGCTGGGACACAGGCCTCCTCTCGGTGAGAGGGAGTGGGTCGTAATCCTACACGCGGGCCCATTGCGGGTTGGCAGATGTCACATGTCTTCGAATTCTTGGTTCTAGGACATGCCGGTTTCCTCGGTTTTTCTTCACCGTTTTGAGAGCAGTGGTGATGAAATAATTTACACAAAGTAAAGCGCCTGTCTGGTTTCGAACCTACGACCTGCAACTCGTAAGTCGCGGCCGTTACCTCTTGGCCACCGCTGCTCTCCTTTACTGCGTTACCCATACCTGTATAATAATTACAGCTGCAAACTGTACTGATATCGCTCCTAACTTTAGCCAAGATCCCGGCGGCGCGTGGGTTCGTGGAGAACAGCTTCTACTCGGGCCTGACGCCCACGGAGTTCTTCTTCCACACCATGGGCGGCCGCGAGGGGCTGGTGGATACCGCCGTCAAGACTGCCGAGACCGGGTACCTGCAGAGGAGGCTGGTGAAGGTCAGTTCCCGTAGCTGGAGATTTGGATACCTAAAAGAAAGAAAGAAAGAAAATACATTTATTTAGCACAGACTAAAAGACACACAATACACCAGATACATCAGATAAAAAAAATAAAAAATAATAAAGATCAAATAAAAAGCGCAAAGTCCGATGTAAGTAATTGGCAGGAAAGTGTGCCTCACGGCTGCGCCAAAAAGGACCTCTATGTCGTTGAAGTTTACGTATTGGCAGTTGTTGAGATCAGGCGTTTTATTTTATAAAATACTAGCTGCGCCCCGCGGTTTCACCCGCATAAGTGTCGATCTCGTAGAAATATCGGGATAAAAACTATCCTATGTTCTTCCCCGGGACTCAAACTGTGTCTATACCAAATTTCATCTAAATCGGTTCAGTGGTTTAGGCGTGAAAAGGTAACAGACAGACAGACAGTTACTTTCGAATTTATAATATTTATTTATTTATTTATTTGCTCTCATGTACATCACACATTTTACAAAATAATTACTGTCGGTTTTTGTACATGAACCCTGTCAGGGCGCTGCAAAATAATGTTGGTTTGCTGCTGAGTTTGTGGTCATAATAACATAAATGGAGTAATTAACATAAATTGAGTCAACAAATTACAATTCAAATAAGTACAAATAATCTCAGAAATAGTAGTCTAGATGTCGTTAAGATGTCCAATTAACAGTAATAAACAAAATACAATAACACAGATAGTCATATTTACGTCAGATGATATTAATTTAGCAGGTAGGTAGTAAAAATATAATAATAATAGGTAACAGTTACAATCAAGTCATGTCAATTCATTGTTAGTAGTGTAATTAAATTATGTTATGTGATATGTCATTTTACAATAGGTACAAAATAAAATAAAATAAAATCTTGATGTCACTGTAATATACAATATTTATGTCTTCGTTCAGACCGTATCTAAACAAATAAATAAATAGAATTACAAATGAAGTACCTACAAGCGACATAGCTCTATACAGTTTTATCCGTCATGAATTGGTCTACTGTGTAATAACATTTTTCTATTAAAAGTGATCTCAGTTTGCTATAGAATGATTTTGTATTCTCGTCATCTTTTACATAATTTGGTAATTTATTATAAATTGTTGCGATTCTATAATTGGGGCTATTTTTCATTATTTTTAATTTTGGTGTCGGTGTAATCAACTTGTTTTTGTTTCTTCGGTTATAGTTTTGGTTTGCTTCTATGTTTGATCTAAAGTAATCCCTGTGCTTTTGCACGAACGTAGCTACTTGCAATATGTATAGAGAGGGTAGCGTTAGTATTTTATTTTTTATAAAATGTGGTTTACAGCTTTCCCATGGCTTAATGTTCATAAGGATGCGTATACATTTCTTTTGCATGATGAAGATGTCATAGAAGTCCGTACTTTCACCCCACAACACCAGGCCATAGTTAAACCACGCATAAGCATATGCATAGTATGTTGAGAGCGCGGTCTCATAGTTTGTGTAGCTTTTTAATTTGCTTAATGCGTATGTAAATTTCAATAATTTAGTCTTAAGATTTTCAATATGTTTTTCCATGTTAAATTATTGTCCAACGTTATACCGAGCAGGTTTAGATCATCTGTTTCTGGGATATTTAATTTGTTACTAAGGTTATTTATGTTTAGCGGCTTTCGTTGGTATGTCCTAAATTGTAGTAGATTACTTTTGTTTGCGTTTATTTGTAGATTGTGCTTCTCTAACCACGATTTAACTGTTTTATAAGTATTCTCTATGTTTGTCAAAGATTCGTTGTTCTCAGTGCTTCTAAACACTAGCGATATGTCGTCTGCGAATAGAACGCACTTCGAGTCAATTGTTTTAGGTAGGTCGTTTATGTATATAATGAATAATATACACCCTATCACGCTGCCTTGGGGAATGGAGTGGTTAATAATCTTTGTCCGTGATTTTACAATTTGCATTTCTTCCGCTTCTTTGTTGTAGTACTCTATTTCAACGTATTGTTTTCTGTTTTTTAGGTATGATTTTAGCCATTTATAGGCGGTACCCCTAATTCCTATGCCATATAATTTTTGTAATAAAATGTCGTGTAATATTAAGTATGGATTGTATAATTTGTGAAGTTTCTATATTTATGTCTGTAATTTATATGGTGTACATAATAAAAAGTATTCTATTATAACTCCTTTTCTGTCATCCAGTCATTAGAAGACCTGGTACTCCACTACGACATGACGGTCCGCAACGCGATGGGAGAAGTGGTGGAGTTCCGCTACGGCAGCGACGGCCTGGACCCCAGCTACATGGAGGGCAAGGACCGGCCTGTGGACCTGGCGCGGGTCATGGGCGACGTGCGCGCCAAGTATCTGTCCAGGTGAGTAGTGCATAGCTACATGGAGGGCAAGGACCGACCTGTGGACCTGGCGCGGGTCCAGGTGAGAGTAGAGATCGTCCTACGTTTGATTATAACTAGCTGGTTAGGTTGGCTGACAGTAAGAAAAGTATGAATGTTGTTTTGTAGAATTGGCACACAGAAAACATGAAATTATTAATTCATGTTATCTGTGTGCCAAATATCATCCAAATCCGCTCAGCCGTTTTTGCGCCAATCCGGAACATACATACAAACGAACAAAAATTCTCCGTTACTATTTTATGATATGTATAGATATAGATAATGAACTTGAAAGGAACAACACTGATACCAATCAGAATGAAATATATTGCATTATTAAAATAATATCATTTTTTGAGGAAAATCAGGGTTTCTCAAAAACTGCAAACTAGCATATTGAACAATTTCAGTTGCCCGCGTCAGCGCAACATTACGAAGCGCAAGGTTTAACTGAATGAAGTAACATATACAGGTAGACGCTAGACTGATCTGAACATTTTCCTTGCAGAGACGAGGACCCCTTGGACGGCGATGGCATAGTGTTGGCAGCAGAAGAGACCCTCGCGCTAGACGACTTCAAGACTTGCACGCAGGAGTTCAAGAATGAGCTGTTGTGAGTTACATTTTACACTAAAATCGTGATTGTTCATAAATGTCTGAACTTTATAAGAGACTTCAATCTCTGAGTTTGTTGACTAATGCCCAAAATTAGACCTGATACAAAATTTGAAATCTAAGATTTATATTTTACTAGCTGCGCCCCGCGGTTTCACCCGCAGAAGTGTCTGTCCCGTGGGAATAACGGGATAAAATCTGTCCTATGTCCTTCCCCGGGATGCAATCTATCTCTCTGCCAAATTTTATCAAAATCCGTTCAATGGTTTAGGCGTGGAAAGGTAACATACAGGCAGACAGACAGTTACTTTCGAATTTATAATATTAGAGGTATTTTGACAGATTGAGACAGAACGTTCTTAAAATTACGAGAATGGCCCCTCGGGTATTGACGCCACATATTTCCCCAGATCATTCCTCAAAGTGATAGCAGACAAGGTGCGCAACCTGCGGCAGCGCTACTCGCACTGCGGCGACATCGTGAAGCAGCTGCAGCGCCTCACGCTGACGCAGCTGGTGCAGTTCCTGCGCGTGTGCCACCACAAGTACCAGCGCAGCGTCATCGAGCCGGGGACCGCGGTCGGCGCCTTGGCTGCACAGGTAACCATTTTATACAAGGTCGAGTTAACTCAGCTAACGAAACTCTGCAAATGTGATAGGATTGAAATTCCATAAAGTTTCGCTATTAAAGTCACGCTAGTAAAGTTACGCTAGTAAAGTTACGCTAGTAAAGTTACGCTAGTAAAGTTACGCTAGTAAAGTTTCGCTATTAAAGTCACGCTAGTAAAGTGACGCTAGTAAAGTTACGCTAGTAAAGTTACGCTAGTAAAGTTACGCTAGTAAAGTTGCGCTAGTAAAGTTACGCTAGTAAAGTTATGCTAGTAAAGTTACGCTAAAGCAAAGTTTGATAAATTCTCAACTTCAAATTCTTAATTGAGAAACCGGTGTTAGTCATGATTTGTTTTTACCCCCCCAACAGAGTATAGGCGAGCCCGGCACCCAGATGACGCTGAAAACCTTCCACTTCGCGGGCGTGGCGTCCATGAACATCACCCAGGGAGTGCCGCGCGTCAAGGAGATCATCAACGCGTCGCGGAACATCTCCACGCCCATCATTACCGCTGAGCTCTTACATCCGAAGGACCAGGAGTTCGCCAGGAGAGTTAAGGGAAGGGTGGAGAAGACTACTCTTGGAGAGGTAAGAAAACATCTTACATACGCTGCTACAAGAATCTCTTGGCCGTCCAATGGCGTTGACAGGGGGCGCTGTTGGTAAACATTTGTGAAATGTCACTTAAAGTATTCTTAAAAGAAAATGGCGGCACAAGTTCCGATTTAATGTCATAGCACACATCAACTCGGAAAGGGATTGTCACCGTATCGCCTTTCGCCTCGCCGTCAAAGAGGCGTTAACGTAACGTAAGCACGTAACCAAAGCGGATTAGCTGCTCCGATACGTCGACTCGGCTACGGCTAGGCGACGCCGCGCTTACGGCTCGCCGACCGTAGGAGGGGTGAGAGGGGCAAGGGTGGACGAAGATACGTAAGCTCGGGTACGGAGAGACGTAAGCGCGGGAACTGCAAGTTGTCCACGCACCGCACCGCGGTTCGTAAGCTTGTCCCGAGGCGAGGCGATTGCGTTACTATACCGATTAGTGTGCGTTGCAGTAGGGAGTTTCATACAAAGAATACTGAATGGCTCGAGTTGATACGGTGACGACCCCTTACCGAGTTGATACGTGTAAGCCACCAAAGCCACGCGCCAAAATAACCTTGCAGTGCTATACGTCCAGTTCCTAGAACGAAAAGCAACGACATTTCAGAATTAAACCAATCACAATATTTGACTCATCTTTGTATTGATTTTCGTTCCAAAAACGGTCGTTACAATAGAAACAAAACTTCCACCGATCTGCCGTATGATTCGCCCCATAAAACTGGTTTTTTTAAATTGCATCATCATGCATGTGTTAGAAAATGGGGGTCGAATCTATGTAAAAGTCTATATGTATATTACCCAAATATAAAGCTTTGAATATCAGAATGGTTACTAGTTACTTAATATGTGCAAAAGCAACTATGAATATGGTATGTAGGGAAAGGATTTTATGAAACACAGAAGACAAGCTAGACATTTATTTCAATTTAGGCTTGTCAGTAATTAATCTGAAAGCTAGTTGTCCGTTCCAAATCTAGGTCATCATTGAGAAGAAGGACAAGAAACTCCATGGAAACAGTATTAAAGTATTCTATCAAATATTTCCTTATATTGCCATAAATTGTCGTTGTTTTAAAAACAATTAATTCTGTCTCTTGGACAATGGTCCAAGCGACATAATAACAATTATTGTTATTATGTCGTAGCTAGGATTATTCCATTATACACTTTAAAACATTGGCAATATTCGCCATATTATAACATATACAGAACACCATAGTTATCAGCAATAATCAAGATAATAATATGAATTAAATTACTTGACATCTGGTCGACCACATAATAACGTTACTATTACTAATAAACTGAACATCTGTAGGCCGGAGCTCCGTTCTGGTCGATGTCTCGAACAAGAATGATCCCCGCCACTCGGAGCTCCACCTTTTATAGCCGTGAACAAACAACTTTGACGTTTCTATCTACCGTCATTCAAAATATCAACGACATAACATAAAAGGTGGATATCCGTTTGGAATATTTTCTATGTTTTGCTACATTATTCCTTAATAATTTTTTTTAGTCTACTTTTATAGACATGTTTTAGGTTATGCAAAACATTACTATTTTATCAAGTTAACAGTAAAATGATAACAATACCTATAATTAGGATAATCTATTACATGAATTACTAAAGTAATCGCAGTGAGACGAGTATTTTTTTATAGAACTCGTCGATCTCATGGAAGCTCTTTTGCATAATACATTATAAGATTTCCGTAAGATAATACAAATTTTGCGGTAGCCAAGTGAAGCACTCAAAACGGTGAACGAAAACATCGTGAGGAAACCGGCATGTCCTAGAACCAAAAATTCGAAGACATGTGACGTCTGCCAACCCGCACTGGGCCTGCGTGGTGGATTACGGCCCACTCCCTCTCACCGAGAGGAGGCCTGTGTCCCAGCAGTGGGAACATTATAGGCTGATTATGTAAGTGAAGCCTATTCTTTTAGCATCGTAACATTGTAGGTTTTTTTTAAATGCTACTGTCCTTGCTGTATTCCATAAACAATATCTGTCTGCAACAGATCACAACCTACATAGACGAGGTGTACCTGCCGAACGAGTGCTTCCTGCTGATCCGGCTGGACGCGGAGAGGATACGACTGCTGTGTCTCGAGGTCAACGTGGAGTCCATCGTGTACTCGTGAGTAACTTATTTATTTAAGAACTAGCTTCAGCCTGCGACTTCGTTCGCGTGAAACTTCTTGTACAGTCAACAGCAAAAGTAGATTATGAATTGAGTTTATAACTTTTGGAATCAAAACTGATCACGAATATATGGCAGCTGTACTAGTAGTAAATGTTTGGTATAATTTACAATCACATACTTTTGAATCACTACGATGCCACACAGTTCTGACGCGAACTCCGTTCATTAGTATTGCATTTCTGTTCATCATCTACTTTTGCTGTTGACTGTACCCCGACCCTTTGTTTTGGCTTGCGTTCTTTCTGACTTTTTATCTTTTTGCTCGGCTCCTAAGCGTTTTAGCGTGATGTTAAAGAACCTATAGCCTTCCTCAAAAATTGGGCTATCAAATGTAAAAAGAATTTTTCTAATCTTGCTAGGAGTTCCAGAGTTTTAATCCTATCTCACATATGTTTGCTTCGTCACCAGGATATGCACATCAAAACTGAAGATAAAGCCAGGGAACATCCATATAGTGTCAGACTGGGCCATCAAGGTGTCTGCCGAGCCCAGCAAGCACGGCGGCTGGCTCAACATGTCGCTGCAGCAGCTCGCGCGGCAGCTGCCGCCCGTCGTCGTCAAGGGACTGCCGCAGGTGTCCCGCGCCGTCATAGCGTGCGACAACGACAGTGAAGTCAGGTACAGTCATACACAAGCACGGCGGCTGGCTCAACATGTCGCTGTGGTATGCCACAGATTACATAAGAACATACCTGTACGGTTTACGTACATTCCGTCAGGCTGCAAACGCAGCAACCTACTTTTCTCTTTGGTATTTAAAACAATGTTTAATATAATTTTAAGTTAGTTGACAAATTACATACTTACGCGAACACCGCGGATTAGCATCCAACCTACTTTTACTTTGTTCTGATCGGTACTCTAATAAACCTTTAGTGTTACCAAATCTGTGTGTGTTTACGTCGACTCACCTAACTCCAAGTACTTACTTACCACTTCTTACTTAATACTACAAGTGTAAGGTACCAATACTACGGGACCTTACAATACCTTTTCTTGTAAACATTAGTCCTGGGTTCAACCCCCAGGTATGGCACAGTTTCATTTCGTCTTATTAGAAAACGAGTTCTAGCTTAAACCTTCAAGCCAGTTAATGTATTTTGAACTTTATTCCGATTAACGTAAGGTTCTTAATGCAAAATTGACAACTTAAACTCTGGTTTAGCGTCAGTTTTTGTAATGAAAACTTTAACTTTCTCAGATTACAGTTCGAAATTTAGAAATGGCTCGATGGTTTAAACCTGGATCTAAAGATAAACCTTGTTTTGTAATAACGCCGTATGGGTTTTTCTATCACGAAGTTAGCTCGTCCTCTATTACATAGGACTTATAACAGCACTAGTGAAAATTGCAGCCACATTTCTCCCTCCAAAGGTTGTTTTTAGAAGATTGATTTTAGCGATAAGACCGCTCATTGTGTCATCCTATGTAAACTTTCTACATTTATATTATACTAGCTGCGCCCCGCGGTGTCGATCCTGTGGGAATATCGGGATAAAAAGTAGTTACCCTCCGAACAAAATTTTATCAAAATTGGTCCAGCCGTTTGAGCGTGAAGAAGTAACAAACATAAACACACACACACTCACAAACTTTCGCCTTTATAATATTAGTGTGATGTGACTAGCTTCTGCCCGCGATTTCGCCCGCGTGAAATTTCGCCCCACGACCCACTGCGTCGCATCATATCGCCCGCTCGCGATATTACTCCCTTTTTCTGACCTTTTCCTTTTTGCTCGGCTCCTACGGGCCATAGCGTGATATTAAATAGCCTATAACCTTCCTCAACAATTGGGCTATCAAATGCTAAAATAATTTTTCAAATCCGACTGGTAGTTCCAGAGATTTGCGCGTTCAAACAAATGAACTAACTTTTCAACTTTATTATATTATAATATAGTATACAGGCGTGATAATTCTATTTGAAACATAATCTGTTGTATTACAGTTACAAGCTGTGTGTGGAGGGTGACGGTCTGCGTGACGTCATCGCGACCTTCGGAGTGGACGGCACTAAGACTACGTCCAACAATATACTCGAGGTAACTACTTGATGCGTGTGATCGGCACTTGTCTCACCGCCGGTAATTAGCGGAAAACGAGTAGAGCTAGCGACTAGAAACGTGTTAACGAGCAGCGAGAGTGTAGTTCGGATAGTTTTGTCGCTGGGCTTATGAGCGAGTGCGACGAGTAAAATGATTGCCCATTCACTTGCTTGTATGTGTATGTACAGTCAACAAAAGAGATAAGTATGCAGGATCGTCGGATATAGTTGAAGTTTAGTAAGAAACCGATGGATTTTCTCGAATAAAATATAATTTTATTAATAGAAAACGAACAGCTCATTTATCAAATTAAATTTCAGTCGACAACATTCATAGGTTTCTTACTAAACTTCAACTATATCCGACGATCCTGCATACTTATATCTTTTGTTGACTGTACCTACCAAACGAGAGCCTCTCAGCGAAGGTTCTGCCCTTGGCTTGGCTTGGTTGGCTGAGAGGCATGTTGCATAAATAACGAACCTTCGTTTAATAGAGACAAGCAACAAAGCTGTCCATGTCAAAATCATCATCATCTGCCTCCCTTTTCCCAATAATTTTTGCTGTCGGCTTCCAGTCTAACCGGATGCAGCTGAATACTAGTATGTTACGTGAAGCGACTGCCCATCTGACCTCCATAGCCCAGTTACTGGGTGACGCTGTACCCCTTGGTAAGATTGGTTGTCAGACTTTCGGGCTTCTGACTACCCGTAACGACTGTCAAAGATCCATGAATGACAGCCGTACGGTACGGAAAGATAAACAATCATCTACTACCTGCTCGATCAACCCATATCATCATCATCTGCCTAGCCTTTTCCCAACGATGTTGCGGTCGGCTTCCAGCCTGACCGGTTGCAGCTGAATACCAGTATTGTACATGGAGCGACTGCCTATCTGACCTCCACAACCCAGTCACTGGATAATATGATAACCCGTGCGGCTGTTATTACATAGCTACCAGCCCCTCAGTCCAGGTCAAAATATTGGTGAAAAAAAATTGAGTTGGTCTGTTGACACAAAAAGAAGTATTTCAGAAACGGTTTATTTATTTCTTGTATGATCCCCAGGTATACCACACCCTAGGTATCGAAGCAGCCAAGTCTACCATCATCAGCGAGATCCAGGCAGTGATGGAGGGTCACGGCATGAGCGTGGACCGGCGCCACGTGGAGCTGCTAGCTGGCCAGATGACGGCCAGGGGCGAAGTCCTAGGCATCACGAGATACGGACTCGCGAGAATGAAGGAGTCCGTGCTTAACTTGGCTAGTGTGAGTTCGCGCGTTCAAAGGTCTTGGGTTCTGAAGGTTCGTTAGAACCTGGGGAGCTGTACCAGGGTGGTACGGCTCCCACGGGATGGAAATGACAAAATGTAAAGTTTTTTTTTGTTGACTTGGAATTTGTTGGGAATCAAAGAGGTACAGTCAACAGCAAAAGTAGATGATGAAAATCAGAAATTCAATACTAATGAACGGAGTTCGCGTCAGAACTGTGTGGCGTCGAAGTCATTCAAAAGTATGTGATTGTAAATTATACCAAACATTTACTACCAGTACAGCTGCCATATATGACGCGAACTCCGTTCATTAGTATTGAACTTCTAATTTTCATCATCTACTTTTGCTGTTGACTGTACAGACGCCAGCACATCAAGCTACTACAATCAGTCAAATTTCTTTAATAGATTTTCAATCGCTAATCGCTATTTCATCGCTAATCGCTATTTCATCGCTAAAGCTTATGCTATAGCGATAAGATTATGCTTATGCTGATTATGCTTTCCTTGCTTTTCTTGAAATGTTACAGTTTCAGGTAGCTTGATGTGCTGGCGTCTGTCCCATAGTTATTTGCAGGCAGTTCTAGGGGCAGCTAGTGCGTACAAGTGATACAATCACAGTTCACTTTTCGTCTAATATTGACCTGCTAGAAGGGCCTACTATGGTAACCCTCCAGGGGGTGAAAGTACTTCATGAATATAAACAAGCTGTTGAGACCAGCACCCTAATTGCGTAACACACTACAGGGTGAAATTGAAAACATGCGACAATACAAGTCGAAATGGGAGATTGTACTCATCATTATGAACAACTTTTACTATGGGACCAAACCTGAATTCGCGATAAGAAAAAAATCAGCTGTTCCCTACATTTATTTTCGCATAACTCGTCAAAATGTAGGGAACAGCTATTTTTTTTTTTCGTGATTTCATGTTTGGTCCCATAGTAAAAGTTGTTCATAATGATGAATACAATCTCCCATTTCGATTTGTCGCATGTTTTCAATTTCAACCTGTAGTGTGTTACGAAATTTGGGTAAGCTGGTGAACGCGTGACGTAACCGTTACGAAAAGTGTGATTGGGCGAGGCGAACGGGAGTTGAGTGGGGGATATAAGCAAGAGAAAGCAGTGCGCGCGCACATTTTCTTTCTCTCTTCCTCTCATAGCCAAATACGTTTGAAGTTTCACTTCAACCGTGTGGTCATAAGCACACTCGGTTTTTTTTTATTATGTCAGAGTTGGTCATATAACTCCCATATCAAAAGTTATGTATATTCATGAGTACTTTCTGGCTCAAAAATATTACTAATGAATTTCAAGTCTGTATAAAATAATAAACCATTCAAATAATTTATTATTTTTAAAATTATATTTACATTTTGTCTGCTTCGCTTATCCTTGGAAAGAAACCATAGAACTTTTTTTTTATTTTATTTTTTTATTGATATTTATTTTTACGTATTTACTTTAGTGCCAATTTTTTTTACTAGTACTGGAAATACGTCACTTTTTCAATAATATGGGTACACAAATATCACAAAATCACTTACCTTTGTTGAGTAGTCACACGCAGGACTGCTGAAAGGAGCCTGGGTTCGATACCCAGGATTGCCAAAATGGTATAGGGTTTTTTCATTAGCAGTCTGTAATCTGGGTTGACAGCCGGGTACGTACCCTATAGGCTGACGCAGATTTGCACGGGCCGCACCGCTTTGCAAAAATCCTCCTCCATCATTTTCTAAAGCAATTTTTTGTATTGAAATGCGATGTGGTGTGGCCGGATGCTGCTATAATGTGCTCTTACCTTATTACATCAAAACTGAACGCTACACACCTCTTGTCTGCCTTCGGGAAATACAAAAGTAATGATATAAATTACCTAATCTGCGTTTGCGATTTATTTGCCAAAATTTTAAACAAATATGAATTAATGGAAAAATAACTTTAATTCCTACACAATAAAGTTCAGTTTACTCTACAACTTCAAACACTTATAATTTTTTCAATAGTGCTAGTCACTCTAAAATCAACTTAATTACCATTAAAATAAAATTGATATTTGTTTAACTTGAAATAATATTAATTTGAAACATAAGTTTGAATAGACTTTATCTTAATTGTTATTTCTCCTTCAGTTTGAAAAGACAGCCGACCACTTGTTCGACGCGGCGTACTACGGCCAGACAGACTGCATCGAAGGAGTGTCGGAGTCCATCATCCTGGGCGTCCCGGCCGCCATCGGCACCGGCGTGCTGCAACTCCTGCACGCGCATGCGCGCCCGGAGCCGCTGCAGGAGAGGCAGCTGCTCTTCGACCGCCCGGAGTACCACACGTCCATATGGGAATGACCCTTGACTTCTGGTCGTAGACGAGCGTTGGCGACCAGAGCTTCTCCCAGGAAGTGATTTGAGGTCTTGTGATGACGAAAGACAATTTAGAAAGAATATACCTAAGGCTTATTACCCGATTGCCAAGGAAAGTTGTGTTTTTTCACGCATTTTATATGTATGAAGAATTCAGTTCAGTCCTGGAGTTCAGGTGGACTGATGAGCTATCTGATATAGCATTTGTTAAGATACAAAGTTTTTTTAAATAAATAAATATTAAGAAAATGTGCTTTTTATTTACACCTTTTTTGTATTTCTATGGAAAATTGGCCGGTAATGTCCCAGTGTTGGGCAAAGGCTTCCCTACTCTCTTCCCACCTTTCCCTGTCCAGTTACCAAGGACCAATCTTTATGAAAGAAGACCAGCTCATCCCGCCATCTCCGTCTAGGCCTGCCGCGATGTCGTTTGCCATTAGAGGGACCCATTGGGTCGTAAGTTTGGCCCATTGATCGTCTGACATGCGGCAGGTGTGTCCAGCCCAGTTCCATTTAACCTTTTAAGCGCTCGGCTAAATATCAATTGCCATGCCCCTAGCACGCGGCTACAAATCGATAAAATCAAGATAAAATAATACCTACAATATATAAGGAGGAGAAATCGTTGTATCGATTAAAAAATAGTCAAAAAGTTTTTATTTCTATTTAATAATGGTTATAGTTGTACAGTCAGCATCAAAAGTCGATTAACACTATCTTGTTTACATGTTATTAAATTGACAACAACTTTTTTCAATAAACTGATTTTTAGCTTTTCACATAATAAACAAGAGTATATATTCTAAAAAAATTTCTTCTGCTGCAATTTTGAACAAATATTTTGCTCAATAACTAAGATAAAAAAAACTGAAGTGTTAATCAACTTTTGATGCTGACCGTACCACGCAGTTAATAGGACGAAAATAGAACGAAAAAATCGTGCATGTTCTCTGTCGCAGAAATACGACAAGAGCGGTAGGGGCACGGAAATACGAGTATTCACATAAATGTGACACAAGCGGTCAAAAGGTTAAATTACTTTGCCAAGCAGTGGGAACGGCTAATAACAATAAAAAAGGAAAATTAACTCCACGTGGGAGATGGCGGGAAGAGCTGGATTGGTTCCGTCAAAACTGAAAGAAGGAATGAAGAAGACGCGCGGACTCGCGAAAGATGTAAGAAGTGGAGGGAGGCCTTTGCCCAGGAGTGGGGCATCGTAAGCTAGTAAAAAAGAAAAGGAAAAAAATATTAAAAGATAATGCAAGTTATTGTACTACATTTTATTAACAATAGAACTAAAAACTAATTAACATTATAAATGCTTAACAAACTCTTCATCCACTCAAAATACAAATTTTACACGAGGAAACTGTCATCTTTATCTCGGCGATAAACAATTAAAAATAAGTCTGATGGTGATTGTTATACACATTTTGTGGTGTTCCCAACGAGTCACACTAACATGTCACAGTGTGACTCGTTGGGAACAATCCGTTAGGTTAAAAATTGACCCCTACGCACGAGGCGAGCGAGCGAAACGAGCGGTGCCGCGGCAGTGGCCGGCGAGTGCCAGAAACGACTTGCGCAAATAGAAAAAAAGAGCTAAAAAGAGAAAATTGCGATTGTTCCCAACTAGTCACACATGTTATAGTGTGACTCGTTGGGAACAATTGAATTTTGCAGACACATTCTTTATTCTTTTCATTTTTTTAGGTGGTGGTATAAATAAGTTGTAAAACCTTGTTGCAGCAACATACTAAATACAGTTGCAACTACTAAACAAGTTTTTGCAAATGATGCGCAACGTCTTTTTACCACGTATGGGAAGGTTAGCATAAAAATTCGGTGTTGAATTTCCCCGTCAGAAGTCTTCAGTCCCCCACTTGCAACATGTTCACCAACAAAACTTCTAACATGTGAAATACAAGTAGCATTTGACGTCACACAAAATATCCGTTCCGAATTCTCATAGAAATTCACAACGTTTTGCCGAACAAGCTTACGTGACGCGATTATCAACAGTTTTTGACAAAGCACAATTAGAAGACATCCACTTATAACCTGCAGACAACATACCGGAGGTTGTTAAACAAGGAGAAAGGGGGGGGGGGGGGAGGGTGAAAATTCCAATATTATTGACCTAGGGCGTCTAGTTTTTGATATATCAATAAATAGACAGTATGAAATTAGGATCTTTTTATGTGTAAGCAGCCAGAGCAGTGGTGGTAACGGCCGAAACTTAAGAGTTGTAGGTCGTAGGTTCGAACCCAGACAGGAACTTTACTTTGTGTAAATTATTTCATCACCACTGCTCTCAAAACGGTGAAGGAAAACATCGAGAGGAAACCGGCATGTCCTAGAACCAAAAACTGGAAGACATGTGACATCTACCAACCCGCACTGTGCCCGCGTGGCCTCTCACCCAGAGGAGGCTTGTGTCCCAGCAGTGTAACATAGACTTGTACATGTGTACGATTATGCTATCAGGTGAATGGTCAAATCAGTTTTAACATCAACTTATCTGACAGTCCACATTATGCGTAATATGTTGGAAGACGTGCTGGCGTGTTTGTTATTATATATTATAATTAATGTACCTATGCAAAATATTGTAAAACATATTCTTTTCCATGCGAAAACTACCTTTTGGAAGGGGCGACTAGAATCAATTCTATTTTAATGTAATTTTTGACGTTCAAAAGTGCCTTTTATGTGCCTATTTGAAATAAATGCTTTGACTTTGACTTTACAAGTGGGGGTGCAGATAAGTCCAGAATATAGCTAAATTAAACTATTCGAGCCGTTAGCGCTGAGTCACGCGGCTGTAGCTTGAGCGATGGCCGCTAAGTGCTCGTCCAACTTGGTCCACTTCTCGCTAACCTTCCACAGCCAGCCTGCGAGCTCGTAGTCTTGAGCTGTCCTTGATGGCTCCTTTAACTTCATGTTACTGCGAAAATGTATATTTGAATGGAATTAGGAGTCTGATACAGATTTGACTATGCTGAGCAGCAAGAATCCATACCACAGATAATATATATTATAAATGCGAAAGTGTTTGTCTGTCTGTTACCTCTTCACGCTTAAACCGCTGAACAGAGGGGCAATCCTCGCAATTTTAAGAACGTTCACAGTCTGAAATCAGTCTCAATCTGTCAAAAATACATCTAATTTCCCTACATTTTGACAAGTTTTTGACAATTGTTTATCGCCGAGATGAGACTGCGACTAGATTTTGAAAGTTTTAGATTACAAGAACTGGCCTTCTGATTTAGATGAAATTTGGTATAGAGATAGTTTGAGTCCCGGGAAAGGACATAGGATAGTTTTTATCCCGGTATTCCTACGGGATCAAAACTTATGCGGGTGAAACCGCGGGGCGCTGCTAGTATCTAATATTTTCTACCAGAAAAACTAAATATGCTAGGGCTAAGACTAGATGGAGCGACGATCTACGCAGGGATGACGAGAGTTGCCGACGTTCGAGGCGAATGGCGTGCGAATGACCAGCAGCGGACTACATGATTATGACACGTGTATCGGACCTCCGTCTCAGTAGTCGTACTTGCAACCACAAGACCAAAGAGTTTGTTTGTCTGTTTGATCGCTCTAATCTTTAAAAGCACCAGTAGGATTTGAAAAAATATTTTTGCATTTGACAGCCCAATTCTCGAGGAAGGCTATAGGCTACTTAACATCACGCATCGTGCATCTTAGGGGCAGAGCAAAAAGAAGACGCAATTATACCGCGGGTAGGCGATGCGATGCAATGGGGTGGGTCAGGGGAATAAGAAATTTCACGCGGGCAGAAGCTAGTTGTGAAGGGACGTATAGGCATATCAACCTACTACAATCTGACAAATTTCTTTAATAAATTTTCAACTTTATTGCTAAAGCATAAGGTTCAAAATTGATTGGGAAAATTTGAGAGTTTCGGGTAGGTTGATGTGCTGGCGTCTGTACATAACTGAAGACGACGACGACTACGTGTGTATAGAACGGGAAGGGGACTAATTAGTTATGAAACAAGTTTTATATTAAGTATCACTTGTTTTTGGAGGAGAAATGAAAATTTGACCCTATTATACTGTCTATAACCAGTTTCCAGACAGCAGTTCAGGAATAAATTGCTAAGACGGGAAGGACATGTAATTCTCGACTTGGTGATGGGTATTTTTAACCGACTTCAAAAAAGGATGTTCTGTGTTCGACCCGTATGTATGTATGTTTGTATGTCCGCGATTTTCTCAAAAACGAATGAACCGATTCTGATAATTCTTTCACTAATGTGATCAATAGATGTGGTTTTAGTATATAATACATTAGGTAATTATTACACTAGTTATACTTACACATAATAGTCTCCCGAGGCACCTTCCACCGCAGGATCGAGGGCCGCATGCAGGATGACCTGGCTTCCGATCTTGGGCGACTTCATGAAGGGCCAGAATATGGGGTAGACGAAGAACCGCGAGACGCTCTTCATCATGGACATGTGGCGCGTTATGTTGGTGTCCGTCAGGCTCGGGTCTACTGCCACCACTGATACTCCGGTACCTGGAGAATGATGACGGGCTTTAGGACACACACACATAATCTGCGTTCGCGATTTGTTTGCCAAAAATGTAAACAAATATAAATTAATGGAAAAATAACTTTAATTCCTACACAATAAAGTTCAGTTTACGCTACAACTTCAAACATTTTTATAACTTTTTCAATAGTATTAGTCACTCTGAAATCAACTTAGTCATTGAAATAAAGTTGATATTTGTTTAACTTCAAATAGGGTACTATACATAAACTCACTCCCCACAGGGGTTAGGCAGGGACTACAGACCACCACCTGCTACGATCCTTACATACTCCTTTTGGATCTTTTACATTCATACATCAAGGGGCCGTATAATGAAGTACTAGCTGCACCCCGCGGTTTCACCCGCATAAGTCTCAATCCCGTGGGAATATCGGGATAAAAAGTATCCTATGTCCTTTCCCGGGCCTCAAGCTATCTCTATACCACATTTCATCTAAATCGGTTCAGCGGTTTAGGCGCGAAAAGGTAACATACAGACAGACAGAGTTACTTTCGAATTTATAAAATTATAGTATGGATTAATGGCACTATTATTCCATTGTAAAAAAGAGACGGTATGATGTGACGTATTTCCTATAATGATAAAAATTGTTCTATGGTTTCTTTCCTAGGATAAGCGAAGCAGACAAAATGTAAATATAATATTAAAAGGAATTGCTTGAGTGGTTAATTATTTTATTATTACCACTGCTCAAAATCCGACATTTACTTATCACTAGCTGTGCCCCGCGGTTTCACCCGCGTAAATATAGATCCCGTGGGAATATCGGGATAAAAAGTAGCCTATATGTTAATCCAGGGTGCCAGCTACCTCCATACAAAATTTTATCAAAATTGGTCTAGCCGTTTGAGCGTGAAGAAGTAACAAACATATAAACACCCCCCCCCCCCCACACACACACACACAAAAACTTTCGCCTTTATAATATTAGTGTGATTAGTGGCACACGGCATGTAATAAATGACTTATCAACTCACCCAGCATGTTTTTCCCCAGTTCTCTAACAAACAGTAAGTTGGCGAGCTTGCTCTGCGCGTACGCAGATGGCGCGTCGTACTTGCGGCTAAAGTTGAGGTCTTCCTTGTTGATATCACCTCTGTAGTGCGCGCTGCCCGCTACTACCACTACGCGGCTCGGGGCCGAGGCCTGCAAATGAGCTGTGTTTTATTCATTTATTTATTTGATACACCCACAGCAGTACATACAATGAATTATAGGAAACAGAACCATAGGAAACAGCGTAAAGGGCGCTACACACGGTTACGATACTATAATATTTTATCTTAAGATTAATTTTTTATCGATCGCCATACAATTCAATGGAATATGAAATAAATATTATCTTCGTCGTGTGTAATGGTCCATTGAATTGTATGGCGAGCGATATTATATCTTAAGATAAAATATTATAGTATCTTAGCCGTGTGTAGCGAACTTTAGGCTTAATAACGTTGTTATAACCTCACCTTGAGTGTGTCTAGCAGCAGGTTGGTGAGGAGGAAGTGTCCCAGGTGGTTGACGCCCAGCTGCATCTCGAAACCGTCCCTGGTGACGCTTGCAGGAGGTTCCATGACTCCTGCGTTGTTCACCAGCACGTGTAAATTGGGTTCCTCAGCCTTGAACCTGGAGATGATAATAAAGTTTAACAGAACAGTCAAGTTCCAGGTGCGATTTAGAGAGCTGTCGTTGTAGTACTTCTGAGGCGGCAACTACAACGCCACATGCAAACTTCGCATCGAAAAACCGACCCCACACAAATACTGCATCGCGCAAACAAAGTTATCCGCACAATTAGCATACCTATACATAATATATAACATCCAGACATCATCCGTCGGGGAGTAGCCGACCAGTGGTCCCCTATTGAGCGGATTCCGCCTGCGCTTAACATTGACGGAGAACTAGGCTCCTATGCTGCTTCCATTTTTTTTAACATAAGTACTTTCTGACAAATGCGTGCACAGACTGAACAGGTTCACTCAAATCTGTATGGTTCTTTCCCCAAAAGACCATTTCAGACACTAATCTACATGGTCCTCGTATGACCTGACCAAACTATATAAACTATCGAAATATCAGATTTTCGATACGATAGCCTGTCGTATGGTTGTGAATCAGGGCTCTGTTTATTTCGGTGTTTCTTCTTAGAGTAATCGGATATAGGAAACACCAACCTCATCTATGTGGTTAAAAAAATTACTATTGACGTGTAAAAGTGTTAGTATAAACCTACTTACAGAAATGAACATAATTTAACTTGAATCTTCAGAAACATGTTCTTACCTCTGAACAAAGTTCCTGATAGACTCGGTGCTGGCCAGGTCGCACGGCCGGCAGTACACAAACTTGTTGCTCGACTCCAGCACGATGTTGCGACGCTCTGCCTCGCACTTCTCCATGTTACGACATGCCATGAACACCTGCAAAACGAACGAAGTAGCAAAATTAAAAACTCAAACTCGTAAGCATTTATTTCAATTAAACCATGTACAGTCACGTCTAAAAGTATGTATACACTTGGCTTTATTCAAAGGCGATTTTCTCCTTTATTTTTGAATGAAATTTTATGTTATTACGAAAATTATTATTATTATTTATTTATTTAAAATTTCGTAAATACCACCTTAACAGCTATAACGCCAAAGCAATGTTACTACTACAAAGATACACATACATCTAACTTACTAATAAATACAATTTAAAATACGATAAAAAATACAGATAGAATACAATTAAAAATACAAAATAGTATTTTCGAACCCATAGGTTTATGTTAAGTGTCGTATTTCAACATTGCATTCGTTATTTCAAGAAAAAATCGTAATTGAAAATTGCCAAGTGTATACATACTTTTAGACGTGACTGTACAGGCACTTTTGAATTGTCAAAATTAAATAGTCGGTCAGTTAGTCAGAAAGTTGAAGCTAGTTGCCCATTCCAAAACGTAGATCTCTATGGAGAAGAACGGGCAAGAAACTCCATGGACATTCTTTTAAATCAAGATATTACAAAATCCTGAGTTTATTATTAAAGCCATGTTTATTTATTTATTTGGCTCTTGGCTCACCAACAATTGAATACACTGATACAAAGATATTAGATACATCCAATAGACTTATAGACTCGTGTACCAATGTTAGTGTTTAATCATGGGATTTAGGTAAACATAGCACGTTGAATGATTACTTCATGAAATCATGATATTTGAGGCCAATTCTATCTTTAAAGTTGTATTGATGATTCATACGATTATATAACTAACAATAGACGTAAATACGACGGGGACCATCACGGGACACTGCTCGCTAAACAAACACTTTCACACTATATGCATAACGGACAGTCCCCTGTGCAGGGCTTGCATGGAGGCTGATGAAACCGTTGCACATGTGCTCTTTGAGTACACAGGCGTCACCCAGATTTGATCAGATATCCTCGGGACACCCAAATCATACACAGACATTCTCAACAGACCAGGAGACCTAGTCAGCTTCTGGAGGGAGGTGGGCTGGTTGGAATAACCACCGACGGCCGCCATGGCTCACGCACAATGGTCCATTTGAAGGACTAAGTGCGAAAACCAAACCCATAACATAGAACATAGACGTAAATAAGACTTTAATTTTAATTGCCTTTCATAAAACTCCATTAATCATAGCTCGTCAACTATGACGTGGATTATTTACGAGTACATTATGTGGCCGGCTGGCGCACGCCGAATTAGTTCCGTAAATACCTACTGCTAATTGCAAAATTAACTCAAATCTTACAAATTCTACTCAAACCAAACACAATCAACTGTAAATTGCAAAAAACGTAAAAAAAAATGAACTTCGCAGGCTATCCTAACGCTTTCGCGTTAATGCTATAATACCTTGGCTCCTCTCCTGGCAAAGTCCCAAGCTGCCTCTCTGCCGATGCCGCTGTTGGCGCCCGTAATGATGACGACCTTGCCATCAGCTCTGACATTCTTGTCGTAGGGTGAGCCGCCGTAGAAGTCTCTGGAACGTCACAGGAGTCATGATTCGTATGTGGTATGTACGTATGCTTGTTTTAACCTTTTAACCGCCTACGTCAGATTAATCCGACAAATATTTTCGTGCCCATTCCGCCAGAGTCGTATATATACGACCAAATAACACATCTTGTTTAATCTGTATTATTATTATATCATCACAGCTCGTTTCATCGGTATTTATTTTTCGTTTTTTTTTTCTCGGGCGCTGGGGGCACGACAACTGATACAAAGTCGGGCGGTTAAAAGGTTAAAATGATTTTTCATGCATGTGCTGGCATGAAGAAGCCAGAACGCATTCGCCTCAACACAGCACATGTGTTGGGTTGAAGAAGCAATCGTAGCTCGTATTTAAAATGTATCTGCCCGAAAGTTTGTTTAGCACAACCCCTTAGACACATTGTTCTACAGAACCATTTGTAAACACGCATTAGGTATCGGGTGAGAAGTGAGAATCGACTTTACTGACTGAAAATGTGTGTGCAATGTACAGACGCCAACCTACTACAGTCTGTCAAATTTCTTTAATAGATTTTCAACTTTATCGCTAAAGTGTAAGGTTCAAAGTTGATTGGGAAAATTTGACAGTTTCGGGTAGCTTGATGTGCTGGCGTCTGTATATACCACGATATATGAAAAGCGATTTTGGGGATGGCTTTTTATTATAGACGTTCAGATAATGCAAAGGGCTTAAGTCCGCCCTAAGAGTAAAGGCTCTCACAGGTGCGTTATTATCGCCCCATAATATCAGATGCGTTATTGCGTCCCGATTCCTTGCCGCACATCTGCGTTTTTATTGTCCGATATTTCTAGCATGTTCGTGTAACCAACACTACAGGCCACAGGTTACTACGATATTAACGCAGGTGTGGGGAGAGCCTTAAAGTTGCACCTGATTTATGATAAGTAGATATTAAAGGTTGGTAAATCTTTACCGACGAGTTTGTTAATAACTTGGGCTGTTTAGAAAACGGTTTTAATTGATTTTTCTTAAGAATAACATTAGGTACCTATGGGACAACGAGTGGAACTTACTTGAATAAGCAGACGCCGCCTGCAGTGGCCGCCACTGCTGATATCATCACCACCGGCAGATTGGGCACCCACATGGCTGATGATCTAGGAAAGCGTTCATAAGAGAAGGAAAATAGTTAGAATTATAGAAAGAGGTTGTAAGCCCACTTTCGCACGGACGTAAAATTATCGCGGCGGGATTTTATCGCGCACTGGATTTACAACTTAGGGTGTTGAGCCGAGCGTTGAGAATCCAACAGAGCGCATCCCAGCGCATCGAAAAATCACACTGTTGGATTTTCAACCCTCGGCGCTAAGGACTGCGTTGAAAATCCAGTGTCCGAAAAACGCGCCTGGGCCGGGGCGAACCGGCTAACACAGGAGACAGATTTTCTCTAAATCTTGATGTGCCATATTAACTGTCATATATTCACAATTTCATATTCAATTTTTTTTTCCCAATTGATGTTATTTTCACTTAAACGAATATCAACTTTATTCTGTTGTAAATAAAGTTGATTGACAAGTTGAGTTGACAAGTCAAGTTGTAGCGCAAACAGAACTTTACGTATGGGAAATAAAGTTATTTTTCCAAAAACATATGTATGGAAGCTAAATTGTCAACGATACTTAGTTTTTATGTTCCGCCAGACTTCAGTCGTGATTCGTGATACGCTATATCATAAGTGCTCGTATAGTCAGTAATCCTACAGTCGTATAGTGGGATCGCACTTTTATTTGCACTAAGGGTTGCCAGCCGTCCGGTAAAGAAAATTCTTACCATGCTAAATACTTGCTTTTTCTATTACACATCATCATTGTCACAACCGGAAGTTTAATAAGCTGACCTATTAAATGTCTGCGGACAAGTTTGACAGTATAGCACAAAGTCAAGTTAGTGCAAAGTGAAAGCGTTACTAACATTATTATTGCCATTACCTTATTTATTAAGACGACGCCGACCGCACAGTAGCGCCCTCATCGTTTGTTTGGTTATTTTTTTTATTTTAGACTGAAAATTCAGAATGTGCTCCACAAGACTAGGTAGATATACGTTGATATTAAAAGTGGTCACTATTATCCGTTTTAGTGATAAAACTACGGTTTGTAATAATATTAACGTATAATCTTGTGGAGCACAAAATAACGTGCTTATTTTCTGCATTTTCATTCTAAAATAAAAGAAATAACCAAAAAAACGATGAGGGCGCCACTGTGCGGTTGGCGCCGCCGTAACACAAGTTTGTTTCTAATGGGCCTGTGTCGCCTGAAATAAATAAATTATTATTAAAGCAGGCCACTGCTGGACATTTTGGAATGCACTTAATCACATCAACCAAATTCCAGCAGCATATATCGCAGTATAATTTTCAGTCAGGTAAAAAAAACTTGAGACAAATTCTGGCTAAATGTACCTACCTAATAATACCAAGTCCGGTTTTTTTTGTGTCCTGGCAACCCTAGCTACTTCGCGTTGTTCTCTATTTCATACAGTATAACGTTACGTAGGTTTACGACGCCGTTTCAGTTTTTATTTCAATTGTCCCCTACATGCATACGCCGCGTCTGTAGATGCGTACAGCGTATTACAAAAAGGTTTTTTTTGGGCCCATACCTACAGTAAAGATAAACCAAGATAAGTATAGTAGGAGGAGCTCGTGGCTAAGTAATAACAGCCGCATGGGTCGATCATCAGGTTAAGCTACTCTTGCCGCGGTTGGTCCGTAGATGGATGACCATCTTTGCATACCGAGATCCCTCCGTGCTCCGGAAAGCACATAAAGCTGTTGGTCCCGGTTGTCATTCGTGGATCTTTGACAGTCGTTACGGGTCGTCAGAAGCTCGAAAGTCTGACAACCAGTCTTACCAAAGGGTATCGTATTATCCAGTAACTGGATTGTCTAAATAAAATGTTTTAGTTTCTTTTAAAGCAGATGCTGATGATGACTGCTTCGATGTTCGAAAAACTTTGCACTTTATGACACAAACGATAAAGTTTATTATTCATTGTCATCTGATAATCGCCTGTTCTGAACCAAAGGGACTAACATAAAAACAAACGTATATTTCTTATTTATATATTTATCCTCTTTATTTTACATCTGAGTGTAAGGCTAAGTGTGAGTCGTTTATATTACAAGTGCCGTAACTAAACTATTTAGTTTATTTATTATGTAGGTACGGTCGAACAAGCTATTTGGTATACAGGCAGTTAACTTGCAACTACTTTTAAACAATGTTGTGCTGAGTTAGTCAATTCTTTTATACCACTCTATTTAATTAAGGATGCCATAAGCTGAATAAGTTATAACGCACAAAATAAAACCAAATATTGGCAGTGTAGTGGAAAGATGAATATTTCTGCCTGTATACCAAATAGCTTGTTCGACTGTAAATGCCTAGGAATATGTGATGATGCTCGTTTGTAGGGTAGATGTGCTGAGTTTGTTGCGCCATTTCTTCCCAACGAAAGCACTAGGAAGTGGTGAAGGGCGGGCGTTTTGGAGGACTGTCTTATGCAGTTATGACGTTCGAAAAGTGCTGATTCTCAGCCTAATTTGAATAAATGACTTTTTGATTTTGATGAAAATAACTGGGTAAAAGATTTCGAGCCATAAAAAAGTCATTTTTTTTTAAATAAAACAACATCAAGTCTTGTTTCCACGAAGGGAAGGGGCAGAGGTGTACCTATAGTACAGCCCATAGAAATGTAAAAAACAGGAGAAGTGGCAAGGGGGCGTGTCTGTGTCCACGCGTCATGAGCAACATGCGCTTGTACTAGGCGAATGGCCGTCTCCGCGAACTAGTGCGCTTTTGACTGTGATCGTGATAAAATATAAAAATGCCGAGTTGTTCAGTGGTTTCCTGTAAAAAACGAAGTCAAAATAAAAACCTCGTATCTCGTGGAATCACTTACCATATATAAGTAAAAGTATTTTACTGTATTTGTCTTTAAAATCATGAAAAACAACAAAGCGTAAAATATTTCTTGCTTTTACTACGTTATTTTTGTTTTCAAATATCGCAGCGGCTATACTATTTTTGCAGCAAATACATTGCTTCTTAACCACTAGCCACTCAGTATGTCGTAAGTGAAAAGCAAGCAATGTAAAAATTACAAAACGATACTTTATTTTCGCCGAGCGTCGCATAGTACAGCCGCTGTGTCTTGCGGCGAGATAGTGATGTGGTTATGAATGTCCACTAACGTAGGCTATCGACAACAACGTTGAATGCTCAACGAATATATTGCTATTATAGTTAATTTTTCAATTTGTCAACCGTTTTAACCCGGTTTATAGAAGACCTAAAAATATGACGTTTAAATGGTTGGAAGGCCCTTGAGAAAATGTTAAATTATGTTAATTTTTTTTTATTAACTGCAATTACTTGTTTAAACACATTTTATTGATTTATAATATAATAATATGTTCTGAACATATCGTTTTTTATTTATTTTATTTTCATGACCCTTTATTTTTCTTAGTACAATAATGAATTAAAGAATCGATAACTTTCCGATTTAGTCAATCACTAGCGTATATGTAAAATAAATGGCTTTTGCACAGCACAACGATAGCGATAGATGTTTTTGTGTGAGTGAGTTGTACGGTGCATGGTAAAATGCACGCTGTGTTTGATGATTTAAGGTTTATAATTGATTGTGTAGTACGTTCTGATTTATGAATTGCAAGAGTGTGCGCGACTTTGTATCTATTGCTTTTACTAAACTACATCTGTAGTAGTGGCGCGGCGGTGGGGCAAACCTAGCGACATCGGGTTCTGATACATTTTCAACTACGGGCCATATCTCTTTCTTTCATATATCTATGGTACAGCCACATAGTCCCATTTAATAGGGGGCCAGCCTATTGCTAACAACAGGCCACTAATCCAGACTCCGGGCTGCTACTGAGAAAGTCCAGATAGAAAAATTCAGCAACACTGCCTGACCCAGAAATCGAACCCAGGACCTCATGGTCAGCAGTAGCGCTTGCGGACACTAGACCAACAAAGTAGCGTTTTTTTATGCTTCCTGAATTTACATTACCATAAATCCTATACAGGAAGTGCTCATACATAATTATTACTGCAGAAATAAACATGAGTTATGTACCTACTCTATAAAACAAAGTACGGAGACGCACGCAAGCCTTCCCTTACACTGTATGGCAAAAGAAATGACCACCCATTAAAATTACTATCACATATTCCTAGATTTGGTAAATTAGACATTTTAATTTCTATGTCAGTCTGGCTGAACGGAAGATTCATGGTGTGATGTACACTTGTACAGACGCCAGCGCATCAAGCTACTACACTATGTCAAATTTCTTTAATAGATTTTCAACTTTATGTCTAAAGCGTAAGGTTCAAAGTTGATTGGGAAAATTTGACAGTTTCGGGTAGCATCACGTGCTGGCGTCTGTTCGTAACTGCCGTTTTTATAGACTGCACGTGTCAGACAAGAGGTCGCAATGTTAACATTTATTAATTTAGGTTTTTAGCGTCATACAAATGGATCATTTGCTCTATGGCAAAGGTTCTCAACCTTATATTGCCCAAAGTCAACTTTGAGAATATTTTTTTTTCTAGAGCCCCCCCCAATTTTTTACTTAGGTACCAACTGTCGCGAATTGGAAACAGCTATTGCCACGATTATACAGGGTGAAATTGAACACATGCGACAAACCGAAATGGGAGATCATACTCATCATTTTGAACTACTTTTACTATGGGACCAAACAAGAAATCGCGAAAAAAAAATCAACTGTTCCCTACATTTTGGAGAGTTATGCGAACATAAATGTAGGGAACAGCTGATTTTTTTTTCGCGATTTCAGGTTTGGTCCCATAGTAAAAGTAGTTCATAATGACGAGTACAATCTCCCTTTTCGATTTGTCGCATGTGTTCAATTTCACCCTGTATTTAAACGTGTCATGTTATAAAGGGTTTGTTCCCAAGTAAAAGTTGTTCATAATGATGAGTACAATGACCTCTTAAGAAATTGTTAGTGTTTTTCCAGTAACCCTGTATAGTCGTAAGATAGGATCTATAATTTTCTATGCGCCTTCTACTGCCCTCCTGGAAGTTTCAAACTCTATGGAATCCTTTGGGTGTCCAGCAAGGAGCTAAAAAGGAAAGGTTCGCAAAATTTCAGTAGATTTTCAGGCGAATTATATACTGCATGGTAGTTAAATTCCTTCAGCGTGCAGTCTTGTCCTAGTTATTTACGCTCGTCTATTTAGGTTTATCTTAATACAAAAATATTACTTTTTACCACGTCGACCACATTACAATGGAGTGCAGCTTATTTAGGTGTTCGTGACAAAAATATAAAAATTACATTACTTGTATACTTTACGTGCACTACACTGTAATGTCGTCAAAGTTTATTACAGTAAGTGTATGATACATATATAACTTACATTTATATTTGAAATAAATCTTATTTTACATCACTGACTGGTTGGGGGTAGGCCTATTTTTAGGGCAACGTACGATTATTCCAACTACACTGTCGGGCAATTATCGACATATTATCAATTACACTAACTTGTAGGTTTTCAAGGCTATCGGAACACGTTTCCGACATTATATTAAGTACTAGCAACTGCCCGCGGCTTCGCCTGCGTAGTATAATCAGCCTAAAGTGTTCCTACAGCTGGGACACGGGCTGTAATCCACCACGAGGGCCCAGCGCGGGATTATAATAATGTCACATGTCTTCGAATTTTTTGGTTTCTTCACGATTTACACAAAATAAAGCGCTCTACACGGGCGCTTTATGTTCGAAATTATCCCACGGGAACGTGCTAACGGGACAAAAAGTAGCCTATGTCCTTCCCCAGGACGATGGCTATCTCCTTGCCAAATTTTTATCGAAATCCGTTTAGTGGTTTAGGCGTGAAAAGGCAACGTACCTACAGACAGAGTTACTTTCGAATTTATAACATTTATGAGTATGGCACATGTGTATTTCATAGCAGAAGTAGATTGATTGACAAATGATGAAGAGACAACCCACAAAGAGAAATCCGACAAATTTTGTGTGACTTGATTAAGGCCACTTTAGGAATAAATGCCTCAAACATTAAAACAAGACTGTCAAAGACAAAGTTAAGTAAGTTTTAAGTAATTTTGAAGCCGAAATACTGGTCGTCATTTTGAAGTTATCAATATTCATGACCATTTAAAAAGTTATAGAACCTTTACTAAAAATTAGCAGGTTGGCTCGGTTTAAGAGTCCGGGGAATGTAATATGCGTTGATCTAATGCACTTCTCCCTAACAAAGAATTACAATCCACAAAACTGGCTACAATCCTTTACACATGTCTTCCTTCTACCAAACAACTATTACACAACAAACCGCTCACTTCACATAGGAACAAGGGTTATTTTTGACCGTGATTACATTATTTCATTTTTAAAGTGTGTATGTGTGAGTGTTTATAATTTACGATATTGTTCAGGTTTACGTGTAGTGTGGGAACGATGTAGTTTTCACGTTACTTCAGTCACGCACCTTTGCACGTCAAATAATTATGATACGCGTGCTATGTGGTACAGTTAGCGACAGTTTTTACTGACGACGTTTTAAACGTTTCTTGCATGTGTTCCCCGTAGGATTAGGCGAGATGTACCTTTAGTAACTACACCGAAATTTCGCCAGATATGTAATCTAATTAATAATAATAATATACAACACAGACAGCCTGAAACGCTCATGCTTGAGGCTTTATTTTTTCCACAAACTATTTTAATTTACATTAGCGAAATTATACTCTATTAATTTAAAAAATTACATAGGTAGGTACTTATTTTAATAACCGACGATTTAGTAAGTCTTGTAATTTTAAGAACGTTCACAGTCTGATCTGTCTCAATCTGTCAAAAACACCTCTAATTTCTCTACATTTTTGACAAGTTTAACAGCTGTCGCTGAAATGAAATTGCGACTAGATTTTAAACGTTTTTAATCACGGGAATTGGCCTTGTGATCATCGGTTCCAGAACGAATAAACATGTTTATTTTAATAAATAAATATTAACGGTATGCCAATTCGAGCGCCTACACCATATTATTTATCATTTCTGGACTGGCGATGAACGCATCACTTTAAAAATCAATATCTAATCTTTATTTATAGTTCTGTATCAAAATATCGGTATTTCAGACGCGGAATGGTTTCAGAAAACGATTCCCGCGAAGCACAAACTTCGCCGGCATGAACGTGTCTCTTAAAATAGCCACCGCCAGTTTAGATAAATCAAAATAGAAAATTGGTGTATGAAATATAGGTAATACGGTCTTTTATGAAAACCTTGGGTAGTAGATTTACCTATAAATGATTATCTATATATAGCTATTTAAATTACTAATAATAAAGCTGAAGGTTGTTTGTTTGAACGCGTTAATCTCTGGAACTGCCGGTCGGGTTTGAAAAATTATTTTTGCATTTGATAGCCCTATTCTTGAAGGAAGCTATAGGCTATTTAACATCACGCTGGGACATTAAGGAGCCGGGCAAAAAGAAAAAAGTCAGAAAGAACGCTAAAAGCGCGGGCAGGCGTTGTAAAATTTCAAAAAGTATTAAAAAAAAATTATCCATACTAATATTATAAGAACGAATGTCTGCGAAAGTGACTCTGTCTGTCTGTAACGTTTTCACGCCTTAAATGCGTTCAGCCTTTAGGACCTGGGTTATGCCATACAATAGGTACTTTTTATCCCGATAGTACGTTTCCGTAGGATAATTTCCGACCTCAAAGCGGGCGAGGCCCCGAGCAAAAACTAGTAGATATCAAATATTAAACACAAATAAAAACATTTCCAATCATAGACATGAATAGGTAAATAATTTAAACGAAATTATTATCAGACATGCGATGTCCTATATCTATTAATAATGCAGTGGCTTGACCGTGTACACAATAACATAACTCCCTCCTTTTTTTGAAGTCGGTTAAAACAGATCAGTGTGTAAAATAATTTGTTAATTAGAGATCAGTAGGCGAACAGATTGTTAACATAAAAATGCAGGTTAATACTATAATTAGTTTAGAGATGAAAACAGACTAATTTATCAAAAAAACAGAGGTAATAAAAAGTCCATTTGACTAGTTTTGGCAAGAAGTAGGTATTAAGATTTGGTTTAAGGGGCGAGCGTCAGAGTAGCCCGCGAAATTCAAATTTTCTTACGTTTTTTCGCAATTTGCAGGTGTTGTCACGTTTCCCAACTATGTTGGGTTCGGCTTCCAGTCTAACCGGATGCAGCTGAATACCAGTATTTTACATGGAGCGACTGCCTATCTGACCTCCACAACCCAGTTACTGGGTAATACAATACCCCTTGGTAAGACTGGTGGTCAGACTTTCGGGCTTCTGACGACTCGCAACGACTGTCAAAGATCCATGAATGACAGCTGGGACCAACAGTCTTAGTATGTAAAGATGGTCACCCATCCACGGACCAACCGCGGCAAGCGTAGCTTAACCTGATCGATCGACCCGTGCGGCTATTATTACTTAGCCACAAGCCCCTCCTTTGTATGCTGTTTAAAATGTTATTCGCGACCGTAAGAAATACGACTTTACAGAATTATAATCTTTAAACTCATTAACTCATCAATACAACCCTCTAAATTCATATGATCTTTTTGGATGACTATTTCATTAAATAAAATTTGAATTTCGTGGGCTACAAAGGTATGATTCCGATCTCGGCAGCATGCAGCAGTGCTGCCGCGGCAGTGCTGGTCCCCATATATTCTCTATAGGAATGTCGCGCAGCATTGCAGCCTTGCTCGGAATGTAATCTCATATGAACCCATAGAAAATGTATGAGGACCAGTAGTGCTGCGACCGTACTGGCGCGGCAGCACTGCTGCAAGCTGCCGAGATCGGAATCATACCTTAAATTGGAATATTTTCTGTTGTATACCTTTGTTGGATGCAAAGTTAACACCTTGCGGGACACTACACACCCTGTAATAACAAGAAAAACTTCTATTGTGTCTTGTTGAGTGTCCTTTAACCATTTAATCTCTTTAGTCCGTCTTCATCACAATAAAATGGGGTCACAGATTGTACACCTACGTTTAACACTCATATCACATGTGCCCACCCAGTTTTAGTGCGTTAATATACAAACATACAGAAATGCATACTGGTAATGTATCTAAAGGCAACCACAACAACAAAAAAAAATATTTTTTTGTGAATTATATTCAAGTTATATTCACAGAAAATAAATTAGAACAAAATGTACTGTAGGTGGTTTAAAACGGTATTTTTTTTAAATATTTTTCTATTTAAACTAGTTTGTTATGTAAATATTTTTTTGTATATGTCCTTAGGTACTTGCAAACTATACACAATAGGTACTTACAACATAATAGATTTTTACAAAAAATATAAAAAGGCAAGAACTCAATTCACAATCAAATCCTTATTGTTAATGTATATTTATTTAATACTATCCAATGCAGGTGTAGTGAGATTCGAATATTCGTATTTACATTAAATTTTATTTTATATAATTGCTCCCTTAGGTAAATATCTACAAGATACGTGATATTACAATCTAGAGTAAAAAAAGATTGTCCAATACAGGGAACATTTCGTGTAAAATTATCATAGGTATATCACTACTTTGAATGACTTGAATTCTTATAAGACTAGTTTTTTGAAAATTAATTAACATAATTTTAATTCCCTCTGCAAGTTGCAGAATATGCTAGATATATTTATTTAAAATGTTGGTTTAAAAAATAACCATATATTTTTGATAGTGACTGTACAGAATTTTTAAAATATTTTCCCCTTGTTTTACAAAAATTCAAGTCAATATAATGCATACATAACTTTTAAAATGTGCATTTAAAATGACATGTGTGTCTTATATATTATACTATTTAACTAGTAAAGCGTTAATTATTATTGTATCATACGAGTTTTGAGCTCTGTGGTGCATTCTCTGTGTAACTTATGTCTACTGACTTTCTAACAGACCTTGGACAGAATCTGACATATTGATTAACACAATATTAAATTACCAAGTAAAAATTATACAAAAAGAATGGCTATTTTGACACATATTTGCAATGAAAACCCATTATTTGAAAGCTTCTAAAGCTATGAAAGCTCATTTAAATGAATACAGCATCATGCAATATGTCAGATTCGCCCAGCCATCACCATACTCCTCGATATGTAGACCCTAAAGCATACAGATATGACTCAAGTTGACTAGTACAGTTATCAATCACTTTTGACGATTAACTTGTCTTCGTGTTCAGTGTTGTGGTACTTTTTGACTTAGGATCCTGCGGAGGCAGAGGCCGAGCTACTCCAACCTTCACAACACCTCGAGGAGCACCCTTCAAAGCTTGCACAGCTTGGTCCAGGGTTGCATTCTTAATACTGACTCCATTCACCGACATTACTCTATCTCCTGGTGAGATTTCTCCATGCTTCTCTGCTACACCTCCAGGCACTAAACTACGTACAACTATGACTGTACCTTGAGGATCTACAGGGTCCTGGTAGTCTAAAATGGAGAAACCCAAACCTTGATCACCTTTCAACAGTTCCACTATATCTTCTCTACTCTGCCACATGGCTAAACCAGAGACACACTCCAAAGAACGAGACTTCTTTGAATGTCCTGAATGATTTGTTAATGTAGCCGTGCTAGATGTATTGATTGAAGTGTCTGACTGTGCTTTGAGTAGAGTTGTCAAATTATTTAAGCTGCCAGATATGATCTTTCTTGCTTCAAAGCCTTCTCTGTCCGGTGCCAAGTTGATGAGTGGACGAGGACCGCTGTCTATGCTACTTCGTGCACACACTAACCGGACTCTATTTGGAAGCTTCTTCAATATATTCACTACTTCTGTGTGAGTTAAACCGTGTAGCCGGTACTCGTTCGCTTCTAGCAGTTCGTCACCAGCAGAAAGACTGCCTTCTTGACCAACAGGACCTTCAGGAAGCACAGATCTAATATAGTGATGAGGTCTAACTTCCTGGCCTCCTTCAACATCCACAGTCCCTTCGAGACTGATGCCCAAACCCTCTAGCTTGCTCACTTCAGCAACTAATATTTCTTTGTTAGGACCTACTTCTCCTTCCCACTTTTTCTTGATTTCTTCTTTACCAACTGCTAATATCTCATCAAATCTTCTGTCTAATTCTTCTTGTGTTGGTTCTTGTGCTACTTCTTGTGTATCAACAATTTCTAAAACATTAGAGTCTATAGTAGTGTTAGACTCAGGCTCAGGTTCAATTTCTACTGTACTATTTTCAGCTTGGGAAGGCACTGGGAACCAGGATAAGGTTGTGGCAGACGGTGACGGGGACGTAGGACGCTCCTCATTAAATATAGCTAGCTGAAGATGCTCATACTTTGGACCTCTCAGATATCTCTCTAACACTAAATGCACAGATATGCCTGTGTTTCTTAAAATCTCCACTGCCTGCGGGTTCGTCTTATCAGCTAAGGATACTCCATCGACTTCTATTATTCTATCATTAGTTCTAATTTTACCACTTTGTTCGGCACTGCTGCCTTCAATAATACTCTTCACAAATATTCCGGACAGTTCCTCCTTCTCACACACGTAGCCCGCTACAGTTATACCCAGTCCATACACATTCTTATTTAAATCCACATGAACAAGCTCAATCTCCGGCTGGTTGGGGATCTCTACAGGCACAGTGATGGTGATGGTGGGCGAGATGGCGTCAGATATGATGGGGTGGTCAGGAATCTGTTGAGGATTGTCACCAATAACACTGACAGCAGCCGCCACTATGTTGGGATTCGTCACACCATTCTGAGCATTGATGTAGTCAGTGAAGCACTGAGACAGGTCGTACACAGCACCATACCCAGTCTCTATGAGGTGCCGGTCCAGTTGCTCTGGGTCGCCAAGGATTTTAGTTGGTACGAGAGCTGTGCCAGGGAGAGGGGCGCGTAGAGCTGCGGCGGGGTCGGCGGGGCGCGCAACCAGCAAGCGCACGGCGGGCCCGGCCTGGCGCAGCACGGCGGCCACCTGCTCGGACGTGAAGCCGCGCAGGTTCACGGAACCCACTTGCAGCACGTGGTCCCCGCTCTGCAGGCGCCCGTCCTTATCCGCGACGCCGCCCGGGAGCACGTACTTGATCACGACCCCTGTGCTGCGTCCGCCTACCAGGTTAAACCCCAGGCCGTTTCCATCATTCGTGAGATCGACGACTTCAACCTGCGCCCACTCGGTACTCAGCACCATTGCGGTTTGTCTCACCATCAGGGCACTCCCGTCGTTACGTGATGCAGCGAGCGCGCGTCGCGCGGAGGTTATGAGCCCCCAGCGCCGACATCACTACGTTTACGTCACGGAAACCGACACAAAGCACACGAGCGGTCGTAAAAAACTCAACGCGGGTCGTTGATAACGTAAAAATTTGTAAAATATAATA
Source organism: Amphipoea lucens (assembly GCA_947508005.1). Taxonomy (NCBI): domain Eukaryota; kingdom Metazoa; phylum Arthropoda; class Insecta; order Lepidoptera; family Noctuidae; genus Amphipoea; species Amphipoea lucens. The sequence continues at coordinate 1,276,938 of OX382373.1, read as the reverse complement.
CTATGACATTTACATACTTGCTGAAATCGGAGACAGCAGAATGTGGCCAGCTGCGCGCAGGGGTGTCCGACGAATAAATTCAATTTCTACTAAAATCTACTATTTTGTTCTAAATGACAATGGAAATTATTATGCCCAGTTATTTTTATAAAACTCTTTTTACTTGGTCAAAATTACACGACAGGAATCAATCATAATTCACAAGTATTGTATTTGTTTGTTTTGATTTCAGTTATAAAACCAGCAGAAAAGAGCGAACGTATACAGATAAACAAAGTAAAACTAAAATTGACAGATCTTCATTCAAAACAGAATAAACTTCACGTTCACTAGAGTCTAGACTTAGAGTCCGTCTCACGAGAGAAGTCCCGTGGCAATCATCATCATCATCATTTCAGCCGAAAGACGTCCACTGCTGGACATAGGCCTCCCCCAAGCACCTCCACTTCGACCGGTTTTGTGCTTCTCGCATCCAACGAGTTCCTGCGGCCTTCACAAGGTCGTCGGTCCACCTTGTGGGAGGCCTTCCAACGCTACGCCTTCCGGTACGCGGTCGCCACTCCAGAACCTTTCGGCCCCATCGGCCATCTGTTCTGCGAGCAATGTGCCCTGCCCACTGCCACTTAAGTTTGGCAATTCTTCGGGCTATGTCGGTTACCTTGGTTCTCCTGCGGATCTCTTCATTTCTGATTCGATCCCGCAGGGAAACTCCAAGCATAGCCCTCTCCATTGCCCTTTGAGTGACTTTCAGCCTTCTAATAAGGCCCATTGTGAGCGACCACGTTTCAGTGCCATATGTCATCACTGGCAATACGCACTGGTCAAAGACTTTCGTCTTGAGACACTGCGGTATGTGGGACGAGAAGATATTGCGTAGCTTCCCGAACGCTGCCCAGCCGAGTCGGATTCGACGGTTGACCTCTTTCTCGAAGTTGGACCTACCTAACTGGACAGTTTGTCCTAGGTAAATATACTCGTCCACGACTTCGAGTGTAGCGTCTCCGATCTTCATGAGAGTGGGTGTTACATGGGCATTTGACATGACCTTCGTTTTGTCCATGTTCATTTTCAGACCCACTCTTTCAGAGGCTCTACTGAGGTCGTCGAGCATTGTACTGAGGTCCTCCATAGTTTCAGCCATGACTCCCAGCCATGACCCGTGGCAATAAGTGGAACTAATTAATACTAAGTAGTTAGCAACATTCACACCCCCGACACCTTTTTACCAACCAGTGCCTGTAATAAATGCGGTATCTTATAGTACTTTGAATAAATGATGTTGAATCTTGTTTTGTTTGTGTTTTGGTTGTTTTTTTGTTTTGTTTGTATAAAAAAATCAAAGATTTATGATTCCGTCGCATGCTTAGGGCGCCGTAATAAGAGACTTCATTTATGAACGGATGCAATGGACTTTAGTAAATTGACAGCTAGTTCTTTGTCGAATTGGCCAATAGAGGGCATTAGAGTCTCTTATTGTAGTTACAACAGCTAAACACTGCAACAGTGGGATCGGTGGGACATTGACAGAAGTGATAATTCTACTTGTCACTAGATGGCAGTGTAACTGCGTTTAAAGAAATTCAAGCCTAGTAGAATAGGGATGGGGAAATCCTAGCGACCCTAATAAACCAGACATAGGTAAGTCCCTCAGTCCCTGTTTCCCAGAAGGGGTAGGTTGAGTGGATGTGCAATAGTTAGGTACAGACGCCAGCACATCAACCTACCCGAAACTGTCACATTTTCCCAATCAACTTGGAACCTTATCATAAGGTTCCAAGTTGATTGGGAAAATGTTATGAGTTATGCTTCAGTGATAAAGTTGAAAATCGATTAAAGAAATTTGACAGATTGTAGTAGGTTGATGTGCTGGCGTCTGTACTTACCTACACCCATATTTCACTTGCTAGCTATTCACATCCATTCGATACGCCGAACTCGTACTTCTGTACCGAATCGAACATCAATCAATGTTATCGTTATGGGCCTCTAAACCTTGCTCACAAATTCAAAAGTTTCAAAACCCGAAAATTTTGTTACTTTAAATCAAATAGACTACCGCAGTTCTTCCGACAGTTGGTTGCTGATGGGGGCAAGGCAAATCATCAAGGCAAGTCATCGAAATATGTCATTTTCGATACGATAGCCTGTCGAATGGCTGTGAATAGCTATGCAGTTAAGTTTTTAGATCGAACGGCGAACTTTTTTTCTTTGGTAGTCTTATTATATTTGTGTAAGTGTAGGGCTCATTCCTCGCGAAGAATCAGGGCGACTGAGTTCCTGTATATTGCGTTTTCCATAAAAATTCTAGATGTTTAAGAACCAGGCAAAAATCTAGACTCCAAGCTGCTGCTGAGAAACAAAAATCCTGACTAAAAGTCTGAAACTGAAATACTTAATAACACTTGATCCGACCGGCGGGCTCACATTATCAATCGGAATCGGTTTCATTTTGACAGTTCAACCACATTCATTGCGTTATTTACGTGTTGAACAGACACATTTTTCGAACATATGAAGCAATGGATTAGCAATATCCTTCAAAATGATTCAGATTCCGATTGATAGCGTGTTACGCAATTAGGGTGCTGGGGATCGAACCCAGGACCGGACCCCATGCTTAGTAGTCACATGTCTGCGGTCATTAAAGGGGGAGCCTGAGCAGGGGGAGCAGACAGGCGCGACACAACTCTATTAGAACAATCTCTATGAAGTTTTCATAGAAATTGATCTACTAGTTTCGCGTCTTGTCTGCGGGAGTATTATGGCGTTAGTACCCATAGGTACCTACCTATTCATATACTTACCGTCCCTACATTTACTACCCAAATTATTGGCGTATAGATTTTCTCATGCCAGCTCGAGCTATTCGAGTACCTAAACTATTAAGGATACAATACATATCTACATAATTAGCCTACAATGTTCCCACTGCTGGGACATAGGCCTCCTCTCTTCGAGAGGGAGTGGGTTAATAATCTACCACGCGGGCCCAGTGCGGATTGGTAGATGTCACATGTCTTCAAATTTTTGTTTCTAGAACCAAAAAGCCTCACGATTTTTTCCTTCAATGTTTGAGAGCAGTGGTGATGAAATAATTTATGCATCAAAATAAAGAGCCTGTCAGGGTTTGAATCTACGACCAACAACTCGTAAGTCGCGGCCGTTACCCACTGGGCCACCAGTCCTCCACTGCCCTAAAGGATATCTATCAACTTTTTCATGTTTATTTATAAAAAGTTTACAGCAGTCTTGTACTTATCTAAAACTACTGCTTGGTCTTGACGGCTGAGCGTGGGGTCCTGGGTTCGATTCCCAGATTGGCCAAAAGTTTCATTGGGTTTGTTCCGTTAGGAATTTCTTAGTAACAGCCCGGAGTTTGGAAGTTGGCGGTGTGATAACCCCGAGCCTCGGAAACTCGGAATGCACGTTAAGCAGTTGGCCCTGCGCCTGATCTCTCTCCGGTCGTGGCGGATTCCCGTCCCGTCCCATCGGACTGTGAGAGTGAGGGAAGGAAGAGTGAGTGCACTTGTGTCAGCGCACAAACTTGTGCACTACAACAAGTAGGTATCTCTCGCGCCGAAGGCTAGTCTCCGCTGAGACTGGCCGCCATGGTCGAAATACGGTCTGGAAGACTCATCTTTCCCAACTATGTTGGGGTTGGCTTCCAGTACTAACCGGATGCAGCTGAGTACCAGTATTTTACATAGAGCGACTGTAAATCTGACCTCCACAACCCAGTTACTGGGTAATACGAAACCCCTTGGTAAGACTGGTTGTCAGACTTTCGGACTGAAAGACTATTACCTAACTAAAAACTATTCCCCGTACCCTTCACTGTTTGTCTGTGAGATCTTCCAAAATAAAATTATGTTTATTGCCTTTCCACCAGAGATGAGCGAGGTTGCGTAGCGAGGGATGTCTGGAGAACTAACCAGTACCTACCAATGCTAACTTAGTTCAAGCTATAAAAATGAAGTGAAGTGCTTTGATCACTGAAACAGAACAGAAAAAAATAGGTACAAAGGTGATGACACCTTTGTACCTATTTTTCTGTTCTGTTTTTTTCTTGTCTGTTTATATATTATATGAGTACATAGGTAAATGGCAAAATAAATAAACAATAAATAAATAACCCGCACACACCAACGACGTACTTAGTTATGTAATTAAATGTTTGAAAACAAAAGGGAAGGGGTCTGAAAAAAAAAAACAACAATTTTATTTCATTGTTTATTGTTATAACATAGTGATACTGGGTGGCTATAGGTACTGTAACATATTAAGATATGTACCTACTACCTACCTACCAACACAAATCACAATGTCCTTAAAAAGTATTTAGCTATAAGGAACTCATAAAAAAAAGTCCAACACAATAATTCTTCAGGGCCGTAATTCTGGATTATTCCACTTTGCCCCACCGGCCGCCCCACTGGTGGGGCAAAGTGGAATTCGGTAATTCTCTATGACACAATGAACGAAACCGCGCGAAATCAACTCGAGGTTGGCGGGATTAGCTAAGGAATTGTGGTTTCTTTAAGAAATCGTTAAGTGGTCATAGTGAACTGCACAGATATAAAAGTACTCTGTGGTGAAATGACTGCAGGGTCCATAATTGACTCTATTGTTTTATACTTGTTTACCACCTGTATGTGTACCTACGACTATATTATTATACCATGCCTACGACATTATTTATTTATTTACTTATTTTATATTCCAAAACAGGTAACAAGGACTCAAAAAACTGTTAGTAACAATATTTCAAGTACTCTGTGAATATTTCTTAACAACTACGTTAGTAAATTTAACCTACGCACTTAACCTAACACTGCAATATTGATTCATGCAAATCCCTGCTACAAGCTCAACACCGATGTGGAAAGCTTGCAGCAGCGATTCACATATACGCAGTCCAGTCTGCTCGCGGTACACCGCAATATAATGTTGGGGCTGGCCCGCACCCGGCGCACCAGGGAGACGCATCTTTTTCGCATCGTAGCGTAGAAGCAATCGACACGAGCTTCAGCAAACATCCCTGAAGCGCTACAGAAGCGGAACAGCCCCATGAACACCCGGAACGCATTATTATATTGAATGCGAAGGGCGCTGTACGATTTTATAGTGTACACAGGCTGCACGTGTAAAACGATGTACAATATGCACGAAATAGGGTTTTTAATTCAATTGAATTAGGGCCCTATAAGGTATTATTCTGTAAAAATATCACCGTGATAGCTTAGTGAGGTGAAGTGAGCTTTTAGTGAGGTGTCATTCCACTTGATGTTTTCACGGTGATATTGTTACAAAATATCCCTACTGTTTTGTACGTGATTTACCTACACAGTCAAATATTTGGTAGATACGTCTACATTATACTTACAAATAGAAAAATATAACTTCTACCTAGGTACCTACCTACCGATAGATAGATATAAGAATTTATATTTCTACTAGCGGACTTGACAGACGTTGTCCTGCCCGAACAGCGCCACCTAACGAGTCCAATTGTAAATCTAAATCACCCTGGGACCCACTCAAACACACACAAAAAATATCACCAAAATAGGTCTAGCCGTTTATTTTATTTTATTTGAGAAACAAACAGATGCAATAAAAAACATATAAGAAGGTATAGGTACAATTAGTTCAACACAATGCAGAAACAGTTTCCACAGATTACTATACCTACAAGTAAATTACATATTATATGTTTAGGAGGTGTTCAAGCTTACCTTCTCCATTTTTTTTATTATGAACCTTCTTCGGCATGCACTCAACAACTTACCAAAGTTTGATCACAATCAGTCGAGCCATTTTCCAGTTTTTGCGAGACTAACGAACGGCAATTGATTTTATACCTATAAGAAGACTATAGCTATTCTAGATTTTCGTTATATCTAGAGTCTAGGTGTATAATCAGGCCAGCTCGATGGTACTATGTTATTAAATTGTATTACCATCCGAGTGCATACCTACATTTGCAAATATTCAAACTTAGACCAAAGAAGTGATTAAACTATGCAAGGGTTCCGTTATCTAGGTCAGTCCTACGAAACATTGCTATAACTTTTTTCACACAGCGATTTGAAATGAGCCGCCATAGGCCATAGCAGTTATTGTATTATAATAAAATACCTATCTAATTACATATGTGTGGTTTTTATTGGTGCTTAGACCGGCTTCCATACATTTTTGCCGATTCTCCTCTAATACTAATTATTATTTTAGTTGTAATTATTCGTTTTTTCAATAATATTACTTAGGTACTAATTATTAGTGGGTATAAATAAACCTGCGGTCCGGCGCCGATGCGGCTCCGGCGTCATGTATACAGGAAGCCTTATAGGTATGCGTCATTTACTCGAGTTACATAAATGAATCCTTTCCTATGAAATACGCAAGAATAAGACCTACTTAAGTATCAAACATACCTACTTTTATCATCAAACATGGTCTAAGAAAGATAATAAGTACTTAGCTACTGACTATGTTCAGAAATATCGATGAATACTTTAGTTTAAAAATAATTAAAGGTATCTAAGTCGTAATAAGTATTGCACGACTCATTATGCGAAGCATTAGAGAGTGCTTTACGATGGAAAAATTTATTTTGCCTCCTTTCTGCAACTGTTTCTATTGTTATACCTACTACTGCTAGTAGGTACAGTCGAGTTCATTAATATATTGGCAGTGACAATGTTTCAAAATATTGTAAGCGTTAAAATGATCATATAGTTCTATACAAACTTAGACATCAATAAAATGTTTTCATATAAACTGTTCATAAGTATGTTACGGTAGTGCAGTCAAAAATTTCTGACTACTCTTCGGAACATAAATATCTAAATACTCTAGTGTTCAATATATTTGTTGCAACCTAGGATTCATAAATATCTATACAGCTTTGAATATTCAACTAAATGGCCTTTACCATAAAATTTATTTTTGCTTGCCGGAGCAGAAGTTCGAGTAATAATGCAATATTGCCGTTGAAGGATGTCATAACTGACAACTTCAAATTGATTTTGTTTCAAGATCTTTTTCATAGAAAAATAATTGCATAGATATTTGTGAACCTAACTTTGCGCTAAATAATATGAACAAGGGATTGCGCACAATTTTTAGAGTCTTTGTCTGTAGTAATATTATTGATTTAATGTAGTCATATATTTATGATGTCACAGATTGTTTTCAATTTATTGCACGGCGAAGCTGTTTAGAGTTTTATGAAACTTACCATTGCCTATATATTTTTGATTCATGAACATGCTCAGATATTAAAGAACTCGACTGTACCTGTACTAATGGTATTAAATTAAGTAGATATGTTCTGTAACATACTTAATTTAATACCATTGTACTTAGGTATAGATAATGTAATGAATTTTAATTCTGTAGTTTTCAAAAATTTATTTAATGTAGTAGAAACGAAAAATCATCAAAATATTTCTAAGAGTTTTCCCGTCAATCAAGTGTGAAACCTGATAACATTGTAGCTTGCCAATTTTTCTTTATAAATTCGTTTCACCCATAGGAGGAACCCTATTGAAAATAGCTCTTTTATTCAAAGTAGTTTAATTATAATTAATAAAAAACTAACTAATATAATATCTAGGTACCTATGGTGTTTTACCAATACGATCAAATGAGCATTATCATAGTCACTTTTGCATTTTGTGCACTTTTGGATTTTCGATATTCTTTGTTATTTTTGTTTGTTGTCTTTTATGGTTATTCTTTATTATTCACTTGTTATGCAATTCACTTTGTTTCCTTTGCATGATTTTCGTGTTATGTTTTTTTATTTATTTTAATATTTTTACCTTGTCAAACTTACTTACTGTACCTACCTAGATTATAAGTAGGTAGGTAAATGATGTGGTCTCTTATAATTGGAGGCGCATACTTGAATTTGTCCCTATTCTATCTATACTTGCATGTAATTGTGTAGCATCTGTTGGAAATCCTATAAATATATCAAATGTAGATAAGAACTTTGCTCAAAATACCTACATAAATTTCTTCTGTTGCAGCAACGAAAGAGGAACACCAATCACAAAGATGCTCAATCCTTGAAATTAACTAAGTAATACAAAACAATTATAACAACTACTCATCGAGACCAACCGAATGAACCCAAACACGATACTTCTGCTGTATGTTGTCGAGGAATTGGGTGGTCTGGAGACTGTCCTGGTTGCAGCATCAGGTCAAGGTCCGCTTACCTATATTGCGCCAAAAAGTCGGTCAAGCGCGTGAAAGTGAAATAAATTTCCAAGTATCTACCTATAGGATGGCTGCTGAGATCACAATACTAAAGAAAACCTGATAATCTTAAAACTGGCTTAACAGATCGCCATCAAACATACCATCACTATCCATCCTGATTAAGCCAGCGTTCTAGTAAAAAAAGCTGCATTGGAATCGCTCCATCCGTTTGGGAGCTGCAATGGCACAAATACACAGACAGAAAAACAAAATCTTGTAACTTATAATAATATTTAACACCCCTATTTTTGAGTCTGTGGTCAATTAATAAAACTTATAGCTAAATACCTACTTAATAGTAGCAATCCACCTTATGGCTAATTAATTACTCATTCTTTCCACTAACTCACAAAAAACACGACACATCCCACGCACTTTCTATTAGTACTAGAAAGCGTAGCAGTGTTTCGTAGCAGCCTACGCAACGCTACGAATTCCAGCGTAGCGTGGTCTACTACGCTTTGTCTACGAGCGTAGTCTACTACGCTTTGTCTACGACCGTAGTTTGCTACGATTTTTGTTACAAAATTATGCATCAGTCCTATCTTCCTATGTCCTGCAATGGAGGAGTTGATGATGATGATGATCTGTTACCTATGCACCAGACAATGAATCAGCGAACTAAGAACCTTAGGATAACAAAGCACACACACACACACGCACATTCTAGTGATATTTATTTTAGAAGTATGTATGTTTATTTGTATGTATGTAAGTATATTCTTGTATTATTTGTTTAGTTTCATTAAGTGAATTGTGTTTAGATTTTATGTATTTTTTTTGTCTCCTTTACTCTTTTACACGCTGTCTACATCTCTTTATTTCTTGTCCTATCGCAGGTATGCTGGAAGAGATTTCTTATGAAATAAGCATCTCCTTTGTACCTATTTTTCTGTTCTGTTTTTTTTCTTGTTTGTTTATATATGTGTGTACATAAATGGTAAAATAAAATAAAGATTAGTTCCAAAATCAAATACCTATTTTGTCAGTCAGAAGCTATGTAGTACCTACTTTATTATATTAGGTGGGTATTTGTAACTTGCACAATTTGATTTTTCCTTGTCACCCCAAAACAGTTTCTGCAGGTACTAGGTACTGTTTACTACCAGGTAGGTGGATAAGTAGAACTAGGTTAAACAAATTGATAACATATCTCACAAGGGTATTATTATCATTGAACGGAATCCACAATTAGAGATATAAATAGCCAAGTCAGTAGGTAGGTACTTAGGTGACGAAAACTCTATGATGGCAGATAAGTACTTCATAAAAGAATTTGGGTAGGTACCTATAGGTAAGCACTTACGTTGGTGTAACATTATTAGGTACCTAGGTACATAAGTAGATACCTATTGTTACACTAAAGTAGGTATGAGGGTAGAGATGACTTGACAGAACAATGATATGAATAGCAATGATTTATAAAGTTGGAAATGAAGCTAAGTATGTATCTTAAAAATCCATCCAGTCCGCTGTTTCAACTCAGTAGCACTAATTTCACAATAGTTATCTCATTACGAATTAACATTACTGTCCATAAAGAGTTACTCCTTATTCATACGTGTGTAGATAACGAAGGTATTCACCGAGACACACAAAGGGTACACATACAAATTCCTAACAGACAACAAACATAAACAATATGGATACATAAGTTGATTGTCACATGTAGCGTGCCGGCGGCGGCCGCGCGCGCCCCCCCCTCGTGGCGACTGGCGCGCCGCGCGACGCAGACTGGCCCGGCCCGGCGCGGGCCCACCCCGCCCGGCCGCCGCGCCGTGCGCCAATCCGAGCGCGGGGCCCGCGCCATAGGAGCGCGCGCCGGCCGGGGGCGGGGCCCCTCGAGTGCCGTAACCCGCGCCGGGGGCTCCGGCCGCCACTCTCGCCCCGAGAGCCACTAGAGGCTGAGCCGTCGAGTGGCGTCGAGTGTCGGCCGGTCGGATGTCCGCGGAGGGCGGCGACTACTCGCCGTGTCCGGCGGAGGCGCTGCCGGAACTGAGCGCTGCCGAGCTGGCGATGAGCCTGTCGCCCAAGTCGGCGCTGCTGCAGCAGAACCTGTCCCAGCTGCAGCTCCAGCACTCCACTCCGTTCTCCGTCACGGATATCCTGTCGCCGATAGAGGAGTACCGCAAGCTGGAGTTGGCGAACAATCCGCCGTCGCCGTACAGGTGCGTGGATCGATCGCCGGGAGGGGGGGGCGCCCTCCACCCGCTGATCTTTCGAGTGGCGAAGGTCCCGACGAGAGTGCTTGAGCGTCGTTCGTAGTCGAAGGATATAGTTCTGTGACGTTTGTTTGTGCAGGTATGTTGTGATTAGCGGTCAAGTGGTGTGTGTGCGGTCAACGATGTGCTGTAGGCGCGCGCCTCGCGCCTGAGCTCGGTCCTACTCGACTCTTGATCGATGTTACTCCACTCGGTTCTCCAAAAATAACGTCTCCATTCATGAATGATAGTGGACTCAATGTAGCACCCTGAGGGACGCCATCGTTAAGCTCTACGGTTTACAGTCATGCTGGTGGAAGACTACCATTATATGTAGGTATACATTAATAGTGTGTCCGTGGCTAATTAGATTCTAGTGTTTGTCAAACATCATCAAGAAAAGCTCTCAGTTCCTCTCGTTGACTTTATCAAAGGCTTTCCCGCAAATTATTTACTTGATTTTCGATGAGAACATTTTTTTTAAATGCATTATTATTTAACAAAAATAAAACGCAGTAATTTGAATTAAAAACAACAATAAAATAAAACAAACTTAAGACTTTTATAGGACATCAATAAAAAAAAATTTAGGCCTAAAATTTACCAAACCATAATTATTTAAACTAAATATCAAGTGACATGCCCGGTTAACATGGATATTTTAAAGTTGTTAGGTAATTTTATTAACTGAATTTAATAAACATATAGCTGGTGTGGATGACTATTGACATAGGACTTAGGTACCTATACCTGCACGATTGTTTCCTAAATTTAAAATATTTTAACACACTACCGATGAAGATTTGGTGAAGTGCAAATAAAATTATTATTGATCTTTATAAATACAAATACATACCACAAAATTATGTAAATGAAAAAGACAGTAGCGAAGTAGCGATCGAATCACAAGCACCTATCAACAAAAATATTATGCAGCCAAGTACCTACTTGGCTGGCTCAGGTATGTTTACCTAATAAAAATTGCCTCCGATTTAAAACTAATGCACAAATTAGATAAATAAATCGTCACTAACAAATAATGCCTATTTATATCAAAACCTTTAAAAATGAGTTTTTTGACTTTAGATAACAGTTTTTAGAAAAGAAAAAAGTGTTCAGTCCACGGAGGATTTTTATAAAAACAGTTAATTTGCAGAAAAATATTTTACCTATGCAGCTAGACCACACTTTTTAAAATTCCTAAAATCTACTTTGTTTTGTTAAAAACAATACGTAATTCTACTTATATTAAAACATAACTAAATAAAAATGGAATTTCAACGTATAAAGAATTTTTTCACGAATGTTTTCCGCTTCATCACTACTGAATAGGTTACCTATAGATACCTAATAGTTAGATATTCTTATTGCCTAGCCGAAAATAAGAATAAACAATTTCCGTTGAAGAAGAAATTTTGTATCAAGAAATTCTATTCTATTCTAATAAAGAAAGTATTTTTTTAAATTCACCCTTTAAATAGGTTAACAGGGATGAAAGTTTAGTCTAGAAATTCGTCATTTATGCCGAAGTCACATCGGGCACTGTCTTGTTGAATATACAGGGTCCCATTAAAATTAGATGGACAAATTTTAACACAGGGTAGGTACATCTAACCAAAGATATCCAAGCAAAAAAAAAAAACTGATTAAAGTGATTTTATTTTAACCTAAAATAATAAATTGCCGGCACATTAGTGTATTTTCGTTATCTGATTATTTTTCTTGTACCTAAGTGTCTAATGCGTTTTTCTTGTACATATATTTTTTTATTAGATAGATACTATCGTTGTCCTTATTTTGGTGGTCTGAATGATTTTTAAAAGTTTGTCCATCTATTTTAATGGGACCTCATATACCAAGTTACTAATTTAATACATTCTAGTAGGAAATTAGCGTTTACCAACTAGACGTTATTTTCTATCACCCGTCATCTAACTATAGGATCTATCCAATGATATTATTTATAGTGTTCTTTGTCAAATATTAATATAATTTTGACGAGTGACTGATTTGGACTTAAATCTTCCTGTGAGAACAATTTGACGGTGATTTTTTGTTTTTAAATTATTAGGGCTACGTTGTCAGGTAAATTGTCGTTTTGGTTATGCTTAATACCTATCAAAAAAGAAAAGCTATCAAGTACACCATCTTCCTTCGCTCATCTCTATACCTATATTACCTATGTATACTGCATATTATAAATTAAAGTCGCTTTTCATGTTTGTCTGTGTGACCACGTTGTTTTTCTAAACTACGCAACGGATTTTCATGCGGTTTTCACCATCATGTACCTAGAGAATTTATTCCGGAAATAATAAAGAGATCTTGATGTTTTGACAAGTCATAAAGACGGTGTGAAGCAGTGGCGGGTCGCTTTATAGGTGGTCGATTATAATTTTATGTGTAAAGTTATCATTATCCCGACTAGTAGGTAGATAAGGAGGTAGTCTTTTGCCGAACGCCAATGCTGCTTTAAAATTAAGGTATTTAGTTAAAAGTCAGAATTCAGTAGGTACGTATACAATGTGCAGACATCAATACGACAATAGATGAAAATACTGACAATATTAATGCAAAAGAATATTTTGGAACTATCAAATAAATCCTAGCAACGAAATTAAAAAAAGTGATATTTTCAAACAAACTAATATCTAGTGATGGGACAGCTACCTATCATTATTATCATCCGCAGCCCGACTCCACCCACTGCATAGGCCTCTCTTTTCTTGTTCCAATCCCCAGGTTCCTGTGCCAGCCTCTAGTTTTGCCCGCGATGCAGTGGTGGATTCACACATTTGCCGCCAGTAGGCTATTCAAATTTTGCCGCCTCTACCGACCTCTACAATAATGTCCCATGTCTTTTGTTTGTATACTGCTTCGCCTTTTCTTCAAAATACTTAAAATGTTCTCGTTCATCAGCTATGAAAAACTTGCAAAGAGATTTGTAAAGATCGACAACTGTGATAAAATCTACGGTAGAAGCCTGAATTTGAGCATTCACTTTGTTTATTCTTTCCAATAAAACATGGCAGGTATATAAATATGAATCTTTTTAATTTCAGTAAGACATTTAAAAAAAAATGTTAGCCCCAAATTTACCGCCCCTAAAATCTGCCGCCCTAGGCTTGAGCGTAGGTACTCAGTCTATTGGTAAATCCGCCACTGCCGCGATGGCAACAATATCGTCCGCCTATCTCGCCGCCGGACGACCTCCTCTTCCGGATACCTCCTCTTCCAGTACTTGGATGCCACTTGGTCACTGCCTTTCTCTACCTATCAACACTGCGCCTTGCAAGGTGTCCTCCCCAACTGCATTTGAGTTCCAAAATACGTTTTCCGATATCAAAGACCTTCGTACGTCTTCGGATCTCGACGTTTGGAACTTGGTCTATTAGCTATGCAAAGCATGGACGCTGCATGGCTCTCTGTGCAACTCTCAGCCTGCACACAGCCTCCTGCGTAAGCGTCAATGTCTTAGCATCGTACGTCCGACTATGGTTTTTGCCAAACTTTGACAAGCTAAAGTGACTAAACTATTGGATATATTGGATTGAATTTATATAAGCGGTTTAATTTGGTGTTGTTTGTTGATAGCGACGGCACACGGTACCAAAGTCAGTTGTTATAGGATAAATATTAGATCAGAGTTACCTATTACAAATTCCCCATTCATTATTATACCTATTACCTATATCCGAAAGACTGAGGGTGACTGAGGCTTCGTATACGGAAAGGGGTTAATACCTAGGACTAAGTTTGAATAGAAAGTAGGGTTTTCCTAGATTAATTAATTTGACAGTCAAAGTTTAACGATTGTGTTTTTTGCCACGATGTATTTCACGCGGACGAAGTAGCAGGAAGAAGCTAGTCGATTTATAAGGGGTATCATTTAAGCTATCACCAATTTAATTAGTTTTGTGTTTCTTAAATAATAGGGTTTGTCCTCCAAATAGTAGATCTGTCACCAAAATGTAGTCACCAAACAATGCAAGTGACCTAACCAAACCGAACCTCGGGGTGCCCTTCGCTCGCTCTTGCATCCTATGTCGACGGAGCCCCGCTTCGCGGGGCCCCTATTTCTGTGTAAAGGGTTTAAAGTAACCTAACCAAACCGAACCTCGGGGTGCCCTTCGCTCGTTCTTGCATCCTATGTCGACGGAGCCCCGCTATCTGAGAACGAAAATATTTCGTGGCGATAGATCTATTTATTAGGTGATACAACTTGATGACAAATATAAATTTTGGTGATAGAAAATGTAGTTCCCATTTATAAGAATCTACTATACCTAACTGTATTTAACTTACGATGATTTCAAACCATTTTTTTTTACGCGCAAATGAACATCCTTGTTTAGACTTGACTTTGACATCATGGCTGACGTAACTTATAACTAAACAGAATCTATAATGTAAGTTTTTTAGAATTTAGGTACTTACCTACTTAGTTATAAGCGTCTGTTGGATCAATGTTATCTTGCGGTTTGTATAAAAAAGCGTAAAATATCAGTGTCTGGGCTGTTTGTTTTGCTAGCTGCCAAAAATGATTTGCTTAAATTCATATTAACATTGGAACCTAACGGCTATGTTGAAATGACTATAATGTTTTAAAGAGAAAGCGAAAAAAAATAAGCACGTTTAGGTACTTGTGGTAAAAATGACGCAGAAAAAGAACACAAAAAAAAATAACAAGCTTGGTGGAAAACATGCGTCATATCCACGCAAAATGGCCGTCGCTCAGCATAATGCTAATACCCTTTGCGAGACAGAGCCACAGCGTTGGTCAACATGTGCTCAAAGTTTCGATTCGGAATTATAGTGAAATATCCTGAATAAGTACCTAGGTTCTAAAAAAAAAAACAAGGACATGATGAACAGGATTCAATGTTTCCTAAAGAAATATCCTGTCGCACATAAGTCACTAGTACCTATATCCTACCATGATATAGATTGAATTCTTCCAGATCTACTAAGGTATCTTAAGCATCTTCTGGGTCAAGGCTATAAAATATATACATACCTACTATCAAGGCTGGGTCAAGGCTATATATATATACTAACCCTTCGGTGCGTACAGGGGCGTGCAGATGTTATGTTATTTCTCTGTTTTATTTCTTCTTAGGTTTCCTTAACTCTTGGGACCGCTAATCACTAACACCAGTGTAAAATTCAAACTCAAAGCTTTTGTCAAAGAGTCGGTCCGTTAGTCAGAAAGTTGAAGTTAGTTGCCTATTCCAAAACTTAGATAGGTATCTATGGGGAAGAACGGACAAGAAACTCATAGGAACTCGGGTATTTACTATACCTATCAGTAAAAATGTCAATACGTCAATTTGCTGTGTTATAGCCACTGTATAGTTTTTATTTTTATTGCTAAATGGGCCCACGTTTGAACCTGATCACGCCTGACGGAAAGCGATAGATAAGGTCTATGATGGAACGAGCATGCCCAGAAGATGCCTGTTCACTCTTGATTTGAAGGCAGACGGGTTAAATGTGGGAGGGAACATAGATGCCGGCAGAGAGCCTAAGAAATACAGTTTTGATTTGTTGAATACATACATATACCTAATTTCAGTTGGTAGTCAATTATACTTTAAACAATATTTATTTCCCTTAAGTAATCTAGGTCTACTTATTTCTTTTCAATACTGTGATGACTATAGTCACCAGGTACTTATAGGCATACTTTCTTTTCTCATTATCATCATCAACATCATTTTCCTCAATTTATTTGGTGTCGGCGCAACATGTCTTTTTCTTCCATACCTCTCTACTAGCAGCGCCCCGCTGTTTCACTCGCATAAGTTTCCCGTGGGAATATCGGTATAAAAACTATCCTGTCCTTTTCCGGGACTCAATCTCTATACTTACCAAATTTCATCTAAATCGGTTCAGCGGTTTAAGCGTGAAGACAGACATGCACACTTTCGCATTTATAATATTAGTATGGATTATATAATATAGATATAGGTACCTACATAGAAGATAGATAAGTAGGCATTCTTACAGCATTATCTTTCATTATTTATTGATGCATTTACAGTTTCAAAATCAGTCAAACAGTCTCAGTTACGTAAGACAAACTTCACACAGCACAACTCGTACCTACCTACTGAAAACCAAACTGACAGCTTTTCTTCCATTTCCAAACGTATATTCAACACTAGACATTCCAAAATAGAAAAGTAGGTGACTATACAATTTGACAGGCAGTTGACGATGAGACACCCATTGGATTTAGCCTTTTATAAACTAAACATTGCATGAGCAAGTGTTTGTTCGGCCTATGAGTGGTTCACACCTACAAATTTTTCCGCTACTGATGAATAAACACTGCTTTACATGACAAATAGTCGGCCATTATGTTATTTTACGGCGTGGTAAAGTTTGGGAAGTGGGAAAGTGATCGTGATTATGAAGTTTGGAATTGGACGTGTTGTGACTGGTAAAGTGATTTAAAATTGCATTCGAAAAAGAATTTGAAAGTCATATTTGGTAAAGTTTCAGTTTGCAAATGCTTTGGAGTAAGAAAACAGTAAGTATTAAAGAAAATATTAAAGCCCATAAATGATGTTTCAATAACTTTAATCTTCATGGGTGTTTATACCAACTGTTAAATCGATAGAAATATCTACTAACTATTAAGTACCTATTTCTGAAAGATTTCAGTTTATTTTAATTCATTTTGATTTATTAAAAAGCTTGACTTACTTACCTAGGTACCTGATGGCGTGGGTCGTGGGTACCAAAATTGTTTTAACTTAAAAGTTTATTTCTACCCTCCCAATTTCACAGGTAGGACAAAGTACTAATCAAATTACCGCGAAACCAATTAAAACTTACATAACACGCTAAATTGAAAGATAACAATCTTAAAATCAAATTAATATTAATTCCAATTACGGTAGCTACCAACTAAAACGGTTCGCGCCATAATTTCCCGCCCTGTCAAAACTCAATTTGTCAAACTAAACATCGTAATGGCGGCCCTGGGGGTGTACCATAGACAAGGATATTATTTACCGATTAGAATATCCGATTTAATCGTTATTTTATATAACTTAAGGTTTAAAATTGCTTGTAAATTGTTTTTCTTGATGCAGGGATGGTTCGATAGGGAGATTAAATTGTGTAAATAGGGATTAGGCAGATAAGCCCGGTATTGTTTGAGTGACGTGTTGGCGCCTCGTCGGGTAACGGTTTAGAGACCTGCGTGTGGCAGATTTGGGTCAAATCTGTTGTTGTTTGAATTTAATCTTTTAGATAATTTTGCAGATAAAAATAGGAAGCCCCTAATGCCGGAAGAAAGGGATGTTCAAAATATTTTTTTGTTTTTAGGTATAGTTTGGTCAGATTTTTTCTTTAGCGCTGACTTTTCTTGACGATTTTCTGAAGCATCAAGAACGAGAAAATCTTTAATTTTTATTATCAGTCCAATTTCAAAGATTTCATTTGTACCTATTGTTTGAATGTGTTGTGTCAATGTAAGTGTCTATCGTATTTGACACATTTGCTGCATTGGTGAACCACATGAAACTTGCGAGCGTTTAAAGATCTAGTGTTTTGTCCAACGTAAAAACAGCTCCCATGTATTTTTATGATGGATCTTCATGAACATAACTAAATGTCATTTATTCGGTCACATCAAGAGCCCATGAGTGTGATAGAAAAATGCGGCAGAGTAAAGTACCTGTACCAACTCCTTCATATTCACGTCTACAAGTTATTCCATTGTTGTATCGTACTAACAGCCTTCCTCGAAGTCACACTCCTGTGCTGTTGCAGACCATGCACTCCATGCAGGGTACTTATTTAATTACTAGCTGCGCCCCGCGGTTTTACCCGCATAAGTCTCGATCCCGTGGGAATATCGGGATAAAAACTATCCCATGTCCTTTTCCGGGACTCAAGCTATCTCTATACCAAATTTCATCAAAATTGGTCCAGCCGTTTGAGCGTGAAGAAGTAACAAACATATAAACACACACACACACACACACACTCACAAACTTTCGCCTTTATAATATTAGTGTGATTTAGCTGATTGACATCCTACATCAATTTCCCGTGTTATGCTTAACCCCTTCACACGACTGTCAAAAAATGACAGTTGTGATTTGAATTTACAGAGAAGTTGATAGTCAATTTCCTAGCAATAATTTTCCCCAACTTTACATGTCTTATTCCTTAGTGTAACATCTCCTTTCCTTTCAGATCGAACTCATCAGGCAGCAGCATTAATTCCCCGCTGGGGCCTTCCTGCGGGATGGCCGCGAACCCGTACGGTGTGCCGCTGTACGGCGGCGCCCCGGTCCAGGGGTACGGCTGTGCCCCATCCGACCTGCCCCACTATGGAGACATGAGAGGCGCCGGCTGGTACCCCGCGTCTAACGACCCCAGGTTTGCCAGTGAGTCGGCGATATTCTTTATAACAACGTTTTTAGTGTGTGTGTGTTAATTTTTAGGAGGATTTTGTGTTTAGTCGGGGTTTGACCAAAATAATGTTTAAACCTTCATTGGTTAGGGTTGACCAATTAAGGCCCATTGAAGGCCAAAAATATGACAAAACATGGCGGTTGTTTCAAGTAGTTTAGTTACCTACTTAGTAAATAAAATCTGCTCTTGTTAATCCCTTTAATGAAATTAAATCCGTCGAGCGAAAAGTCGTCCGAACTAGGTAGGTTCTCTTCAGGACAACCTTTACTTCAATAATTCATTTTATCTTTAACATATTGTTATGAAAAGGACTGTTTCTAAGTCTCCAGTGGTCTTATGCTACCTACCTAGTTACGATGATAGATTGTGTTTGTCGCACGACAGCGTTCGCAAGCCGTGCGACGGCAAGAAGCAAGGAGGCACAGAGCCGACTCAAGCGTTCATAACCGTTTCCATGTGCGACGGTCGCTGCATTTCATAAAACAAAATTTATTAAACCGCCTAAGTAGTTTTTAAATTAACAAGGTATAGGACTTTAGTTTCTTTATTAGGATATACTTAATCTGGAGCACAGTAACGTTAAATGTCATAAGTTAGGTACCTATAGGCTCTACTTCAAAGCACCTAGTTTCAGCCATAGACAACTTTGAAACTAGTGAGCTAGATGTAAGTATAAGTGCGAAAGTAGTAGGAGGTACTTAGGTATTTATCGTCATCATAATCATCTCGGCCGAATTAATTTTTTATTAAACCTAACAACTATATCATCAACATACACAAAAATAGTAACAAATTACAAACTAAACCAAGGCACAAGTAATACATACTATTAACTCATTACAATAAATTGACGTTGGTAATTCAAGATGGCGGGTGGGTTGGCGCATGCGCGTAGCGAACACCGCCGCTGGCACGTGAGCGCGTCGGGTAACAAACGGCAATTTGATGTAACCCGATGCGTTTAACTAATTCCTATTTATCGGAGAACTGATATGGATGGTGTTTCACTGTTCAAGTGGGATGGGGCTGTTTAGGAATATGATATTGTGATTTGCTGGCCAGTAGAATAGGTGTGATGGCGGCTTTAGGCGAATTTTTAGGCCTAGTACTCTATTGCCAAAAAAAAAAACGCACTTGTCATAAAGCTTACTTTCATGGAACATAAATGATTATTGATGCTTATTTGATTACGGTGATAATAACTAACATCAATGTTGCAAAGATTGCATCATCTACAATTTTGCGTTCTCCATTTATTTAAGTAGATACCTACCTAATTTCTTCTGATCCTAATTATCTAAGTAGGTAACCTAATAATAGGATTACCTTTTTTGTTTTCGTTTTTGGTAAGATTATATTCAATTATGAACTGAAAACTAGTTTAGACCTTGAATTAGTTTATTTACAATACGATCAGTTTTTCGTATCCAATAGCTAAATCAACGATTTCTAATTTCCAACTCCTTAGCTTCTTGATTACCAAAATAAAACTGTCTCAGATTGCGAGTTGGCGGAGCAAACACCATTAACCGACGATGACAAAAAAACCAAGCTACGTGCTCGGCTACCGAGCCACCATCTTAGCCCTAGATCAGCCATCATTTGTGGCAGAGGCGTCAATGCGTTCAAATACTTTTTTTCTTCACCACACGTTGTTGGTGGAGTATGATTATTTTGTCTTGTTGACCGACTGGTGGAGTCGTGGCCTGTCTCTTTTTAGTATGACTTTTAGAAACACTATTGTGATATTGATACATCCACCAGAAGTTATGTTTTTCAAAGAATTTATTTTCAATTTTTCGATATTGACGTTTCATCGAGAATAGTAATTGCATTCAAGTGGTGTGATAGACCAATATACTGTATACTATTTACTTCTTAAATCGGCAACGAAACAATAGAAAATCAATTGTATATCATTAGCGGAGCTTGACAGATTAATATCCATTGTAGAATGTTATAAGTATTACAAGGAACAAAAAGAGAAAATCCTAAATACTTCGTTTTAAGTCCAAGAACTAAACAGATAGGTAATCACATCGCCTTTATAGTCTATGGCTCAATGGTAATTCGATATAGCAACGGGAGCGCTTACCATGGCGCAGGTGCATAGAGTATCCCCTGATGATGTACACAGACTCTTATTTATATTACTACCATTTTGTTTACTACCTCTTCGTCAGAATCTCACTGCTTCTCGGGATCGTGGCCCGTGTCGTGTTTGTTAACGGTTAATGTAGATTATAAAGTCGTATTTTATTTATTTTAATGTTTTTCTAAGAATCAGGTACTTGGTTAAGATTTGTTTTATCATAAGACTTTTATGAGGCGGCTTGCGTAAGTGCTGCCAGTGATTGTTTTGATGCTATTGCGGTTTGAACATGTCTTTTTTTTAAATCAACTTGAATATGAACCATAGCTACCGAGTCACTTAAGTTCTAATATCAGTCCAATCTAATAGCTTCCAACGTATATGTTAGAGCTTGAAGTAAAATAATTAGATACATTAGAAAAATATTTATTAAATACATCAATGTTAACGTTGACAGAGTCATGTCGAGGCTATATAAATGAACACAACCGCTCTATGTACTTGGCACATAGTACCTACGTCTTGTTTGTTTTATTGGCAATTACTGCAACTCGATGTTATGCAAGGCAATTATAATGAAACGGATAATACCTATTTTTAGATTCAACAGACAGATTGTTGCGATGAGTGAAATTTTTATGTTTTCAATCATGCGATTTAACAATAGCATAAAATTAAGTAATAGTTTTTAATAAATTGGAGATGTATCGAGTAGAGAGAACTGGGCTTTCCAACAAATAAACTGATTTAGGTAGTCACTCTAAGTTGACGCTTGACGGTGATCGCAACGAGACACCACTTGAAGTCGAACGGTAGACAATACGGAGCAAAGACAATCGGTAATTTAATCTAAACTCTGTAGAAAAGCCAGTAGTTGTTGAGAGAAAGTATAAATAGTACAGACTTACTGTTTGTTGTAGAGTACTTGAAGATAAGGAAGGAAAAGAGACCGAGATTGAATGCTTTGTCAAAATTGAAATTTAAAAAATAAATGACAGATGAAATATTTCGATTAAAGGTACTGCACCCTAATTCCGTAACATAGTACTTTCAATCACAATCTGAAGGTTTTGAAGGATATTGCTAATCCATTGCTTCGAAAAATTGTTCGCTCAACTACGTAAATAAGTCAATGACTGTTGTTGAACTATTCAAATGAAAGCCGTTGCTACTTTTACTGTGTTATGCAATTACCCCTTTGGACCGAAATACGAACAGTTATCGTTAAAAGAGATAGTCTTGCACCCATAATTTACCAATACCATAAAAGCAATGGTGAATCAGTGGGAAATTGGTAGAAATTCATGCTTGAGTAGGTAGGTACCTAATGATCATAACACGTATTCTTAAGTTGAACACTAACACAGTATATATATTATACTGTGACACTAACCTACCCCTGACAATATTTGCTTTAGGTATAAATACATAACCAGCTGAAGATAAAAAGCGCAAAAGACTTCGACGTTCCTTCGCAATCTATTCACTGAAATAATTGAGCGTATAGGTCGTAATCATAGACAATAGAAAACAAAGATGGCGCCGATCTATTTGCTAAACGCGGGAAATGATCGGCTCATAAACTATAAGTCGAACAATAATTGGCCATAAATGTATTTTTAGTTTAATTATTTTACTGGTTTAAGGCAATTATATATTTATAACAAGTAATCATTTTACTTTTTGACATTTTTTAGAGCTTCATTTGAATGTCTACCTATGTCACGTAATTCATTTGCATTTTTACTCGTTTGTATATTTACAACTATTTAAATGGTTGCAGCTCTGTAATTTTAACATCAAAGTAGTGTGCCTTTCTAGATCGTACAATAACAAAAAAAGCTCTGAATATCTACAATAAAGCTTATTATTTCTCATAACAGACAAAAACAATACAAACGAAACAAAACCAACAACTCGTTGAACAAAATTTACAAATAATTTAACACAATAATACATCACGCTTCCGCACATGTGAGTATCTTCGAGCAGAGATTAAAACGGTAAACTGTCGAGTGATGTCCAACGGACAAAAAACATCTCGAATACCCACCGAATTATTGTAAAAAAAAGATTACTAAAGTGGTCCGAGGACCGAGCCCTGAGGCACGCCTGTCTCCCGCCTGTACCTGTTGTACTAGGGAGCTGTGTAGACAGACAAAATAAGCAATTCCATTTGATCGGTCCCATATTTGCCCACCACTAGAGTCTTGACTGAGTAAACATGAGGCCTCACGTCCGCAAATAGCGTGATGTCGGTGCATTCGAAGGCTCCAGCGGAGTCAGGAGAAATTATTTTAGTATATGGTAATGAATATGGTAATTGGTGTTCGATACTTGTGTTCTTGCAGTGTGAAAGGTAGTTTGTAAATGTCGGATAAATACAGTAACTTGCGTATTTACGTAATACCGAGTACGTCAAATAAGCTTGTACTAAAGATATTTATTCAATGTGCGAGTAGAGGTGAAGTATTTTGTTAGAATTTCGGTAAGATTTTGTTTTCTATGTCTTTGCTAAATTATAATATGAACATTGTTTATGTACAGACGCCAGCACATCAACCTACTACAATCTGTCAAATTTCTTTAATCGATTTTCAACTTTATCACTAAAGCATAAGGTTCAAAGTTGATTGGGAAAATGTGACAGTTTCGGGTAGGTTGATGTGCTGGCGTCTGTACCTAGCTATTTACTTTGATCTCTATTCTCAAAAATAGCAGAATATCTAAAAAAAAGTCACCTCTCCATTTAAATAGGTCATGAAGTCAATGGATTTTTTTTCAGTACGAACTAACAATTTATGTCGCTCTGTCAAACGACAGTGCCAAAGTGGAAAAAAATATTCGCACAATTTTCAACCGCTCGATCCGCAGCATTTTTCAAGTGTTGCGACACATCAAACGTACCCAGTACCCACGGTCAGCGGTAAATTAAAATTGCCGCGGGGAAAAAATAAGTGTGTGACACACTTAGTTTCCATGCAGGCGCGCCTAATGCGGGCCGAGTGGCCGCGTCACCGCCAGCCGGCCGCAGTTTATCTTCCTTAGTGTGGCAACACTGAGGGAAATAGCCGCGGAAATGTTTGCTATTTCATTTCCCGCCATCTTTGTTGGTTTGTTTACTTTTAGAAATGGCGACGGTTCCGTTTTTACTGGACAAGAGATGAGATGGTAATATTGTTGGGTCAGTCTGTGAATTTACTTGCGGATTCGTTAGTTTTACAAAAGATTACTTTTCCTTGACTGTCGACCCACTACTTCATTATTGTTACTTAGTTTACAAGACTTTACTCAAATAGCAGTTTAATAATAATAGATAGGTAACACATCTGTCGTGTTCATTTATTTAGATAGGCTCTCGTCAGATTTGATTTTCGTTATTACTTACTTCTAATAAATTATGAACGCGTGCCCAGAATCTTTAAACAAACATAAACATGCTTAAAATTTACCACAATGATTAGCGATCGATTATCTCAGCCAATCTGTCGAATTGGGCGTAACGTTAAGCAAGCACCAAACTGGATTACTAACCGACTAGACTCAATAATCTACAAAGCTACCATATTTTTTCCTCAAGCAATAAATTAAACTCTTACCCACTAAAAAGTATCTAATACCAATCTGCCTCATTTTCCGATCGGCCGCCCGCGATAAGATCTCCTCTATTTTGACAGCACACCCGGTTGGGGTTGCAACAATGCGCCTATTATTGTCAATGTTTATCCACGCACAATTTGCTCGCGTTTATACAGCGTTGGTAACATTTTCCGTAAGGGGGCGATCTGATGCGTACGTATGGCGAATTTTAATGCGATTATTATGAACTGTTATAGACAGTTCATGGGGATTATGAGCGTTTTAATGATTAATTATTATTGTTATATCTAGATAATTTTGATAAGCTTTATTCCCTTCATAATGTGTGAAATTACCGCGTAGATTTTTAATTATTTTAATAAATTCATAGATTTACCATTACATCACAATGCTGGGCCAAAGATTGTGAATGAGTTGATTTCAAGTTCACTCAAAGTTCATTGGGGGTTACGTGCCTAAAAGTAGATTATTTTAATAATCATAAAAGCATTATTTAAATAACCAAGTATTAGAATCGGCACCAAAAACAAGTCCTACACACATCTCTCAATTTTACTTTCAAATTCACACACACGACCCCTCGCTCGCAAAATCCATTAGTTGTCAGCAAATATTGACCCGACCGTGACGCGGGCGCACGGGCCGAACGTTGTCGACGGTAGCCGAAGTGGCCCGAGCACGTCCGAACTCATTATGTACGCACTATACGCCGATTTGAATTTTTAGTGCTTCAGCAAATATCATGATTATTGTGATTCATCTAATCAATATTGAAATTCCTTGTTTTTACGTTTAATTTACTTATTTGTATTGTCAGGCTTAAATGTTTGCTAAAAGCAAGGAGGATCCTTAGTTTTTTTAACAATGGTTGATTTTTTAGAGATTACTCAAGAACCAAAGCTATTTGCATTCATATGTTTAATATCAGCACTTTTATCATCTCATTCAGTTTTGTCATTCAGTTTTGCAATCTTACCTTTGATTTGAACAACATGCAAGAAATTTTCAATTACCTACCTATAAAAAACATCACCAGCAAACTGTTAAATAATTCATTTTCTACTGATCACAGATCTATAATTTGTTTAAATTTTATTTTAGCCTGTATTGTGTCCCACTGCTGGGCAAAGGCCCCCCTCTTTTTCCTTCCAAAGCTGTCTTGTGCGATATCTGGCCATGTTGACCCTGCAAACCTTATCAGATCTTTAATTAAATTCATAATATTCCAAATCAGAAACTGACGACTGAGGGAAACTGACCAGTGATACGCGGACTCATAAAATCAACTTTTGCTCGTCACACTAACCGTTTAACTTACTTACATAACACATACTCGATAGGTATATAGGTACTCGAGTTTGAAGGTAGCTTGAAGACAAACATTTAAGATAAACAAACAAAAATGTCATATGTACTAATAGGACGGTGTTACCTAATGTATTCGAAGACGAAAAGGTCAATTTGTCACGGCTGGTAGAGAAGTAAACTGTTTGTAATGTTTATGTAATTCATGCTGCCTCACCTGATGAAGCGGATGTGGAGAAAATGTTGAGTAGGAGCAGTGCTGTTCTGTAAAAATCTTCAATCTTCCGTAAAAACTTAGGTGAATGAAGTGAGCTTAAAGTGAGCTGCCAATAGTGGAATGATAGCTCACTTCACCATAGTTTTCACAGTGAGGTTTGTATAGAATAGCACTACTGATCTTGATATGGAATGGATCCATCCTTCTAAAACTATAGTGGGCATTTATCAGAGTCAAAACAAAACAAACAAACAAAAACATTTATTTCTAGCAGCACAATAACAACCTTAGGAACTAATAATATAATATACACACATCAAAAGTGTCTAGGGATCAAGCATTTTTATGCGGATTTCTTGAGATTGAGATGTGGCTTTGTAATAAATTTATGATTTTATAAATTTATATGGATCCTTTTTGGTGCATTTCATAATTTGAATCAGGAACTGTGAATCAAATTCGAGTAAAAGATGAAAATCAGCTGTCAATATTTTCCCTATAAAAACATACAACGCATTGAAGACATTATTAGTGCTACTGTTTCCCTACTACTGATTAAAACCAACGTTATTATGGAGCGGCGACGTCATTTAAGCAGGGAAGAAATGCTCAGAGCCGTGGGAATGATAGAAGCTGGTTCCCGGCAACGTACTGTGGCTTTAGCTCTGAATACAAGTCAGAGTGTTATCAGTCGACTTTGGACACGTTACCGAAGCACTGGTACCGTGGCTGAGCGCCATGGAGGACGGTATCGCTGCACCACACGGAGACAAGACCGATATATTCAAATCTTAACTCGAAGAGCTCCAACAATAACCGCCATGATGTTAGCCGTGAGGCTTCATCACTCTTCAGGGAACTTAATTAGCGACCAAACAGTTAGAAACCGCTTGCATGAAGTGAACCTTCATTCCCAAAGACCGCTACGGGTACCACCTATAGCAATGCACAATCGTAGGATTCGATATCAATGGGCTCTTGAACACAGAAATTGGGCAGAAGAACAATGGCGTTTCGTGTGCTTTTCTGATGAGTCTCGTTTTGGTATGAGACCGGATACAAGACGTATACGACACTGGAGAACCCCTGGACGCCAACAGCGATTAAAATCCTGCCAGGAAGTCCATCCTTATAGTGGTGGAGCCATCATGGTATTGGGCAGAAGAACAATGGCGTTTCGTGTGCTTTTCTGATGAGTCTCGTTTTGGTATGAGACCGGATACAAGACGTATACGACACTGGAGAACCCCTGGACGCCAACAGCGATTAAAATCCTGCCAGGAAGTCCATCCTTATAGTGGTGGAACCATCATGGTATGGGCGGGTATTTGGATCGGCGGAAGAACTGAGTTGATTTGGATCAGAGGCAACCTCAACGCTCAAATTTATGCTGAGACGATTGTATCAGACGTCATCGTTCCTCTACAAGTGCAAATCGGTCCCTTATTTCAGTTAATGCATGATAAAGCACGACCGCACACCGCAAGAGTTGTAAGACAGACTCTCGCCGCAGCTAACATCAATGTCCTGCCCTGGCCTGCTCAGTCGCCAGACTTGAACCCGATTGAGCATGCATGGGATATGCTACAGAGAAGAGCTCTGCCGAATATGGAGGGTATCCAGTCGCAAGAAGACCTTTTTTTGTTATTGCAACGAACATGGGCGGCCATTCCACAGCGTGATTTGGATGAACTCATTTTGAGTATGCCAAACCGATGTTCTTGTGTTGTTAGTGTTCGCGGTAGAAACACGGATTATTAATTGTTTAAGTTACCCAATAAAATTTTAAAGAAAACTGTTATTTCAGTCTTTTTTTCGAACTTTTGTGTTAGTGGTTCAAATGTCAAAAATCCCTTTATTAGGAAAATGGCAAATTTCTTTATTAATGCAAAGGTGACTTGGTTTATCGTTACTGTGACAAACGAAAACACTTTATTTGATGAATCCTTAAAGAAAATTTTAATTAATATTAATCAGGAGAAAAGTTATTGCAAAAATATATGTTGATCCCTAGACACTTTTGATGTGTGTATATATAAAAGAATAAAGATAAATAAGAATAACATAAATCTCATAACGAATGAGTAACGTATATGGTTGTTAGAGAGTAATTCACACTCAGAGAGAGACGATCTTCAGAGTCGATTTCTACATCTATCTTACGTATATGTGTGTACCTATATATTTTGCTTTTTCCTTCAGTTGGTCAATGCACTTTCTTGTCGCTAATTTGTTTAGCCTCTATTTTCTCTTCTAAAAAGGTGAAATTGGAACCATGTGTAATTTTTTTTAATAAATTTTTACGTTGATAACGAAGGCATCTTTGTAAAACAGTTTAGCGATGGCAAGAAACGTTTTTAAAAAGGGTATCATTATGGCATTAAAACGGGAATTATATCTAATACCTAATCATGGCGATCAAAATCGTCTCCTTGTGCAATTACTAAAACAATGAGTCCCTGGAAAATGAGGACAATGTTTTAATAATTCTTTCAAAGAAACATGTTAAAGACGAAAGTCAGGAAACGGTGGCAATGTATAGACGCAGATGACGAGCAATCACAAATATGATTGTGACAGTATAAATTGTTAGGTAACTGTCTAATACCTATTTACGAATAAACCCAAGAAACCATTCAAAATCAAACTCAATAAACTAACGATAGACTATAAAACAATGACGTATTCACCGAAACCACCTCCGAAATAATCACAGGCTCAAAAGCAATAATAACTTCACCTAAAGCGGGTGGCCATTAAAACTTTGGTGAATTTTCAACTAGCATTGTCTAGTTGGTAATTACTTGCGGTCAGCGGCCGTCAGACGCACGCCTGCTTGCCCCCTCGAGCCGGACCCCAGTGCCCAGCCCCCAGCTCCCAGTTCAGACCAATTTTACGCCAATCGTGTCATCAAATGCACGCGTTAAAGCCAAGTGTCCGTTTCGTGCAACTATTTATTTTTCTTCTGACCTGTGCGGGTAGAATGATTATTGGGGGAAATGGGAACGTAGGTAATGGTTTGGGTTCGTTCGGTAGCTGTTTGATCTTGTGAGATGTAACTAAGTATTGGTACAATCTTAGTAAAATTGACCGGTTTCCTCAAAACAGCTTTTGACGGTAGACAAAAAAAAATTAACTTTCAGCTAAAATAAAGCTTTAGAAATAAATACTTAGCTAACTGTGGGTTTCCTGAATGTTATAATATATCATTTCAAACTATAATTCCTTCTTCGAAATTACCATTTCATTAGGATGCTGCACCTATTTGCTAAGATCCAGGTACAACAATCTCATCAAAGAATTTCTAACAAACATTTTCTACCATTAAAAATATATTTTTCATAGCAACACCGACACCGGTCGGCCGTGAAAATAGTTCCGTTTACGACGAAATATTTTGACGCCCCAGCGTCCCTCGTCGTGGCCAGCCCCCGGTTCAATTACCGACGTATTTGTTGTCAAAATATATGCACATCTCTGTCCGACCCCTGTCACACACGGGAACATGAGTGTGAATGTATTTTTAGGAAATTTTAAGGTCTGCGTCGCATATTGATAGTAATTCTCACACGCATTCGTTGTCCGATGAAATTCTGAAGATATCTATATTTATTCAAATATGTAGTAGTTTCCAAATAGGTATGCCAAGGCGACACAAAACGAATTCAAGAATTGAGTAGACCTAAAATGAAGAAGAATATCCATTGTTACAAACAAATACTTTTATTTAAGAACCCCCAGTTTCTATCTTCACGGCAAAAAAACAACAAAAAAAGCCCAACAGATTGCATCAATTAAAATAAAATCAAGAACTGATTGAACTATCTTCGAAAGCTATTCAGAAATGTTTGTAAACATCCCCTCACGTGTCATTTAACGATTCAATTGGAATCTAAAAACGCGCCCATTCATCCGCCATGGAAATTGCGCTACGTTTCAATTAAACCCTGAGATCCACAGATAACAAAATGTCCGGTGGTCTATTGACAACACAAAGGAGGTTCGAACTGAGCGGGTTCAGTTTTTTGGGGTACCGTAGAAAAACTGGAACAACTTTTCCAGAATCTGTGCTAACAAAAATAAAGCACTATAAATTCTATTTAAAGTTGGGTAGAGCTAGAGATACATAAATAAACTGATACATATATAAACTTACGGCTTCCCATTGGGGGGTAGGCAGGAGCTACAGAAAAACACCTGCCAGGATAAGAAACTGTCACATCTCAGTAAATTTTTGTTTGAATCCACCAAATACTAACCCTAACGATTGGGAGTTTTCTGAACTTGGTTTTGTATGTGGTTAAGTGAAGATAGCCAGCTGTCGTGCTTCTAGTATTTTTACGAAATTCTGCCAGTTTCCAGAAAAAAATTCATCTTTAACATCGTATATTACCTACTTTATTAATATGACGAACAGAACCCACAAACTCCCA
The DNA here is from genome assembly GCA_947508005.1 of Amphipoea lucens. Lineage (NCBI taxonomy): Eukaryota > Metazoa > Arthropoda > Insecta > Lepidoptera > Noctuidae > Amphipoea > Amphipoea lucens. Next base: position 1,246,383 of record OX382373.1, on the reverse strand, counting down.
GCTTGCACCAATTTCATCGATGAGGCAAAGATATCGCACAATACAGCCACACACGCACAATAGAGTAAGACAGAATGGGGAGCAATATTTTATTGAAAGACCCTTTTCGTGGAGTGTTGTGTAAATACGCGGCGGATTCGGCGTGTGTAATGTGCGGGGTATTGCTGTCGAAATGCTGATGTGCCGACCTTAGCGAATGCTGTCTACGCTAGCCTTTGTTGGTAAAAGAATTGTAATTACTGTACCTCTACCTACGTAGGCAGTCAACCAAAGAGTTATGCACACAGGCACTTTTGCACGTCAAAAATAATGTTTTAAAAACTGGATGAGTTCGGTGTTTTCTAAACATGGAGCACAGTTGTTGTGCTCCATGTTTCTAAGTGACTACTCTGAGAAGATAGGTCGAAACAAACTCAGCGGTCGCATTTCATTTTCATTATGCGTTTTAAGCTACACACTTACAAGAGCTCTGCACCATAATTGCGTAACTATCAATCGGAATCTGAATAATTTTGAAGCAAATTGCTAATCCATTGCTTCTTAAGTTCGAAAAATTTGTCTGGTCAACACGTAAATAACGCAATGAATGTTGTTCAACTGTCAAAATGTAACCCATTCCGATTGATAATGTGTTACGCAATTGCCCTGCTGTATAATTAGTACTCTCACAACATTGCCTATAGTGCCTACGACATTACTTTCGATAGTACGCTCTACAATCCTAAATTTTCCTAAAAACTTAAAAGTTAGGCTTTGTAGAGAGTCCGCGTCCGCGTCGCGTCGTTTCGGTTCCTCAAACCGTGTAAGTATGACAGTTTCTTTATAGAACTCGATGTACTATATTAACTCCCGGGCCCTGGTGCCGTAGGTATTACGAAGTAGTAATGCCATCATGATTCCAGTGCGAAAAATGGATGGTGTTAGCGGTCATGTATAGCTCCGTCTCTCTCGTATACACTGGAATCATGATAGCATTAAGCCGTCATAGTACGGCACCTGGGTACTGTTCCTACCCAGTGGCTAAGATTTTCTGTAAGTACGTCACTTCAGTTTCTAATTTTAAAAGTTCACATAAGTACTTAATACAGTTTTCGAAAGGCAGTTCTAGAAGTTTTACCTAAGTGTTTTGTACTATCTTGTCACTATGTTATTGAATACAGTTAGGTACGTATTTTAAAGGTCATTGGCCTACGCGATTAGGTAGCCAATTGTCATGATGGCGGATGGTTCCAATCATTTGTTTTGGTCACTGTTCCTTTGTAGGCTTGTGGTCACATTGTTTATTTAGACTAGAATATTACTGTGTAGTTGTGTGTTCAAGTAGTATATGAGACATAGTGCCGATTCAGTATTAAGAACCATGTCTTACATACCCGCTGTTAAACAATAGTTTCGAGCTCAATCTCCTACAAAATACTCTTGGTAAGCTAGTCGGTAGATGTCACACGCAATGAAGTGACAGTAAATAAAGATGAGCACAGAGTCAGTCAGCTTGAGTGTAACTGTCTTAATATTATTATTTTTTTACAAAATATTCGCCTTACATTAACTCGCTTGCACGTTTTAGTAGCTTTATTATGCAAAACTGAAACATAGGGCATTGTTCTTGAAATTAAATAAAATATTAAAATAAAAGCTTGTAATAAATGATAAACACATTTAAACATAATAAAATTGTATGTTCTCAAAGTGACTAAAATACGTTGCAAAGCTAGTAGCGCGGGAAACCACGTCTAGTGTCATTAGGAAAATGGCGGGCGCCAGCTTAAATGTTGCCAGCGCTAAGAGATTAATTTCTACCGCGAGAAAGTATTAATTTTTATTTTCCCGCTACTCCCCTTTTATAATTTGCAAGGATGGATAAAAAATGTGACTAAAGTGATGCAGTTGTTTCGTTATAAGTATTGCGAACATGTTTTAAATTATGAGCTGAATATTACTACGTACTCGTGAAACAGTACCTACATAACTGCTACTGAAATTGCGACCTCAATGTAACTAGAGTTAGGTTTGTTTTTAATGTTGGTAATTACATGGCTACAGCAACTAAGAGGAACAAACTAATGCTGAAAGGCTCCCGATTACCTTAAAACTTTACGCTCTAACTCAGACTTTAAAAGTTATTCCAAATAAGTTTTCTTTTTCACAAAACTTACAGTAAAAAAATAAAAGATTCCGACGAACTGAGAACCTCCTCCTTTTTATGAAGTCGTTTAAAAATAACACACAAAATAGAAAACCTTTTCAATCTAACATCGGCAGAGCTAATCAACTAATTAATACCAAGGATTTAATGAATACTAAAGTTGACTAAAGACAAACGCTTTCAGTTCGAAAAGCGACCTCCTTTATGAAAATCTGGTGAAAATTCATTGCTAAGTCAACTTAGCTTTTAATGCTGAGAACCTAATTAATTCTTGTTATTTGCTCGCTAATCTTATAAAAGGACAATTAGAAATTTATGATGAAATAAAAAGTGCTTAGTGCCTCTAAATACTGCTAATAAAAACCTACCAATAGAATAGTTAACTTAGCTTGTCAGGTCCAAGACACCAATAAAAATGCCCTTAGTTGTTACAACACAACACACCATAACATTTTAGATTAGTTACTTGATGCAGGTGGCCGAGAATCTGCTTAGGAAATACAAATCTTATATTCATTCAATTACAAACAACGCACATCTAAAATACTGGGTCTAGAAGCATGGCTTTTTACACAAGAGTTCCTTTAAATATACAGAAGAAAGGATTTTTGAAAATTCACCCTCTAAAAAGGTTAAATAGACAATGAAAGTTTCTATGGAAGTTTGTAATTTTTAAATTTTAGAAGCGTGGTTGTTGGTATTTAGACTTTTTTTTGGTAGCTTATTCCGTAAGGTTCCTACCCATCGCGCACACAGCTTGTACTCTATAATTTAGCTTAGTAGATCCAAGTGTGCGTATCTGAGCGGCTGCTTTAGTTTCCAGGCTAATGACGTCGACGGGCGGCGGGATGGGCCACGTCAACAATATGGGGGGCCTGGCCGCCTGCGCTGGACCTGACTCCAAGCCCATGCAGTTCCCTCTCGCGCAGAGGCGGAAGAGAAGAGTCCTGTTTACTCAGGCACAGGTGAGTCACCCTGACTTTTAGATCTAACTATTACTTAGATTCGCACGAATTGATCGAAGGGTCTACGCTTGCTGAGGTCGGTCCGTGGATGGGTGACCATCCACTACATATCGAGACACCTCCGTGACTCGGAAAACCTGTTAACCCGTGGGTCCCGGCTTGTCGTTTATAGATCTTCGACGAGTTACGGGTAGTCAGATGCCAGAAACTTTGGCAACCAGTCTCACCAAGAGGTATCGTGTTACCCAGTAACTGGGTTGTGGAGGTCAGATAGGCAACCGGTCCCTGTAAAATAGCTACTGATATATTCAAGCATCCAGCATTTATTGTGATCGAGTTCTACAACCGTCGTCTATTTAGTTAGATATGGCTACCACGACTCAAGGACTCTAAACTCCTTCAAAAATCCACACAAAATGAAAGCTCATAGACGATCTGACTTCCTCGTAAATCTTTGGCAAATGCTTTTTAATTGTTAGTTTAACCAACTTCTCTCCCTTCGTCTTTCACTATCGGATACTTTATTTGAATTTCTTACTAAAAATGGGCACGTTACCCACCGGCCGCGGCACCTAAGTACCTCCGGTTGTTCTGCAAAGCCTCCGTATTTGGATCGTCGACCCTCGCAGGGGGAGCTTTATTTGCCGATCATTTTACAAATAAATACGAACTGGGGGACTTTACCTGCCTAAATTCGCGATGTAAGGAAGGATATTCACTGTGCGATTTGCGATCGACAATTCGGTAAAACTAGAAATATATTGCTGAATAATGAATAAATAAAGTAAAGTTTCAATAAAATTAAAAGATAATAATGATAAATAAAATGCCATAAAAGAATTATTTTACTTCTTAATCTGTCAAGCTCCGCTAATGAGACACAATTGATTTTCTATTGTTTCATCGCCGATCGGCGACGCGCGCCGCTTGACTGGATAAATGTCTTTTGGGCTGTCAAATAACAGATATAGCAACTCATAGGGCTTTACTAGTTACCAAGCAATGTTACTCTGGACGCTCTTAACTTGCAAGTCTTCCTCTATCGTTCTCACATAGGTACCTACAATTTCATCAACCTGTGATTATCTTGTAACAGTTTTTTGGTTTAAAAGTGTGTCCGTGGAGTGTCTTGCACGTTCTTCTCCATATGAATCTACTACGCTTTGCAATGTGCAACTAGCATCACCTTTCTGATTGGCCGACTCCTTGACAATAACTCAAAAGTGCTTATAATTATTTTTACTAAAATACCTAAATGTTTTGGGTAGGTATACCTATAGTTTATAGAATAAGCTCCAAAACACATATATTTCTCATCATAAAAGTATCATACTAAAATTATAGATACCTACTGAACACAAGTGCGACACGAATTAAAATCGCAGCCGCACGCACAGTGAGCAGCCCGCTTTACGAGGGTGAATTGTAGCGTGAAGCATGACCGGTTTCATAGCGGGGCGGTGCCATGGTGACCGCGACTGTGTCGGGTCAACCGTCGACACGAAATCGCAGTCGCAACGAATGTTAACAAAAGATCCGTGGCCTTTTATAATCGAGCTGTGATTTTGCAACGCTACGACCTCACATATCGCTCATTTAGATGAACATCGACGTAACTGCTACTTTATTCTTTTTTCCGTCTTCGCTTTCCTAACGTAAATACGCTATCTAAGTGCTTTGTCATATTTCACTCATTTTTGGGAAAAAAAAAAAAAATTATTACGTCGAAGTTTCTCCAATTGAGCGATATTATAAATTAAAGCCGCTTTTTGTGTCTGTCTGTGTGACCGCGATCTTATTTTAAACTACGCAACGGATTTAAGTAGATTAATTATTTATAGAATTTATTCCGGAAGGTTTATTATTAAACTAAGTTATCTATACCCAATTAAGTTAAGTAGTAAACTAATATACCTGACCACCCACCTAATAATGAAATCTCGATGTTTTGTCCGTTATGTCGTAAAAACCGAGCGAAGCAGGGGCGGGTTGCTACTTTGTGAGTGTTGCATTAAAAGGGAGATTGTACTGTTGTAAAAATAACTAGGTACCTAGTTATTTTACTATTTTATTTTTTAGTACCTTAAGAGTATAGAAATAATAAAAGAGTGGGCGGTGCTCAGAAATAGAATCCTTTGTTTTTTAATGAAAATTGAAAACCCTTGTGTGCAGGGTACGATACAATTTGCCTTTGAAATAGTTGCCGTCTTTGGTCAAAGGTTCGAGATATATCCTGAAATATTCTTTGCAAATAGGTAGGTACCTACTCTTCACCATTATTGATCTGTGTTCTTGTTTCCGTCCGTTTCGCCTGCACCGGTCTAGAGCATGCGTGGTGATCAATGTTCATGCCTTCTCCGTATCAAATGAGGTCTTCGGCCGCAGTGGGGCAGAAGTAACCTGGTATTTTTAAATTCTGGTTTGGGTATAGACAGACTCCGATTGCGAAATCATGCTCGTTAATTTGATATAATCTTTCAGAACAAGAATATAGAGCAAAATTACCCCTAAACCCGGCTGCATTAATCTGCAATACATTTAAATACACATTCCACCTAATACCTATCTTATTAAATCAAACGAGCAACACAACATTCAAAAGCTAACTAAAGTTTAAAGCCAAAATTGCGTTAGCGTGTGAGGGCGGCGCCCATCCCGCCCGCCCACGCAGCCGCCGCCCGCCCCGCCCCGCCCTCGTAACATACCACCAGCTATCAACCATGTAATTAATTCTATTTCCACGGAATTTTCCGGTTGCAGTTTGATTCCAATGTTGCTGTGTGTGTGTGTGTGTGTGGGTCTAAATGTGAGGGTGTGTTAGTGTTCATATATTTATGTGCATAGGGTGTGTGTGTGTGGGGGGTGAGGTTAGGTTGGCTAAAAGTTGGATTTGATTAAGGTTAAAGGGATTGTGAATGTGTGTGATTGATCTAACTAAAGGACCGTTTTAGATAGTTGAGAACTAATTTCAATGTGGTTATATACAGTTAAAGGCTTTGACGTTGCGCAGTTTCATGATATTTGAGCAGAATTTCGTGATTCCCGACGGCTCATCCTTTGTGTAATTACGCATACGATTAACCTGTTCTACAAACGTATACCTATAGAAGTTCACAAGGCCAATTCCAGTAATTAACCGGTCAAGTGGCGCGCGTCACCCATTGGCGACGAAACAATTGAAAATCAATTGTGTCTCATTAGCGAAACTTGACAGATAGGCGTTCAAAATCTAGTCGTAATCTCATGTCAGCGATAATCAATGTCAAAAACTTGTCAACAATATAGGGAAATTAGAGTAATTTTTGACATAGATAATTGAGACAGATTTGAATACGAAAGTTCTTAAAATTACGGGATTTGCCCCTCAGATTTATTACGTTAACTGAAACAATTGCAAAGTGATAGCTAGGCTAGGTTAGAATCAAGCCTTGACATACACACATATATACTTGACATATACAATACACTTGACAGCAGCATTGCTAATTTAGACGCTGAAAGTAATGAGAAGCTTATTTTATTAGGCTGATTCATTAGAGAAATTTGAACAGAGGACTGGCCTATTTTTAGGTCAAAGAATCGACAGCATTAGATACCATCCAACGCGCGAGCACTATCAGCTTTTTGGGCACTTTTAGCTGACGATTTTTTTTAAAGCCCAATGAGCTCTTCTTTTTTAGGGTTCTGTACCTCAAAAGGAAAAACGGAACCCTTATAAGATCTGTCCGTCAGTCAAGACCCTTTTTCTCAGAAACGCGTGGAGTTATCAAGTAGAAATGAATATCAAATACTCAGGGCTGCAATCTATTGAAGCAGTGAAAAAATCAAACTTCTAAATCAACGCAATCAAAAGATACGGGCGTTTATGTTTTGAAATCAAAACTTCCCGTTGACCTAGAATCATAAAACACATTACCCTATTGGTATTACCTATACTATCAGCCGTTTGTGTCCCATTGCAGGGCAAAGGCCTCCCTTCTCTCCCTCCACTTATCAGTACCTATCTATTGCTGTTTGTGGCCAAGGCTTATAAGAAAGTACAATAGGTACCTACCGCGATACCGTAATCTTTTCTTTTGGAACCTGTATGAAGGCAAGACTAACAATGCTTATTTGTGCAGGTATACGAATTGGAAAGGCGGTTCAAGCAGCAGAAGTATCTGTCGGCGCCGGAGAGGGAACACCTGGCTTCTCTCATACACCTAACACCAACGCAGGTAAGTCAAACACCACATAAAACAAAAGAACACAGTTATGGTGGCAAAGCACGGTTGCAATTTGTAGATACTCGATTTCTAAGTACATTCAGCCTATCATGTTCCCGCTGCTGGAACACAAGCCTCCTTTCTGTGAGGGTGTGGGCCGTAATCCACCACGTGGGCCCAGTGTGGGTTGGTAGGTAGATGGCACATGTTTTCGAATTTTTGGTTCTAGGACATGCCGGTTTCCTCACGATGTTTTCCTTCACCGTTTTGAGAGCAGTGGTGATGAATTATTTACACAAAGTAAATAAGTACCTAATTTAAATACTATTCCCAACATACGTATTTCGTACAAGTCTCAACTGAAACTTAATTTATATTTTTTGTATGCACGTCTGTCTATGACATTCAAACCAATTTTTCTTTCTTTGAAATCTTAACTACATTAAAATGGTTTCAATACGAAGTACATGACTAAGCATTGATTACACAAAAAGACACGTTTATCAAACCAAAGTGCCTAAGACAATGTCTACAGGCAAAACTGAACATGCGAAGTTCATGACTGAGCATTGGTTACACAAAAAGACACGTTTATCAACCAAAATGTCTAAGAGGCAGTCTTGTCTACAGGAAAAAGTGAACATATTGTGTTAGGTGCATTTTGGTGCCCTAGGTAGATTAAAACTGTGTGAATGTGCTTTTGTGGCGCTTTCTAGTATCTAAATTCGTGATACATAAAAATTACCTTCCTAAGGGCCGTACTACGTTTACCAGCACCCTAATTGCGTAACACACTATCAATCGGAATCAGAATCATTTTAGAGCAAATTGCTAATCGATTGCTTCATAAGTTCGAATTTGTCTGCTCAACACGTAAATAACGCAATGAATGTTGTTGAACTGTCAAAATAAAACCGATTCCGATTGATAATGTGTTACGCAACTGCCCCGCTGGTTTAATTATTGTTGAAGCCTAGTTTTTATCGCCATTTTCCTCCAAGCGTTGTAAGAAAAAATAGAATAGCAAAAGAGACAATTTTTCAAGATTATTATTTCGCTTTTAGATACTTGAAGCATCTCGTTTTTGATTGGACACAAAAATATGAAAATAAACAGCAACAAAATAAAAATAGTCGTCCCCTACCGGTAGCTACCACATGGACCAACCCCTAATTCAAAGACGGCACAAACAAGGAAAAATTCGTACCGTAGCACTTGTGAATCAAAGCATTTGAAGCACAAGTGCGGTCGCCTGTGGCGACATGACTTTAAGGTGAATGCGCAGTGGTAGACCGCGAAATTCAAATTTTCTTACGTTTTTTGCAATTTGCAGGTCAGTGTCAGGTTGTATCTTGATCAAAATTTGATTCGCGACTATAATAGATATACATTTACAGAATTATAGTCATTAGAATCATTAATATATCTCTTTAAGTTAGATTTCTACCGTTAAGAACAAATCTCGTATGGAAAAGTGTTTATGGTAGAAATCTAACTTAGAAAGATGTATTAATGATTCTGATGATTATAATTCTGTGAATACGTACCTGTTATAGTCGCGAATCAAATTTTGATCAAGTTACTACCTGACACTGATCTGAAAATTGCAAAAAACGTAAGAAAATTTGAATTTCGCGGGCTACCACTGCGCATTCACCTTAACGAGCTGTCTTAGCTTGCCAGATGAAAAAATTGAAATGCGTGTGGTAGATAATTTTACTTTTTTTTACTAAAACAAATTCGTAATATAACAACGGCACGGGCCGATCGATCAGGTTAAGCTACGTTTGCCACGGTGGGTCCGTGGATCGGTGATCATCATTACATACCAAAACCCCTTTGGTCCCGGACTCCCGGCTGTCATTCGTGGATCTTTGACAGTCGTTACGGGTCGTCAGAAACCCGAAATTCTGACAACCAGTCTTAAGGTATTCTTCAGTAACTGGGCTGGGAAGGTCAGATAGGCAGTCGCTCCATGTAAAATACTGGTATTCAGTTGCATCCGGTTAAACTGTAAGCCGACCCGAAAATGGTTAGGAAAGAGCCAGGCAGATGATGATGCATTCCCACCTACCTATTGTGGTTTCAATAGCATAATTATAAAGTCAAAATGCACGACACAAATGGTCAGTTATAAATTCGTTGCAACTAACAAAGGGAACCAATATTTGCGAGGTAGCACTTGCAGTAATATCAAAGCGTTTTGAAGCATTTTGGTTAGATCGGCCATTGCAGCGTCAGTTTGAGCGAGTTAACTGTCCATTGTTTTTTCATCCCACCATCTCGGAAAGAGTATTTTTAATCTTCAATATCTGAGTGGAAAAGCCGTTTTTATTCTCTAGAGGATAAAGTAAATTGAATTTAGAACATCGTGTGCACTAAGTTTGTGAATTAAAAAAAACATTAAACCTATTTACTGCTACCTCTATGGTGCCGAATATATCATACAACTTTTTTTTAATTTGTTAAAAACTCAGACTCGGAACCTTCTTGGTGTTTTTTTTTTCAATTTGCTTTGTACGCGGTTCTTTACGCGGCATTTTTTCACGTCATTGTTAAACCTTATATTAAAAACAAGAAACTTGAAAACAAGTGAAAAAACTAAAATGAGTGATTCTAGCGACGAGGAAGTTTGCTTGACGCCAACAGAATTGACTGAAACTGTTAATAATGCGCAAATGAGCTTTCTCCCTCAACAATCACGCGAGAAGTATTTAAAACAGTACGATATGTTCAAAATAACTGTAGCAACGTTACTTTAAAATTTTCTTAATTATACCATAGTATTATTTTGTTATAATTTAAAGATTATTCTGTAATACTAACCTGTCATAATGTAGTAATTAATACCTAAACTGAAATAAAAGTGTACCTATCTTGTGATTGTAAACGTTTTTTTTTTTGCATTTAGTCATTTCCTCGCTGAGGTGGAATGAAAAGTTACGTGTTGCACTCGAGTGCAAAGATTTTTCACCTCGTGCTCTTTTGATTCCCTCGCTAACGCTCAGGATTCTAATTTTGAATCACTCGCTGCGCTCGTGATTCAATTTTAGAATCCTTCGCTTGCTCGGTCATCAAAATTGAACACGCGGTTAAAAAGCAACTTTGCACTCTTGTATAACAAATAACTATTAATTGTTATGTTCTGTTTGAATTTTGTAATGTAATAAAGCTGAAAAGTTTGTTTGTGTGTTTGAACGTGCTAATCTCTGGAACTATGTATCAGTCGGATTTGGAAAATCTTACTAAACTTCAACTATATCCGACGATCCTGCCTGTATTTTGTTGACTGTACCTATTTAATACCTAGATAATATCTTAATCGCCGAGTCATTTTGACAAGCGTCTTGAAACGTTGGTTGTAAACTAAAAATTTGTCAATGGAGTTTTGGTGAAACATTAGTGAACCCCTCATTTTATTATAAACAATTTTGTTGTTGAAAGTACCCGCGTTCAGATTTTTTTAAGCATTCGGGATCCAACGGAAATACAAAATAATGTTTTGCGGGATCCAACGCCAAAAATATTAAACTGGGATTCAAAAGCGGGATCCAACGGAAATAAATCTTTCTACTTGCCCCCGTCCCCTTTCACGTTTTTATATTCAAAAAAGACAATAAAAAACATGAATAATTCACCCACCACCCAATAACCAGATCTCCTAACCCTTCAACTCTCCCATGAAAACTAGACATTCCTTTTGACTTTTTCCATAACACTTCAAAAGAGACTAGACGCTCCATATGAATTTATCTCAGAGCCAAGCCAACCCTAAAAAATCACGCCCAAATCTCATAATTTCCCGTGACCATAAGCAGATATAGTTAACTTACAAGCTCCACGTATCAATAGCTTTCTGCATGGGCGTCACGCTGTGCCAGCGACAAGCGGTCGTAAATCACGCTATAGCCGCTCAGAAACGCCTCCGGCGATGACCGACGGAGTCAATTACAGAAAACGCCTACAAAACGCGTGTTGCCCTGCGGCTGGTTTCGGTTTGAGGGTTAACTGTCGTTTGAGCGGTGGTTTAGGGGTTGTAGTTATCTATTGAAGCTGATTGTATTACGTAATGGGTGTTTTGTAGAGGTAATTTGTCTTTGGGTCATGTGGTAGGGTTTCGTAGTGAAAGCTTGTCTCTGTAAAGGGTGGCAAGTTCCTTACCAAGCTTTGAAGGTCGAGCTGAAGTTTGAGTTTTCGCCAATGTCCATTTATGACTCAGGCCGCTAGACAATATTTTGTATCTTCGGTGTTCTGGGGCAAAAGACTTTTCACAATTATTTATATCTTTCAGTTCATCTACAGCTTGTGTTATTGTTATGATGGCCAATCCTATAAGCATCTCCCAATGCTTCCACGGTAATGCAAATTCACGCACAATCGTGCAAGTAGCAGCAATCAATAACGTAATTAACCTGCACGCTCTAACAATACGAACTAACGGCCCAATTATAATAACAACGCATTATCTTCGGCTTAACGCGCGGCGCCATTGTGCCCGGTTGACGTTTGTTTTGGCGCCAAACGACTGCTGCTGACACCGTCAAAATGGAGATTATTCATGGACCTATACCATTGTTGGGGTCGCGTTCGTCGAGTTTATGAAATTTATATCGACACGGCCAGAGATTATCGGCGCATTGTTGTAAAGGATTTGAATTTTGTAAACGAATGTGAGAAATAGGGCGCGTGCCGCTGACAGTTATATTAATAATGGCGATGACGTTTTTTTTAATGTAAATATTGGGTCAAATATTATATTTAGCGGATTGTTAGTGTTTCCATATTGTAGATAACATTTATTATTAAACTAGCTTCTGTCCGCAACTTCGTCCATGTCAAATATTATCTTGTTTTAATTTTTTGTTTTGGAATCTGGCAAAGCCAAAAGCCTGTAATTATATAGTATACTAGCTTCTGCCTGCGACTTCGTCCGCGTGAAATTTCACCCCCCCCCCATTCACCCTCTTAGGGGTGGAATTTCAAAAAACCCTTTCTTAGTGGATACCTACTCTTCACAAAGAACATACCCTCCAAATTTCATGGCTCTAGGACCAGCGGTTTAGGCTATGCGTTGATATATCAGTCAGTCAGGATTACTTATAGCCATATCTGCATGTATAGGTTGTGGGTTGTGTATTGTGATACCTTGGTTACTAGCTAGATACTAAAATAACTTAATAAGATCCACATGATTATCTTGCGATCGACTCTTACAGAATGGGAGAATCAGCAATACCTATAATTAACGACGGCAACACTTAAAAGTATCTGTCATTTGGTTAGGTTAGACAATAATGTGCACTCGATCGTTAGTACATTCTGTTTCTTTTACCTTCATTTTCTCGATGTTTCTTGTAATTAAATATTACACTGTTTCATGGCGGTCTGTATTATTATCTCTAGCAACTTCTGATTTAATTTCCTTTGTTTCTCCTCTCTTCCAATATTTATTTTTACTTTTCATTTATCCTTATCATTGTCGTTCAAATAATTTTCCTTCTTTTAAAACGTTCTGTATTTTAATTGATTCTTTTTGGTTGATTTAAGTGTACCTATTTTATTTGGAGTTAAATCCTCTGCTACCGGTCTACCGGTCCGGTCAGCCGGGCCGCCCCCGGCCGCTGTCAGGCGCACGCCCGGCGCGTGCATCCATCGCTAAGCCTTGTATTATCTGTATTGAGTTCCGACAATTTTCTGATAATCTTTATGGACTTATATTGTTTCGTGACATAAGTGTTTTGCAGATTTTTTGTGTTAGTCGGTATATACTTAAGTAGGATAGGAGGATTTTTTGTTTCATTTAAGTTTTCTATGACCAAGTGGGAATTCGTATACCTACTGAGTCAAAGGGCATCGCTGCTTGTCAGAATTGGCTACATGAAGTTTCTGGTAAATTTGCGAATGACCGAATATAGGTACCTATATGTACCAAGTAGTAAGATTTTAATTTTACAATAGACTATTGAATTAGCATCTCGAAATCCACACTAGGAATTCGAAAATTGAACATGTTTAGGACCTAGCAGCCGGCAGGGAAGGAAGCCCAGGCATTAAAATCTAAGCCCACTCATTCAAAATCTGACTCAACAAAGCCATCAGCTATAGGAACCAAAACGCTAAAACCGTGCATATTCATGCAATTTAAATAGCCCAGCAATAAAGACGGACTCGGCCACAATATCCCGACTGTTTGACGTTCGCGATAAGCAAACAGAGGGCGCATTCGTTCAACTTAAGTAAATTTCGATGTTCGCGCGCACAGCCACCGGGGCCTCGCTCCTCTCAAATAAACTTTGATTTAATAATGCTAATGGCTATTTTAATGACTGCTGTATATTTTGTGTATTTTTCGAAATTGCTGTGGTGAAGTTTGATTCTGTTTCAAATGTTGGTTCAGGGGCATTTTATCCTTCATCTTTACATTAGGATTGGTAAATCGGTTTTATCAAATGGATCCCCATTAAGACTAGGAATCAATTAAACCATGGAAAACGCACAAATTGTGCTTCATTATTTTATTCTTCTAATCATTTTCTAATCAAACGCCGCTAATAAACTTGTTATACAAATTAGAATCTTAAAACAAAAAAATGTCTAAATTTCAACACCACCATCAAAACCGTGAGAGCTGCCAAAAAAAGTTGGAAACAAAAGCTTCAGCTCATTGTCTATGGTCACGAACTCTATGGTCTTGTCTCCGGCGGATGCGCGCATGCGGGCGCCCGACACGTTTAATGAGAGGAATGAGATAATGGTGCTTCATGAAACAATAGCTTGTCAGCGATGTTCGTTCGGCCGATGTCAAGTAGCCTCCGGAAAAATTATCATGTTTGTGTCAGACAACTGTTGATGGGACCACAGATGTTGTAATGTTTTTGTTGACTGTCCCATCGGTCTCGTGGTTGCAAGCGCAACTGCTGAACGTGGGGTCCTGGGTTCGATTCACAGGTCGGGCAAAGTGTTATTGGATTTTCTATTAGGATGTTCTTAGTAACCGCTCGGAGTTTGGAAGTGCCTCGGAAAGCATGTAAAGCCGTTAGTCCTGCGCCTGATCTCTCTCCAGTCGTGTCGGATTGCCGTCCCATTGGACTATGAGAGTAAAGGAACAGAAAGTGCATCTGTGTCTGCGCACACACTTGCTCTACCTATAATATCTCCTGCGTACCTGGCTGATCTCCGTTGTAATTGCCACCGTGACCGAAATCGGTCGGGAGGATATATCTTATAGTGTACCTAAGTATTATAATGTTTTAGTACCATTTTTTTGAGCGACAAAGAAATCTGTAGACAATAGTCTATTGACTCATTTCTTTTCATAATTTGATCAATAGATCAAACTATGAAGAATCTCGTAGGTACTTGTACTGGTACTGCATTTATGCATATATCATCTAGGTTTATCAGTACCAGATGGTCACCGAAGAAGTTTGTGCTTTACCGTGTAACTGTATGGGCCTTAGGCACAATGGCGGATTTACCAACAGGCTGAGTTGGCTGGAGCCTAGGGCGGCAGATTTTAGGGGGATCCCTTCTTTTCGCATAATGTTCTTTGTCCTAATATACTTCGGCATAACGATTTTGGCACAATTTGTTTTGGCATAATAATACTTCGGCATAATTTTTTTAGGCATACATTTTATGTTGGCATAATCATCTTAAAGACTAATTTGTTTTGGCATAAATTTGATTCGCATAACGTTAGTAGGCCTAATGACTATTCGCATAACGTTAGTAGGCCTAATGACTATTAGCATAATAATATTTAGGCATACAATTAATATAATTTATACATAACATTATGTAACTTAAACGATTTTTCAATCGCGAGATAACTTTTATCTGAAGAATATATTAGATGTTTTGACAGTTTTTGTATAAAAAAATATGTCAATCAGTTAACTTCTATTATGAGAAATAAATATGGCGGTTATTCCTCAGATAGAAGTTAACTGATTGAAACGGGAACACCCAAATACTCCGAAATATTTTATTCCGAATTTCGATGTTCCGATTTTCAAAAGTCCGAATTTCATAATACCTAAGAATCATAATGTCTATTATTAAAAATCACGAAATTTATTTTACCGAAAGTCATAAATGCGACTTGTTTGTTTTCCGATTTTCATATATTCGAAGAATCAAATGCTCGATGGGTTCGCGGTCCGAAAAACGACATTCCGATTTTCAATACTCCGAATTATTTCCGTTACCGTTACCGCACCCGAACTCAACGAACGCAATAGACGACGCAGGATGCAACAGCGAGCGAAGGGCACTCCGAGGTTCGGTTTGGTTAGGTTACTTTAAACCCTTTACACAGAAATAGGGGCCCCGCGAAGCGGGGCTCCGTCGACATAGGATGCAAGAGCGAGCGATGGGCACCCCGAGGTTCGGTTTGGTTAGGTTACTTTAAACCCTTTACACAGAAATAGGGGCCCCGCGAAGCGGGGCTCCGTCGACATAGGATGCAAGAGCGAGCGCTTGAATGCTGCATGCTGCATGCTTGCTTGCATGCTGCATGCTTGCTTGTTTGCTGCATGCTTGCTTGCATGCTGTATGCTTGCTTGCTTCATGCTTCCTACAGCGAAAAAATAAAAATATGTTTTAATATCATTATGCGTAAATAAATTTATGCTTTAGGATATTATGCTTAAAAAAGTTATGCTTTAGAACTTTATGCTTAATAAATTTATGCTTTACAATATTATGCTTAATCATTATTATGGTTAGAGAAATTATGCTTAAAAAAATTATGCGTAAGCTGTTATGCGTAATTATATTATGCGAAAATATAATTATGCCAAACAAAATTATGCTAAGTTATATTAGGTCTTAAAATTTTATGCAAATGGATAGGGAACCGATTTTAGGGCCGGCAAAGGGGCTAATATTTTTTTTAATGTCTTACTGAAATTATAAAAGATTAATATTTATATACTTACCATGTTTTATTGGAAAGAATAAACAAAGTGAATGCTCAAATTCAGGTTTCTACCGTAGATTTGGTCACAGTTGCCCATCTTTACAAATCTCTTTGCAAGTTTTTCGTAGCTGAACGTGAACATTTTAAGTACCTATTTTGAAGAAACGGCGATGGAAATAAGCGTGTCGAAGCAGTATAGAAAAGACATGGGACATTATTGTAGATTTCGATAGGGACGGCAAAATTTGAATAGCCTACTGGCGGCAAATGTGTAAATCCGCCACTGCTTAGGCATGTAGGACGAGTTGACGAAAGACTCGTGTAAGCATTGAAGATTTGCTACAGAATGGAAAAATGCATCCCATATGCTGATAGCAATATACCTCCAAAGATACCTACGTAAGATGAACCCTCGACCCACCCTTGACTGATCTTTGTGAAAATCCCGTGAAGAAGACCATTTTCATCACTAGTTAATTTCCTTTTACAATATCAGAATATCAGATTCAAGGCAAACCAACACTTATATTCCATCTCAACGAAGCAGTCAGCTGCAAGTTATTCATCTATACAATTCAAACTAAGTAAAAAAGTAACAAACCCCATTTTCACCAGATTGCGGTTTCACCAAAAAGTTTTTTCCCCAAAACCCCGAATTACCTATCATCAATGAAATAATATTTACATTCGCATCATAATTATTTAACGTAACCAGATTGAAAGCCGTCGGCGAATCCCTCTGAGCTTATAATTTACCAGTAATCCCACTAGAGGCTTTTTTAAATCCATAATCGGCGTGGGATTTCAATAAGCTTCCTGTCACGGGCACAAAATCATCTGCCTTATTTCGGTTATTAAAAATTTTACGGGTTAAATGCAGCGGTTTACGTTTTTCAAATTTCGAATTCCGTATGTGTTCATTATGCGCATTTGTTTTGGGTAAAATAAAAAAAACGATTTGACGTTGCTAATGAAACGGATTGTGGTGGTTTTAAGTTTGTTTTGATCTGGAAGTACAATATTGTTCAGCCGATCGTTTTTACGGCTATCATTGATTCGCTAAGAAAACAGGCTGTTTCTGAAATTCTGGCCTGAAAACATTGGCTGCCTTGTAAATATTTTTGTATTCACAACCTGATCGCTGTATTTCTTGTTTTTCTAAATTTCTCGTATTCAACAGAACTTAGAAGATTTATCTACTTCCTCTATTGTATTAAAGGAACTCGAAGATCATGCATCATCATTATCCTCTATTATTATACTTCTAAAATTATACTAAAAGATCGCGGCCTCAATGCGGCCAACATGTCAAAACAAATTTGAAAAAAAGTTTTGATTCGTTTCCCGCGTTTAATAACCGCGAAAATTATGGCCTGGCTTTTCGCTCGAGTTGCCAGCACAAAGCAATATATTTGAGATTAAATTTTATGAATGGCAAGGTTTTTGCAAGGCATTGTGAAGGATTAATAGTACCTATCTTAAGCGGATGATACACCTGACACAGCCCTTTGTGGCACAGGTAAGGGGCATTATTTGAATTGTAATGTTCCATTGTTAATATTGCGGTGTTTGCGTAGGATCTTAAAGGATTTTTTTTATTGATTATTTCGCAAATTATAGATACCAATTCGGACAGAAGCGTTTTTTGTCATATTGGGCAGATTCTTGCTTGCATATGAGTCTGAAGTAGGTCTGTATTGAAATGATTTATAGGACGTATATAGGCTATCTATTTTAACTACCTAGTTTTTCTATTGCAATGCTACCTTATTTATCCTAACCTCAAAATAAACATAAATTGTGTACCTATATACGAAATGATTATCAAATCTCAACATCAAAGTATATTTGTCTAAACACACAGTCGTCAAAACTCGACAAGTAACATTTTAAACCAACTTAAGCGTACAACTTACAAATATTAATTTGGTGGATTGATGTGTAAATATTAGCGGTACGAGTCACGGTCGACGGGCAGGGGTCGGAGTTACCTACATTAAACGATACTTAAAGCTTATGTACAGTTCATGTAGGTAATTGCTTAGATTTGACGTTTTATATAGACGATATGATCGTATCTATGTCGTGGGTGTATTGAACAAACTTAGAATTCCCTCAGTGAGCAAACGTCAGGTAAATATTGCCCTGAAAGGTAAAACTGAATTGTAAAATTAAAGCTTAGCAGAATAATCAGCAAAATAATCCGGTTTTTAAATGAAACATAGAAAAGCTGACGTAGACTACAGCAAAGATTAGAATACAATACACGTAGGAATCAAAAGATTCAATATCACCTGAAAAAACACTGTTAAGAATTTATTTGTAACCAACATTCACTCACGTACTTTCCGCCATCTTCATTTTGCATTTGTCAAGTCAGTTTTTGCCGTTGAATTTGAAATTCTTCTTCGGAATAAGATCGAAAATTGTTTGTTAAATAGTTTTGTGATTGCACGTAGAGGTTTTTTTGCTCAATATTTTTATAAGTTACTAAATAAATGAAGCTCATTGATGCGCTGTCATGGCGCGGAGCCATGTTTACTCAGCGCGCCGTCGGATGCAGAGGTTTCGATACAATAATGTGCGACAATCAGCCATTGTGAAAGCTGCGGGGACTGACAAATCAGTGACACGCCTTACATTTCTAAATGAATCGACGACGGGACCGTTTATTTAATCATTCTAACGGCATTTTAGTTATCAGATATTTATTATTGATGCCGTTTTTATTTATGCCAAGCAGCATTTTGTTTTCTCAGTCCATTCTTATTCAGCCAAGTTTCTCCATCAGTGAGCTTGTGGCAACTGTAATTTTGAGAAATCAAATATGATGTAGGTAGTTCAAATTACGAAAATTCTCAAAACAATTATAGAAACGTAAATACACACACTTACCTCCTTCTAAACTGGTACATATATTTGAGCTACTGCTCTGCTCCCTGTAAAATCCTAAGAATTGATTTACCAACACTCCTAATGCACACTTAAGCACGCAACTGAGCCCAAATACGGGCCATTGTCAGTAAACGTTTCAAATATTAAAACGTCAAACTCATCGCTGGAAAAAATGACTGCAGCAAATGAAGAGCTAAACAAACACGAGTGCATCTTTATTTATAATAATTGTCGCTCGATATTCCGAGTCATGGTTCAGAGAAACGGAACACCTACGCGGGATCCATATACCATACTATTTCTAATGAGGTAAAACGCCATTTCAAACCTTGTGGCGTGAGGGTTAGGTTTTAATTCGGACACCCATGTATTTCTGACGAAGGAAAGGCATCGGCGCCAAAATTGACTTGTATTGTAACGATGACAGCTGACTGGGTGGCCGATTTTTCGTTTTAATGAACGTAATTTTTTTATGTCTACATATCAAAATATGTTAAAAAATCCGTGAGAATGTTCCCTCTAATTACCGAATAAATAAATAATTAAGAAAATACCGCGACAGAATCCAGTAGCCGGTCCACGGTTAGCATAGCATAATAGAAAAACATCACGCTTGGCAGCTAAGTGGGTGTAAACTCAAGCACGAAAGCCCTCGGACACACCCGAAATGTCTCATCACTCGACGAGTAACAACAGTCGTTTAGATGTAAAACAAATAAGTGAATGGCGCACTCGGGCGTAGAGTGCGTGCGAGCCAACACCGAGCATTATGCACAAGGAGATTGAAAGAAAGTACTCCACACGAGAGCGTCCAAGCCTCGCCGGAGTGCAATAAGCGACGCCCGCCGTCGGGGCCCGTTCATTAACTCTCACCTCCTCCATAAATAATCTAGCGAGCATCATTCCTGAACGCAGCACAAAAGCGCGCGTCACTGCTGCCAACGTTCCCACAACGAAGCACCACAGGGTAAACAGAAAAAAACGACCAATAAACAGTCTAGTGGCCAGTATTTAGTAACTATGTAACGATTTTGTTTTTATAACGGATGTATCAACAATAAGTTGGCGCGCTGAACTTAATGTTTGGTATCGTAACGGGAGGAGATCTTGGTACGGGGGAGCACACATCCATTTCAAAGAATAAACAGGAGGAAACGCTCTCGATGTATAAATAATAAATAAAGTGTATATTTCGCTGCGTCGGGAGCGTGCGTAGACAAAGGCTGGCCGCTCGGTGGGGCAAACAGCGAATGTTTATTCTTTCGTCATTAAGGTGGAGTGTTGACCGGGCTCGGCCTAGCGCTAATTTCAGGGAGGCACTGACTTCGCTTGTTGACTCGTCACGCGTTTGGGATCGGATTAGCGCGTTAATTGCTATCGTTCCCTGAATCATTGCAACGTTTGAATGGATTAAGAAACTGAAAGTCATTGCGACCGCTCTAAACTCAATCAGTCAAGAGTTTGATGTGACATTGTGAAAGTGTTCATGATGTTACATTTTATAAGCGTATATATAATTATATATACGCTTATAAAATGTAACATATATACAGGGTGAATTTTTCAAGTGGGCGTGGATGGCCAAATCCGAAACTATGAGGACTAGCGAAAAGGAGTCGCGGGCTCGATTTTGATGAAAACTAAAACTGTATCATTGGATTTTTGAAAAATCAATATTTCTAGCCAGGAATCGAACCTGTTGATTTTGAAAAAAAACACACACACTGTATTATTACACCATTCGATAGTGTCGCTAATAAGGATCGAATTCTGGGAAGTAATGACATACGGCAAACTAAAGGAAAGAGCTCATTTTTAACAAAATACTTTTTTTTCTTATGTTACCCACCTCATCTTCATCTGCCTAGCCTTTTCCCAACTATGTGACCCGGGGTCAGCTTCCATTCTAACCGGATGCAGCTGAATACCTCGGTATGTAAAGATGGTCACCCATCCACAGACCAACCGCGGCAAGCGTAGCATAACCTGATGAATTGACCTGTCTGGCTGTTATTATTTAGCCGGGACCGGGTTATTTTACCTACCTACTAAACCTTAACTGATTAATTGTTCAAAATGATGACCATTGTTTTCAATACATAGCTGGATTCGACGTCTCAAGGATTGTACTGTATTCAGCATTACAATATTACTGATTCCGTTAGAATATTTTGCAAAGATCGTAATAGAAATTTGAATTCAGAACATAATTTTGTGAAGGTGACTGCGCTGCGGGTGTGTTAATAAAAATATTGAGCATCATTTCGAACAAGGTACGTAATGTAGGTATGAATACTTTAAAATAAGAAGAAGTTTATTCAAATTCAATACTTTCCTTAAGTTTGCCGTATGTCATGACTTCCCAGAATTTGATCCTTATTAGAGACACTATCGAATGGTGTAATAATACAGTGTGTTTTTTTTTTCAAAATCAACAGGTTCGATACGGTTCCTGGCTAGAAATATTGATTTTTCAAAAATCCAATGATGCAGTTTTAGTTTTCATCAAAATCGAGCCCGCGACTCCTTTCAGTACTTTTCGCTATTCCTCATAGTTTAGAATTTGGCCATCCACGCCCACTTGGAAAATTCACCCTGTATATATATAAGTATATGTATGTTATAGTTAGGCACACATATGTGTGCCTAACTATAACTGTATATTTCAAATGCAATTGTAGATACAGTTTATAACATTAAGATCTAAGGCCTAATTTATTACTCTTAATTTTCTCAATGGGGTACCAGGCGGTTTCCCAAGTAGTTAGTAGGTAAATACATATATAAGTACCTACGTTTTTATCATTGTTGAAAGACCATTGTTAGAGGAAACATGGTATTAATATTAGCTTTTACGACTTCTCCATACTACTAACTTGTCATTAAACGCAGATATCGCTAGTCAATTATTCGTATCGTTAATGTGTTTGCAAGGAGTGTGACGTGCCGCCGTTTTTATTTTCCGCAATGTTGGTAGTTATTCAAATACGTAAGTGTTGCAATTTTCCTAAGAAAATTTCAACGTGGTAGAATCTCATTGGGAATTAAAAACCATCACAGGCGAAATCAAAAGGGTTATTTATACTGTATTCTTTAGCTAAATTATTTGTTGCAGGTCAAAATATGGTTTCAAAATCATCGCTACAAATGTAAGAGACAAGCGAAGGAGAAAGCGATGGCGGAGCAGAACCAACACAATCAGGTGAGTCCAGTTAAATTCATTTTGATAAACTTCTGTGCATACTTTAATTAATTAAATTAGTACAAGCTTCATGGAAATCTTTAATAGAAGTTGAATCTGGTAAGTTAGCATTAGAAAAATGTTGAGATGACGTTTGATTTCGGATTGACATTTTAACCGCACATTGTGTCACCCTATATATGTATTTATTTATATCTGTAATGTATATTATGGTGTACATGCCTAATACGAAGTCTTCTACCTATCTATCTTAAAGTTGAAGTAAGTGCCTTGCGAACGTGGGTTGTTTGCGAAACTGACATAGGTAATTACACCAAAATCTGTTTTGATTAATAACATAAAATGATGTAGGTATTCAACAGAATATCGTTTTGTTTTGGTATTTGTTCCTTGCAATTTTGTTTTGGTCTTTCAAAAATTCATTTCCGACCCCTTACAATTTTTTATCACAAAAATTCGCAAACTGATCTTCCGACGTGACATTATTAATTCATAAAACTTTACACAATGCTAATGAATAATGAATATTAACGTGTAAGCGATAATAATCGTCCGCTGACGTGACTCCAAGGGGCTGGTCCCCTGTTTGCCAAGGCGATAGACTTGCCCACTCGATAGCAATCTCCTGCTGCGCTCCTCAATGGGTAACAAAATACGGGACCCGCACTTTCCAAATCTGGCAACCCAGTGACAATTAGAATTATATTTCGCGGGAAAATAGGGCTGCCGTGCGAAATGGTTGCCTTGAGAGATATTATCTTGTGCCTTTTTAAACTGAAGATTGAAGAAACAATATGACCCAACATGATGGTGAGATTTTGATAGAACCAAGATATGACAAATGCTTCCAAACACATTTAAGTATCAAGGTACACGCGTGTTACAAAAATTGCACAAAGTGATGCGACATTTTGTCGGTTGCAAGCCTGAAGGGTCAAGACTCGCCGCAATTTAGACTCGAATTTCCGTCATAATACAATTTTCTAACGAAACGCTTTGTTCTTTTATAAAATTATAAATTATTCTTAAAAGAATTCAAAATATACGATTTACTTACGCTAACTCACATTCACAATAGTGCAGTAACCCTGTCGTGTGTAGAACATTGGCTCAATTTGCGCGGCGGGGGCGGGCGAACCGACGACCTTCTGATTGTTCGCTGGGCATCGCCGCGCGCCGCCCGCTCTACTAATGCTCATTTCCATGTTATTTTCATTATTGTGTGTTGTAGTTATTTCATTAATTTTGATATAGTTTTGTGAGAGAGATTCTCAAAACGTGTCTTTTATCAACAAAATCTTATAAAACAACTTCTGTCTGAATCAAAATCAAAAGTCATTTATTCAAACTAGGCTGAGAATCAGCACTTTTCGAACGTCAAAATTACAAAAGACAGTCCCCCAAAACACCCGCCCTTCGCCACTTCCTAGTGCTTTCGCTGGGGAGAAGAAGTGGCGGAACAAACTCCCCAGCAGCACAGCTGTCTGTTCAGTTAGAAAATAATTAATTTTATACAATACTAAGTAGGTATGCAAAGTAATTAACATTACAGGACACAGAACCTTAAATTAAATTATTTGCCATAGGTTAACTAGCCACGCCAATATACCAACAAATACAATAAACACTATACGTACTCAAGCAAAAAAAAAATTAAAAATATAACCAAAAAAAAAAAAAAACTTACTGACCAAATAAAAGCCTCCAGGTATAAAGGGCGTGACAGCTTACATATATATGCAATGCTGGGTTCTGTTTACATAGCTGTCACTTGAAGTCACAAATGATAAACTAGGACCATCGAAGTAAAATAAATAAACAAGTTATTACTACTAATAACAAAAATAAAACCATGGTCAGCAAGACGACCAGTCACCACAAGCAGCACCCGTTCACGAGCATAACGCAAAGATCAGCCATTACCCCCCTCGCCATATTTGAGAACGCACAGCCCAAAATTGTAGACACTGAAATTAATGTGAGTTTCCAACAGCGTGTAAGGAAACATTTTTAGAAACTGCTCCTCTAAACGGGTCAAGTGGGGATTCGCATGTAGATACGCACGACGACATATCAAGCTATATATGTACCTATATTTCCAGTATAAGCTGATTTCTCATTGTACAGACGCCAGCACATCAACCTACCCGAAACTGTCAAATTTTCTCAATCAACTTTGAACCTTATACTGTAGTGATAAAGTTGAAAATCTATTAAAGAAATTTGACAGATTGTAGTAGGTTGATGTGCTGGCGTCTGTACGTAAAACCTATACAATGCGAGGTCAGATAAACTGGAAATGTACCTAGGTACAGCTTGATGTGTCGTGTGTACTCGAACGCACAGATTGCAACTAGATTTTGAACGTTTTAAAAATTAAGTACGGGAATTGGTTCTTGCAAAGTAAATGTATGTACAAATTTCCACTGACTTTTCTATAACTAATATTAAGTATTTCCTCCAACAGTCATCTTCATCGCCCCGACGAGTGGCAGTTCCCGTCCTGGTGAAGGACGGGAAACCTTGCGGCTCCGGGGAGTCTTCGTCCCCAGCGCACAGCCACTGCGCCACCCCCACGTCGGGTTACTCCGCCCCGCAGCCGTCCCAGGCCGCGTGCAGCAACCCGCTCGTGTCCTCGTACCGCCAGCCCGCGGCCTATCAGCAGCAGTGCTCAGGCTACCTGCCGCTACAGGGCCGCGCCTGGTAGAAGTTCCCACAGCTTTATCACGAGACAATGTTCAAGGAAGAGATGTATTTCGATTAAGTCGAATGAATGTGGTTTTTTTTAGTGTCCTTTCAGTTAGGCTGAATTATTTTATGTCTTTGCCTTTTTTTTGGGTAGGCTGAATGTATATTTCCGTGCTGTTTTTATTTTTTTATTCATCAGTGTTGCAATTTAAAAACTATTTCCCAGAATTCGTGTTGAATGAGTTTGTGACTTTAGTTATAATTTTTTGAAATAGATAAGTTGATCTGTTTTGTCAACTCAGCAATGTAAATTATTATAAGGGAAAAACAGTTTTAGGTATACTCATTTTACTATTTTCCTTGCTTCTTTTATGTAGATATTAGGTATTTGCAAGAGAATTATTTAAAGGTTAGTTTGTATGTATGATAAAAGTCTAGAAACCACAAGTCTCCTCTAAGAACACTGTCTCTGGTGAAGCGTCGCTGGCTGCAGCTTCCAAAATGAACATTGATTAGAAAAATAGTGAAATTTTGAAAGTGTTGATGTGAAATTTGGACAAAGTCGGTAATAACCGCAGAACGGGAGGAGGGTAACGTGTAAATAATTAGAAATAGCTTTAGTTAAGCACACGTGAGGATTTGAATTGATTCTTTGTGATATTTTTTTTACTGACATTACGAACCTGAAGATAAAAATATTTTTTCTGTTTTTTTTTAGTAGAATTACGTAGTTATAACTTTTGCGTGTTTTACAAGTTAATATAAAAATGTTTTACTTTTGTAGATGTCACAGATTTTAAATAAGTAAGTGTAGGTTTAAATATTTTTCTGTTCAGGTTGCAAATAAGAGTGCCAAACTTTCAATTTCATGGTTGATGTCTCCGTTTTATACGATAAAAGCACAGTTGTTTTGCTTATTATACGTAATGAGTTTGATGGAGTATTTCACCACCTACATTGACTTTAACTTTCGTTCTCATCGGTACCTAACCTTATATGCTAAAACAGCTGCGCCCCGCGGTTTCGCTCGTAAAAGTTTCGATCCCGTGGTAATATCTGGTTAAAAAGTATTCTATGTCCTAATCCAGGTCATTGTCTACCCATGTGTCAAATTTCATTCAAATCCGTTCAGCCGTTTTAGCGTAAAAGCGTTACAAACAAAAATACCTAATATTTTCTCTTTAGAATCGTTTAGATATACGATTATATTTAGTCTAAATATTTCCATTATTTAAATTTTTTTATTTATTTGTTCGGAAGTTGCCGGGAAATTATTTTTCCTAAAAATAAAACTGTTACCTACTTACTTATTGCAATAATTACTATAATAAACGTTCTATATCTAATCAGTATTTCTTTTAAACACGGTGGTGAAAAGCTCTGCGTCAGCTGTAGGTTACATTACTGTAAATAACTGATAAAGAAGTAGCTAATTGTTGTGTGAATAGAAAATAATTTAAAAAGAGTCAGTGTTTGCGTGTGTAGATACTATCTAATGTAAATAGTTGTGATCGCTCGTAGAATGATGAGCGGGTACGGGAGACATCCCTTGTGCAATCTCTATCTATGGTATTATCTTGGTTGATGGAATAATCATTTTACAAAAAAGATAATGAACATTTGTAGTAGTACAAAAAACTAAAAATCAACATTTTGTTAAATATCTTGAAATCGCGAGTTTAAAATCTAAATCAACCAGGTCAAAACATTTTAAGATAATCTTACAAATGGTTTTTCTTACAAGAATAAAAGTATCAAACAACGAATTTATATATATACACAGGAGATTTCCATTTCAGTTTGATTTCTCTACATAATGGTTCTATTTCAGTATCTTTTTTAATTCTATTCAATAATTTATTTTTTCATAAATAGCAGCAAATATGATGATAATAATTTTTAGACCTTTCATGAATATTTTAGATCACTACTTACAATATTATTGTGTACTTAAGTCAATTTTTATTTTTTTACTAACTAAAACCTGCGAATTGCTGCAATGTAAATATTAATTAAAATTAGTGGAGATTTTTTATTGTAAATGTCGGCAACATCGCGACAAGATGGCGGATTTTCCCGCGCAATTCGACAAGGAAAATAATAGCAATAAGAATTTAATAAAAATTAGATTAATTCGTCAGTTGTAACAAAATGGAGTTGTAATTAACGTTTTTCAACTTAATTTATATGTTCTGAGAAATTAGGTCGATGTATAATTTGTAGGTTTAGGGGGAGTTAATAATTATTATTATGATAATTATAAATAATAGTATTAATGAAAAGGAATTTGTAACTATAATGAGGAAGGAGGTGTAATGAATTTCGATTTATAAAATTAATAAAATTAATGAGTTTTATTTGGACTTTCATTCGAAAACTTTCTTGAGCCCCTTTGATCCTCGAGTGGACCTCAAAATGATGGGGTCAAGTCTCACGAGATCAGACATTTATATCTAGGTAGATCACTCGTAACTCAAGTATTCGCTTCAAAGAGAAAATGCTTACATCGGGTATAAGAAATTTGCATAAGTACTTTGATAGAAATTTTTGTCTATCTATGTACCTACTTTTTATCTTGAAAATATGGGCAAATAAAAGTGGAAAGAATTTCCTGAAGCAAAATATCTGCTTTAGATTTCGGAATTGTTTTAATATACTTAAATAAAGTAAGAAAATAAGTCATTGTTAATATTAGAAGGGTGGGTAGAACAGTAGAACATTTAATTTGGTCACCATGTTCAAGACATGACCAGCGAAGGCACAATGAAAATTAAATGCCAAAAAAGACTTGTAACTAAAAGAAGGATTAGGTAAGATATCATCATCATCCACACCCCGAATTCATGCACTGCTCTACAGGGTGAAATTGAATTCATGGGTATCCTTTTAAGGGGTCATTGTAATCATCATTATGAACAACTTTTACTATGGGACCAAACCTGAAATCGCGAAAAAAAATCAGCTCTTCCCTAGATTTTGACGAGTTATGTGAACACAAATGCAAGGAACAGCTGATTTTTTTTCGCGTTTTGAGGTTTAGTCCCATAATAAAAGTTGTTCATAATGATGAGTACGATGATCCCTTAAAAGGATGCCCATGAATTCAATTTCACCCTGTATAGGAGTCCGCGTATCACTGGTCAGTTTCCCTCAGTCGTCAGTTTATTTAATTCGCCAGTTACGTTGATTAGTCAGTTTCACTGGTTCGTCAGTTTCTTGTGCCATTATTCACGCTCCTGTGCCAGCCCTATTCCAGCTTTTGCCCAGCGATGGCAACAATGTCGTCTGCCCATCTCACCGCCGGATGACCGACATCTCGTCTTCCAGTCATTGGACGCCACTCTGTCACAGCCTTAGGGTCAGTTCACACCTCGACGCGACGCGGCGCGCAGTTTTCAAGATAGCAATACAATTACAGACCTTATCTACTACACAAAAAGGTACACATCAGTGAGGAGGGCCCCGCGGCGTAGCTCGACGTAGTAGACACACAGAATTATGTACTTTTTTGTGTAGTAGGTAAGGTCTATAATTGTATTGCTATCTTGAAAACTGCGTGCCGCGTCGCGTCGCGGTGTGAACTGACCCTTACTCCACCTGCCATCACTGCGCCTTGCCAGGTGTCCTGCCCAACTCTATTTGAGTTCCACAATCTTCGTATCTCGACGTTTGGAACTCGCGGTCTATTAGCCTGGTAAGATATTTAAATATGCTTACGACTTAAATTTCTTTGGACATATAGTGTTCAACACTACTGGCTTAGAAAAAAATACAGAATTTTTATTTGGAAATTTAAATTATGACTAAAGTGAAATCACGTCTGTTCTTTTAAAATGGCAAGTAAATCTCCAGATTCACGTGATGGTCCGACATGGTGGTTGCAATTTGAGTGAAAAATTGTTTGCGCTATGACGGTCCGGTATCAAGTTAAAAAGTAATGAACCTGCGGGGTAATTGCGTAACATACTCTAAGTAGCAATGGCTTTCATTTTTACAGTTCAACAACATTCATTACATTATTTACGTTGCTGAGCAGACAACATTTTTGGAACATATGAAGCAATGGATTAGCAATATCCTTTAAAATTATTCAGATTAGGTAAGGTGCTGTACTATACGTGTCATCATCATCATCATCAGCCTATAATGTTCCCACTGCTGGGACACAGGCCTCCTCTCTGTGAGAGGGAGTGGGCCGTAATCCACCACGCGGGCCCAGTGCGGGTTGGTAGATGTCACATGTCTTTGAATTTTTGGTTCTAGGACATGCCGGTTTCCTCACGATGTTTTCCTTCACCGTTTTGAGAGCAGTGGTGATGAAATAATTTACACAAAGTAAAGCGCCTGTCTGGGTTCGAACCTACGACCTACAACTCGTAAGTCGCGGCCGATACCACTGGGCCACGACTGCTCTCACTATACGTCTATGTCTATGTATTATTTGTCGTCGTATACGCTGCAGTTAAATGTAAGAGGCTCGTGGTTAAATAATAACAGCCGCACGGGACGTGTGAAGGTTAAGCTATGCATGTCGAGGTCGGTCCGTGGATGGGTGACCATCCATTACATTTATCGACACCCATTCGTGGCTCGAAAAGCACTTTAAAGTTTAACGTGTTAAACTTTGTAGATCTTTGACAGTCGTTACCTGTAGTCAGAAGCTCGAAAATCTGGCAACCAGTCTTACCAAGGGGTACTTATTGTATTACCCATACTAACTGAGTTGTGGAGTTCAGATAGGCAGTCGTGGCAGTCGTCTCCGTGTAAAATGCTGATATTAAGCTGCATCCGGTTAGCCGGAAGTCGACCCCAATATAGTTGGAAAAAGGCTAGGCAGAGATACAGGTAGCTTGCTTGCACTTTAAACGCTTAATTTCAACGATTAACAATACAAAAACATCGCAATCTGAGTCAATCACTCCCCTCGAGCAATAAAAGTAACAAACGCTAACATCTCCCCTATTCTAAACGTAAGCTCATTCTTATTGTCTTCAATATTCCCAGATTACGCCATAATCTTTCATAACTCGTATTACAGTTTATTCCGCATGGCAACACCGACTTTGAACGTCAGTCACGGCCCGCCAAAACGAAATAATAACATGGCCGCTCGCGCCATTGAAAAAGCTCAAACTAAATCTCATTTCTCTGAAATTTAAACCCTTCGTTATTCATATAGAGAACATTTTCGCATAAACTACATATGGGGTTACATCGTTTGGATGTCGAGCAGTCATTTTGATAGAACAAAGGCGGCGTAGGGTACACGTGCGACTCGTTACGGGTCTCGCTAATAAAACGCTGGATTAAGTGAAATATACAGGTGAGGGGTCGAAATTGAAAACTATTGGCCTCTCGAACAGATTATATGAGGATATTGCTAGGATTTGTGTCTCAGGTGACGGATAGGATGAACATTCTTTTAGGATTCACACACGAGGGTCTTTCTGAGGCGGGAGTAAGAATTTGTTTTATTTTTTTTAAAAAAGCAACACGGATTTTTACGTAGTTATGTACATACTTTTTGGTAGCGGGGCTGGGAGCTCATTACCCAGATGTAGGAGTATATCCATAGACATATGTTACACTAAAGATCGTCTTAGGGGCAGCCGGCTGCCCCGTTAGCAAAGTGGTAAGTAAAAACCTTGCTAATTAGCTATTGCGCTATTCCTGTATCAAAAAGCTCAGTCACTAAAATCAGAGTCAAGGGCAGCCCTATTCATATATCAACTAGATACCTACGTAACGTGGTGTGGACTGTGGCGTGTGTGTTAGGCATTAAGTTCCCTTCAAAATGGTTGTGCTGAAAGGTGCTGACCCATACTTATGTCATGTTCGTGAACAGGCGCTGTCAGTAGTGACTGGTCATCTCTTACCTGCCACGGCTTATTTTAATTTCTGAATTGTTTTTATCTTAGGTATTTATAACGGAAGCTTTTAACATGCACGTCTTTCTTCATCGTTCTCACATGTATAATTTCAACATGAATGATGTAGGTAGTTAACATTTAGTAACTATTTTATGATTTAAAAGAGTGTCCGTGAAGTTTCTTGACTGTTCTTCTCCATAGCTACCTACCTACTACGCCCACAGAGCATGTAATTAACCTTACTATGCCTTGAAATGGGCAACTAGCATCTTTTTGACTGACCGACCCCTTGACAATTATAAAGTGCCCGTACCTACTTAATTGTTTTATTAGAAACAAATACTTTGAGTTTGACTTTTGTAAGTTAACCTGTGGAATATACAGGAAGATTTTTTTATCACCATCCAATTTTTTTACAGCAGCCTTTCTACCCATGAATATGAACAACTTTCACTATGGGACCAATTCTGAAATCACGAAAAAAAAAATCTGCTGTTTCACACATTTTACTCAAGTAGGATAGAACTTTTGTTTCGCGATTTCAGAGTTAGTCCTTTAGTGAAAGTTGTTCATATTCATGGGTAGAACACCCTGTAAAATTTGGATGGTGATAAAAAAATCTTCCTGCAAGTATAAGCAAAGGCAACGATGCGTAGGACCTTAGCCAAAAAACACTTCCAATCCCGACAGCATGTGTATTACTCGTCAACCAAGTGTATTTCCCTTCCGGATAGAACAGACGATAATAAAAGATGGCGGGAGCAGCGATTGTGAGAAGCTCCATCGATCGTCAGATAGGGCACGTGTGTGTCGTGGGCTATTGTCCAAACTGCGGGAAAGGGTAGATTTAGATAAAAATGCGAAGTTTTTTTAATTCGGAAGCGGTTGGTGTGAAAGGTGTAGTGGAGAGTTTTAGGTGTCTCACACGGTATTTTGTTTGGTAAAAGATATCCAAGATCAGATTATATCAGTCGAAAAAGGTGAGGATGGCAGCACGAGCTTTGACTTTTACCGGAAGGACTGACCGAGATTAGGAGCGTTCAGAAGAGTGTGGAAAAGGGAGCAAAGGCATGAAATAGAATGTTATAGATGGACAGGTGAGAAGGTAGTCTGAAACTAACGTAACTTAAATTTTCTCAAAAGATTTTGAATGGTTCAATGAACGCATGATAGGGAGTTATGTCGGGCGACATTCTTTGTATCAAGGATGTCACAGATTGTCAGGGATATAAACAGTGTATCTATGAGAGTTTCGCTCTCTTGCAGTACCTACCGGGATCATTAAAAGACATAGGTATCTAGCTTACCTAGCTATATTTATTTTAGGTTATTATTCCTTTCATAAAACTACTTATTTTACATTGTGACGGCCCCTGTCAGCTTTCTGAGCTGACTCTAATCTTTTCTGAAAATGAAAAACAATAACAATGGTTTATTATTTTAACAAGTAGCTATTGGAGCCTCCTTTTAAGCTGATAAGCCTGTGTTAGAAGAGTCCGCTAAACATGACGTCATCAACTAGAATATTCGGGAAAGTTACATGGGAAAGCCATGCAGGCTAAAACACCTACATAATTGAAGATAAAAATAAATCTTTCGCATCGCTTACATAAAGCTGCAGTCAGATCGTTCCAAGATTTATGTCTACAACTCATCAAAATCGCTTTAAAAAAAGTATATTCATGCAAAAAGTCCCCAATGAAAACAAGCCAAGGTTTCCCCCATTTCTCCCTCGCTGAAATACCGCGTATTGTGCGTTGGTACGCGATCTGTAAACAAATTTGTGAATATTATTCGTATTTATAGTACCCCATGAATACGGAAAGGGGTGAGACACCATTACGCCTTAAGATTCCCCATTCATGGGGTTGAGGAGGCCGTCTTACTTGAAATACATGGGGAGGGCTCATGTAGGTATAATTGCTGTAATTATTGTGTTCAGGTATTTTATTGAGGTAGTTATGTGTTTTCAATGAAGGGAAATGATATCTATAGGGACTACAGGAAATTAGGAATCTTAATAATGCACACATTTGTCATTTGTTTTGTTTTTTCTGAAGACAAGGTATCTAAGGGTTAACTTATAAACGATGACACAGACGATGATTAAAGTTAAGTGACGTTCAAACGTCAAAAATGTATGGGGTTAAACAGTCGCTAATCACTATTTAACTTTAAACCAACGATTATGAATAAAAAGGGGTTTTTGTTTAGGCTTGGGCGAAAAATCTATGAAATACCTACCTAGGCTATACTTATCTAACTGTAGCCTACATTAAGTTATATTTTGTACCTAAGCCAAGGCGAAATTCACTCTTTACGCGAAATTACCCTCTTTCAAAACCCTCTTTTACAGTGCCTACCTATAGGTACTTAAGTAGATAGTCTGCCGACCTGTAGATAACAGGTCATGTCTAACGCAATAAGCAAAGTATTGATAAATTATTGTGTTCTAAGATTTTATATATCTTGCCAAGGCTCACATTGTGGAAAGACTGCTACTTTAGTTTATGGTCAGCATATCAAGGACAATAATAATTATAGTCTGATTTACATTTTGATAGAGCTAAGTATAAGGTAATAATTTTCCGAATCTCAATGAAGCGAGGCACGTGAACTTTTTGTAATATCTTCACAAAACATTGGCGACGGTTTCGTTGGTGGCAGGAGCGCGCGGAGGTCGAGAGCGGGCCTGACTAATTAGAACAAAAAACGCGGGAAAACACAAGTACGCTTGACAGTGAGTCAGAGACAAAGAGCGCGCAGTTTTCCAACAAAAAGGTTTTATACCCCCCACTTGAACATTGTGCAAATACCAACTCTTTGTATGAGGTCGTAAAGTTGAATTTGGAAATAGGGTCTTAACATTGACCGGAACATTTATTTTTCGGAAACTTTGAATTTGCAACGCCCTTTCTCGTTTCTCTCCCAAAGAAAACCAGACTCTATGTCACTGCAGTAAACCTTTATTTGGCTTGGAACATAGCTGTTTCTATGTCATTTATAGCTGTCTACGGCTGCGTAGAGAAGCGCCATCGCGTCGATTGTCTCTGGCACGTTCGGGCAAAGAGGCCACAATCGATAGAGCACGGGCGTGCGTTGTAATGAATTTATTAGAGAACCTAGTATTTTGACGAGGTTATTCCGTTGTTTTATTTTTATGCGACTGCCGAAGTAGGATACGTCAAGACTTTGAGAGCACTATTTGATTCAGAACCGGGTTTATGAGTTATTTATTACTGTATCGATTTAGGACGATGCTAGATGTTCTTTAAATTATTTGATTTACGTTTCTGACTAGATCTAATTAGTCAGTAGGTTCTGCCCTACATAAAATTAGTATCATGTTCTGCTTTAGGTAGGTAAGTATTTATGTTGAGCTCAGGTTTTGTAACGGTGTAAGCACGACAGTATGTAACTGAGGGCTGAAAAATTAATTGATACAATGTTGAGGTGGTTTTAGAGTCCTCCTGCTTTTCTATACACCTGAGGGCCTTAGAAATATGTAATATACCGACGGCGAAGTGCCAATACTTCTATCTGATTTTTTTATAGTACCTACTTAATTTATTTTTATGGTTTTAAAAAATTAAAGATCAAATTCGCATGGTCTAGTAATACTACATTTTTTAATAGCAAGTATTGCAACAGCGTATCTAAATGTGTTATCGTCGGCAATTACTTAGAAGTTATTGTTACATCGCTATCCTACTCGTAAAAAAAAAAAACAAAAGAGGCACTTCCGTATTTCATTAGCATTTAGGTAAGTATTACGAAAGATTCTGTAGCTGTTCGGAATCGTGAAAATGCGAAAGGTGTTTGCCAATAAGGAATTTATGATCCCGGAAAACGGAGTCCCCTTCACACGGGCAGTCTGGTACATAACAACAGCACATAATACACAGTGTGAACAGTTCACACATTCACAGGTCGTGGCCGGTGTGCCTCGGTGGCGCGCACCTCGTTATCTCGCCCGCCTGTCTGTCACGACCACCGCTGCGATCAGACTTCGGTTGCTGGTTCCGCAGGGTCGGACGGAATTTTTGGTGTGAAGTTATTGGGGATTTATTATACGGAAAAAAATGGCCCAAATAGTTCCTTAAATCAAGTAAGTACGTTTTTAGGTACTCAAACTCAAAGCATTTATTTTAAACTAGCTACGCCCCGCAGTTTCACCCGCATAAGTTTTGATCCCGGGGAATATCGGGATAAAAATTAGCCTATATGTTAATCCAGGGTGTCAGCTACCTCCATACAAAATTTTATCAAAATTGGTCCAGCCGTTTGAGCGTGAAGAAGTAACAAACATATAAACAAACACACACACACACACTCACAAACTTTCGCCTTTATAATATTAGTGTGATAATCCAATTAAGTACAGGCACTTTTGAATTGTCAAGGGGTCGGTCAGTCAGAAAGATGAAGCTAGTTGCCCATTCCAAATTGTAGTAAGTTCCTATAAAGAAGAACCGACAAGAAAGGCCACGGACAGTACACTCTTACGGTATACCTAGATATAGTTCTATTTATATTTCTAGTTGGTGGTCAGATTCGAGGCATTTTAATTGTTATGCCGCTATTACCTAGGCTGTTTATTGCCTCGAATAATTGGCAGGTGACCTACAACGGAAACGTTCAAAACTTTTGTTTGATTCTAATGAATATAGTTGAAGATTTCTCTCCTATTTGTCTCAAGGCATAGGCAATAGAAAACACCAAAAGTAGGAAAGAGAAGAAGGGTGAAGGAATGACCCCCTCGACCCCCCCCCCCCCTTCCTCCATTCGTAGTATTCTGAAGTTTCTGCCTTCCCTTATGGGCAGAAGGCATAAAGAAGAATGGCAGGACTCCATGTAGGTAATTTGGGTGGGTGGGGTTTTAGGGCATTTAAACTTCGCGTAGGTTTTCATTCATGAACGCGTCTGAAATTAAGCGACACTAGCATAGGCTCTATTCACAATCACTCGATACGCTTCCGTACCGTATCGAACATCAATCAATTTATCGTAGATATACCTAATATGAGTCCTCTATCTAAGCGCTGTTCACAAGTCCAAAACCCGAGAATTTTGTCAGTTTAACCTTTTGAACGCCATTGTCACATATATGTGACAAACGAAATCTTACCCTGAACGCCAACGTCACAAATATATGACAAAATACCATATACATTTCTATGCAAAATACACATCGCACGGGTCGCACCATATTATGAAAGAAACAATTCAATCATTACTTTTGTGTGTTTTTATTTATATATAATTTAAAAGTTTAAGCTTCCGTCTAAATTGTATTGGATGAAACTAATATGAATAAACCACCAATATCGAGAAATTTGTTGTTTTAAGTGTGTGTGTGTGTTGTTTTGTTAAAGTGGCCTGGCGTCAGGGGTACGGCGATACGTTTATAACTACTCTGGCGTTCAAAAGGTTAAATCAAATAGACGACCGCTATTTTTCCGACAGCTGTTTGCTCTCGGGGGCAAGGCAAACCAGGTTACCAAAATGTGTCATTTTCGAAACGATAGCCTGTCGGATGGTTGTGAATAACTGTGCAGAACTGCCATTCTTCCTTATGTATGTATGTAAGCAATGGATCATCATCATCCACAGCTCGACTTCACCCCCTGCTGGGCAAAGGCCTCTCTTTTCTTGCGCCAATCCCCTCGCTCCTGTGTCAGCCTCATCCAGGTTTTGCCCGCGATGGCTACAATGTCGTCTGCCCATCTCGCCACCGGACAATCGACATCAAGTCTTCCAGTCCTTGGACGCCATTCTGACACGGGCTTACTCCACCTATCATCACTGCGACTTGCCAAGTGTTGTTTTGGGATGCATGAAGAAGCCTCCTCGTGTGGCGCAGTTTGTTCCGCCAGTTACTCAACTGAACCGAGCGCTTGGCGCAACCTGAACAGTCACACCCAACACCTTATTTGACTGGCCAATTCTTCCCTTGCTAACGCCCGCCTGGTTTGCGACCAACCGCCCACCGGAGTTCGGCGTCAAGCTGCCTGCTGTGTTTCGTCGATGCGTGGGAGTTCCAGTGCCTTAGGCATCTTCTGGGCACGCTCGTTCTATCATAGACCTCATCCATCACTTTCCATCAGGCGTGATCGAGGTCAAGGGCGGGTCCATTCAGCAATAAAAAAAATAAAAAGATGTCCTGCTCAACTCCATTTACGCTTTCCAATACCGGAGTCAGTCCGTCTTCATATCTCGACAATGAATAATATTGTAAAATGAAATGGTTTTTCGGATTGCCCCACGCATCTCCACTTCGCCGTCGATCCGTCGATCGCACAGCGATGACTCTGCAAATTGTTCGAATGTTCAATAATTCTTCTTTTATTTTAGTCCATTCTGTATCGAACGTTATTTTGACAACCCTCCAAGCGATGACAGGTGGCGTCAATATACTTGATAAAGGTGCATTCATATTTGTTGGAAATAATTAGGAGACTGTTCGAGAGATTACTGGGAAGATGAACAGACTTAGAAGGAACCATAGATATAAGAAATTTATATAGGTATCTTACATATCTATAGAAGGAACAATCATAAAACGTGAGCTGAAAGTCTTTGGCTTATGAGTAGTTATGATTATGAGGTCAGAAAAGCACATAATCAGCAGTTAAGTAGGTTAGATACGCTTTCCAGCAAAATAGTTAAATAAGTAGGGTACGGTCAGTCGAACTAAAATCAATTAACACTGATACTGTAACATTATACAAAGTGTAAAAAAATTAACCTTAAAAACTTTAAGAGGTGCTTTAGACCATCGAACTGAACAACTTTCACTATGGGACCAACTCCGAAATCACGAAAAAAAAATCAGCTGTTTCATACAAAAGTTCAATACCTACTCGGCCAAAATGTATGAAACAGCTGATTTATTTTTCGTGCTTTCAGAGTTAGTCCCATAGTGAAAGTTGTTCAGTTCGATGGTCTAAAGCACCTCTTAAAGTTTTTAAGGTTAATTTTTTTACACCTTATATAGACACAAAATAATAAAAATTAGTTCCCTACATTTATGAAACCTAAATTAATTTAAAAAATAAAAACTTTCCTATATAATTTGATCTGGTGTTTTAAAATAAATGAGGAGGTTATGATTATAAAATAAGAAAAGATTTAGCAATATCTAATATGAACACACCTTAACATTTTTTAGAGCGCTCATTATAACAATTCATATCATTATGTTTTAATGAATCTAATAACAAAATTAAATGTAGCTATGTTTGTTTTGATTTTATATCAAGAACTTTGTCTATGGTACCTATACAATGTCTAATTTTTTTATTGAATTCTATTTAGTCCATTCAATAAATCACCCATAAGGAGTTGTAGAGTGCGTGAGCAAGGCCCTAAGCAATTACTTCAGAAAATTGTTCAGGGTGCTTAGAGAGTTAACATACTAAAAGTCCTGACATCTAGGGGGTGAGGCGGAGTGGGGGGAGGGGGTTAAAGTTCCCATTTTTCAGTTTTTCGCTAATATCTTTAAAACGGTATGTTTTAGAGAAAAGAAGTTTTCTGCTCAATGAAAGCTTATAAAATTTCCTACAACTTTAGTCTTATACACTTTTTCGAAATACTACCCATTTTTTACATATACATTCTAAAATAGTGAAAATTTTCGAAAAAACTACCGTTATGAATCTCTACCTGTTGCCTGCTACTTTGTTTGCGTTATTTCGGGATAAAAGTAGCCTTTAATCATAACGAATTTCATCCAAATCGGTTCAGCCTTTGAGTAATCAAAACTTGTATCTTTGCTTGGAGAGTATTTATACCATTTATATATACTAGCTCATATTTAACATTCGGTAATGCTTGTCACATCACACTAAATGAACTCCATTTTCACTTTCTTCGGAGCACGATACTCGAACACTGGTGAAAATTTGGAAAAAGTGTATAAGACAAGTGTAGATAAAAGTTTTGATATCCCAACGGCTGTACAGATTTGGATAAAATTTAGTCAATTGATATAGTAGGAGTTGATTTAAGATATAAGATACTTTTTATCCCCAAATAACGTGAAGGAAGTAGTATACAAAAGGTAGTGTTCAATTCAAGTAGTTTTTCAATTTTCACTTTTCCGGAATGTGTAGTTCGAAAATAGGTAGGAATGTGAAAAAGTGCATAAGATAAAAGTTGTACATAATTTTATAAGCTTTCATTGCGTAGAAGACTTTTTATCTCCATAACGCACCGTTTAAAAGATATTAGCGAAAAACTGAAAAATGGGAACTTTAACCCCCTCCCCCCACTCCGCCTCACCCCCTAGATGTCAGGACTTTTAGTATGTTAACTCTCTAAGCACCCTGAACAATTTTCTGAAGTAATTGCTTAGGGCCTTGCTCACGCACTCTACAATCTCTTTGTTGGATGGACTAATTGTTATTGCAGCCTACATTATTTTGCAAGTCGTTTCAATTAAAGGTCAATATTGTGGCTTCTCTTTTGATTTCTGCTAAACTCTAGTCTACCATTTTTTCCATTATATATAACGGCATTACGATGGCTGTTCAATCAATTTATGTGTGTGTTGTCTACTAACTGACTGCATTCTGAAATCAACATTTTTTTATCTCTATCTATACATTTTATAAACTAAACTCACTTTTCGAGTCTGTGTGTGTCACCGCATTGTTCTCCTAAACTACGCAATGGATTTTAATGCTGTTTTTACCATCACTTTGAGAATTTATTCCGGAAGGTTTATGTTGTACTTACTTATGTTTTTTTACATTAGTTATTTAACTAACACATAATAAAGAAATATGGTTGTTTTGTCTTGTTTTAAAAACCGTGCAAAGCTGGGGCTGGTTGCTAGTTAGGAAGAAGAAATTGGTTTAGGTAAGCTTAGCATAGATACCAATGATCAATTAGGGTAGGTTCTCTACCTAATTATTAATGAGTAGGTAAGATAACGGCAGAGAAACAGACCTACCTACATAATTTATAAGTACTTAGGTAGGTACCTTCTTTACGTAGGTATTTTCTTACAGCATAACCTATTTACAAAGGTCTCCAAAATTGTGTAGCGTCCTCGACGCCGTTAGGTATTTTACGTACGGCTCTTGATACCTAGGTACTCCAGTTAACAACAAAGAGAACGGACATAAAGGATTACTTTTAAAGGCAAAGGCATGTCGACTTTCATCCTCTCGAGGGAAAATGGCGCGCGATCTGACAGCTGAGAGGTTTTGGCGCGCTTTCATTTGTACGATTGTTGCCCGCTAATGGCGCGCACCGAAACAATGGGGAAATATCGCGATCTTTGCACACAAAGGACATTTACGTTTGATGTCGAACGCCATTGTGGTTATATGTATGAATCGGGTTAACGGTCTCCATTGGCGCTTTATTTTTTATTTTGAAATGCTTTCTCGATAAGAGAATTGTGCGTTACAGTGCCTCTAAGTAGGTAAGTTATGAATCAGGCAAAATCTCCAAGTATGTACGCAAGACAGATTTGTCAAGTCTGAAAGTCAAAAAGCCATTTTGAAACCAAATACGGAGCTAATTTGCTAGCAAAACTACACAGATATACAGGGCGAATTTTCCAAGTGGGCGTGGATGGCCAAATTCTAAACTATAAGGTATAGCGAAAAGTACTCAAAGGAGTCGCGGGCTCGATTTTGATAAAAACTAAAACTGCATCATTGGATTTTTGAAAAATCAATATTTCTAGCCAGGAATCGAACCAGTTGATTTTGAAAAAAAAAACACACACTGTATTATTACACCATTCGATAGTGTCCCTAATAAGGATCAAATTCTGGGAAGTAATGACATACGGCAAACTTAAGGAAAATGTTGAATCTTAATAAATTGCTTCTTATTTTAAAGTACCTATTCATACCTACATTACGTATGTTCGTTGGTCGAAATGATGCTCAATATTTTTATTAACACACCAGCAGCGCAGTTACCTTCACAACATTATGTTCTAAATTCAAATTTCTATTACGATCTTTGGAAAATATTCTAATGGAATCAATAATATTGTAATGCTGAATGCAGTACACAATCCTTGAGACGTCGAATCCAGCTATGTATTGAAAACAATGGTCATCATTATGAACAATTAATCAGTTAAGGTTTAATAGGTAGGTAAAGGTAACATAACCCGGGCCCGGGTAAATAATAACAGCCGCACAGGTCAATTCATTAGGTTAAGCTACGCTTGCCGCAGTTGGTCTGTGGATGGGTGACCATCTTTACATACCGAGACCCCTCCGTGGCTCGGAAAGCACGTTAACTATTATCTTTGACAGTCGTTGCGGGTAGTCAGAAGCTCGAAAGTCTGACAACCAGTCTTACCAAGGGGTATCGTATTACCCAGTTATTGGGTTGTGGAGGTCAGATAGGCAGTCGTTCCATGTAAAATACTGGTATTCAGCTGCATCCTGTTAGACTGGAAGCCGACCCTAACATAGTTGGGAAAAGGCTAGGCAGATATCATCATCCATGTTACCTTACCTACCTCATCATTGAGGTAGGTAACGCAAGAGAAATAAAAAAGTATTTTGTTAAAAATGAGCTCTTTCCTTTAGTTTGCCGTATGTCATTACTTTCCAGAATTTGATCCTTATTAGGGACACTGTCTAATGGTGTAATAATACAGCGTGTGTTTTTTTTTTTCAAAATCAACAGGTTCGATTCCTGGCTAGAAATATTGACTTTTCAAAAATCCAATGATGCAGTTTTAGTTTTCATCAAAATCGAGCCCGCGACTCGTTTGAGCACTTTTCGCTATTCCTCATAGTTTAGGATTTGGCCATCCACGCCCACTTGAAAAATTCACCCTGCATATGGGTGTCGATATCTATTTGATAGGCACGAAAAATAAATAGAATTTTCAGATTAGTTTTCGAGTTTCTTTTAGTTTCAAGCTTCTTCTTTCTAGTTTTTGCAATGCTTTGTTGATCTTGTGCTCACAAGGGTCACTGCTGAGTGCAGGCAAAGTTGTTTTGGGTTTTCCATTTGGGTAATCTCGGTAGTCTGAAGTCTGTAAACATTAAACTTGTGGTGCAGCGTCAATAAACGTTTGTATGTAGGTCAAATATTATAATAATGAAGCAAATAATTATACCTACAGTACAGTTATGTAGGTAGGTACTAGCGCTCGCCGAAATCGGTTGTTTTATTTACATGATTCACAATACCTAATGAACACGTACACAGTAGGTACACTCACATCTGGTGACCCCGATATCGAACAATACTAACATACGCCGCGATTTGAAATGTGTTTCTCGTGATTTTCCCGTGTCGTGATAACTGCACTGCACAGCCTTATCAGCATTCCACAAGCGGATCTCCCTGGTTTGGTTTCAAGAGGCACATAGTTATCGAAGACAGAACTTAAGCAGAGATTGTGGAAGTGGGACTTCAGCATGCGGAATGACAGACGTCGGTCAGGCCGAAATTGCAGCACTAGGAATATCCTCGAAGATACCGGATTTTTGGACCGAGATGCCCAGAGTGTGGTTCACTCAGTTTGAGACAATGATGACTCCCCAAAAACAGGGCGACGAAGCAAAATACGGCGTCGTGCTTTCCAAGCTCGGCAAGGACGCAGTAAGTCAAGTGGCCGACATAATAATGTCACCCCCTATCACTAATAAATATGGTGCCATTAAGGAAAGACTCCTAGCCGTGTACGAAGAGTCAGAGGAGCGACAGTTCCAAAAGCTGGTCAGTGAAGTGGAATTAGGCGACCAAAAACCGTCGTAACTGTAGAGATGAATGAGGTAATTGGCACGTAGGTACCTATGAGTCAGGTGGCCGATAAAACCCTGCACAGCCTGTGGTTGTCAAGACTCCCTGACCACGTTCAAGCAGTGTTAATGGTCAGTCAAGATCAGAAACTCGACAACCTCGCCGCTATAGCAGACAAGATTTTGGAAGGAAGATCAGGGGAAGTGGGGCTGTGTGTGGGGCTGTAAACTTACAAACTTTTTATAATTGGTATTCTCATATTTCGCGAGCCAATTGCCACGAACTGGGAACCAATCCAGACACTTCAGGCGAAATCACCTGGATAGCCCGCGAAATTTAAATTTTCTTAGGTTTTTTTTTGCAGGTTGTTTGCTTATTACATTAACAAATATTAAGACAACTCTCTTAGTTTATATTATCAATCATGCATGACATTTGACGTCAATCAAACTGAGGGAGTCGTATTGCATTGTATTTTGCAGGCTATCTTAGCACATCACACATAAAGACATATAATAAAACATAGTAACCCAGAGATAAACAAACCCTCAAAACAACCCAATTTCTTTTTAACATCTTTATAATTACCTACCGACGTTTTTAACCGTTTTTATTTAGCACAATGTAACTACACACACATAGACTCAACATACACATAGCTAGCTGTTATTGAAAAACACAACGGTGTTCATTGTAGCTCATTACATGAGTACATGCGTTGGCACCTCAGCACATGCCATAATTGTCGTCCTGCAACAGCCGGGTGAATGGGCTCTCGAGACGAGGACGGGGGGAGATTACGAAACAATGGATTTTTCCAAAATACATAATAATTCACAGCGTCAAATGAGGCAGCTTTTTGTGTGAGCTTAGAGATCCTTGGTGATGTGTGTGGGGCTTGAAACTTTTCTTTTTATTAGCACGTGCAGGCAGTTTTCATGACTAAGTTTTTTTTTTTGTCGTTTTAGAGGAAGCTATTCTGATAAGCCATTTTCTCAGTTTGTACCTAATGAAAAGCGGCTTTCAAAAGTACCTAAGGGCTACGAGTACCTATACCTGGTTATAGGAAACCGTATGAAATGTTTTAATAACTAATAGGTAGGATAATCAAACAATCAATGCCTACTTTTCAACTTAATTATGTAAGGATATTGGCTTAAAAAAGCAGTTTATTGAAATAGTTCTTTTATTTTGCAAAATATCAAATCGGGACACATCTCTGTACCTACCTATAAGTATACGGAACCTCGATCAATTTTGTCAAAACTACAGCAACACATGGGTGGATTTTTGAGATTTTTTTGGGTCCGTGCTCGAGTGGAGTACTTGAGCCTCGACCGCTGCGCCGCGCGAATTATTAAAAAGTAAAAAAATAAAAATATATGACCCTTGAAAGTGAGGTCGCCTGTGAAATATAACATGCCAGCTTTCTCGCGGACAAATGATTAGGAATTATGAATTTACATTGATAATCATGAATACAGTTAAAATTGACACACCAGGCTCGAAATGACTGGGTAGGTAAACCTGTGTATACCTAATAATACCTATTATACAAGGTGAAATTGAAAACATGCGACAAATCGAAATGGGAGATTGTACTCATCATTATGAACAACTTTTCCTATGGGATCAAACCTGAAATCGCGAAAAAAAAAATCAGCAGTCCCCTACATTTATGTTCGCATAACTCGTCAAAATGTAGGGAACTGCAGATTTTTTTTTCGCGATTTCAGGTTTGGTCCCATAGTAAAAGTTGTTCATAATGATGAGTACAATCTCCAATTTCGATTTGTCGCATGTTTTCAATTTCAGCCTGTATTTACATAGGTACCTACATAAACTCACACCTTCCCATGGGGGTAAGCAGAAACTACAAACCGCGACCTGCTATAATCCTTATTACATAGGTACATATCTACTCCGTTTGCCTCTCTTTTGCCAGTGTTTAATTTTAATCCAATATAAAATAGGTTCCTGCAGAAACTGAATACTAGGTACACGAAAATACCTGCTGAAAAGAAAAGTAGGTATATTTTAATGGGGTGCAACTCTACGCTTCTTATAGTGCAGGCGTCAAACTGTTTATAGGTTCTTTCATTCATACAAACTTCTTATCACACTAATCACACTATATCACACTAATATTATAAAGGCGAAAGTTTGTGAGTG
Source organism: Amphipoea lucens (assembly GCA_947508005.1). Lineage (NCBI taxonomy): Eukaryota > Metazoa > Arthropoda > Insecta > Lepidoptera > Noctuidae > Amphipoea > Amphipoea lucens. The sequence continues at coordinate 1,201,584 of OX382373.1, read as the reverse complement.
TGTGTGTGTGTGTTTATATGTTTGTTACTTCTTCACGCTCAAACGGCTGGACCAATGTTGATGAAATTTGGTATAGAGATAGCTTGAGTCCCGGGAAAGGACAGGGTACTTTTTATCCCGATATTCCCACGGGATCGAGACTTATGCGGGTAAAACCGCGGGGCGCAGCTAGTTTGCAATAAAATAAAACAAAAGTTCTGTTCAGCTGTGATATCAGTCCTAATAGCAAAACCAGAAACTTTTAATCAAAACAATATGCACCATGTTTAGAGACACCTAAATATTTTTTCAAGAACCATTAGCTTGAATCCAAATACTCGAAAAACTTTAAAAAAAAAACGTACCTATCAAATCATTAATCATGATATCTTTTACTAAAACAACTTTTTGAAAACCGGTAGTTGAGCACAAAAGCGCGGAATGAGTTATATCTCCCCTCCATGTCTAACCAACCGCATAACAAATGAATTAGGCGAAATAATACAAAAAAAAAAAAATATACAATAGCTTTTTCAAACCGGTTGTGGGCGAATTTGTTACTAAAATGTAGCAACATCTGTCTAGAGGGGAGACGATGACATCCTTATTTCAAAACTGTGTCTTCTACGTTTACCAATATACCACTCTAACTATTCAGCATAAGATCCAAAATCAAACGACCAAATGCAAGTTTTACAACATTTTCAACCAAGAAGGTTCGAGTTAACGCCATTACTGTCAAATTGTAAGCCAATCACCGCCGAATAGCTCCGACCAATCAGAGAGACGCACAGCGCGTGTTCCGAATGTAAAATTTGGGGGAAACTGTGCCGTTAGTGAGTTTTTGTGTTGACTCGGCGAGAATTAATTTGTTTTTGGGTGAATGAACATGGGTTAGATGTTAAATACCCACATCTGTTTGTTATTCTATCTACTGTGATTAACTTTAGATACGGTTTCATGTATTTACATTAGTCTGCCCGTGCCCAGGAGGGTTTGTTGGTATTGTGAATTTGGTACAGTATCTAGCTATGATACGGTGATAGGTACCTATTATTATAGTAGCAGTAGAGCTCCTACTTAGAACTGCGCAGGCCATGTCTACCGCATGACAAACTGTGGGCCCAAATAGCACACAACTGAGCCCTGATTCACAACCATACGACAGGCTATCGTATCGAAAACCTGACATTTCGATAACCTGATTTGACTTGCCCTCAACAGCTAATAGGTAGCAACACAAACAAAACAACACAATTACAAAATTTTCGGGTTTTGGACTTGTGAACAGCATTGAGAAGACTCCTACGATAACAATGATTAATGTTCGATACGATACGGAAGCATATCGAGTGTTTGTGAATAAGGGGGCTGGTGCCATAAGATAGTGAGGCGGGGTTGCGGAAGACCACGTAGAAGATGGTGGGACGAGCTGGATATAGGTTCCGTCAAAACTGGAAGAAGTACGCGCGGGCTCGCGAAATATGGAAGGAGTGGAGGAGGGAGGCCTTTGCCCAGGAGTGGGACAGCACAGGCTATTGAAAAGAAAAGGAAAGCTAGCGTAGAGGCTTTTCCGGAAACTACTGACATGTTAATTTTTGCCAGCAAGCAACACTGCTGATTTCTGGTTTGAAGGAGCAGGTGAAAAATTAGTGTAACCTAAAGATCAGCCGATCTTTTCTATAAAAAATTTACCGGAGGTGAGATGAGTTTGAAGTGAACTGTCAATGTTGGCAATCTCAAACATGTGCAATGTCAGCTCACTTCTCCTAAGATTTCAAGCTGAGATTTTTGCAGAATAGACTGGCTGTAGTAGTTAGATTATATAAGGACTTGAAAGTAGTCTGACACTGACTTTTTATTTAAATAGGTAGGTACCTACCTAATCTAAAAAGTCACTGAAAATTCATCACATGCAAGTTTAAAAAAATAAGTAGATATTAGGTATCTACTTATTTTTTTACCTAGCTACCTTTCAGTAACCTACTAAAATATAGGTAAGTTTGATTCCCAAAAGGTTAAGGTTATGTTTAACAGCAAAACTTTTGTGGTCTCAGTTTAAATCCTTGCAGGACACCTAAGTCTCGTTGCTATTGAAACGATGTAAAGACTGCTAAAAGTCAACCCAATCCTAAAAGCGTTTGCATGATTTATAGTATTGCCTCGTGTCTCTTGTCTATCTACGAGTATATCTAGGTATATAGGTACGAGTATACTATACTAATAAATAAAGCTAAAGTTTTTTTGTTTGTTTGAACGACCTAATCTCTGGAACCATCATTTCAAAAAAATATTTTTGCATTTGGTAGCCCAATTTTTGATTAAGGCTATAAGGCTACCTAACATCACGCCAGGGCCAAACGGAGCCGAGCAAAAACAGAAAAAAGTCAGAAAGTACGCTGAGCGAAAACGAAGTAGGTAATAGCGAGGGCAGGCGATGCGACTCGATGGGATGGGTCGGGGGAACAAATAATTTCACGCGGACGAAGTCACGGACAGAAGCTAGTGTTGAATAATTTCTGATGTTAGAAACATGAACTGTAACTTCCTATAGGGACCTTTAACGCTATACTCAAGAAGAGACTAGCATTTTAAAACAAATGTTTTATATCTACCTTGTAAAATGTAGATACCTATAGCATGCCTATAGCTTCTATAAGTAGGTAAGTATGTCAGTGGTACCATTTATAATATGTGTTTTCATAAAGACGAAATGCTTTCTCTATTCGTATCAAAGTGAGCAGACACCTGACTGAACAAAACAAAACTAGTATTTCGCATGCAATTTTTACCCCAACCATCGGAATGTAACAAATCAGTCCACAGACCGCCCATATGTCCACATTCTCACACACATCACCTATGAACCGGAAACCTTATACCTCTGCTCATTTCCCATAAACTCGCCAAGATCTAGAATGTTCATTTTACCATGAACTAATGTGTCAAAGGTTTGTCTTTTGTCGTTCGTACTAATGACGCGGGGGGACCGGCACGGCCAGCGTGACGCCGCGCGACCCGCGGCGCTCGCGTGACTCTGAAACGCATCACGCTGCGCAGACGCAGCATGCTTCCGAATTCAAAATTCAAATTCCGTTTGACAGATGACTTTTGATTTCCGAGTCTTGAGAATTTGAGTGGCGTTTCTAAGTCGGCGGAGTGTGAATGAGCAATTCCCGTTTTGATGGGAATTTGACGGATCGCATTGTTATGTGAGAGAGAAGGTCAAGTGGCCGCGATTCGCTTGACTTTGACTCGGCAGATTGTTCCGCGCCTGTGTGAACGTGACTCTTTGAGTGTGCAGATCCTGTCAAAAACCATTAGTAGTTCACAGTTCAATAATTTTTTGGTTTCTTATGGCATGGGACTTTTGCTTTCTTTTCTACATCAGTAGGCCCTTTTATAGCAAATCACAGAAGGTAGGTATTGACCAATTTAATATTGATTGGTAAATAAGCATGGGACAGATCAAGATTTTATGGAATAAATGAAGATCTGAATCACTGATATTTTGTATCTTGCAAATGGCAATGTATGCCAATGTTAGCTGGAGAAGATGAACCTTTAGGCAGTGATCTCGTAGTGTGGGATGCATCCCAGTCCCACGCGGTACCATTTTCAATGTAGAGGGCCCGATGTATGGTGATCACCTATTAGAAATGAGAGATACATTTTACTTCATACCTATTGTATCCAATGAATACCTTTATTTTAATTTTTGAATTAAGTACCTTTTTTCAGATAGAAGCGTCCAGCTATATCATGCTTAAAAGGTTACATGCTATTGAAAGACCTAAAAGCATTTTCCGTGCACCTTTTTCTTTGGTAACTTTTCTTTACTTACCCTCAAAAATTACCCAATGAAAAAACTAATAACTTCAAACATAATAAAACCAGCATTAGCGAACTAAACGCAATGAATTATTTACAGTCCATTACATGCTCCCTGGACAAAAAAATCTTAAAAAATCGCCGTTAACTTCATTCATACTTCAAGAGGCTCCTTTCATTGCCTACCTTCGATTGTGAAAGAATAAAAAAAAACTATTGATCGCACACAAACGCGCGCCACTTGAAAATCTTTTGTCCGCCATATTGGAAAACGTTTTGACATGTGCACTAACGTGTTTTAATTTATTTATGCGTTTATTTTCTACGCTTAATGTTGTGATCTCAGTAGTAACCAGTATTTCTCAATACGTAGGTACAGTAGTATCTGTAAAAACGTGTAGCAAGCTAGCAAGGCTGATATCACAATTTACTCACAGGCTCACTACCTATCAATCAAAAAACAACCGACTTCAAAAAAAACACTACAAAGAGAAAAATAACTTTAATTTCGGAAGTCGGTGTCGTTTGTTCCGCATTTTCGTTTTTTGACACCGACTTCCGAAATTAAAGTTATTTTTCACTTTGTAGTGTTTTTTTTGAAGTCGGTTGTTTTTTTTGTAAAAAAGTTTTTATTTTTCCTTTTTTTAGTTGTACCTACCCCACACAAATTCAATTAACACTAGTGCATTGAAGAATTGAAGACACGACTCAAAGAATCATCAAAACTCACATAGAAATGCCGGAGATGCAGTACATTTGTGCATATAACTTCGTACATAACAATAATTACCTAATGTATTATATACTAAAACCTTCCTGAAAGTATGTAGATCACACTAATGAAAGAATTATCAAAATCGGTTCAGTAGTTTTTGAGATAATCGTGGACATACAAACATACATACATACATACGGGTCGAATACAGAACCTCCTTTTTTAAAGTCGGTTAAAAATCAAAAGTCATTTATTCAAATTAGGCTGAGAATCGGCACTTTTCGAACGTTTTCCCGCCACTAGTAGTGACTGACAGTTAATTATCTATTACTAGCTGCGCCCCGCGGTTTCACCCGCGTAAATGTCGATCCCGTGGGAATATCGGGATAAAAACTATCCTATGTCCTTTCCCGGGACTCAAACTATCTCTATACCAAATTTCATCGAAATCGCTCCAGCCGTTTTCATGTTATGTCGTGACAACGGAAAACGGGTTTCATTTTTATATATATACTCGTAGATATAGATTCAATACTCAATTCTTTATTGCATTCCATATGTATTACATAGATGGTATTACAAGTAAAAGATCAATATGGACCCTGTTGGGCACAGCAACATTTTGAGAGAGACTACACTCACTACATACCCTGCACTTAGATTTTTTGTGGGTAATTGAACATGTTTGTTCGGTATATCCATGTGTGGTGGCTGTGTTTGTGTCTTGTATAACTGTATATTATTGTTACTATGACTATTATTAGTACTTATTAGTCTAAGCCTTCTTATAGAAAAAAATAATAAAATCCTTCCCCCCTTATTCATAAAACTTATCAAACCTATTTTAGTTAAAATGGGGTTTGTCTCTTTCTTACACACAGAAATGTCAACGTGACAGATAAAGACAAACGTTCTATAAACCTATTTTAGCTAAAATAGAGATAAAATAGGATTATGAATAAGGGGGTTCGACTATAATCTTTTGTGATGTGAAAAACAGTATTTTCCGGAATAGAGAGGCTATTTTTTAACCGACTTCATCACAGATATGGTAGGATCATAGATATATGAAAGAAGGAGATATGCCCGGTAGTTGAAAATGTATCAGAACCCGATGTCGCTAGGTTTGCCCCACCACCGCGCCACTACTACAGATGTAGTTTAGTAAAGGCAATAGATACAAAGTCGCGCACACTCTTGCAATTCATAAATCAGAACGTACTACACAATCAATTATAAACCTTAAATCATCAAACACAGCGTGCATTTTACCATGCACCGTACAACTCACTCACACAAAAACATCTATCGCTATCGTTGTGCTGTGCAAAAGCCGTTTATTTTACATATACGCTAGTGATTGACTAAATCGGAAAGTTATCGATTCTTTAATTCATTATTGTACTAAGAAAAATAAAGGGTCATGAAAATAAAATAAATAAAAAACGATATGTTCAGAACATATTATTATATTATAAATCAATAAAATGTGTTTAAAAAAGTAATTGCAGTTAATAAAAAAAAAATAACATTATTTTACATTTTCTCAAGGGCCTTCCAACCATTTAAACGTCATATTTTCAGGTCTTCTATAAACCGGGTTAAAACGGTTGACGAATTGAAAAATTAACTATAATAGCAATATATTCGTTGAGCATTCAACGTTGTTGTCGATAGCCTACGTTAGTGGACATTCATAACCACATCACTATCTCGCCGCAAGACACAGCGGCTGTACTATGCGACGCTCGGCGAAAATAAAGTATCGTTTTGTAATTTTTACATTGCTTGCTTTTCACATACGACATACTGAGTGGCTAGTGGTTAAGAAGCAATGTATTTGCTGCAAAAATAGTATAGCCGCTGCGATATTTGAAAACAAAAATAACGTAGTAAAAGCAAGAAATATTTTACGCTTTGTTGTTTTTCATGATTTTAAAGACAAATACAGTAAAATACTTTTACTTATATATGGTAAGTGATTCCACGAGATACGAGGTTTTTATTTTGACTTCGTTTTTTACAGGAAACCACTGAACAACTCGGCATTTTTATATTTTATCACGATCACAGTCAAAAGCGCACTAGTTCGCGGAGACGGCCATTCGCCTAGTACAAGCGCATGTTGCTCATGACGCGTGGACACAGACACGCCCCCTTGCCACTTCTCCTGTTTTTTACATTTCTATGGGTAGGATTAACAGAAAAACTACAAAATAGAAGTGTTGATATTTTTATTTCTTTTTGACATTGGCGCCGAATTGTTATATAAAATTAATCTTAACTATTACTTCATCGCATTATTGCGGCAATCGTGACACGGGAAATATTTGACAATTATTATTATCATTAATCCTTACAATCAAATCGTCAAGATCAAGTACTTACACACACAAATTAGTATTATGATAGTTACATACAATAAATAATACCGCCAAGTTCGAAAGTCAGTTTTAATTGTAGCAGTTCTACAATGATAATTATATAAAAGTTTTATTATGTATTTCTACTAATTGCTCACGTCCTATATTTAGAAAAGAAATATTTTAATATTTCTTATTTAAGGATTGATTTTTCAATAGTCAGATAACTTATTATAACTGAAGAATAAATATGACAGTTCGACATCCTAATTATCACACTAATATTATACAGGCGAAATTTTGTGTGTGTTTGTATGTTTGTTACTTCTTCACGCAAAAACTACTGAACGGATTTGAATGGGATTTTGCCCCCGTATAGTTTATAACCAGAAACAACACATAGGATACTTTTTAACCCGCTATTCCCACAGGATCGAGACTTATGCAGGTGGAACTGGGGGGCGTTGCTAGTATTTTTAACACGTTCCCTGTGCGTGCACCACATGTGGGTCACTGTGAGGTCACTCTGACACGTGCATGCACCACATTTGGGTCACGACTCCATACAAATTTGAAGCCTTTTTATAGTTTACACGTGTGATTTATTTTAATTTTTTTGCATACACTTGTGAACAATAAACTATAAAAAAGAACGTGTTTGCACGTGAGGGGCTCCTCTCACATTTAGTAGCTGCACTGTTAACGTGTTAATACAAAAGCTGTCAAACCGCAATATTTATTCATCAGATAAAAAATATATGACTATTGAAAAATCAGGCCTAAAAAATAGTACTTATACGAGGGTGAATCAAAAAGTTCTTAGAAATGCACATATATAAAACCTTTTTGGGAGAAGTTCGATATTCAAATTTAAGAGTGTCTATTACACAATATTTATGCAAACTGTCACTTGTTTTTGTCAGTTCGTTCGCATGTAATAAATTGTTTTGTGCAACGAGTTGCTAAAAACCCGAAATTATGGAAAAAAGTGAGTTACGTGCGGTGATAAAATATCTTAGTTTGAAAAAAATGTCTATGAAGGAAATTTTTTCGGACATTCAGCAGACATTAGGGGATGATGCTGTACCCTATTCTACGGTTGCGTACTGGGTGGCTGAATTTAAAAGAGGTAGATCAAGCTGTAAAGATGACCCGCGTTCTGGGCGGCCTTCAACCTCCGTTACGGAAGAAAATGTCAAAAAGGCTGAGAATCTGGTTTTGGAAGACAGAAGAATAACTATAAAACATATAGCTGAGATCCTAAAGATATCATTTGGTAGCGTTTAATCCATTTTAATTGATTCACTGGGGTTCAAAAAAGTGTCGGCAAGATGGGTGCCACGAATGTTAACAGACGAAAACAAAAAGCGACGTTTGGAAATTTGTAAGCGTAATCTCGAAATGTTCCAGCGTGATTCGGATAATTTTTGCCATCGCCTTGTTACCATGGATGAAACGTGGGTCCACCATTTCGATCCTGAAACAAAGAGACAAAGCATGTCTTGGAAACGACCATCCTCTCCATCCATTAAGAAGTTTCGAGTTGCTCCTACCGCTGGCAAAGTTATGGCCTCAGTATTCTGGGATAGTGAAGGAATCCTTTTTATTGATTACATGCCAAAAGGCCAGACGATTACTGGACCCTATTATGCAAATTTAATCCCGAAAGTGCGTGAAGCGATTAAAGAAAAACGTCGTGGAAAACTGTCATTGGGCGTGTTGTTTCTTCAAGATAACGCTCCTGCTCATCGATCAGAAGTTGCGCTCAATGCAATCCGCTGTGCTGGCTTCAACCTCCTTAACCACCCACCATATTCACCGGACTTAGCCCCAAGTGATTTCCACTTATTCCCAAAATTAAAAGAGGAAATTCGTGGAACAAAATTTCACGATAATGACGCGATCATGGCTGCCGTAGAGGAGTTTTTCGAGAGTCAAGAAAAACATTTTTTTTCACAAGGAATAAGGAAGTTAGAAACGCGTTATTCTAAATGCATTGCATTGGAGGGAGATTATGTAGAAAACTAAAATATTTTTGTTTAAATCTTGGCATTTTTTAATATTGATTCCAAGAATTTTTTGATTCACCCTCGTACATCATCATTTAACATGCCATGCAAACCAGAAGATACAATATAATTTTCGTGAATGTAATAGCAGTCTTGAGAGTGAGTGTGATGTCTACAGCTGCTGTAGTTAGAAGGTACTATTGCAGTTATTATAAAAAAATAGTCCTTATCCAACAATACGTCAATTTCTCCAGAGATCGGACACGCAGTCTTGAATTAAATACTAGTCTCACATAACTTATTCATACTACATTTTGATAATTTGTAATTAGAAGAAAACTGTTTTTTTATAGACCAAGACTGGCCTAAATGGTAAAAGCAGTGTTTATGATCACAGACACACTCCATCGCCATTTAATCAGTTATCTACTTTAGTGAAATGCATTCTAAGTTGATTTTTGAGTGACCATTAACAAAAAGGTCCTAATACATTTTTGATTGAAATGGAATTTGAACTTTGATAATTATTACATTCAGTTTGTTGTTCCATAACTTGAAATTTATCTCAAATTCATGGCTCTAATATATGTTAGGTATTCTAAACATAAATATGTTTTCTTTTTGGACAAAAATATACAACATAATATATAAAAACAAACACTTTTCGAGTAAAAGAATCTGAAAATGTATTTAATACAATATAGAACATTATTATTAACAGGTATGTTTATATTTTCGTTGAAAACTTTTCCAATATTTGACTATATTTTTTTGTTATGTGAAATGCATGTAAATTACACATGAATGTGGGGTACCTATAAACACCCATTTCATATTTTTGTTACTACCACCCTGACCGCTATCCTTTAAAGATATGCACATCCAAGAAACTACGACTTTTTCTGTCGAATCATCATTTTTATTACAAAAATATATCTTAACTTAATGCCAGGATCCACCTCCACCCTGACTTGAGCCTTGGTACCTTCTATTGGATCCTGACTGTGGTTGGTCAGCGCTATGTTTATTCCTCGAATCCCGTGATCCTTGGGAGCTGTACCCCTGGCTTTGTGAGCCGTACTTGGATGTAGTGGAATAACCCTGACTGCTCTGATGGCCGCCATATTTATTCTGGTGGCTACCTTGTGACTCGTAGCCTTGACTGTGAGTCCTGTTTTGGTTGTACCCTGAGCCACCTGAGTTTCCGAACCTGTTCTGGTTGCCGTAACCATACCCTGACCGGTTTCCTTGGCTGGATTGGTTGTACCCTTGGTTCTGGTTGTAACCGCGACTGCTTTGGTCTTGGTTGCCTTGGCCGTAACTGCGTGAGCCTTGGCTGTGGTCCCGGTTGTATCCGCGGCCATGTTCCTGGCCACTTGAGCTGTAACTGCGCCCATGCTCTTGGTTGTTCTGGTACGGTACGTAGCCGCCGGGCCGTGGGCCGTATGACTGTGAGCGATCTGTAACAAAGAATAAGGTGTTTAATGGAAAACAAATAAGTAGCTGTTTAGTCCTTCTTATGGCATATTGGCTGTTTAGTTGGATATGCATTTATGAAACCTTTTATTAAAATATCATACTGACGAGTGCCATTATGATATGTTTTATGTTAAAACACGCACACGAAGTCGCGGGCAAAAGTTAGTTGGCAATATAATTGAATAACATGGGATGAAGTAAATGACTCGTTCTTAATCTGCCAGGGAAATGAGGATTTCCAAATCCCCCAGTAACAGAAGCGTTCTTTATTTTAGAGCTTTAGTGCGGGAATCAAACGCCATCTTTTATCCCGACACTTGCGCGAATATAAACGTTCCCTTTGAGCACAAAACTCGCGTATTGCGACACTCTGCTAAAAGTCGCAGCGACGCGCCCCGCGCGAATCGCACCTCGAGTGTTTAATCGCTCGCTTTGTCAAGATGTAATGCCGACTGTGATTATGTAGGCCTGGAAGAGATCTCGGGAATGTAGCAGAAACCTCAACTATGGCATAGCCACGAAGCCAAAACTGCTTAGCCGTTTTTAATTCCTTTCGAAGTTCAAATAGTTCAGATAATACCAATTGTCGCTCCATTAAAAATAATGAGTTACCTACTAAAGTACCAATTACTATAAAGTTTTGACTGTCATTTGTAGTGAAACTAGCTGCGCCCCGCGGTTTCACCCGCAAAAGTGTCAATCCCGTGGGCATATCGGGATAAAAACTATCCTATGTCCTTCCCCGGGATGCAATCTATCTCTCTGTCAAATATCGAAATCCGTTCAGTGGTTTAGGCGTGAAAATGTAACATACAGACAGACAGACAGAGTTACTTTCGAATTTATAATATTAGAAGTTGGCCGTAACATCCCAGCGCTGATTTGCTGGATTTGTTTTCTCCTCTACCGATCATTTTTCCCCTGAGAGTTCATTTGGTTTATATGTATGTATCTATGTATATATTGTATTTAATATTCATTTCCTAACTAGTTATCCTGTATGTTGCACCTGCCATGTTTTGTCTCTGCATCACCCTAAGGTTAACTGGTAGAAAATGCCTGAGGCATTAAGTCCGCCTTTGTACAGTATTATTTTTTTTACTTGTGCATAAAGTTTTAATAAATAAATATTAGTATGGATTTAAACAAAATGTGGCAAAAATGCTCTACAGGACTATCAAAAAGACAAGACATCAGAGTTTCATTATTTTTCCTAGTCACATCTAGCAAGCATACCTCGTAACAAACTACACGACCATAATCCTTGCAGGTCTAAGTAACTGTGAGCTGTTTCGTACCTACATCAAAAATTTGGCGCGTAAAGCGATTGCGAGGCGCAAGAGTGGCTCAGTGCGGCTCCAGTGGCTTAGTATCACCGCAAATAGATTATGAATATTTACATTTTGTATTGTGTAATGCCTTTGATTTTTCGAGTGGGAATAGGTATTTGAGGACTTTAAGCCTTTTTGTGGCAGGAACTGGAGAGTATGCAAGGCGATATTCTATTGTCAATAGTTCGGAGGACGAATGGAGAATGGAGTCAGTATTAATTTTATGATAAATCATGCGAAGTACTTGTGTTTTATACTAAGGAGCAGGGACCTATACCCTAAAACTACAAGTCTACGATTCTAAATTTTAGAAAAAATTGCGTAAAACCGAAATTACAAATATGTATGAGTTGCAATATTGTACACTTGTCACAACAACTTACATTATTTGTAAGGCTTCTCCGTTACAATGTTGCGACTTGGATTTTTGTGGTATACGCACTTGTGTAAATTGTAATTGTACAGTTTTGTGGTATAGGGCTTCAAAAACAATTTATTTGTAAGTTTAATTAAAGCTTTTTAACAAGTTTTCAGCATCTTCCTAACACACAAGATCGCAGATTCACGAAACAAAAACCAAGGCCTGAATCAAAGGATTTCATTTCACCGAATATTCCCTACACCCAATCTAACGACACAGCAATTGAACACACCCGCGTATAACCGTAATTTGCAAGAGAATAGTCTATTTGTACCTGTCACACGTAGCAGCGAAGGCATTAATAATGCCGGGAGATGTCGAGTGCGTAACGACGCGTCGCCATTAGCCCGCCATTGTTGGGCCCAGTTGGCGCCCAGCGCGGGGCACGTACAACGCTCTATTCATGCTAAGTTTATGATTGTGGGTGTACGTGTAGTGGCTCAAATTGGTGGTAGGTTATTGTTTAGGCATTAGGGAAAGTTAGGGTGCAAGAATTTCTGACGTGACAATAGTATCGTAGATGTCTACGTCCATAAAATGCATGGGAATACGTGCACGTTTTAACATTATCGTGAACGGAGATTTACAAGCGTCTTTATAAACTATACATTTTACTTCTGTTTTATCGTGATGCCGTAGACGCCCACGATATTATCGTCACGTTAGAAATTATTAAAGCGCCTATAGAGTAAGATAATTCAAATATTTTAAGTCGTTATACCAAAAAGACGAAATTAAATTACTGCCGCAAGAGTTTTAAATTTAAATTAAGCCTGCCTCCAAAAAAAGTGTGTTCATAAAACTCGTGAAAATGTAGGCTATAGTGCTTATTTGGCTATTCCTATATTTTTAATTAAAAGCACAAAGCCGTCTGCCGAAATCCCAGCTGTCTTAAAAGACGCTAACACGCTGAAGGCGGTGTGAGTGTCAAAAAATCCTCTTTCAGGACTTTCGCCACAAGATCTTTTCATGCAAACTTGAATCTTCGCATTAAGGCATCGCATCACTATGTCGTAACAAGTAAGAACATTTTGTAACACCGAACGTATTGACAAAAGAAAGAAAAATATTTTGTTTGGGTCACGCTTAGGAAATCCAAACAATAAAAAAGCGTGTTATAAAAGGAACATTACATTATGAACTAACAAAATAATGAAAAAAAAAAAGAATGTGAATTTTAAGATTATTTATAGACCTACGGTAAGAAGAGCAGTGGTTACGGCCTCGACATAAAAGTTGTATGTCGTAGGTTCGTCGTACCCAGACAGGCGCTTTGCTATGTGTGAACAATTTCATTACCTCTCAATACAGTGAAGGAAAACATCGTGAAGAAACGGGCATGTCCTAGAACCAAACATTTGAAGACGTGTGACATCTACCAACCCGCAGTGATCCCGCGTGGTAGATTACGGCTCACTCCCTCTCGACGAGAGGAGGCCTGTGTCCCAGCAATGGGAACATTATAGGCTGATCATGCTTATGCTATGGTTAGAAATAAGCAATGATGCAGAAGCTCAGTACTTGGCTTAGATATTTTTCGCTGCATTTGATTGTTATTTTGATAGTGGTATAGTAGAAGTATCTTTACTAATATTATAAAAATCTTCGGAACTACTGATCCGATTCCGAAAATTCTTTCACCGATGGGAAGCTACAGTATTGCCGAGTGTCATAGGATATGTGTTATGTTATAACAAGAAATATCACGCGGACGAAGTCGCGGCAGAAGCTAATGTTTTATATTTTTATTTCAAAGCTAAACTCCGAGCATTGGGCAAATCTTTTGGGGTGTTATTTTTTTACGCAACCATCTTCTAATTAGTGTTTAACTAAAATACATAATTATTCCTCATACTATCTGGCGAGCTAAGTAAATGTGCTCAGTAAAATGAAAAGATCAAATGATCATTATGCCAATTTCGTTTCCTAAAAATGTTACGCTATAGTAGAAACTAACCTTTACCAGGAGCAGTGGTAAAAACTGAAAAATATAAAACCGCGGTGGCAGGCAGACATAATAGGCAACTAATGGTCGCGCGGCGACACATTCACGTGAAAGCGGCGAGTGTCGCCGCGCGCCCAAATTATAGCACGTTCACTGACTATATGTAGTGGCTAGATATTTTGAGAACATGTTTTTAGTAGATAGAATAGAATACTCTTTATTATGTACACCATATAAATTACAGACATAAATATAGAAACTTTACACTAGTTTTGTATGAGAGTTTTATTTTTAGTTATAATCTGAATAAATATCAGAAAATGTGTTTACGACTATCTATCCATTTAGAATGTGCTAGCTTCTGCCTGCGTGCTTCTACCAGTGTGCTATATTTCTTCTGAATCCGTTCAACCATTTTTGCACCTATCCGGAACATGCATCCAAACAAACAGACAAACGGTGAAAAATTGTTCTTTACTATTTATTACATGTATAAAGATAGATAGATAGTTGGTTGACTCACAAAAAATTCTACCTATACTTAAAAGAACTTCTAAACGACAGCACAAATTAAGGGAAGACTGAATCTATAAGAATCGACTGAAAATCAGATCATGAGACATCGATCGAGTGGGTGTGATAACACCCTAAGATTCTCAAAGCATATCAAATATTTTTTTTTTACAAATAAATTTTTAGAAATAAAATCTTGTGTATTTTTTCTTTATTTTGTACAAAGATGAAGATTGCCACCGGGTTCGAATGTCTTTGAGGAAACATCTCAAATCTCAAGCGGCTATGGCCGGGTAGCTTACCGCAAAGACACCACCCCGGGAAACATCAAGTGGGGTTGAATAGGAAGGATTTCGTATGTATTTCTGAAGACAGTAGACATAATAATAAAGTAACCGTGAAGTTTCTTGCCGGCTCTTCTCCATAGCAAACGACCAATTGGAACCGTGCACCTAGCTTCTGACGTTTCATAAGTGCCCATGTAGGTTATCTATCTGTACTGTAGCGATATCTTCAACGCCACATGCGAACAACGCGTCATACTGACGTCACGCAAAATTCTGCATCTCGCAAGCAGAGTTTTAGCGCGCAATTAGCACATATATCGCACCTTCGGTGCAAAAAAGTCACAACAGCTCATTTTTTAATTTTACAGGAAAGGATTTTTTTTTTTTCGCATTTATATACAAAAGCGCATTTGCGTCATCTAGTAGAATTTTGAGATACTTTCGCGGATGTTTTTGTTGCCCAAGTATAGGCATGGTTCAGAGAGAATTTGGCATACTTACCTCAATTTTGCCGTTTGGCTATTTGTGACTTTGTTGCACCGAAAAGGTGCGATATTATACAAAGGCATAAATCATCGGGCGGTTGCCCGCCAGACACAACACCCGTCTGGTCGGAGGATCCTCACTTTTCTATAAGTACCTAGAGTATGAGTGAATTTTACACTCTGTTCCTCATACCTCTATAATACTAATGATAAAGCTGAAGAGTGTTTCTCGCGCTAATCTCTGAAACTATCAGTCGGATTAAAAAAAAAACTAAGCCCAATTATTGAGGAAGGAAGGTTATAGGCTATTTAGCATCACGCTAAGACGCGAGGAGCCGAGCAAACAGAAAAATAATCGCAAAGAAACGAAGTAACAGCGCGGGCGGTCGATGCGATGCGACCGGGTGGCACAAGAAATTTCACGCGGACGAAGGCGCGGGCAGAAGCCAGTGTGAAAAAAATATTTTGATTTTGAAGTAGAAGATTTTTTCAATGTGATGTGATTTCTAAAAAAAAATAATCCTGCTGATATTGTCAATGTGTTTTTTTTTTGTCACAGCCTATTGATATTAGACGACTCCATAGATGTAAGGCTTGCCTTTCTGGTGTCTCATCTTCACACGGAACAAATATTTTTATTGAGAACGCACACAAGTAATTGGTTATTATTTATGGATACTCGTAATTTAAATACAATGATGGCTTCTTTCATAAAGATAAGTATTCTTGATTATTATTAAATACTTTTCAATTTTAATAATAACAGCCGCACAGGTTGATGGACGGTTAAGCTACGCTTGCCGCGGTCGGTTCGTGGATGGGTCCAGTACATATAGAGACCCCTCCGTGCCTCGGAAAGCACATTCGTAGATCTTTGACAATCGTTGTCTGAAGCCCAAAAGCACGGTAATGTTATCCAGAAGTCTGAGATTTATTCTTACCAACGGGTACAGTAGGTACTACCCAGTAATCGTGTTAACCAATAACTGGGTTGTAAAGGTCAGATAGGCAGTCGCTCCATGTAAAATACTGGTATTCAACTGATCCCGGTTGGACTGGAAGCCGACCCCAACAAAGTTGGGAAAAGGCTAGGCAGATTGATTTTCAGGACAAACAAAGACGAACAAAGCTGGTTTATATTGTACGTACAGTCAACAAGAGATAAGTATGCAGGATCGTCGGATATAGTTGAAGTTTTAGTAAGAAATCGATGGATGTTGTCGACTGAAATTTAATGGGCTGTTTGTTTTTTATTAATAAAATAAAATAATTATTTTATTTTAGGATCTCCAACAAAAGATACACACTAAACATTGTCCTTAGTACCACAAAACAGTGTTTATCAGTTGTTTAGGCTAAACACCTTTTAAACACGACATAACTATATGGACTTTGACGTAACACTGACATTAGACACACGTTGAACAAGTGTTTAAGTTTTTGTGGTAAGACCCTGTATGGTTAATGGACGGCAAAGTATTTGGTAGGTGTACTCTCTCTCTCTGGTGTTCTCTGTGTGTTATTCGACAACATCCATCGGTTTCATACTAAACTTAAACTATATCCGACGATTCTGCATACTTATCTCTTTTTTTGACTGTACCTTTACTATAAAAAGTACGGCGAAACCATTTTGTTTTAGCACTAATTGCAACTAACGAAACAAAACATATTACATTTAAAACTTCTGGCTTTGTTGAATATAAACCTGACAATTGTAACCAACTTTATAATGATAGTGACAACAAAACAAAAATAGGTATTGCGAAAATAGAAAACGGCAAAGAGCGTGTCGGTTCTCCTTTATAAGGCTCCGCAGATTTTGCTGAAGGCATATACTGAAATAAACGAAATACACAAATCTAATTTGATAGGACAAAATCAAACATAACGTAACATCACGCTTAAGCCCGAAGGGTTAGGCAGTGATGTGCCTATAGTACTCCCACATTTCATCAGCTATGTTTAAGACCCATGTACAGATAGCGCCATCCACGAAGACGCGCCCCACTCTTCTTCCTAATCGCTTACAGTATAAGTGTGCAACATTCCGCTAGTGTTTTAGTTTTGTCGATACACACTAATTACTTATTAGTGGGTAATTAGTGTGTATCAAACACTAGCGGAATTAACTAGCGATTAGTAAAAAGAGTGGGGCGCGTCTTCGTGGATGGCACTATCTATAATAGGGGTGGGCCTATATTGACATAAATAAAAAAAAAAAAACAAGTCTCCATTAATCATGAAAACTGTTTATACACTTAAAGAATTGTTTATGGTATAGTTATGGCTAAAAAAAATTATCGCCCGAGATAGGCCTACTAAATATGTATATCCAATAGTTAAGTCATTATAGGTAGTAGGCTGACCTGCAAAATCCAGTCGCCATCACTACATTTTTTTTAAACACCTTTTATTTCGATGTTAAAATTTATTTGATGTTTCAAAAAAATCCTCTCCTATTTTAGTATTGTCTGTATTTTCATTTCGTCGTCTCCAAGTTGTATATATACTCAGCATATAATTTTACCACTGCTGGGACACACACAAGCCTCCTCCGGGGACTGGGCTATAATCTACAACGCGGGCCCAGTGCGGGTTTGTAAATGTCACATGTGTTCGAATTTTAGGTTCTAGGACATACCAGTTTCCTCTCGACGTTACCCTTCACCGTTTTGAGAGCAATAGTGATAAAATTATTTACAAAAAAAGTAAAACGCCTGCCTGGGTTCGAACCATAGAGAATATAAGTCTTTGGTTCGAACCCACGACCCACAACTCGGTAAGTCGGAGCCGTTGGCCACCAGTTGTAAGTTGTATATCCTATGGGAAAATCAGGCAAGTATTTTATGTTGTAAATTCTATAAAAAAAAATCGCAAATTCGTCCCTCAAACCCTGTGGAACTCCGAACGGTGAACTGGCGCGTCTCGCAGGTCGCCCCCTTGAGCACGCGCGGGCGGTGCCTCTAATTACCGCGCGACCGGCGACAGTGTGGAGTGGCGCAGCCGACTCGTTTATTTCTATCTACCCCCGGATATTGTTGAGGGCTTCGTTATGCGTGACGCGTGTTATCTTACGTGGATGCTCTCTGGTTTTTGCAAAGATTCTTTTCGATTCGAAAATGTCGCTGGACAGGTAAATTCATTAGTGCTGCAGGGTGTAGTTGTGGAGAAAGAAAGAAGAAAAGAAAGAAAATACGTTTATTTGCGGTGAAAATGACGCAAAAAGAACATAAACACAAAAAATAAAATAAAAAGGTAGGGGGAGACATGCGTCACATCCACGCAAAACGGCTATCGCTCAGCATTATGCTGCGACCCTATGCAGGACAGAGCCCCAGCGCTGTTTTCAGCGACAGCCGGCGCTGACGTAATGACGTCGTCCGGTGCAGCAAACAATTATTAAAATACAGTGTACTTAAATAAAAAGCTAAGCTGTGTCGCAAACTAAATTCCATATCTTGCCTTGCCCTTTGTGCCTCAAAAATGCAGCTAAAGTGACCTCTGCGCTGCCACAGACGACGGCGTGGAAGTGGCGCAGTTTTGGGCCAACAAGAGTTAAAAAAAACACATAACCCTCCTTTTGAGCTTCGCTGCAGTCGGGTATATAATCTGTCGTGCCATCGACATGAAGAAGAACAATGATTCTGACTTTCTGAGGTGCTAAAATCAGTACATTTGTATTCTTTATCTTTATGTATTGTAGATATTTCATCTCAGTTCGTTGTGAGTACAAAAATAACCACTTTGCAGCAGCAGCGTTTTCTGTTTGCTAATAACAAATTGTGAATTCAAGCGTGTCGATTTTGGCGCCTACCATTTCAGGTACCGATCTAATTTTTGCGGTTACTAAGGACTCAGCGAGGACTGTTCAGGGTAGCAGAGTATCTATGTGCCTAGCTTATTGACAAGATTTGAGTAACCTCTTGACAGGCTGGCTTAAATTAAAAGCTAGTTTAATAATGTATTCGAGATAAGGAGACCAGGAGACCCGTAGCACAGGTTTAACTTAGTATGGGCTTCTGTCTCCCATCTTTAAATCACTGTGGGGAGAAATAAAAACATATCAGTAAAGGGCGCTACACACGGCTAAGATACTATAATATTTTATCTTAAGATACAATATCGCTCGCCATACAATTCAATGGAATATGAAATAAATATTATTTTTGTCGTGTGTAATGGTCCATTGAATTGTACGGTGAGCGATATTGTATCTTAAGATAAAATATTATAGTATCTTAGCCGTGTGTAGCGCCCTTTAGAGAGAGAAATTTATACTTCAGATTGTATGGCAATATTAATTGGTATTTTTAACAACCAACGGAAGTTCATCGGAAGCCTACAATTCTGCCTACCCAACAACATCATGACAACACATCACTATTTATAAACACGTCAATCTTGAAATAAAATAAGCGTGTTCAATTAAAGCCTTCCTCAGCTTGGGGGTAGAAAACTCATAATTGGGCCGCGTGCACTCCACCCCTTGTTTCAACCTCTGTAATCATGCGAAAACCACCCCTATACAATTGTAATACGAATTACAATTACTGGTTTTTTCTTTTAAATTAATTGAATTATAATTGGAAGTCTTTTTTAGAGTGACTTTTGATGGGTTGTCAACGTTTGAACTGCGAATTCATTGCTTTATTGATGTTTTTCGATGTAGGAGGGCAGAGTTACAAATAACTTGTTAACTGGGCTCGAAATCCACTTTGAGGTTACGCTGTGGTGCGATGGCATTTTGTATTTCTCGTATAATAATAATACCAGCATATTATTTTCTCATTGCAGGACAAATGCCTCTTCCCATACAAAGAAGGCATCACCATTCTTGCTCAAGACATGTTGGCTATTTTTTCTTTCACTTTCCATCAGATGAGCTGTGGATTCTTAAAAAGGTTGTAGGGTATTTTTATTTTTAACCGATAGCGCGAGAACTAACGGTGTTATGTTTTTCATGTATCTAGGTTTAAAGGGTGACTGGGACATCGATGCTCAAATTGTTACCATGAATTCAGCACATGATTCTAAGACCTTCTACCTAGACATTTCTAGTCGGTTAAAAAAAAATCGGCAGTTTCAGTGAAATGTAGAGTGTGAAGCGTTGTAGAAATAGTAGATTGTACAACTAGTGCACAAAAGAAGCCATTTTAACCCGAGCCGCAGGTAAGGGTACAACTATCCAGTTAAGCCGGGGGTCGTTTATCGACGCCTTAGAGTGAAAACCTCTTAAGTGTGAAAGAAGTAATTTTTCAGGAGGAAGATACAACTGCGTGCTATACAATTTTTGTACGGCGTCCTTTATATTTTTTTTTTTTTGTTAATTTATAGGTAAATTTAACCCACTTTCATATCCAGAACAGTCATATTCTCGAAGATTGACCGAAATGCATAAAATGCTACTTACAAGGTATTCATACAAAAAACTATGCAAATGCAGTCCCGAGGTTTTCACTCTAAGGCGACGTTATGCCCGAGTTATACACTCTGCTTTTCACTTCGATTGCGAGAAAATGAAACAGGCATAAAGTATATCGATATGGGTACTTCGCACTGCCAAGTCATAAAAACGTTTCTTTGCGTTTTTAAATAATAAATGACAACTATTTTATCTGTTTTTATTAAATTAACGATAGAAAACAGGAAGTGATTTAAATTAAAGCAAATGAAATAAAAAAAACGACTTTAATCTGCGACGTTTTATTGTGCGTGTTGGGCCTGATTATCAGTCTTAGAAAAAAATACTTTATGCACTAGAGCATAAAAAGCGAGTTTATGTCGCCTACGCACAACATAAAGACGAACTTTTAGAGCATGAGAAGTGAAAAAAAAAGACATACCGCATTAACTAATAACACCAACGCACTAACTAGCCGTGGTTGGTAACCGACACGTCAGCAATAAGTGGGCGTGTTTGTATTGATATTGAAACCAGATAATGTGACATGGAAACCGCTTGAGGTAGTGCGAACTTGATCAGTTTGCGGGGGTGTTCAATGCAAGCTTTTTAACCTAATTTTAGAAAGTGTGAAAACAAAAAGAAAAACTTAGCAAAATTCGAGTTCAGTCATTCTGATCACCAATGAAAATGGAAACGTATAAACGAGTTATATGCAGTTAAGTAGATTTTATAAAAGCAAAATTGATTACAGCTATATTGTAAAAAAAAAAAATGAAATACGGTTTATTATACAAGTGAATATCTTGACAAGTATTAACTGGGGTCTCCTTTTGAACAAATAAGCCTGTGTTAGAAGACTCCGCTCTTCCAAATCTTAAATAACTAATAATTATTACGTGGCAAGACTTCAAACCCAGGTATATTAAAAGAAATAAACCTGTGTGTGCCCGACAATTATGAGTTGCGAAAGCGACAGCCACAGCTATTGGCGGTGCCCAGTAGTAGGACCAATCAACTGAGTAAAGCCCCTATAACGCGTACCTTGCGTGTACTTAATGACGTAGCAGACAGCATAGATCTTTTTACTTGTTCTCTGAGTGAGTTCACAAAAACCAGGATGTATAGAATATGTTATGGTAAATGATAAAACTGTAATTATGGCCACACTATTGAATTAAGAAATTCCTGTAATGATAGTGATGTTCAGTTAGGTAATAAATAGATAAATTAGTATTATTTATGTGTTTTATTTAATACAAACACAGGTTCTAAAGGAAAACCAAGATTGTTATATTCTGTTTGCGTTGGCCTAACAATGAAGCCTTTTTTTTGTAAGTGGTAAATACTTCCATCCTCCAAAATATCGCGAGAGGCAATATACGAATTCAATATCCTTTAAAAACTTATAATTCTAAAAAAAACTCAAGCTCCACTCTTTTATAAAAGATGAAAAGCGTAACACTTAACACTGCAAAATAACCCACATTTAAAGATCACAAGGTATCTTTATCCGATTATTAAAAAAAAACCTAAACCTGGTATTAAAACACCTGGTTAAAGGTTATAAAAAGAAAAAAGTAAAAAAAAACCGACATTGTATCGGTAATCCTCTATAGGAAGCACTTGAGCTTCGATATTTAAAAAAAAAACCGGTGCCTATTGTTGGCAACCCTCTATAATTATTATTTTCGTAGCTGGCGACACGGCGGCACACAATGGCGTCCCTACGCACTTCCTGTTTGCCCTCGCGCGCTATTTAACGTGAATGCGAGCGATTGGCCAATTTGAATTTCGGATGTCGTATAATGGAATACATTTGGCGGCTATTGGTGTGTAATTTAGTTTTTTTTTTTAATAGCGATGGGTAGTTATTAACTGTTTAGTGGACTGGGCGAGCTGTTGTAGTCCTTGTAAAGATGTTAGTTTGTGTTGTTTGATAATTGAGGAAGTAAACATACTTTTTGTGTCTTTTTATGCAATACTAAACACAAACATGAAGATAAGGCTGTAAGTAGTGCAAATAAATGTTAAAGGTGCAGATAATTTTCTTGTACTCAGAAAAAAAACTTAAGAGATCTTGGAAGAGTCTAATATTCACGATCACCTGACTAGTTCCGAACTCATTCGGACGCTAAAATCATGAAATGGTTACGTGGTATGCATCAACATCTACCTAGCCTTTTCTCAACTATGTTGAGGTCGGCTTCCAGTTTAACCGGATGCAGCTGTAGACCAGTATTTTACATGTTGCGACTGCCTATCTGACCTCCACAACCCAGTTACTGGGTAATATGGTAGCCCTTGGTAAGACTGGTTGTCAGACTTTCAGGATTCTGACGACCTGTAACGACTGTCAAAGATCCACGAATGACAGCCGGAACCAACAGCCTAACGTGCTGTTCGAGACACAGAGGGGTCTTGGAATGTGAAGATGGTCATCCACCCACGCACCAATTGAGCAAGCTTAGCTTAACCTGATCGATCGACCCGTGCGGCTGTTATTACTTAGCCACAATTAAGTTAAAACAAAGCCCAAAACAATAGACAGTCCCCCAAAACGCCCGCCCTTCACCACCAGAGTGAGTGAGAGTGTCCAGGGAGTCCATACACCTACATTTCTGAGGCTAAATCACTCCACTGATTTCTGGATTAGTGTGGCCGCCTACTGAGCCCAACTTATTTAATAACTAGCTGCGCCCCGCGGTTTCATCCGCATATGTGTCGATCCCGTGGGAATATCGGGATAAAAACTATCGTATGTCCTTCCCCGGGACTCAAACTATCTCTATACCAAATTTCATCTAAATCGGTTCAGAAGTTTAGGCGTGAAGAAAAGACAGCCAGACAGACAGACAGAGTTACTTTCGCATTTATAATATTAGTTTGGATATACATGTATTTATCATTGACTCGAAAAGAAGAATAATTTGACAATAAAATCTACAACCCACCAGCAGCCTAAGGCCTCATTTACGGAGACGCGGGGCGTCGCGCGTTGCGTTGAGCGGCGCGGCCCGCACTGAATTCAAATATATGGCGTTGTATGAGTGCGTTTACGGAGAAGCGATTTTAGACGCGTTTGTTTGAATTAGGGCGTTTTTTGCGGCCGAGCCCGCGGATGGCACCGACGCGTCCCACGCGGCGTTTATCGCGGCGGCGCACGCAGCGGCAATTCTCGATGAAGCTATGTCCGAGGCGGAATCTTCTGTCAGTCTTATTTAGAAATCGCGCAACACAGACGAGTCACCGTCGCAATGGAGTATGATATGATCATGCTGCAAGTTGCGACACGTGCGCTCCCATCTCTCGCCAACATAAAACTAGTTGAAACTAGTCGATTTGATCGAGGCGAGCGTGCGCCGCCGCGATGCCCGCCGCGTGCTTCGCTACACGCTAGAGGACTCGCCGCGGGCGCCGCGGCGGGCACCGCCACGCTTCCCGTCTCGCTTCTCTATGAACATGGTCGTATATTGCTATAAGTTTGTGTCTTACGCGTGCGATGATGCGTGCCGCTTCACGCGCCGCCCCACCGTAAACAGAAAAAACGTCCGACGCGCCGCGAGACGCCACGCCACACGCGACGCGAGACGCCCCGCGTCTCCGTAAATGAGGCCTAAGGCGGCATGTTGAACAACACTCAACAACTGATAGCAACCGCTATAACAGTAGCCTCAGGGCTAGGGCGGTAGGGGTGTCCAATTAGAGAGGACGATTGTGAGGCGATCATGTTCACAATATGGGACAACTCTGGCCTGAGGCGATGAGGGTTACTGCTTACACCTTGTGGGTGTGAAGCGTGATGTTTGTTTTGGGAGGGAATTTAGATTTGTAATTAGAGGTCAGGAAATCCATACTAATATTATAAATTCGAAAGTAACTCTGTCTGTCTGTATGTTACCTTTTCACGCCTGAACCGCTGAACCAATTTAGATGAAATTTGGTATAGAGATAGTATGAGTCCCGGGAAAGGACATAGGATACTTTTTATCCAGATATTCCCACGGGATCGAGACTTATGCGGGTGAAACCGCGGGGCGCAGCTAGTAACAAATACGCTTCATTTGTTTGTGAAGCGTAATGTATTTGTGAGACTTTCAAACTCAAACTCAAAGCATTTATTTCAATTAAACCATGTACAGGCACTTTTGAATTGTCAAAATTAAATAGTAGGTCACTTAATCAGAAAGTTGAAGCTAGTTGCCCATTTCAAAACGTAGATCTCTATGAAGAAGAACGGGCAAGAAACTCCAAGGACACTCTTTTGTAACACAGTTTTGTAACTATAGGAGCTGATCAAATAACAACATAACATAGCATCAGCCCCCTTATTCACAAACACTCGATATGCTTCCGTATCGTATCGAACATTAATCATTGTTATCGTAGGAGTCTTCTCAATGCTGTTCACAAGTACAAAACCCGAAAATTTTGTCAGTTTAAATCAAATAGACGCCCGCTATTCTTCCAACAGCTATTTGCTGTTGAGGGGAAGTCAAATCAGGTTATCGAAATGTCAGGTTTTCGATACCATAGCCTGTCGTATGGTTGTGAATCAGGGCTCTGTTCTGTAATCCCTCAAGGGGTAGGCAGGAGGTGTACCTACAGTACACCCACATTTCGGCAGTTATATTTAACTTAATTAAATAAGGTTCACAACATGTTGGGCTCGCAGATTAGACTGAGAGATCCTTGATTTTTAAAAACATTCTAGATCCATTTAGACAATAAAGTTAATTGCAAAATGGAACTTGACTTTCCTTTTGGTAGACAAAAATATTTATTCGATAAAATTAAATCACCCCCCTTTCCCGACAGTAAATCAAACTTCATCATCATCAAATTCAAATAAACATAACCCGTCAATCAGCATTGCATTAACCTCCTGCAGCTCACGTGCGTTCCCTCCGCCGGCCAATTAACGAGTGACGCGGTATGCGCGGGGAGGGGTGCGCAGTGAGTGGGGACGGAGGGTAGACACGTGACGTAATTAAATCGCACGCCCGCGCCATTGTGGGCGGAAGTGACGTGCGGCCAAATTAATTTTTAATAAATTACGATGTTTGTTATGTTGACGGTTTTTAGTTTGTGTTTAGGATTATATTTTATTTGCATTTACGTGTTGTTTAAAATGTGCAATGTAATTGATGAAATGAAATTGTTTATTCTGTAAATAGGATATCGGAATCTATTTTACACGTCATATTATTATAAAAAACTAGCTACGCCCCGCGGTTTCACCCGCATGAATGTCGAACCCGTGGGAATATCGGGATAAAAACTATCCTATGTCCTTTTCCGGAACTGAAACTATATACCAAATTTCAGCTAAATCGGTTCAGTGGTTTAGGCGTGAAGAAGTAACAAACATATAAACACACACACACACACAGACACACACACTCACAAACGTTCGCCTTTATAATATTAGTGTGATATAGTGTGATAAGCTAGGTAAGGCGGCGTTTCCTATCTGACTACTTTGAGAAGAAAGGCCGAAACAAACTCAGAGGTCACAGTCTCTTTTAAAGTCCAGACATAATCTTGGTCAGATCATGTGAAGACCATGTTGATTGATGTCTGAAATGGTCTTTTGAGGAAAGTACCACACAGGTTTCAGTGGACCAGTCCAGTCAGTGCAAGCATTTGTCAGTAACCGTGTAGCTCAACTCAAAACATCAAGAGCTCAACGACTCGACAAAGAAAGGACATTTGGATAGGCCGCATAAAGTACTCAAAACTGCCAAACCAACATTAACTATAACAGAGAAAAGAAAAAAAGAAATCACCCACGTAGTCTTCACATCTATACAAATAAATAAAATTGGAGTGTCTGTTTGTAATATTAAATTAACCGCTTTTTACTAAATGCATATGGATGGATGTATACACGGTACATATACCAAAATAACATTTTTTTAAATTTTAGTCTGTCTGTTTGTTCCGGCTTATCTCTGAAACGGCTGGACCGATTTTGAAGGGACTTTCACTAGCAGATAGCTGATGTAATAAGGAGTAACTTAGGCTACTTTTATTTTAGAATAAGAATTAGGGCTCCGCGCAAAAAAATTAAAACGTTTTCCGTCATGGGCGCGAACGATGTCGCGGGCACAATAAATAAAGTAAAATAATACTATACAAAGTAAACATTCAAGTCATTTGTTCGCCATAGGCGCCCAGTTGATTGATGTTAGATGATTTGAAAGTTTAATTGAATTATTATTAAAAGCCTGTGACGTCCCACTGCAGGGCAAAGGCCTTCTTACTCTCTTTCCACTTCTCTCTGTTCAAAGCTGCTAAGGACCAGTTCTTGTTGAAGGAGTACAGCTCATCCCGCCATCTCCGTCTGGGCCTGCCGCGATGTCGCTTACCATTAAGAGGGACCCATCGGGTCGTGTTTGGCCCATTGTTCGTCTGACATGAGGCAGATGTGTCCAGCCCAATTCCATTTTGGTGTTGAAAGTTTTTTTTTTTTTGTAATTGAAACTCACACGAAAAGGACTACCACTTTCCCTGGAGTCTATTTGGTTATTAGAACTGTGTATTTAGTTAGTAAAAGACAAGTCAAGGACTGTTCAAACTGAGGCGAATGCCACGCGGTTGTGCGCACCAGTTTGAAGACATCCATACAAGTTAGTTGAAAAATGCGGCGCGAGCGAATTTCTTTCCGCATCCTGCTGTAGATTCGCCTGTTTGACCAGAGCTTAAAGAATTTGGCAGATGAATCGAAATGAACTACAGGGAAACACAGTAAGAGAAGACCATGAGTTTGCCGCCTTGGATCACTTCTTTAACTCCTGAATATTCAGTGAAACGCTCGTGAACGGTTGTCACGAGTGTAGGCCATTCATCAACATTTCATAGATATAACAAACTTACTGTGCTGCCCATGCTGCTGCGGCGGCGGCACGGAGGAGTAGGGGTTCTGGCGCGGCAGGTGGTGTCCCAGCATGCGTCGCCCTGCTGCCTCCATCGACGCTATCGTGTTTGACCGCACCATGCCTGCGGGGACAGATCGACTTAGTACATGCTGTCTGCTGTTTTCAATGATTGATTGGTGTAAGACAACGCCATGGCCATTGTGCCAAAAGTTCGTAATGTCCTAAATTCATACTGGTCGCTTGTGTTGGAACTGCAGTAGAAAGTCATCTTCGAAAAACTACTATTCAAAGTATGACTGCACAATGGTGCGTAAGTGGTCAAAAGAAATGTCAAAATAATAGGAGATACCGAACAGTCATGCTTACGCTAGACCACAATATGTATTTTTGAACTTCTTTAAGCGTGTTGGGCATTTTTCGAGATGGGGAAAAAACCATTGTATTCGCGCCACTATTACCGTAACCGACACCGCTTCGGATGTTATCGGCTGTCCTCGGGATGTATTTGATTTTAATGTATATCCAATATGTCAGTGAGTGATGGCAAGGTATTATGTTTGTGTTTTGTTTTCAATTCTGTCGGCACTCCCGGAGTGCCATTGTTTTTTGTTGTAAATTTGTCAAAAACCTGGGCCAAGGCCGTCCAAAAGCGCGTTAGGTTGACGATATCGTCAAAGTCACGAGAAACACCTGGATGAAAGACGCACAGAACAGGAAAGTATAGCAGAAGAAACGGGAGGCCTACACGCAGCTGTGGGTGGTCCCGGGCTGAAATAATGATGACAACTCACCAATCTGAGGTCTCCAGTTTCTATTCTCCTCATGCCCGAGGTTGCCAGGCTTCAGCACTCGCTCTGGCTGCACGGCGCCGTCCAACCGGCGCGCCGGGAACTCCTTGTCGTACGCGGGGTCCAGGAACCGGACGCACACCACGTAGTTACCGATCACTGGCTGGAGACCGATCACGGGCGACGGGAGTTGGCTGTATGAGGAAATTGTTTGGTTAAAGATATTTATTTCTCAAAAGAATTACATATTCACTTACCCTCTTACTAATAAACGTATTATACCAGATGAATAATTACACACCGATTTATCTCTTTCAGTCGTCAGTAATTAAACTTTCGAAAGAAGAAAACAAAGCGTTGTGTAACTATACAGACGCTATACAACGTTTATTAGTAAGGGGGTTATAGAGGAAACATAAATAGGTCTAAAAATCATCATGCGTCATTAAGCATAGCTAAAAATAAAATATTGCTACACGTCGTACGTATCTATCACACTAATATTATAAAGGCGAAGGTTTGTGAGTGTGTTTGTATATTTGTTACTTTTTCACGCACAAACGGCTGAACGGATTTGGATGAAATTTGGCACACAGATAGTTTAAGCATAACAAGGATTAACACATAGGATACTTTTTATCCCGATATTCCCACGGGATCGACACTTATGCGGGTGAAACCGCGGGGCGTAGCTAGTCTATCTATACAACATTATTTTTAGTATATGCGAAACCTGAATATAGTTTGTTCAGAATAAGTAACTGAATCGATTCCAATAATTTTTACCCCATGTTATATTTTGGCCCAAAAATATTTAAAAAAGGTTAATAGTTGGACACCCCGAGTATATTATACTGTGCCCCGAGGAGCGACTAAGTAGGTAGTTATCTACCATACGCGCACAATGGCGCGGCGCCGGCGCACAGCGAGCGGGGCGGGGGTGCAGCAACCTCAGTCACCCGGGTACCACTGGTTGGCGCGCACGTGTCGCGTGGGTCCAACTGCATAATCGCGAGCGCGCGGCCGCCGCGGGCCACAGTTGTGTTTCGGTTGATCGTGTACTTACCTATCGTATGTAAAAAGTGTCGTGTAACCATGACTTTCTCATACACAAACGTCCAGTACATAGAAACAACGATAACAGTGATAACGTATTCCTGGCAGTGCGGCGGTACGAGGAGCAATTAGAGTATCGTGGAACACAATGCTTTGCCGTGATGATTAACATTTTTAAACACGCCAAGATGGTTAATTGTAGAAAGTTATTATTTGTACCTACAGCCTGCTGTGGTTAAGTAATGCGATGTTTAACACTTTTCATCCACTTTGAACAAATCGCATTGACTACATTGTATCACTTACGGCTTACGAATAAGTAATTACTTATTCGTAGCTTACGGCTGCATTTATTTACGAATAAAGTACATTATAATAACTACCTACACTTGACCATTACGACAGTCCAAAGCCTACAAGTGTGATGGAAAATGTTATCACCAGTTAATTACAATACAATCGCCGCGCTGTACCGAACGGCACGCGGTGGTAGACCATGTTTTTGGACGGACAAACAGGTAACATAACAAGCTTATAACTTGGTGATTATTCATGATACAGTTTTGAAATTTTGTACATAGATTCTTTACATAAAAATACTAGACACGTGTTTCGGGTTTCGCATATACTAAAAATAATGTTGTATAATTGTAATAGATTAATGGCTAAAATAAAACAATTATAAGTATGGCCCGTGTGCAAGTTACTGGGGACTTAGCACGCAAAGGTGCGACACGGAGACACAGTAAACAGCAAATAGCCTGTGATTTTACAGAACACAGATCAGAAGGCCAATTCTCGTAATTAAAAATCTAGTCGCAATCTCATCTCGGCGACAAACAAATGTCAAAAACTTGTCAAAATGTAGGGAAATTTGAGGTATTTTTGACAGATTGAGACTGAGATCAGACTGTGAACGTTCTTAAAAATTACGAGAATTGCCCCTCTGGTACCGTATTATGACGTGTTAGCTATTTTACCTAATGTGTTGTATACAATCGATAGATTTTGAAGAGAGCTGACGAACGACGTAGCTTTTCCGAGTCAAAAGTTATACTAAGCGGAAATCTTGATATCAGCAAAATGACCTCAAAATGGCGGCGTTTCCCCCTCCACCGCGCGCGATGCGTCACAGTCATGGACTTATTATACAAACTGGACTGAGCTCTCGTACCAAAAACACGAGCAGAGAGAGATATGTTAGACCGAGGCTGTTTATCTCTTTCTAATAGGGTGACCAAACATTTTTATAACAAAGAGATAAGTTCGTTTTGAACGAGATAATTTGTGTCCGGCTGAAACACTAAGTGGTTTCAAATTATTGTTCGTATTACAAAAATATTGAAATTAAGTTACATTTATTATGGAAATAATACTTTAATGAAAAAAGGCTTATGATGAAGTAGGCAAGGGTGCACTGAATGCAGAATTGCGCTCCGGTGCCATGGCTATTCCCCTTCTTGCTTTTTTTCAGATTGCTCTACAGAGCTGGTGTTTGGGTATTTAAATGAAACAAAGGGAAATAAAACTAAGTGTGTGTTACAAACATTTATTAAAATTAAACATGGCTAAACAAAATCGTTTTATGCAGTTTCTGCCTTAGGCCAATCTTACTGCCTAGGTTTCTAATGCATTACATTTCGCATGGTGAAACATTCTTAAATTTAAATAAGAATTAGCCAATGCTTTCACTATTTGCAATTCGTGTGGTTCTTCATCCGTTATGCATTGGATAGGATGCGGTTGATTAATAATATGTTTCAGTTTTGTGTAAAACATTTGTTTTAGTCTAATCAAAATTTTTTGTTTACTGGTGTTTCGGAATGAACCATAACTTATATGCGATATAAACAATTTCTCACCACACTTTATTACCTCGAAGGCAAATCTTGACGCATATTTTAAACCACCCCTATCAATAAAGGCGGTAAACGACGAAAAATGTGTAACATCTATAAAATATGGATGATCCGAATGCTGTTTAGGAGTAATAAGTATATTGCGAGAATCTTCACATGAAATTTTATTCAATAATTTATTAGCGCAATGACCGGTTAAATAATAGAGGATATTCATTTTGTAGTCTGACAAATTGACTTTATCCATATAATTGATTAAGGCATCTAGTTGTTGCTCTTCATGGGGTTCAGAATCATGTGTCTGAAGAAAAGCCCTTTCAGGATTACGGAAACAGGGGAAAGTTCGAAATCGTCATCCGTACAGTTAGCATTTATACTTGGCTTAACGCTGTTGCGATAAAGAAGCTTACGCATAGTGTACCTGAACTGTAAAGCATTAGGATTATTATTTCCGCCACCTTGCGCACGTACACATGAAAAAAACATTTCTAATTGGTCCTGTGAAAATTTATATGGCAAGAAATAATTGAAATTATTCCCTTCTGGTTCTAAAAGGTCCAATGCTAAATTTTGTGTACTATATGTATCGACAATTAAGCCGAAAGCTGCCATTTTTCGCCGGTGTGAAAGAATATTTTGATTATCAACACTGAGTGTTTCAACACTGAAAAATTGATGGTACTGCATTAGCATTCAACACTCGTCGTGATTTTGAAATGTAAAAATCTGCCGGCTTGAAATGAAGGCAGCACACAACAGAATTTTTGGTGATTGTTTGTGATTTGGGAATTACATCCAACCATTCTTGCTTCAATTCTTCTTTCGATGGAAAGCTGTAACCAACAAAAAAATAACGCTATTTCATTCATGCGATACACAGGTACAAATTGTATTTATTATACGCTTATTATTAATCGTTTTAATCAGAAATACACTAAAGATTTAGTATCTTCAGTCTACAAAACGCTAACAGCATGGTCAAACTACTTAGACTCGTTAGTAAACAAAATACAAAATCTTTGTTGTTTCTTACCTGTAAAATGAAATGCCACAACCAGCATATGATTCACTTTTACATGTCTTTATACAACACTTTTTCACCATTTTCACTTAACAAATTAATAAAGAACTGTAGCTAAAACTTTTAATGCTCTCCACATTCCACACAAGAACAGAAAAAGGCCATGTTGTCATGCATGACACCATTGATGTCAGATTTCAGTGTTACCAGAGTTATCTTATGGTAGCTACCAAACAATCATATTATTTTTATTATTTTACTTACAATTAAATTATTTAATAATAAGTACAGATTGTAAACCTATTAATAAAATTATTTAAAAATAATCTCTCAGATAAAAATATTTATACGTAACTTATTTTACTTGTAGTTCGTGAAATATTTTCTACCATTCTTTATCATTTTTGTCTTTTGGCAATTGAGAAAAAGGGACAAATAGCCTCGGCTTAGGCTATCTCTCTCGTCTCGTTTTGCCTCGGCTAAGATGTACTAACAAAAGTAAACCTAAGATGCAACCCATAAGTTTCATTTTTGTATGACACAATTTTTGAAGAACTCAGTCCTGTTTGTATAATAAGTCCATGGTCACAGTCCTCACTTGGCGTAATAAATTCTTTGATCCTTTAGCTATCCAATAGTGTAATTGAATATACGATGGAGATGATAGATATGAAGCTGCAACACCAAACTGTATCCCCCGATTTTGTTATCATTGGTTTTTTTGACTTGCCTCCCACTATGGAAGCAATTTTAAAAATGTATTTACGTAAAAAAAGGCAGAAAGAACGCTAAACGAAAACGAAGTGCTGTTACTTCGTTTTCGCTTAGGTTCTTTCTGCCGTTTTTTTTTTTTCTTTTTGGACAAGCGATGTGATTCGACGGGGCGGGTCGGGGGAACAAAAAGTTTCACGCGGATGAAGTCGCGGGCAGAAGCTAGTAATTGATAGTACGCCCCAGGACCGTCAATATTGCTATATTACATACACTGCATTCGCGATTTATTTGCCAAAAATGTAAACAAATATGAGTTTATGGAAAAATAACTTTAAATACTACACAATAAAGTTCAGTTTACGCTACAATTTCAACCATTTTTATAACTTTTTCAATAGTCCTAGTCACTCTGAAATGAACTTAATTACCATTAAAATAAAGTTGATATTTGTTTAACTTGAAATAATATTAATTAGAAACATAAGTTTGAATAGGCTTTAGATAACAATGTCTTTAATAACTAACTCACCCTCCAATAACAACGCAGTCTTTACTGAGCATCACCTCGCCTGTGACCCCGTCACTCCTGTAGGGGTACTTCTGCTGCTTCTCAATGAGGACCCGCAGTTTTCCACCTGCCTCCGTGTACAGTCCCAGCAGGTAGTCGTAGCTCTTGTTGCCGGTGCCCACGTACAGACGGTCGTGACCACGGATGTTCCGCAGTTCTGGGTATAATGATGATTTTGTTAAAAAGTTAGTGGCAAAAAAAAATTGTAGTTGATACATATTTTGCAATCTTTAAAAGAACATTTTTGAAAATATTAATAGAACTAGCTTTTGCTCGTGAATTCGTACGAGTTCTTTCGTGATCATGTAACTTCTACATATTTCTACTGATTTCATTTTTGTTTCAATTGTCATGTTATTGTAACATGCATCTTTAAAATAAGTTTATTTTATATAGTTTCTTTTGTTCATTTAATCTCAACTTTTTATTGTATGTAGAGATCACTATTTACACTAGATATTAAATTAAATGACTAACTATACAAAAACAAAGGACACATAGACGTCGAAGTACTCGTCCGCAACGCTGTCATCCCGATATAGTAGTCAAATCCCTACCCTATTAACAGCATTAAACTTTAGTGTGGTTTCAGCATTAATGGCTATATGAATAAAAACAATATTAATGTTTTCTGGGCACGTTTTCGGACAGCGATATGGAGGAATACTTCTAAATAAATTGGTGCATATTATAAAAATATGATAGTTTGTAATGGAAGTTTAATAACTTACTCTCAGCCTCGGTGAGCTCCTCATAGAAAGGCTCCAGCGCCTTGAACAGCCTCTCCTCATCCACAAAAGGTAGCAACGCAACTCCCTGCCACGCGAACTTCTTGCCGTTCAAGTCGATCTTGAAGTCCGTGGGGTAGAAGTCGATTATCGGCGAGAACTGGGGGACATAAGATAAAATGTTATGTTATGAAAAACAAAATCAGTGGCTAAGCACCGAGGGCAAGTTTTATCGTTCATGTTTCAACCAATTGTTCATCAATCAATCAATTGCAGCAGTTTTCGCGCGCTTGACAATTAGAGTGAGGCCACACGATGCGTTAACGATGCGGTGCAGCGCCGGAGCGGTGCCGCAACGTCATCCTACATACAAATCACTATGCCATGTCACACGATGCGTTGGGTCGCCGCGCGGCGTCGCACCGTAGGCGCGCCGCGCTTGTAACCAGCGAGACGAGGCGGGGAGGGGTGCGTTCTACTGCGGTGCCGCACCGCCCGTGTGGCAACCTATAGCTCGAATTAATTGCGCTGCGGTGCCGCACCACACCGTTAACGCATCGTGTGGCCTCTCTCTTAGTCATATTCATCTTTTTTGTTACCCTATTTTGTGTCCCACAGCTGGGCAAATACCTCCCATTTTTCTTCCAAACGTTCCAAATTTTTTTCCAAATCGTAAAATGGTCACAAACTGACAATTCATAATATTATCTCCGTACAATTCATATCACGCAATTGATCTGTTTGACAGTTTTGTATGGAGATTTGTAAAATGGTCCAAAAATGATGAATTGTTGGGAATTCAGGAAATTAATCGCTTTTCTGGGAATTGTTTAATGTGGCATTTTTAGGCCTCCAGTAATAAGTACGTATTAAGAAGGTACTTACAGGATCGCTCATGAGCTGAGCCCAAGGTTTGGGCACGTGTGAAGAACTGGCGGCAGGGAACACGCCCATCAGCTGCTCCAGGGGACGGAACTATAAGTAAAATGTACCTTATTGTTAAAGAAATAAAATGTAATATTCTATATGAGAATGTAAGTAGAGAGAGAAGTAAGAAAAATAAACCTTATTGTAATGGCGATAAAGTTCAACATTAAAAAATTATATTAAATACTTAATTTTTGTAAATAGGTTATCGGTATCAAACGTGCATAGCTCTAAGATGCTTCTAATGCCATTGATCATAATAAACGTCAATGACGCTTATTTTTTCAGCCAGTTTTTATTGCCCCCTGTATAATTACTTTTATTGCAATCACGACGTCTTCATTGCACGGAGATGATATGCCATGCAAAACATCTTAGAAATATGACTATACATACATACATAATCAGCCTATAATGTTCCCATTGCTGGGACACAGGCCTCCTCTCGGTGAGAGGGAGTGGGCCGTAATCCACCACGCGGGCCCAGTGCGGGTTGGCAGACGTCACATGTCTTCGAATTTTTGGTTCTAGGACATGCCGGTTTCCTCACGATCTTTTCCTTCACCGTTTTGAGAGCATTGGTGATGAAATAATTTACACAAAGTAAAGCGCCTGTCTGGGTACGAACCTACGACCTACACCTCGGTAAGTCGCGGCCGTTACCACTTGGCCACCACTGCTCTCTTAGAAATATGAGTATAACTTCTTTAAAATAAAAAATATACTCACTGGCAGCGTTCCCTCCTCAAACTTGGTGGACAGACCGCAGATATTGACGAAGTCCGAGGCGAAGGGCGCGTAGTGGTACGGGAAGTACCACTTCCAGCTGGCGCAGCCCTGGTAGTAGTAGCGGAGCACCCAGCACAGGCCGCGCACGTACTGCAGGGCCACGCGGTACCTGCAAGAGTGGGGCAAGTTTAAATTGATTCTTTATCTTAAAGGTAAGTACTCGAACTGTACATTCTACAGGTTGAAATTGAATTCATGGGCATCCTTTTAAGGGGTCATTGTACTCATTATTATGAACAACTTTTACTTTGGGACCAAACCTGATGTCGCGAAAAAAATCAGCTGTTCCCTACATTTATCAAAAAAAAAACAGCCGTTCAGCTGATTTTTTTTTCGCAATTTCAGGTTTGTTCCCATAGTAAGAGTTGTTCATAATGATGAGTACAATGACCTCTTAAAAGGATGCCCATGAATTTAATTGCATCCTGTATAGACAAAGAGCATGAAGATCTCTGTTCCCTGCATGCCCATGAGAGGTTTCCACAGTGGTCCATGATGGCCGTCCAGCAAGGTCCATGATGGCTTCCCACCGTAGTCAATGATGGCTCTACACAATGGTCCATGATGGCCCTCCAACAGTGAGCTACTTATAATGATCACTGACCTGAACTCGAGGTTGTCCCTCGCCACTTCGAACTTGCTCTCGTAGTATCGCTCCTTGAAGCCCTGCTCCCACAGCCGCACTTCATCATTCTTGTCGTCATCATCTTCTTCGTCCAATCCGGCTTGGTGGGCAGATCGCTTGCGACCGCGGCCCTCTTGCCCTTCTTGCTGGAAAGAATGTTTATTTTCGTAAGGTTTCTGGATGAAAAGAATTAACTAATAAGGGCAAGTACGGATTTCGTTATACTAAAATCATTGTAGCTAAATTCCAGTTTCTGCATTGTGATGCCGTTATCCGGCATCTGATCGATTTTTAACTTTTGATGCTATTATTAATGAGAAAAAAAAAATATCTATCGATATGTGTTTCCGAATTTTCAATACCTTGAATAGTTTTGGAAAGGAGAACGAGTAAGACCGTACCCAGAGACAAAGTTAATTGTAGCATTATGGACTATGTCGGTATTTGTTGACCTCATGGAGTAGTTTAATTAATCCTAAGACAGCATGTCTGAATTCACTTGGAGAAAAAAGATATTTAAGGTAGTTAAATTGGTTTTGAGAAGACGGTACCCAGAGACAAGGTTAATTGTAGCATTATGAGCTATGTCGGTATTTGTTGACCTCATGGAGTAGTTTAATTAATCCTAAGACAGCATGTCTGAATTCACTTGGAGAAAAAAGATATTTAAGGAAGTAAAATTGTTGTTGGGAAGACCGTACCCAGAGACAAAGTTAAATGTAGCATTATGAAATATGTCGGGATTTGTTGACCTCATAGAGTAGTTTAATTAATCCTAAGACAGCATGTCTGAATTCACTTGGAGAAAAAAGATATTTAAGGAAGTTAAATTGGTTTTGAGAAGACCGTACCCAGAGACAAGGTTAATTGTAGCATTATGAACTATGTCAGTATTTGTTGACCTCATGGAGTAGTTTAATTAGTCCTAAGACAGCATGTCTGAATTCACTTGGAGAAAAAAGATATTTAAGGAAGTAAAATTGTTTTTGGGAAGACCGTACCCAGAGACAAAGTTAAATGTAGCATTATGAAATATGTCGGGATTTGTTGACCTCATAGAGTAGTTTAATTAATCCTAAGACAGCATGTCTGAATTCACTTGGAGAAAAAAGATATTTAAGGAAGTTAAATTGGTTTTGAGAAGACGGTACCCAGAGACAAGGTTAATTGTAGCATTATGAGCTATGTCGGTATTTGTTGACCTCATGGAGTAGTTTAATTAATCCTAAGACAGCATGTCTGAATTCACTTGGAGAAAAAAGATATTTAAGGAAGTAAAATTGTTGTTGGGAAGACCGTACCCAGAGACAAAGTTAAATGTAGCATTATGAAATATGTCGGGATTTGTTGACCTCATAGAGTAGTTTAATTAATCCTAAGACAGCATGTCTGAATTCACTTGGAGAAAAAAGATATTTAAGGAAGTTAAATTGGTTTTGAGAAGACCGTACCCAGAGACAAGGTTAATTGTAGCATTATGAACTATGTCAGTATTTGTTGACCTCATGGAGTAGTTTAATTAGTCCTAAGACAGCATGTCTGAATTCACTTGGAGAAAAAAGATATTTAAGGAAGTAAAATTGTTTTTGGGAAGACCGTACCCAGAGACAAAGTTAAATGTAGCATTATGAAATATGTCGGGATTTGTTGACCTCATAGAGTAGTTTAATTAATCCTAAGACAGCATGTCTGAATTCACTTGGAGAAAAAAGATATTTAAGGAAGTTAAATTGGTTTTGAGAAGACCGTACCCAGAGACAAGGTTAATTGTAGCATTATGAACTATGTCAGTATTTGTTGACCTCATGGAGTAGTTTAATTAGTCCTAAGACAGCATGTCTGAATTCACTTGGAGAAAAAAGATATTTAAGGAAGTAAAATTGTTTTTGGGAAGACCGTACCCAGAGACAAAGTTAAATGTAGCATTATGAAATATGTCGGGATTTGTTGACCTCATAGAGTAGTTTAATTAATCCTAAGACAGCAAGTCTGAATTCACTTGAAAAAAAAAGATATTTAAGGAAGTTAAATTGTTTTATTAAATAGAATAAAATAAAAGAATAGAACGTTAATTATTCTCATTACTTATTATTTTAACTCCTTTGTTTCATTACGCATGTATATACAAATTATATTTTTAAATATTAGAACATAAAAACATTTAAAAATATAAAGAAAGTTGTAGCCCACCGGTATCGGGAACAGGTCCAAGCTATCGGCAATCAGGGCTCCGGAGAGAAGAACCTCCTAATAATGTGGGTCGTGTCGAGAAGTTCTGCTTTCTGAATCAAGTCCTTGATCCAGCTGCCCAACGAGAGCCTCCTCAGGTGCTAGTCGACGTTTTTGGCTATTAAGCCACAGGCTGTCACGACTATCGGCACAATGATCGCTGAGTCTACATTCCACGTTTAACAACCTCGTTGTTAATATGTTTATCTTTCCCGGCACACACGAGGGTCGCAATCATGCAGTGGAGTGCACAGAGATTTCAGACAGGGTATGCACAAAAAAAAAACTACATCAATCAACCGTTTGAAAATGTTTCTATTTAAACACACTTCACCAGCAGGTCTCACAGGTATAATTTTCCATTTTTACAATAATCTTACTAAATAATAATTACTCGATAGTCAATCACTTGCGCCATATCTCATATTAGGACTTGGTTCTACGCATACCTCTATAGGGTACCTACATGACTCTTCGCAAATGCTCTGACACGTATGATTTTGCGAGTTTTAATTGGTATGTGCCTAAACTGAACAAGATAAGTTCCTCCTCGTTGAGGCTAGGAAATGGTACATCGTTTTCTTCCATCGCTGTGAAACGTACCCTTTGGCGGTTGATATTACAGTCCACAACATATTAGTCATCAAACCTGTTGGAAACGTTAATTCTGTCTTCTATTATTTCGACAATGTTGTTAGCGTGTGGATTATTCTACAATGGATCACGGAACGTGTTCAATAAGGCTCCAGCGGTTTAGAAAATTAACAGAACTTGATTAAAAATTAATTAAAATTGATTTAGAACTTGTATTTTTTTTTGTTTTTATTTCTTTTTTGTATCTAATTTTATGCTGCATTGTCGGTTGCCAGCAGACATGCTGACTAAGGATTAATTAAACTACTCCATGAGGGCAACGAATACCAACATAGCTCATAATCTCTCGCCGAATAGCAGAATAGCTATTAAAATATGGGTATAAATTAACAAAAAAAAAAAAAATTAAAGGTGGTACGAAGTTCGCCGGGTCAGCTAGTATTGAATAAAAACCAATATAAGTATGGTAATTACAATAATGAATAAAGATAATGAACTTTTGAAACAATTTAACTTCCTTAAATATCTTTTTTCTCCAAGTGAATTCAGACATGCTGTCTTAGGATTAATTAAACTACTCCATGAGGTCAACAAATTCCGACATAGTTCATAATGCTACAAGAGACAAGTCTCTGGGAAGGTACCGTCTTCTCAAAACCAATTTAACTTCCTTAAATATCTTTTTTCTCTAAGTGAATTCAGACATGCTGTCTTAGGATTAATTAAACTACTCCATGAGGTCAACAAATACTGACATAGTTCATAATGCTACAATTAACCTTGTCTCTGGGTACCGTCTTCTCAAAACCAAATTAAGTTCCTTAAATATCTTTTTTCTCCAAGTGAATTCAGACATGCTGTCTTAGGATTAAATAAACTACTCCATGAGGGCAACGAATACCGATATAGCTCATAATGCTACAGTCATCTTTTTTTTTGGGTACGGGGCCCATACAACTTTACCCATTGTTCTTTTAATTATGCCGTAAGTACATATTTTTCTCGTGTGAAATAAGAAACAATTTCATTAGATGTCGGATAACGGCATTTTAGTTATACCACGACAGTATTATACCATTAAAAGATGTGTGTATGTTTTGTAGTGCTTAATTTATTTTTTGTTATGTATTTTTCTGCTGTACGGTAGGCTGCAAAAGTGCATGGGTAGTACAGAAACAAAATCGTATGAAGCGAGAAATGACGCCATCTAGCGTAAAACCCAAAATCGTATGAAGCGAGAAATGACGCCATCTAGCGTAAAACCAGTTAACGACTAACAAAATTGAATTATGCTGTTATTAGATGGCGTTGCTTTGCTTTATATGATAAAATATTTTTGCAGTTTCTTTTTGTCTCTTCAAACATTCAAACAATTTATAATTAATAGTTTCTTTTAAAGAAAATTGTTCCTAATTATTAACCTACTATGTTAAAATTAAATATCAATTTATAAGTAGGTAGGTATCTGATTTTCTAAGTATTAGTTTTCAAACTTGAGAGGGTAGGTTGAATATGGATTTATAAATAATTGGTAGGTGGTATGAATAATACTTAGATCGAAGATTTATGACAGCTCAATTGATCGTTCGCTAAGTTCATTTCGATTACCTCGTTCGAGTGCCTTTTGTTCAGTTTTTATTTATGATCAGGCGGATTACTTATATTACCAAAACGAGCACGAGTTTTAATATTGATTTCGTTACAAGAGCTCAAATAATTGCTTTGAATAATCAAGCCAAAAACTTGTCAAAAATAGCCAGAGACCGGTGTAAACGTAAGTAGTTTTATTTTTACACTTTTATATTAAAAACTGCATTATTTTTTTGTTACTATACTACATAATAATCATTATTGGGTATTATATATTTCTGTTTTATTGTTGCAGAGAAAAACAGTTGTTCTTTGAGTACGACGATTTGAAGAGGAGGGTTCTTTGAAACACCATCAAAGAACTGGTAGACCACGACTTATAAAACACATGGCAGCATCAAACCATGATAAGGCAGTATGAAGAAAATGGATTTCTGCCGCCGAACCACTATGCTGGTTTATTTGACACAAGTTTTGACACGGAGCCGCGTCAAAACTTGTGCCGCGGAGGCATGCTGTGAAACCCTTGCTCGCGGAAAACCATAAAAGGGCAAGATTACAGTTCGCTTTGGATCACATAAACTTCGATTGGAGTAATGTCATCTTTACAGATGAAAAAACTTTTAAGTCCAGTGAACACGGACGCTTATGTTTGTGGCGTCGAAATAATACGCGATACACAAGTGGTTACGTAGCTACGAGCTAAATAATTATACTTAGATAATATTATTTATATTGACTGGAGACCTGGTTATGTGTGTATAAACTATAACTTACGTATTTTTAATAATTTAAAAAGTTACGAACACTAAGTTTAAACAACATAGTTTTTAGTTTTTTATGTTGCCTACTAACCATTTGATATGTTTTTGTGCAATTTTGTAGTTTTTAGCCTACTTATTTAGTATCCATTTAATCCGTTTGACCTTTGTAATAAAATAACCTAGTCTCCTGTTAGTTTTTAATTTTTATTGAGGTTACATAAGCTTCAATCCTCTTTCCGATTTTGGAAACGAATACTTAAGCTTTCGCCTCAATAACTTCATAATATTATAATGTTATACCTATAATATTTAATAAACTGACTATTAAATTTGAATAACAAACTGTAAGAAATAAACCTCTATAATTTTTATAGTGCCTTTTTTTGCGAGCCCACAAGGCGAGCCTGTTTACCTGCAATGAATCTGCTCTTTTTTCCTGTTGATAAGTAACTACCTACCAATTCAAATATTAAATTAATTATTAAAATACCTACTCGTTAGCTTAATAAATATATTCCTATCGGTTTCTATTATTATTTTTATCATTTAAGCTACGTATGCTGGTAATTGTAATGTAACAATTAGATAAATGTATTAGCCTTGTAATTCCTTCGTTTCTTCCTAACTCCTTACTTACGTTTCGTAAATTAGTCATAGGTAGTTGTGAAGAAACCAACGCCATCTAGTTTATTTTCGAAAACTTGAATTCAAACGTTCACGGGAAAATAGACACTAAGGTACCCATGCAATTTTGCTGGCGACTGTACATTAAAATATACAGCATAATAATCAGGCTATAATGTTCCCACTGCTAGGACACAGGCTATAATCCCCCACGCGGGCCCAGTGCGGGTTGGTAGATGTCACATGTCTTCGAATTGTTGGTTCTACGACATGCCGGTTTCCTCACGATGACCGTTTTGAGAGCAGTGGTGATGAATTATCTGCACAAATTAAAGCGCCTGCCTGGGTTCGAACCCCCGACCTATAACTCGTAAGTCGGGGCCGTTACCACTGGAACAGCACTGCTCTATTAAATTTATACAGGATGAAATTTTAATCACCGTTTTGGGGTCATTGTACTCTTCATTATGAACAACTTTTACTATGTGACCAAACCTGAAATCGCGAAAAAAAATCACCTATTCCCTACATTTATGTTCGCATAACTCGTGAAAATGTAGGGATTAGCTGATTTTTTTTGCGATTACATGTTTGGTCCCATAGTAAAAGTTGTTCATAATGAATGACCCCTTAAGGGGAAAACGGTGATTAAAATATCATCCTGTATTAATAAACAAATAAAAGTCATATAGTATTGAATACTTACAGCGGCTTCGTGCTGCATACCCGCAAGTCGCATGTTCGCGGCCTCCTTACGAACGTTCTCCAGCGGCTTTGCCGGGTCCTGATTCTGACCCACGGCCTGAAAAGAGAATGAAATAACAAATTAGTACCAGATTACAAAATAATATTACTTATCAGCTAATCAATGTGAGAAAAATTTAAGAGCCTATACTACCTCAAATGGCTTAACGTGATCCTCCGTTATGTCGAAAATACTGCACCATTAATTTTGAAATAAATATATGGTAAAGTTGAGGATTAATGCTAAGTCTTGTGTTAGACGAAAACACGATTCCATAAAATTTTCTCGATAGAAAATAAATCCAAAGTTACCTCTAACCCGAACAATAAACCGCTGGTATTCAAAAAATACTTCAAATTAGATCATGAAACTTTGCATATTAACTGAACTTACTTTAAAGCAGGTCTTATTTTTCACTGTAAAAAGCAAATACCTAAACTATTGGCGCTGCTTGCCGCCCAGCACCGCACTCTGTCTCGCTCTCACTCAGTCAGCGAGCAGTATCGTATGAGCGAGATAAAGAGTGAATTTTAGCTGAGGTAATATAGGCTCTTAATGAGTTTGAAGAAAGAATAAAATTATTTATTTATTTTTTAGTCGTTCAGACTTCCCTCTATTATCTTTCAGAGACTAAAACGGGACGCGTAAGGCGCTTCGTGTCACTTTTACATTAATAAGGTCAGAAAGACCAGAGGCGTAGTACTCGGTACCGGCGTGAGAGTATGACCAGAGGGGCAATTCTCGTAATTTTAAGAACGTTCACAGTCTGAAGGCCAATTCTCGTAATTTAAAACATTCAAAATCTAGTCGCAGTCTCATCCCAGCGACAAACAAATGTCAAAAACTTGCCTCAGGCATTAAATCCGCCTTTGTACAGTATTTTTTTTACTTGTGCATAAAGTTTTAATAAATAAATAGAAACTTGTCAAAATGAAGGGAAACTAGAGGTATTTTTGACAGATTGAGACTGAGATTAGATTGTGAACGTTCTTAACCGGTCGGTTAAAATTACGAGAATTGCCCCTCTGATCTCAGTCTCAATCTGTCAAAAATACCTTTAATTTCCCTACATTTTGGACATTGATTGTCACCGAGATGAGATTGCGACTACATTTTGAACGTTTTTAATTACGAGTAAATTGGCCTTCAGATGTATGAACATAAACGAATCGAAAGTAGTATGTAAGGATCGTAAGCAGGAGGTGATCTGAAAAAGGCATGATTTTATGTATGTATGCATTAGTATAAGGTTTAAATTACTATGACACTCTCTCGTAAACTCTGATAACAGCCGCACAGGTCGATCAATCAGGTTCAGCTACGCTTTCCGCGGTTGTTCTGTGGATGGGTGACCATCTTTACATACCGAGACCCCACCGTG
The DNA here is from genome assembly GCA_947508005.1 of Amphipoea lucens. NCBI lineage: Eukaryota > Metazoa > Arthropoda > Insecta > Lepidoptera > Noctuidae > Amphipoea > Amphipoea lucens. The sequence goes on along the minus strand of OX382373.1, from coordinate 1,156,939 downwards.
CCTCGGAAAGCACGTTAAGCCGTTGGTACCGGCTGTCATTCGTGGATTTTTGACAGTCGTTACGGGTGTAGTCAGAAGCCCGAAAGTCTGACAACCAGTCTTACCAAGGGGTATTACCACAGATATAGATATACCTAGATAACGCAAGTATCACGAACTGTATGAAAACTAAGCGTGCCACTTTTTGACTACCTACTATGACGTCACAAGCTCGCGCTCTCTCGCTCACGCTCACCCAGCCAGCATTACGCAGGACTGAGCGCGAAAGTGGCGGCTTATGATTTTCGATCGTAAGCTGGTGCGATTTTTTGCACGCGAAGTAGGTGCTCTTGCGTTATCTAGGTGTATCTATATCTGTGGGTATTACTCAGTAACTGTGTTGTGGAGGTCAGATAGGCAGTAGCTCCATGTGAAATACTGGTATTCAGCTGCATCCGGTTAGACTGGAAGCCGACCCCAAAATAGTTGGGAAAAGGCTAGGCAGATGACACTCTCGTAAACTCGTGAAATGCAAGGCCTACCAGTTTGGTCTGTAAAATTTGTATTCCACTCACCACAGGCGCAAACTGCGTCCTCTCCAGCATTTCAAAGTTGATCCTCTGCTGCTGCCTCTTGCGGGCCTTGTCCTTGGCCTTGAAGTTGATCTCGTTCTGGTGGCGTCGCTTGAAGATCTCGTCTTCCATGTGTCCTAGCTCCGTCATGATGACCTGGACCCGCTCTAGGTTCACGTCGCCAGAGTCTGTGATCCAGCCCTGAGGAAGTCAGGAATAATGATGTAAAGATAGCCGTCCTGTTCCCTTTCGTTAATAGCCAGATGTTCAAATTCAAAGAATGATGGGCGTTTTGGCTGCTATGTCCAATAAAAACTATGTATACATCAAATGAAAATTTATGTCATAAGCATCAATTTTCATTATGAGCAGAAGGCTGTGAAATACCGAGTTAGAGATATCAGACCTGCAAGTACCATGTAAACGTATTAGTTTATGACGCTAATGTTCACACTTCTCAATAATATTAATTATTGACTTATACCATTGAGGGGGCTTATGGCTAAGTAATAACAGCCGCACAGGTCTATCGATCAGGATAAGGTGCACTTGCCTCGGTTGGTCCCTGGATGGGTGGCGATTTTTACATACCAAGACCCCTCCGTGCGTTGGTCCCGGCTGTCATTCGTGGATCACATTAGGACTCTACTGTTCATCAGGCCAGGCTCCATACAAAAATGCCCATCATTCTTTATTTATTTGCTACCGAGACGATTTAAAGACCATATTCTCAGACATTAGAATGTTTTTTAAAAGCAGCATGTTACAACAGTTTACCGTCGCAGAATGTTGCCTTGCAAAGAATTATTATATTCATGTCCAAAACAAGGGCATAAGTTCCGTCTGCCCTTTACAAATACAAAATACATGTATACTAACCCCCTTATTCATAATCCTATTTTATCTCTATTTTAGCTAAAATAGGTTTATAGAACGTTTGTCTTTATCTGTCACATTGTCATTTCTGTGTGTAAGAAAGAGACAAACCCCATTTTAACTAAAATAGGTCTGATAAGTTTTATGAATAAGGGGGCTAGTGTATACTTTTGATTTTTATTATCATATTGCATCGCATGAATGGGACATACTTTATTGTACACCATAAAATTGACAGTGTGATACATCGACTTTTTGACTAGTAAAATGTAGTTTCGTTTCCACAGTTAGAAATATCAAGATAGCTTTGGCTCACCTTAGTCTTATAAACACATTTCTTATACAAATTCACGAGCCTATCAACAGCTCCCTCCCGGATCTCCAAGCTCGGCAGATGCGGCAGGAAGTCATTCCCCACAAAGAAGCACATGAACACCCAGTCATCCAACGCCCTCTCGAAGTCATAAGGAAACGGAAGGTCAGGCATCTGCAGTTCCTTCTCTAGGTACTCTCGGAGGACCGACAGACGGACGAAGATGAAGCTGTCCTGGTTTCCGAAGGCAGGGTCTGATCTGACGAGGGCTGCGTCAGGGTTGCTCCCCGTACATTCTTTCATTTCGTGGCCTGGAAACAGAAGGTAAATCAAAGTTAGTTTTTTTGTATATTATAAGTACTGCTTTAGGAAATATTTTTCTCATTGTTGCGTCGGCACGTACAAAACTTGTTTTTACATATTTTTTTTTTTTGCGAAAACAAATTAAATGTACTGTTGCATGCACCCATAAGCACACAATGTTTTGCGTACGTACACTGCGATTTTTTGTACAAAAAATATAAGTTGTTTCCAAGCAAACATTTTGGCTCAATAATACACAACAGTTATGTGATGGGTCTTTTTACACCCTGTATTTAAAGAACTAATGCTTTGATAAAATTGCTATCCAGGCAGTAAGGGCCTTATCACACTAGCGGTTTGCGAGCGGCTGCACAGCGAAGACGTCGCGGACGCGTGGCAAATCCGCAACGTTTTCGTCGCGTGTGTGTAGCAAGTTAACGACGTACAATACACTCAGTAACAATGGCGTCCGTCCACACAAACACGCACAGTAACATTCGCGGCGATCTCGTTGCGCATAATCAACGAATTCGCTGCGCATGCGACGCGTGTTCGTTAGGCGCTCGCTCCGCTTTGAGGACGCTCACAATCCGCTAGTATGATAAGGCCCTAAGATGTGGGCTGGCTGGCCAGCATACGTTAGGCGCACATTCTCTGCTAGAAGTCTAGGAGCCATAAAACTCACCCAGCTGTCCGCACACATCACAGGGGCGTGGCTTGTTGGGCTTGAACTCTTCCCTGATGATGGTGAAGTTGGGCTCGTGAGTGGCCAGCCCCAACATGATGAGATCGGCGTCAGCTCCACAGAGCACGTGCTGTGTGTTCGGGTCGTGGTCTGGCTGCACTGGAATCATAGAATTTATTATTAACAGCTTATTAACGTATTGCCCAGAAACTGGGTTATCCATTACCCAGTTACTGCGACTGCCATTCTGACCTCCAGGTCAGAATGGCAGTCGCTCCATGTAAAATACTGGTATTCAGCTGCATAGGGTTTGACTGAAGCCGACCCCAACACAGTTGGGAAATAGCTAGGCCGATTATGAAGTTATCAAGTTTAAAGCTTGCAGGAATGCGCATAATTGTTCGTCGACAAAAATTTCAAGGGTGGTAATACATATTTAGCATGTATTAGAATATAATGTTCCCTCCTCTCTTCGAGAAAGAAGTGGGCTGTAATTCACCACGCGGGCCCAGTGCGGACTGGTAGATCCTTCCTCACAATATTTTCCTTCACTGTTTTGAGAGCAGTGGTGATGAAATTATTTGCGCAAAGTAAAGCGCTTGGTTGGTTCGAACCCACGACCTACAAACTTGTAAGTTGGGGCCGTTATTACTGGGCCACCGCTGCTCTTTTGTGACAATAATAATTTAATATTTAAAACCTTTAAGTAAAGCGTTAGTCTTACCCCTCTGCTTCCTAATATAGTCCATAATCTTATGTTCGCCCTCACCGGGCACGTTGGCGTCCGACAGAATCACTTTGATTCCCTTCCAGCCTGGATCATTGTTTAATCTAGTTGAGAAAGAAATATGGTAAAAATGAATTATCTTTATGCAATAACTAGCAGCGCCCCGCGGTTTCACCCGCATAAGTGTCGATCCCGTGGGAATATCGGGATAAAAACTATCCCTTGTCCTTTCCCGGGACTCAAACTATCTTTATACCAAATTTCATCGAAATCGGGTCAGCAGTTTAAGCGTGAAGAGGTAACAGACAGACAAACTTTCGCATTTATAATATTAAGTATGGATGTAGTTGTTATAAAAATTTACATTCTTACATGGACTGGCTTGAAATTAAATGGCGATGAATGAGACATGAGCGATGTGCTTATGACACCATGTATGTCAATTAAATCAATTACAGGCACTTTTGTAATTGTCGAGGAGTCTGTCAGTCAGAAAGATGAAGACCACAGACTACCTGCAGTATTTGTCTGTCCTTCCCGTTTTTAATCCATCCAAAGGTTGTTTTTAAAAGATCGCTTTTAGCGATAAGACCGCCCATTGTGTCACCCATTGTAAAGTTTCTATATTTATGTCTGTAATTTATATGGTGTACATAATAAAGAGTATTCTATTCTAGTTGCCCGTTTCCAAAGCGTATTAGGTTCCTATGGAGAACAAGAGGCAAGAAACTCTACAGACACTTTTAAATCAAAATATATGAGAATATATTTTGGACAAGTACTAACAAAATAGAAAATGGTCTACAAATAGTTACAAAACCCACAAACCTGTCATGTATATAATAATGCAGGCACTTGCTGAGTCGGTCCATGAAGGGCGTTCCCGGGGTGATGCAGTTGGAGTCAAAGTGCGCCTCCTTGGGCCTCTCGGGCGGCAGGTAGGCGCCCTTAGCCAGCAGCTCGTCGCGAATGCGCGCGATTTCGTCTATCTTCTCCTGGGTTTCCTTGGAGGCACGGAAACGACGGGAGCGTTGCTGGTTCATCTTCGCTCGGGGTGCCTGGTAGAAGAAATAGGGGAAGATGAGCTTTATGTTGTTACAAGCCATGGATGGGATTTCTAAAACCCTCCTTTCCAAAAATCCTTTCTTAGTACTCCTTTGTTCATGATTCCAGACCCAGAGGTTTAGGCTGGGTGTTTTCTGTCATTGAATGAATGAATTTACGATTCTATACTTAAAGCACTTGAAACAAAGAGCACTTTTAAAACATGTGAGTAGTGTCGAGAAACGTCCTTATGATACTAAGACTATTCTAGTTTTTTCAGCCATGATCACTCTACTGAAAAAAAAACCCGACTTCCAAAAAAACACTACAAAGTGAAAAATAACTTACCCAGCAGTGGGACAGTAACTAAATAAATACCTACTTATATACATTTTTTTTTAAACTTTTATTTATTAGGGACTTTTATGACAGCAATGCGTATGACAGTCCCATCATGCCCTAAATACATACTACTATGGATTACATTTGGGCCATGAACCTGAACACTCTTCGCATCATCACCATTTGGTTGAGACAGAATTATATATGCCCATATCAAGTTGGTTCAACCTCAAGTCCCCAAACAAATAATTTCTATGAGACTCATATTAATCTGTCAAGCTCCGCTAATGAGACACAATTGATTTTCTATTGTTTCGTCGCCAATGGGCGACGCGCACTGCTTGACCGGTTAAACAAAGTTCATCAGTAAGTGATGTAAGTCTTCCACAAACAACATTGCTAAATATTTTAACAGTCCAGACTCACCACTCCATCAATAGCCATGTACAACAGCTTCCTGGGCCGCACAATGCGGAACAGTCGGTCGATGCACTCGAAGATAGCCACCATCATCTCATCCTCGTCCTTTGGGGGCGGCTTGTCCTCCGGATGTGTGCACGGGTGGATGATGCCGTTCATGTCCAGGTACAGGTTGTCAAACTCCACCCCATTGGGGTTTGGGAGCGAAGAGTCTACATAGATGAGTGTGCCATCAACATCCGTAGGCTGAAAATATAAGGATAAGGTTTTATTAAGAAGTGATTGCTATTTGTTTATATTTTAGCAGTAGGTAACTATAACATAAAATCATCTTCCTGACTTCAACATAAAAATGGTTATATGTGACCATAATTTTTTTTTTGCGCCCCTGTTGATGTAACGGGCTATATTGTCCCAAAACGGCCAAATTGGCAGAATGGCTTTTTCCTAACATTTTGTATGGTTCAATGTGAAACCTAAGTTGAGATTAACTAAAACAAGCAAGTAGAATAGAAAAAAAAAATTTTAAGATAGCATTAGTTACTTTTAATAATATTAGTAAGTATGGATTTAGGCCATATTTCCTGAAGGGGCTGGTAGAGTAAGAAACTAAGAACACTCTTATTTCATTGTAAATAGTCAAAACAATAGAATGACTGATGAAATAAAATTTCAAACCTTTTCAATAAATGCAAAGACATGCAGTCATGACTTACAAGTAAATGCCTGTTTGTCATAACAACACCTTAGAGTGAAAACCTCGTAAGTGTAAAAGAAGTAATTTTTCAGGAGGAAGATACAACTGCGTGCTGTACAATTTTTGTACGGCTTCTTTTATGTTTTTTTTGTTAATTTATAGGTAAATTTAACCCGCTTTCATATCCAGAACAGTCATATTCTCGAAGATTGACCGAAATGCATAAAATGCTACTTACAAGGTATTCATACAAAAAACTATGCAAATGCATTCCCGAGGTTTTCACTCTAAGGCGACGATAAATAGTTTAATAAAACCAATGGCATTTAGTAAATTGTTATTCTTGCTGTTTATGTATTTTTTTGTTTTTGTATAAGTATGCTAATTAATAGTTCCATGCTTTACCGTAAATCAGATACATGCAATGTCTATAATTATACAAAGTAACTATTTGCTAATTTGTGACAAACAATTTTATTTATTTTTTTTAATTTTTATTATTTATAACAAAGACGGGATATTGGGTTAATGTTCAATACTCAGTATATTTATTACTTCCACATTGTTTAGTTGTTAAGCCTTATAAATATGAATAAAAAAACAATTTCGAGACTTTTTAACTCCTTTGTTCCGTTCCTTTAGTTTTTTTAACACATTGATTGCCAGACAACAGACAATAGAAAAACTATTGTTGGCGGTCCCCGGTGACCGTGGTGGCAGTCAATGACTTAAACTAGCAACGTCTGAGTAAGTACTTATTTGTGCATCCTAGGTATATAATCCCACAATACAATAGTTGATGAAATGGATTCAATTCTATTTTACTTTCAAACAATAACTCATTTATTTTTGTACATGTCATCAAAATAATATTGAAGATGGAAACCTTACTGATATGTGACAAGATTTTTTTAAATTAATTAGGCCTACAAAATTGCCTTTTCCATGTACGGGGTGAAGATGAGATGATCCTAAAGTCTATTCTATCTCGATATATTAAATTATGTGTGTAGGTTACAGATTCGAGTTTCGACTGCCACTAATACGGGGTGAGAAGTAAAATTTGTCCAAAACCTAGAATCAATGAAGTCCTTCATAACAAAGCCAAAAATCACAATAATCGCAATAGCATTTCATTCAAATATCGAACCAAAATAAGCAAATCATTGGAATCGGTGAAACTAAACATATTTTTAGGTTATGTTTTACCCTCTGTTCGACACATTCCACAATGACGCTCGGGTATTTTCTACTCAGCCAGCGGAAGAATGCTGGTACTCCCATCTTGAGGTTTCAGTTTGAAGATCTGGTCTGATTATATCACTTCGTTTATATTTTGTTACGTATTCATTCAACACAAACAAATCGACGCAGATGCCATTTCGAAATGAGAGAGACAGACATGAAGAAGAAAGAGATGGACAAATGGATTTCGCCGCAGATAAAGTATGTTTTCGTTCTGAAATCATGCAGTATCGCGTAGAGCTTCAGAAATAAAGTATTAGTAATTATTGGTATATTGGCAAACAAAAATACTGTTATAATTCTGCAGGCATTGCATCTTTTCGTTTTTTCACGAAACTATTTTACTGCTGTTGTCAAACATTATTGCAGCTCGTTTTTTAATTCTTTGTGTTTGAATACGCCATGGGTAGGCAGGGTACCACCATGTATGTACACTATGAATTTATTTAACAAGTAAATCATGCAGTCTCTAAGAGTCTCTGAGAACAGCTGGAATAAATTGGGGATGAGGTTGGATCATGAGTCATGTCATGACT